>CM070070.1:7352805-9752805 GCA_036320875.1 Cotoneaster glaucophyllus
ACAGATATGAGTAATCAGATAAAGTACAAATCCGAGTTTATGAAGCTAAGAAAATACTTAAACCTGGTTACTTCCTTGTCCTTTTATGTGGTAATTGACGAGCAACACTTCAAGCAAATGAGTGGCTCGGAAAATTAGCAAAATTTGTGGTTCAACTTTAGCTTGCTCTCTCGGAACTTATCTTGGCGTTGCTTTATTGCATAAAAGGGTTAATAAAGCAACTTATCTTTACGTAGTGGAAAAGGTTCCGATGAAGTTGTCTTTACCGTGTCCAAGCTTTCTTAGCTTGGGAACCTCCTCTTTTGGAACTTTTAAGCTGAATATGGATGGTGCTAGGCTTGGTTCCGATGGGGTGAATGGAAGTGGAGGATCAATTAGGGGTTGGTGTGTGTTATATGGATTATTGGTATTGTTGCTAAGAAAGGGGTTGGGGAAGTTCTCCATGCTGAGCTTTGGGCATTGTATTATGGTTTGAAGATGGCTAAAAGAAGAAAGTTTTCTCATCTGACTGTGGAGGTGGATTCTTCTTTGTTGGTCAGTCTTTTTCATGGTTTTGCTAGCATTAATCATCCTCTTGATGGTCTTTGTCTCGCAGTGTAGAAATCATTTTAAAGGGAACTGGAATATGATGCTGCAACATGTACATAGAGGATGCAGTTTTGCTGCCTACGGGTTAGCCAAGTTGGGTCTAACTAGTGAGATGGATTTTCAAGAGCTTGCGGAGCCTCTCCTGATTTAGTCCGAACTAATGTTGATGATTGCTCTGGTGTTGCTAGAGCTAAATTAGTTGTTCTTTAGTTTGCTAAACGTAATTCATGTTTAAACAACATATATAGTTCATAGTTCCTTTCAATTTCCCTTTAGTCTCGATGAGAAGGATTATAGAAGAAAACTTATATTTGATTAACATACAACAACTCGAGAAAATGACGATGAGTCACTTATTATTTCTTGAAGAGTCTAAACAAAAACTACTTATCGAGGAAGAGTTTTATTTCGAATGATATAATCTATGGTTTCTCGGAGTCCAAATTTAGTTACCGCCATGTTAGCCTCTCTAAATCCTTGTCCATAATTTTTGTCCACATTGGATTCTGTTTTGTACGTTGCATATTTTTGCAAGTTCTCCAAAAAAACAGCATGCCCGTGCCTGGTGTTGTATGACTCCAAGCCCTTCTTACAGCACGATGTCAACCATATGTGTGCCATTACTTCACAAATGCCTTCTGAAACTTTTCTTTCCAAATGGTTACAACCTGTTACAAATAAAATATTCATCAATTTGGAGATTTTTTTTAGTGTAAATGTGGCACCACCACTTTGTTTTGCTTAAAATACATTGTCATATTTGGGTTAAAATCAACTTTTTTCTTATAAATATTGTTGGGCGATAACTTTGTTACTTTCTCAACGTAGAGAGTCTAGAGTTGTAACACAAATATTGTAATATTGCATGTCTGGAGTTATAATGCAAATATTGTTAGTCATTTAAATACATTTTACTTATCCATGCAAAGGAAAATTGGACTCTAACCTTGAAGAGCTAACCATGCATGCATCATCTCATGCGCCAAAGTTGCACCGATCATCACCCTGTACGTAATAAAATATAAAGTAAATAACAACTATTTTGAGAGGAAGGTTATATATAATATGATAATGTCGGAGAGATTAAATATGTAGATCAAGTTTCGTGAACCAAATGACATGAAAATTGATCATTGAATTATTATTAAGTGTTGATTAACGTATTTTTTTTTTATTGATGACACATCACTTGATTTATAAATTCAATTTACAAATTTAATATATCTAGCTTTACTCTTATAATTACGAGAGATAGGTAAATGAGAAAGAGTACTCTGGTCGGCCGAACAAAAGTAAAATTGATGACACTTTGCCCGATGCCAACTTCTTGATTTCTTTTTTCTGCACTTCAACATTATCACCTTTCCTTGAACATTTTGAAATCTGTTACAACCCAAACGTAAGCGACATATACCTATAAACATACATATATACTTTTATTATAAAGGGAATGATATATATAATATATGTGTGTATGAAGTTTAAAGTTCGACATTAAAATGTTAAAAAGCCTTGCATATATAGGTTATAAGAAATTTAAGTTTTAGGTTCAACTGTTAATGGTAATTGTATATATAGTAGTTGTAGTAGTAGTACAACTGACTTTACGAGTAGACTCTTACCGTCATGACAGTGTAAGGAGAGTGTGTGGTAAGACCAACCACCTTCAGCATCTGCACACATGCAAATATGGTATATATGGAACGAAAAAAATTTGGTATACAACATTAAAAAACATATATACAAGATATGATTTTAGTTAGAGTTGGTTACCGGTTCATTTGGGTAAATTCTTCTTATTTCATCGTCGTCGATCAATAAAATAGGAATTTTTTTATCCACTTGGAGGCCTAACTTTTTATAAAATTTGCGCACATTTTCAACAAGACGTTTGCATTTACTTGGATGCAAGATAGCAGTAGAAAAACATTCCGAGCAAAGCTGCTGGTTATTTCCAAGATTCACATATTCATTCTGCCCTGTTGTCTGACAAATTAATGAAACTTCCATCATCGGCCTCATTAGAAGTAATATTGTAGTTTTATAATTGGGCTTATATATCTTTGCATTAATATGAGCTTTCTCTGTACAAGTATTCTAATCTAATAAATTTTCATTTCATATATTTGCAAAAAAAAAAAAAAAAAACAAAAAACAAACAAAAAAAAAAGGACAGAAAAAGGATCGAGTGTGATCTTGTTTGCATGCAGACTGTGAGAGCTCTGAACAACCGGTCATTCAAAGATGTCCCCCTGCCTCTCACAGTTATAGTTTTGCTTTCTTAAGTATCAAAAATGATAAAGAAGGATTGAGAACTAACTATTTAGTTAAATCTCAACCGCTCACTCGTGAAGAGAAATGTGCGAAAGCCCCTGCCTAGAGCCGAGGATGGGAATAGTAAAGCAAATATATATTATAGCTAATAGAGAAGCTAGTTCCATTCAATTCCAAATAAATATTTTTCTCTACTAACCTTGAATCTGTCACACGTATTACACCTTGGAGTTCCATCAGATTCATGTATCTTGCAATAATTAAAATTCCAAAATGGAATCATCCGCACATTGTTCTGTAAGAAAAACAAATGTTGAAATAGCGTAAAATTACAATAAAAATATAAAAAATAAAATAAAATCTAAAAATTTCAAGCAAAATTAATAAATGAAAAAATGTAAAATTAGAATGGACTTGAAACAAAACATTGAAGATGATAAAGCACTTACAATTGTACCATATGTGTTGCAGACATTGCATAAAAAGTAATTCGGCCTCCCCCGATAACCAAGAAATAAGCCAGTATTTTCCATCAAGTTGAACTGTATCATGTAGCATGCATGATAATAATAATTTGTTAACAACATATTCATACAAAATTCAATCATCAATATTCAAACTTAATTGAAATAAGCATCTTACTCTTAATAATTGTATAAATTTGGATTGCCATGAATTTATGATAAAAGCTTCATCCATTAAAAAAGGGGCACGACTAAAGTAATACACTTGTGTTTGTAAAAAAAAAGTAATACACAAGTTGGTTTTTTATTGCTAGAGAAACAAAAAAGATACACAATTTTTTCTTACTATTAGAGAAAAAAGAAAAATTGAAATATTAAGTGTGTGTGAAAAAATTTATTAAAAAAATTATACTCATATTTAATTTGTAAGAGGATGAAATTTTTTAGTCTTCATAAATTTAGAGTTATGTGCCACTGCACTTTTTATACACCCTCAACGCGGCCTCCCAAGAGACAACATGCAATATTAGCCCACCCTTACTACAATATCTATCTCAACCCTTGCTTTGACCAATAAATCATGCATATTATGTAATCTACTCTTAAATAATGGCTCAGACAACGGTGATACTGGAAGAAGAAAATAAAATACGAAACAAAAAAACATAATCATACAACAAAACCTATAAAAGTTACCTCAAACTGCAATTTTTTAGATCTTTGAGAGTTGATGTGGAGACCTGGCTCAACTAGAAGAATAGAGAGATTGAAATTTTGGAAGACGGAGAGGAAGGAAGTAATTGACGAGGATGGTTTGCTCAAGGCTTCATATATATATGTGTGTTTTTTTTTGTTTGAGGAGGTTTAATTAAGCAAAGTCAAAAAACAGGTATACGTGAGTGAAACGTTACCTGCTTTTATTTTCGCAAAAAAAAAAAGTTACCTGCTTTTAGGGTTTGTTACTCAAATTATTTGATTGCTTGAATAATTGGGTTTTTATGGCTTTGAACAAAAAAGAAAATGAAAGCAGTTCGAATAGATTACTGGATTTGTGTGGTCTTTTTGCCTTTTAGATGCAGGCAATGTAAAAGGAAACAACAACAAAAAAAGTTCAATTAAAACAATTTTCCTTTTCAAGTAAGGTCAATACCCTTCCTAATTTTTTTGTTGACCTCTTCTTAAAATTACAAAACGTTGATTAACTAAATGCTAATATTAAAAATATTCTGCGAGTTAAAACAAATTACTCTGTGTTTTTTAGTCAAGTACATAATGTTTGAACTCTTTGTTAATAGTAGCCGATTTACTCATAAAAGGGCCGAAAGTTGTATTTGGCACTGTTCTAAAAATCCCCGCCAACTACCGCCTAGGCGCTAGGCGACTGGCCACTGCCCCGATTAATGCCTAGGTGTTTGAAAATTAAGAAAAGACCCCTAGACCTGCTAAGGTGCCCGCCTAAACCACCTAGGGACCCATCTAGCCCACCCATACCCGTCTAAACACTTGCCTTGGTTGTAACTCACTTAGATAGAAAATAGATAGCTTTCCTTTTGCATTTTATTGTTTCCAATAAATTGTAAGAGACTTATTGAACACTTAAATAAACACACATTATATGTTTGCTACCCATGTTTTCATTATACTTCATAATATATATATATATATATATATGTCATTCTATTTTCTATTTTATAATGAAATTATATATATTTTAAGTATAACCAGACACTTATTTACACGAAAT
Organism: Cotoneaster glaucophyllus; assembly: GCA_036320875.1. Lineage (NCBI taxonomy): Eukaryota > Viridiplantae > Streptophyta > Magnoliopsida > Rosales > Rosaceae > Cotoneaster > Cotoneaster glaucophyllus. Next base: position 7,357,876 of record CM070070.1, read on the forward strand.
ACAATAGATTTACTTAAATTCGCCTAAGCACCCGCCTAAGGCTCCACCTAGCAGCCTAGGCGCTAGGCCCTAGCCCGCAGCCCGACTAGTGCCTAGCGTTTTTTAGAACCTTGATATTTGGTACCTTGTTTAATATTACGATAAGTAACACTAAAATAAGAACTAATTAAAAAAATAGGGAGAGAGGTTTTTATTTTTTTAAATAGAGATGATAAAATGACAACTAGTTGAGGTTTAGAAAAAAATAGCAAAATGTTCTTCGAAATTACGTTACTGTCCTTAATTTGTTTGTTGTAATAAAAGTCAAAAATGCATTTTCACCCTCTTTTAGTTGACAAAAAGATTTCATTAAATGTAGTTTAGATATTAAAAAATTAATTTTATTATTATTTTGCAGATAAAGAAGGAATGAAATAGATAAAATATTCAATTAGTAAATGGGCATGCCATTCATTTAAATTTTTCACAAACGTGCGTTTCCTTTAAATACTTATCATTACAAATGGTTATAAATGACAGAAAAAATTAAAAACAGAGAAAGAACCCAACTCATATAAATCGAGCTCTCAATCGATTACCAACAAAATCGAAGGGGAGACTGCTAATATATATCACACTTGTAAAGTCCTACTTCTCTTCTCTGCCTGTTCTACAGTACCTATATAATGTTGTTGTTTACAATCGCACAAAAACAATTTCATCCATAATATATGAGAAGGTTGTTATAAATATTATTTAATTGTAATTGTGTAAATCTTAGAAAGATTTGGATTCTAGATATCTGTTATTCTAGTGATTGTTTCTCATTGCGAGGACAAGTTAATTCTTCTCCTTTTACTATAAATAAAGGCACTGACATAAGGAGAATCACACAATCTCTAAGCATTCTACAGTTTCTCCACTGCTGCACCCTCTCTCTCAGATAAACTAGGCCACAACAAAGGTTTATTTATTTTGCTACATTTACAGTTTTAACGTACGTGATGGAAAATTCTGGCCTTTTGGGTTATCGGAGGGAGCCAAATTACTTTGTATGCGATGCTTGCAATTCATATATTACAAGATGGGTATGTATGTGTGTACTTTAACATTTTTCTCATCCATATTGTAATCTTTGTATTTAACATTTCTTTTTCCCGCAGGATAATGTGGGGGAGCTTAAGTTTTGGGGTTTTAAATATTGTAAAACACATGAATCTGATGGTGTTGTACTTGCGATAGATTTAAGGTCTGTCCATAAACAATTATTTTTGGATTCAAGGTTTGCTTTACTATTCCCATCGTGTCTCTAGGTATATATGGTCATGATATATATTTTACTTCGACAGGCAGAAGGTATCAAGGAATATGTGAACTTTGGAGATAACCGAAGGCTTTGCTCGGATTGTTTTTCTACTGCCAACTTGTATCCAAGTTGTTGATGCACAAAATCAATGAAGAATTTGAAATAACGTAAAGTGTTAAGTTTGTGATCTTTACTCGGTTGCTCCAATCACTAGTGAGGATAAATATGTAAAGAGATAGAGATAGAAAAGCAAACACAAGATGTACGTGGTTCACCCTAAGTTTGGCTACGTCCACGAAGTAGAGGAGTTCTCATTAATAGTGATGGATTTACACAAATACATAGGTTCAAGCATAATCATCATTAGTGAGTTCTAATGACTAGTTTAAATACAACAATGACATTAGGGATTAATTTGAGGTTGACCGGTGCTCAATAGTTTCGGGATTTGTCAAGTATGGTACAAACACAAGTAAATGCAAACGTCTTAGTGAACTAAAATCTCAGGGGGTGTTAGTGTTATGTTGCAAATTGGAAGGGGTTTTGTGAAATCACGATAAACCTAAGAGGGTGAGTCGAATTAACTCATATAACTATTCAACCCACTAACGTTATCGTTTTACTATAAAAACAATTAAATAATCCATTCAAAAGAGGGTAATATGCCAAGGGATTTATTTCGTTTCATTTTAATGGCTTTGGTATATCTAACATATTGCCTGTTTGCAGGCGCTTGGTCTTACTTACCACACATTCCCTATACTGTCGAGATGGTAAGAGTCCACTCGTTGCACTAGATAAAGAGTTAGTTAAAGATGTAAAGTCATACCCTTTTTTTAGTTTATCAACAGTATTTAGTCATTCTTATTTGAACTAAGTCGTGTAAATAAGTCAGCTGCAATAATTTAATGTTGATCGCTTCAAGAATTGGACTTAAGAGTATGAAAGAAAAAAAGAATATGACTAATGTGTAGTGCAAGTGACATTTGCAAAATATATTTGGTTATATGTGGGTGGGTAGCTTATGCGTTCGGTTTGTAACAGATATCAAGTTGCTCAAGAAACGGGAACAACATTGAAGTGGAAAAAGAAGTCAACAAGTTGGCCATGCGCAAAGTGACATCAATTTTACTTTTTTTGGCAACCAGAGTATGTACTTTTCTCAAATACCTTTTGTCATGTATATATCATTTTAGCTCACATATATGCATGTCGTAGGGAGAGGAAAGGAATATTTTACGTGTTTACCTCAGAAAATTTCTCTATAACCTTTATCATTTGATGAAAGCATAATTTAGGGCATGTTCGGTATTAAATTCGGATATAATTTTTATCAATCAAAAATAAGTTTTTATGGTAGGCACATTTTTTAAAATTTGAGATTTCTGAACACTCCTTTTTTCTACCCACCTTTTTTATTTTTATGTATTTGTTTTTATGAAATTAATTTATGAACATTCCAAAGACCCAAAAAAGTGTAAATTAGAAACTACAATTTAGTGTGTAAAAATTAAGTCCATCCAATTATAGTTATAAAATTCATAAGAATAATTCTAAAAATTTTACAGAAATAAATAAAATTAAGACATAGCTTATAGTATATTCATCTAGTAGGTACAACTACTCGGTACTTATTAATTGATGTTATCCAATGATCTTATCTGAGTATCAGTGAATGATTGTATTAAGCAATTCAATATAACGTAGACAGTCTTTATAAATATGGGTAGTCGATCAAACTTTCCTTATTCCATGTCTAGTTCGATAAATTCGTTCCCACTCGAAGTAGTTTCTATTTAAATTCATATATTATTATATACACGGTGATCATGGGTGCAACTTTGGCGCATGAAATGATGCATGCATGGCTAGCTCTTAAGGTCTAAAATATCGATCATATCGGAAATATCGATAGTCCAAAAACATGAAAATTTCGATGGAAATATCGGGATATTATCGATATCGATAAAAATTGAATAAAAACCACGGAAATTGTAAGAAAAACTTGGAAATTTTTATTGAAACTTTGCAGGATGTTTAGTCAATTATCTATTAGTTTATCACAAACAATTGGAAGGAAATGTAGATTTAACTGATTTAAGTTGATTATATAGAGAGATGGCAAACATTGTGAGTGTAGAAAATATGTAGTAATTAATGAAAGAAGTTTAAACACACCATAATCATTTATATATAATGAATTAGTACAATATTTTACACTTTATACATTGCATGGTAAGATACATGAGTGACTTAATAAATATTAGCTTGCAAGCCTTGCAGACATCTTAACGACCATATAAATATTATAGGCTGAATATGTAATCACAAACACATCTGTAGCGAGTTGGATAAGGTCCAGGTGCGTGATTGACAAAGGGAGGGGTTCAAATCCCTCTATGCTCAATATTGAGACCTTTCAACATTTTTCAAGTATTTTTGGCTTTTATCTCGCGATATTATCGATAATAAATACAATTTTCACATCTAAGTGGGGTAGGGAAATAAGAAAAGGGTGGGTTTAACACTCTTCTTTTGATTTTATCTGGTGGGATCCTTTCGCACACCCACCTCTCCCTTTCTTCCACGTGTCCCTCTCCCTTAGATATTTTCCGTATCCATGTGGCGATCTCTAGGTTTGACACACTTCTTTTGATTTTATCTGGTGGGATCCTTTCCCACACCCACCGCCACTCATCTTATCTGGAGAGATCCTTTCCCTTCCCATCGTACCGTCACTCACTCTCAAACACTATCTCATTTCACTCTCTCTCTTTCCCTCTCAACTCAAACTCTCTACCTGCTCTCTGTGCACAGACGCACTGAGCCACCTCCTCGCTCACTCCGGCGAGCCTCATAATAACCCAGACCACAATCACGAAGCACCTACCCAGAAACAACACCATCGAACCAGGGCCTGCCACTGTTCACTGTCTTCCCCAAGAAAACTCTGGTGAGTTCTTGACTTTTCCGATTAGGGTAAGCCTCGAGAACTCACTCTCTCTTTCTTTTTCGTTGTCTATGAAAGATCTTAAGGTTTCATACCTGTTTGGTAGGGTTTGGAGGCAGAAAGGGACGCGACGGTATCGAACCCAGTTTTCTGGCGAGGAAACACCGTGGGTTTCAAGCTATTTTCCGGCCGTATCCAGTCTCTGTTGAGCCTCATTTTTGGCATAAATATGTTCCTTCTCCTTGCAAGCTTTAAATTGGTAGTTTATAGGCTGGATTTGACTGAGGAATGAGCTCGAATAGAGCTCTGGAAGTTGGCCCTTGAACCTAAGAAGCGCACCTGCAGCAGAAGCCGGTTGGTGACTTTTGATAATATCGCGATATATTGCCCAAATAATGCATTAAAATGCTAAAAATATCGTTTCTGATATTATCGCGATATTTTTCCGATAATATTGATATTTTAACGATAATTAAGTGGATAAGTGTGAAAATATCGTAAAATGAAAAAAACGATATTTTGGTCATTGCTAGCTCTTCAAGGTTAGAATACAAACATATTCTCCACTTTCTTCGCATGGAAACAAAGTGTAACCCAATCACTTTTTTTTCTCTGGTACTACTAAATAATTTAGCCCTATCATTTTTTTTTTCTTTTCTGAACGGTATAAATATACTTTGATTTTTTTTTTTTTTTTGAATGAAATGATAGCGTTAGTAAGTTAAATGTTTGATTGGTCACTGACGGGGTTCGAACCTACGCCGTCATGCAAGGGCACACCATCTTTCCACCACTGTGGTAAAGGGCCACCTTTCCATTTTCTTTCAACCACTGGGTTTGAATAGAAATTTTTGCATTATCTGCATAGCTAGAAATTAAATCATAACACAATGTGTGTACAAACTGACATCATTAATGTCGACATGTTTTATAATTGAGATTGACACTAGTTGAGACTCGCCTGTATTTAAGGCTATGTCAAAAATGAAATGTGATAAGTCGCCATTAAATAGGTGCACTTTAGAAAGGGTAATTGATATCCTTTCCTTCTAGGATGAGTTCAAGTTAAATGAAGACGATTAGATGATTAAAGTTATTTGCTTCTTTTTCGTTTTCCCCTAACTGACGCTTCTGCATTTGTAGTAGGTTGTAAGAAATTGGAAAAAAAGAATTTCAGAAGGCATTTGTGAAGTAATGGCACACGAGTGGTTGACATGGTTTTGTAAAGCTCGAAGTAACACTCTTCATGATCCTCGTATGTGGTTTTCCCAGGTTGTTGCAATGGCGGAGCACTCGGTGTTGGCTGCCATTTTTTGGGCCGATAGCGAGTCCCATGAGGTGATGACACTTCAAGATCCCCATGTGTGGTGTTCCCAGTTTGAGGTGGCGGCGTCCTTTCTTGTTGCAACCCCCAAAAGAAAGCCGGGGATTAAAGCCATGACAAACCATGAAAACCATGACTTGAGTCTGGGATGATGGTTTGCATGGCTTCCCCGGCAATGGAGCAATATTATTGAAATACGCCATCTATACATATAGCACAAGATAAGTAAAGCTTGAAGTCGATCAGTATAAGAAAGGAAGCCAGCAACCAATTAAACAAGTGTAAACGATAATTTGGGAGGTGGCGGCGGCTAGAGTCATTGAGGTCGGTTGGGGTTTATTAGCATGCATACTATGTGGAGCCAAAAATAATCACAAGGCGACACGTGGACTTTCCGATTAAGGAGACAAAAATGCCCTTGAGGTGCATCAGAATTCCTACGCGCGAGCAGCCGGTAATTATCGTCGGTCAAGTCAAAAGCACCCATAAAAGGTAAACAAATCCGAATTATTTCATCCATCCATATTTTAGGTAGTTATCTCATAAATCTACCAATTATCCCACATAAATGGAGATAATTGGAAAATTAATGGGATTATTCCTCATTAATTTGTCAATTAAATTAGCCTTGAAGACCAAGAAAATACCCCAAAGGGCCGGCCCTCTCTCGAAAGAGGGGCCGGCCACTCCCTCTTTATTTCCCATATTTTCCTTCCCTTTTTCCTCCTTTTTTAAGCCAATCATCCAATTACTCATTATAACCCTTTTTCATAAATACAAATACATTCCCTTTTGGTTTAATTAGCCAATAAATGGGCTAATTAAACCTAGATCACACCCAAAAACCCCTCTAAGGGCAGGCCACCTTTTCTCCAAAGGGGACCGGCCATCTCCTATAAATACTCTCCTATTCTCACCAAAAAAGTGGAGAATTCGAATCCTTTGGCAAAAATACTCTAAACACTTTTTCTCTCTAAAATTCTAACTTTGGCATCGGAGGTTCTTCGGCCAAAGCCCCCCCATTCGTCGTGGGCACGTAAGGCTTTTGGCCTTAACCTAAGGTGTTAATTGTTTTGTAGGTGCAAAATCGTCCAAGACCGAAGAGGAGAAAATTTGCATCCACAAATTGGTGCTTTCATTGAGAGAAGAAATCTACGCTCGAAGAAGACTCTCGCGTTCAACATTTCTAATTTTCTTCATTCATCTGTAAATTTTCCCACACGTTCCTACTCCTAGAATTTTTATATAAATTCTTTGAATAGCCTTGGGGAAGAAATACAATGAGGAAAAAATTATGAAACAACAACAAAATATGCTCCCTACAAATTTGGGTTTTCACCCTTTTGACGAATCACAAAGCAAGGGCCGCACGCATCACCCTCTGCCATTCTCGCGGCCATGGGCGCAGTCTCGCAAGTCCGAGGAGCAGCAGTTGCAACGGCTCCAGCAATGAGGAAGGCCGATGCACCATTGCAGTAGGCACGACATCAAGAGGAGGCCCAAAATTAGCGCATGCAGCCCACGTGGAAACCAAAGTTGCAATGGCAGAGATTCGAAAACCACGACGAACGAAAATTTCAATATTCAATACATGGGACCGCGGCGACCTACGAGATCGAATGTGGTTCTAGGGGAGATGGCACCACTACCACGAGAATCCACCATGGGAACCACCGTGGTGACCACCTGCGGCGAGGTCCATGGCACCGCTACTATAGTCCAAGCCTTGCACTCGCTTGCATCTCGTGCTAAGCAGCCTACTCCTGCATCCAAGCCTGCCCCTGCAGCCCAGCCTGCCCTTACAGCTCGGCTTACCCCAGTGGTGTCCCAAGCAGCCAATCAATCAAACCGAGCAGTCGGGCGCTGTGCAATCTCGACTGGGCTCCCGAGATAGCGTGGACTCCCGTCTTAGCGCGAGGAGGAGCGTGCACTATCGGTTAGGCCCACGAGCGAGCATACAATCAAGGTTGGGGCCACGTTTTGAAGAACCACATGAGCAGCCTTCCGGGCAGAGCATTCATTCGCGCTTAGGCCCTCAAGGGGCATTTTCCATGTCGCTTCGGAGAATGCAGTGTGACGCATGAAGGGAAGCAGCCACTCGGTCTGCTTCAGGTTCGACGGGCAGCCCACGAAGAGATCCTTCGCCAGCTAGGCAGACCAGGACTCCACTGCCCCAGCGAAGACAAATCCGCGTCACGCCTAGCCTTCAAGTTCGCGATTTCTTGGCAAGCGGTCTCAAGTTGCAGAGAAGTGGGGGCAGAGACGTTAGACCCCTTCAAAGCAGCAAGTTCAGACCCTAAATTTTTAACTTTCTCGGCCAAGGAGTAAGCTTCAGCAGCCATAGACCTCACCACCCCCTGGTAGCCTTGGTATCCTCTTGATCAAGGTCCATGGACTCGGCAGCCAAAACCGCTGTTTTTGCATCATGGTTAGCAGAGTAGCCCTCCTGTACTCAGGCGTATGCTTCACGAAAGAGCCTGGACCAATAATCCCTTTGACGCCGTCAACAAACTCAGCGCACGTGTCCATATCCTCAAGAAGGTCTGGCCTCAAAAGCGCAAAAATCTCAGCAACTTCCTTAGAGTTAGACTTGGCGGATTTATCAGGACCACTAGCTCAAACAGTCCCTCTCTTCTCGGAAGACAACTTGGCCTCAGCAGCGGAAGGGACAAGTTTTAGCGCCGCTTTAGCAGACGAGGATGTCTTGCCATTCTTCATGGTAGCAAGCCTTTCCGAAGGAGAATCCTAAGTGGAGCGGCACCACCACCACGAGTTTCCACCACGGGAACCACCGCGGTGGCTACCACGGTAGCCCACCTCGGCGAGGTCCATGGCGCCATCACCACGGCCCGAGCCGTGCCATCCAAGGTCCCGGCCCAAGCCATGTTATTCCAAGCCCAACGCGAGCCCAATACGTTGCCTAGCCGAGCCCAAGCCTCGCACCCACGTGTGTCACACGCTAAGCAATCCACTCTCGTGGTCCAGCCTGCTCCCGCCGAGCAGTCTACTTTCGTGGTCCAGCCTGCTCCTGCCGAGTAGCCCACTACCGTGGTCCAACATATTCCCACCGAGCAGCCTACTCCCGTGGTCCATCATGTTCCTGCCGTGCAACCCACTCCCGTGGCCCAGCCTGCTCTCGTGGCCTGTCCTACCCTTGTGGTTTCTCAAGCAGCCCAAGTCGGCCCAAGACTATCTCAGCCATCCGGACCTACCATCGAGCCGGGGGCATTCTCACCATATTTCTCCGCGCATTTGACACTTCTCAACTCAAATCCTGCGCCCGGAGTCTACCACTCTTCCGTCGCTCAAAGAGGCACATTCCTTACAAGCTCTTCCAATCCAAATGGCGAACAACACTTGTCTCGACAAGTCATAGAGTTGACGAGCGCCCTAGAACAACGAACGACCTTGGTAAACCAGCTCTTACAGCGCACCAAGATGCAACGTGCCCCAAACGAGGTGTCTCAAAGAAGGACAAGGGCAGACGAAGAACCTCTCTAGCGACGTCCCGACAAGCAGCCACCCGACCAGCCCCTAACCGAGCGTTTGGACAGAGCACACTCTCAACTGGGCCCCCGAGATAGCGTATACTGCGCGCGAAGGAGCGTGCACTCTCGACTAGGCCCACGGGCGAGCATACACTCACGGTTGGGGCCACACTCTGATAATCAACATGAGCAGTCTTCCAAGTGAAGTGTTCATTCGTGGCATGGACGAGGCAGCATGACAGACGGAGAGAAGCAGTTACTCGATCCAGCTCAAGTTCAACCAGCAGCTTGCGAAATCCCTCACCTGCTAGGAATCTACCACATGCACCGCTACCGTGGCATGGACGAGCCGAGCACGTAGAAGAGCAGCCTAGACCAACAGGTCAAGATGGGGGGCTACCAAGAACTCCACTACCTCAAATAGGGCAAATTCAGGAAGAAGTAGAGAGAATCTTGACCAAGCGATTGAGCGATTTCCAACGTAACGAGGTCACCGACGAGGCACTACGGCGGGAGATGACCAACACAGGCCGATCACCCTTCACGGATGAGATCGAGCAGACGGAGCTTCCACACAAGTTTAGCCACATTTCACAACCTTCAAAAGAGACGGAGAACAGGGCAAAGCGCAAGATTGGTTCCACACCTTGCCGCCACGATCCATCCAGAACTTTGACGAGCTTTCCTTGGTCTTCACCAAAGAATACTCATCTTACAGCTCGATCAAGAAAAAATCTGATCACTTGTTCAAAGTGAAGAGGTTTAAAACAGAGAAGGCAAAGATCGTTGGATGCGACGACTCAATAGCCAGTGCAGCCTTTCAAAATGGCCTCCTTACAGATCACCCCCTATTTGGAGAGATGATCATGAAAGAAGACCTGACTCTAGCAGATTCCTTCGCCCTGGCAGAGAAGCACGCACTTTGCCCGACAAGCAGAAAAGGCGCTTGAGCAGCCTAAAAAAGAATTCGTGGTGGCTCAAATGAAGGAAGATGGAAAGCTGCCCGGCAAGAGCAGATAGGAGGCCAAGCGGAGGGACAAGCCCATGACCAAAGAAGGCTCCACAACCAGGAAGTACCCGAAGTTTTCAATTCCGATCCATTAAATTCTCTGCGACATGAAGAAAGAGCCTTGTTTCAAGCTACCAAATATTACGCATTTCGCCGAGGACCAGGTCACACCACTAACAACTGCTACACTTGGAATAATTATCTGGAAAAGCTCGTGAAGGAAGGCAAAGTCGACGAATATTTGGACAAGCCAGCAGCGCAGCCAAGAATGAATGCTGAGGAGGAAGAGGAGCCACCAGCTAAAGACAATCCAGATTAATGGTATCTTTGCAGAAATCCGAGCACTTGGGGACCACCAGCAAGAAGAGGAAGATCCAGCAGGCCTTATTGATCTCTCAAGTCCAGGCATCCGACGCATTACCAGGGCCCATCATCGGCTTCACACGAGAGATAACTTTGCTCTGATACCATGATCGAGAAGATGGCACTCAAGCAGATCCGAGCAATTCTGGAAATAAAGTCTCCCACAACCTTGAGAGAGATCCAAAGCTTGACTGGACGAGCAGCCTCCCTCAACTGTTTCCTCTCGCGGTGTACTGATAGATGCAAGCCTTTCTTCAAAGCCATCAAGAGGGCGCAACGTGATGAGTGGGATGAAGAATGCGAAGAAGCCTTCTAAGGGCCTGTTTGGGAGTGAGGTGATTAATAAAAAAGCTAGGATGAAAAAAAGCTGTGAGGGTTTGACGTGTTTGGTAAACTTTCAAAAATGGCTTTATTTCAAAGTTAAGGGTGAAAAAAAGCCCAAAACCTGAAGGGCACCAGAAGCTGCAATTTGCGGCTTCCAAAAGCGCTTATTTGAAAAACGCGGATGAACAGTGACAAGTTTAATGAAACTTTCAATAACCCAAAATTACCCCATTTCCTTCTACCTTTTCAGATCTCGCATTCAGCTCTCCTTCAGCTCTCGCATACCCGACCAATCAATCCCCAAATCCCAAACCTCTAGAACCCTAAAAATTCTCAGCCGCCATTGAAGTGGGGAAGAAGAAGGGAATGAACAGAGCAAAGCACTCGATTAGCGATTGAGGCCCGTCGCCGTTCGATTGAAGCCATCAATGTTCGCTGCGAGGAAGCTCAACAGGCATTGCTTCGAGTCCGTCTCTTCTCTCCTCCAATTCAATCCCCCCAAGTACTCTCTCTCTCTCTCCTCTCAATTACCCTCTTTTTGGTTGCTGAGAAAGTGGCTGATAGTTGCGTACAATCTAGTCTGATTCTCTGTCTACATGATTTAGATATGAAACATATATGCTGCGAATTTCTGCTTTTTTGCATTTCATTTATCGTCCTCTCGTTCTCTCGTCTCAAGTTGTGAGCGACCCAAGCTTGACAAAGTCGGGAGTACGATACGCTCGGTACTTCCGTCAAAGCAGCTTTGGTTTATCTCGGAACAGCTTTGGTGAAGGTTCGTTAGTATTAATTCGTGGTTAATTCAACTGATATGATTAGAAAATCGCATTTTTATGTAAAATTATAGTAATTTGATGTAATTTCAACAGAAATGGCTGCTGATGGTTTTTGTGTATTAAATCTGTGTTCTGCAGCTGGTTTGTTTGGCAACTTTTCTGAAGGTATCTGACAATGAGAGCTTTGATCCGTATCAGGTATTTTCTATATTTGTTTCAGTTGAAATGTATCTTTCCGAATAGAAATGTCAATTTTCGATAAGTTCATGCTGGCTCCCATGTTTGTAGATGAAGTTTTATCGTAATTTGGCTAGTGTTGCATTTAAAGATTTTAAATTTAGACTGAAATAAGCAAATTCTAAATGTATTTTTTTTGGGTTTCAGGAATTGTTGAAAGCTTTAATCGGTTTTATAGACGTTGCTGGACTTTACTATGCTTTGACCCAGCTGACCCACAAGAATATCTCTCAGAATCATAAATTTCAAGCTGTGGGACTTGGTGTGTGAACCTGATCAAGCTCGTGGAAAACGAAAATGATAAGTTTTTATTCATTTTAGAACAATTTTGAAGCTTTTTTGTTCCCTATTTGCAGGATGGGCTTTTGCTGATTCTGTTCTCCATAGATTGGCACCGCTATGGGTGGGTGCTAGAGGACTAGATTTCACCTGGGATTACATTCTCCAAGGCCTTGAAGCAAATGCCAATCTGGTATTCAATTGTTTCTTACATTGTAGTTTTCTTTTCAAACATGTCGGCCAGAATGTTCGTTGATAGGTTTGTGGATATAGAATGCTAAAATCCCCTTTGACTTTGGGAGCCTGTAAGTGACATAATGATTTCATGTTAGGCATACCTCAATTATATGTCCTATTTTAACAAACTTGATTAATATAACTTCAATTTTTTTTTCTTCTTTAATGGATTAAATTTGCCTATCTTTGTTAATAAGTTCGTGTTCACTCTCTTTATTCAGGTCTTGAGTATATCCCTCGCTGCATTTGGATCTCTGATGTGGCTTTGGAAAAACAAGCCTAAGATTATGATTCCTTTAATATACATATGTGCAGGAGTTGTGGCAACCATGCCATCTATCACAAGGTCAGCTTCTTAACTTCCCTTAGTTCTACCACTGCTTGAAAAATTCTTTGCTTTTAACATCTACTCATCGCTACGGCACATTGATACTCTAGGTAACGTATTTCTTTCCCTTTCCCTTAAAAATAGAGATAACTCTATGTCCCACAAATTCTAAACCTACCTTCCTCTTTCGTTTTCAAATTCTGATTGGTAGGGCTGGTTCCGTTCATCAGTTGTCAAGTGTAACAACTAGATTGCACTCTTTTTAAGTTTCTCTCCCTTGTCTAACTCACTTATCGTTTATGCAGCTATCTGAGGCGAGGCCTGGGTTGGCAATTTCCGGATGTGGTAGTGTTTGAACTAGGTACCTCTCTATTGATGGCCCTCATCAGTTGGCAGCTCTTTGCTTATTGTCAGATACCCTCTGCCCGAAACAACCAATCATAACCCCCCAACATATGACTACCAGTCAGAAAAGGTCTTCAGGATTAGAATATCCTTTGTTCTCTGTTTCTTCGAACGGTTACTCTTCGGTTTTATTATTTTAAATCATTGGTATGTAGAGATTATTCTTTTATCTAATTTTGATCAACAGAACTTTAATGATTTCGCAATCTGAGAGCATCAGCGTATTTGTTGCAACTTTATATCAGTTTGTACTGGTGTACTCACCAGGATTTTTGGGTTGAAGATGGAGATAAACGTACTTTTATATCGCATATTTCCACTATAGTGAGTGTTGGAACACTGACATCTTACCACGAATTTTATGGATGTAATCGTATTCTGCAGAGTCGTACGGTCTTTTCTATTTATATATTTACAAATTGGGATCTGATCCGCAGATTGCTAGTTGCTATGTGTTAGTCATAGGTGTGTCACCGTCTTGCTCAGGTTGCACGAAAAATCTGTTTGTTTTTCTGTTCCATTCTAAATATTTGGGTTTGACCGTGTCTGCAAAAGCATGATCGTATGAAATGGAGGCATTAAGAAATAGAATAGCAACAAGTTTGATGAATGCATCTAATTAGACTACTTTCAAGTACATTAACAATATTGTACTAATGAATCCTAGCTATTCAGTCTAAAATATTTCAATTGAAGTAGTTTGTCATACTAATTAATATTTAAGATAAAGTTTATAAATATTTTTCTTCTAAAAATAAAGTATATTTAGTAATTCACTTTTATTTGTTAAGAAAATTAAATTATTAGAGTATTATACCCTTTTTGGTCATTTCACAACCACAGCTGTTTTACATAAAAGTTTACCAAACACTATCATACAGCTTTTTTTTCTAAAAGCACTTTTACAAAAAAGTTTACCAAACACTCTGCTACTTTATTTCACAGCCGCTTATTCTCACAGCACAGCCGCTTATTGTCACAGCAGTTTTTTTTCAAAGCACAGCAATACCAAACCAGCCCTAAGACCTGAAGAAGTATCTCGCATCGCCTCCATTACTATCCAAACCGGAAGCAACGGAGGACCTATTCGCATGTTTTACGGTATCTGAGGCAGCAATAAGCTCTACCATCATACGAGAAGAGTTGGGGGCCCGACTACTTGTATTCCACAGTTCAAAAGCTCTCCTCGATGCTACCAGAAATTCAAAAAACGAACTTTGGCGATAGTTGTTGCAACCTGGAAGCTCAAATTATACCTTCAGACGCACGCAGTCATCTTCATGACGCGCTATTCCGCCCAATCTAGACGCGTGACGATAAAGGCGCAGACACTGGCGATGCAAGTTTTCTGACGAACGTAACAACTCAGCCCAAAAGGTGTGCCAAGGGCAGACGAGCACTGGAAGGACGTACTCGGAAGCAAGCTTTGTCCTCGTCGCCCCAAAAGATTCTACATAGGAGCGTCATGTACCGGCAGTTGACCACTACCCCTGCTATGTGTCACACGGCCCCAGCCGACCTTTGTTCCATAATTCAACTCTAGAGTGGCCCAATACCGGCATTTGAGCACTTCCTGCTACGTGTAACATGGCACCAGCTCTACAGCTCCCTACCGCGCCTTCAAGCCTAGCCTAGGCAGCGAAACAGAGCGGTCCAACGACACCCCGGAAGCAGCCAAGCACACCTTAGCCGCACCTGCTCGCCCCGGAAGCGGCCGAGCACACCTTAGCCGCACCTGCTCCCTCAATGGAGATTTCCAGCATTTGCATGTTGACGACACATCCAACTACAAAGGTTCGGGAGCAGACTTGGTCTTTGCCACCCCAGACGGTTCAATGCTCGAGCAGACAATCACCCTAGGCTTCAAGGCGTCCAACAATGAAGCATATCACGAGGTTCTACTGGCAGGCCTCCGTATGGCGAAAGACTTAGTAGTGAAGAAGCTTGCGATTTATTCTGATTCTCAGCTGATTACTAGCCAAACCGCAGGGGAATACATGGTGAAGCATCCAAGGATGGTGCAATATCTAAAGAAGGTACGCGAGCAGCTGAAGGCATTTCAAACTTACACGCTCACTCAAGTTCCACGGACGGAAAATGCCCATATAGATGCGCTAGCCGGCCTAGGCTCTGCCCTCGATCACCAGCTCAAGCGTTCAATTTCGATGGAGTACCTAGATAAGCCAAGCATAGAGTCCAAGCCAGTAGCCGAGGTGACGCAGCGCACTACTACATGTGGAAGGACATTTTAGTTCAAAGATCCTACACCGGACCGCACCTCCGATGTTTGGCACCTCCCGATGATTTGAAGGTCCTAAGTTCAATCCAGGAAGGCGTTTGTGGGAACCATTCTTGAGGACGATCTTTGGCGCAAAAAACTCTCAACGCAGGCTACTACTGGCCAGCCACACATCAAGATGCCCGGGAGTTAGTGCAAAAGTGCGACCGCTGCCAACGTTACAAGCCTGTACCGGCCCTGCCTGCCATTAAGTTACATCCACAAGCAAGTTCCTGGCCGTTCGTGCAGTGGGCAATCGACCTAGTAGGACCTATGCTGCCTACTACTGGGGGTAGAGGCATGATGATCGTGGCAACCGACTACTTCACCAAATGGGTAGAAGCATAGCCCACGACAACCACGACTCAGACGGACATAGAGTGCTTCGTATGGAGGAACATCATTTGCTGATTATCATCCCTCGGTTCATCGTCACCAACGACGGACCGTAATTCGCGGACGAAGATTTGACGAAGTTCTTCCAAAAGTAAAACATCAAGCAGCACATGTCCATGCCAAGATATCCTCAAAGCAACGGGCAGGTCGAAGCATCCAACAAGACGATCCTCGACTGCCTCAAGAAATCCCTAGCCAACAAGAAGGGAAAATGGCCAGATGAACTCCCCAGATGTCTATGAGCATATCGTACCACCAAGAGGCGAGCAACCGGAGAAACCCCTTTCTCTTTGGCTTTTGGCTCGGAAACAATCATTCCTCCCAACATCATCATGCTAAGCATCACCACCCTGCTGCCAGATGTCGAGTAGTGCAGTGAAGAGATGGCCACGAACCTAGATCTAGCGGAGGAAAGGTGCAAGCAGACCATAGCCCGCATCGCATCCTACCAGCGACAGCTCCTCTCTAGTTACAACAAAAGGTCCAAAATCCAGCAGTTTCAACCCGGAGATCTAGTTCTGAGGAAGGCTTTCATCACTGCTCAAAGGGAGAGGTCGAAGAAGATGGACCCTATTTGGGAAGGACCTTACAAGATCAGCAGAGTAGGCGACAAGGGGAGCTACACCCTCGCCACCATGAATGACGAGGAGATCGAAAAACAGTGGAACGCCTACAACTTGAGGAAGTACCACGCATGATCTCCAACTATGCCCAAAGGCTCAAGCAGCTCAGACGGGCACAAACCTCGCAAGCCGAGGACTACGCCTGAAGGCTCAAGCAGCTCAGACGGGCACAAAACTTCGCAAGTCGAGGACTACCAGTTGTTCTGCAGTCTTTACAATCAAGTTATTTGTTCACTTGTTTTTCAATGAGGAACTTTTTTACAACTTGATTCCATTGCGGCAACTGACAACTCCTGCGCTTCAAAAGAAGCTCGCGCCATTCTTAGGGACTCACTGCAGGAATAACGCCCCCCGAGGGACCAATCTGCTCTCCAACGGGGGATGATAAACTCTTTACTCCGAACATCCAGACGTGGATGAGCCTGGTTGCCCTAGTGTAACTAGATGCACGATGGCTTGTGCCGGAATTCCTAGAAGTAGCCACAATGGTCTTTGCTTAGCTAATTGAAGGATTTTTGGGTCTCTTGGCCTAATCCGCGGGAAACTGGGCCCTAGAGACGAAGGGGGCACATTATCCCTGGAACCCTAAAGCTGCTACCGAGCATACTAAGGTAGCCTACGGATTCCGGAAGACTGCCTACGGCTTGCCCTTCAAGCAGTGAAGCGCCACTAGACTTATACAACCGCACATTCTTGTGAAAGGTTAAACAAGCTAGCAGGCATATGTGAAGTTTTATCCACTACCGACATGCTACGTAGTCGATAAGCTTCACTTGTACCAAGTCCTAAAGTGTTGTGACACTTGCTGCGCAACCTACGGAATTGGGAAAAACCAAGGTTAACAGCCTAGGGATCGCATGGATGTGGCTGCTACAGTGAGTAAGGCATTCGGCTGACGATCCTGCGGCTAACAACTTTGCGACGACTTGAACCAAGTCCTAAAGTGTTGTGACACTTGCTGCGCAACCTACGGAATTGGGAAAAACCAAGGTTAACAGCCTAGGGATCGCGCGGATGTGGCTGCTACAGTAAGTAAGGCATCCGGCTGACGATCCTACGGCTAACAACTTTGCAGTAACTTGCACCAAGTCCTAAAGTGTTGTGACACTTGCTGCGCAACCCACGAAATTGGAGAAAGCAAAGGTTAATAGCCTAGTGGTTACGCGGATTTGTCTGCTTCTGTAAGTAAGGCGTCCGGCTGCCAACCCTACGGCTAGCAACTTTGCAAGGAAAAGTTCTACACCAACACCTACGACTATGTAGGCTACGTGGCCTATCTGCTTATAAAAAGTGGTGCGCCTGCTACTGACCTATAAACTCTAAAGGTTAAGGCATGAACAAAAGAACCGAAGATGGGGAAAAGCGAATGAGACAAGTTTATTAAATTTTCTAGCAAAATTGATAAGTAACTAACAAAGACTGGAGGAGTTCAAGCAAAGCAAAAGCAACAAGGAAAAATAAATCCTAAAGGCTACCTAGAAGACTACTCTTCGGCAGCTTGGCCATCCGACGACTGCTCCATTATCACACCTTCGGCAACCACGGCAGCTCCAGCAGTGGTACCATTCGGCGCTTCGCTCCCGACTGCCCCGTTGGGGATACTCTCATCTCCAACTATTTCACCAATGGAGGACTCGAAAGTAAAGGCGAGCAAATCTTCTGGAGAAATAGAGAAGGTCTGGTCTTAAGAGCACACGGGTCTTATCAGCCTCCCTAGAAGCAGGCTTAGTGGATCTATCGCAGCTGCCCACGCAAGCAGTCTCTTTCACCCCAGCAGACTTCGGCACTGGGGGCACATCTAGCAGCCTCATTTATCTTCCCATTGGAAGAAGTCGTGCCAATCACAGACCTCTCGGCAGCAGGCGAACCCTTACAAGCAGCGGATAAAGTCTTCAGTTTTTCCCAACCGGCATCTCTTGAGCAGCCTACCTTTCTCCCGACAAAAATGACTAAGCAGCTAGTGCCATTCATGGTACTCGGCGGAGAAGCTCAACCTAGCATTCTAGCAGGCAGGAGGTCTGCATGCCCAGCATTCCAGCAGCCCATGAAGCCCGCAACCTTCTCATTTCTCTCAATCACCAGCTTAGCCCGTGTCAGGCCCTAAAGGTGGTGAACCGTGCGACTACCCTAGCACTGCGCCCCAGCGCCTCGGTTCGCAGTCCCAGCCGCTCAAGCTGCCCTTGGCTCTAGGAGAGCCAAGCTGCCCAAGCAGTGGTCCCTGCCAAGACATCTCCTCGGCCCCTGCCGAGCCAACTCCTGGCCTCTGCCAGCCGACGTGCCGCACCACCCTAATGGCTGCCTCGCAATAGCACTATCCAAGGAGAAAGCGAAGAAATCAACGAAAGACGGTCCTTTGCACGGACAAGATATAGAAGATTGCTAAAGGAGGGGGAACAATTATCCTCTAGCTTTCTCTCTCTTGTAGGGTAGAATAAATTGCTCTCCAAAGTTGATTTAATAACCCACTTAAGGTGGACTTAAATAGGCTTTAAGAGAAGTTTATTTCCCTTTCCTAGAAGGACCTAATTTCTAATTAAAGAGAGGATCAACATCGAGATAGGAAGCAATCCTATGGTTCCTGAAGCAAGAAGATCTCTACACCTGCTGCCCTTTCCTACGAGCAGCCCAACAAGTGTGGGGGCATTTGTGGAGCCAAAAATAATCACAAGGCGACACGTGGACTTTCGGATTAAGGAGACAAAAATGCCCTTGAGGTGCATCAGAATTCCTACGCGCGAGCAGCCGGTAATTATCGTCGGTCAAGTCAAAAGCGCCCATAAAAGGTAAACAAATCCGAATTATTTCATCCATCCACATTTTAGGTAGTTATCTCATAAATCTACCAATTATCCCACATAAATGGAGATAACTGGAAAATTAATGGGATTATTCCTCATTAATTTGTCAATTAAATTAGCCTTGAAGACCAAGAAAATACCCCAAAGGGCCGGCCCTCTCTCTCCAAAGAGGGGCCGGCCACTCCCTCTTTATTTCCCATATTTTCCTTCCCTTTTTCCTCCTTTTTTTAAGCCAATCATCCAATTACTCATTATAACCCTTTTTCATAAATACAAATACATTCCCTTTTGGTTTAATTAGCCAATAAATGGGCTAATTAAACCTAGATCACACCCAAAAATCCCTCTAAGGGTCGGCCACCTTTTCTCCAAAGGGAACCGGCCATCTCCTATAAATACTCTCCTATTCTCACCAAAAAAAGGGGAGAATTCGAATCCTTTGGCAAAAATACTCTAAACACTTTTTCTCTCTAAAATTCTAACTTTGGCATCGGAGGTTCTTCGGCCAAAGCCCCCCCATTCATCGTGGGCGCGTGAGGCTTTTGGCCTTAACCTAAGGTGTTAATTGTTTTGTAGGTACAAAATCGTCCAAGACCGAAGAGGAGAAAATTTGCATCCACATACTAGGTCACGATTTCAAATTAGATAAGAAAGACTTATCTAGTGTAGCCATGGTTACTGTTAACACACTCAAGAATTCTTCTACTCACGCAAGACCTTATGTTCCAATGGTGATAGAACCCTAATTGCAGAATGTGTTCTTTGTGAGCAGTGAATCCTTTATTATATCGAACTGGACTTCTCCAACTTCCATCTATCATGATGATTGGATAGCAAACTGCAACAATCAGTTTCTTTCGACGTGGAGCAATGCAGGCATGCTTATCAAGTCACATACCCTTATTTTTAGGATGTTTATTTTTCACGTTTAAACTCCAATCAGTTTGTATAACTGCCAAATGTATTTCAGCCTTATTCAACTTAGTTTAGTCCAATTAGGGTTCTTATATCCTTAATTTCCTCCGACTCCAATTTTTCTAGGTTTTCTTGAGGTATAATGTAAATGCAAAAGAGCCCATCAGCAATAGACTAAAAGACCTGAGCATCACCGCCCATCGCCATATACCTATCACAAACTGGCCTGCGGAAATACAATTTCTCTTAAACCATTCATGGAAGTTGGAACTCCATGCTACAAGAAGCTATATTGGGTCAGAGAGACACATAACCTATTTTCACTCTTTGTTGTCAATAAGGAAAAATTAAATTTTCAACTCCAAAGTCCACGCAGGTTTTTGATACATATGTTTATGATACATATGATGAAGTACAAAATCGTCTTAAAGTTGTTAATTGTGATGGAAGAAATTGTAAGACTTGATTAAAAAATTGTAGAAAATTTGATTAAAATATTTGATGAATCAAATGAGTTGGTCAAACTTTTTCGAACGGCAAGAGATAAATTTGAAACTAATGGTCTCATCTCTTTAAACATGATATTGTTAGGAAGACAACTAAATGATAGCCAGCAATATGACCAACCAACAAGTGATGAAATAGGTGGTTTAATAGTTGGTGATATAGGTATGTCTGACTCTAATAGAGATATCATTATAGACTCTAAAAGCGAAGGATTAAAACGTGTTACAAAATTGAATCCAAAGTTTTTGACTCTTCAGTATCCTATTCTTTTTCAGTATGGTGAAGATGGTTATAGACCAGATTTAAAATGGAATGAAAATTATAAAGGTCCAAAAATGAAAAGACAAAGTGCCTATGAGAGCTTATATAGCTTATCAAATTCAAGAAAGAGAACCATGTTTAACTACATTATTAAAAGGAGGTAGACTTTTTCAACAGTATTTGATAGATTCACATGCAACACTTGAAGAAGATAGATTGGATTACATTAGAAAAAATCAAAACAATTTGAGAAGGGAAGTTTACAAAGGAATTTACGATGCAATATCAAGAGGTGATAACGATGCAAGCAGTTTGGGACAAAAAAATTGTGTTGCCTGCTTCATACACAGGAAGTCCTAGATACATGATTAACAATTATCAAGATGCTATGGCTATCTGTAGAGAACATGGACATCCTGATTTGTTCATAACATTTACCTGTAATGTAAAGTGGCCAGAAATTATAAGAGAACTTAAAAAAAAAAAAAAAAAAAAAAACTGGGATTCAAACCTGAGGACAGACCTGATATAATTTCTAGAATATTTAAAAATGAAACTTGATGATATGCTTGATGCTTGACTTCATCAAATCTGGAAAGCCTTTTGGAGAAGTTAAAGCGAGTACCAAACACTCAATTTTCTCCTTATCTTAGTTTTTTCATTTTTTTTTTTTTGCTTCATAAAACTGACTTTTTTTCTTCTATTTTCAATATTTTTACAAACAGATGTTTGTACAATTGAATTTCAAAACAGAGGTTTACCTCATTCTCATATGTAATATGGCTGAAATCAAATTTCAAGTGCTACATTGCATCAGATATAGATTCTATTATTTCAGCTGAGTTGCTAGAAAAATTTGTGAATCCTGAACTTTATGAAATTATTAATCAATTCACGATTCTTGATCTATGCGGTCATATTAATCAAAATTCTTCTTGTATGCTGGAAAATAAGTGTTCCAAAAACTTTCCTAAAGCATACAAAAATGAGACAAATTTTGAACCCAATGGTTTTCCAGTTTATAGGCGTTGTGATGATGATACAAAATTTGTTTTAAAACATGGAATCAAAATTGATAACAACTTTGTTGTTCCTTATAATCTTGAACTACTTTTGAGATATAATGCTCATATAAATGTTGAATCATGTTGTCAATCAATGCTTATAAAATATTTGTTCAAATATGTAAATAAAGCTTCAGATAGAGCACGATTAGTTCTTCAACAAGATTCAAATAATGAAATATTAACATATCTAAATTGTAGATACATATCACCTTAAAAAAGCTGTTTGGAGATTGTTTATTTTAAGTTTCTATTTCTTTTTCTTTGCTTACATTAATTTTCAATTGATTTTTTTCAATTTTTGTCCCATGTTGTTTTCAGTGATGTTGTAGCTTTGAAAACACGAATTTCTGGTTTATATTTAGTGACATAAAAGAGTTTTTGTTTGGTTAAAAGAGGGGGAAGAATATAGTTGTTCATCACCCGTTTCACTATGAACTTTGGATCAACATTCAAAATCTAATGTAAAAAATTGGTATCGGCTTCTTTACAGTTCTCTATTTATATGTTTTTGCAATCACGATCTCATTTTCAAAATTCTTAGAACTTTGACCACATTTAGTTATGTTGAAATTCTTCTTGCCACTCACAACCATTACATTATGTCTCTTGACTAGATAAATCTTTATGTCTTGCTGAAATGCACTTGCACCCTGCCAACATATGCAAACTGTGCACGTAAGTAAAACTTTTTACGTCAACTTGATTAGTGATTATGGTATAGCTGATTGATGTGAATATCAATTGTATGGTTTGTGTTGCTCAGTTTATGCTTAATACAATGTCATCTACGAGATCCCTTCATATATATTAGAATTCTTAGTAAGATTTGTGCCAACTGTTTTTGTTATGTGGAAGTTGAAACCTTTTTTTAAGGTTGTAAATAGAGTCCCATATATATGTAAATAGTGTATATACACATTATAGCTTTCTACGTATTTTATATAGTTTTAAAACCAGCAGCATCGCGCGGGTATCTTTTTAATCCCTCGCTCTTCCATTTTGGTTCTCACAGCAGAAACATCAAACCCGCGGCCTGTTGCAGCATAGATATCGGACAAGAGCACATAATTACCAGGATTTTGGGGTTCAAGCTCAAAAAGTCGATGAGCAACTAACTTTCCTAGCTCAGCATTGCAGTTTAGCTTACAGGCTCTTAGTAGTGCACCCCAAGCCCCAGCATGAGGCTCCCCAGGCATTGATTGTAGAAGATCATAAGCTGCTTTTAACCGTCCTGACCGGCTAAGAAGACTAACTATACATGCATAATCATCAGGAGAGGGATTTAAATGGTACATATGTCTCATTGATTCAAAGAAGTGCCAACCCTCCTCAACAAGCCCTGAACGACTACAAACTGTCAAGATGACAGTAAAAGCAACCTCATCTGAAGCCAAACCTTCAGTTAGCATGGTATTGAAGAGGGAAACAACATGATCCCTTGACCATTAATAGACAGCCCTTGTATCATAGAACAATACGAAATCAAATCCCTCTTAGGCATCTCTTCAAACAAACGTCTTGCTCTTTCCATATTCCCACACATTGCATTCATGTTAATCAGAGCTGCGAGAACATGAGCCTAACAAACATCAATGGAGCTCTCACTCAGGTAAGAATCAACCCATTTAGCCACCTGCAAACAACCCACTTGGGCACAAGCTGACATCAAGCTCACCATTATAAACTCATCAGGCTTAACATTCTTCGTACTCAGTTCTTGAAATATCTTTACAACCTCGTTAGGTTGACCATTTTGAGCATACCCTGATATCAATGCCGACCACGCAACGATATCTTTATCCGAGCATTGCTCAAACAAAAATCTTGCAGACACCATATGTCACGCCCCGATCCCGACATACATCCGGGACCGACACATGACATCACCAAATTCCCGTATCTCAACATACCCCATCTCCGGAATATGGTAATCCACAACTTGAGAATCAAATCAAATAGAAATTTTCGTATACTTTATGGCTCCATCTAACCTTCTCGTTAGACTGCCTATGTACCCTCAAAAAGGATCAAGCCATTCGTAGTTCAACCTTCACTTTACTTGAACACTCACCACAATACTTTTAGGTAGAAAATCATAGCACTCATCAATCAATTATGAGCACTTGACAAGCATGAAAATATTAGATTCAAAGCTACATAATAACCCCACATGACAATCAAGATTTCCACTTCACTTATCACATGAATCATTATGTTTCAACTTAATACCCCAATTCATTGCATACAACAATTCAAAGAATCGACATAGCACCATATTATTCCCTAGTCACCTTGTCAACGGGTCTAATCACTCCAATTAATCACTCCCCAGAGTCATCACCAACCTCATATCCACAATCACTCAAATTAACCAATTCTATGGATCAAGTAGATAGCACACTGGGCAAATCATACACTCAGATAAACTGTGAAGCTCGGTGAGTGACAACAATTCAAATATGTGATATTCAAATAAAACAAACCATCGATCATAATTTATAAACATCAACATCAAGTATCAAATCATGCTTTAGGGAATCATAATCAAGTCCCTGGAAACTCCGAAGGAGTCACCCAACATCCAACGGCTTTTCTAATTCAACCCACATGATTCTTGAAAACTACCGTTCATATGTACATTAAAAACTAGGGCTAAAGGGACACATTTCGTCCAAAGCCTACATTTCTGAAGCCGTCTCAAATAAATCAAATGATGCAATTTCGAACCACTCAACGAAATCCATCAACATTGGGTTCCGGACCTCTCAACGGAACCAAGACACCAAAAGGGGCTTCCGAAGCAACACTCAACGAAATCCATACTGGAATACGATTCCGGACCATCACTCAATGGAATCGCGAAGTATAAGGGATTTCGGACCATCAGTCAACGGAATCCACACTAGGATACGATTCCAGACCATCACTCAACGGAATCGTGGAGTGGAAGATATAACACCAATCAATGAAACAAGACATGGACCGAGTTACCCAAGTTACAAAGGCTCAACGAAACGAGAAATGAAATAAAGACACGAAGGTGAAACATGTTCCAAGAAACAAACCCCATGACAATTGTTTAGCGGTCCACTACTAGCCTTCACACTTCATCACATCCATCCAATCATACAATACGACCCATATTTCCAATGCACATGTCAAATCATACTTAATGAAAATAGATCGATGGCCAGAAACAAAATAACAGTTCAATATAATTCACATTTAATAAACATAGATCTATGCATAAATATATAGAATTCACATTTCATTAGAAATTCCATTTATAACCCAAATCATATTCATAAAATATATTAATATAAGAATTAAGGCAATAATCATATCACATAAATTCAAATCACTCTCTAACTAAAGTAGGCCCACTAGACTTCAATTAGTCTCCCGTAGTACTCAATTTTACTATTTAGAATGTTTCGAGACATGTTGACCAAAAGTCAACTCTCGATCAACGGTAAAGTCCATAACTCTTCGTAGTTCAATCCGAAAGATCCGCACATTGAATTTCGGATCTATAGCTTCCCAAAGTCCACATTATGCTCAAATGACAACATACTAAAATCTCATCACGATCAAACGGTCAGATATCCGCCAACTTCAAAATTCAAGTGGCAGTCGACATTTAATTTTACAACTTAGACATCCAATTAGGGAAGATCCGTACATCGGATTTCCGATCCGTAAGTTTCTATGATCTTCAAATATTATGTTCTATCATGCATTAAGATTTGGTGACGAACCAACGGTCGGATCATTGATTCAAATTTTGACCAAGTAAGGTATCGTAATGTAACTAAGTCCAAACAATCAAATTACGTCATATGGATATCAATTATGAAATCAAGTCATTTATTTGGACTTAAGAGAACATCGTCGGCCCACTGGACAGTCCCGACTTGCCGGAAAATTCAACTATTTTTAAAAATTACCAAAAATTACAGAAATGAAGATCTCAAAGTGTAGAACAAAATTTATACCTGTGGCCAAGACCAATTTGGCCGGGAAAGGCTCCAATTTCACAAAAGCCGCCGGAAACCCTAGGTTTTGGGTGTGCTCGATCCATCCTTAAATCAACTCTGACGCTCCAACCAAAGCTTGGGCTTTGTTCCTGGGTTCTATGGGAGTATTCTAGGGGTGGTAATTGAAGGAATTTATTTCACAATTCGTGGATTTTGTGCAAAGTCTCCCGCGGCACCCATCACCATTTTTGTACCAAAACACCATCAAATTCCCTCAAATTTGGGGTGAAACTGGAAGAGAGAGGGCCAAGGTGATGATTGGGAGCGGTTTCTACGTCCAGTTCGTCGGAAAATGGAACGAAAAATGGCGAGGAACCTCCGTTTGGCCCGCGGGTCGCACGGGTCACCCTCCTCGATCCCCCGTGTTTTTCTTCCCTCCTTTTTCTCCTTTCTTTCTTTCCTGATTGGCCACCTCAATTCTTCTCTCCTTCCCCCATTCGCCGAGGCCCTTCTCTTCTCCTCCTTGTTCCCCTGCTTTCCCTCCCTCGTTCGCTGCCATTAGGCAGTCTGTTTTCTTCTTTTTTTCCTTTCTTTCCTTTTTTCTTTTTTTTTTCTTCCTTAGCTGCCATTTGGCAGCTCAAATTCCTTCTTTCTTTTTTTTATTTTTCTTTCTTCTTTCTCAACCACTCACGTTGTTTCCTTTTTCAACATTACATGATCGAGGTGCCAAAAAAAACATACGTTGTAAATATAAACGTGTTAAAATTAATAATACGAAAATACGTAATTTTTAAATAGTGAAACCCCGGGACGGAGTTTCACACCATATCTCCACACTTGGCATATCCATCGATCATAGTAGTATAAGAAACTAAGGGTGGGCAAACGGATCCTGGACTCGCGGGTCGGGGCAGATCCAAATATTAAGAGGAACGGGCCCTCGGCCCGAACCGTTTATAGCGTGGGATTATTCACATTTCCACTCCCCACCATTCGATTGCATATTTTTCCTCACCCAGTCTTATCTCAGACGGAAAACTCGGTCTTCCTCTCCTCCTCGACAGCAGCCATCGCCAATTCTCAGTCTCCGTCTCTGTCTCTGTCTCTCTCTCTCTTTCTGGTGACTTGCGAGGTACGACCACCATCACCAACCACATCACCACCTTCTCCTTCATCGCGACTACCCCTTCATCGCCATCTAGAACACCACCATTATCCTGCAAATCGAAATCGAAATCTCATGTCCTTCCAAATTAAGGTAGTATAATTTCTTAAATCTTAACTCTCTGTAGTCTCTACATTCTACAATCTTTGATTCTCTCTGATAATTTTTTTTAGATTTAGGGATTTAGGGTTTTCAACATATATGCCCTTTCTTACTCTGCAATCTCTGAGTCTCTGCATTCGGTAATCATATGGGATTTCAAGAAAACCCCAAACCCAATCTATAAATTTGCCTTATATGAATTGGAAGGTTCATAAATTTTCCTTCATAGGATTACAGAATGAAAGCCGCACATACTCTGATTAACATAACCAAAATTGTTGTGCTCGAACAAGGGATTGATGGTGCACTAGATTTAGGGATTTTGTTAGGTTCAATCTTGACCTCTGTTCTGTTCCAATTTCAAATCTTTTGGTGAATTGAATTTGAATCTTTTGTTGAATTAAATTGAATTTGAATATATGTGTGTCCTGTCATAGTTTCAGACTTGTATATATTTGAATCTCTGTTTCAGATTTTGGTATTTTTAATTAGATTATGTTTGGTTGATCGGTGGAACGTTTCTGTAAATCCAAGTAATGTAATTAGATAATTGTTGGTTTATGAGAAAATTTAGTGGAGAATTTTGTAATTCCAGTCAAATAAGTTACATAGCTGCATTTAGTTTCATTGTGGACCAACAATCTCTGATACAAGTCCACTTGATTCAAGTTCTGAAATTTAATCGATTCGAAATCCCCAATTTGACGTTGAGATGCAATATATGTTTGCAGTCTGTAGGCTATCACGTATGCAAGCCCAGCAAGTTGACACCAAATATGATCTGGAGGAGGTATTCAAAATCCCCTTTTAAGTTTTAACTATGACCATTTCATGCAAATTGGATTTGAATGTAAACTCCTGTTTATAAGCTTTTATTTGTAACTATTGGCAGGGAAAGATGTATTTCATCCCTCTGAGAACTGGGAGAAGGCTGCTATTCTATAGGTTCAAATGATTTATGTAGTCGCTAAGTTAGCCTGTAATTTCTCTTTTGATGCAATAGTATGTACTCGGCAAATATTTACAAAGTAGATGATATAGATTTTTTATACACAATCCAAATAACCTGTTCTTAAAAAAAAAAAAAAAAAATTAATTTGGACCCGTGGACTCGGCCCGAATTGGCCTGTTTAAAACGGGCCGGGGTGTCCGGTTCCAAATCTCAAAACTCATATACCCGGCCCGGCCCGTTGCATTTTAACCGGGTCGAGTTCGGTTCCTACGAATTTGGGCCCGACCCGGCCCATGCCCACCCCTATAAGAAACCACATTCTTCTCTGGCATTTGATCAAAGATCCTCCCAGCATTGACCAAATCCCCCATCTGTGCAAACCCACTAATAATTGCATTCCACGACACCGCATTTCTCTGGGGCATCTGATCAAACAGCTTGTTGGCCTCCACCAAATCTCCAACACTAGCATACCCAACAACCATAGTCGTCCAAGAAACCACACTTCTCTCAGACATTCCATCAAACGCCTTGCGAGCGCAAACAATCTCCTTGCATTTCCCGTACAAATCAATCAAACCTGTGCCCACAAACACATCTCGGTCAACCCCACACCTCATAGCCGACCCATGTATCGCCCTTCCTTCCCAGAGCCTCCCCTTACTCGCACACGCCTTAAAGAGAGACGGGTACATATACCTATCTGGAAGGCCCTCCTCCCTCTTCATCCGAACAAATAGAGAAACAATGCCCAAAAAACCAGACCTTTCGCAGTACCCCTTGATCAGACAGTTCCAGAGAAAGGTGTTGAGGCTGAGGACGCGGTCAAATACAGTGGTGGAGTACGAGAGGGAAGCGAGAGCGTTGGAGAGGCAGATGAACTGGGTTATGAGGAAGCAATCTTGCTCCAAACCTTTACGGACAATGTGGGCGTGGATTTGTTCGAGATGGAATTGGGTTTTGCAGCCTTTGAGTAAGGATGCGATTGAAGGCAGCAGAGAAGTGGGACGACAGCTGTTGGGCAGAGCTAGCGATGAGTAGAGGTGGATTGTAGGCATGGGCCTCTCTCTGTTGCAAGCCCAATTACACCGTTAACTTTCCACGACTGGAATCTGCTACAAGGAACACATTCTCAGCTTTTCTAAAGACGTTATGGTATTCAATGGCCATGTAACAGCTGAGAGAGAAAAATTGGAGGGAAAACTTGCTTGGTTGCCGAGAAAAACACCAGGAAAATGGTGACAAAGGCAGAGAAAATATGTTTTCCACAATAAGAAAATGAAGATGACGAAAACACAAGGAACAAGAATATGATGAAAGCAATCACCACATGCTAACAATCTAAGATTATGTTTGTTACTCTACTTTGAATTCAATTTTTTAAATTCAAAAATAATTTTCCAGTTTTAGGTTTTAAAAATTTATTTAATAGGACTATTTTAAAAAACTGAATTAAAAACTAACTAAAAAATATAGTCTATTATCTAAAAACCTAAAAAATGAGTTTTTAGAGTATTTAAACTTAAACGCACTCATTTCCTGTCTCTCTCTCTCCTTCCCTCTCACTCTAAATCTACCTCTCTCCTTCTTCTTTTTCAACCATTTTCGTCTCTTCTCCAATCCGCTCTTTTCATTCTCTTAGTTCTTTCTCTCACTCATCTTCCTCTTTATCTCGTCCGATTTGAGTTTAAAGAGAATTGTTTTCAAAAATGGTTTTTAAGAAATGTTTTGAGAAATGATAAAAAATTTCAAATAGGATACCAAACAGGCCATTAGCTTCCCAAGTTATTCCCCATAAACTGGATTCACTAGCCTCTCACTCTAGGCAACGTAAATCCAAATTCTAGGTTTCGACACAATTGATACAACAATGCCATGCATCAGCAACAGGCAAAATGCAAAGGTCTGGGGACCAATGCTCTTATACCACTAAAAATTGCCACACATCGATCTTGATATACGTCATATATCGACTCGTGGCAAAAAATAGTAGTGGTAAAATAATATATAAAGTCAATTGGGATTCATACATAAAATACATCAGATATCCAACGAAAACAAAATTATAATAAAGGGTAACAAACTGCACACGCTATCTACACCCTACACCCCTTGAAAAGTGCATTGACCTCAGACACGCTCAACGCCTATAAAACACACAAGCCCATGTAACTATTGACCCAAAAAAGGATGATATTGGACTTGTTTCCTCAATAATGGGAGCCCAAATCACGTTGGTTGTCCGTTTTGTACAGTTGAGAATCTCACTGCTCCAATTCAAGGACGACGAAAAGAAAAGAGGCACATTTGAATTTGATCGATCGTCGTCCCAAATTCAACTCAACTCCCAGAAGCAGAAGCAGAAGCAGAAGAAGTGAAAAGACATAGAACGCAAATGGAAAATCAGAATTTTTCATCTTCTTCCCCGCTCAGAATTCTAATTCTTCTACTAGTATTCTTGCTCTTCTCTCCCATCAATACAAATGCCAAGTCTCGTCGCCCAATCTCTGTATTCCAAATTCCTCTTCTTCTTCTGCTTCTTCTTCTTCTTCTTCTGTTAATTTCTTATATGTTTCAATGTTTGTGGGCCTTTATTTTTGAATACTAATTCTGAATTTATGATGGGTGTTTTTGTGTGTGGTATGTTTGACAGGATATTGAGACCAGGCAGAAGAAGAGCCAGTGTTATGCCGACATTGAGAGGTATATCCGCCTCCATCTCTCTCTATTTTTATTTCCCATTTTCTATCTTTACTGTTTCTTGCTTGGAAATTTAAAAAAAAAATCTGTGACAAGAAAATTAGAAACAGTTTAATTTCTTTTTTGAACTATGGATCAGTGATTTGAGTGGGATTTGATTTAACCCCACCAAAATATTTGAGTTATTAGTATTAAAGAAAGCATTTTTTTCCTCACTATATTTGTTCTAACTTTTAACTTAATGCAACAAGAATTTCTGCTTTTCCTAGTTGTATGAGTGATAAGGTCTACCTGCAAACTATATTGAGTTATAACTGTTTGAGGAAAATTCTTTCCATGCAAATAGAACTTGTAGTTTTAAAATATGTGATGTTGGACTGGCACGCGGTTTTTTCTTTTTAAAGGTTTAATCTTTGACTGCTCCTTTTTGTTTTTGATGATTGGAAAAGCGGATTGTGGGGTTGGCAATGCAAGTCTTCTTTGATAGCAAAGGAAAATTGTGCTTTGCGATGCCTTTCTCCAACTTGCTATGAGCTTATCTACGAGAGCGATTCGGTAAGATGGACTATATTAGATTCTCCGTTATTGGATTCAGACATGTTGCATTTGTTATTTTTACATGGGGTGTGTTCTTATTGTAGCTTGAAGAAGGTGAAAAAGATATGCTTAGGGGGCAAGAGTTCAAGTAGTGTATGCATAAGTAAGTTCCATGTCTTTATGGATATGAAATGTTATTGCTATATGATTCGGTTTATGCAGAGTGATGATTGTATTTTTTTAGGATTACATAAGGACCACGGTTACAAACTGTTTGTTTTACATTACATAGCTGGATTTCTGTTAGGGTTCAGTTGTGGATACAAGAATTTACTAACAGTGGAAAAATGTGTTAATGCAAAAGATTACTGAGAACATAATATCACTGAGTTTCTTATTTCCTTCAAAAATATTTTTATCTATTTTGTTTTTTCCTTCTGCCAACTGGTTCACTGTGGAGGTTAAAACCTTAGTCTTTGTTTCTTGCAATAACGTTAGACAACATTACAAAGGTTGATCGAAGGAAAAGTTTGTTTTTGGTGTGCATTTTGTAGTTGAGTGTTGGGGCAATTTAGGGGCTTAATTGTCAGTTGGGTTTCTTATTCGCTGGTATTAGCGGGTTTATTGGCTAATTTTATATTCATAGATACTTAGCTTGTGTCATAATGGGTTTAAGGTAGTAATAGTCAAGGAAATTTTGGGATCAGTCTAAAACCTCTTGAAGAGCAAAATTGCCGGAATTATAATGAGATATTATATGTCATTTTAAATCATTGATTTTCTCATATCTGTACTGACTAGGAAATAGTTGGCACTCATAAAGATCCCCTACGAAATTGAGGATGATAAGCTGGGTATCACTCACGTGACTTTTTGGATATCAAACCTTTTTCCCCGTTGTAAAGTGTTATTATATTTTCCCAGTTTATAATTCAGTGCTGGCGGTGCTTATCAGGTTAGGCCAACTACCACTGTCTGCATTTATTAGCACAAAGATTTTTGATGAATTTGATCAAGGGAGTAGTGCATTAGCGTGGTGGTTTTTCAAGTGGATTAGATGGATCCCTTCTAAATTTCTACAAAAGAAATAACAGATATTGAGTTGTTGACAAAGAATAAACGTAGGTTGGACAAGTTATCGAGATTATTTTTATAGTGTGTTGAGAGAACCTTACTGTCACTTGTAATAGTAGGATAGTGATGTCGGTCGTACGTATTTGGTCTACACTTTATTCATATTATAAAAAGGTCTTTCTGGAAGTGGCTTTGAAAACTTGGTGAAGAATTCTTTGGTTTAGTGCAGTGGTATTTTCTGAAGGCTGGATGGAATGCACTCATATTGAGGGGGTTACATGTGTTATCCCTGCATCATGAGCTGTTAGTAACAAATTAACAATAGGTTAAGGACTAGAGGCGATGTGTTGGCTGAGGAGTATGGCGTCTATGCATGCAGTATACTTACTAGATGCTATAAAAAGGTATATTGGCATAGTAGGTTCTCGTATTGTTGATATAAATGCTACCCTGCCATCTTTTAGACCCTTGGAGGATTAAGTAAATAAATTGTCGGTTTCCTTTAACTGAAAGCGCAGATATGAGTAGTCAGATAAAGTACAAATCCGTGTTTATGAAGCTAAGAAAATACTTAAACCTGGTTACTTCCTTGTGCTTTTATGTGGTAATTGACGAGCAACACTTCAAGCAAATGAGTGGCTCGGAAAATTAGCAAAATTTGTGGTTCAACTTTAGCTTGCTCTCTCGGAACTTATCTTGGCGTTGCTTTATTGCATAAAAGGGTTAATAAAGCAACTTATCTTTACGTAGTGGAAAAGGTTCCGATGAAGTTGTGCTCTTGGAAAAGGTAGACTCACTTTAATTCAGTGTGTTGCCTCTGCTCTTTCTGTCTATGCTATGAAAACTGCAAGTCTCCCTATCAGTGATATGATGCTACTTGGCATCATATTATTGTGACATGTATATCATTGGGTGATTAACAGATAAGTATGTTCATAGTTGGTATAAATAGGGGTTTGTAAAGCAGTATGGGTCAGTTGTAAAGTTGTCATTTGTGTAATAATGAGTTACTTTTACAGTGCAATAGAGAAAGACGTAGAGAGGGCCTTAACAATCAGTATTTGTGATTCTCTTGATAAAGTTATAGAAATTGTCAATAGGGTAGAGCTAAATCTGGTTGGAAGTTGCTAAAAAGGGACAATGGCTTACGGGCTGATCCTTTCAACAACAAACTTTGGAGCGCTTCTTCTTCATGGAGGAGAATTCTTGATCCCACTTGTAAAAGTTGTAAATGTTACAAAACCGCCTGATCCAAGGAAGAGCATCTGGAATTTTACTATTAATTGGCTCAAAGCCAATGCTGCCAATGTTGATACCTCTATTAAACCCAACCGTGTCCAAGCTTTCTTAGCTTGGGAACCTCCTCTTTTGGAACTTTAAAGCTGAATATGGATGGTGCTAGGCTTGGTTCCGATGGGGTGAATGGAAGTGGAGGATCAATTAGGGGTTGGTGTGTTATATAGATTATTGGTATTGTTGCTAAGAAAGGGGTTGGGGAAGTTCTCCATGCTGAGCTTTGAGCATTGTATTATGGTTTGAAGATGGCTAAAAGAAGAAAGTTTTCTCATCTGATTGTGGAGGTGGATTCTTCTCTTTGTTGGTCAGTCTTTTTCATGGTTTTGCTAGCATTAATCATCCTGTTGATGGTCTTTGTCTCGCAGTGTAGAAATCATTTTAAAGGGAACTGGAATATCATGCTGCAACATATTCGTAGAGGATGCAGTTATGCTGCCTACGGATTAGCCAAGTTGGGTCTAACTAGTGAGATGGATTTTCAAGAGCTTGCGGAGCCTCTCCTGATTTAGTCCGAACTAATGTTGATGATTGCTCTGGTGTCGCCAGAGCTAAATTAGTTGTTCTTTAGTTTGCTTCTCTCTTTTTCTCCCTTGTGCCCGAAAAATTATGAGCAACACTTTTATTTTTCTCTTAACAGAACAATATCCACAAGTCAAGTTTTTGGCTACTTATGTAAGTAGTGTAGTTGATTATATGGTATTCAAAAACGACATGCCTGTTCGTGTGCTTGGCAACAAATAGGATGAACTGCATGTCGTCCTAAGCAGCCAGGCTTAGCATAGGAATGTTTTCTGCAGATGTTTCAAGTCTTATTGGCGGATTGCTTACCTCTGCCCTATTCTTTAAGTTTCTGCCTGCTTAGCCAGGTTAATCAGGGCATTTTGATCATTTTGGTGCTTTCATAAAAGTTGCTAGCTTTTCCTCCTACTTTTTCTTTCTTTCATTAATCTTGCAATTTCCCATTGACTTTTAGATGCAGTTTGCCTACATAAATAATCACATCATGGTAATTGACAAATTAATTTGGGTTGTTTTGTGACTCTCGATTCATGTTGCCTTGCAGGTTGTCTTTGGGGGAGAGCCTCGAGGGTATTAAGGGTTCATTTAATTATTAAATAGATGGCAATGTTGCTTGTAGAATAAGTTCATATGAAGCCATGGATTTCTTCTTCACTGGAAAAAGAAGAGAGAAGGTAAAACAGAAGTCGGACTTCATTTTCGAGTCATCTCTTGGTCGTCTCCCCTTGCATCTAGTGCCATCTTCTGCAAGTTGAGCTGCAAACCAGGTTCAGGATGTCCAGAATGTCTGCCATTACGGCTCATGTTCTCTTTCATCGACGTGGAAATTATCTGTAAGATTGCGAGTTTACCAATGAGACGAGAATGTTTTTCTTTAACTTGCTTGATAGTACTGTAAGTTGAACCAGCATCAATTAGTGTACCATCATCAATCTTTGGGTGCCTGTGTCCGTCCACCTTTGCAGTCGCACCCAAGGTCACATGGTGCAATGTTGCCACATTGTTGCCTATAGCTGCTGTCTCCCCAACCACCACGGCTGTCGCGCGGTCGAAAAGAATGCCGTCACCGATGCTTGCAGCTGGTGAATGTCTACGGAAAACACATCCGCAATTCCCGAGTGGGGTGCAAGTGTTAGTGGTCTACGTGACCGACTCCACAACTTATGAGCCACTCGATGAGACTAACAAATTGAACATAAACTTTTTTTTTTTTTTTTTTTTTTTTTATTTTATGAAAAATAGCATTGAACGGCACCCCAAGCCGTGGTATGCACTTGAAGTGTTTATTTTTTTTCCTCATCACAATTGAAGCAGACAAACATTATCTTAAACTCTTTGCCTTCCACTCTAAAGCATTTCATAAAGTCACGTTCTCGCAATGCTGAGGGGTAAGAGCCTTGCAAGGCCTACACCAATTTGCAGAGAAGTAGAGGCACAGCTTCTTCCCATTACATGACGATAAGCGGACCTAATAATCTCATAGTCAAAACATGATTATGTTTTAATTATCAAAATCAAGATGAAAAAAATTAAACTCTAAAATTGAAGGCATATTTTTATATGCTACAAACCTACTTGAACCTCACGTTCCTACATTTTAATGAAATCAAAACATTTTCGACAACCATCAACCGAATTAAATTATGAAAAATAATATTGATTGAAAAAGAGGAAGAAGGGGAAGCTTTTGGAGACTACATACATTTGTTTTACCAGATAGAAGGACCTCAACACCTTCAAATTCAAGAACAATCCCTATATTGATGGTAATATGCACTGCCATCAAAACTACAAGCAAAGTGTGGCCTCCACCCTTCACGAATGAAACGATAAGAAAGCATAACATTCACACAAGTAGCTAGACTTTAATTTTAAATCTCACATAGGTTTCTGCTAGTAATTATGTTTTTAAAAAAGTGCTGATTTTGTTCCTAAATCCTAAAAAAAAAAAAAAAACTAAAATCAAACAAAAAAAAAAAAAACTTGCAAAAATCGATTCATACTTTAGTTTGAGGATTCAAAACTTCTTAATCATCATCCATCATTAAAAAAGAGCTTGTTTTTCTCTATGAAAACGTCTTAGGGTTTTAGCCAGAATGAACGTATTGGACAAAGATTTCATGATGGTAGGTTTTGATTATTAAGTGTGGGTTTATTTATAAATTTTAGTTTTATTGATGATTTCATCTTTTAGTTAATGGTAACCATGCAATAGGGTAAAAAAGACAATTCACAATTCACAATTAAAGTTTAAGTTGAGTGTAGAATGAGGTTATATGGGTTCAAATAAAATTTCCCTAAAAATGAAGGGTATTTATTTTTATTAAAAAAGAGATTACTTGGTGCCTTAGCTACAACAATCTATTCTTTCGTAGGTCGTTAAGACTCATAGAGACATTTCAGCATCCTTCTAGCTACCATTGTGTGATTAACCAATGCCATGAATCGAATCTAGGACGTGCTGTGTGGAATACGAGCCTAAAATTTGTTCTCAACCTTGTCAGTTTGCTATCCTCAACATAGTGTTTTTTGTCTCACTTTCATATCTTAAGTTTGATTTTTATGTCACTTTCATACTTTCGTTAGTCAATCTATTAATTATTCTGTTAATTGATGAAGTGGCCTATCTCCTCTCCCTTGGTCTCCACGACAAGAGATAGTGTGTCCGGAATACGGATACATACGTCATATGTCATAATACAAATGGATGAACACTTGAAAAGAAAAAAAAACGTCCCTACATTTATACAATAATACATGGTGCACCGCCTCTTCCAGGCACATTAAAAAAATACTCTCCTCTACTATCCCTTCTCCCTCCTCCTCTACTTCCTTTCCCAAATCCACTATACGTATAAAATCAATATAATCTTTCTTAATTAGGAATATAACAAGAGCCAAATTTTCTTAATTAGGAATATATCAAGAGCCAATGTCACATGCGTTTTAGGCTTTTAGCCTCTTTTAAAAACTTGAAACGATTGTACAAATTAAAAGTTCCAACTGTCATTTAGTACTAAGGTCTAATGATATTCCTCTTCACTTGTAAGTGAGAGATCTTAGATTCGATTCTCGTCAAAGGCAAGTTTGAACCACATTATTGCTAGCCCACTGTGAGGCTAAGCCCACCTCTTCCCCTTAGTGTAGATAATATCGATTGTTAAAAAAAAAAGGGACACTCCTAGATTAAACAAATTTGGTATCTTAATTATTTATTTATTTGGCCAAGGAGAAAGAGGATTTTCTGTCTCAAGTGGGTATGTAGAAGATGATGGTGGAGGTGTGTGGTGGACGGAGTTTTTTCTTTTTGGTGGAAGGGTGGCTGGGTGTGGGTGTGAAGAAAGATGATGAAATTTTAGTTATTGGTTTATTTATATCAAAAGGGTATGTTTGGGATAGGAAGTGGCTTTGAAAACTTGGTGAAGAATTCTTTGGTTTAGTGCAGTGGTATTTTCAGAAGGCTGGATGGAATGCACTCATATTAAGGGGGCTGCATGTGTTATCTCTGCATCCTGAGCTGTTAGTAACAAATTAACAACAGCTTAATGACTAGAGGCGATGTGTTGGCTGAGGAGTATGGCGTCTATGCATGCAGTATACTTACTAGATGCTATAAAAAGGTATATTGGCATAGTAGGTTCTCGTATTGTTGATATAAATGCTAACCTGCCTATCTTTTAGTGGAATATGGACCCTTGGAGGATTAAGTAAATAAGTTGTGTCAGTTTCCTTTAACTGAAAGCGCAGATATGAGTAATCAGATAAAGTACAAATCTGAGTTTATGAAGCTAAGAAAATACTTAAACCTGGTTACTTCCTTGTCCTTTTATGTGGTAATTGACGAGCAACACTTCAAGCAAATGAGTGGCTCGGAAAATTAGCAAAATTTGTGGTTCAACTTTAGCTTGCTCTCTCGGAACTTATCTTGGCGTTGCTTTATTGCATAGAAGGGTTAATAAAGCAACTTATCTTTACGTAGTGGAAAAGGTTCCGATGAAGTTGTCTTTACCGTGTCCAAGCTTTCTTAGCTTGGGAACCTCCTCTTTTGGAACTTTTAAGCTGAATATGGATGGTGCTAGGCTTGGTTCCGATGGGGTGAATGGAAGTGGAGGATCAATTAGGGGTTGGTGTGTTATATGGATTATTGGTATTGTTGCTAAGAAAGGGGTTGGGGAAGTTCTCCATGCTGAGCTTTGGGCGTTGTATTATGGTTTGAAGATGGCTAAAAGAAGAAAGTTTTCTCATCTGACTGTGGAGGTGGATTCTTCTTTGTTGGTCAGTCTTTTTCATGGTTTTGCTAGCATTAATCATCCTCTTGATGGTCTTTGTCTCGCAGTGTAGAAATCATTTTAAAGGGAACTGGAATATGATGCTGCAACATGTTCATAGAGGATGCAGTTTTACTGCCTACGGGTTAGCCAAGTTGGGTCTAACTAGTGAGATGGATTTTCAAGAGCTTGCGGAGCCTCTCCTGATTTAGTCCGAACTAATGTTGATGATTGTTCTGGTGTTGCTAGAGCTAAATTAGTTGTTCTTTAGTTTGCTTCTCTTTTTCTCCCTTGTGCCCGAAAAATTATGAGCAACACTTCTATTTTTCTCTTAACAGAACAATGTCCACAAGTCAAGTTTTTGGCTACTTATGTAAGTAGTGTAGTTGATTATATGGTATTCAAAAACGACATGCCTGTTCGTGTGCTTGGCGACAAATAGGATGAGCTGCATGTCGTCCTAAGCAGCCAGGCTTAGCATAGGAATTGTATGGTTTGTGTTGCTCAGTTTATGCTTAATACAATGTCATCTACGGGATCCCTTCATATATATTAGAATTCTTAGTAAGATTTGTGCCAACTGTTTTTGTTATGTAGGAGTTGAAACCTTTTTTTAGGGTTGTAAATAGAGTCCCATATATATGTAAATAGTGTATATACACATTATTTTAAAACCCAGTAGGAAAAAGAAAAGAGCTGTAAGTAGAACTCTGACCGGAGGAATGCAGTTTCCACATTTGGAAACTGCTTGCAACACAAACCAACACCTGTTTCATATATATTTCAAGCTTCTATTCATATTTTGACCAGATTTCAAGATTTCAAATGGGGGGGACGCTGCTCTTGTTGTTGTGCTTTTGCTTTGCCATGGGCAGCCTTCAAAAAACTGAGGACGAAATCAAGACACCACCGAGACCAGCCGAGACACCAGAGGTAATTTGCTTTTAAAAATTTGCTTTTAAATTGGTTTTAACCCCTTTTTGTTGTATATAAAATCCCGGTAGAAGAATCCCGGTTTAGGCTTCTTGGCTTTGAGAGAAAAAAAAAATGAAACCGTAATTTCAAACAGAAGTCTTGGACCCGTGGGGCCATGGGTCTGCTTTGAGCGAAAAAAAAAAAAAAAAAAAAAATCCCAAATCCTAAGGGAGGTGGTGGAAGGAAGCATGGTGGTGGACTACGATGACGACGAGCTCCCCGTAGCCCTCTCCGTAGTTGACGAGAGCCACCTTTCCGATCTCGACTTACCTCTTGAAAGGCCCCTCGGGGTGGTGGGTGGGCGACGGAGTGTGGAGGTGGTGGAAGGAATAAGGATGGGTGAGAGGGGTAGAAAGACAGGAGGGAGGGAGAGAGAGTGGAAGACAAGGAAGGCAGAGAAAACGATGGAGAATAATCGTCCTTGCCGAATTGCCTGGACTATAATGTTCAAGTGAAGGTTAAAGAACCCTAATTCCTCTTCCCCTGCTCAATGTATCTGGGCCCTCAAAAGCCTAACTTATTTGGATTCACAAGTTTGTAGTTTAACTCTTTAATGGCCCAAATGTATATTTAAGTTAAAAAATTGATGTCTTGGCCCAAGTAATATATGGTATTAATGTGGACTTATTGACTTGGAATGTTTTTTAATTTCTTATGAATTTTGAAATATTATTTAATTTCTTTTTAAGTTAAATTAGAGTGATTAAGGAGGATAATATAATTTAGTTTAATTGCAATGTAATGTGTTCCTCTTCAATCACAATTGATAATTGAGGCCTTAAATTAAACTTTCGATTAATCACTGTTTTTAATTTAATAGTGTCTGTATATTCAGAGCATCTCAATGAAGATGTCAAAAGAAAAATATCAAATGTAAATTTGAAAGGCTATGTGATAATGTTAAATTTCATTTTGCTCCAATCCATAATTGAGGGAGGAATTTGGTTTTAATTATCAAATTCCAATGCATGTAGATATGAGCTATGGTATGGGTTTCTCGGTTTAGATAATTTGTGGTCATTTTCATCAAGCACATAGTGGGTCGAATGCTTTAATATGTATGCTTACTTAGTTGTATTGTTGATGAAAATAAATATATTTCTTTTTAAATATTGCTTTACTTATTTTTGTGCTATATGTATAGATGCAGTATTTCATTAATATTGCTCCACTGCCGCCGGGGAAGCCATGCAACCCATCATCCCACAATCAAGTGGTGATTTTTTGGATTGTCATGCCTTTTATCATTTGCATTTTTCTGTGGATTATGGGACATTCTATCTATCGGGGATGGCGACTGAGAAAGCAACGGGAACTCGTAACGACTGCGAGTGTTGCATTTGCCAATTCTGGTGGGATTCCATCTCCAACACCTCCAATCTCTGTACTGCCCAATTCTGATGGGATTCCATCTGCAACATCTGTACCGTCGGGTGACAACTCTAGTGGGATTCCATCTCCATCATCTGTGCCGTCGGGTGACAACTCTAGTGGGATTCCACCTCCAATCTCTGCATTGTCGACTGACAATTCTCCTGTGATGCCAAATGTTCATTCGATTCCACCTCCAGTCTCTATATTGCCGAGTGCTCCACCACTTGGAATATTAGCCTGCTACAGTTGTGCTTATCCCGAGTGCAACATCCTCCCTTCGCAGCTTGTGTGTCCAAGTTGTGGGAACATGAGGCCATTTAATGTCTGCGCCGCTTAATTAGTTGGTCTTATCACTGATCTATCTTACTAATGTAATAAATAGTTGTAGGACTGAAATTATCTCACGTTCCATTGGAAAGCTTAACTTTCATTAGCATGTCAGAAGTCAATATGGAGATGTTTTGCACTTACTATTGGAAGCTTAACTCTATTAGCATGTGAGAAGTCAATATGGAGGTGTTTTACACTTACATGCTATGTTTTATTGGAAGCTTAACTTTATTTCTTGAAGAGTCTAAACCAAAGAAATACTTACCAAGAGAGGGTCCTGTTTCGAACGATATGATTTATGGATTCTCGGAGTCCAAATTTACTTGCTGCCATGTTAGCCTCCCTAAATCATTGTCCATAAACTTTGTCCACAATGACTTGTATTTCGGATGCTGCAAACTTTTGCAAGTTTTCTGTAAATACAGCATGCCCGTGCCCCCGGTGTTGTATATATGACTGTAAACCCTTCTTACGTACAACACGATGTCACTATTAACCATAAAGACGCATGTCATGATTGTATTGTTGATTCATAAACTGATTTCTGAGAGTGTTTACATGCATGCTTTAATCAGTGTAAAACTTATATTGCTGAGTTAAATGATTAAGTGTAATTTAGGCTTATTATTAGGTCTTATAGGGCTTAGTAAGTAACAAGTGTTTTAATCTCGGAGAAGATAAGATGGACGGCTGAGATTACACTTGAATAATAACACACTCTCTCTCGAGTCTCTCCTCTCTAACGGTTACAATTTTGTCGTGTACTGAGCTCATAACCTCAGCATGTTTGTGAAGGAATGAATTCGCTTGCAGAGACACATTCTCTGTAACC
Source organism: Cotoneaster glaucophyllus (assembly GCA_036320875.1). NCBI lineage: Eukaryota > Viridiplantae > Streptophyta > Magnoliopsida > Rosales > Rosaceae > Cotoneaster > Cotoneaster glaucophyllus. The sequence goes on from CM070070.1 coordinate 7,399,827, forward strand.
TTTGACTTCTATCATCATCTCTCTCTTCTTCGAAGTTCTCTGATTGTTCCTCTGCATTTTCATCATCTATTTCATCCCCATTGTCACATTCTCTGTGTCCATGTTGTGGGAAAGTGTGGCCACTTAATATCTACACGGTTTAAGAAGTTTGTCTAATCATCTAAGCTAGCTTACTAATTGTGTGGAATATGTAAATATGTAATTTTATGACAAACTTAAACTATCTTATGTTCTATTGGAGGCTTAACTTTATTACCGTGTGAGAAGTCAATACTTACATGCTACCTAAAAATTGACTAATTCAATCCATTCTCCTTGAATTTCGACATATGACATTTTACAAGCCAAAGTGAAACTTTGTGCAAATTACAAATCACAATCTAGACAAAACTAAACGTAATTCATGTTTAAACAATATATATAGTTCATAGTTCCTTTCAATTTCCCTTTAGTTTCGATGAGAAGGATTATAGAAGAAAACTTATATTTGATTAACATATAACAACTCGAGAAAATAACCACGAGTCCCTTATTATTTCTTGAACAGTCTAAACAAAAACTACTTATCGAGGGAGAGTTTTATTTCGAATGATATAATCTATGGTTTCTCGGAGTCCAAATTTAGTTACCGCCATGTTAGCCTCTCTAAATCCTTGTCCATAATTTTTGTCCACATTGGATTCTGTTCTGTATGTTGCATACTTTTGCAAGTTTTCCAAAAATACAGCATGCCCGTGTCTGGTGTTGTATGACTCCAAACCCTTCTTACAGCAAGATGTCAACCATATGTGTTTCATTACTTCACAAATGCCTTCTGAAACTTTTTTTTCCAAATGGTTACAACCTGTTACAAATAAAATATTCATCAATTTGGAGATTTTTTTTAGTGTAAATGTGGCACCACCACTTTGTTTTGCTTAAAATACATTGTCATATTTGGGTTAAAATCAACTTTTTTCTTATAAATATTGTTGGGCGATAACTTTGTTACTTTCTCAACGTAGAGAGTCTAGAGTTGTAACACAAATATTGTAATATTGCATGTCTTGAATTATAATGCAAATATTGTTAGTCATTTAAATACATTTTACTTATCCATGCAAAAGAAAATTGGACTCTAACCTTGAAGAGCTAACCATGCATGCATCATCTCATGCGCCAAAGTTGCACCGATCATCACCCTGTACGTAATAAAATATAAAGTAAATAACAACTATTTTGAGAGGAAGGTTATATATAATAGGATAATGTCGGAGAGATTAAATATGTAGATCAAGTTTCTTGAATCAAATGACATGAAAATTGATCATTGAATTATTATTAAGTGTTGATTAACGTATTTTTTTTTATTAATGACACATCACTTGATTTATAAATTCAATTTACAAATTTAATATATCTAGCTTTACTCTTATAATTACGAGAGATAAGTAAGAGTACTCTGGTCGGCCGAATAAAAGTAAAATTGATGACACTTTGCCCGATGCCAACTTCTTGATTTCTTTTTTCTGCACTTCAACATTATCACCTTTCCTTGAACATTTTGAAATCTGTTACAACCCAAACGTAAGCGACATATACCCATAAACATACATATATACTTTTATTATAAAGGCAATGATATATATAATATATGTGTGTATGAAGTTTTAAGTTCGACATTAAAATGTTAAAAAGCCTTGCATATATAGGTTATAAGAAATTTAAGTTTTAGGTTCAACTGTTAATGGTAATTGTATATATAGTAGTTGTAGTAGTAGTACAACTGACTTTACGAGTAGACTCTTACCGTCATGACAGTGTAAGGAGAGTATGTGGTAAGACCAACCACCTTCAGCATCTGCACACATGCAAATATGGTATATATGGAACGAAAAATATTTGGTATACAACATTAAAAAACATATATACAAGATATGATTTTAGTTAAAGTTGGTTACCGGTTCATTTGGGTAAATTCTTCTCATTTCATCGTCGTCGATCAATAAAATAGGAATTTTTTTATCCACCTGGAGGCCTAACTTTTTATAAAATTTGCGCACATTTTCAACAAGACGTTTGCATTTACTTGGATGCAAGATAGCAGTAGAAAAACATTCCGAGCAAAGCTGCTGGTTATTTCCAAGATTCACATATTCATTCTGCCCTGTTGTCTGACAAATTAATGAAACTTCCATCATCGGCCTCATTAGAAGTAATATTGTAGTTTTATAGTTGGGCTTATATATCTTTGCATTAATATGAGCTTTCTCTGTACAAGTATTCTAATCTAATAAATTTTCATTTCATATATTTGCAAAAAAAAAAAAAAAAAACAAAAAAAACAAAAAACAAACAAAAAAAAAAGGAGAGAAAAGAGATCGAGTGTGATCTTGTTTGCATGCAGACTGTGAGAGCTCTGAACAACCGACCATTCAAAGATGTCCCCCTGCCTCTCACAGTTATAGTTTTGCTTTCTTAAGTATCAAAAATGATAAAGAAGGATTGAGAACTAACTATTTAGTTAAATCTCAACAGCTCACTCGTGAAGAGAAATGTGCGAAAGCCCCTGTCTAGAGCCGAGGATGGGAATAGTAAATCAAATATATATTATAGCTAATAGAGAAGCTAGTTCCATTCAATTCCAAATAAATATTTTTCTCTACTAACCTTGAATCTGTCACACGTATTACACCTTGGAGTTCCATCAGATTCATGTATCTTGCAATGATTAAAATTCCAAAATGGAATCATCCGCACATTGTTCTGTAAGAAAAACAAATGTTGAAATAGCGTAAAATTACAATAAAAATATATAAAAAAAAAATCTAAAAATTTCAAGCAAAGTTAATAAATGAAAAAATGTAAAATTAGAATGGACTTGAAACAAAACATTGAAGATGATAAAGCACTTACAATTGTACCATATGTGTTGCAGACATTGCATAAAAAGTAATTTGGCCTCCCCCGATAACCAAGAAATAAGCCAGTATTTTCCATCAAGTTGAACTGTATCATGTAGCATGCATGATAATAATAATTTGTTAACAACATATTCATACAAAATTCAATCATCAATATTCAAACTTAATTGAAATAAGCATCTTACTCTTAATAATTGTATAAATTTTGATTGCCATGAATTTATGATAAAAGCTTCATCCATTAAAAAAGGGGCACGACTAAAGTAATACACTTGTGTTTGTAAAAAAAAAGTAATACACAAGTTGGTTTTTTATTGCTAGAGAAACAAAAAAGATACACAATTTTTTCTTACTATTAGAGAAAAAAGAAAAATTGAAATATTAAGTGTGTGTGAAAAAATTTATTACAAAAATTATACTCATTTAATTTGTAAGAGGATGAAATTTTTTAGTCTTCATAAATTTAGAGCTATGTGCCACTGCACCTTTTATACACCCTCAACGTGGCCTCCCAAGAGACAACATGCAATATTAGCCCACCCTTTCCACAATATCTATCTCAACCCTTGCTTTGACCCATAAATCATGCATATTATGTAATCTACTCTTAAATAATGGCTCAGACAACGGTGATACTGGAAGAAGAAAATAAAATACGAAACAAAAAAACATAATCATACAACAAAACCTATAAAAGTTACCTCAAACTGCAGTTTTTTAGATCTTTGAGAGTTGATGTGGAGACCTCGCTCAACTAGAAGAATAGAGAGATTGAAATTTTGGAAGACGGAGAGGAAGGAAGATAATTGACGAGGAAGGTTTGCTCAAGGCTTCATATATATATGTGTGTTTGTTTTGTTTGAGGAGGTTTAATTAAGCAAAGTCAAAAAACAGGTATACGTGAGTGAAACGTTACCTGCTTTTATTTTCCCAAAAAAAAAAGTTACCTGCTTTTAGGGTTTGTTACTCAAATTATTTGATTGCTTGAATAATTGGGTTTTTATGGCTTTGAACAAAAAAGAAAATGAAAGCAGTTCGCGAATAGATTACTGGATTTGTGTGGTCTTTTTGCCTTTTAGATGCAGGCAATGTAAAAGGAAACAACAACAAAAAAAGTTCAATTAAAACAATTTTCCTTTTCAAGTAAGGTCAATACCCTTCCTAATTTTTTTGTTGACCTCTTCTTAAAATTACAAAACGTTGATTAACTAAATGCTAATATTAAAAATATTCTGCGAGTTAAAACAAATTACTCTGTGTTTTTTAGTCAAGTACATAATGTTTGAACTCTTTGTTAATAGTAGCCGATTTACTCATAAAAAGGGCCGAAAGTTGTATTTGACACTGTTCTAAAAATCCCCGCCAACTACCGCTTAGGCGCTAGACGACTGGCCACTGCCCCGATTAATGCCTAGGCGTTTGAAAATAAGAAAAGACCCCTAGACCTGCTGAGCCGCCCGCCTAAACCGCCTAGGCACCCATCTAGCCCACCCATACCCGTCTAAACACTTGCCTTGGTTGCAACTCACTTAGATAGAAAATAGATAACTTTCCTTTTGCATTTTATTGTTTCCAATAAATTGTAAGAGACTTATTAAACACTTAAATAAACACACATTATATGTTTGCTACCCATGTTTTCATTATGTTCCAATACTTCACAATATATATATATATGTCATTCTATTTTCTATTTTATAATGAAATTATATATATTTTAAGTATAAACAGACACTTATTTACACGAAATACAATAGATTTACTTAAATTCGCCTAAGCACCCGCCTAAGGCTCCACCTAGCAGCCTAGGCGCTAGGCCCTAACCCGCAGCCCGACTAGTGCCTAGCGTATTTTAGAACCTTGATATTTGGTACCTTGTTTAATATTACGATAAGTAACACTAAAATAAGAACTAATTAAAAAAAAATAGGGAGAGAGGGAGAGAGGTTTTTATTTTTTTTAAATAGAGATGATAAAATGACATCTAGTTGAGGTTTAGAAAAAAAATAGCAAAATGTTCTATGAAATTACGTTACTGTCCTTAATTTGTTTGTTGTGATAAAAGTCAAAAATGCATTTCACCCTCTTTTAGTTGACAAAAAGATTTCATTAAATGTAGTTTAGATATTAAAAAATTAATTTTATTATTATTTTGCAGATAAAGAAGGAATGAAATAGATAAAATATTCAATTAGTAAATGGGCATGCCATTCATTTAAATTTTTCACAAGCGTGCGTTTCCTTTAAATACTTATCATTACAAATGGTTATAAATGACAGAAAAAATTAAAAACAGAGAAAGAACCCAACTCATATAAATCGAGCTCTCAATCGATTACCAACAAAATCGAAGGGGAGACTGCTAATATATATCACACTTGTAAAGTCCTACTTCTCTTCTCTGCCTGTTCTACAGTACCTATATAATGTTGTTGTTTACAATCGCACAAAAACAATTTCATCCATAATATATGAGAAGGTTCTTATAAATATTATTTAATTGTAATTGTGTAAATCTTAGAAAGATTTGGATTCTAGATATCTGTTATTCTAGTGATTGTTTCTCATTGTGAGGACAAGTTAATTCTTCTCGTTTTACTATAAATAAAGGCACTGACATAAGGAGAATCACACAATCTCTAAGCATTCTACAGTTTCTCCACTGCTGCACCCTCTCTCTCAGATAAACTAGGCCATAACAAAGGTTTATTTATTTTGCTACATTTACAGTTTTAACGTACGTGATGGAAAATACTGGCCTTTTGGGTTATCGGAGGGAGCCAAATTACTTTGTATGCGATGCTTGCAATTCATATATTACAAGATGGGTATGTATGTGTGTACTTTAACATTTTTCTCATCCATATTGTAATCTTTGTATTTAACATTTCTTTTTCCCGCAGGATAATGTGGGGGAACTTGAGTTTTGGGGTTTTAAATATTGTAAAACACATGAATCTGATGGTGTTGTACTTGCGATAGATTTAAGGTCTGTCCATAAACAATTATTTTTGGATTCAAGGTTTGCTTTACTATTCCCATCGTGTCTCTAGGTATATATGGTCATGATATATATTTTACTTCGACAGGCAGAAGGTATCAAGGAATATGTGAACTTTGTAGATAACCGAAGGCTTTGCTCGGATTGTTTTTCTACTGCCATCTTGCATCCAAGTTGTTGATGCACAAAATCAATGAAGACTTTGAAACAACGTAAAGTGTTAAGTTTGTGATCTTTACTCGGTTGCTCCAATCACTTGTGAGGATAAATATGTAAAGAGATAGAGATAGGAAAGCAAACACAAGATGTACGTGGTTCACCCTAAGTTTGGCTACGTCCACGAAGTAGAGGAGTTCTCATTAATAGTGATGGATTACACAAATACATAGGTTCAAGCATAATCATCATTAGTGAGTTCTAATGACTAGTTTAAATACAATAATGACATTAGGGATTAATTTGAGGTTGACTGGTGCTTAATAGTTTCGGGATTTGTCAAGTATGGTACAAACACAAGTAAATGCAAACGTCTTAGTGAACTAAAATCTCAGGGGGTGTTAGTGTTATGTTGCAAATTGGAAGGGGTTTTGTGAAATCACGATAAACCTAAGAGGGTGAGTATAATTAAGTCATATAACTATTCAACCCACTAACGTTATCGTTTTACTATAAAAACAATTAAATAATCCATTCAAAAGAGGGTAATATGCCAAGGGATTTATTTTGTTTCATTTTAATGGCTTTGGTATATCTAACTTATTGCCTGTTTGCAGGCGCTTGGTCTTACCACACATTCCCTATACTGTCGAGATGGTAAGAGTCCACTCGTTGCACTAGATAAAGAGTTAGTTAAAGATGTAAAGTCATACCCTTTTTTTAGTTTATCAACAGTATTTAGTCATTCTTATTTGAACTAAGTCGTGTAAATAAGTCAGCTGCAAGAATTGGACTTAAGAGTATGAAAGAAAAAAAGAATATGACTAATGTGTAGTGCAAGTGACATTTGCAAAATATATTTGGTTATATGTGGGTGGGTAGCTTATACGTTCGGTTTGTAACAGATATCAAGTTGCTCAAGAAACGGGAACAACATTGAAGTGGAAAAAGAAGTCAACAAGTTGGCCATGCGCAAAGTGACATCAATTTTACTTTTTTTGGCAACCAGAGTTGTACTTTTCTCAAATACCTTTTGTCATGTTTATATCATTTTAGCTCACATATATGCATGTCTTAGAGAGAGGAAAGGAATATTTTACGTGTTTACCTCAGAAAATTTCTCTATAACCTTTATCATTTGATGAAAGCATAATTTAGGGCATGTTCGGTATTAAATTCGGATATAATTTTTATCAATCAAAAATAAGTTTTTATGGTAGGCACATTTTTTAAAATTTGAGATTTCTGAACACTCCTTTTTTTCTACACACCTTTTTTATTTTTATGTATTTGTTTTCATGAAATTAATTTATGAACATTCCAAAGACCCAAAAAAGTGTAAATTAGAAACTACAATTTAGTGTGTAAAAATTAAGTCCATCTAATTATAGTTATAAAATTCATAAGAATAATTCTAAAAATTTTGCAGAAATAAATAAAATTAAGACATAGCTTATAGTATATTCATCTAGTAGGTACAACTACTCGGTACTTATTAATTGATGTTATCCAATGATCTTATCTGAGTATCAGTGAATGATTGTATTAAGCAATTCAATATAACGTAGACAGTCTTTATAAATATGGGTAGTCGATCAAACTTTCCTTATTCCATGTCTAGTTCGTTAAAATCGTTCCCACTCGAAGTAGTTTCTATTTGAATTCATATATTATTATATACACGGTGATCATGGGTGCAACTTTGGCGCATGAAATGATGCATGCATGGCTAGCTCTTAAGATCTAAAATATCGATAGTCCAAAAACATGGAAATTTCGATGGAAATATCGGGATATTATCGATATCGATAAAAATTGAATAAAAACCACGAAAATTGTAAGAAAAACTTGGAAATTTTTATTGAAACTTTGCAAGATGTTTAGTCAACTATCTATTAGTTTATCACAAAAAATTGGAAGGAAATGCATTGCATGATAGATTTAACTGATTTAAGTTGATTATATAGAGAGAGAGCTGGCAAACATTGTTAGTGTAGAAAATATGTAGTAATTAATGAAAGAAGTTTAAACACACCATAATCATTTATATATAATGAATTAGTACAATATTTTACACTTTATACATTGCATGGTAAGATACATGAGTGACTTAGTAAATATTAGCTTGCAAGCCTTGCAGACATCTTAACGACCATATAAATATTATAGGCTGAATATGTAATCACAAACACATCTGTAGCGAGTTGGATAAGGTCCAGGTGTGTGGTTGACAAAGGGAGGGGTTCGAATCCCTCTATGCTCAATATTGAGACTTTTCAACATTTTTCAAGTATTTTTGAGTTTTATCTCGCGATATTATCGATAATAAATACAATTTTCACATCTAAGTAGGGTAGGGAAATAAGAAAAGGGTGGGTTTAACACTCTTCTTTTGATTTTATATGGTGGGATCCTTTCCCACACCCACCTCTCCCTCTCTTCCACGTGTCCCTCTCCCTTAGATATTTTCCGTATCCATGTGGCGATCTCTAGGTTTGACACACTTCTTTTGATTTTATCTGGTGGGATCCTTTCCCACACCCACCGCCACTCATCTTATCCGGAGAGATATTTTCCCTTCCCATCGTACCGTCACTCACTCTCAAACACTATCTCATTTCACTCTCTCTTTCTTTCCCTCTCAACTCAAACTCTCTACCTGCTCTCTGTGCACAGACGCACTGAGCCACCTCCTTGCCCACTTCAGCGAGCCTCATAATAACCCAAACCACAGTCACGAAGCACGTACCCAGAAACAACACCATCGAACGAGGGCCTGCCACTGTTCACTGTCTTCCCCAAGAAAACTCTGGTGAGTTCTTGACTTTTCCGATTAGGGTAAGCCTCGGGAACTCACTCTCTCTTCCTTTTTCGTTGTCTGTGAAAGATCTTAAGGTTTCATACCTGTTTGGTAAGGTTTGGAGGCAGAAAGGGACGCGACGGTATCGAACCCAGTTTTTCGGCGAAGAAACACCGTGGGTTTCAAGCCATTTTCAGGCCGTATCCAGTCTCCGTTGAGCCTCATTTTTGGCATAAATCTGTTCCTTCTCCTTGCAAGCTTTAAATTGGTAGTTTATAGGCTGGATTTGACTGAGGAATGAGCTCGAATAGAGCTCTGGAAGTTGGCCCTTGAACCTAAGAAGCGCACCTGCAGCAGAAGCCGGTTGGTGACTTATGATAATATCGCGATATATTGCCCAAATAATGCATTAAAATGCTAAAAATATCGTCTTCTGATATTATCGCGATATTTTTCTGATAATATTGATATTTTAACGATAATTAAGTAGATAAGTGTGAAAATATCGTAAAATGAAAAAAACAATATTTTGGTCATTGCTAGCTCTTCAAGGTTAGAATACAAACATATTCTCCACTTTCTTCGCATGGGAACAAAGTGTAACCCAATCACTTTTTTTTGTCTGGTACTACTAAATAATTTAGTCCTATCATTTTTTTTCTTTTCTGAACGGTATAAATATACTTTGATTTTTTTTTTTTTTTTGAATGAAATGATAGCGTTAGTAAATTAAATGTTAGATTAGTCATTGACGGGGTTCGAACCTACGCCGTCATGCAAGGGCACACCATCTTTCCATCACTGTGGTAAAGGATCACCTTTCCAATTTCTTTCAACCACTGGGTTTGAATAGAAATTTTTGCGTTATCTGCGTAGCTAGAAATTAAATCATAACACAATGTGTGTACAAACTGACATCATTAATGTCAACATGTTTTATTATTGAGATTGACACGAGTTGAGACTCGCCTGTATTTAAGGCTATGTCAAAAATGAAATGTGATAAGTCGCCATTAAATAGGTGCACTTTAGAAAGGGTAATTGATATCCTTTCCTTCTAGGATGAGTTCAAGTTAAATGAAGACGATTAGATGATTAAAGTTATTTGCTTCTCTTTCGTTTTCCCCTAACTGACGCTTCTGCAGTTGTAGTAGGTTGTAAGAAATTGGAAAAAAAGAATTCCAGAAGGCATTTGTGAAGTAATGGCACACGAGTGGTTGACATGGTTTTGTAAAGCTTGAAGTAACACTCTTCATGATCCTCGTGTGTGGTTTTCCCAGGTTGTTGCAATGGCGGAGCACTCGGTGTTGGCTGCCATTTTTTGGGCCGATAGCGAGTCCCATGAGGTGATAACACTTCAAGATCCCCATGTGTGGTGTTCCCAATTTGAGGTGGCGGCGTCCTTTCTTGTTGCAACCCCCAAAAGAAAGCCGGGGATTAAAGCCATGACAAACCATGAAAATCACGACTTGAGTCTGGGATGATGGTTTGCATGGCTTCCCCGGCAATGGAGCAATATTATTGAAATACGCCATCTATACATATAGCACAAGATAAGTAAAGCTTGAAGTCGATCAGTATAAGAAAGGAAGCCAGCAACCAATTAAACAAGTGTAAACGATAATTTGGGAGGTGGCGGCGGCTAGAGTCATTGAGGTCGGTTGGGGTTTATTAGCATGCATACTATGTGGAGCCAAAAATAATCACAAGGTGACATGTGGACTTTCGGATTAAGGAGACAAAAATGCCCTTGAGGTGCATCAGAATTCCTACGCGCGAGCAGCTGGTAATTATCGTCGGTCAAGTCAAAAGCGCCCATAAAAGGTAAACAAATCTGAATTATTTCATTCATCCACATTTTAGGTAGTTATCTCATAAATCTACCAATTATCCCACATAAATGGAGATAATTGGCAAATTAATGGGATTATTCGTCATTAATTTGTCAATTAAATTAGCCTTGAAGACCAAGAAAATACCTCAAAGGGCCGGCCCTCTCTCTCCAAAGAGGGGCCGGCCACTCCCTCTTTATTTCCCATATTTTCCTTCCCTTTTTCCTCCTTTTTTAAGCCAATCATCCAATTACTCATTATAACCCTTTTTCATAAATACAAATACATTCCCTTTTGGTTTAATTAGCCAATAAATGAGCTAATTAAACCTAGATCACACCCAAAAATCCCTCTAAGGGCCGACCACCTTTTCTCCAAAGGGGACCGGCCATCTCCTATAAATACTCTCCTATTCTCACAAAAAAAGGGGAGAATTCGAATCCTTTGGCAAAAATACTCTAAACACTTTTTCTCTCTAAAATTCTAACTTTGGCATCGGAGGTTCTTCGGCCAAAGCCCCCCCCATTCGTCGTGGGCGCGTGAGGCTTTTGGCCTTAACCTAAGGTGTTAATTGTTTTGTAGGTGCAAAATCGTCCAAGACCGAAGAGGAGAAAATTTGCATCCACAAATTGGTGCTTTCATTGAGAGAAGAAATCTACACTCGAAGAAGACTCTCGCGTTCAACATTTCTAATTTTCTTCATTCATCTATAAATTTTCCCACACGTTCCTACTCCTAGAATTTTTATATAAATTCTTTGAATAGCCCTGGGGAAGAAATATAATGATGAAAAAATTATGAAACAACAACAAAATATGCTCCCTACAAATTTGGGTTTTCACCCTTTTGACGGATCACAAAGCAAGGGCCGCATGCATCACCCTCTGCCATTCTCGCAGCCATAGGCGCAGTCTCGCAAGTCCGAGGAGTAGCAGTTGCAACGGCTCCAGCAATGAGGAAGGCCCATGCACCATTGCAGCAGGCACGACATCAAGAGGAGGCCCAAAAGCAGCACATGCAGCCCACGTGGAAATCAAAGTTGCAATGGCAGAGATTCGAAAATCACGACGAACGAAAATTTCAATATTCAAGACATGGGACCGCGGCGACCTATGAGATCGAATGTGGTTCTAGGGGAGATGGCACCACTACCACGAGGCTCCACCATGGGAACCACCGCGGTGACCACCCGCGGCGAGGTCCATGGCACCGCTACTACAGTTCAAGCCTCGCACTCGCATGCATCTTGTGCTGAGCAACCTACTCCTACAGCCAAGCCTGCCCCTGCAGCCAAGCCTCGTTGTGGATAATAATGCTTATTTTTCTTCATCGTCAAGAACATAAATGAGAAGTGGCAAAAAGCATTGCCGACCTTCGACAGGAGGACAGAGATGTTTCTCTTCTTTTGAGGTGACAAGTGGAAACAAATCATTTAGTTGACTAATATTACATATTAGGAATCATCTAATCTAATAGATCGTTAGTGGTGGAATGGGAAGATGATCTCTTTGAATACTTTTTTTTACGAAGATTTCGAAGATCCTTCAATTACATTAATTTATTATATATTATGTGATTAAAAATTATTTTAAATTATTTTATTTAAAATTAAATAGTACTTAATGAAAACTGATTGTACAATGTAAGATGAATGATTGTGATTAGAGTATTCTCAGAATCTTCACAAAGAGAATCCGAAGAAGATCTCTATTCAGTGAAATGAACCATGAAATGGAAAAAGGAGCTGCTTTAGCGTGAATTTCAATGCAGTAAATATATTTTAACTTTGGAAACTAACTTTTAATAAAATTTTTGTGTGCCAAACAAAAAGACAACGATTCTAAACGTACTACATGTATATACAACTATATATTAAATACCTGAACTTCACATTTGTATGTCGATATCGATTTGCAGTGGTCGATGGGGGCGGAGACTGGAGATGAGGTGGAACCGTCAAATTCTGCAGGCTATTACGTGCATCTGTTAACTTTAATCCAACAGCGTGAAAAGAGTTAAAAATCTGAGAATGTGAGGATAAAGTTCTACATTGGTAAGGGATCAAATCATATAATGGTTTATAAGAGGTTAAGTTACTTTCCATATTTTTAATTGGTTTTATGGTAGAATTACAACTTTCTTTATGGTACTAGAGCAGGTTGATCTACGTGTGAAATCCAGTTGCCACAAGTGTTTCACGTCACTTCATTTTTATTGTCCACGTGTTTGACTTGAAATTTCGCTACACATGAGAGATGGTGAGAATGTGAGGACAAAGTCACACATCGGTGAGAGATCAAACCATGCAAGAACTTATAAGCGGTTGAGCTACTATTTGTCCTTAAATAAGAACCAAAAATAATTATCATGAGGTTTTTTAGGATTAAGTACCTAAAACCCTCTAGCATTTTTGTGTCATTTCAAATTGGTCTCAACATTTTTAAACATTACAAACAAGTATCTAACTTATTAAATAGATCACATCAGTTAAGCCCCATTTAATTTTTCAAACATGGATTATATTCAAGATCCACCAACTAGGTATATCATAGGACAATATTAATATTAGTTGCCTCAAAATCCAAATTTCAACATAGATGTAATATGGAATCTAATGATCAACCAGGTAATGCATTGAATTGAACTGAAAATAGGACCCCAATTGAAATTACATCACGAGGACAATTTCTTAACAAAGAAAATGATTAAGAATTTAGATAGAGTTTCAAGGAGTTTGTTTGTTCTCATGTAATTTTCTCATTCGTCAATTCTCAACTCGTAAGACTTACAGTTCTTTGTAGGCAGTGAAGATGATAGTGGCTGCATCATAGCAATCCATACCATTTTAGTAACCTCCATGACCTTCTTTTTTATGTTGGCTACTTGAGTTGTAGGGTTGAGTTAGTGGTTGTCCATTGGATTTGGAGTTGATGGCATGGTGGGAACCGTTAGTTGGGGAAGGTTATGCTTTCTATGACTTTCAATTGATTTGGAAGACAAAGTAAGCTAATTAATTTAACATAATTTTTGAAAAAAAAAATCAACAGATTTTTGACTAGGGCTTAACGAATGTGACATTTCAATAGGTTTGGTACTTGTTTGAAATATTTAAAAATGATGAGATCAATTTGGAATGACACTAAAAAGTAGGGTGTTTAGGTACTTAAACCTCTTTCTTCGATCTTCTTCTTTTTTTTTTTTTTTTTTTTTAATCATGAGGGTTGTTTGAAAAATTATCGTAAGGGATGCATGAGGAGTTTATTTTCAGGAAAGATATTTCAAGTGTGTCTGGAACATACCACATGTCATTATACAAGTAGATGGGCACTTGAAAAATAAAACTTCTCTCTACTTATATATCCCGTGTTCGGAGCAAACTAAAATCTTTTTCTATTTTCAGCTTCCCTTCAAGTAATCCATGCAACAGTTCATTCTATTAGCATCGTGGGAGGGGAAATAGGACGGCCTATTTTTTAAGAACCTCTAACAGCAATCAAATATAGTCGCCTTGAAGCTCCTCTTAGGACTAGCTCGTCGTGGACTAATTTTCCACCGAGCGCATCAAGTTATAAGCCCATATACAATTAGGCGACAGGCTCTAAATTTCGTCGTATTGGGTATTTTCCCAACAAAATTGTCTTCGTTGGCTAAAATTTTGTCGCAACCATAATTTTTTTCGGTAGTAATTTGATAAGGACAATACTTGGGTCCTCACCGGGGAGGACCCAATATACATTCACTCCCAATGAAAAAATGACACGTGTCTTTTTTAGATATTTTTTATTCTATTTCAGATATCGGTGGGTTTCTTTAATGACAAATGGCTTGATTTGATTGGTTTAAAAGAAAAATTCAGTACATTGGGTCCTCCCCGGTGAGGACCCAAGTATTGTCCATTTGATAATCCAATACATGTATATACATATGACCTAAAACTTTTTCGTACATATCAAAGGTAGCGGATATGAATGTTGTGGTTTTAGCCTGCCACGTATCTAATTCTGTAGGAGCGGTGTCTATGTTGGGCTATGGGAAAGTGTTACCCACAAAATTAAAGTAATGATTCATAAGTAAAATGTGAGAATTGCAATCTTCTTCTACAATCTAGAATATTTAGTGGAGAGAGAGAGAGAAAGAGAGTGTGTGTGTGTGTCAGAGAGAGAGAACAACAGCTAGCTTCCATTGACCAATGATGTTTTCTTAAATCTTTTATCCTAGACGGAACCCAATAGATTTCCAGAGTCTTCCATCCAAGTATACTTTTGTTTGTTTGTTTTTTTTTTATTTTTTTCTTCTTTCTTTCTGAGAGTTGAAGGCAAGCCATGGAGGTCCAGAAGAGCAACACAGAGCATGTGATAGTCACCATAGATCAACCAAACCCTAAACTCAAACAGTCACCCCAACCAGACTCAAATATTTCAATCCCACAACCCTTATCAAGTGCAAAAACCCTTAGACGCCTAAACTTCTCGAAGCCGCGGTCACGGTTTGAGGAGATTAAGTACCCTTTGCCACCACGAACAATTCTCGAATCGGAAGAACTCCAACAGTTAAACCCATCCCAAGAAAATAACTCGTCCACGGATGAAGATGACGATGAAGACTGGTACGAAAATGAAGACGATGAAGATGGCGACGGCAAGCACGGAAAGCACCGAAAGAGAAGGAAGAGAAAGATAAACAAGCGAGCTGTAATTGAGTGGACTCTGTTTCTCGTAATAATGACTTGCTTGGTATGCTCCCTAACCCTAGATGTTCTGAAAAATAAAGTGAAATGGGATTTGGAGATATGGAAATGGTGTCTAATGGTCATGGTTTTGTTTTGTGGGCGTTTAGTCTCTGGTTGGGTTGTGGGGTTTCTTGTCTTTCTCATAGAGAGAAACTTCATGCTTAGAGAAAAGGTACTCTACTTTGTGTTTGGTTTGAGGAAGAGTTTCCAAAATTGTGCTTGGTTAGGCCTTGTTTTAGTTGCTTGGACGATCATGTTCCCTGACAAGCACAGCAAGGTCCTCAAGAAAGTCTTTCGTGCTCTTATCGCCGTGCTAATAGGAGCCACGATATGGCTGCTTAAGATTTTGTTTGTTAAAGTCTTGGCATCATCGTTTCATGTAGCTACATTTTTTGATCGCATGAAAGAGTGTGTTTTCCACCACTATATTTTGGAAACCCTATCTGGGCCTCCACTAGACGAGGACGAAAGGGAGCTTCCACATCATCGTTTTCAGGCTTCGAAGTCGTTGCCCGCAAGGCTGAGAGACAAGTCTCATCCAGTTTCAAGGTCTTATAGGCGAGAAGGGTCGAGGAGGATTGACATGGACAAGCTTAGAAGGTTGAGCATGACGAGAAGGGCAACGGCGTGGAGCGTGAAGAAGCTTGTAAACTACGTTAAGTCTTCGGGGTTGTCCACGATTTCGAGAACTATAGATGATTTTGGAAATGCAGAGTCGGAGATTACAAGTGAATGGGAGGCCAGAAATAGTGGTCAAAGGATTTTCAAGAACGTTGCCAAGCCTGGTGCTAAGTAAGTTTTTCACTTTTCACTTTCCCTAGCTAATATACTTTTACTTTCACTAAATGATTTGCATATTTAAAATAGCATATGGTGGTGCATTCTCAATGAGTACTAGGTTAAGATATTATGATGCACGCAACCCTCTTTATTATTTTTATCACTTAATATATAGTAAGTGCTTGAGACACTACTGATGGTTCATCATACATTTGAAGTCATTATATATATACGGTCCCTTTCTTACTTTTGCTTATTTTTTTCAATTTTGGACCATGAAATGAACATGCTTGCTGCATAGTATCTCCTTGATTAATTTTTTATATATGGTCCCTTCTAGCAGTTATCTCCTTGACTAATGGAATACTTTTCAAATATGAAACCCTCGTGTGTCACTTAACACACCCATTGATAATGTTTTTATGCTTTACTATATATAAGGACATGTTTACTTACAAAAAATGAGAGATGCGCAAGAATGGGTATGAGATGAACAATCCTTATATATTAACGGGATATACGCACTTTCATTTTAATGGTATGCCATGCTCAAAACATATGGGACATATCTATTTTTTCAATCACATTATTGTTAGTGAACACATAAAATAAGAATGATACATATTCTTTCAAATTCCATTTCTTATAAGTACATACATGCCATAAAATTATTATGCATAGTTCTTCTATGCCTGGCCAACAAAAACAATAAATTTATTGTTTGTATACAAACAGTTCTCTTATTAGACGGTTTGAGATGTTGTATTGTCTTTTATAATTTGATTTCAAATCCTTTTTAATGTTGAATGTTGATTAGACATAATATGTTCTATTGTGTGGTATTATATTGGCGCCCTCAGAACACAGTATATATACCAAATTAAAATCTTACCGAGACTCAAAAAGTGTCTCATCTTTTAAGTTTTCTTAGCCTACAAAAGTATGCATTAACTAGACTTGGTTTATGAGTACACTTGTTATATAATGAAGATACAAAGAAATCTTAGAGCCTCCTAATTGAGAGCTTCTTACTTATTTAATTAACAAGTGTAGTGTGTTTGATTAAAATTTTATGCCCTTTTAATTTGTAGCCATAGCACAATTACTTCAATATACAGAAATAAAGGGATTTTTCTTGCAATATATTAGTTGTAGTGTTGTACATATCAGAAGGCCACTCACAGTATTCATAATTCGGTATTTTAGTTAAAATGATTTTTAAGATTGTCATAACTCTTCACTTTGGTTCTTATAATTTAAAATCGATAGAAATGGTTCATGAGATTATCCACCGTCAATCATTTTGATTATTCCGTGAAAAATATTAGGTAAATTGAGGGTGTTTTTGTCAAAATAACCCCTCTACTTGAACTGATATTTTTTTTAATATAACAAAAAAATTTCACAAAAACATAAAAATGATTGACGATGAACAATCTCAATGATCATTTCTATTAATTTTAAATCTAAAAAATCAAAATTAAAAGTTATACCAATTTTAAAAACTATTTTTAGTAAAAACCTTTACAATTCACGACTACCAAATGTCAATAGTAGTTAGTTAACCCAAAAAAAAAAATGTCAATAGTGATTATGGCAGCTACCCACGACTACCAAATGTCAATAGTGGTCCTGGCAGCTACCCACGACTACCAAATGTCAATAGTGGTCATGGTAGCTACCCACGACTACCAAATGTCAATAGTGGTCATGGCAGCTACCCTTGTCATTCCACGTACGTCCTTGAGCACAATAGCGATTTGTGAGTATAAATGGCACACAGCTGGCACACGTGGACGTACGAGTTGGGTGGTGCACTGAAAAATGCACTACTTTTCGGGAGTATTTTTTCTCACTACTATTTAGTATGTTGTATGCTCACCATCATATTTATCATTATTAAAATTATTAAATGAATTTAAATTTTGAGATTCGTGTAGTGGATATGCACAAATCTTAAAATTCAAACTTATCTAATGATGATAAATAAGGTGGTGAGCATACACCATACTAAATGGTAGTGAAAAAAAAGAACTCCTACTTTTCTGTAAAACTGTACCCTTATTTATTTATTTAATTTAAAATTTTAATTAGGTTGTATGGATGCAAATTTTCTCCTCTTCGGTCTTGGACGATTTTGCACCTACAAAATAATAAACACCTTAGGTTAAGGCCAAAAGTCTCACACGCCCACGATGAATGGGGGGGGCTTTGGCCGAAGAACCTCTGATGCCAAAGTTAGAATTAGAGAGAAAAAGTGTTTAGAGTGTTTTTGCCCAAGGATTGGAATTGGGTTTTTGTGAGAAAATGGGGTAGTATTTATAGGAAATGGGGGTGGCCGGCCTAGCTAGGGTTTTTGGTGTGAGATCTAGGTTTAATTAGCCTATTTATTGGCTAATTAATCAAATAGGGAAAGGATTTATATTTATGAAAAAAGATAATAAGGAGTAATTGAATTGTTGGCTAAAAAAGGAGGAAAAAAAGAAAGGAATGTGGGCAATAAAAAGGGGAAGTGGCCGGCCCCCTTTGGAGAAGGGAGGACCGGCCATTTAAGGTGTTTTTGGCTTTTAAGGCTAGGTTAATTGGCCAATTAATGAGGAATATCCTCATTAATTTGTCAATTATCTCCATTTATGTGGGATAATTGGTGGATTTATGAGATAATTGTCTTAAATGTGGATGGATGAAATAATTCGGATTTGTTTACCTTTTATGGGCGCTTTTGACTTGACCGATGATAATTACCGGCTGCTCGCGCGTAGGATTTCTGATGCTCCTCGAGGGCATTCTTGTCTTCTTAATCCGAAAGTCCACGTGTCGCCTTGTGATTATTTTTGGCTCCATAGGTTGCATATTAGAACTTATTAAAGCCCGATTCGCATCATTATGCTCGATAAAAGAAGTTTTTTTCTCTACTTCTGAACAAACGATATTATCTACGCTAAGGGGGAAGAGTGGGCTTAGCTTCATAATGAGCTAGCAATAATGTGGTTCAAACTTGCCTGTAGTGATAATCGAACCTAAAACATTTCACTTACAAGTGAAGGGGAATACCATTAGACCGTCATACTAAGTGGTACATAAAAAAAAAATTAGATGTGTCTATTTATCTATCTCTTTGACTCTTCTTCCTAACATTATCCTTATTTATTTATTTATTTAGTTTTTTGTTAAAATTTAAGCATGCTCAACGACGTACGTTGAGAAACCATACTAATACAGTATCGAGTTTGATGGTATCTTAAAATAGTGAGGTATGGAACTCGAAACATGCCAAAGATCTGAATAATCTTAATTAACTAAGTTACAAGTCCTTACAATAGTCTTTTTGGCTTGACTGTTTTCAATTGTTATTATATCTACATAACGAGCAATGAGCATGCATGAACTCATTGATATCATAATTTAGCTAATATTTTGGTTTTAATTAGATATTTTTGTTTATGCACCGTAGCCTTTAGATAATTGAGACCGACCACGCCTCGATGAATACCATTCTCAAAGTTTTATTTTTCTTCTGGCGTCCTTATACAGATACATAGAAGAGGAAGATTTACTACGGTTCTTGAAGAGTGATGAAACTCACACCATATTTCCTCTCTTTGAAGGAGCAATTGAAACTGGAAAAATAACGAAGTCTTCCTTCAGAAATTGGGTGGTGAGTTTCAATATAATTTACAAATAGCAATTTCCTCGGTCAATATATAATGCTGTCGCCAGAAACTAAAGGAAGGAGACAACAAACGTGGCACTAAATGAAATCAAAACACCACACATTGAACTATATAGACATACAAAACTAATTAAATTGCAGTGTGTGTCCGTAACAAGATCAATTTGTCTGTCTAAATAGCATTACTCGTTTTCTGATAATAATTTAAAATTGTTTGACGGGTTTTATAGGTGTATGCCTATATTGAGCGGAAAGCATTGGCTCACTCCTTGAATGATACCAAGACTGCTGTCCAACAACTCCACAAGTTGGCGAGTGCAGTCGTAACTGTAATTATAACCGTGGTGAGCCTTTTGGTGATGGGTCTGGCCACAACTAAGGTGATCTTTGTTGTTACGTCTCAACTGCTGCTCGTGGGATTCATGTTCCAGAACATGTGCAAAACTATGTTCGAGTCCATCATCTTTGTGTTTGTGATGCACCCTTTCGATGTTGGTGATCGATGTGTGGTGGATGGCGTGCAGGTCAGATATATTTATATACATACATACATATATACATACATATATATATATATATATATATATATATATATATATTATTTTTTGGAATACCTTCTTTAGGAAATTATATTAACAACCCATTGTACAAACCTTTTTTCTTCATTCATCTCTTAGAAAAAAAATTCGATTATCTTGGGTTCCCAATTTGTAGGTACGTACGTAGAGAAGGTTTTGAGGAGTAATTTTTTGTAAGGATAATATTAGAGAGATTAAACTTTTAAAGGAAAACTAACGAAAAGTTCACAAAAAACTTTAGTTTTAATGAAAAATGATAAATAAAGGTGTAGTGAATAGTACCTGAAAAAAGGTAAAAATGTGGTTTTTTTGTTCAAAGTGAACAGTACCGGGAATGCTTTGTTAAAACTACCAAATTTGCAAATCAAATGATATGTCATCAATAAGAAATAAACACGTTAATCAGCAGTTAAGTAATAATTCAATCATCAACATCTACATTATTTGGTTTACAAAATTTAGGCCGACTAAAAAATTTGGCCGAAAAAGATGGAAACTTATGGTGACCGAGGACTGTCTAGAGTGTAAATATAATATTGTGAATATGATAATAACTTACAAAAAGAAAAGATATTTGAGTAGGGGATGGAAAGGAATACATATTTTCTAAAGTGTAAATAAAATAGAAAATACAATTTCATAAAATAAATAATAATCTCATGAAAGAATGAAAATTTAGAGCACTATAAATAAATGAGGCTCAAATTTGAGCAAAAATTAGGATCATCTGTTGTCACAAGTCTTAATGTTGGAGATGAAAAAGGTATTGTACGTCAAATTATCTAGGGTAATGTTTAGGTGAGGTATTTTCAAATTTCAAGGCATTTATGAAAAAAAAAATGGCCACAAAATGATAGATGTCAGAAATTAGAAAATGCACCACATGAATATTACAAAGATAAGTAAAAGAGATTATAAATGACTCATTCATTTCAAAATCTCCCTCACATGCCTCTTGATCAGCTCATGTAGTGCCCTTCTAAGCCCTCCAATTTAACTTTTTATGATGTATTTCTCCATCGCTATGGCTTAGCTGAATTCATTAGAATTTACCCTTAGTGAAGAAAATAAAGTAACCGTATCAATACTAAACATTGCATAATCATGGTTTTGGAATTGGCCTTGTTATTTCCTCTAGGATGATATAAATTTAACGTTGAATGCTTATTTTTTATACAGATGATTGTAGAAGAGATGAACATTTTATCAACCGTTTTCTTAAGATACGACAATGAGAAAATATACTACCCAAATTCTGTGCTTCTTACAAAGCCAATTAGTAATTTCAGAAGGAGTCCAGATATGGCTGACACTGTTGATTTCACAATTGATGTCTCTACTCCAGTTGATGATGTTTCTGCACTCAAGAAGTCCATACAATCGTAAGCAACCCATCTCATCTACCTTGCATATATATTTCCATTTTTACTGGGTTACATGATCGAAATTATTAAGGTAATATATATATATATATATATATATATATATATTTCATGCTGATTATAAATGCTATATCTTGTGATACCATATTTCTATTTATGTGTATAATTGGGTACTAATTAAGTTATAGGTCACCAATTTATTAGGTCGATATATATGGGCTATAATATGTACATGCTTGGTACGTCGTTCTTAATTGGTTAATCCTAGTAAAGTTGCGAGCGAATTTTCCAAGGAAATATGATTTTTTTTTTTTTTTTTTTTTTTAAGAACACCATATGTTTAAGTTTAATATATCGTTACCGTTGCATTATATGTATGTAACATGCTAAACCTTTTTCTGAAAATAAGGATAGATTAGTTGCAATAAACAACATTAATATAATAAGAATAGATTAGTAATTTTACACATTCAAATAATAGAAAGAAAAAAAATCAACTCTTCCACACTTCTCTCTAAATTTTATATTCTATATTTCTCCCTCACATGCAACATGTAAAATTGTTAGTCTTTTACTATGAAAAGTCACAGGAAAACACTTTAAACTACAACATCATTACATATTCTAACATATGTTGAGGAATTATTTTTTGGTTACAAATTTTGCATGGAATTTGTACAGATACCTTGAGAGCAAGCCAAAGTATTGGAACCAAAAACACTCAATCCTAGTGAAGGAGATAGAGAATGTGGACAAGATGAAAATGACGCTATGTGTTCAACACACCATGAACCATCAAAATTATGGGGAAAAGAGTGCTCGAAGATCAGAGCTTGTGTTCGAGTTAAAGAAAATTTTCCAAAACCTTGGCATAAAGTACCATCTTCTTCCTCAAGAAGTAAACATACCGCAATTCAACACAAGCAATGGGAGGTTAACCATGGCTTCTTAATCACTACCATTTTCCATTAGGGGCATGGAAATTTACCTGCACTTCACTATGTTAGACATCTTTGTCCTTTGTATGCCTAACTTTAATGAATCATACATTAGAGATGCAACTAATGGGGTTTTCAAGCACTTAGAATTTTACTAAAAACTATTTGCAATCCTGACTTTTTTTTGCAACCCTCCTCCTATATACTTCTTTCATTTACAATCTTCCTCTTATTGGTCAGTAAGTATTCAACAATTCAAACCTATTTTTTCCTGTTCCAAATTAGAACTTTCAGTTACATAGCACCATTAACTCTAACATATTTATTATATTTATATGACATAAAATTAATAAACATCTGATATTCTCTTCTCCTTTTTCGAAATTTCATATATCATACCAAAATTCAAATTAATTTAACAACAATAAGATTTGTAAAATCTATCTATTCTCTATTTTGTGTGAAAGTTGATACAAATCATGTTTCATTTGTTTGTTGTTAATTACTATGGAACTATTTAAATATAAAGAAAAGTCATTTTTTGCATGACGGATATTGTTGTTGATGGTATATGAGGTCTTTGGTGGATAATACAATGATTGTTAATGTTGTTAATTCTGCTTTAGAGTGGAGGTAGTTTGCTTTTCAGGAGATAACAGTACATGTGTTTATACCTCCAACCACCACAGCCCACATTTAGCATCATTGTTGCCTCCACTTTTTATCACAAACAGTCTTTGAAATTGATCCTCACCATCAAGATGATCCTTGAAATTGAAAATCAATCAATGTAGTCCATGAAAATAGGTGTCGCAAATCAATATGGTTATTCCGTCACAATTATGTTAGAAATTATGTTAAGTGGTGACGTGGCACATAAATGGGCCCCATAAGATTTTTTCTCACAAATGGTTCTTGAAATTGACCTGCGACATCAAAATGGTCCCTAAAATTGACCCGTGACTTCAAAATGGTACCTGAAATTGAAAATTGATCAATGTAGTCCTATAAGTAAGTGTCTCAAATCAATGTAGTCATTCGGTCACAATTTTGTCAAAAATTTTGTTATATGCTGATTTGACACATAAATGGTCACACAAATCTAATTAAATTAAATACAATTACCAATAGGCTTAATAATTTAATAGTTAAAAAAATTGTTAACCCAAAAACCCAGTCCTGCAATCACCTTCGATCCCAGTCCACATTTCTCTACCTCATTCGCTCTCTATTCTCTCTCAAAAAAAAAAAAAATCTCAATACACCCATCTTTACACACTTCGAACCTGGATAGAGATCACATTTGGAGACGAATTGGCTGATTGGCAACAACTTTTGGGACATGACCGTTGACATTTCGGCGATCAATATCCTCACAACCTTAATCTTGGAGAGCTTGTTCGGCGTTTCCCTAGTGGTTTGGTGATGCAAAGAACGACGATGTCTGCCTTGAGATAATGAGGTTATGACCGAGGTGCGTCTATTGTTGGTTGAAAACTATTTCCATATAGGTCTGGATTATGTCTTGTGCCTTTGAGAATTTATGGAAATGATCTCTCTTCGGAATAGGCCCTACTATATAAGAAAAAAAAAATTCATTGTGCAAAAAAGTATTTAGACAATTTTTTTTAATTAATTATTAAATCCACATCAGCACATAACAATTTTTTTTTTGTATTTTTTTTTTTTTACAAAATTGTGGTGGAATGATTATATTGATTTGCAATACCTATTTTCAAGGACTACATTGATCGATTTTCAATTATAGGTACCATCTTGATGGTGCGAGTCAATTTCAGGGACCATTTGTGATAAAAACCCGTAAATCTTGTGAGGCCCATTTATGTGCCACATTAGCACTTAATGAATTTTTTAATGGAATTGTGTCGGAATAACAACATTTATTTGCGACACCTATTTTCAGGGACTACATTGATTGATTTTTAATTTCAGAGATTATCTTGATGTCCAAGGCCAATTTCATGAACCATTTGTGATAAAAATCCTAAATCTTACTATATGTGTTTACATTGTTTTTCATACTGACGTAATTTTTAAATACAATTTATTAAATGCTGAACTGGTTGATTTTATCGTTAAAAGATTAAAAAAAAAAAAACCATCATTTTTTATTTTTTATTTTATTTTATTTTAGATATACATGTGGAAGATTTTCATATGTTTATGGGCCTTTGCCTATGGACTTCCCTCCCCTTGTGTCTTTTCGTAATAGAACGTCTTCTGGTGTGTGTCATTTTATTTTACTTTTTTGCTCCAAATGTGTGTATATATATTTGGCTTATCCTATCTTCCTGGTGAAAAGGTAATTAGAAGATAATTTTGTAGTAAAAAAATTAAGATTTAAACCTTCGTGTTATAATCCGTTAGTAAATTTGATGCAAAAGTGATTTTTTCGTTAAATATAGAAAAAAAATGTAGTTTGACGTGTGCACATTCTTCTTTCTCGTCCCTCTGCTCTCTCCTCCTCTCTCTATAATTTTGTATTTTCATTTTCTTTCCATTTCGGGATGCTGTATTTTGTATTATAGAGCAACACCTCAAGAAAGCCGAACATAAATCAGCACAACTCTTTGCACACGCTCTTCGCACATGGTTGTTTATCCAAATTTCTACTGCGCCATAATCAGTCGACTTATCTAACACCAAGTCACCTTCTTTCTAGTAACAATTAAAATCAACACGTTAGCGCACCACATTCATTCCATAACATGTACATTCTTCAATATAACAGCTCAAAAAATTGAACAAACAAATTAATCAAAACATTGTTCAAAAATATGTAAAGAGGTTGAATTGATTAATTACTTAACTTGGAAGAAGGCTTCTTGTTAGCCAATGAAACTCTTTAAACAACTCCAAAAGCACTTTCACCCAACTTTTTCCTCAAAACAAAATCATCCTGCAAACCCACAAATATCAACACAAAACCCGCTTCGGATTTTCAATCAAAATCTATAACTTTAAACAAAAATCAACCAAAAGTTTTACCTTTTTGTAAGTGGGTCCGAAGAGCCTCTCAATAAATAGTATGATCCAGTCAACTCTAATTTGCAGAAGCAATGGCAATGGAAGACGAGGACAGAAGGAAGAAGCATAGCTCCAATTTATTTTTTTTGTATATTTCTTTTGTAGAATATATTTGTTGCTTACATCCAAGAGCATGAGCTCATATATAATTGATCACTCAACTAATACTTACTATTTAATCTACTAATACATTACTAATTGTGATCAAGATAATCACAGATTCATATCATTCTGCTTCTGTTGTCTGACCAAGCTTCTGCACCAAAGCCTAAACTTTCACAACATTCCTTTGCTTATAAATTCTTCAGTCCAACACTGCTTGTAGGGTGACTTCCTACACTAGACCTTCCTCTGTGATCACTGGCAGGGTGGTGGAAGGAGCAAATTACGGAATCCATGTACTGGTCCAGCTGAAGCAATCTATCTGCTTGCTCCTAATTTTATTTTTTTTTATTTTTTTATTTTTTTATTTTTTTTACCACGAGCCCAGCTTTTGATTAACTTATCACCACCAGAATCTTTATCCAAGGCCGATCCAGAGATTTTTTAGGCTCGGGGCAATGTCAAAAAATGTGTCCTCACTTCATATAAAAAAACTATTTGTTTTTACACATAAGACATTGATAAATTATATTTAGAAAAGCACTTCAAACTCAGTAATTTAGAAACAAGGAAAAACTAATGTATTTTGTATCGAGAGAAGGAAACCAAAAAACTCCATGCTTACAAGTAGATAGATTATGAGTTTTGTCTTCCATTTGAACTTTTAAAATGTTTTTGTATAAATCGTGAGGTATTTTTTCTTATTTACTAACATCGTCAATATAAGACTAAAAAAATAATGATATTTTCGAGTTTATAATGATATGTATAAGTAATGAATGGGCACCAAATTAAACCTTTTGATGACACGTCATATGATTTGCAAATTTGGTCTAAAAATTTAGTCTACACATTACCCTTTGTTGAAGATTAGACTTGCATTAGGACGAATGTTTAAAAATAGCAACCACATAGTTACTAGCTAGTAATTAAAATAAATTAACAACCAAACAAAAATTCGTAAAAATTGAAATAAATAAATAAACATGCATATAACATTTCGAAATTAGGACATCTCGTTAATTTTAAATACAAAAATCATTGCTTCTAATTAAACTTCTAATCATTTAGCCAAATTTTATAAATTTATACTGTTAGAGCAACTCCACCCATGGAGCCTTCCCCCCAGGCAACTCACTATGCAATCCACCCTAATGAACAGTAACTGACTTAAATGAATAGTAACTGCCATAAATGAACAGTAATTGCCATTTGCATCTCCACCCATGGAGCCCTTCCCCCAGGCAATAAGCAATTAAAATATTAGTTTTTTTTCTCACCGAATCATAAAATATTATTATTTTTCTTTAATAATTTTATCTCTCTCTCTCTCTCCCTCTCGCTCCCACTCCCTCCAGATCCATCCTCCCAAAAACCCCCAAAAACCAGAACCCAGCCCCCGGCCGCGACACCCCCTCCCCCGCGACGAGCGACGACACTCAATCCCCCCCCACCCAGCTCCGGCCTCGCTCCCGCTCCCTCTCTCCCTCTCTCCCTCGCTCTCGCCCTCTGTCTCTGTCTCTGTCTCTGTCTCTCTGACACAAAGAAAAAAAATAAAATATTCAAAGGGCTCGGGCAACAGGCCCGTGAGTTACCCACCGCCCCCGTGCTCGGGCCTCACTGCTGCTCGGGCTCCTACACGGCTGGACTCCTTGTGACTGGCCCTCGGGCTCTTTGAAGGGCCTCTCCCCCGAGCAAGTGCTCCGGGTGGAGTTGCTCTTATGAAAAGAAATTTGTAAAAATTGAAATTAGGACCTCTTCTCATTAATTTCAAACGACAAAATCACCGGTTCTTGTTAAATTTCTTTGTCATTAAACCAAATTTTATAAATTTATACTTTTACGAAAACGTATATAAATATGTCACACTAATAATTTTGATGCCCCTAATTTTTTTAGACCCCGGATGGTCGCCCTGTCCACACTGGACTTGGGCCGGCCCTACGTTTATCCGAGTAGGCCAATATATTTTTATATTATATTGAACATCACTCATTAGTTGTAGCAAATCAAAACTTGGAATTACTGTATGCTTGACTTCTTGGTTCGACTCGGCGCCGGAAAACAGTTTTATTTGTGCTTCCTTATTTTTTTTCATTGGTAAACTTGTTTTTGTTTTCATATAAAATTTAAAAAAATTATTTATATTGATATGTAATAAAATAATGAGAAAATGCAATTTTTTTTATTGATGTGTAGCACTTATTCATATGAAAAACTAATAGATGAAGAAAAAAAAATTAATAGTTATGCAAATTATATTTAACAGTTAAAACATCGGTAACACAACATTATTCTTTAGTAACGAAGCACAATAACGGTTAGTAATTAGATGTCAAATTCGTGTAATACCTTCAACTTAAAATACTTGGCAAGTTATCCATTTTTATTTGTTATATTTATTTTGTTGAGGCGGGCACTTGGCACGGTCCAAGTGTCTCAAACACAGTGGATCGTGTCTTAATGATTACGCTGCCTGAAAAAGTCAATACAAAGCTCCGATGCCAAGGGATCACCACCTCCTCTTACTCTCTTATTCTCAACTTATCATCCAACCAACTCGCAAAAATCTCTGTTCTGAGCTCACTACCGCGCCATGGGACAGATCCTCGACAGATTACAAGGTACAACTCTATTCCTTCGACATCGTGTTAATGTTTTCTTTCCAGTTCTGATTTTTCCCTGTTTTCTGTTGTGTTTTATTTGTTTTTCTTCCTTTTCTGAATCTGTAGTTTTAGTTTAGATGCCTTCTCCAA
The DNA here is from genome assembly GCA_036320875.1 of Cotoneaster glaucophyllus. NCBI lineage: Eukaryota > Viridiplantae > Streptophyta > Magnoliopsida > Rosales > Rosaceae > Cotoneaster > Cotoneaster glaucophyllus. The sequence goes on from CM070070.1 coordinate 7,428,505, forward strand.
TCTCCATCCTTGAAAACTTGTAGGATCTGCAAATGATGTTGAACTGTGGATTCATGTCTTAGTTGTTTTGGTGATCCAGCTGAAAGTTACCATTTTGAATACCCATGTTTCCATTTATCTTGTTCTTGTACTGGATTTTATGTATCAATTTATAATATGGTGTATGAATATCATCAATTTGATATTTCTCTATGCGACATCGAAAAATAGCATTATTATCCATAAGTAGTTTGTAGATATCCGTCGGCACAGACAGTCTGCCATGTTATGTTATCTGATACTTTTCTGGATTGCAGGTAAGCAATGGAGGCGAAAGCAAATAAGGAGGATTACAGATAAGGTGTTTGATCATTTTAAAAATGAGACAGGAAGGGCTAACTTGAATTTTGAGGATCTGTACATCGGTGTACTACTTGTGTACAAGTGGGGAGCTTTTCGTGCTAAACGTATTCCGATTGTTTTTTTTAACTGATTGTTAAATCATGCTGCTAATTTTAGCTGATTGTTGTTTAATCTTCCTGTTCTAGTGATATCAATAAGCGTTTACCCGGCCCGCATTTTGATCCACCCTCCAAAGATCTAGTCAAAGCTATGATGAAGGTACTCTAGTTTTTTTTCGTCGGATACAATCAAGCGGTTGAAATGAAATTTGTTAAACTCAAACCATTTACAAATAAGATGATATCTTTTGAAATTTCAATGGTATGTATCCAATTTAGCAGCGGATTTCATATACATCTGTTATGTTTCTTGAGTTAAGGTGCTGTGCTGCAAAAGTCAAGTTGTAGTCCCCAGTATTAGGCAAATAAGATTCGTGATCCAATTTTCGTTTTGTGTTATGGAAAGCTAGTTATCTGCACATATTCTTATAAGTTTTTCAATCTTTTGAGCACAGTGAGTAATTACTCTCACAAGCGATGTAGCTTTGATTCGTATCTTTGGTGTGTAAATTTCAATTCTAAACTTCTGACAGCTAGACCAATATACCATACTCTTTATCTTATGCATGGAAAATGAACTGAAACACGTTTAAGTTGCTGTGGTCAGAGAGAAGCAACTCTCGGTCCTTCTTTACGTAGTCTGGTTTAGCCGGATGTGACCAGTTTGTTTGAGGTTCTATATACGCAACCAATTTATTCATGTCTCGTTAAGTATCGTTCATGTCTCGTTAGCATTTCCCTAGTTCAGGAAATGTGATTGAAACATGGGATTAATTTTGGATGGTGTTTGGATGTTGATGGAAACTGTGTTTGTCGACCTTGGTTGTTTAAGTTTCTGCACTTTGTTATACAAAGGAAAATTGTTGTTGCTGCTGTTTGTTAGGTAAGAATCCACGTTGAGAATCTGTCTAAGGTGTCTTTTATTCTCTTTTAGAAAATGTTCAATCAACGACTTGCCTTCAGAGAAACTCGTTTGATTCGTTTAATAATGTTTACCCTTGATATTTGCAGGAAAACGATCTCAATCTTGACGGAGAAATTGACCGGGAAGAGTTTGCGAAGTTCATCAAGCAGTTGACAGGAGACACGTTCGTTGTGGTCAGTCAGGGACTGATCCTCACACTGGTTGCAGCACCAGCGGTGGCAATGGCGACAAAGAGAGCTACCGAGGGTGTACCAGGGGTCGGAAAGGTCGTGCAAAGGTTACCCAATTCAGTTTATGCATCCCTTCTAACTCTTGCTGTCCTGTTGTTTCAGCAAGCGCGCCAGGAGTTCGATTAGCCACAAGTTTGTTCTCAGTTCAATCCTTCTATGGTCTATTTAGGCAGACTTTATCGTATAGACAATCTGGGTGTGTGTGGTTTCCAATAATGTAAAAGGAGAATGGTGTTTGAACTTCTCATATATAAAGAGTGATCTTTTTCGAAGTTAACCGTTTTAGTTCGTCCTTGTAACTACCACGAAATTTCTTTAAGAACACTGCTTGACTCGTTGCTCGTACGGAGTCATTGCTCTGTACTCGCAACTTGTAATCCGATGCACAAAAAGAAAGATGTTTGCACGCGTGATTTGTCCGCAAGGAATGCCACTTTAAAGGGATGGATTGGTGCCAAAATCGTTTCCTTTCCTTAACCCCAGACTCTGCAATCCCTTGGCAGTTGGTGCTAGCAAACCAGTGGATTGATGTTTGGGAATATCTTGTTCCAACCAGATAACTCTTTACAGATTCGATTTTTGCTCGGTATATGTTCTCAAAGTGTCTCAGTAGGAATAGGTTTCAGATTATGAAAAGCCAATTACCAAAGCCAATCATTCAAATCTGGACTCTTACCATACAAAACGATGCATTTTTGGCGAAACGATAGATAAATTATGGATATCTAAAAAATATGAACGCAATGTACGAGCAAATTTACAGATGTACTACAGAAAAAGAAAAGGAAAGGAAAATCTACGACATAACGCCCCTCTCCTAAAGTTGCCACAACTATTCCTCTACAAAATATCCACGGTAGAAACCGACATTCCAGAAATAAACAATGAGTAGCGTCGATGGGGTACCAAAAGCAAGGAAAAGAGTCCCGTAAACTCCAAAGCCAATAGGAGTCTGCAACAAGAAGCGGGCACCCGTTCATTATCCTGTTTCACAACACCAATTAAAGTATCAAATCATTCATTATCAACAATTTCCCAAAAGGCTGTGTCCTTGCAAGAAAAGGTCAGTCTGACTGACAAAAGCCTGTGAACAACAAATTTTCGAGCTAAATCTTAGTTTTAGTCTTCTGATTCGTAAAGCTCAAAGGAGTATAATCTCTTCCCATTACAAAAATTGTAAACTTCGATTAAATTTAAACCTATGAGAGGAATACAAGATTTGGACGGATACAAACATAGAGTGGGCAACTATGAAGGTTAGTTATAGCTTTTGTTCTAACAAATTTTATATTGGTTGAGTTGTTATTTAAAACATCGTAGCCAAATTTTACCTACATGTAGATGAAAATTTAATATTTCAATAAACCAGTTGGACATCAAGACATACTCAAATCATAATTTTTACTCGATGCTGAGCTGATAACAGATACACTATCCGTGGTGTGTCCAAATTACAAGGACTTCCCTTGGCATCCATTTGAGAGACTTAAACCCCCTATCATTATCTTCTGGTAAGCATACTCCTTGTGATTCTCTATGTTATATTGAGGACAGTTCTATAACTATTGACTCTACCCAATTTCTCTTTTTTGAAAACGTACCATTTCTTGCAAGAGGCTTGTTCCTCAGTTAGTTAAGAGCGTTAACCCCATGCACCCATGGTTCTCAGTTCAATTCCCACCACCCCCAATATCTCTTGTAGCCTAAAGAAAAACATGACCGATTTTCCACATACTTTGGCCAGGAACAAGTTTTCTAGGTTCCCATAATCCTTCTTTACTCATCAAAATTGAACTAGATTTGATACTAATATCAGCTTATAATATATATATCATTTACCCCTATTCAACCAAATGGAAAATAAATAAAAAAATGAAACTCACTCAAAATTTAGCTTTCCCTTTGGGCTTCTGTGTTTCTGAGATTTGGAACATTCTCTTTAGTATTTTAGCTGATTGGAAAGCAGCTGTTTTCTGAGTCATACGTCTTGGTTTATATTCGTTGAGGTGTAGAGTATATACCAATCTTTTTCTTTACTAATGTGTTTCTGGGTTGGCATTTTACTCACCAACAGTGTACTTGTTTTATTTTTAAAAATTGACAAGAATTGACACTTAACATGTAAAGACTACTTTGTATACCGATACAATAACACATAATTTAAAAAGTTTCTCCTATAATTCTCCTTAAACAGCAAAAAAATAATTTGGCGTAAGCAATAGATAAGAGAGAAAATAAAATGCATGGAAAAGCATATTGCAAACAGAGGCAGAAGTCAGTCAAAGGTAATAAAAAAAGGACTCTTTCGTTGACAGGATCATGGTAAGCACTCAAGCCATCATTAGCCCGATGAAAGATAACGATAGAAAGGAATCGTCTATCTTTATCGTTCAAATACAACACTTGGTAGGCATTTTACCTTAAGAGGCTGTCGAACTATAACCATCGCAAACAAAGTCACATCAAGAAGAATTCAGATTTCCTAGTCTTGCTTTAGCCAAATCAATTTGTTCTGCTCAATAAACAATCAAGAAGAAAATCATTTCGGCTGCTTAAAGTTTAAAAAAATAGAGAAATACCATAGATTTGATGCAAAACTTGTTACTTTGTTCAGATGCCGATGCTTTCTCGATTGTTGTACGAAAAAACAAGTTGCCATTCTTCTGATAGACACCCTGTGATCAAGAAAGAAGTATATTTACATCTCTGTAAACTAACAAGGCACTCCAACCAAACAAGACGACGAGAAGCGCAATTGGCAGTTGAGCTTGTACTTAAATTGCTATTAGCCAAGATTAATGTAAGCCTAATTACTATTATCTGTTACTTGTAGCTAGAGTTTTCCATGAACAAAATCATAAAACTTTAAAATGTAAGTACCAATTTCGCAAAATTTAACATTTACGCAGACATGAGTCAGGCCAATTGGCCATTTGCACCCGGTTTCGAATCTTCTTCTCCGTAAATAAGAGTAGTTTAGAAAAAAACAATATCATCTTTTCGAAGAAGAAAAAACAAACACATGCTCACAAAGGATAGAAATTTTTAGCACGGATGATAGGCAGGGCATAGAAATTGACAAAACTCTGTTATTGCATATCAAATTACAAGAATTAATTGACCAAATAAATAAAATAAACGATAAATTTTGGTTTTTCGTTTCGAAATAAATCATATATATATATATATATATATATATATTACCCGGGAAGATGAAAGAGCACTGAGCTCTGCAATTGCAACCTCGTGGCTCCGTATCTGCTTCAAGAGACCGAGTTTGCGGTCCACCGCCGCGGAAGAGCTAGAATCTGCCTTAAACGATGACGGCGGAACGGCTGCCATCTCTGACTCTCTTTTGTGTTTCTTCAGTCTTCTCCGCCACTGGACTACAAAATAAAATTAGAGAAGCTGGGAGAATAATAGCTCAGAAAGTTTCTTGCTCTTCACAGCTCGCACAGATTTGGGCCAAGAAGTCTTGGTTTGGGCTCAAAGACTCGACTGTAGTTTGGATCGTTTATTTAAGGCCTTTAAAAAGGCCCACTCAATGGCCCTGTAAAATAGCGGTTAATCAACTAATAGAAGGGTGAATTGGGTGTCGTACCCTAAACTAGAGGGGTTCATAAGTGTAGGGAAAATGATAGATTGGCAGACGCCTCTTCCAGTCTCTAAATGTATTCTTGTTTAATCTCGTGTACATTTTTTATTTATTCAATTTAATTATTAGAATAAAAAAAATATATGTGAGAAGATAATAAGAATATTTGAAAATCACGTCCGTAAGTATAATTATGGCCAATTTTAAACTAACTCATTAAAAGAATTATGAAAAACAGAAATTATATATATGTGGGCGTGTTGGAATTGTGAGAACATGAAGGTAAAAGAATCTCACATTGGTGAAAAGAGAAACCTTGTAAGAGGCTTATAAGAGGTTGGACTACTCTTCGTATAGTCAATTGGTTGTATGATGGAATCTCCAATTTCTTCATGGCATCAAAGCAGGTTGACCCATGTGTGAAGCCCAACGGCCACATATGCTCCACATCACCCAATCCGTGTTGTCCACTTGTTTGACTTGAAAATTTGCCACACTTGAGTGGTTATATGAGAATGCGAAGGAAAAAGAATCCAACATTGGTGAAAGAATAAATCATGCTAGTTTTTATAAGATGTTGGGCTACTCTCTATATAAGTTGGGGACACAATTTTTTGACACACATTCTTGGGGTCTACTCGATAACTTATTTCAATGATCCAAATTGTTTATATTTTAATTTATCATTCATAGATCATACTTACCAAAAATCAGTAAACCCAAAACTATTAACGTATTTATTTATCGTGAAGGAAATGGACCACGACGGTTTTGCAAACAGTTGTTTCAACTCAAAGTCCGACTTATTGCCGATATTTCAAGGGGCATCTCTAAGTTGCCGGCACCTTGGAGAGTTGGACCAAAACAAACGTCCCACACTCGGAAGAAAACAAACAGAACCCTATGTCCTTTGGTTACATCACAGAGCTCAATCTCATTTCATTGGTTACATCACAGAACTAAATCTCATTTCTTTTTTCTCTTTTTCTCTCCACTCACTTTCTCCCACATATTTTTCCTAATTTCACAAAAACCCAATCATGTCAAATTACATGCAAAACATGTAACAGATTCGGAGAGCAATTCATATTTGACAATATAGAAGGCTTCAATAATAAATACAATAAACTATAGGGAGACCACAGCAAAAAAAATTCCACACTGAAAGTTAAGCATAAAGGGCGTGCCTTGCACAATATAGCTCAAACTACCAACAAAAATGGCAGAAGTGAAGCTCCTTACGATATGGTCAAGCCCTTTTGCTCTGAGAATAGTTTGGGCACTGCAACTCAAAGGCGTCCCTTATGAAACAATCCATGAAGATCTTTCGAACAAAAGCCCTTTACTTCTTCAGTCTAACCCTATTCATAAAAAAAGTTCCAGTGCTCCTGCACAATGGAAATGCAGTCGTTGAATCACTCATAATTCTTGAATAGTCGACGAAACTTGGAAGGAGAATCCCTCACTGCCGGAAGATCCTCTTGAACGAGCCACTGCACGCTTTTGGGCCAGATATGGCGATAAGAAGGTAATCTAAACTAGCCTTTCATAATCGGATAGTTTCTTGCACAATAAATAAAAGCATCGAGTGAAAGTACATCAGGTAGCTAAACTAAACCATCATTACTTACCTGAAAAATAAGGAAAGAAAACCGCATTCTTAGTATCAATATTTGATTAATCGGTTTGGTTTGTGATTTCTATGAAGGTTTTGCCATCCATTGGGGAATCCTTTATGAAGGAAGGGAAAGAGCAAGAGGAAGCTATTGTAAAACCAAGGAGAACTTGAAGTACTTGGAAGAAGAGCTCAAGGGAAAGAAATTCTTTGGCGGAGAGAAAGTTGGATTTGCGGATGTTGCACTTGGATGGCTCGCACACTACGTGGGTGTGTTTGAAGACGTAGCAGAAATGAAAATGGTAACCGAAGAAGAGTTTCCATTATTATCAGCATGGGCGACAACTTTTGCAGATGTTCCTATAATCAAAGATAATTGGGCGTCTAGAGACAAACTTATTGCCAAGTTTCAGGCTAGCCGCGAAAGTCATCTTTCGAAAAAGTACCAACTTGATTAAATGATCTGGTTTGTGATCATTTCATGAATTGGTAAAATAACTCCTGTCAAAGTTAAGAATTACACAGAGATGATCATGGATTTTGGAAAAATAAGTAATGTCTGGTTAAAATATAATTGAAAGTGTATGCTTAATAATCATTATCTGCAATTGTAATGTATACGCTATCTTCGTTACCATATGCGTTGCGAAATACTAAGGGACACAGTAAACTATATGCTTAATAATCTTTAGCGGAACACAGTAACAAAGACGTTTTCTCAAACAGTTAGTAGGCAAACCTGGAATATGAGCCGTCAAACATGCTTGACTTGATTACTTCCCAACCTCTAAAACTCAATCTGCATTCCATTTGACGCCAAAATGGTGAGAAAACAAAGAAAAGAAGCTTCTGAATCCAATTCAATCATGGAAAAAGAGCAAAAAAAAATTTGGACCATTTCTCGATTTATGCGTGTCATCCTTGCGCAGGGGCCATGCTAATCTTCTCTGTATCGTTCCAATTTTATCGGATGTCCCCGAAGGGACAAGCCTTGTTGCCTAGCTTCTCTATATAAAGAAGTGATAACCAGCATTCACCGCCGATGTGGGACAAGCGCATCCCTCTTTTCAGCAGTCAAGTTGCTTGTTTCTTCAGATAGGGTCCGTTGGAGCTCTCTTCGTGGATCAAGGGGCTATGGATGGATGGATCATCTTCTTTGAAGGTTGGAATGAGTGTTATCCCTCAAGATTAATGTGTTGCTACGTCTAAAGCTGAAAGTCAAACATCTATATGTCACTTTGACTTGTTCAGTCAACTGTCTAGTTCTTGTATAACTAACAAATCCTCACCTTTCTTCTTCTATTATACATGGCGATGGCGGATGGCGGTGAGATTTTTGTGGTTTCAGGAGCTGGGCGTGGCCATCTCCAACCCTGCACGGAGCTCTGCAACCACCTTATCTCCCGAAATTACCATACTACCCTCGTCATTCCCTCATCCTCCTCCTCCTCCTCCTCTTTCACCCAAAACCCTCTCGCCAAAATCCTCCAACTCACAGCCTCCCCGGGCCCACCCAATCCAGGACCCGACCCGCTCCGCTACCAAGCGACACAAGACCTCCACAACCACCTCGCCAGCCTTTCCGATATTCCCGACGCGCCCCTCCCTCTCTGCGCCATCGTCGACTTTCAAATGGGTTGGACCAAGGAGGTCTTCTGGAGATTCCACGTGCCGGTCATCGGATTCTTCACCTTTGGCGCGTCCGCCGCCTCCATCGAGTGGGGCGCGTGGAAAGTCGGCGTCGGTGACATCCGACCCGACGAGCTCCGACCAGTTCCCGGCCTGCCCGACCACATGGCTCTCTCGATTGCCGATCTTAAACGAAGGCCAGCCGGTCCTCCACGTGGCGTTCCGAACCGGCCTCTGGGCGGTGGAGGAGGAGGAAAAGGAAGAAGTGGTGGTGGTGGTCCGCCTAAACCGGGAGACCGACCTCCCTGGGTCCCAGAAATAGAAGGCTCCATGGCTCTGATGTTCAACACGTGTGACTTCATCGACCGTGCGTTCATCGACTACATGAAAGATCAGATGGGGATGCCCGTATGGGGTGTGGGCCCACTATTGCCGGGAACTTACTGGAACCGGAACCCGAACCGTCCGGTCGAAGCAAACCAGCGCCAATCGAACTACACCGAAGACGACGTCGTTCAGTGGCTGGACTCAAAGCCACGCGGGTCCGTCTTGTACGTGGCCTTCGGCAGCGAAGTGGGTCCCAATGCGGAGGAGTATCCCCAACTGGCGAGTGCGCTGGAAGAGTCGACCCGGCCATTCATCTGGGTCATCCAAACGGGGGTGGGTGGCGGGTACAACCCGGACGGGCTGGATAGCAGAGTGGGCGAGAGGGGTCTGATCATATGCGGATGGGCACCGCAGCAGCTGATACTGAGCCACCAGTCAACAGGCGGGTTCTTGTCGCACTGCGGGTGGAACTCCACCGTGGAAGCCGTCTGCCGTGGGGTCCCCATTTTGGGGTGGCCCATGAGGGGGGACCAGTATTGCAATGCCAAGCTGGTGCAAAAACATCTCAAGGTTGGTTATGGAGTTTGTGAATGTTTTGAAGAATTGGTTAAGAAAGAAGATATATTGAAAGGCATTGAGAGGCTGATGGGCGATGAGGATGTGAAGAGGCGGGCCTTGGAGATAGGGCGGAAGTTTGAGGACGGGTTTCCGGCCAGCTCCGCGGCTGCATTGGATGATTTTGTGGATTTCATTAGGCCAAAAACCAGCTCACAAGTTTATAATTGATTGGTTTAATGTCAATTGTGTAGTGTTTTAATTTGATGTTCTGTGGCTGCATTGCTTTAGCCTTTTGGGCGAAGCAAGACATCATGTGTGTGTGTGTGTGTGTGTGTGTGTGTGTGTGTAGTTTGTGAAACCTCAAAGTATATGATGAGCTCCTTTCATTTGTAAGAGCGAAAAGTTCTTGCGTACAACCGGTGTGCAAAACTGGGGGTTTGCTAATGTCTCTCCCGCAATAAGACAGGCATATATCATGCCGTTCTGATCAAGTGACTAGTTAATTGTTAGAGTAGCGTTTTATATACAATCCTTGTGTACAAGAATTGTTCCGAGAAAGTGGCAAAAGATGAAGAAAAGCAATAAAAAAGCGAGTTCATGATGTTTTAATAGATAAACTTGGTCTGTATCTGATTCTACGGCTATTGTATTTGTATTAAAACAAGAGTGTATTCATTTTTTGGTTAATGGGAAATTGTATCCCAATGAATCCTCTGTTTTCTCTCTTTGGTATCTGTTTCCTTTTATGATCCTCTCAAATATTTCGGCTTGTTTAATCAGATGGTTAGATTAAAATTGCTACTATATATCATATTGACATTCAGCACTACGATCTAGTGATATTTCTCTTCACTTCTAAGTAAGAGGTCTTAGGTTCGAATCTTGTGGATAACTAATTCGATACCAAATTAGGCTGTCCATTGTGTGGCTTAGCCGAACTCCTCAATCCCTTAATATAAAAATATCGATATACTAAAAAAAAAATAATAATAATAGATTAATTGCATTTATTGTTCTTGTTGGTTGTAGTTGTTGATTGAATGTAGGTTTCTTCAGATTAGGAATGTTAAGGGTGTAGCATGGTTGAGAGGCAGGTACATGTTCCAGCATTGAATTCATTTCGTTATTGCTACTGTTATTTGAAAGAAGTTGGAATTGTTGTGTGGAAGCACACCGACATGTCCCACACACACGAGGTCAGTATTGATGATAGTCCTCCCACTTTAGCCATCGGGAGAAACGGGTATGAGATTTTACTAAAAATACCTCAGCAGTTTGTGTGTGGTACCATTACTTATAAAGCACTACATAGCTCTTCCTCTAGCGAATGTGGAACTCAAATGTGACTCTAATCTAAGCCACCAAACCCCAACAGGAACTTCTCCTGTTAACTCTAGCCATATTTCACTCAACAGTATCGCAGTATATTCCACGCAATATTTTAAAAAGCGAAGGTGAAGCCAAGGCGTTAGCCTCGAGGCCTGAGGCGATGGCCAACGGTTTCTAGAATTATCATAATACTTAACGCAGAGAGCACACACTTTGTGTGTATGAACAACCGCTCACCTCCTTCCACGTTCTTCTCAAGCGCAACCGCAACCGCCCACCTCCTCCCATGTTCTCCTCAAGCGCAACCGATTCAGTTCATTCAAATTATCCAAAAAACATCATGATTTCACTTACCTGTATGAAAAAATGATGGTAGGACAATTTCTCTTTATAAGTGCACATTTTTATCTTATGTAAATGTTTTGATACAAAATTACTATTTTGTTCTCCTTATGTAAATATTGTGTATCAAAAGTTAGGGCAAAATAAGAAAAAAGGGAATATGATTGTTATTTTGTTAAAAGGTACAAAATTACCATTTTGCCCTACTCATCTCAAGATTGTGTATTCAAAAGTGAGGGACAAAATTGGAAAAGGGGGCAAAAAAGTTGACAAGGTGTGTTATCTTAATATATATAGTATAGATAACATATATATAGGGCTAGTTCAGTGTTCTAAAATAGTGGTTCATTCGCCTTAGATTCCACCCTACTATAATTTGTAAAATAATCAAGCAACAAACAATAAAATATTGGGTTCCTTAGATTTAGACTTTTACAACTCTTAAATTCGTGACAAAAACCACACGTATGATATCTTTTAAATAAAACCCAAATTTTGAATATGATGTCATGTTGAATACAAGGTGTCCATGAATTTGTGTTTATTTACAAAATCATGCCACCATATCTCTCGTACGTTTTAATTTTGTGTGAACTCCCCCAATCCAAAACCTAATTAGATCAACTATACACGGACATATATTCTACATTATGTATACTAATACCATAAAAAGAAGTAGGTAAATTAATTTTGTTAAAAATTCAAAAAGCAGATACATTAACTTTGTAAAAATTCAAAGATAGGTACATTACTTTCATATAAAATAAACAGTAGGTAAGTTATTGTCATAGTAGGTAGATTATATTCATATAATTATACAGTAGGGAAATTACTTTTATAAGATTAAATAATAGATGTAAGATCCCACATCATCCAAGAGTGTGGATCCTGTAAGCCTTATATGTATATTCTCATCTCTACCTAGCACGAAGCCTTTTGGGAGCTCAATTGTTAGATCTCACATCACCCAAGGGAGTGGATCCTCTATGCCTTATATGTACATGCCCACCTCCTTTAGCACAAGGCCTTTTAGGAACTCACTGGCTTCAGGTTCCGTAGGATCTCCGAAGTTAAGCGAGTACGGGGCCAGAGCATTCCCAGGATGGGTGACCCACTGGGAAGTTCTGCTCGCGTGAGTTCCCAGAAACAAAACCGTGAGGGCGTGGTTGGTGCCCAAAGCAGACAATATCGTGCTACGGCGGAGTCGAGCCCGGGATGTGGTGGGGCCTGGGCCGTGATGTGACAATTTAAATAACGTTAAAATAGTTGTTTCGCATATAGGTGAGACGTTTCCTGAGGACGAGCGTAGTCAAGCAAGGCTAGGGGCTATGATCCCTCCACATATCAGTGAGTGGGCATTTTGGTTTTCTATATATGTATATATGCTTGGTATTTTTCCCATAAAACTTATTTAAATGGTTTTATGCTTTAAAATGCCATGCCAATTACTTTATGTTTTAGAAAATGCATTTATTAGTTGATATATTATGGTTGATGCTGAGGAAGCTCAGGTAAGTTCCAGGTAAGGTTATATGTGGTTAATGGTAAGTTGTATGGTTATGGTTATACTTAGAGACATTTAGAGCTCATAAACCTGCACAGAGGTGTTAGTGCTCCCGCCCGTGGCCAGGGCACAGTCCTTCACGTGATGTTCACCTCCCGCACCATACGCTCACCTTGGATCCAAGTTAGGTGCATAGTCCTATCGTACAAACCACTATAGGTGGTTCTGACTCGTAGGTGACTTGCGATTTATCGCACAGCCTTCACGTGATCGTAGCACTTGAGCGTACTTATTACACCTAGCTCTGTCGTACAGACCACATTAGGTGGTTATGACTCGTGTGCAGGCATACTAGATGAGCTATAGATTCAGCCGTACATGCCACAATAGGTGGATCTGGCTGACACTTTATTATTCATCGTTTTGCGCCCCTCCAGGTTATAGGTAGGAGTGTTTGCTGGTTGTTCATGAGGAGAGTACGGCGGTTCTGACAGATTATAATCATTGTAGGATTACTTCTCTGGTATTGTATAATTAGTATTTGTCCTGCTGGACTGCACTTAGGTTACCTATGCTCTGATTATGTGTTGTCACACTAAAATCTTGTCACTTGCACTTATGTGTTCGGCTAGTCTAAATTAGTTATTTTGGTTTTTATTTACTCGCATTTTTATTCTCTTGTCACTTCCGCACTACGCACATAGCTATGTCACCCTCACGTGACGGCCAGCACGCCTTGATTTAGGTCGGGGTGTGTTAGTTTGGTATATGCAACTTCCTGCTAAACAAATGAAGGTGTCTACGATCACGTGAAGGTTGTGTGATAAATTGCAGGTCACCTACAAGTCGGAACCACCTATAATGGTCTGTACGACAGGACTATGCACCTAATTTAAATCCAAGGTGAGCGTATGGTGCAGGAGGTGAACATCACGTGAAGGACTGTGCCCTGGCCACGGGCGGGAGCACTAACACCGGTGTGCAGGTTTATGAGCTCTAAATGTCTCTAAGTATAACCGTAACCTAACACTCCTTTTTTTCTTTTGATTGATTGTACACACACACACACACACACACACACACATATATATATATATACATATTCAAGAGAATCTTGGGTTTTGTGAACAAATTTTGTTTATTTGTAGCAAGGTGTTGTGTTTGGAAATTAGTTTAATGGGTGAGGTTTTGTGAACAAATTTTGTTTATTTGTAGCAAGGTGTTGTGTTTGGAAATTAGTTTAATGGGTGAGGCTTTGTAGGTGAAGCTTTTTTGGTGAAGCTTTGATAGTGAAGCTTTGTAAGTGAAGCTCTTTTGGTGAAGCTTTTTAGATGAAGCTTTGTGGGTAAAGCTTTGTAAGTGAAGCTTTGATGGTGAAGCTTTGTAGGTGAAGCTTTTTTGGTGAAGCTTTTTAGGTGAAGTTTTGATAGTGAAGCTTTGTAGGTGAAGTTCTTATGGTGAAGCTTTTTAGGTGAAGCTTTGTGGGTGAAGCTTTGATGGTGAAGTTTTAATAGTGAAGCTTTGTAGGTGAAGCTCTTTTGGTGAAGCTTTGTAAGTGAAGCTTCTTTGGTGAAGCTTTGTAGGTGAAGTTTCGTGGATGAAGCTTTATAGGTGAAGTTTAGAATTTTCACTGTGGTCGGAGACTTTCTTACAGTTCTTGATCGGGTATGCAAGGAAGTTGGTATGAAAAATGAGCGAACCCAAGTTAGTACCGCCCACAACTTTCCAGTGCCAGTAAATCCAATGCTACCACAAATAGTTCCAGTAAATCCAATGCTGCCGCAAGTAGTTCCAGTAATTCATGGATTGAGGCGGTACAGTTCGTCCGATGATGAGAGCACAGCTCCGTAGTTTCTGCAGCTCATTTCAGGATGACTTTTTGGTTCGATAATTATTTTATTATTGTAGATATATATATGGTCGAATCCCGGGGGGGGGGGGAGTGGGGGAACGCCCATTATCATTTCTGATTCTTCTTTATTTGTAGCATGCCGTGCAGCTTTCATGTGTAATTGGCAACTTTGGACCCATGCTGTCGTGCAGCTGGCTTTGGTTTTCAATGATCACAAACATATATATATATATAAACCCACGCTGCGGTGCAGCTGGCTTTGGTTTTCAATGATCACACACATATATATATATAAACCCATGCTGCCGTGCAGCTGTGCAGTTGGCAGCATTACTTTTCAATGAGTGTACATATATATATATTATTTCCTTTGAATGGAGATCCGGCACATGCATATGATATTCAAGGGAATCACGATCTTCGAGAAAACAGAAGCAAAATTATTTGAACCATCGACATGGACAATCCCCGAAGAGCGTAGGATCATGTCATTCTTCTTCTCATTCTTCTTCGCCTCCTTCGCCATTGCTTCTGCAGCTCCTCTTGCACCGGAATTCCCATCATTGTTCTTCCCTTTCTTGAATGATAGCGAATGTGCCAGCCCACTGACCATGGAGGATAAGTGCCCCATTACCTGTTCAATTCCACTTCTCCAGGCAACCCAATTGTGTTTGTAGACCCAAAAAATCTTGATATCAACTCTGTATAAAGGTTTAGAATGTTTGGTGAAGAAATGGAGCCAAGTTAGAAATTGTTGGCAGCTTTTCTTTCTTTTGGCTGAGTGGAGGTCCGGCTCCCTCCCTTTTTTCTTTTGATTGATTGTACACACACACACACACACACACACATATATATATATATACAGATTCAAGAGAATCTTGGGTTTGTGAACAAATTTTGTTTATTTGTAGCAAGGTGTTGTGTTTGCAAATTAGTTTAATGGGTGAGGTTTAGTGGTGAAGCTTTGTAGATGAAACTTTTTTGGTGAAGCTTTGATAGTGAAGCTTTGTAGGTGAAGCTCTTTTGGTGAAGCTTTTTAGGTGAAGCTTTGTGGGTGAAGCTTTTTAGGTGAAGCTTTGTGGGTGAAGCTTTGTAAGTGAAGCTTTGATGGTGAAGTTTTTTTGGTGAAGCTTTTTAGGTGAAGTTTTGATAGTGAAGCTTTGTAGGTGAAGCTCTTTTGGTGAAGGCTTTTAGGTAAAGCTTTGATGGTGAAGTTTTGATGGTGAAGCTTTGATAGTGAAGCTTTGTATGTGAAGCTCTTTTGGTGAAGCTTTTTAGGTGAAGCTATTTTGGTGAAGCTTTGTAGGTGAAGTTTCGTGGGTGAAGCTTTATAGGTGAAGCTTTGTGGGTGAAGCTTTATAGGTGAAGTTTTGTGGGTTTATAGGTGAAGCTTTGTAGGCACCATAAATTTGTTTTGCTTCACACTATCTTGATCAAAAGTGTGTGAAGCTTTTGAGAATTGTAGTTGCCCTCCATTTGTTGAAGCTTGCTGAATTTCCCAATTTCCCTTTTTCTTTCTTTTTTCTTTTTCTTTTTCTTTTTCGATTTTTTTTTTTTTTGGTTGGAAAACTGGAAATTTGAAAATGTGGGAAGGACAACATATAAATTTTTGCTTCCACACTATTGGGCAGGAGATTGTGATGCAAGCCACACCTTGTAGTAGTCGAAGGTTTGGATGAACCATATAAATTGAATTTGCTTCCCACAGTCTTGATCAAGAGTGTGTGAGGCTTTTTACGAGTTGTAATGTTTGCATTGTTACAGAGGGGAAATGTCTGGAGCAGATGCAAGAGGATTGAAGAGCTTGATCTTCGTGTACCATGCATTGAAGCCGTTGTTAGCTTGCAATAAAACTTTGTTGGTGACTATAACTCTTGTTGGGCATAAGTGCTCCCCTAGTTGAGTTGTAAGACTTCAGGGTTTTTGATTATTTGTGAATGCTAGGAGTTCACATGTACAAGTTGTACCACTCGTACCACTCGTAACCTAGTTGGTGGCAAGAATGATGAGTTGTTGAGGCAAAAATGTTTATTAATAGTACTAGTTGTACCTTTCATCACCTGGTTGGTGGTACGAAGGTTAGTTCCTTCATCACCTAGTTGGTGATAGGAGTGGCAAGTTGCCGAATGATATTAGGGTACGGGTTGTACCTTTCACCATCTGGTTGGTGGCACGAAGGTGAGTTCCTTCATCACCTAGTTGGTGATACGAAGATGAGTTCATTCGTCACCTAATTGGTGATATGAGTGGCAAGTTCCTTCATCACCTGGTTGGTGAGAATAAGAGCAAGGTGTCGAGGCACATTGTAGAAAGTGTCGAATGACATAAAGTATGTTGAACCCTTTCGAAGCTCAGTTGGCTTATGTATGAATGTGTTAGAATGTATGATGTTTATGTTGATTGACATGAGTGATGCTTATGAATGTTTTGCTATGCATGAAGGAATCTATGCTTTGGATATGTGAACCATGTTGGTTGTAACACTTAGTTTCACTTACTTTGTTTCAAAGTATGCATGTTGAAGCTCTGAGTTAGGGTATATAGGTAGGTCAGCATAGACCAAGTGCCCCAGTGCTAGAAATGTAAAAGAGTTAAGACCAAGTTGTCTGAATCACCGTTTTATTGAGTTCGGGCCAGATGGTCCTTATTACAAAAGACGTTGAACGACTATAGTTTAACACGTGTACAATGTGAGTCTTTACCATTGAAGCTTCTCAGTTTGTAGGAGTCAGGGTAATTGATCCTAACAATTTCAAATGGTCCAACCTAGTTTGGGTTGAGTGTGTCTTCGCTCGGGACTCTATCATATAGTAGTCTTTTCTTCAATATATAACATTCACTTGGCGCTGGCTATGGTTACTCTTTGAAGGGTGGAGAAGGAATTGATCAATTTTTTCTTCGCGTGCCAAAGCTTCAATATGGTCATGCAAGGTGACGTACTTCTCGCTGTCATGGCCGTTATGATCGTGATAGCAGCAAAACATACTTGTGTTCTTCGTGGGCTTGTAATCTGGCTGCCTCGGCTTTGGCTTCGGTATCAAGTGAGTTATACTGGGGTAAATGGCCGCACATGTGGCGTTCAAAGGTGTGTATGTCTCATGCCTTGAGGTAGGGCATATCTTAACATGTGTTTGGCCCACTGCATTGACTGCCTGGGGGTGGGCATTATTGTGGCGATATCCCTGATTATCGAGATAGTGCCCCTTACTCTTCTTACTAAAGTGAGATTGGTGAGGATGGAAATCTTTCCTCTTGCCCTGAGATTGATACGTCTATTGACCTGGAGAAGCATTAGGTAAGGCATGATTATTTGGTTGGACCTGGCTTCCAATCCCTACTTGTTGATAAGGGATAGCTGTAGGATGTTTCCCTTGGTACGTCCTTACCTCGACAGAGGCATGGTTGTAAGCATGTGCCATCACCTCAGAGTAAGTCTTCCAAGTGTTGGCATTGATCATGTACTTGAAAAACAGCCACGTAGGCCTGCCGTGAAGGTGTTGAGGGCAGTTTTATCGTCTGCCTAGGTACAGCGAGAATACTCGTGGCTGAAGCGGCCGACATACTTACGTAGTGACTCATCTGGCTTCTAGAAAATAGTGTACAAGTCATCTATAGAGTGCAAGCGATCGGTTTGGAAGATGTGTTGAGAGATGAACAGTTTCCTCAATTCCTCAAATGAATCTACCATCCTAGGTGGAAGACGGCAATACCAGTTTAGAGCTCCACCAGAGAGGGTGGAGGGGAAGAGAAGGCATTGTTCTTCGTCGGTGTGCATCCGATATGCCATGGTGGGCTCAAAGAGGTTAAGGTGTTCAATCGGATCCTCCCTTCCGGTATATAGTTGTAAGCCGAGCTTCTGCTTGGTCTTTTCTTGAAGGGGGGGTGTCGAGGATCCTTCTTGTAAGAGGACCAGGCCTGGGTTGGTTCCCATCAGGTATCTCGGCCTGACGTTCGGCCTTCAACTTGTTCACTTCCTCAAGGAGTTGTAGGATAAGGGGGTCCTGAATGGAGTCATGTACCACTGGAGCTTTCTTCCGTAAATCTCCATCACCTCTTGGAATTTGGAAAGTTTGGTCGAGGGTGTGTAGTCTTTCCTTGGACTCACCGTACTGGCTTCCAGGGTAAGCCTGTCGGAACACCTCTGAGTCCCCTATACCTTCATGTTTCTTTGGGACCTGTCGCTCGTTCCTTGGCTCGGTAGCTGGCCTGGGTCGTGGTAAGGGACCGAGTCTTTCAGAAACCCTTGGGTCATTGATTTTTGAGCTTATGTGGATGGGGTTCTCTCGACGTTGCCTCAGGAAGTCTCGGCAGTTGCGATAAACAGCTTTCGATCCTTCCACTCCCTCTGCAAGGAGGTGTTTCCCTCCACTTCTCCTGCTTCCGGTTGAAGCAGCTGGGTTGAGAAAAGTCTCATGTTGATTAACATATTGATGAGCAGCATGTTCCTGGTCAGGAACATCCATGTTGAAGACTGGAGACCCTCCGGGTTGGGGGGTACCCAGATGATGGTTGACTTCCACAGGGGCAATGAGCTCATGCGTTCGAGCATGCCTAGCCTCGTGGAGCATTTCGAAGAGCTTCTCATACTGCTCTTGGAGGACTTCATTCTTCATTGCTGTCTTGTTATTCTGAGCCTCCAGCTCTTCGATTTTAGCTTGAAGGGCAAATCTTTTTCGTTTTTTCTTTAGTTGCTTCGCACTAGGCGCGAGAGGGGTGTCGTTCTGCGTGATGTGGCTTCCTTCGCTTCCCATGTTGGAGAGGGATGCCTGGTCAAAAGAGAGTGTACGAATGATGGAAACCAGCTTGACAAAGCTAAAAAGGGTAGGAATAAGTGTGATTCCCACAGATGGTGCCAAATGTTGATGCACAAAATCGGTGAGGACTTTGGTACAACAGAAAGTGTCAAGTTTGTGACCTTCGTTAGATTGTTCTGGTCACTGGTGTGGATAAGTATATAAATGGACAGGGACAGGGAAGCAAACACAAGATGTACGTGGTTCACCCAAGTTGGCTACGTCCACGGAGTAGAGGAGTTCTTATTAATAGTGAAGGGTTTTCACAAATACATAGGTTCAAGCTCTCCTTTTAGTGAGTTCTAGTGAATGATTCAATACAAATGACATTAGGCAATATTGTGGGAGAATGATCTCCTTTTATAGAAGAGTTTCTAGCTTTGTCCTGGCATTGACACGTGTCGTGCTGTGATTGGCCTCTGATGTCGACACGTGTCGTGCTGTGGTTGGCCTCTGATGTTGACGCGTGTCGCGTTGTGATTGGCCTCCTGGTTGGAAGGAAACTCTTGTGGGTCCTTGACGATATAGTGTTGACCGGTGTTCAGTAGTTTTGGGATTGGTCAAGTATGGTACAAACAATGGGTTATAGGCTAAAAAAACAAAAAAAAAAGAGTTTGGAGGGGGAAGTTAAATTTTCAGTAAAATATTTTAGCTATTATTATTTCTCTAATTCATAATAGGAAATTGTTATTGGCATTCCAAATTTCTCATTTTGCACTCATTAAAACGCCCAGCTCGCCTAGGTGCCTGAGGCGATAGCCTAGACGTTTAGGCTAGTCTATAGCCCACTCCCGCTGCGCAAATGCGTTTTCTTTATAGTTCCACCCTAAAAACCGTGTAAACGAGTCTTAAAACTAATTTTTTAAAACACTGATTTTATCTTTAGTATTTAGTAATATCTATGTATACATTAATGTTCATGTATGATACGTAGATACACCATAAACTAGGGGTGGCAGTTTTTGACATAACAGTACAACAACGAAATTAGCGAATATGCATTGACCAAGAGGGTGACTTTTCTCCCACATGGTATGAAGTTTGATTCCCTATATATTGGGTCACGTTTCAAATGGATTGTTCCTGCCCTTCTAGTCTTTGCAAAACACTCAATCCCTTTGCCAAAAGAATCCTCGGCACAGTCACCTTTACGGTGGGGTTGGGTTCGGTCGGCAAATCGTGTTAAATTTATTGTGCCACTAGCTAGCCACATATGCATAATGATTGAAAAATCAATTACCGCTAGCCAACCGTCTCTTTACATTTGCCAAAAAATCGGTTCAGCCAGTATTATTGGCTGATTCAGTTGATAAATGACACAAACAGTGACCTGTAATAACATTACTATTAAAAAACCTACAAAAACATCAGTCCAAGACCACACACCGCTTGTGCAGAAGAACAAACTAGAAAGAAAAAAAAAAGTAACGCTAAAAAGACCAATTTTTTAACCAAAATTTGTGAACTAAATAATGTGGTTATTGAAAATTGGATTATAAATCAAATGTCGATTAACGTGCTTATTTCTTATTTGTGATATACATCATTTCGTTTGCAAATTTGGTTTAAAAATTTGGTCTGTCTAGAAAACAAAGTTGTTGCAATGATGGATAAGCCAATATAACCATAGCTTAAAAATTAGGATAAAGTATCTAAAAGCCCTCAACCTTTTAGTGTTATTCCAAATTGGTCTCAACCTTTTTAAACAATCCAAACAAGTATCCAACCTATAGAAAATGTCACATCTATTAAGCCCCGATTAAAAATATGTTAAATAACTAGGCTTACGTTGTCACCAAATTCAATAAAAGATCATGAAAGAATAGCATCCACCAACTAACGGTTACCACCACCCTCATCATGCCATCACCTTCGAACCCAAGCAAAACCACCAACTCCACCCTACAACTCAAGCTGCCAACATCGAGAAGGTCATGGAGGTTGTTGAAATGATATGAACTGCCATGATGCGGCCAACACTATGTTCATTGCCCACAAAGAAGAATTGGAAGCTTTACGAGCGAAGAATCAGCGAATGAGGAAATCACATGAAAAACAAACCTTGAAATCTTATTTGAATTCTTAACCCTCTTCTTTGTTAAGAGATTGCTCTCCTGATGTAATTTCATTTTGGGTGCATTTTCGATTCAATTCAATACATGTTTGATAATTGAGTTCCATATTATGTTTGGAATTTAGATAATCTATATTTGAAATTTATATTTTGAAGCAACTAATAGTAATATTGTCCTTGATATACCCAGTTGGTGGATTTTGAATATAATCTACGTTTAAAAAATTAACTGGGGCTTAACGGATGAAACATTTTTAATAGGTTGGGTACTTGTTTTGAATGTTTAAAAAGATTGAAACTAATTTAGAACGACACTAAAAGGTTAGGGGTCTTTAGATACTTAATCCTAAAAATTAAAATTAAAATCAAATCATAACCTAATAAAGCCAACAACAATCTGTATAGCAAGGCCGTCAGCTAGCGCGGTGGCAAGAGAAGTGTTGGTTCATTGAAAGGGAAGATAAAAACTGAGAGAGCAATGCTGCGAGAAGTAGTGCAAAAGTAGAAAAACATGCAAAAAATACTAAAAGTATCTAAATATATTTATATATATACCGGTGGGTAGCGTATACCTCTCGCTAGTATACAAAACCCAACACTAAAGTCATACTATTCATAGTCGGTTCGGCATAATGCCAACCGATTATGAAAATATGTAAAAACTCTACCATACCAATATGAACCGACCATTGGTCGGTACGTCGGTTTATGACAAAATTTTGCTACCCCATACTTTTATCATAATTAGAAGACCACTACACAATAATAAAAATATTTTTGGAAAATTAAAAACAATGCATTAGCATTAAAACTAAAATACTTTCAAAACCAACTCTAAAACAACAGTTAAACAAAAAAAAAAAAAGGCAAATTAAACAGTCAAAAGAGGATGAAGGAAAATTAGACCATGTAGGCTTGTACCACTAAAAGGCTAGGGAAACAGTAACATGTCGGAAAAAAGTATGTGAGACTGGAAATCGGATTTTTCATTTTACTAATACACCCTCACCGTATTAGACTGTTTTCTCTTTGCATTCCTTAACAGTGTGTATTTTTGTGGATTTTCAAATTCCTCTTCAATGTGTATCAATCTCAGTGTGGAAATTGGAATCATAATAGTGCTTGGCAGCTGGTGGGGCAATGGACTTTACCACCACTCTGGTCATTAGTGTCCCCATCCATCCACATCTTTCTTACTTTATACTGTTGGGACGTCTCCATTGCACATAATATCTTCCCTTTTAGAAATTCTGCAAAATAATGTAGAGTTCTTCATCTCTTCATTTGCAAATAGTATCAATGGCTGGTGCTTTAAGCTCCATGCAGCTGCACGACACTTCTTCACGCTCTTACCGATGTACTTATCATGCGTTCTTGAGTTTCAGAGGCGCAGATACTCGTAAGAGCTTTACTGATCACCTCTACCGGGCTTTGGAGCTGGCAGGAATCCACACCTTTAGAGACGATGATGAAATCAAGAGAGGAGAAGATATAGCAGCAGAGTTACATAATGCTATAAATGAGTCAAAAGTATCGATAATTGTCTTCTCCAAGAACTATGCTTCATCGCGGTGGTGCTTGGACGAACTTGTTAAGATAATGGAACGTAGAAGAAGTGATGATGGACACTTTGTTTTGCCGGTTTTCTATGATGTGGATCCGTCCCATGTGAGGAAGCAGACTGCGAGTTTCGAAGAATCATTTTGTAGACATGAAGAGCGCTTCAAGGAGGAGATGGACAAGGTGGAGGGGTGGAGAAGAGCACTTAGAGATGTTGCAGATCTGGCAGGCATGGTTTTGGAAAATAGGTAATTAAGTTTTTTTCCTGAAAAACTTCAATTTGAAAGTTTTAGCTTTTGATTAATTTTGACATGGATGTTTAAAAATATTATGTAATTAATTAGCCAAACTTTTATATTCAATTTGCATTAGCAGGAGTTTAGCATATATATTCTTTCCAACGGATGATACATCATCAAATTAATTCACTCACTTTGATCTGATTTATAGTTCATAGGTACGAGTCGCAGTTTATCCAAGATATTGTTAAAGAGGTTGGAAATAAATTGGATCCCAAAGCATTGAACGTTGCGCCGTATGCTGTTGGCATAGACGATCGTGTGCGAGGCATAAACATGTGGTTACAAGACGGATCAAATGATGTTGGTGTAGCTGTGATATATGGAATGGGTGGAATTGGCAAGACCACCATTGCCAGAGCTGCCTATAACCTCAACTATGCAAGATTCCAAGGTAGCAGCTTTCTTGCAGATATTAGAGCAAATTCAGAACAGCCATATGGTCTCGTTCGCTTGCAAAGGAAACTTCTCTCGGACATCCAAAAAGGGAAAGCAAATAAAATATACGACATAAATGAAGGGATAGTGAAGATCAAACATGCTGTCTGTAACAAGAGAGTTCTTATTGTTCTTGACGATGTGAATGACTTGGATCAATTTAACGCAATTCTTGGAATGCGGGAATGGTTTTATCCAGGAAGTAAAATCATCGTAACAACCAGGCACGAGCATTTGTTGAAGGCACATGAAGATTATGCAATGTTCGAGGTTGAAGAATTGAATGAGGATGAATCGCTAGAGCTTTTCAGTTGGCATGCATTCGGACAAGCCCATCCTATTGAAGGTTACATGGAAGTTTCAAGACCAGCAGTGCAACACTGTGAAGGGCTACCATTAGCTCTTCAAGTTTTGGGATCCTCTCTATCTGGGAAAGCAGAAGATGTATGGAAAAGTGCTTTACAGAAGTTATGCGAAATTCCTGATGACAAAGTTCACAAAGTTCTTCGAGTAAGCTTTGATTCTCTACAAGATGATAATGACAAAAATGTATTCCTCTATATAGCCTGTTTCTTCATTGGAAAGGAGAAGGATTTTGCAATTACAGTACTGGACAACCTTGATTTTTACACGAGGATTGGAATTCAAAATCTGGTGGACAGATGTCTAGTAAAAATCAATAATGAAGACAACAGGCTGGCCATGCATCACTTACTTAGAGACATGGGAAGGGGAATTATTCGGGAAGAATCACCTCAAGATCCCGGAAAGCGTAGTATAGTGTGGCATAAAGATTCCTTTAATATTTTGAGAAAAGGAACGGTAAGAAAAACATGACGTTCGCTTGTATGTGTATTAAGAATTATGTTGCGTGTCTGGTTACTTATAGAATGTGGCGATTTGTTTGCAGGGTACAGCAACTGTTAAGGGCCTCATGCTCAACCTGCGTGCGTTGATGGAAGATGAGTCTTTGAAGCCATTATTTGGTAAAAGTAACAAAAAACGATGCAATGTTGAAGATTATGAAGGAAATTCTTCAAGACGCCGTCGGCTTGATTTCTTTTCTTGGAAATCATTTGCAAGTAACTTTTCTTCAACAAACTCAACTCCTGCATCAAATGATTTGGAGTTCAGAACTGACGCATTTACAATGATGAACAATCTTGAACTTCTCCTGCTCAATGATGTAAACATCTGTGGGGGCTTCAAAGATTTTCCAAAACATTTAACATGGTTGTCTTGGAGAGGGTTTCCTTTAAAATCGATACCAGCCAATTTTTGTTTGGAAAATCTAGTTGTTCTTGACTTGCGGAATAGCAGCCTGCAACATGTTTGGAAGGGAACCAGGGTACTATACTACTCTCTCTCTCTCTCTCTCTCTCTCTCTCTCACACACACACACACACACACATACTAATTAATGAAATCAATTATATTCATGGAAACTAATTGCATCTCTCCTTTACAGTTTCTTCGCAGAATGAAAGTTCTTAATCTCAGTCATTCACACAGCCTTTTGACAACCCCTGACATGTCGGGACTTCCTAACCTTGAGAGATTAATTCTTAAAGATTGTATAAGTTTGGTTGAGGTTGATGAGTCTATTGGAGACTTGGAGAAACTTCTTGTTTTGAATCTAAGAGACTGCAAAAATCTCAGTAAGATTCCAACAAGTTTTAGTAGGTTGGGATCTCTTCAAGTTCTCATTCTTTCTGGTTGCTCAAAGCTCGGTAATGCAACAGAGCAGGTTTACTCAGGAGCTAGTGTTAGGAAGAAATTCAATCTGTTATCAGCTAACTTATGGCAATCATTAACGCCGTGGGTATTACCAAGAAAAAATCTTGCATTGAACAGTTTCTCATTCAAAAGTTTACCACATTCTTTAGGAAGATTAAGTCTTGCCAACTGCAATCTATCAGAGATTTCTAGTGATCTTGGTGTCCTATCGGCGTTGAAGCATTTGGATCTATCTGCAAATCCAATTTCATACCTACCAGAAAACATGAACGGTCTTCACATGCTCCAAGAACTGATAGTAGAGGGTTGCACAAAGCTCCAAATGCTTCCGGAGCTTCCACCAAAATTAAAGACATTGGAAGCAGGTCGGTGTACATCATTGAAAAGAATAACAAATTTACCAAACGCTTTTGAATCATTGAGTAAAAATTTTGAGGAATGTGAGAAGTTAGATGAAATTCAAAGCTTGTTCGAGATAAAACCGTTGAGAAACGTTGACATAGAAATGATCAAAGATGTGGGCCTGTTTAACTTGGAATCCACTGAAAGCCCCGAGGTCGAAATGTTCAACTACCTGACAAATACAACCAAGAAGTGTTGCCTTCAGGTTCTCTGTCTCTCTCCGTCTCTCTCCGTCTCTCTCTTTCTGTCATATATTGTTGTTATGGACTATGGTTATAATTTCTATGGCTCAGAGGCTTAGTTGTTCAAATGATTATGATAGGAGAGATTATCATCCTTAGATAAAATGCGTTATTTTGAATATATATGTAGATATATCGATCACGTAAGAAAAACAAAATTCGAATCTGACTCTGGGGTGTAATGATTGAGCGATTTTATCCAAGTTTGAATATCTAACTGCTAGCTTGTAGTTATTTGAATTTGTCATCTCCGTGAAACAGGTAGTGAAAGAATGCGGCATATTTAGCATTTTCATTCATGGGAGCAAGATTCCAGATTGGTTCAGCTACAGGAGCATGGGTAACTCGTTGTTGTCGATTATCGTACCTTTACATCTTAATATCAAGGTCCGAGGCTTAAATGCATGCATTGTATACACACGACTCCCTGATCGTAAGGGTGGTGTACATGTTGCGAGTGAACACTTTCTCAAAGTGAGCAACGAGACCAAGGGTCGTATGTGGACCTATTCCCCTGTCGCAATGGGTCTTCCAAAAGAGAACGAAGACATGCTATGGCTAAGTCATTGGGTGTTTGGAAATGATGAACTGGAGAGTGGGGACGAAATACGGGTTTCTGTGAAGTGCGGTTTGTGGATAAAAGAGTTTGGAATCGAACTTGTGTACGAGGACGAAAATAAGGGTGAGGGTGTTCGATCAAATAATGAAGTTACAACACTTCCTTGGAGCCAAAGTAACGTTGTTGCTGGAGATGTGACAGTGTCGGATTCAATGTACGAAATGTGGAGAGGCAAATACTTTCTTTGTAATCATAGGTTAAGAGCCCATCAAGCTCAATTCAGAAGGAGACAAGAGAACCCAGCTTTTGGTGATTTTTCGTACAAGCCAGGGGACTCCTTTTATTTGAATGGTTTCTTATTCAAGCACGAGGTTGAAATGCAGTATTTCAGAAAAGCATTGACTAATTAAGCTATCCAATTTAGGTGTTGCTTATGTTATTTACGTTACGTAGGCATTGGTATGTAATTAGGTTTCTTTCTCTATAATCTGTCTTCTAATTGTCGCGCCTTGAATCTACTACGATTGAGATGAAATAAAATGTAGAGAGATTGTTTGCCAAAAAAAAAATGTAGAGAGAAATTTATATTAACAAGTTAATGACATCGGTCTGTTTTGGACTATATTATTTTTTTCTTGGCTTTTCGTCAACAATTAATCTTCCTTCCCAGAAGTTTATATGTTGACAAGGGATTCAAATTCTATACGTTCTCTGATGTCAAGTTCAATGGAATTCTTGTGAGTTGGCAGCATCTTTGATATTCAGCCTGTCATGGAGATCATATAATGACATCAAATTGTTGACTTTCCATACAAGAATGCCTTTTACGCAGCAGCAGCAGCAATAATCAGGTAACTAGCTACTCTCTCTCTCTCTCTCTCTCTTAAATTGTCATTTCTGCAAAGTGCAGAGATTACAGAGCATAAGAGTACCTTATCGTTTGCAAACTTATAGGTTAGCTATAGTAGCTCTTTACCTTCATGTTTAGCGTATGACATGAGTGCCTAGCTCCAATAAGACATCATTGATGTAGGAACTTTATATTTGGTCATGTTATTTGTAACATGTCGGAACTTCTACACACAACTGTTTCCCATATATACATCTGTCGAGTTTTGAAATATTGGCCGATTTCCTCATATATATATATATATATAGTTGTTGACCCTAAAAACTACCAAGCCTACGTGGCGCGCATGCCGAGTAATCTATGAGCTAATTACGTCCTTCGGTTGAATGCAGGGCGTGCCAACTCGACGGCCGAGCTCGGCCGGTGAGTAAAATATGTGGATGTGGTGTTGTGTTGCGCGGCTGACTTCTTGATCTTGCGACTGCGGCCGAGTAAGGAACACGCCTCGGCCTTTGGGTCCTAGAGCCTGAAGACAAGGCTGCTAGTTCCGCGAAGTTCAATATCAAATTTCGGCTTTCAATGTGCCGAATGTAATAAACTGTAACACCTCACTTCGCCGAGAAGGCTGGTGAGATGACCTCTGTCGAAAAGAATTCGAAAATCCTTCTCGGTCGAGACTTGGATAGATAACCAGTCGGCCCCGACGCAGTGCTGTTTATCCAAACTGAAGGTGCTCCGCGGTCGGCTGATTCTACGGCAACAGTGCTGTTTATCCAAACTGAAGATGTTTACCGGCTGCCTCCACAGTGCTGTTTATCCAAACTGAAGATGTGTTGGCGAAAAAGAAAATAAAAAAATCTCAAGGTTGAGAGGGTTTGCGCAGGGCAGATTTGTGTGTTGAATTGGAGGTCCCTAATGTTATGCTCCCTCTCCCTATTTATAGTGCAAACCCTTCAACCGTCCTCAGATAGGAATCTGACTCCTAGTCTGACTCTACTTCGGCCGATACCAATCCAATCGGCAAATCCCAATCCAACTAGGATTCTGAACCTGCCTTCAGTCACGAGTCTGATTCATTTTCTCCAGACTCCTTTTCCAAATAGGTCTCGGCTTCTGTCAGCCCAGCTGTTCGATTCATCTCCAGATAGGATTCTTTCTGGCCCACGGCCCATAGCACCGACCTACTACCTTCGCGCAGGTCTTGGGCCGAGGATAGTCCGTGCTCGGCCAAAATGTTATTTTGGGCCCAAACAGTGCCCCCTCGCTTCTGAGGTCGTCGACCTAGAGTCTATGGTTGAGCCTCGACCTTGAAGAAGCGAAATGTCATTACTCTCCTCGTGATAATCGATAAGTCTTCACAGAAGATAACGCCATGCCCATTTATTACGAGCAATGATGTCCCCCTCGAATGCTTCCCAAACTTGCCACGCGTCAGTCCTCGGTCACCCCAACAGTCAGCAATGATGACTCTGGACGCACGCAGTCGTCGAGACGTCTCGTTGCATTAACTCTCGCCGTCATACGCAATCGTGCGTCCTCAAACCACTCGATACGCTGTCAGCTCTGCGAGATTCTCGGTCCTTTCACCTGGATTTTCTGAAACAGATCATGGCGCGCAGTCTTTCTGATTGGGCGATTTCAAATTTCAAAATCAAGCCGATCGATCTTCTAACCAAACGTCTATAAATACCCCCCTTTTTATTTATCTCAATCTTACGCTCTCCAGATTTCTCGAATTCCTTTGCCTTCTTCTCGAATCTCCAGAAAACAAACCCAGAATTTTCTTTGACCCCAGATATTCCTCTCCAACTACTCTTCGTACCAACGATGACACCCTTTATCACTCGGGTCTCTGAAGAATGCACCAAGAACAAAGACATCATAGACTACTGCGCCATTAAAGCTTTACGCTTCGATAGTGATTCAAGTGCTACCCACCAAATTCTGGGTCCTCTGTTCAAAAAGCCTGTTCCCTCCTCCATCACTGACCTGATGAGAGAAAATTGCCTGACCCCCCTGCGACAAGGGTTCGAATGGTCAAAGTGGGACACGTCAAAGCCCCAAGGAGTCTGGCCCTCGACCACTACCACCTGGGCAGCCTGGGTCGATCGGATGGAGAAATTCTTCGGCCAGGAGTGGAAGGCTCTTGGTATTTACGACGCTATTAGGATCTCGACCATAGAGATTGCTATGGACACGGAGCTCTTGATGGTGGCCCTGAGTTTCTGGTGTTCAGCGACTAACACCATGACATTGCCCCTTGGTCCTATCGGCCCCACCGTCCTCGATATCTTTACCATCCTCGGGACATCCCCCTTCGGCCTTCCCGTCGATGCTGCCTTATTCGGGTGTCCGTCGAACCTCGACCTCAAGGCGCTGTTTGACGCTAGGGCCGTCGAGACCTTGAGTCGAAACGGCCACAAACCCTCTAAGGACGAAGTTCAGAAGTTACACAAGAACTTCTTCAACTACAACACCCTTATCGTCCACTTTGCTGGTCGAGGGGAGGCAAACCTTCGTAAGGGAGAGCACGAAGCCTTCTTATTCTACTGGTACAACAAATTTATCTGTTGTACCAAGTCGAATAAATGTTTGGTTGAAAACATGCCCGTGGCCGAAGCCTTAGCCAGCGGCCATACTTTGGCGCTTAGTTCGGCCGTTCTAGCTCATCTGCTGCGCTGCCTGGCCGAGGCCACCCTTGAAAAGATTGACCCGTACCAGAGCGGGCCCCTCTGGGTCTTTCAACTGTGGCTGCAAACGTATTTTGCTACACTTCGGCCGGAAACTCCTGATCTTTTACCGACCGAAGCACTCGGTCTCCAGCTGGCTCCGCGACCGGTGCCCCCACATCGAGCTGAAGAGGTGTTCAAATTCTTCTTCGGCCTGGCGGACTTTTCTGACGACGAGTTCCTGATATGCCGTCATCAAGAATACCCTGCCTCTATCAAACTTCCATCTTCGGCCTGGAATGAAGATGAGGGCGCGGCCCTTCGCCAGAGCTGGGGGTCATTTGTGTTGACACGTGACCTCCCATTAGGGGTGCGATGCTCGGCGGGCAAGTTGGGAAGTTTACCACCCTCACTTCTCGGCCAGGCAACTTGGGTTTTCTCAGGGTTCTCCCGTGCCTCTGATCACTTCCCAGTTCCTTCTTGGTCGAGGGCGTCTAACTGGTGCTTCGGAGAGAGAATGTAGAGACGCCGAGGAAGAATTTCAAGAACGGTGCTCAAAATTTCGCCTTCGACCAGCCATGCCTGAAGCTCTGAGCACTGACACCTTCGGAGACTGGTGGGAGGTGTACACCCAAGAGTTTTTTAGGGGATCGGTCGAGGACATCATCACCAAGCTCTTTGGCGACCGTTCCCCTAAAACTGCCGCCCCTCTTGCTAAGGAAAAAGATCCAGGTGAACGGCTATCTTTACTCGGACCTTCCATCCTGGTTACTTTGTTAATACCCAATTCTAACTGTTTTCTTTCTTAGGTAGTCGAATGCTGAAGCAGGCGGTGGTGATTGCTGCGGCTGCGACCAAGAAAAAAGCGGCTCTTTCCAAGAAGGCCGAGACCGTCGCGCCATCTTCGCCAAGCAAAAGGCCTCGCCGAGAGGACGAGCCGGTCAAGGAAGCTCATCGGCCTCAAAAACGTGTCAAAACGCTAGCGAAGAAGGGGGAACGGGAGGTTCACTTGATCGCTAGTCAAACGACCGAGGCGACCACATCTGACGACCTCCTTCCTGCTCACGTTACCCAGGGACGACCAACTCTCGCCAGCCATCCTTCCGACGCTCCACCTGCTCCGGGAGTGGTCGAGCCGACTGCTACCCCGGCCATTCTTGAGGTGGTCGAATCACCAGTTGCCGCGCCGGTCGGGGAAACTGCTGTCCCGGTTCAACCTGCCGTGGCTATCCCGGAGTTGGCTGCCGAGGGACAATCCCCACATCGTCCAAAACGAACGGCGATTGTCTTAGAGGAGGTATGAAGGTTTTAGAATAAATCCAAGAATTTTGTCCCATTTTAGCCCGACGCTAATGCTATCATTTTGCAATTGCAGGATGAAACTAGTGAGGAGATCCCACTGGTCCATTGCTCCCGCCGGTCTCGGCCATCCAAACCCGTGATTGCTTCTTCCCAGCCGTCGAGGAAAGTTACCCAACCATCCGGCCCTGCCGTAGTTGAAGTGGTCGGGTCTCCTCCTGTAGTGGCCGATGTTCCTCCGGTTGCTTCAGCAAAAGCAAGATCTGCTGCCTCAGCCGAGGGCAACGTCTCTGCTTCGGTTGGGATGGGAGTTGCTGCTTCGGAAGTGGCTCCTCTTGCCGAACCAGAGGCGACGGCGGAGACCCCGGTACATCCACAGGACGTCGACCTCGGTATCCTCCCTCAGGAGGTTTCGTCAACTTATGTAAGGATTCCTATCCCCCTTCATTTTAGTTACGTCTTCCTTTAGAGTTCTGAATTGCGGATGTACTAACTGATAGGTGCCCCCCAATTCATTTCACCGAAAGTTTTATGCGCCGAGGGGTGTTGTTTATATTTCTTGGCCTCCCCAGTGGCCATCGAATGTAGATAACCTCCATCGGCCGCGTGAACTGAGAAGCCGTCTCAAACATTGGGCTCGGCCTCTCAGCTCCTTGGGTTCGAGCAATGACCCAGGAGATATGGCCGAGGTCTCGTCGCGTCAGGTCTATCATCATCCTTTGCTTTTATCTTTTTGGTTTAACTCGTGCTAACATTTGTTCTTTCGTGTAGCCTTCCTGGGAGGCTGAGTTTGACGCTCTCGTCTCTGGTACGACAAAGAAGACTGCCGGGCCCTCGACTGCAGCAGCACATGACCCGGTCGACCCGGACGCGCTCGCCACATTGCATGAATTGTTACCGCTGTCAGCGTCTCAGATCTTGGAGCGCAAGGGCCTTGACTCCGTCGGGGCGTGTCTAAACGATCTTGCTGCTGATGGTCGTTTAGACAACGCTATCGTCACACGGGCGTCTTCTCTTCTGGACCGAGCTCGGGAGCACTTCGAAATCTTCGCAAGGGCTATCCGAGCTGAGGATGAATGGAAGGCTGCCTCGGCTGCAGAGGAAAATCTTCGCCCACAGGTCGAGGAGCTGATAGCCGAAAATGAGCAATTGGCCGAGCTTGACCAGCAAATTGCAGAACTTCAGAATCGGCGATCGGCATTCGCTACTAACTTTCGCAAAAGTTTGAGTCAAACAAATCTTGCTTGACTGAATATGCTGCTAATGCGAAGCGTGCCGAACAGCTGAGGATGGACAAAGGGATTCGGCATGCAGAGGTCATCATGGGTGAAGTGCGGTGGCTGGAGCTGAAAGCCTTCCTCAAAACCATTCTTCCAACTTCTCCCTAGGGCTTTTATTTTGTAATCACTTGTACTTCATTCGGCAAACCATAATGAGAAACTTCATGAAATATTGCTGTTTTGATCCGAATATTCTTGTCCTTAGCTCGACCGACCTCTTTAGTAAAGAAACTATTTACTATTCTTGCATTTCCCAAGTAACCGGATAATATTTCTTTAAGAACTTCCCATTAATTTGTAATTTATGAATTAAGCCCGTTCGGTCCTTGAGATGATATGCCCCCTTGCCGAGAACCTTGTGAACAATAAACGGCCCTTCCCAATTCGGCGACCATTTGCGGAACCTGGGATCTTTAATTCCAACCGGTAATATAGTCTGCCAAACTAAATCGCCTTCGCCGAATGTCTTCTGTCTAACTCTTTGGTTATAAGCTCGTTCAGCGATTTTCTTTTGCGCTACTAAAAGGTTGCAAGCGTCGAGTCGAGCTCCCTCTAAATCTTCTAACTCTTGCCTCATGGCTTGGTTGTATTCGGCGCTGAACAAACTACTCTGTTTGATTATTCGTAGCGAATTTACACTTAACTCGACTGGTAGCATCGCATCGTGCCCATACGTTAAGGCGTACGGCGTTGTTCCAGTCGCTAATCGTGGTGAGGTTCGGTAAGCCCACAAAGCTTCATTTAGCTTTAGATGCCACATACCAGGCCTTTCCTTCACCATTTTTTCGAGAATGCCTGATTAAGACCTTATTACTTGCTTCGGCTTGTCCGTTCGCCTGTGGGTAGTACGGTGTAGACTGCTCGAGTCGGATATTCAATCCACTACTGTATTCCTTAAACCTGTCAGATGTGAATATTGTGCCATTGTCTGTTATGATCGTCTCTGGCACGCCGAATCTTGTCACGATGTTTTCTTCCACGAAATTACATACTTTTCTGGATGTTAAATCGGCATACGACTTTGCCTCGACCCATTTAGTGAAGTAGTCCGTCGCTACTAATATCCATGCATGTTTTGCTGCCCCAGAAGATGGCGTGATCTTACCAATTACGTCCATGGCCCAACCTCTAAACGGCCACGGTTTAGTCACTGAATGTAGTGTCTCGGCTGGTACTCTTTGTATGGGGCCATGGATTTGGCACTGTACGCATCCCTGGCCGAACTCGATGCAATCCTTTAGCATGCTCGGCCAAAAATACCCGTGGCGGCGTAGCAGCCATCGCATCTTTCGACCTGATTGATGGGCTCTGCATATCCATTCGTGGACTTCTGCAACTGCTTGGGCGGCCTCTTGTGGGCCGAGGCACAATAGCAATAGGCCGTCCTCACCTTTTCGATATAGCCTGTTCTGATAGACGACATAGTTCGTGACATGCACCTTTGTCTTTCGATCATGCTTGCCGTACGGGTTGTCAAGGTATTGCATAAGTGGTCTTCTCTAGTCGTCTGGTAATGCTTCGACCATGCAAACGACTGCCGATTCTTCTTGTTCCAACAATGATGGTAACGACATTACGCGCGTTCGAATTACTTGGTCGCGATGGAGGATTTGTTGATTGACCTAAGGCCGGATATAACTGGTGTACTGTGGGTATCATCCGGCCTACCTCGCCCCCCAAGAGTTGTGCTCCGGAGGCTAGCTGGGCGAGTTCATCGGCAACGGTGTTTCGATCTCGAGACACGTGGCTAAATGTAATACCGTCGAATGACTCGGCCAGGTAGCTGGCAACCATATGATATGGTGCCAGAGTGCAACTCATGCAACGGAAAGTGCCATTGAGCTGGTTGATGACAAGTTCAGAATCGCCGAGAATAAATACGCGAGGTGCTCGTAATTCGTGGAGAACACCGAGCCCAATGACAAGGGCTTCATATTCGGCCTGATTGTTAGTGCACTCAAAGTCGAGTTTGAGCGAGAAATACCAACGATGTCGGTTTGGTGACTGGATGACAATGCCGACGCCGGCCGATGTGGAAGTGCTAGAGCCGTCGAAGTACAACGTCCAGAAGTTGTCGCGTGCCTCTATCATGCCGATCTCGACGTTGTCCTCCCCGAAATCGTATGGGGAAGGATGTTGAGCAAGAAAATCGGCGAGGGCTTGCCCCTTGACTGCTTTATGAGGTACATACTGCAGGCTAAATTTCGATAACGCCATCGTCCATTTCCCAATGCGGCCTTTAACTATGGGCCGAGTGAGCATGTATCAGATAACATCTGTTTGGGCGATGACATGAGTGACCGTCGGTAACATGTAGTGCCGGAGTTTGGATGCGGCGAAAAATATAACCAAACATAGCTTCTCGACGGGGGAATAATTGACTTCGGGCGAATTGAGCCTCCGGCTGAGATAGAAAACGGCCTGCTCACGACCGGCGTCATTGTCTTGAGCGAGGAGACAGCCTATGGATTCCTCGGCCGCAGATATGTAAAGTTTGAGAGGTTTATCGCGCCGAGGAGGAACAAGGACAGGTGGTTTTGTAAGGGAAACCTTGATTTGCGTGAAAGCCGCCTGGTGTTCTTCACGCCACTCGAATTTGTCGGAGTCCTTGAGTTTCAAGAGCGTGGAGAATGCCTTCATTTTTCCTGCCGAATTTGCTATGAATCGACGGAGGAAATTTATTTTGCCGAGCAACGACTGGAGTTTCTTTTTGGTGGTTGGTGATGGAGCTGTCAAGATTGCGCGAGCCTTGTTCTTGTCTACCTCAATGCCTCGATGATGGACAAGGAAGCCCAAAAAGTTGCCGGCCGACACACCGAAGGCGCATTTAGCTGGGTTCATCTTGAGATGATGTCGGTGCACACGAAGGAAAGTCTGCCGAAGATCATCAAGATGTGTTCGGCGGCTCTTGGATTTTACTACTACATCATCGATATAGACTTCAACAGTCGTGCCGATCAGATCGTGAAAGATGGTGTTCATGGCACGTTGATATGTGGCACCAGCGTTTTTAAGGCCGAAGGGCATGACTACCCATTCATAAGTGCCGAGTGCCCCCGGGCAACGAAAGGCAGTTTTATGGACATCGGCTTCGGCAATGAAGATCTGGTTATAACCGGCATGTCCATCCATGAAAGATAATATGGCATGATTGGCTGCGGCGTCAATGAGTAAGTCCAAGAGTGGCATTGTATACTCATCCTTGGGTGTGGCCAAATTCAGATTGCGAAAATCGATGCATATGCGGATGGCATCGTTTTTCTTGAGCACGGGGACGATATTGGCAAGCCATTCGACGTATCGGGCTGTCCGTATGAACCCGGCGTTTAAAAGACGAACGAGTTCATCTTTAATGCCGAGTTGGACTTCGGTCGAGAATCGGCGGGGTGGTTGCCGGAAGGGTTTGCAACCAGGTTTGATACGTAGTTCGTGCTCGACGAGTGTGCGATCGAGACCCGACATTTCATGATAGCTCCATGCGAAACAATCTTTAAATTCATGAAGTAATTTGCAGAGTTCCTCTTTCATAGATGGGGGAAGCAGAGCACTAATAAACAATGGCCGAGGGTCCTCGGCCGTTCCAACATTCACGTCCTCCAATGGATCCTTAACTTGAGGCCGAGTGTCTTCAAGGTCGGCCGGAGCGGCCGGAATATTGTCAAAAGAGATCACGGGGTTGCTATCGTCCTCGGCCAGGAACTCCACAAGATTAATACCCGAGTGAGACTGTTTGGATATAATATGCCAATGAGCCAGCAGTCGTTCCATAATCGATGAAACCGCGGCTCGGCGTCGGGTCGGAGTGGTGTCAGACATCAGGATCGGTGATAAGGTTAGCCAGTCCGAGTCTCGCCGAATCCTGATAGACAGTTTCGGCGCCAACTTCGACGGCTTTCTGAACGGAAATACGAGTGGGTCGTCCTTCTTCGTTGAGTCCTTGTAGAGTAATGTAACCAACATGATCATCGTAGTATCTTGCTTGGACCATGTTGGCCTCAAAGGGCTGATGGTCGGCTGGATGTACGACGATCGTTTTACCATCCCAAAAGATGAGGACTTGGTATAACGAAGATGAGATACAACTTGTTTGATGAATCCAGTCTCGACCGAGCAGAGCATTGTACTCGGTCTTCGAATCAACTATGAAGAAGGCGGTCATGTGGTTGCGACTAGCGATGCTTACGTCTAATGGTAATACACCTTTACTTTGAGACTTATCCCCGACGAAGCTGCTCATGGTGATGCGGGATGAGATGAGTTCATCGTTGGAACGGTGTAAGGCCTTCATGACGGATACGGGCATTATATTGACTATGGCCCCACAATCGACGAAGATTTTTGAGACGAGGTATCCTTCGATGTGAGCCGAAATGTATAGAGGTTTGAGGTGACGAAGGTCAGCGGCCGAAGATCGAGGAAACAATTCGGCCAAAGCTACCTTGAGGTGATCATCCTTAGTTGCTGGCTCGGGGTTAGTGAGGGAGACAAAGTCCACGTGTGTAGCTTCTTCGGCTACGACATCGCCGTCTAGGAAACTCGGCTGAGTCGGAGTTGACTGAAAATCGGCAGACAAGACATAGACCATGCTGATTTCCATGTTATCGAGGATCGAAGGGCTCATCGAATTGGGATCTTCCCTTTTCGTCAGTTCCTCTTCATCTAGAGTCTCGTCTTCCGAATTTCTTCCTCGTCCCTTAGAGTCTCATCTTCGTCCCCAAAGGCCACATCCTCGAGGTTCTCGTCCTCATCCCCAAAGTTCGCATCCTCAAGGTTCTTGTCCTCATCCCCGGGGTTTTCCTCTGCACCCCCAAGAGTCTCGTCGTTATCCTCAAGGTCCTTTTCCTGGTTTGCCTCCTTGTTTTATAGGACCTCTGGTGCTGGTGCCGGCTTTGAAGATCTTCTAAGGAAAAAGGAAGTTCACTCGAGTTGATGTCCGTGTATGGATCGACACTGAAACCAAGAACTCGGGCCTCGCGTATGTGCTGGAACCTAGCTTTCAACCCAGGATCAGAATTCTTTTGGATAATTCGCTCGGCATCTGGACAGGTTAGAACGAGGTCGATTGTATCCTGACACGCTTTCGGCAAACCATATAGGTCATTGGCCGAATGAGCTTTGTGAAACTCCCGCATGTACTGCAAAACTTCGCCGACGAATGGTGGATGCAGGTTGCGCGGAACTTTGATCAACGGTTCTTCTATGGGCAATGGAGGAAGTGTATCTTCGGCCTCTTTCTTAAAATGCTCCAGTCGGGCTCTCATTTCGCCAGGTCGAATAAGAAGTTTAATTCGTTTCTCGGCCTCCTCAAATGTGGTTATCAAGGCCTGATCAACCGGCTGTTTACCTTGTTCCAATTCTCTCATAATGGCAGGGGTTTGCCGGTTATCATTATCATCTTCTTTCTCCTTCGGCTGCCATTTATGGCTTGATGTGGCCGAAGTTTCTTGTGCTGCTTGCCGGCGGGCCATGCAATCGATTCTTTAGCGTCAGCGCTTCTGTGACTAGGACAGCGCGGTGTATACACCCTTAGGCGAGTGATAGGTATACCATCGTTGGTCCTTAGGTTCAGGAGGTGTAAAGGTTCTTCGGCTTGCGGAGGAACTCGAGCTGCTAGAAATACGGGAGTAATACCTCTCATTGTAGAACGGAGTATCAAAATCGAGTCGTCTCCTGACCGAGGATGACTTGACCTCTTGTGGGCCGAGCCTGTTAAAAACGGTATTGCGCGGATTCGAGCTCGACGTTTTCTGAGGCGTCGTCGGTCCTGAGCGCAAACGCGGCGTTCCTTCCTGTTGTGGCTGTGCCTTGGGTCTGGGTCTAACCAGAACAGCGGCTTTGCGTTGTGTGCGCAAAGTTGCCGATTCATCGGCCTCGGCAGCACCAAAACCTGACCTCGATCCGACTATAGTTGGCTTGACTGAATCTCGAGGTGGTGAATTCGAGAACAGATCGATTTTGAGTCGAGGTTGGCCACCTTTTGTTAAGTAGCGCTGAGCAGGGACGGTCTCGACCTTTGAACTCGACATGGGTTCAACGGTGGCTGGTCCGGTCGAAACTCGAGGTGGGGAATTCGAGGATAAATCGACCTGAAGCCTCGGCTTGGTCCCTTTTCTGGGGATATATCGTGCCGAGACGATTTCGGCCTTTCCTTTCCCTTTGTCTTGAGGTAAATGAGCATCGACCATGCCCACCGTTGTTGTTGGGAAAGGATCGGTATCAACTGTCATTTTCTTCTCTGGGAACTTAAGTTTCCCATCGTCGATCCACTTCTGAATGGTATCGTGAAACACGACACAGTTGTTCGTCATGTGTTTGCTCGAGTCATGATATTTGCAATATATCCGCCCCTTCAGCTCTTTGGCCTTGGGGATGTTATGTCCCGGCCGAAGTTTTATAATCTTGGCGAGTAGTAATTGGTCGAAAATTGCGTCGGCCTTAGTAATGTCAAATGTGTATACTTTTGTCGTTTTCACGGCACTTTCTTCTGACATTGGCCGAACTTTGACATCCTTAGGACTGACGTGGGTCAACGCCTTGCATATATAGGGTTTGTCAATCACTATCTCGGCTGCATCTATGCTAGCGTATTCTTCAGAGTCTGCCGATGCATAACTGACCGAAGGATTTTTGTAGATGGTTCCTCGAGATGGGGGTCTCAAGGCTTTCTCTTCGCGGAGCAGATAATCGTATTGCTCGACGTGCTGAGCTAACTCGTACATGTCGCGGGAGTTTGCTCCCAGGAATTTCTACTTATACTCGACATTCAAACCATTCAACGCAAGTCGAACAAACTCGACCTCTGGTAAGGGCACTCGGCACCAGTTCCTGGCCGATTTAAACCTCGTAAGGTAATTCATCGGCAATTCGTCGAAATCTTGCGCCATTCTGGCCAACGAAGATACGGACATCTCCATCCCCGGCCGATAGAACTGCTCGTGAAACCTCTCGACCAGTTCTTCCCAACTTTGAATGGAATTGGGTGGGAGGTTAATGTACCACGCGAATGCCGAACCCGTGAGTGAGAAGTTAAACAGCCGCAACTTATAAAGGTCATTATTGACATCTCCGCACTGTACGGTGAAGCGGGCGACGTGCTCCAAGGAGGACAAAGATGTTTCTCCAGCAAAAAGGCTAAAATCCGGGATTTTAAAGCCTTTGGGATATTCAAACTTTTCCACGTAAGCTGGATATGGATGGATAAATTTAGGGAACTTCGGCCCTTTCTTCAAAGCCGAATCAATCATTCTCTGAACCTCGACCATATCGACAGATGTTTCCACCCTTGAGTCGAAATCCTCCGTTCGACTGGTTGATGCACCTCTGTTGTCTAGCTAGGCCATTTTGAGCCGAGCAGGTCCTGCCTCGGCCGGTATTATTGGTACAAAATTGGTCTTGGGAATAGACTGTCTAGAACGATCTGAATACCCAATATGCTGGGTATTGTTAACCACGGCCTCGAGCAATCTTGTGTGCATGGCGTTTTGACTGTGTATTTCCTTGAGTATCCCTCTTAGTCCTTGACTAAACGTGTTTTCGAATAGCCGAGACTGTTCCTCGAGCGTGCGTCGAAAAAATGATCTAGTTGGTGGGTCGGACCCCTCACCACCGTCTTCATCACAATCCTCCATTAAGCCTTCAATCACGGCTTCCTTTGTTAGATTTGCAAGGTGTTCTCGAGGCATTTCGCCAACGTTCGTTTCTGGTCGTGTCCCATTCAACACTTCAGGCGTTCCAGCAACAGAAGGCTGTGCGCGTAATGAACCTTCGGCCCCAGGGTTCTGACTCGAGTGGGTAGCGACTGATTTTCCCATTTTCTTTGTTACTGACCGTGTTTCAATGGGCATGAACTTCGAAGGTTTAGCACTAGGTCCCACTGGGCGTGCCAAAATGTTGACCCTAAAAACTACCAAGCCTACATGGCGCGCAGGTCGAGTAATCTATGAGCTAACTACGTCATTCGGTTGAATGCAGGGCGTGCCAACTCGACGGCCGAGCTCGGCCGGTGAGTAAAATATGTGGATGTGGTGTTGTGTTGCGCGGCTGACTTCTTGATCTTGCGACTGCGGCCGAGTAAGGAACACGCCTCGGCCTTTGGGTCCTAGAGCCTGAAAACAAGGCTGCTAGTTCTACGAAGTTCAATATCAAATTTCGGCTTTCAATGTGCCGAATGTAATAAACTGTAACACCTCACTTCGCCGAGAAGGCTGGTGAGATGACCTCTGTCGAAAAGAATTCGAAAATCCTTCTCGGCC
The DNA here is from genome assembly GCA_036320875.1 of Cotoneaster glaucophyllus. Lineage (NCBI taxonomy): Eukaryota > Viridiplantae > Streptophyta > Magnoliopsida > Rosales > Rosaceae > Cotoneaster > Cotoneaster glaucophyllus. The sequence goes on from CM070070.1 coordinate 7,469,305, forward strand.
GAGACTTGGATAGATAACCAGTCGGCCCCGACGCAGTGCTGTTTATCCAAACTGAAGGTGCTCCGCGGTCGGCTGATTCTACGGCAACAGTGCTGTTTATCCAAACTGAAGATGTTTACCGGTTGCCTCCACAGTGCTGTTTATCCAAACTGAAGATGTGTTGGCGAAAAAGAAAATAAAAAAATCTCAAGGTTGAGAGGGTTTGCGCAGGGCAGATTTGTGTGTTGAATTGAAGGTCCCTAATGTTATGCTCCCTCTCCCTATTTATAGTGCAAACCCTTCAACCGTCCTCAGATAGGAATCTGACTCCTAGTCTGACTCTACTTCGGCCGATACCAATCCAATCGGCCAATCCCAATCCAACTAAGACTCTGAACCTGCCTTCAGTCACGAGTCTGATTCATTTTCTCCATACTCCTTTTCCAAATAGGTCTCGGCTTCTGTCAGCCCAGCTGTTCCGATTCATCTCCAGATAAGATTCTTTCTGGCCCACGGCCCATAGCACCGACCTACTACCTTCGCACAGGTCTTGGGCCGAGGATAGTCCGTGCTTGGCCAAAATGTTATTTTGGGCCCAAACAATAGTGTATCTTAGTATTTGGTAATACATCTGTGTAATAATTCATGGGCTCGTTTGGTACTCTTGATTGGAAGAATGGATAACCTACTAAACTAAGGTATGTTAAAGGGAGAAACTATAAAATTATAACCACCTAGAGAATAAAAGATGGATTACTCGATGAAAAAAACTTATCCGTTCCAATCATTTTTAAAAGTGGTGGGATTAGAAGGGATGAATTTTCTTCAAAGCTAATCCTATCCTAATCCTCCACATGAAAATTCATTCATTTTCACGTTCAATATACATTGAAATCTGAGAGCTTTCCATTCCAATTCAATCATGTTTACCAAACGAGTCCTATGTCCATATATGATGGGATCTAGATATGTAATAAACTAGGGGCAGTAGTTTTTGACATGACATGACCGGACACGAACCTAACACGAGATTGACGGGTTAGCAGATTTGAGTAAACAAACAAGGTTTTAGTTGAGTGTTAAGGCTTGTGTTTTAGTCTAGTGATCAGGTATGGGGTTGTATATATTCCTCGAGGTACCTATCTAGCTACTTACTACGAGTTTTTCTTTTTAGCCTCTTAAAAGATTGTAGGGTTTCTACTTAGTATTAAGGTATGGTGGTATTCTTCTTCACTTGTAAGTGATAGGTCATAAGTTTGAATGTCATGAATGGCAAGTTCGATACTAATTTATTCTCCACACCTTAGTTGTAAATATATTAGCGTTTGCGTTTAATCACACAAAAAAGGACAAATGCAGTGGACATGAGGAAACATATGTATGCGGTCAACCTTGTGAAATGAACATGTAATTAATATGCTCCTGTCTTCTAGTCTTTGGAAAACAATTGATGCCTTTGCAATTGAAAAACAACAAAATACATGTTGCCAATGGGACATTTCCTTGTGAAATAGTAGCTAGAAAAACTGCAAAATTTAAGCTCTTCATCATTTATTGCTAGGTCAATGGCTGCTGCTATAAGCCTTACGCAGCTGCATGATGCTTCTTCTTGCTTTTACCGGTGTAGCTACCATGCATTCTTGAGTTTCAGAGGTGAAGATTGTTAGGAGTACTGAAGGATCAAGAAATGGTAAACCACCAGATTAGACCTTAGTCCATATGTTAGTTAGGGAATGCTGAGTCAGCTATTTGTGGTTTAGTATTTATGTATAAATACCCAATGTACACATTACAATGATTAATGCAAAATACATTTTTACACAATTCTCTCTCTCTCTCTTTCTACATCTCTCTCTCTCTCTCTAAGACTCTGATTTCTTACTTGATAAGATACTGTTTTCTACATGGTATCAGAGCCGGAGTCCACCGACGTTGATCTCCCGCTTCTGTTTTCTTGATTTTCTTGCCTTTTCTCTCTGGCCAAACAGGTCCTACTTTCTTCTTTTCTGCGTTCTTCTTCTGTGTGATTCGCCATGGCTGCGGCAGCAAACTCCTCCAATTCCTCTTCTGCTTCTGCTCTTCAGACTGATGGTGCTCATCCTCTCTTGGCTCCAATTACCACTGTCACTGTTCAGAACATCGCCGGTATGGTTCCGACGAAGTTGAATCGGCATAATTTCATCACCTGGCGCAGTCTATTTCTTCCTGTTCTGAAGCGATTTAAGCTGTTAGGGTTTATCAATGGCACAGACATATGCCCTCCCCAATTCGTTCGCAATTCTGCTGGGTTACAGGTTCTTAATTCCGCATATGAAATCTGGTGTGAACGAGATCAAATCTTGATGATTTGGATCAATTCGACTCTCTCTGAAGATCTTCTCCCTCTGACTGTTGGAATGGATGATTCCAGATCTCTCTGGCTCTCTCTGGAAATACGATTTGCTGGAGCTTCTCGCACACATATTCATAGTCTCCGAGCTAAGATTCAGACAATCCAAAAAGGTGACTCTTCGATGACTGATTATCTCAATTCCATTAAAGACATTTCTGATAAATTGGCGGCTGCGGGTAAGCCAATCTCTGAGTCTGATTTGGTAGCCTATATTCTGTCTGGTCTTTCTGATGATTACGAATCCTTTGTTGATTCTATTGAAACGAGACATGAGCTAGTTACTTCTGATGAATTGCATGGTTTGCTTTTGAGCAAGGAAATCTCGCTTCAGAAGCGTAAGACTCGATCGAGTGCGACCACTACATCTGCACCTTTTCATGCTTATGCTGCACAGTCCTCTCATAATTCTGGTTCTCGATTTGGATTTCGAGGTACTTATCGCGGTCGTAATAATCAAAATCGCAATCGCAATTTTGGGGGTACTCGCTCAACCAATCACACATGTAGTATTTTAGGTGCTAATCCATCTCGACCTGGTTCATTCCATTCTGGTCAATCCTCATTTCCCTCTGGTAAATCGATCCCTTGTCAGCTCTGCCATCAACATGGTTATCAAGCCCTTCACTGTGGTCGTCTCTCTCAATTTGCTTCTTCAATGACTTCTGGTCACAGTCCGGTTCCTGCTCCATCTCAATTCTCTGGATACTCTCCAATGGCTATGTCTGCAACAACTAATTCTTCACCCAACTATTGGATCACGGACAGTGGAGCGTCTCATCATGTTACCCCTGATCCTTCATTCTTCAACTCTGCCACTCCCTATACAGGCAGTGATCAGCTGTTTGTGGGCGATGGTAAAGGTCTGTGCATATCTCATCTTGGTCATACCTTTATCCGCACACCTAATGCTTTTTTTCGTCTTAATGATGTTTTACTTGTACCTCAAGCTTCGCATAATTTGTTATCTGTGTACAAATTTGTCCATGATAACTGGTGTTCTCTGACTTTTGATCCCTTTGGATTCTATATTAAGGATCTAAGCACTGGGAAGATGCTCTTCCAGGGCCCCAGTGAAGGTGGTCTCTATCCTTTCTACTGGACTGCTTCAAATGGTTCTTCTGGAATTACAGTGTCTCCTCGAGCCTTGATGATTGCCAAGGCTGATGTTCATCTCTGGCATAGAAGACTTGGCCATCCTTCTAATGCTGTTTTACATTCTGTCTTACGTAATAATTGTTTACCTGTAATTGGTTCAGTGCATAAACTGCCAGTCTGTGTTGCTTGTCAAATGGGCAAAGCTTCTAAGCTCCCATTCTCTGTGTTACCTTGTACTTCAGATAAACCATTTCATTTGGTTCATGCAGATGTATGGGGACCTTCTCCTACTTCCTCTTGTACTGGTTACAGATATTACTTAATAATAGTCGATGATTTCACAAAATACAGTTGGTTATATCCTTTGTATTTTAAATATGATGTTGCTTCAACACTTCAACATTTTATTCTCAAAGTTCAAACTCTGTTTGCTTCTAAAGTTCAATGCCTGAGATCTGATTCAGGGGGTGAATTTTTAAATAAAACACTCCAGAGTTTCTTCAATGATCACGATATCACACATCAGCTGAGTTGTCCCCATACACCTGAACAAAATGGGTGTGCTGAGAGAAAACATCGTCATGTTGTTGAAATGGGCAGGACTTTATTAGCTCAGAGTGGTCTACCATCTACTTTTTGGGTTGAAGCCTTTCAAACATCAGTGTATCTCATTAATAGACTGCCTTCACAGACTTCTCCTTTGAGTCCATGGGAACATCTGTTTCATGCTCCACCAAAGTATCAGACTTTAAAGCCTTTTGGCTGTGCATGTTATCCATGGTTGAAGCCCTATTCCAGTCACAAATTGGAACCCAAGAGTACACAGTGCATTTTTCTGGGTTATAGCTTGAATCACAGTGGCTACAGGTGTTATGATCCAGTCACTGGGAAGCTCTATATCTCACGGCATGTTGTGTTTGATGAGGCTGTGTTTCCTTATCTTCAACATAATTTTTCAGCTTCAACCTCTCCTACTCCTCAGTTGCTGTCCAGTATTACTCCTCCTCCAGTCTCAGTTACTATACATGTCCCATCATCTTCTCACTGTGCATCTGATCCTCCTAGTTCTTTTGCTCCATCAATAGATATCCCTGCTCACAATGTTTCTGATCACACTGTACCTGCTCCTACTGTTTCTGCTCCCAATGTGGCTTCACCATAATCTAACCCACCTATTTCCATACCTATCAACAATCATCCTATGACTACTAGAGCTAAATCTGGCATTCATAAGCCCAAAGTTTTCACTGCTACAAAGCACCCTCTGCCACCTTCTGTTGATCATCTCACCAAAATACCCTCAACACCCACAACTTATCTCCAGGCTTCTAAACATGCACCTTGGATGGCAGCAATGCAAGCTGAGTTTCAAGCTCTTCGATCCACTGGTACATGGGACTTGGTCCCTCCTCATCCTTCTTATAATCTTGTTGGTTGTAAATGGGTATTCAAAGTGAAACACAAGGCAGATGGTTCTATAGAAAGGTATAAGGCACGCCTAGTTGCTAAGGGATTTCATCAACAAGAGGGCTTGGATTTCTCAGAAACTTTCAGTCCCGTGGCTAAACCACCAACCATTCGCATTTTACTTTCTATTGCAGTGCATTATGAGTGGTTCATTCATCAACTAGATGTGAGTAATGCTTTCCTACATGGTCATTTAAAGGAAGATGTCTATATGGTGCAGCCCCCTGGCTTTGTTGATACTTCCAACCCAACTCATGTTTGCAAACTTAAGAAATCGTTATATGGTCTTAAGCAGGCGCCTCGGGCTTGGTATGAAGCCTTTCATCGGGCTATTTTGTCCATGGGATTCTCTTCATCCTCATCTGATACCAGTCTGTTTATCAGGAAAGACACCACTATTACTTTCATTCTTGTTTATGTTGATGATATAATCATCACTGGTAGCTCTCCTGCCGTCTGTCAACACATTATTTCTCAACTACAAGATCTGTTTCCTGTCAAAGATCTTGGTGATCTACACTATTTTTTGGGCATTGAAGTGCACAGATCTGCCAAATGCCTATTTCTTCATCAGTCCAAGTATGCCCTGGATCTTCTCAAGAAATTTGATATGTTAGGAGTCAAATCCTGCAATACTCCAGTCAGCTCTTCCAAACTTGATCACTCTGGTACTCCTCTTCCGGATCCTACTTACTACAGGTCAATTGTTGGTGCCTTGCAGTACCTTACCTGGACTCGTCCTGACCTAGCTTTTGCAGTAAATCAAGTGTGCCAGCACATGCAAACTCCACGAACCATTCATTTGCAGGCTGTAAAGCGTATATTGCGATATCTCAAAGGTACCCTTGACTCAGGTATATGGTTTACAAAGGGTGCTCAACATCTCACAGCTTGGTCTGATGCTGATTGGGCTGGTTGCCCAGTTGATCGACGCTCTACAGGTGGCTATTGTGTGTTTTTGGGACCAAACTTGATTGCATGGAGTGCTAAGAAACAAAATACAGTGGCCCGGTCCTCTACTGAAGCTGAGTACAGGTCTCTTGCAAACACAGCTGCTGAAATTTCGTGGATAACCAAGATTCTGTCTGACATTTCCTTCCCCTTTCTCCGTAAACCTGTCATCTTCTGTGATAACAAGAGTGCTATTGCCTTAGCATTTAATCCTGTCTTCCATGCTCGCACAAAGCATGTTGAACTTGACTATCATTTCGTTCGTGAGAAGGTTCTCTTGGGGCAGATTGGTGTCCAACATGTTAGTACCCTGTTCAAGCTTGCTGATATTTTCACTAAGTCTCTTCCTGCTGATCGTTTTACTCTTCTGACTAACAAGCTTTCAGTCCGCTCCTCTCCCTTTAGCTTGAGGGGGTGTGTTAGGAGTACTGAAGGATCAAGAGATGGTAAACCACCAGATTAGACCTTAGTCCATATGTTAGTTAGGGAATGCTGAGTCAGCTATTTGTGGTTTAGTATTTATGTATAAATACCCAATGTACACATTACAATGATTAATGCAAAATACATTTTTACACAATTCTCTCTCTCTCTTTCTACATCTCTCTCTCTCTAAGACTCTGATTTCTTACTTGATAAGATACTGTTTTCTACAAAGATACCCGCAAGGGATTTTCTGATCACCTCTACCGAGCTTTGGAGCTGGCGGGAATCCACACCTTTAGAGATGATGATGAAATTGAGAGAGGAGCGAGTATCTCGTCAAAAGTATCAATAATCGTCTTCTCCAAGAACTATGCAACCTCTAGGTGGTGCTTGGATGAACTCGGAAAGATCATGGAACGAAGAAGTGATGATGGACATTTTGTTATGCCGGTTTTCTATGATGTGGATCCATCCCATGTCAGGAAACAGACTGGGAGCTTCGGAGAAGCATTTTGTAGACACGAAGAGCGTTTCAAAGAGGATATGGATAAGGTGGAGGAGTGGAGAAGAGCACTTAGAGATGTTGCGGATCTGGCAGGGATGGTTTTGGAAGATAGGTACCGAAAGTATTAGATTTTTCTTGAATTTAAATTGACATGTTTTTAAGTCTTATAATTATGACATAACGATCAGCACACTCAATTTGTACTAGCAGGAGGTTCTCATACTGATGATATTTCATCAAATTATTGCAACAATGATCTTATTGTTCTTTTTGTACTTTCATCTTATCAATAATTCATAGGTACGAATCGCAGTTTATCCAAGATATTGTTAAAGAGATTGGAAATAAATTAGACCCCAAAGCATTGAACGTTGCCCCATATGCTATTGGTATAGACAATCGTGTGCGAGGCATAAACATGTGGTTAGAAGACGGATCAAATGATGTTGGTGTAGCTGTGATATATGGGATGGGTGGAATTGGCAAGACCACCATTGCCAAAGCTGCTTATAACCTCAACTATGCAAGATTTCAAAGTAGCAGTTCTCTTGCAGATATTAGAGAAACTTCAGAACAACCCAATGGTTTCGTTCGCTTGCAAAGGAAACTTCTTTCGGATATCCAAAAGGGGAAAGCAAATAAAATATACAGCACAAATGAATAATCAAGATCAAACATGCTGTATGTTACAAAAGAGTTCTTATTGTTCTTGACGATGTGAACAATTTGGATCAATTTAACGCAATTCTTGGAATCAGGGAATGGTTTTATCCAGGAAGTAAAATCATCATAACAACGAGACACAAAAATTTGTTAAGGGCACGTGAAGATCATGCAATGTTCAAGGTTGAGGAATTGAATGAGTATGAATCGCTTGAGCATTTCAGTTGGCATACCGTCGGACAATCCCATCCAATTGAAGGCTACGAGGAACTTTCGAGACCTGTTGTAAAACATTGTGGAGGGCTTCCGTTAGCTCTTCAAGTTCTCGGGTCTACCTTGTCTGGGAAAGAAGTAGATGTATGGCAAAGTGCATTACAAAAGCTATACGAAATTCCTAATGGCAAAGTTCAAAAAATTCTTCGAATAAGCTATCATTAAAGTTCAAAGTAATCTTAATCATCTTGAAGAATACACTTTCCAATGATGATCATCTTGAAGATTACAGTTCTAATGGCAAAGTAACAGAAAACGGTGCCATGTTGAAGATTATGAAGGAAATGCTTCAAGATGTTGTCGGATTGATTACTTTTCTTGGAAATCAATTGCATTTAGCTTTTCCTCAACAAATTTAGCTCTTCCTCAACAAATTTAGCTCAACGTTCTGCATCAAATGAGATGGACTTCAAAACAGTGGCATTTACAGGGATGCATAGTCTTCAGCTTCTCCTGCTCAATAATGTCCAAATCAATGGAGACTTTGAAGATTTTCTGAAAAATTTGACATGGTTGTCTTGGCGAGGATTTCCTTTAAAATCAATACCAGCCAATTTTTTCTTGGAATATCTAGTTGTTCTCTCTCTCTCTCTCTCTCTCTCTCTGAGCCACACAAACACAAAAACACACGCACACACCCACACAGATTGTACACGTACGGGTAATGTTAGGAAGACAAAATTTGCAAACTAAATGATGTGTCATCAATAAGAATGAGCACGTTTATCAACGCTTAAGTAATAATCCAATCAACTTCATGTCATTTAGTTTATAAAATTTTGTCTACAAATTTAGTCTCCGTTCATTACCCCTGTACACATACTAATGGAAAATACTATACTCATGAACCTTAATGTACATCTCTCTTTTATAGTTTCTTGGATGGATGAAAATTCTCAATCTAAGTCATTCGCACGGCCTTAAAACAACCCTTGACATGTCGGGACTCCCTAACCTTGAGAGACTAATTCTTAAAGATTGCATAAATTTGGTCGAGCTCGATGAGTCATTTGGAGACTTAGAGAAACTTGTTTTATTGAATCTAAGGGAGTGCAAAAATCTCATGAAGATTCCAGCAAGTGTTAGTAGGTTGGAATCTCTTCAGGACCTCATTCTTTCCGGTTGCTCAAAGCTTGGTTTCCATTCCAATATGAAAGCAACAACTGAGGAACACTCCGCATCTATTGCTACAAAGAAATTCAACCTGTTATCAGCTAAATTATGGCAATCTATCGTGTCGTGGATATTACCAAGGAAAAATCTTGAATTGACCGGTTTCTCATTCAAAAGTTTACCACATTCTTTAGGAAGCTTAAGTCTTGCCAACTGCAATCTATCCGAAATTCCTAGTGATCTTGGTTTCTTATCGGCTTTGAAGCATTTGGATCTATCTGCAAACCCAATTCTGAACCTACCACAAAACATGAAGGATCTTATTATGCTCCAAACTCTGCTGCTAGAAGGTTGCACAAAGCTTCAAACACTTCCACAGCTCCCCTTAAGTTTAACAAGATTGGAAGCAGATCATTGTACATCATTGAAAAGAATAACAAACTTACCAAACATTTTCGGGTCATTGTGTAAAAGTTTTTGGTATTGTAAGAAATTAGTTGAAGCTCAAAGCTTGTTCGAGATAAAACCGTTGAGCAGTGTTGACATAGATCTGATAAGAAACATGGGCTTGTTCAACTTGGAATCCACCGAAAGATCTGAGGCCGAAATGATCAACTACTTGACAAATACAACCAAGAAGTGTCCCCTCCAGGTTATTTTTCCCTTTCTATACATTATTTATAGTATATTCGTACATATATTGATTTAAAAAAAAAAGAAAAAAACCAAAATTCAATATGACACTGGTGTTTAACGATTGAACAGCTTAAAAATCAACTGCTAGCTTGTAATTGTTTAAATAAATGATCTCTATGAAACAGGGATTAAAGGAATGCGGCATATTTAGCATTTACATTTGTGGGAGCTAGATTCCAAATTGGTTCAGCTACAGGAGCATGGGTAATTCCGTGTTGTCAATCGTTATAGCTTCGGGTGTTAATCTCAAGATCCGAGGCCTAAACGCATGTGTTGTATACGCACGACAACGGGATCATAGGGGTGGTGTACAGGTTGCCAGTGAACAGTTTCTTAAAGTGAGTAATGAGACCAAGGATCGTATGTGGACCTATTCCCCCGTCACAATGGGTATTCCCAAAGAGTACGAAGACATGCTGTGGCTAAGCCACTGGACTTTCAGAGACAATGAACTGGAGGGAGGGGAAGAAATCCGCGTTTCAGTGAAGTGCGGTTTGTGGACAAAGGAGTTTGGAATCGAACTTGTGTATGAGGACGACAATAAGGGTAAGGATGTTGCATCAAATAGTGAAGATATACTTCCTTGGAGCCAAAGTAATGTAGTTGCTGGAGACGTGGCAGTATCAATATCAATGTATGAAATGTGGAGAGGCAAGTACTTTCTTTGTAATCATAGGTATCAAACTCATCAAGCTCAATTCAGAAGGAGGCAGGAGAACCCAGCTCATGGTGATTTTTCGTATAAACCGCCTAGCTCCTTTCATTTGAATGATTTCTTATTCAAGCACCAGGTTGATATTGCTGAGAGCAGGATAATAAAGTATCTTAAAAAAGCAGTGACAAAGTAAACCTATATATGCAATACAATCTAGGTATCGACGTTTGTGGTTCTTTTCAAGTTAAAGTTGGAGATAATACAGGAGGTTGGCTTAAACATAATAAGTTGTGTATTTTTTTCCCTCTTTCCTGCCTTTTATGTTTCCTTGTATTTGCATCCCCGTTTACTCCCTCCCTCTTCTCCCTCTTCTCCCTCGGCAAAACATTCAAATGAAGGTCGGCGACCGTGCTGGAGTACAGCAGACTGGAGGCTGCCCTTCGTCTGAGTCTGGTTTGGACTTTACAAAGCCAGCAGAAAAGAGGAGAAAAGAGAGAGACAAGAGAAATAGAGAGGAACAAGAGGTCATGGACTCGTGGAAGGGAGAGACGATGGGACTATGTTCCATCTACTTTGCCATTCCTCTAAAACTAATAATATGATATGTTAGTCTAATGTCTACTGAGAGGAACATGTATAATAGGCAATTAGTAAAAAGAAACAAAACACTAAGAGTTAATCTCCTCCGAGAGCAAATATTACAAATCACTGTCTAGAACATCAATAATTTTTTTTTAATACAAGGGGGATCAGCCCCTTACATTTATTAAACTAATAAAGAAGAAAAAGGTAGCACAAAGACGGGACTCAAAAAGCCAAACCCCAAAAGAGAAACAATGCCAACAAAGTCATGAAAAATGATGGCTAGGAAATCCTAAAAAAATTTCCTAGAATAAGCTGCAGATGCAAAGGAAGGGACATGATCCCACCAATGACAGCCAACATGATCAATGCCATAATTATCTAAGGAATCATGAACCTGATAAAAATTATGAGAAAAATGAGAACACACTTTAGCTAAGAGAGCTAGACATCTAACCAACGAACCCTAAGACGCCATGGCACCAAAGAACTTGAAGAAGAAAGAAAGTGAACAGCCAATGACGAGTCACATTCAATCCATAAACACGACCAACCTTGAGACTAAGCTTGAGTTACCACTTCAACCACACCAGAGAGTTCAGCTTCTAAAGCAGAAACTAAATAGTAAAAAGCTAGCAAAACAACCCAAAGTAAAGCCAGCTGAGTTTCGAAAAATACACCAAAACTCGCTAAACCAGGATAACCGTGAGCAGCACCGCCAATATCAACTTTAACCTAATTGATTAGAGGAGGATGTCACAAAATCTCAATAATGTGAGGAGCTCGAGGAGGACGCCCACAAACACCAAGAGGATCCCACCTCTTTATATATAGGCTCTTAATGAACTCCCAAGCCTTGGGTTCCCTTTATCTGGCATTTAATGTGCCACTTGTGTAGACTAGCGTACTGACACCTCTTCACCTATTAACTGAGTATTCGGCAGTAAAATGACAAGTGCTAAGTTGAATTGGCATGCCTTTTCAGAGTGATGCGTGTCGAGCGACTTGCTCGGCCTTGGTTATCCAACCCTACCTCTTCGAGCAGCAACCCTGACACGCTCCGATCCCAGTATCCTCCAAATCACTAGGATGGGCATATGTTGGCCGACATTCGAGGGTGACGAAAGCCAATCTATCATGCTTATGCTAAAATCATGTACAAGATGCATGCAATTTGTGTCGAAAAGAAACAAACGTAAATAATGCAATTTGTGTCGCAAAGAAACAAACGTAAATAAAAATATGTAACTTTAATATTAAAAAAAATGAGAATGCATGAACATATTCAAAGCATACAACTAATTAAGATTATAGGTGGAAGGAATATTATACAAAAGTGGGATTACAAAGAAAGGGGTCCAACACCGAGAGAAGGACTCGAAGCTACTGATACGGATAGGCCTCAACGCCAGGATCGAGGCGTGTCAAACCCGACCACCTTTAAGGCCCATCCTAGGCTCCTACTATGAAATCCCATTCCCGGATTTCACTATTTAAAATTACATATCTCATATGTAGTATTCATATTTGTAGTTTCGCCGCGTTTATATGTATGGAGTATAAAATTTTATTCGATGAGTAAAAGGACGAAATTGCCCTTATTGTGTTAAACGAGATTCTTTGTGGACGTACTTGATATTTTCATAATTTTTCATATTTCTTAGTATATATGGATAGTATGTGTCGATACGAACGCGTGGGTACAAACGGAACGTAAATTGGAGCTATTAACGAACAAAGACAAGGGCAAAATGGTCCTTTAATTATTAAATTTGGAAGGCTCCAGATTTGTTGGAGCAGGAATGGCTGGGATGATGCCACGTGTGTGGTTATGATGGAGAGAAAGGAAAGGAGAAGAGGGGAGAGGGCTCGGCCAATCAGAAAGGGGAAGAGGAAAGAAAGTGACCAATTAGAAAAGAGAAAGGAAGGGAAATGAGAGAAGAAGAAAAAGAGAAAACCGTGTAGCCACCGACCCAACCTGACGACGACTTGCATATCCGACGACATTCACGTCATTTCATAGCGAATCGAGGCAAATCGACACCTGGAAACAACTCCCTAGCCTTCCCTCTTCCATTTCCACCCAAAATTAGAAGGAATTTGGTGGTAGTTTTGGGGAAAAACGGATGGTGGTAAGTGTGGGTGTACGACGGCGATCCGCAAATCGTGAAGCAAACTCAACCAATTACCACCACCAATAGGCTCCCCTTAACCTCAAGAACAAGGCCCAAGCATTGGATGAGGCGTCCGAGTTTGTTTTGGTGACGAATTGAAGCTCACCCTTTTCGGGGTTTCAGAAGCTTCGAGGGATTTTTCGGCCACTTCACGACCGAACTAGGCTTCAACCCAGGTATGAAAAATGTTCATCTCCTTGAGTTGTAAATTTTTGCAAAATTTGGTGAATTTTTGTGTTGGTCGGAATTTGGGGTTTTCGTTCGGCGGAAACCGCCACTCGCTGCGGCGTGTGGCTAGCGGGCCGACGCTGCCTTTTTAAGTTAATTTCGATGTTCTAATCTCAAATTTGATAATCGTTTGACATAGTTCGATAGTTTGAACTTAGTATGAAATATTACCCCACTTGACCATTTTATGATTCAACGATCCGACCGTTGGATCGTCACCAAACCTTAATATGTTATAGTACGTAATATTTGAGTACCATAGTAACTGACGGATTGGGAATCTAACATACGGATCTTCCCAAATTGAATTTCTAAGTTTGTAAAACCAAACGTTGATAGCAACCTAATTCTAGCAATTGGTGGAGATCCGATCGTTGGATCGTTTCGAAATTTTAGAATATTATTTTACGGATCGGAAATCCATGGCAAATGTTTCAGATTGACTTGTATAGGGTTGTGGACCCTACATTTAACAGAGACTTAACTTTTGGTCAATAGGATACGAATTGATCTTAAATATTAAAATTTCTATTACTAGAGACTATGTAGGGCTTAGTGGGTCTGTATTGGTTAGTGGATTATCCCAGATATATATACATCGATTTACGTGTATGGGACGTCATATTGTGATATATATATATATATATGTGTGTGTGTGTTTATTTATCTTCTTAATAATGTGAATGATAAGTATGATAAAAGTTATGACAATGTGATCCTAGAATCCTATTAGATGTATTATGCAGAACTTATATGCTTGTGTGACATATTAGTTGGTGGCCATGAGAAGTTGATGGTGTAGGTGACTATGTTGTAACTCATAGGGGTTGAGGTATGGGTAGGTTGTGTGTTGAATTTATTGCACCATGTAGCAGGGTTACATGGATGGTCATGCTTGGTATATCCGCTATGGGTGATCACAGCCTGCACGATTAGACTATGTTTATGGTTATGCTTGGTATATTCTCGATGGGGGACCACACGCATTCTAAGAGTGATCATGCTTGATATATCTGTGATGGGTGATCACTACTTAGAACTATAGGATATAGTCCTACTTGGCATATCCGCGATGGGGGGATTGTTAGGGGTGATCATGCTTGGTATATTCGCGATGGGTGATCACTACCTACATTATTAGACTATGCATATGGTTCTACTTGTTATATCCGTGATAGGGGACCATACACATTCTAGGAGTGATCATGCTTGGTATATTCGCGATGGGTGATCACTACCTAGAGTTAGGATGTGGTCCTGCTTGGTATATCCGCGATGAGGGACCATACGTATTCAAGGGTGATCATGCTTGGTATATCCGTGATGGGTGATCATTGCATGCACGATGAGATTATGCCTATGGTTCTACTTGGTATATCCATGATGGGGGGACCATACGCATAATAGGGGTGATGAGGATTAGTTGTACTTAGTACATTTGAAATAGGCGACCATAGTTTAGTTGGATTATGTTGAGTGGTTTGGAATCCCTACTTTTGCTTACTTCCATAAAGTTAGCCCGGCCCTTAGATTCAAGTGAATAGGAATTGTTCACAGTAGACATTGTGTTTGTAAATTGGATTTATCATGTTATTACTTGGAATCCAGGTAGGGAATTATATTGAATTCCTTTATTAAATTTCGTGAATTGATATGTGATCTTGTTGATTGATTAACGTAGTTAAATGTTAATACCGTTCATCTGTGATTCATGGAATTGATTAATTGGAGTGATTGTGGAATGATGTTGAATATGATTGTTATTATTACGATCAGATTAGTTGACCAATGTGGCTAGAGAATAATATTGTGCTTCGTTGGTTCTTTGATAAGTTACATGCTATGGATTGCAGTATTAAGTTGAAACATAGTGATTTATATGATTGATGAATTTGAAATCTTGATTGTCATATGGGTTGTTATGTAGCCCTGAGTCTAGTAATTTCATGCTTGTCAAGTTCTAATGATTGATTTAGGAATGTTATGCTTTTCCACTTGAATAGACTGATATATGTTGAATTCTAGTGAATGGCGAACTACGAATGGCTTGAACCTTTTTTACAGTACGTAGGCAGTCTAACGAGGAAGTTAGATGCAGCCATAAAGTATACGAAAATTTCAACGCAATTCGAATCTTGAATTATGCTTTGTACATATCCCGGAGGCGGGGTCTGTTGGATATACGTATACTTGGTGACGTCACGTGTCGATCCTGGACGTATGTCGGGATCGGGACGTGACACATACTTTTGATTGTGAGTCGCCACGTGGCTCAATCGATCTCTGAGGATACCTGCTCTTGAAACCTCGTCAAAGTGGGCTGGTAGACGATCGATCTTAGGGCTCGGAAACGCCTTATTTTATACCTTTTGGGCCTTAGGCTTTATAACGTTCTTTGGTCTTTAATCTCACTTTGGGCTTTTTGTGGCCTTTTTCTCGGTTTGCACCATTTTGTGGGCCTAGAAATGCCCAACATTAAAACATCTTCATTTTGGATAAGTAAACATTGTGTTGACAATCAGCAATACCTTCAGTTTGGATAAGTAAACTGCACTAGAGCCGCAGAACCAGATGATTCAGAAGCACCTTCAGTTTGGACAAGTAAACAGTACTGCTTCTGGTTGGTTGTTTATCTAACCAAGTCTCGGTCGGGAAAAAGTTCTTGATTCTTTCACCTAAAGAAGTCACTTCATTAGCCTCAGTGAAGTGAGGTGTTCCAGGATCAGTTACTCTGAAGTGTACTTAATAGTTCAGCTTTTGGATGGTCGAACCATGTTCATTATAAAGACACTCACCTCCTTTGGGTACATTTGCCCTTACAGCCTGATACCGATTCAGCGCACTTATATTCTCACGAATATAGTTGAAGTGGTCAAACCCCAGTGCACAAGATCCTGAACTTCACGATAAATTATGCAACCTTGTTTTTAGGTTCTAGAACCCTAGGCTAAGAGGTATTCATTCCTCAGTCGTAGTCTAACAACGCATTCGATACAATTGCTACAATTATTCTACTTGTCCGACCGAGCTCAGTGACGAGTTGGCATGCCCGCATTCACAAGAATTATGTAAGTAACTTATAATTACCCGGCTTGCATGCCACATAAATTTTGTAGTTTTTAGAGTTAATATGATTTTTATTATTGGCACAGGACACCACCGTTACACTACTCAGCATACAACTTTGTACATTTATTTTACATTATTTTAAGGCCTTATTTTAACTTTGTTCATTTATCATGCTTTGTACTTTTGCAGTCCGATTTTTAGTCGGCATCATTCTTCTCTCTTTTTAACTAAAATCCATTCGAAACTTTCCAAAAATCCCCGGAAACTACTTAAAGCCCCTGATTTAGCACACTGGGTGACGCAATTGTTTATTGTAAAAAACTCGGAAAATCTTAATGCGGTTGTCGTATTTACTATTCGGCTTCGCTCAGCAAAAGTCGGACTTTGGCCCTTTTGTCTCACAAGAGAGAACAAGATGACCAATTTTCATTTTATTTTACACGGTTTGGAATTTAGGTAAGGGCTTTAGGTTCATGAATCTACTTCGTGTTTAATAATTATATGCCTCGGTTGAAGCCTAGGATTAGTTTAGCTTGGACAATACATTAGAAGATGAAGAAGTTACAAAGAAAACTCGTCTTTCTCAATCCTACTATTTTTGCGTAGGGATTTGAAGGAAATATGCAAGTTGACATCAATATTTTTATTCAATATTTATTGAAGTTCGTGATTTGTCCTAGTCAACCTAATCGTATACATCAAATGATACCATAGGGTTTTAGTTTTGATTCTACGAATCTATGTACTTATCTATTCGAATATTTTAAAGCTGAACACTTAATTGTAAATAAAATTATATGTAGTGCTTAGCTTAACTTGACGAGAGAAATTTTAACACGATGATTATTGTTTGTTCAAAAAAAAAAAATAAAAAACGAAGTTTGGATAAGTAAACTGCACTAGAGCCGCATAACCAGATGATTCAGAAGCACCTTCAGTTTGGACAAGTAAACAGTACTGCTTCTGGTTGGTTGTTTATCTAACCAAGTCTCGGTCGGGAAAAAGTTCTTGATTCTTTCACCTAAAGAAGTCACTTCATTAGCCTCAGTGAAGTGAGGTGTTCCAGGATCAGTTACTCTGAAGTGTACTTAATAGTTCAGCTTTTGGATGGTCGAACCATGTTCATTATAAAGACACTCACCTCCTTTGGGTACATTTGCCCTTACAGCCTGATACCGATTCAGCGCACTTATATTCTCACGAATATAGTTGAAGTGGTCAAACCCCAGTGCACCAGATCCTGAACTTCACGATAAATTATGCAACCTTGTTTTTAGATTCTAGAACCCTAGGCTAAGAGGTATTCATTCCTCAGTCGTAGTCTAACAACGCATTCGATACAATTGCTACAATTATTCTACTTGTCCGACCGAGCTCAGTGACGAGTTGGCATGCCCGCATTCACAAGAATTATGTAAGTAACTTATAATTACCCGGCTTGCATGCCACATAAATTTTGTAGTTTTTAGAGTTAATATGATTTTTATTATTGGCACAGGACACCACCGTTACACTACTCAGCATACAACTTTGTACATTTATTTTACATTATTTTAAGGCCTTATTTTAACTTTGTTCATTTATCATGCTTTGTACTTTTGCAGTCCGATTTTTAGTCGGCATCATTCTTCTCTCTTTTTAACTAAAATCCATTCGAAACTTTCCAAAAATCCCCGGAAACTACTTAAAGCCCCTGATTTAGCACACTGGGTGACGCAATTGTTTATTGTAAAAAACTCGGAAAATCTTAATGCGGTTGTCGTATTTACTATTCGGCTTCGCTCAGCAAAAGTCGGACTTTGGCCCTTTTGTCTCACAAGAGAGAACAAGATGACCAATTTTCATTTTATTTTACACGGTTTGGAATTTAGGTAAGGGCTTTAGGTTCATGAATCTACTTCGTGTTTAATAATTATATGCCTCGGTTGAAGCCTAGGATTAGTTTAGCTTGGACAATACATTAGAAGATGAAGAAGTTACAAAGAAAACTCGTCTTTCTCAATCCTACTATTTTTGCGTAGGGATTTGAAGGAAATATGCAAGTTGACATCAATATTTTTATTCAATATTTATTGAAGTTCGTGATTTGTCCTAGTCAACCTAATCGTATACATCAAATGATACCATAGGGTTTTAGTTTTGATTCTACGAATCTATGTACTTATCTATTCGAATATTTTAAAGCTGAACACTTAATTGTAAATAAAATTATATGTAGTGCTTAGCTTAACTTGACGAGAGAAATTTTAACGCGATGATTATTGTTTGTTCAAAAATAAAAAATAAAAAACGAAGTTTGGATAAGTAAACTGCACTAGAGCCGCATAACCAGATGATTCAGAAGCACCTTCAGTTTGGACAAGTAAACAGTACTGCTTCTGGTTGGTTGTTTATCTAACCAAGTCTCGGTCGGGAAAAAGTTCTTGATTCTTTCACCTAAAGAAGTCACTTCATTAGCCTCAGTGAAGTGAGGTGTTCCAGGATCAGTTACTCTGAAGTGTACTTAATAGTTCAGCTTTTGGATGGTCGAACCATGTTCATTATAAAGACACTCACCTCCTTTGGGTACATTTTCCCCTACAGCCTGATACCGATTCAGCGCACTTATATTCTCACGAATATAGTTGAAGTGGTCAAACCCCAGTGCACAAGATCCTGAACTTCACGATAAATTATGCAACCTTGTTTTTAGGTTCTAGAACCCTAGGCTAAGAGGTATTCATTCCTCAGTCGTAGTCTAACAACGCATTCGATACAATTGCTACAATTATTCTACTTGTCTGACCGAGCTCAGTGACGAGTTGGCATGCCCGCATTCACAAGAATTATGTAAGTAACTTATAATTATTCGGCTTGCATGCCACATAAATTTTGTAGTTTTTAGAGTTAATATGATTTTTATTATTGGCACATGACACCACCGTTACACTACTCAGCATACAACTTTGTACATTTATTTTACATTATTTTAAGGCCTTATTTTAACTTTGTTCATTTATCATGCTTTGTACTTTTGCAGTCCGATTTTTAGTCGGCATCATTCTTCTCTCTTTTCAACTAAAATCCATTCGAAACTTTCCAAAAATCCCCGGAAACTACTTAAAGCCCCTGATTTAGCACACTGGGTGACGCAATTGTTTATTGTAAAAAACTCGGAAAATCTTAATGCGGTTGTCGTATTTACTATTCGGCTTCGCTCAGCAAAAGTCGGACTTTGGCCCTTTTGTCTCACAAGAGAGAACAAGATGACCAATTTTCATTTTATTTTACACGGTTTGGAATTTAGGTAAGGGCTTTAGGTTCATGAATCTACTTCGTGTTTAATAATTATATGCCTCGGTTGAAGCCTAGGATTAGTTTAGCTTGGACAATACATTAGAAGATGAAGAAGTTACAAAGAAAACTCGTCTTTCTCAATCCTACTATTTTTGCGTAGGGATTTGAAGGAAATATGCAAGTTGACATCAATATTTTTATTCAATATTTATTGAAGTTCGTGATTTGTCCTAGTCAACCTAATCGTATACATCAAATGATACCATAGGGTTTTAGTTTTGATTCTACGAGTCTATGTACTTATCTATTCGAATATTTTAAAGCTGAACACTTAATTGTAAATAAAATTATATGTAGTGCTTAGCTTAACTTGACGAGAGAAATTTTAACACGATGATTATTGTTTGTTCAAAAAAAAAAATACATGAGAGTTTTGGCAAAACAAAATTCCAACATCAACAATGAAGTTGTATATAACGATCAGTAAAGAAAATATACTTTGCATAACAAGTTAACAACTCGCTAAAAGGGGCCTGTCTTCAAAGTCCACGATATTGCATAGTCCGGGCTTTTATCAATTAAATTGGCAATTAAGGAGAAAAAAAAAATGTAAATTCAATTCTGACTGTTCAGTTTTCATATTACTGAATAGTTTGAACTAATGAAGAAACATAAAAAAATTCAAAAACTATACTAGTGATAACGTGAATTGTGTTAAAATAAAGCTAGAATTGTAATTTTCTGAATTTGAGAATAAATTGTGTTGGTACATGTTAATCATAATTGGACATCGAACTCATCATTAATAAGAGTCGACGTAAGACTAACTTATAAATGAAAATGAATACTACCAAACTATAAAAAAGAATTCAAATGAGCAAACAAGTTGAGATAAGCTACAGATTCATTATTATCATTATTATTATTTAGAAAACTCGCACCTTCATTATCGATATTTTCATTTGGTGTCACAATTTTCTTTTCTTATAAATCTAAAGAAAAATGTTAAGGAGATCATATTTTTGTACCGTATTCATGATATGACAAGTGATGTGGACATACTAAATTAATCAAATGAATTCATCTTATTAGCTAATGATTGTCTAAATCATTTGCCATGTTATATAATACATCAAGATAGTATAAATATGTGGTCTCCCGAATAGTACTCAAATTTGAAATACAATAAAATACATGCATATTAATTGCTGTCTTTATGTTGGCTATCGGTGCAATCCAAAGCACCAAAACTCCACATATCAATTTGCACAAATGGAGCCACTTAATACTTAACACAGAAGATGAAATGAACCCACATGAGGATAAAAAGGCACAAGCTTTCCAGACACCCAAGCCCGTCTAAAAACCACCATACTATCTATACTAGAGAGAGAAAAAGTGCTTCTCGCATCTCTCATCTCACACCAAACAACAAAGCCATGGATCAAGACATACCAAAACCAAAACGCAACAAAAACACACAGAACTCTTCCAACGAGTGTTCGTTGTTGCCAGGCTTGCCCAACCACCTTGCAGAGCTCTGCCTTACAAGGATCCAACCTTCAACTCTCTACTTTGTTTGCCGTTCATGGCGGCGCCTCATTTACTCTCCTTCATTCCCTCCTTTCTTCGCTCTCTATGCCATTCTCTCCCCTCCACCTCCCCACAACTGCAATTCATCAATTGAGTTCTACTCACTAGATCCCCTATCAAACAATTGGACATCTCTTCCTCCACCTCCTTCAGACCCTCCTCTCCACCTCCTCCGCCGCCACCCTTCCTTCCTCTCCAGAAAAATCCCCATCCAATCACTATCCGTCTCTGGCAGTCTTGTCCTCGTCGCAGCCACTAATTACAATTTCACTCCAGCACTGCATCGTCCTCTCGTCTTCCGACCGTTGTCCAACCAATGGTCATTTGGCCCTCCGATAGCAGAGCCTCGCCGATGGTGTGCGACGGGGACAGTAGGGGGAAAAGTCTACGTTGCAAGTGGCATTGGATCAAATTACAGAGGCGACGTGGCGAGGTCTATGGAGGAGTGGGACATGAAGAAGAAGAAGAAGAAGAAGAAGGAGGCATCTTCATCATGGGTTAAGAAGGCGGGGTTGAAAGATGGGAGGTTTAGTAGGGAGGCTGTGGAGGCAATTGGGTATAGAGGGAAGCTTTGGATGGTGAATGTGAAGGGCAATGCAAGAAAAGAAGGAGCTGTTTATGACGTGGAAAATGACACATGGCAAGACATGCCTCAAGGCATGATTGGTGGTTGGAATGGGCCTGCTGCTGCATCCATCAATGACGACGACGACGATGATCATGATCATGATGTGATGTATGTTGTGGATGAGAGTAGAGGCGTGCTGAGCAGGTACGATGATGAGAACGACTGCTGGGAAATGGTGGTGGAGTCGGATGTGTTGAGAGAGGCTGAGCAAGTTTGTGCTGGGAGAGGGAGAGTTTGTGTGGTTTGTGCTAACGAGAAAAGGATTGCGGTGGTGGATGTGGTGGCGCCGCAGCCGAGGATTTGGGTGGTGGAGCCGCCGCCGATGCTGCAAGTTGTGGCGGTACACATTTTGCCTAGGATGTGTAGGTCGGAGTGACTGTTTGCTGAAATAGTTTAATGTAGATTGGATAAGAGTAATGCTTTAAATCATATTTTGCAAAAGGAAAAATTAGTATTCGGTCCTTAATTAATATTGTTCATTGACTAAAACCTTATTAATTTTCAAATTTTGATTGAAGTCCCTAGCATTAATGTGATAATGAATTTACATGTTTATTTTTTAAAAATAAAAATTAATAATTGATTTGGGGTTTTAATACTCAAACCTCTACTAAACTCCTAATTAATTTTCAATTCAAACATTTCCAAAAAAAAAAAAAAAAAATTAGAATAAGTTTGTACCCATTAATTTTTTATTAACGAAAAGTTCAAAAAAACTTCCCTTTTAACGAAATGCCCTTTTTAAAGGTATAGTGAATAGTACCAGGTAAAGGAAAAAATGTGGTTTTTCGTTAAAAGTGAACAGTACTGGGAGTGTTTCGTTAAAACTCCATTTTTTATAAAAAGATTCTCAATTTTTTAATCTTAAATGTATCCATTCATATAATTGTCAATTTTTTTAATCTTAAATGTATCCATTCTGATTCTTAAATGAACCAATTTGTTATATGTAAATATACCATTTTTTAATATAAAATGAACCCATTTTTTCAATATAAAATCCATTCAAATTTTTTTAATCCATTTTTAAACTTATATAGGTACATTCTTTTTCGTAAATTTTAAGAATGTATCAATTTCAAGTTTAATCGAAGAAATTTACTAATGTTATTAAGCCTAATATCTTTTTTTTCTGTGGTTTTGAAGAATGTACCCATGTTTTGTTTTGGTACAATAATTTTTTTGTTGTTAATTTTGATGAATGTACCTATAAATGTACACACAATGTAATAGAGAGTATACTTTATATTTTATTATTTTTAATCCCACAAATTGTGGATTTTATTTAAAATCTCATGAATATAAACAAATACAAATTTTTATTTTTTATTTTTTATTTTTTATTTAAAAACTATAGTAACTTACATTATTACATTAATGTCAGGGACTTTGATTAAAAACTAAAAACAGACAAGGTTTCAATCAAAGAATATTGATTGCTAGGGATCGCATTCAAAGTGTCCATTTGCAAAATTATATAACACGGTTGTTGATGATTAGATTATTACTTTAAAGTATATTAACATGCTTATTTTTTATTGGTAACACATTACATGATCTAAAAATTTGATCTACCCAAATTACTCATGGGATAATTAGTGGTGGTGGTTTGTCCCTTTTTTTTTCTCTCTCTCTTTCTTTCCTCCTGGGGTGAGTGTACAGGAAGAACTGCTCTCTGTCACTTGCCTTATTGTAAATAAATTGTAAAATATATAGTTTACAAAGAATTGAAATGTCTGTTTGAAAAGAACAAAGAATTGCAGCGGCTGCTTACTAACAGCTTTATTCTCTTCTTTTCTCAAGTTTGTTTATCTAAGGAATATTTTTAATATAATCTAAACAGCACAGAGTAACATTTAAAATTGAGTGTCCAAAGAAAAAAGAAAACACATTGTTGTATTTAATTGACTATTTTAACTTCAAATTTCTTCTTATTTGGTCAAAACTTCAAATTTCTTTTAAAAAATTGTGATTTAAAGAGTAGATTTGTTTTTAAAGAAATTATGATATTTCAGGTTCAAATGTCACTATATTTATGGAGTAAAAAATAATTCAAAAAATTCTAGAGCTAATACGTGGACTTTTATCCATAAGCAACGAGAATGCATTGGCGAGGCACACATTTGTTCCATGTGCGGTACAACCATCAAAAAGACTTGAGCTGCTGACTACGGCTTTTCTAAGCTCCACTACCCATAACAAGGAGATAAATCAAGGGACTTGAAGATATAATTAAGGGGTGTGCTATCCACACACTCATTTTTACTTCTCACACACCCCTTGTTAATTTATGTTCGTTGATCTTCTTCAATTCATCAGATCCGATGGTCAAGAATTAGAAGGGTGTGTGAGAAGTAAAAAAGGGTGTGTGGATATCACACCCCATAATTAATAACTAATTCCTATCTTTAAGCTTTCATTATTGAAGACCAACTCAATCGAGCAACGAATCACAATCAAATCCAAACAAGGATTCTACGAGATAATTCCGAGATATTATTAATTAAGTAATATCTTTGGGATAATTCTCTCCTCCATCCAACGGATGACACACCTTGGTCAACTGGATACCTACACATGGTGTGAGATCCCTCCCCCCATGACTAACCCTAACTCCTACAAATACTCATTCTTCATGAATTTCTAGTAAGCTTTTGCTACGCAATTAAGCCATAAACTCTCTCTTTTCAGGGAAACTGACTTAGGCATTGGAGATCCATTGGCCGAACCCCCTGCTTTCTTGGGTGTGTGGCTTTGGACTTTGTTCAAAGGTGTTTAATTGTTTTGTAGGTACAGTTGTTCCACAAGTTGATGCTTTTATTGAGAGCTTCATTTAACTCTCAAAAAACCTTTAGCAATTTCTTTCGGGAATTTCCCCCTCTTTGAATTTTTCTAGTGCTCATCCGAACATTTTAATTTTTTGATTTGTGTGCCTTAGAGAAATGAAAACATAGTTGGAAGTTCTGAAACCACGACGAATGGCATTTCTTACGTGTATGGGTTTGCACCTAACGACAAAAGTCACCCCATTTCGCATGACAGAACACAAAGAATACTTGATCAATGCACCAAATCTCCCTCTTACGTGGAAGATCCAACGATGTGATTATTCCAGATGTTTAAAGTTCCAACCCGATGTGCAATTTCGCATAATACATAAAGTCATGTTAAGGGTGCCAAAATCCCATTTTTTGTAGTTCGATTTGAAACTATCTTTCCACAAAAGTTGTTCCTCTGATCGAGAACTATATGTTGTCCTAATCAGTGCAGTAACAGCAGCTTTGTTGCAACCCAGCTCGGAGCAACAACCAAGCCCTCGACACGTAAGCCTAGCTCGTAGTAATAGCACAAGCCCATAGCGCACAAACCCAACTCGTAGTAGCAGCACACCTGGTGTGCAAGCCAACTCGTAAGAGCAGTGCAGCCCAACATGCACAAATCTAAGAGTAAGCCCAGGCCAAGTTGCACGAGCCGAGAACCAAATCTAGAGACCCATCCCGTGCTACCCAATGCGTTGCAGCAGCCCAAGGCGCGCTGCCTTCCGTGTAGGCCCAGTCGCGCAAACCTACGCCATTAACTTCTAGCGGGCCAACTCGTTCCAACACTCGCACCAGTGCGCTCGACCCGCCCAACTCCAGCTAACCAATCTTGGTTCAGGCCGTATCGACTGATCCACTAACAAACCAAAAATTGAACCAATGATGAATCTGAACGATTCTTAGATAATCCGACCAGATTCAGATTTCTGGCAAATCCGACCATATTTCGAGCAAATTTGATCTGTTTCCTGACGATTCTAACTTGTCTCAGCTCAAATTTCAGGCTTGTTGTCCACTACTCACTGAGATGCCTATCAACCTAGCTCATCCACTCTGAATGGTGATCTAAATTTATCCCCGACATATCACAGACTTAACAAGTGCCCTCGTATACAGTGGCCCCATGAATTGTTAAGAAGATGGGTGAAATTTGAAAGGGTAAAAGAATCCAGAAAAATGTAGACAACCATTCGAGGTCTATGTTCATGGTTTGCAAGAAGATTAGATAATACTTCAGTCAACTAAGTGACATCACTTTATTGAGAACTATCTAGAATATTCAAATGAGTATTTGTACTAATCGGAATATTCGAATGAGGATTTAGATTACCCAAAATTTTCAAAGGAGGAATTGGATATTTGAATGAGGATTTAAGCATCGTTTCTTATAGTATAGTCTCATTACATAATTGTATAATGAGCACGGTACTAAAAAACGCCACACGCTAGTCTTGGGATGATGTGCCTTAATGCCTAGCACCTAAGCAGAGCCTAGGCAGACTAGGTGAATTTAAGTAATTTATTATATATAGTATACAATATTTATTATATAATATATAAGAATTGATAGATTTTCCTTTAGTATTTTGGTCAATTCTATTGTGAGATAAAAGTTCAAGTGACTACGAGATCGTAAGACTTTACAGAATGTTTTTTTTTTTTTGAAACTCATATAAATTTATAGTGACTTTTAAGAGGAATAACGGTGTCAAGCATGAGGTTTAAAAAAACATTGCCGAAGAAGGACAGATAGATGAGCGCAACTTAATTGGACAATGACTAAAGAACAAGTGGTGTAATTTGATTAGACATCAATTGAAAAAATAAACAACAAAAAAATGGTGAAAGTTAAGAAATCATGTGGGTGGGAATGAGTAAGAAACTCTCTCATTTTCTTCCTGATCTCCTCCTAGTTTTTGAATTATAAAATAAAACTTTGATTTCTCTGGTTTCAAAAAAAAAAAAAGGGGTCAATTATGTATTCTCTTGTTTCAAAAACAAAAATAAAACTTTAATTTCGAATTATAAAATCGGATTGAAAAAATAAATATAGCGCGCGCATCGCAGTAGCAACGACAACATCCTTCATTCAAGCATATTTTCAAAAACTTTTCCGTGTACGTTTAGAGAGGCGGATTCCCCAAACTTCCTAGGAATTTCAGATGATCAGAGGCCCTTCTTTGCTCTAATGAAGATTCGCTCATGCTCACGTAGCAAATCACTTGGTGATACAACTCCTAGAGCACATTGAAACGCAACGCAATCATGACGAGGTGTTTTGAAGCAGGACAAGAGCGTATGAAGCTCTCTCTCCCAAGGCATCCCAACAAGTAGTTACTCAACCAGCAATCAAGCAGCGTGCACTCCGCTTGGCCCCTACGAAACCATTTTCAGTTTCTGCTTACTAACAACTTTATTCTCTTTTTCTTTTTTTTAAGTTTGTTTGTCTAAGGGATATTTTAATATAATCTGGACGGCATGGAGTGACATTTGAAATTGAGTGCGAGAAGAAAACACACTATTGTATCTAACTTGTTAAGTTATCTTCCTATTTGACCAAAACTTCAAATTTCTTATAAAAAAATAGTGATTTAAAGAGTAGAATTGTTTAAAGAAATTATGATATTTCAATATGAGATTCAAATGTTACCATATTACTTAGAAGGGTGCATCGTGCATGTGAAGAAGAAATCATCAAACAACAAATTTATTCACAAAATAGTCAACATGAAGACAAAATCAATAAGAGAGGAGATGAGGCCACATTCAGAAAGAGGTCAAATGCATGAAAGTTAGTGAGGTGTAAAGGTCTAAAGGTCTAAAGGCATCTCTTTCTTTGTCTGCAATAAATTTTACTAAGGCCTGTAAAGTGATCAAAAGCGATGTTCCCCTCCCGAATCCATAAAATACAATTTATTACCACTAAAAGCAACAACCACTCCAACAACATCCACCTTTACAAATTTAATATTTTTGACTTGATAAGGCTCGTTGAAACCTAGTCAGTCGGATACCTGGTTTGGTCTTTTGCAGCCAGCTCTGGAAGATCACATGAAATAACTGTTATCCATGTGAATACAAACAATATACGCATGATTAGTTATATGATATAATGGATTAATTAGACTGATTTACGTGGAACCAAGTATATTTTGTGGCTGGGCCACCTTGTACTGGCTGGTCACGCCCCGATCCCGACATACGTCTAGGATCGACATGCGACAATGATTGTAGGGGTGCAAAGAAATACAAATAATATACACAATGGCATACTAAAACTGAAATTAACAACATTTACAAGGTGGTGGGGTCTCAGTCACAAATATACAACTGTACAACAAAGCTAACGCATGTATGCTCCCAAAAGAGAAAGTCGCAAAGAAATACAAAGAAAGGTATAAGGGTAACCTAATCGCTCTAATCGATGAACTTTGACTGCTACCCCAATCCTCGTATCTACTCAGACCTATGTCCTATACAATCGCCCATACACCGTGAGAATGGTGCACTGGGCAAAGCAACAACCCAGATAAGCTGTGAAGCTCATGCGAGTGATAATAATCTAACGTATGTGATAATCATAAAACCAGTTCATCGATCATAGTTTATTAACGACAAATATAAATCAATTCTTTATAAAAACATAATCAAAATAAAAAATAAACCACTGAAAATCCCAAAGGAGTCACATAGACATCCATCGGCCTTTCTAAATCAACCACAAAGGTTCTCAGGCATATCGTTCATAAAAGCACTGAAAACTAGGGCTAAAGTGACTCGGTTCGGCTGAAGCCTACATCTTCTAAGCTTTCACATTTTAGATCAATTCTAAAGAATCAACGAAACAAAGGTTGCGATTTCGGACCACTTAATGAAATCCAACAAAAAATGTGTTCCACCACTCAACGAAACCGAACAGGATACGATTCTTGACCAGTCAACGAAATTTGAACGTAGACAGATAGAGCAGGGAAACGAACCACTCAATGGAACCCCAGCGGAACCCGGTTCCAGACAACTCAATGGAACCGAGCAGAATCCAAGGAACTCAATTTCAAATGGCTCAACAAAATGAGACATGACAATTTCGCTTCAACAACTCCTTATGCCAATGGGTTAACGATCCTTTACTAGCCCTCATGTTTCTCAAACAATTCAAATATGTATAACAAATCATAATTCACGAACATTTCGAATATGCAAGTCAAATCACATTTCATAAAATACATCGATGACATAATTTAAAATAACTATTTAATAAAAAAAAACACATTTATAAATTCATGATGTTTCCATCAAGGATACTAACACGGGAATTCTCAAGGTAATAACCATTACCACATATATTAAAATCACTCACCTGGATTTATGCGCTACACCACCTAGCACAGAGAACGAGGTGTCTACGTACGTTTGTCGCCTAGAACGATTTACAAGTCCCATCTCAAAATTCTAGCACATAATTTTACGTTGTACACGTCCTCTAGGACATTCTAGATGGATTCGGGATGCGTTGACTAAAAGTCGACCATCTATCAACCATCAACGGTAGGGTCAACAACCTTACGTAACTCGATCCAAAAGATACTAAAATTTCAATATGGTTCGAAAACAACATACTAAAATTTCATGTCAATCTGATAGTCGGGTCTCCACCAATAGCAAATTTAAGTGTGGTCCACCATGAAACTAGGTTAAAATGGTTGATTTTCGCTAAACGAATGGAAAAAATAGAATCAAAGCATCAAAATTTGCCTAGGACAACATTTTTTTTTTTGTCCCCGAGCCACCGCTGTGCTCCAGCCACATACCGCCGTGCTCCAGCCACATACCGTCATGCGCCACTGCATACGCTACCATGTGCCCCCACCCGTAGCTGGGATTCGGTGGGAATATTCTATCCTCAGACGAAACATTTCGTTAAAACAAATAGAATATTATGGAATATACCTTGACACCGTTCGAGAATATTATAGAGGCTACAGAATATTCACTTTCCCTATTTCTCTCTCCAGTCCCAGGCGGCGGGCGCCATCCACCGTCTACCTTCCGTCGTCATCCAAGTTGCCGGTTTCTGCAAATTTTTGCCGGATATCTGAGTTGATTTCAAATGCTCATAACTTCTTCGATTCTTAACCAAATTCGTCGATCTAAAAGAGAGTAGAACATTTCTATGCCTGTTGGAATAAAAGAAAAAAAAAAGTCGGCTTGAGATCTCCTAAATCTCGTAAAAAACATACAGCTCCAAAAACATGTTCTTGAAATCGCGTCTATGCATTGAATTTCACAAAACCAACGTCGACATCACGTTTCCAGGGAAGAGAGGAAGGTTTTTATGGTGCTTGAAACTCGTTAGGAAATTAGGGTGGGTGGCTGAGTTTCACGGGAAAAAGAAGAGAAGAGACACGAGAAAATAGAGAGAAGAAGAGGCTTCTAAAATAATAGGGACCGGTCTTTGGATCCCATGTGGCACACTCACCTAGGCCAAGTAGTAGTCGAATTACTAAAATACCGTCAACATTCCAAGCTTCGTAGAATCTTCTTTATAGCTCCAAATTCCATTCTATTTGTGCCCACGCGTTCGTATCAACACTTACTATCCAAATATGTAAAGAAATGTGTAAGAACACGAAAGGATCAAATACGTCCATGAAGAATCCCATTTAGCCCAAAAGGGGCATTTTCTCCTTATACTTACCGAAAAATTATATGCCATAAATATAAACGCGTAGTAACTATGAAATACGAACATAAATAGTGAAATATGAGGATTAGATTTCACAAGGCTAGTTATATTCTCCTTCTTTTTTTCTTTTCTTTTTTTTTTGCTAAGGAAGGAAATTTACATTAATTTTAAGAAAAAAAAATACATGCTCGACAAAATTATTCATTGGCCAAATATTTTTAAATTTCATAATTTAAATAAACTATTTAGTTTTAAATATATTAAAAAATATCACAATATCAAAAAATATAGGGTAAATTACATAGTAGCCCCTCAGGTTTGAGGTCTATTACAACCCCATACAACATCTTTAAAACATTTCACTTTCATACATTTACTTACATTTTATTTCAATTTCATACAACCGTTACATTTTCCATCCATTGATCCGTTAAGTGCTGACGTGGCTGCCACATTTGTGCCACGTGGCTGCCAAATGTATGCCATGTGGCAAAAAAAATTTAAATTTTTTTTCTTAAAAAACCTGAATTTTCTAATTTTTAAATTTTAAAAAAAAAAAAAAAAAAAAAAAAAACCCAAATTAAAACCCATCCCTCCCCGTAGCCCCCCACCCCTGCAAACAAACCCAGAAACCTTCCCCCGACCCACCTCCCTCTCCTCCCATCACCACCACAGCGCTTCCCCATCACCATCGCAACCCCCACCACCATCAGTTGTTCGGCGGATGCCACGATGGTAGTGGGAATCGGAAGCGGCGATCAAAGGATCGCGAAGCCACCGTCATCTTGCTTCTGCCCAACAGGGCCAACACCACCACCACCAACAGTCATCCGAGCGAACTGCTCTTCTATCCCCATCTTCTGATCTTGCACTCTAATCTGATCTCCACCTCCGCCGTCGCCACCATCTTCCACGTGGACCCAAACGAAGAGGAGTTCTCAAGCATCGGCGAATCGGGGACGGAGTGAACGTCCTGCCCGTTCCCACCGCCGCATGAACTAAAGCCTCGACGTCTCTCGAACCGGAGTTCAAATTATTGGCAGCCCCGCCTGAAATCGAATCGTCATCGAGACCCAGCAAGCAATTGACGGATGCGGAGTCGGAGAATCCCCGATTGAGCATATCGGACTCGCCATTGAGGGCGTTCAAGAACCAGTCCCCAGACTTATTGGCTGAAATATCGAGAATGGGCCCCATCGATTGCGACGACTCGGGCTTCAGGGGAAGAGAAAGAGACGGAGACGTGAGGGTTTGGACGAAGCGCCACTGTGGTTGGCCGTGCGTTCGTACTCGTCGATCATGTTGTCGAGGTCTTCGTCGGTGGTGACGGAGATTAAGGAGTCGAGGTCTTCGCTGGGGAGCTGGTACTTGAGGGTGAAGGGTCGGTCGTTGAGGAAAGTCTTGGAGAGGCGGTTGGAGAGTTCGGAGAGGGAGGTCTGATGGAGGAGGATGGGGGTTGCGATGGTGATGGGGAAGCGCTGTGGTGGTGATGGGAGGAGAGGGAGGTGGGTCGGGGGAAGGTTTCTGGGTTTGGTTGCAGGGGTGGGGGGCTGCAGGGAGGGATGGGTTTCACTTTGGGTTTTTTTTTTTTTTTTTTTTAATTTAAAAATTAGAAAATTTAGGTTTTTTAAGAAAAAAAATTTTAAAATTATTTTTTTTGCCATGTGGCATACATTTGGCAGCCACGTCAGCACTTAACAGATCACTGGATGGAAAATGTAACAGTTGTATGAAATTGAAATAAAATGTAAGTAAATGTATGAAAGTGAAATGTTTTAAAGATGTTGTATGGGGTTGTAATAGACCTCAAACCTGAGGGGCTACTATGTAATTTACCCAAAAATATATATTTAATTATGCTGAAACTAAAATATTCATACAAATGTATGTAAAATATGTCAAACTAACTATTGTGGAGTGGCTAGTGGGATGGCGTAAAAAATCATATTTTCAAAAAAGAAGATATGAAAAAAAATATATATCTGGTGAGAAAAATGAAGTATAATGTAAACAACAATTAACGATTAAATGTAAATCTAGAGTTATGGATATGATGTATGTGGATGCAAATTTCCGCATTCTCATTCTTGGACAAAATTGCACCTACAAAACAATTAACACCTTAGGTCAAGGCCAAAAGCCTCACGCGCCCATGATGACTGGGGGGGCTTTGGCCGAAGAACCTCTGATGCCAAAGTTAGAATTTTGAGAGAAAGAGTGTTTAGAGAATTTTGGGATTTTTGCAAGAGTGTTGGAATTGTGTTTTGGAGAAAATGTGTGGCCTTTTATAGGGGAATGGCCGGCCTCTTTGGGTGAGAGAGGACTAGCCCCTAGCTCCTTTTGTGGGCTAGGTTCTTGATTTGATGATTTTGGGGAGTTATGGGATTAATTGGCTAGTTAATTGGCAAATTGAATAATTGCCTAATTAACTAGCTAATTAGTGTGATTAAAGGGGAAAATATGATGGAGTTTATATGGTATGGATGGCCTTGTTGTATTTTTTGGGTAGGATGGATGATTTAATTGACAATTAGGGGATTAATTAGGCAATTAATCCATTAATTAGTCAATTATTATGATTTTTAAAAGGGAAGATTTTGGGATTATGGAATGAATAAATTATTTAGCTAATTGATTAGCTAAATAATAAAGTAGGGAATATATGGAATGAAATAGGTTTTGGGAATTACCTTGTAGGAGGAATTTGATGAAATAGGTTTTAATTGTTACCTATTTTGGGCACTTTTGACTTGATTGAGGGATGATTGTCCACTGCTCGCACGTAGGAAATCCGATGTGCCTCGAGGGTAATTTTGTCCTATTTTGTCAAAAAATCCACATGTCGCCTTGTGATTATTTTTAGCTCCACAAATGCCCCCACACCTGTTGGGCTGCTCGCAGGAAAGGGCAGCAAGTGTAGAGATCTTCTTGCTTTAGGAAACATAGGCTTGTTTCCTATTTTGATGTAGATTCCCTCTTTAATTGGAAATTAGGTCCTTCTAGGAAAGGGAAATAAATTTCTCTCAAAGCCTATTTAAGTCCACCTTAAGTGGGTTATTAAATCAACTTTGGAAAGCGATTTATTCTACCCTACAAGAGAGAGAGCTCAGAGGATATTTGTTCCCCCTCCTCTAGCAATCTTCTACATCTTGCCCGTGCAAAGGACCGTCTTTCGTTGATTTCTTCGTCTTCTCCGTGCCACACCGATGTAAGAAAAATTTAATTTTTCTTGTCTTCTTCTTGGATAGTGCTATCGCGGGGCAACCGTCGGGGTGGTGCGGCACGTCGGCTGGCAGGGGCCAGGAGTCGACTCAGCATGGGCTGATGAGGTGTTGTGGCAAGGGCCACTGCTTGGATTGCTTGGCTTGGCTAGAGCCAAGGATTAGCTCGGCATGGGCCGAGGAAAGGGCGTAGTTTGGGCTGCCACGTCTGGGTTGCTTGCCAAAAATAAGGAAACTGCTTGAGTTTGATTTCTCAGCTGCCGTAGATGGAGCAGTCAAGGATGGAGTTGCCAAGATTGGAGCTGCTGAAAATGAAGTGTCGGATGAACGAACTGTTAAGTGCAAAAGTGGTTGCTACCCCCTGACCATTTGCTGCCTAGTTGATCTTCTAGCATTCGATTTTTTGAGTTATGTGGCTTTTTCGCACGGAGAGCTTACCCAGATGGGTGTCGGGGAATTAGTTTACCTTCTCGCACTAGAGAGCAAACCCATATGGGTGTCGGGGAATTGGTTTACCTTCTCGCACTGGAGAGCAATTAGTTTATCCTCTCGCACTGGAGAGCAAACCCTTTTGGGTGTTGGGGAATTGGTTTACCCTCTCGCACTGGAGAGCAGACCCATATGGGTGTCGGGGAATTGGTTTACCCTCTCGCACTAGAGAGCTTACCCAGATAGGTGTCCGAGGATTGGTTTACCCTCTCGCACTAGAGATCATGGAATGTGTTGTCGTGAGTGCATCTGAGGAAAGCTGGTCTGCTGGACAACTGAAATAATCCTTAGCCTGGGAGGTATTGTTTGGAAAACTGCTTGAGACTTCGAACTGCTTGTTGAACCCACATAAGGGTGTAAGCGCAGTAAGTTGCTCCCAGAATTATTGCGCCATCATTATGTGTTTCGTCGTGTGCTCTTTTGAGGTTTGGTTGGCGCGAACCAGAGGGCAAGATAGGCACGGCTGAGAGCCGTGGTGCAAGATTGGGATAGTTATGAGCCATGGTGATAGATCAATGACTGCCGGGAGCCGTGGGGCAGGTAGGCATGGCTATGAAACCAGAACTGGGCTGGCTTGGGCCAGGTTGTGCGCAGCTGGAGGAATTGGACCACTAGGTCCGTGATGCTCGAACACTGGTGATATGCTGCTTTAGTATTGAATCGTCTAGAGTGTTAAGAATAAAACCTGCCCCCGGTTCTTGGTAGTTGGGCTAGTGAGTTCTTCTGGTACTCGTCTGCCCCTGGCGCGCCATCAGGTTGAGCTGTTGCGTTTGTCGAAATAAAAGTAGTCTTTAGATCCGGTAATCTATGCGGGGTAGTCCCGTCTGCTCTATCTTGTCATTGAAATATGACTCACTTATGTTGGCCATGTCTTATCGGAACGCCTTATCATTAGCTTCATTGCGCGGGAAATCGCGCAATTGCTCGGTCAGGAGTCTTTTTACTTCTACCTGAATTTGCCTTTGTTGGGGGTGGCAGAGCTCTTGGCTGCCCCTGATCGTGACCTGCTGGTCTAGGCTGCTCTTCCATGTGTTCGGCTTGTCTATGTCGCGACTGCGGTGGGTGTGGTATATTCTTAGCAGGCGAGCGGGCAACTCACAGGCTGTTGGTTGAGCTTGAGCCGGATTGAGTGACTGCTTCTCTCCATCTGTTGTGCTGCCTACTCCGATGTGAGGTGGAGGGTGCTCCTTACAGGCCTTGCCGTGAATGAACACTTCGCTTGGAAGGTTGCTCATGTTGATTATCGAAGTGTGGCCCCAACCGCGAGTGTATATTTTCTGTGGGCCTAACTGAGAGTGCACGCTCCTCCACGCGTTAAGACGGGAGTATACACTATCTCGGGGACCCAGTCAGGAGTGTACTCCGTTAGAACACTGGGTTCGTGATTGGTCAAGTGGCTGCTGGAGAGGTTCTTCGTCTGCCCTTTTCCTACTTCAAGACACCTTATCAGGGGCACGTTGCATCTCGGTGTGCTGCAAGAGCTGATTCACCAAGGTCGTCTGTTGTGCAAGGGTGCTCGTCAACTCTATGACTTGTCGAGACAAGCATTGTTCGCCATTTGGATTGAAAGAGCTTGGAAGGAATATGCCTCCTTAAGCAGTGGAAGTGTGGTAGGCTTCGAGCGCGAGATTTGAATTGGGAAATGTCAAATCCGTATAGAAGTGTGGTGAAAATGCCCCCGGTTCGATCGTAGGCCCAGAAATTTGAAGCCGGGACGGTTGAACTAATCTTGGACCGATTTGGGCTGCTCGGGAAGCCAAGGGAGCAGGCTACTTGGCAAGAATAGGCTGCTCGATGGGAGCAGGCTGGGCCACAGGAGTGGGCTCCTCGGAGGGAGCAGGCTGGGCTACGGGAGTGGGCTGTTCGACGTGTGGCGCACATGAGTGTGAGGCTTGGGCTTGGCTCGGCAACGCATTAGGCTCGCATTGGATTTGGGCGGCACGGGCCGGTTTGCCTTGGGCTTGGAATGACATGGCTTGGGCCGTAGCTTTGGTGTCATGGACCTGGCCACGGATGGTTGCCTTAGTGGCCACCACGGTGGTTGCCATGGTGGAGCCTCGTTGTGGTGGTGTCGCTCCACTTATTGTCACATTTAGCCTCGTGGATCGCCGCGGTCCCATCTTTTGAATATTGGAATTTTCACTTGTTGAATTTTCTAAATTTCTAGCCATTGTACTTCTCTTTTACGTTTTATCAAAGAATCTTTGCAAATAAAAAATTCTAATAATAAGAACGTATGAAAAAATACAAGTGGACTAGAAAATAGAGAAAAAAACCTTTTTATGCGAGAGTCTTCTACGAGTGTGGGACTCAACTCTCAATGAAAGCACCAATTTGTGGATGCAAATTTCCGCCTTCTCCTTCTTGGACAAAATTGCACCTACAAAACAATTAACACCTTAGGTCAAGGCCAAGAGCCTCACGCGCCCATGATGAATGGGGAGGGCTTTGGCCGAAGAACCTCCGATGCCAAAGTTAGAATTTTGAGAGAAATAGTGTTTAGAGAATTTTGGGATTTTTGCAAGAGTGTTGGAATTGTGTTTTGGAGAAAATGTGTGGCCTTTTATAGGGGAATGGCCGGCCTCTTTGGGTGAGAGAGGACTAGCCCCTAGCTCTTTTTGTGGGCTAGGTTCTTGATTTGATGATTTTGGGGAGGTATGGGATTAATTGGCTAGTTAATTGGCAAATTGAATAATTGCCTAATTAACTAGCTAATTAGTGTGATTAAAGGGGAAAATATGATGGAGTTTATATGGTATGGATGGCCTTGTTGTATTTTTTGGGTAGGATGGATGATTTAATTGACAATTAGGGGATTAATTGGGCAATTAATCCATTAATTAGTCAATTATTATGATTTTTAAAAGGGAAGGTTTTGGGATTATGGAATGAATAAATTATTTAGCTAATTGATTAGCTAAATAATAAAGTAGGGAATATATGGAATGAAATAGGTTTTGGGAATTACCTTGTAGGAGGAATTTGATGAAATAGGTTTTAATTGTTACCTATTTTGGGCACTTTTGACTTGATTGAGGGATGATTGTCCACTGCTCGCACGTAGGAAATCCGATGTGCCTCGAGGGTAATTTTGTCCTATTTTGTCAAAAATTCACGTGTCGCCTTGTGATTATTTTTGGCTCCACAATGTCGAATTTGGGAGTTAACCCCTTCACGAGTGTTTGTATATTTATTTATTTATTTTACATTTTTCACACTTGTACATTAATTATTATGATTTTTTATTAATTTTGCACTTAATTCATGAGAGTTTGGAGGGTTTTACAAATCCAAATGACGATAGAACCATTGTCCAACTGTAAATAATGCAACCACGAGCGTTTTTTTTCACTTTTTTTCACTTTTTTTCACACATGTATATTAATTATTATGAAATTTTATTTATTTTGAACTCCTCATAAAAACATTGTTGGCAAGGGTTTGGAAGGTTTTAAAAATTATAATAACGATGTACCCATCGCCAAAGCATAAAGGATGCGATATTAAGCGTTTGCATATTTTTCACATTTTACACACTTGTAAATTTATTACTATGAATTTTTTCATGTGCTTTGGTATTTTGTAAGAAAAATTGCTAATGAGCAGTCAAAGTTGACTATCCTTGACCTTTGAGACCCATTGATCAAATGTAAGTATGTAATCTCATTTATGTGACATTAAACCGTATGACTATTGTACTAAGGTTTTTTAGTAGTTTAAAATCACAAAACTAACCTTTTTCTTAATGGTTTGAAATGGTTGATCTAGGGCTGGGCACGGGCCTGGCTGGGCCCAAATTATGAGGAACCGGACCTACCCGTTTTAAAATGTAACGGGCCGGGCCGGGCCGGGGAGAGGAATTTTGAATTTGGAAACCGGACCTAACTCGGCCCGTTTCAAACGGGCCGGTCCGGAGCGGGTCCACGGGTAATTTTTTTTTTTTTTTTTTTTTGGGTTTTTTGGGCCCACTCGTCGACGCAGCAGCACCGGGTCATCAGGCGATGCCCACCACCAGGAAAACAGCAGCGACGGTGAGGGGGAGGAGGCAGATGATTAGGATGGTCTGGGTTCAGTGATGTCGTCGAGGAGAAGTAGGGAAAGATGAGCCGAGTGGGAGTCTGGGAGAGGACACAAATAGCAATATTGAATCCC
Source organism: Cotoneaster glaucophyllus (assembly GCA_036320875.1). Lineage (NCBI taxonomy): Eukaryota > Viridiplantae > Streptophyta > Magnoliopsida > Rosales > Rosaceae > Cotoneaster > Cotoneaster glaucophyllus. The sequence goes on from CM070070.1 coordinate 7,507,437, forward strand.
TAATTCCTAAATCCCCAAATTCGAATTCAGAAAATAAAATTGAAATTGGGTGGCGAGAAGAAGAAACGCAGGGGCCTAGGAGGTGGTGAGGGCATAGGTTCGATGGAGTACTGAGATTGAAGCAGAATGAGGAGGCGGCGGCGGTGGCTACAGATTCGAGATCGAGATTCGAGAGGGAGGGTTGAAGAGCTGCTTCATAGATTTCGTAGCAGCATAGCTCTTGATCGACTTGGGCTGCTTCGAGATGGAGGGTTGAGGAGCTGCTTCATAGATTTCATAGATTTCTTCCTTCCCGGCTTCCTACCAGACGAGGTCGTTTTGGTCTTCTTCTCCGATTTTGGTTTCGAAACGGCGGCTATTTTGGCTACATATTCTTCAGCTGCAGAGCCAGAGTCTTCCTGAAATTCGCCAGCAGCACCGCCTTATGCTTCTCCTCCATGTGCTTTGCTATGGCGTATGGGCTCGATTCGCTCTTCTCGTTCAGAGCCAAAAGTGCCACTTTTTCAATCTGGGACTCTGGGTTCGTGAGAGATCGTGAATGTGAGGACTGGGTCAGTGAGAAATGAGAAGACCCGTGTGAAATTGTATGTGTGTGTGATACGGTCCGGGCCGGGGGCCCGTGTATTCAAAAACTTGGACCCGCCCCGCCCTACTATTTACTTGGACCCGCCCCGCCCCGCCCCGTTTTCTCTATAAATTATTTGGACCCGCCCCGAACCTGCCCCGAACCACTATAACCCGCCCCGACCCGCGGGTCTAGGGCCCGTTTGCCCACCCCTAGGTTGATCTGTTTTGACAAAAAAAGAAAAAGAAAAATTGTTGATCTGTAACTATTGTAGACCTGTTAAGAACTCATTATTAAGGGGTGACCAGATAACGACCCGATTAGTTAATGTGTTGGCCTGAAACTCGTTATTTTCGTGTCATTTCGCATTGGTTAACAAGTCGTGCAAAAAATTGCCAAGTCTAATCCCCATACAATTTATGTTACTTTCTTTTCTCTTTTATTCTCCTTACCTCTGAAACTACTTATTGAAAGAACTTTTTTCTTCAACAAAAAAGGTGAAAAGACGATTTAATCCTCTATATTCTATAAAAATATTTGAAAAGAAAAATGATGAGTATTAAAGTAATTTCACAAAAAAAAAAAAAATTATTTTTATTTCTCTTCCCTCGTCACTCACACGTGTGGTTTGTGGGACACTGTTATTATATTATTAACCCAAGACTGATTACTTGAACTGTTTCATACATGGCCTAATGGAAACTGTTAAGCCATCTCCACCGAAAGGGCTTAATATAGCTCCGTCTAGAATTATAGCTCTACAAAAAGTTATTTTTAAATGAATAATGTCTGGCCATAATCATATATCATCTCTAACTAAAGGGGCTAAATATAGCCCATAAATAATTTATTAGTTTTAAGTTTATACTTTAAATTTATTAGTTAATTTAATTAAACTACATTTGGATGCTTTCAAATCTAACCTTTGAATTTGAATCAATTATTACAACTAAGGAACTCAGCCCAAAAAAAAAAGACTAAGAAGGGGGCTACATTTGGCTAATGCCCCCTTAGCCAAATAATGACTTAGTAGACTTCATAGAATTGTAGCCAGCCATCAATTGGAGATGAGTTTTTTGGCAAATCAGGCCTTTTTTTTTTCTTTTAAACATTTATCCCTCTTCATTGGAGATGGCCTTAGAGAGGGGTAGATCGTAGATAGAGCCAGAAGTAGGAGCTTTTGCCTTTTTCACCTTTTCATTTATTGGCATTTATTTTGTTTAAATCAGCAAATTATTTGTAAGATCCCACATCGCCTAAGGGTATGGATCTTGTAAGCCTTATATGTATATTCTCATCTCTACCTAGCATGAGGCCTTTTGGGAGCTCACTGGCTTCGGGTTCCGTAGGAACTTCGAAGTTAAGCGAGAATGGGCCAGAGCATTCCCAGGATGGGTGACCCACTGGAAGTTTTGCTTGCGTGAGTTCCCATAAACAAAACCGTGAGGGCGTGCTCGGGGCCCAAAGCGGACAATATCGTGCTACGGTGGAGTCGAGCCTGGGATGTGGTGGGGCCCGGGCCGGGATGTGACATTATTTGTTTTGGTTGAATGTGTAAATTTTTTTATAATTGTATAACATGATTTATTATTGAGTTTGATGTAGATTTAAATGTTATGAATATTACACATGTTGTAGCATATTAATACTAAACCCGAAATCACCAAGTACTGATCAACTAGGAAGCGTCGATAATCTTCTGAAGGGCCCTCACTTCAATACCCTTGCCGAGGCGCTCAAATCAACCTCACAACAAGTGAGAGCTACACACATGGATATTTCCATGACTAATGAGAGACTCTAACTTGGACGCAAATCACAATGTGACAAGTGGCAACACCATATTAAATGCAATCAATCCTACGTTAGCCAAAGTCAAAGAATCTCTTTCAACTTTGGCTCATCCATTCAAAATGTTATTCACATTTACTATTCAATACTATATTATCACTAAACTCGCCCATGTGGCACCTTAAACATACTTTTCTAACTTAAACATCATAGGCTCTTAGGCCGATACCACACCGGTGCCTCTCGTTACTTACTCTACCTTCCTCGCAAGTCACTTCGCCTGTCTACCTTTGACCAGAGCCCCCTCTCAAAATTACTCACATCACTCTTTACGTTGAATCAAAATTCATTCGATTTTGTGCATCAACAACATCATTTGGTCCTCTATTCATATTTCAAGAGAAATAATTTCAAGAGAAATATAATAAAAGAAAAAAAAAATTACAGGCACTAAGGTAAGTATGCACAATTTTTATTTTTCTATCTGTAAAGAAGTTATCAACATCGTCCGACACTAGCAATTTTCATCCAAAGTGGTGTTGGCCCGTTGGGTCCTTTATGGGCCACTTGTGCACTTCTAGCCAACTTATGATTTGGAGTAAGCCCATTGAGCTTGGGTCCTGTGGACCGGCAACTTCTGAAGAGGAAATGTTGAATGTTTTGGATCTATGTTTAATTAGTGCATGTTTAGAATAATACTAGCGATAGCGTTGCCCCCGCACATCACGTGTTTCATGTAAGAACTACATATTTGGTGTTTTTTCTCAAAATCACTTTTTGGGACCCAAAATTAATTTCACAAAAAACGCTTTCGGTTATTTTAAAAGCACTTTCAACCAACTCTTATGTTTTAAGGACGAAGTATTAGCTTTAGACTCTATTTAGTAACTCAGCTTTATATATTATACTCATTTGTAATTATCCACAATTGTAGCAATCAATTATGTGATTACATTAAACTGACCTCTGATGATTATCAATGCACATCCCCCTATAACATTTTTTGTTGCTTTCTTTTCTATGTCATTCTCTCTCCTTACTTCATAACCTTAAATTAATCTCACGGTAGATTAATCAATTTCCTTATATATCCCTGTTACATCCTAACAAAATAATAATCTCAATTACAAATAAAAGAAAAAAAGGTTTACACGTGAAACCCTTCCACCTTCTTCCCTTACCCTTTTCTCTCTCTCTCTTTCCTTCATCCCCTTTCTCCCTCCCCTTCCCTTCCTGTTTGAGCTTTCTGCAGTAGGAGCAGTGTAAATGGAACCTGTGTTTACAATGGGAATTTATTTAGAAATTATTAATTTCAGATTTTATAGAAGAAGAATTTGAAACAGAACTTGTAGCCCATAATGATCCAGGGAAAGCACATAACCTTCAATTCGTTTCTAAAGAGGAGCATCTAGATGGTGAAGAGTTTGAAAAAAAATGATGGAAGAACGATACATGAGTGGTGTTCGCCCCCTAAATTCATCATGGGCCTCGTGGACATGTCAGGAATTTACTCGAACAAGAAACTGGTGGATGCGGGTGTGCCACTACTAGATGCCGCTAGTAGACAGGATCTGAATGATTGAGATTGCGCAATTGAGTGGGAGTGGCTCAAATCAAGATTTTTTTTTCTTTGCCTTAAAGATAAAGACTTTACTTATGTGGAGAAATATAACAACATGTAAATGATAAGGTTGATGGAAGTGTGAATGACAGAGGAAAGTAAATGACTGGTATTGTACATTGCTTGTAAATTAAATGACTGGATATGAGTTGTACAAAAAAGTAATTATTTAAAGTACAAAGCATTATAAGTACAAAGGGATGCCAAATACAAGGTTCAAGCTTGTTCCTGACGGATCGGGCAAGTTGCTCTAGTCTTGTGGCAATTTCTGGTGGTTTAGGGAATAACTTTGAAGGTTGTAAATAAAAATACAAAGAGATCGATACTACCGAGTGAGCAGTAGAGCTAAAAACAAGGAAAGTAATGGGTGCTTGGCTAAAAGTAAATGTCTTCAAGGAAATTGAGGAGCTGATTTGAGTAGAGTTGCTTGATTGATTGGTTAAGTGTCCATAATCCTTGTGCATCTGCTTCTTTATATAGAGATCTAAGAGAGCCCATTTGCTAAGAACATTGAATTTGCCCAATAGAACTCTACTACTAGCTTGCATATGAAATAATATTAAAAGAGGCCAACTCACATTTCCACCACATGTTTCCACCACATGCAATAAATTAATAATTAAAAGAAGCAAGTTGGCTTCTTTCACCACATGTCCTCAGCCCCGCATGTTGCCTTTCAATCCACTTGCAATGGGAAATCATGCAATTGTCTTGATTAAATGAAGCTCTTGGCACATCTCCACCACCCAAACAAAAGGAGAAAGCAATATTTTAATGTCAAACCATCCCACTTAATGTAGCCAAATATCTTCCAAGTTAGCCCTCTTGCACAATAATCCTCCAAATGCCATATTTTAACTTTAGGCCCAAATAAGTAAAATTGTGCACATTTTAGGTGCAAACAAGTGGTTCTAGCTATGTAACATGTGCTAAGGATAATTATGAGAACAAAAGGTCGATTGACGGAAATGTTCCGCCTACTGTTAAGGATCCAATCATCTAGAAAGTGAAATGCATGTATGACATTGAATGTTATGTTATATATTTTCTCTGGTTAAAAAATTTAGATGGACAGGGAGGGCGAGAGAGGGGATGGAGGGGAGAGAGACGGTATGGGAAGAAGGCGAAACCATTTCACGCGCAAATGCTTTTTTCTTTTATTTTTAATCTACATTGTTATTTTATTAGGGTGTAGCAAGGATAATATATGGTTATTAATTAATTCATCGTCAGATTAATCTAAGGGTTTTAAATGAAAGTGGACCTCACAGGTCCTCAAAATGAGGTCCTTAGGTGAGCATTAATCCATATTAAAACTGCACTTGATATAGATAATTGCTCTCATAAGATCCTTTTTTTTAGGATCTGTGAGGTCATTTTCATATGAACGCTCATATTAGTCTTATGGAAGATTAAGTTATCAATTTAAATAATTATTGTTGCACCTAAACACAATAATTATGCGAATTCATTGAATTAAAAAAAAAATCAAAATTCTGTATGGAAAAAAAGTTCACGCGTTCAAGAAGAAGGGGATCCTTAATGATCGAGACCACACAATCTCAAATTTTTGGTGCTTTGTAATTAATTGGGTTTGAATATTATTGATAAGAGATTGTATGAAATTGGATGTTTTATACAATTGGATTTTGCAAATATAAGGGATTCAATATGACGTGAAATCTTCTTCTCTCTTATTATCGTTTTGTTTTTATCAATTAGTATTTTGTTTATATGTAACAAGAATTATTTAAATTTATTTTAAAATTAGTATTAAGCTCATATAAAAAAGACCTCACAAAACTTTAAGACGATGACTTTAGATAGGCCTGGCAATTTCTGACACGACCTATTAATCCGACACGAAACGACACAAAATTAACAGGTTATCGGGTTAACACGATAATGAATCGGGTCGTTATCAGGTAACCCGATGCACGATAAGCAAAATATTAATTTAATAATTTTATACCACTAAAATACTATAATAATTATATATAATATATATATATATATATATATATTAAACTAAATTTAGAAAATTTGGAAAACGACGTAATATATTTTTATATGGTATAGTACTATTGTTTTATTTATTTTCATAATTATTTTGGTAAACTTCTCATAATTTGAATGGTTTATACATAAGAGAGTTCTAATTTGGATAACCTTACTAAAAACATCATCATCATAACTCTTGAAGACAATAGATCAAGCCAAAGTTCCAATACAAGTTCCCCATGATGATCGATGAAAATTGAAGGATTTATAAAAGAAATAACATGCAAGCTTTGAATTTCATTGACAAGGTTTTAACTTCTAAGAAAGGCTTCGCACCTTGAAAGAAAAACTCATTCATTTTGCATATCCTTGCACATTGGATATTTTGTAGTAGACTAGTAGTGTATTCGTGCTTTTTTATTAGGCTCTTATTTTTTAGTGTAAATGTAGTACTTAACGACAAATGTGTTTTTATGTTTTGAAGTAATATTTGTGTGGCAATGTGATATGTGCAAATTTAAGGATTTTTTCTTCTTCTTAAAGGGTCATACCAAGTCGTGTCATTTTACCTATTGGGTAAAGTGACCCGACCCGTTAAGGACATGTTAAGATAACGGGTGTGACACGACACGACCCATTAAGATAACATGTGTTACACGCAAAACGATACAAAACACGGCAAACACAACCTGTTTGCCAAGCCTAACTTTAGAAGAGCAACTATGTTAAGTCTGACATGAATTTAAAAAAAAAGGGACACTTTGGATGCAGTCCCTAACTACCAATGTTCTTTGACTGAAACCTTTGTGCTTTCTAATTTTTTATCGAAGTTCCTGATATTAATGTAATAATGTTTTTCTATGTAGGTTATTATATTTTTATATTAAAAATGAAATTTGTAGTTATTTATATTAATGAAATTTTAAATAAACCAATAATTTATGGGATTAAAAATATTAAAGATGAATTATACTCTCTAATATATTGTATGTGTGTGTGTGTGTATATATACACATGTATGTTCATAAAAATTAACCAAAAAATTATTGTATCAAAACCTGAGTACGTTATTCAAAGACACAAAAAAAGAAGATATTAGACTTAATAACATTATTAAATTTCTTCTATTAAACTAGACGTGGATACATTCTCAATTCAACGAAATAGAATGTACCCATATAAGTTTAAAAAATGGATATGAGAAAAGATTGAATGAATTTTATATAAAAAAGGGTACATTTTTTCATATAACAAATTGGTATATTTTAGAATGAGTACATATAAGATTAAAAATTGATTTTTTTTTTTAAATTTAATAGGTACAAATTTATTTATTTATTTTTTTGAGAAAAAATTATTCTTTTTTTTTTTAAATGTTTGAATCGAAAATTAATTAGGAGTATAATAAGAATGTAAGTATTAAAATTCTAAAGCAGTTACTAATTTTTATTATAAAAATTATGTACCTGACATATAATTTATTAATATATTAATGTTAGGAATTTTGATAAAAAACTAAAGATGGGATACTAATTTTTCCAGGAAAAGAAAAAAAAAAACTTATATATATATATATATATTTTTTTTTTTTTAATTTAAAAAAAGGGAGAGATAGACTCTTGGGCTCAGGTTCTTCTTCTTCTTCAGTTACACAAGACAACCCTACCAAAGCTTTGGGTTTTATGCTTTATACTGGTTCTGGGTTGGTACAATTGCAGTGCCCTTCTCCTTGATTGTTTCGTAGCAAATCATGACGTCTCTGTCTCTTCCTCACTCGCTTTCTCGCTCGCCGCCGCTCCTCCATTCAAACCAACCAAGAATTCTCGCTCCCTCATTCAATCCATTCCCTCTCTTTCGATGCTCCGCCAATCTCAGAAACTCCAAAAATCACCAAAATTCCAGAGCCACTGGTCGCTTCACTGCCCCTCGCCTCCCAGGTTCTAATTTTACTGATTCCATTTACTGTTGACTGACTCAAGTAAGAAATTTTTAGAAATTTGTTTACCTGTTTTGCTTCTATGTTGAATTGTGAGTCTGAAATGATGCATCCGGGACAGGAAATATGTTCATTGGTGTTGTATGAATTGGATTTCTAAGTTTGAAATGCATGACTCTTAATATTTTTAAATTTCTTAATTTTTCAAGCTTTACTGAATTGGGTAGTGATAGGTCTTCAAAACCATGCATAGTGGCTATAAGAAAGACAGTCGCAGCGGCCTGAAATTTCTACTTATAACGGGTTGAAGAGAGCGGATGAGTTGGTTTGTTGAAAGTGGCTGTATTCGGGAAAAGATAACCTTCACATCCTGTCTGCAATGCTGCATACTGACGCTTGAATACGGAGAAAACATGCTAGTTGACTTATGTGTTCTTAAAGTAGTTATAACGGAATCACAACTGCAGGAATTGAGCACTTTTGGAGACAAGAATAGGGGTTAGGAGTGCTTATATAAAAAACACTTCTGATCATAAGTGCTTCTGTTAGAAGCATGTCAGAATTTACTGCACATCCAGGCGATTCCTGGAAATACACTTGAAAGTGTTTTGTGAAGGTGCACTTTTGACTGTTACAAACACAGTCAAAAATGCTTGTAGCCCTTCTGGAACACTACTATTCTTACCCTACATTGTGTATCTATAAGAGCACTTGAGGGTGGGAAAAACAAAGAAGCTAGCTTTTAAGGATGTTGCTTTATTTTTCATCTAAACTGCTAATGTATCTTACTGATTCTATGATGCCATATTTCCTATGATCTCTCGGTTGTGCAAGTTTTCAATTTAGTTGTACTGACACGGGTTATTTTTATGATACCATTGCAGCAAAGTTAGAAGTGGAACGTTTTGCGAGCATTTCTTCTTCGAGTAACCAAGAAACATCTTCAGTTGGTGTCAACCCACAAATCTCAGTACCTCCCCCTCCCTCAAATGTGTAAGGATTTGTTTTCTTCACTTTCTCAGATATTACTTTATTTTCTAACTAATCGTGTATTTTATGAGCTTTTTGAGCTGCTTCTTCTTTCGTCCATGTGCCCAAACATTCAGGACCATTTCATCCTTACACCTTTTTACCTTTTATGTTCTAGGGGGTCACCTCTGTTTTGGATTGGCGTTGGTGTTGGGCTTTCAGCACTATTTTCATGGGTGAGAACATGGATTGTTGCATGCTTTTTGCTTGATAAAGTGAACTTTTATTAGACCATTTCACCTTTGCTGTGTGTTTGACAAGTTATATTTAATGACAGGTAGCTACGAGATTAAAGGTGCGTCTTTTCATTCTACAATTTATGGGTCTTATTTTTTTTCTTTTCAATTACTGGATTTCAATATCGTAGGGTGTGTATAAAAAGACAATATTTGAGTTGAGTGTTCTTAACATGTTTAATATTTGTGAAAGAACTTTTTCAAATTGCCATCCTCAAATTTGTCGGGTCAAGGAGACACTAGATTAAAAAATAAAAAATAAAAATGTGTATGCGAGTACATATGTTAAAATGGATAAGTGTTTGTTTATTGTCTGACACAAAAAATCTAGCCTCACACTATTTTGATATGTGAGTTTTGTTTTGATTTAAACTTGTCTAAGTGGTCTTCAATATTCTTTCAGAATTATGCAATGCAACAAGCTTTTAAGACTTTGATGGGTCAAATGAATCCACAAGATAGCCAGTTCACCAATGCTGGATTTTCTCCGGGGTCACCTTTTCCGTTTCCATCAGCTCCAGGATCAGGGCCTTTTGGCTCACCTTTTCCACATACTTCCCAACATTCGACAGTAGATGTATCTGCAACCAGAGTAGATACAGCACCATCCCCACCAGCAGCACCAGCCTCATCAGCCACACAAGCCACACCGACCACACCTACCACTCCGACCACACCAGCCACCCCCACCAGCTGATGTCAAAAGTGACTCAGAACTAAATGAAAAGTCAAACAGATTTGGTAAGCCCATAGCATACTCTCATTTATATTGCATAGAGAATTTATATGGTTCAATTTTCTCAATCTGAAATTTATTTCTACTCGACAAAGAAAATTGTCTCTGACCTAGAATATTTTATGTTATTAATAATCCTTGTGGACTTCAATGTATGTATCTTGTTTTTCCGTTGCTTCTTTTTCTTTAACTTTATCTTGGGATCCTAATACATGATCTAAATTCCCTTTTCAATGTTCCAATATATTGGTTATAGTAAATTTAAGTTGCTCAAACAGCCATGAAGGTAAAACAGGGAATTCACTTCTATAGTGGCTGGGACTTTATAATTTTTTTTCTAAATATATGTGGGCACTCTAAAGTATCATTAATTGATGGCTGCAAGAACGAGTGAAGATCTGTGTGGGCTATCTATATCTGAGGTATCGTGTCATATACTGATTTTGTTAGACATCTTGTTAGGAGCGTTGAAATCTTTTGTTTTGGGCAATACATTAAATCATTCCTGAGGAATTATCATACTTACAAAGATATATGTCTGGGAGATTTCTTCAATAGTTCAACAAAGTAGTCACAAAAGCAAGTGGCCCTTTACCACAGTGGTGGAAAGGTTGTTGTGCCCTTGCATTACGGCATGGGTTCTAATCCCGTCAGCTCCTAATCTAATATCTAATCTAACTAAATCTATTGCTTGACCAAAAAAAATAAGTTGTCAAATTTGGAAAGAAAGGTAAGTTGCTAATGGTTTGGGCAACACAACACTTGGTCCATCTGTTAAAGGCGCGGTTTTCATTGTTGGGGTTCTGATAGTGGACGTTTGGATCACTGAACTGCATTGCATGGTGGCCCAGTGGGATCCCCTTTTGATTCTCCTCACAAGGGATTCCTATTGAGTCCGATCCCTATTAATAAAGGAATTCAATCTATATATTCTCCTCACAAGCGATCACCATAATAAGAGGACTACATATATATGTATATATATTAATTTGTGTAAAAAAAGATACATAGATAACTTAGATGAATAGTTATATTTCTTCTACTAATCTAAGGTGTGCAAGGCTTATCATTGTAATATGTTAGTAGTTGTGTTATTTTTCGTTTATATGAATCCATGCTATGATGGTTCTGTCTGCACAGCTAGGAGTAATAAATGGAGGTCATTTGATTCTAACGGGAGTTGACCTAATTTCAAGGCAGATTGCTGTTAATGGGTGGTTTAGTGTCAAAAAGTATGATTGACAAACTATCAAGGCTAAATATGTGATTGCCGTGATGTTTGAACTCACAGAATCTTTTTCGAAATGATCTTGTGGGCTTGAATTGCAATGGAAGCCTTAGATCTGTCACAGGCAGTTGCCTGCATACAACTGTGGGGGCTGGTCATATGACCTATCTTATATTGACACGTAGGAATATTGTCAATACCTTGAGCGTTTACTGTAGTGAATGGGTTGAAAATTTCTATAACAAATGAAGGCCATCAATTCTTCTTCTGATTTTTTACAAGATACTCTTATTTGGACATTGAAATGTTTTCTTATGAAGGTTTCCTGTTAGAGATTCTAAATTTATGTTCTACTCACAGCTTTTGTAGATGTTACTCCAGAAGAAACAGAGCAAAAGAGTCCTTTCGAAAGTAGCTTAAAAGATGTTTCTGAAGCAAGTTCATCTAAGGGTACCCAGAATGATGTGGAAGTGAGTATCTACTGTCAGTGTTCCTCAAGATGTTGTGTTTTTAGTTAATCTTCAAATTTAACTATTTCCAAACTCCATGAAGGTTTCTCAAAATGGAGCTGCTTCTAAGCAGGGGGCAGGTTCTTTCACCTGGTTCCCAATCTACTGGTATGTAGAGTCATGTGAGACTTTTGCAGTCTCTCAGAATTCCAGCGAATGCTTTGCTTTAGATTTAATGTCAAATATTTTTGGTAGCTTAGTTGTGACAAAGACCATCTTTATCTAAAGACTTTTGAACGGCTTATGCTAAATTTCGCCTGCTCCACTTGGGATAATGGTTCTGACAGTTCTAGTTATGTAAAGACTCGTGCATGGATCTGATCAAGGATTGGGCTGGCCTGCCCTAAAAGCAAGGTCCAACCCTGCGAAATTAGGGCAGCCCCTTAAAAAGAATAGACCTAGAATGAGGCACTACTTTTATACATTTGATTGACTAATGTTGACACCAAAACTAGTTGTATATGGATAAATTGAAAAATAAATTGCTAATAAATCATCTCTCTCTGAAACTACTGCTTGAAAATGTGCCATTTAAATTAAATAGTCGCATAGGTCTGTTAAGGTAGTGCTTACTTAAATAGTTTATGCCAGCTGAGAGGATTACACAACTATACCGTAAATGATATGAAATAATCCTGATTGTATTACTGTGTAATCCTAATCAGTATGTCTTTAAGTGGCTATGATTTTCATTTTTGGAATCTAATCAGACAGTTTAAGTATGTTTTTATTTTTTAATGGATAGGAAAAGAGAATCCTGCAATATCAGTGGAAGCCTTGGAGAAAATGTTGGAAGATCCGACAGTGCAGAAGATGGTTTATCCGTAATATACCTTCTTATCTTATTTGCCTACTACTTGTGAAAAATGATTTTGGTCTAGTGTCTTATCATGGTTGAATCTAGTAAATTAGCTACGTATCATTTGCATACCTTTGTGAATTTCTGAAAGTCAATGGTATTTTGATTGGGTTGGAATAAGATTTTATCAAATTCTCAGCGTATGCAATTTAACTGTTTACTTTTGGGGTATTAAATTCATTTGGACGAGGATAATTTTTCAAGCTTGTTAAAGGTAACCTCGTCATTTGGATGAGGATAACTTATTGACTATTTAGCTGAAAGTGTTTGGTCTGTTCAGGAGTACCAATTTTCAGTCAAAAATTTGACATTTCATAGGAAGATGGTTATCCTTTGGCAAATCCCTCACCTTGTTTAGTTCCATTATCAAATATCTTGTTCATTCCTTTCATTCATTTCTTGGAATGTTTATGTGATGATAAAAGCTGATCTCAGAGTTTCCTTCTAAGTCTATATCATATGTTGTAATAAGTTTCCAGTTGTCGTACTCTTTGTTTAACATTTTTTAAATTGATTCTGTCTCATGAATGTGACTTAACATCAACTTACTCCTCTAGAGGAACTATAACATGTTTTTCTTGCTATTGGAATGAAGATTAATTTTATTCCTACCCTTGTAGCTATTTACCAGAGGAGATGAGGAATCCTACCACTTTCAAATGTAAGTCCATCTTTCAGTAACACGGCTTTTCCTTATGATCCTGGGTTATCAGTTGTAGCCTTGATATGGCTTATAACAATAAATAATATTTTCATTTCGATGATTATTTGTTCACACCTGATAAGGCTAATAGCGGACATCTGGCTGTTTGAAGCAATGTCTAAGTTGTCCTATGTCGTAGCTGATCTTACTGCATAATATCTGGTCTTTTTTCATATTATGTAGAAGCTTTTCCTTATTTTTAATACTCTTTTTTGTTGTGACCACGTCTTCTTTCATGGTGGAGGGTTGTTTTCTCCATTCCATTTCTTTTTCGTTGGCCTAGAGTTCATTTTGTGTCTCTTAACCTGTAGCTTTTGATCATTAGTCTTATCATGATGATCATCGTTTGATAGGGATGCTACAAAATCCACAGTATCGCCAACAGCTAGAGGACATGCTGTAAGTTCTTCTTTTTCTTGGCTCTATTTACATTTGATATTGCTGGTAGCTTTTTATTCTCGTGTTTGTACTCAGATTCTGAGCATTTTTGCGTCATAACTTGATGTGGTGAAACAATATTTTTGGTCTCTGAAGTTTGACCCAAATTTTGATTTTCTTCTCATTTTCTCAATCCCGGCATTTTGTTAAGGTGGATTAATGTTTTCTCTAACAGAAAACAAAATTTATGGAACAAAATCGTTCTCCCATCTGCTACAACTGTACTAACTTGCCTGAAATAAAGTCATAAATCTTCTAATTAAAGCCTTAGGTTGCATGTGCATTGCCTGTTCTGACATCCTGTGACACTTTAAGTTCTCATGAAGCAGAAACTGTATCAAGTCAGCATTCCTGTAACAAACTTTGACCATAGTTGACATACCATTGCTTCAATATAAAAGAAACCTGATTTAGTCAGTGATCTCAATTGCATGTATATCTGAACGACCATGCTTGTTAGTCAGTCATGTTATAGGATGTATTGTTTGTCAGAATTTTGAACCCTTGTGTCTGTGGAATTAATACTTGAGAAATAGTGTCCACCAAACTTTATGACAAACATTTTGTTACCAGAGAAGGCTGCAGTAGTGTGATGCCTATGCTAAACAAGATATTCTAATCTTTGTCCAATTTAATTTCTCTACTCTTTTTTTTTTTTATGCTTGATGTTTGTTTCAGAAATAATATGGGCGGAAGCGGTGAATGGGACAATCGTATGATGGATTCATTGAAAAATTTTGATCTTAGCAGTCCTGAGGTTAAGCAGCAGTTTGGTAAGTGTGAATTACCAAGTCTTGTTGGATTTCAGTCTATTCTGTTTAAATTCTAATCGCTCTAGTGAATGGCATTCATTTACAATTTTTATCTTCTGGCTACTTCATTTTCCTGATTAATTTGATAATTCCATAAATCTGGAAGTTAGATCAGTTCCATCATGTCAGAATGATGTGCTAGTGACTAGGTTGATTGGATAATTTTAGTATGGACCAAGTTTAAGATTGAGTAATTTACATCATTCCTGATCTTTTATTGTTTGTTCCTTTATTATTGTTTTATTTTCCTTTTGAAATGTTCTCAGTTGTCAATCATTTATGCTTTATTTGGGTTTCGATTGATGTAAAACTTATTTGTTCATTTTTCAAGCTGTTGTCATTGGCTTCAAAACATGTTCCTTCTCATTTAACAAGAAAGTATCTGGCTAAAAAAACATGAAAGTAGACTTATTTTTCTCCCATGGTGTGGGGAGTCTAGGTATAAAAGCTCAAGGAGAATAGATAAATTCATGCAGCATGTATTTTCTTTAATTCTTCTCTGTTTATATTTTGCAGACCAAATTGGGCTTTCACCTGAGGAAGTAATTTCAAAAATAATGGCCAATCCTGAAGTTGCTATGGCATTTCAAAACCCAAGAGTTCAAGCAGCAATCATGGATGTATGTATTTCCAATGTACTTGGATTTAATTTAGAATTCTCTTTTCACCCCACGTTTCTGTTTACCCACGTACTTTGTTCTTTTGTAAAACTATGTTCAAGAACGATGTTTAACAACACTATTTTTATTTTAATTTTTTATTTTAATTTTTTGCAAAATATGAAGATAAAAGATAAAAGACGTATAGTGTTACTGGCCGCTGGTAGCCTCACTCTGAGGAAGGTCAGTCCGACTGGCCTCCCACTATGGGGAGGAGTCCTAATCGGTATCATGGTCAAAGTTAAGAAATAGTGCTCATTTGGATGTGCTTTTAAAATGACTGAAAGCGCTTTTGGTAAAAATATTTTTGGAACCAATACTTAGTAAAAATGCAAGTAAATTCTGGAAAAGCACTTAAAGTGCTTCGTAGAAGAAGCACATAACTGGTGCTTCTTGCAGAAAACAATTTAAGTGCTTTTGGAACCAAAAAACATTTTCTCTAAAAGCGCTTTTAGTCATTTTAAAAGCACATCCAAACGAGTCCATAGACTTTATGGGAATAATAAGGGTGGGAAGAGTAAATTAAAACTTTTAAAGTTGGTAGAGGTGGAGAAACCTGGTGGTTGGGCAAGTGGGAATGATGGGAGGTAATAGCATCACTCTTATATGGCACATACCAATTCTCTTAAATTATGTTTCTTTTGCAGTGTTCACAGAACCCACTGAGCATTGCAAAATATCAAAACGATAAGGAGGTACGTTAGAATTTTTTTACTTCAAGTATGATTTCTGATTTGCTTAATTATGTGGTTTCTAGTTGTGTTTATTTATTACCTTCTTAAAATATAATTTATCCTATCGGTAAATCATTATATGATTATGATTGAGTATTTTCTTTTCTCTTCAAAATGATTGTTTTAACACTACAATTCATCTGTTACTTTATTTAGCTAGCATGAGAGTAATAATAAATTACTTTACTGTATTGGAGATGATGGCTACTACTTGTAAAGTTCTGATTTGTATTCTTGCTTTTTCCTTGTAACTTTATCTGGATAATATCTATCTAATAGGCAAGATTTCAGTAAGTCGTATAAAACATTAGCAAAACCCACCAAAGTTGCATATAGTGATCTAACAGCTGATGCAGAACAGTACAATTACTTAATATTACAATGGGATATTTTGACTTGGATTAAGCGATATTATTGGTTCTTATCTGTTTTTGTTGAGGATCGTTGGAAATGGTTTTCTCCCAGCATGCCGTCAAGTTTAATTAAGTTTGATTGATCATGTTTTGGGATACACAATGTACTTTAAAGGGCATTATGTGGTTTTACCAGGTTGGGATGTGGCATTGATTGCTGTTATGAGTATATTACGTATTTAATATAATGACATTTTGCTGTGTTCTGTTGTCTCAGGTTATGGATGTTTTCAATAAGATATCAGAACTCTTCCCTGGGGTGTCTGGTTCGCCTTAATTTCTGTTCATGGACGCTAGTTTCTCGAGTTAAACATGCTCACTAAGTAAGGGAATTAGAGCTTTGAAACTGAACATGCTTGTCGTTCTCATGCCCATGCATAGCGCGATAGGCTCATTTTGCTGCCCTGTTTGGAGATGAGTTGACACCCTTGTAGCGTATTGGACGAACTAAAAGCTTCATGTCCCTTAAAGTGAAAACGAAATGTATATTGGTGTCCGAGACCATCTGTCTAGCAGACTTTTTGTAATGTTGGTAATGGTATTGGTAGCTTTGTTCAGAACTTTATGTAGGGAACTGTGACCAATTCGGAAAGAAAATGGTAGGTTTTACAAGGTTTATGACTGTACATGTGATGTTATGTTTAAGGATAATATTCTCAATGGATTCTATTGACTGTACGTAGGAAAATTTGAATAAAAGATGCATTCGTCTTATGCAAGTGATATCGAGGTAGAGAGAATCAAACGCATGACCTCGGTTTGCTAAAATGAAAAGTCTCCTTGCATGAAAGGGCTTTTGGCAAAGTTGATCTTTAGAGGTTGGCTTAGAGAATAGACGGTTTCGATTATCAAGCAACGTTGTAATTTGGACATTTTGTCGACAAGTATTATAAACATACATCAATCCTAAACAAAGCTTCATGAATAAGAAAAATGTACCCTCAAATTTCATCAACACGCATACATAATTAACCATCAACACTAAATTAATTTGAAAAATTGAACAGAAATAGTAACTTTACTTGCAAGGGTTCTTGCCGTTGATCAAGTCAAATCAACAATCCCAAAATTTCAAAGTCACTTTGGAGGAAGAAAGTGGGTTGTCGATCCTCAACCCAAGTAGCAAACGGATCACGGGGTTGGTTTTGTGTTTTACAAATTTCGAACGAAGTACATTGCCATCAATTTTGAAGATGGTAGTGTGGAAGATGATCTTGAAGACGCTGTGTGGAAGAAGTCGAGGGAAAGTTTTTGAATTCGAGGGAAAATTTTGGATAGTAAATGCACGGTTTTACCTTTACCTAGAAAAATAAATAAATTTGTTATGCCCACTTTTGTCATTACCGTTTGGTACGCAGACGGGACGGGACGAGACATGACGGAATGAATGATGTAAATATTAAAAAAGAGGGTTTATTTCACAAATGATCCCTGAAATTGACCACATCAATCATTATGGTCCCTGAAATTGAAAATCGATCAATGTAGTCCCTGAATTTTAACCCACGAATCAATGTAGTCCTTCTGTTAGTGTTCCGTCCAAATTAACTTTAAAAAAAGGTTAGAGAACCAATTTTTCATGGTAAAATGATAAAGAATAACCCTGTTACTTATAATTTTACTTACTACCTCTCTTTTCCTTTTTCCATCTTCACTTTTCTCTCTATTTTTTCATGGATTTGGTGCTAAAACTAAAATAAAAACAAAAAAAAAGTGGGAAATTTCAATTTTTTTTAATATCAAGTAAAAAATAATTCTAACTAGGTTAGCTCCATTCCTTTTCTTAAAAGAAATTGGGTTAGCTCCAAAAGCTACTGCCAAAGTCCACCTTTGATCATTTATCTTGTAAAAGAAATAGGGTACCACCTTTTTTTTAAGTAAAATTATAAGTAACAAGGTTATTTTTGGTCATTTTACCATGAAAAATTGGTTCTCTAACCTTTTTTTAGTGTTAATTTGGACGGAACACTAACAGAAGGACGACATTGATTCGCAGCTTAAAATTCAGGGACTACATTGATCGATTTTCAATTTCAGGGACCATCATAATTGATGGGGTCAATTTCAGGGACCATTTGTGATATAAACCCTAAAAAAGATAAGAGGAAATTTTGTCTTAAAATGTTATAAATTTGTGTTCCACGGATGTGGAACGGGTCGTTCCAGGGGGAGAGGTGGAATGAAAAATCAGCCAAATTTTGTCCCAAGACACAACCCGTTCCATGATTTTTAGACGCACCAAACGTGGGACGGTCGTCCCACTGCGTTGCGTCCCGTCCCATACCAAAAGCTATCAACGGGTCATTTACGATCTGGTTTCATTAATGAGTTCGATTAGGCTGATTTGTTTGAAGTAAACCCTCTCCACTCTCCATCTGTCGACCTCTCTCTCTGGAATTCTCTCCCGCCTCTCTCTCAACGTCATAACCACCGGAAATCCGCCATTCACAGCCGCCAGAATCCTCCCATTCCTCTCAACCTCTCATCCGAACTCATCCTCTTCTTCTTCCACTGAAGGTTTCTATCGAAGCTCGAACTCTTGGAGTCGTCATCCACTCCTTGATAACCCATCGCTCACTGCTCTCACTTCCTGTCGCCGCTGTTGGACTTGGTCCGTCCGATCGCTGAGGCAATCTTCAGACTTCATGGTTATTTTTCTTCTACTTCCGCGATTCTTAAAATTTTAGGAACAAGATTTTCCTGGAATATCTTGCAACTATGTGCCATTACTGTAAATTTTGCTAAAATATCTTAAAATTTTAGGAACAAGCATGAAATTTTGATTAAATAATTGTACCCTTAGCCTTTTTTTTTTAATCTGGATTATCATTTTCGTTATGAATTAATAATCTGTTCGAATTCTTTCTGCCCATATTCGGAGGTTTTCGTTCCAATCCAATGCCTGTTGAAGTGTTTTCTATTACCTTTAGATTATGCAGTTTCGATATTCATTATAACTGCTATTCTCATTTTTTATTTGTTATTTCGCGAAAAAGTATTTTCGTTCTCTTGTTTTGTTTCGATATTGATGACTGCTTTTTGCTTTTTTCAGGATCAACCTGCTAGAAATGAGGATATAATTCAATGAGACCAGACCATACTTAAAGTTTTGGTATACGGTCAGTCTATTTAAGGTTCAAGTTTTCAGTTTTCAGTTTCCGGTTCATCTTTATGGCCTACAAACTGTTTGGTAATGGTTCTTGGTTTGGGACCTAACCCAGTCAAACTGGAATGAACTTTTAATCGGTAGACAGGCCCTTTCAACCCCCAAGCATCCCTCATCCTTTTGAATTCTAAGTTCATTCCTCAATGGCTATAACTATAGTTTCAAATATGCAAACCCAACGGCTAATTTTGAGAAATGTAGCTCCCAGAACCCTCACAACCTTCACAAAACCAACTAAGTATTCACTCTTTCACTCTCATAGACCTCATTCTTTTGCTTATTGTCCACCAAATGACCTGGAACTTGGTCTTAAAAGTGTGCAATCCCAAGAACTCTGTAGTAGTACAAGCCAAGAACCGTTTTCGTCAGCTTCTCTATCAGATTCTCTTTTGGTGGAAAAGATTTTATTAGGTTTGAAGCAAGGTACCCTCACTTCCTTGCGCAGTTTTCGGTTAAACCCATTTCTTATTGTTGAAGTTCTTTCTCGCTGCCGCGAAAATTTGCTACTGGGTCTGAAGTTTGTTGATTTGATTCTGTTAAATAGCCCTAATTTTAAACATTCGTCAGAGTCTTTGAGTGCAATGATTCACATGTTGGTGCGTGGTCGAAGGGTGTCGGATGCACAACCTCTGATTCTTAGAATGGTTAGAAAGAGTGGCATTTCGCGTGTTGGAGTGGCAGACTCTTTGGTTTCAACTTATTGCAGTTGCGGCTCAAATTCTTTGGTCTTTGATCTGTTTGTTAGAACGTATGTGCAGGCTAAGAAGTTGAGAGAAGGATTTGAGGCGTTTCAGGTGTTTAGAAGAAAGGGATTTTGTGTTTCGATAAATGCTTGCAATAGTCTTCTTGGTGGGCTTGTGAAGGTCGGGTGGATTGATTTGGCATGGGTGGTATATGGGGAAGTTGTTAGCAGTGGGATTCAGTTAAACGTTTATACACTAAATATAATGGTTAATGCCTTATGCAAAGCTCGCAAAATTGAGAGTGTTAAATTCTTCTTATCAGATATGGAAGAGAAGGGGGTGTTTTCAGATATTGTGACATACAATACACTAATCAATGCATATTGTCGCGAAGGGCTTCTAGAAGAAGCTTTTCAGTTAAAAAACTCTATGTCTTCTAAGGGGTTGAACCCTGAGCTTTTCACGTACAATGCTATCATGAATGGTTTATGTAAAGTAGGAAATTATGCAAGAGCAAAGGAACTGTTGTATGAAATGTTGCAAGGTGGATTGAATCCTGATACTACTACTTATAATACAATGCTTGTTGAGAGCTGTAGAAAAGATGATATTTTAGAGGCTGAGGAAATTTTCCATGAAATGTCACGGAGAGGTGTTGTTCCTGATATAGTTAGTTTCAGTTCACTTATTGGGGTTTTTTCGAGGAACAAAAATATTGATCGTGCGTTACTATATTTTCGAGATATGAAAAGGGCAGGCTTGGTTCCAGATAATGTGATCTACACTATTCTTATAGATGGATATTGTAGAAAGGGAATGATGTTAGAGGCTTTGAAGCTGCGTGATGAAATGCTTGAGCAAGGTTGCGCTATTGACGTGGTAACGTTCAATACAATTTTAAATGGACTGTGTCGAGGGAAAATGCTTTCTGATGCAGATGAGCTTTTCAATGAAATGTTGGAAAGGGGTGTCATTCCTGATTTTTATACTTTCACAACGCTCATTCATGGCTATTGCAAGCACGGGAATATGACTAAATCTCTCAATCTGTTTGATGCAATGACTAATGGAAATATTAAGCCTGATATTGTCACATACAACACATTGTTTGATGGCTTCTGCAAACTAGGTGAAATGGATAAAGCTAAGGAGTTATGGGGTGACATGGTTTCAAGAAGGATATTACCCAATCACATTTCATATGGCATCCTAATCAATGGATTTTGTAGCATGGGGAATGTGCATGAGGCGTTTAGGTTGTGGGACCAGATGATTGAAGAAGGCATCAAACCCACTCTAGTTACTTGTAACACTGTCATTAAAGGTTATTGCCGCTCTGGTGACACAACAAAGGCGGATGAGTTCCTAGGCAAAATGATTTCAAAAGGAGTTGTTCCTGACAGTATTACTTACAACACTTTGATTAACGGATATGTAAAAGAAGAGAATCTGAACAAAGCATTTTCCTCAGTTAAGGAGATGGAAAAGCAAGGGATACTGTCGGATCAGTTTACATACAATATAATTCTAAATGGGTTCTGTAGGCAAGGTAGATTGCATGAAGCCGAGCTAGTGTTGCGGAAGATGATTGAGAGAGGTGTAAAACCTGATAGATCCACTTATACGTCATTGATAAATGGACATGTGACCCAGGACAATTTGAAGGAGGCATTTCGGTTCCATGATGAGATGCTTCAAAGGGGATTTGTGCCAGATGATGAATTCTAGTTTGCTCTTGCAGCTGAAGGTTGGATATTCTCTAAATCTCGTTGCACTCTTCATTTTAATTAGCTACCTCTAAAATGTTGTCACCTAATGATCTTATGTTTATATTTTACATACAGGGACTTGAATTCATTACTGTACATACCTTGTCTTGTATTTTGTTATTATGAAGTGAGATTACGATTTCTTAAATAATGGATATGCAGGTTTATTCCGTCCATATTGAATGTAGTGAGATGATGCTTACCCATCTTATATTTGTTTTCATCATCTTTCAAATAGCCATTACAGGATTCTTATGCTTTTCTACGTTTAGTACTTCGGCTGCATTTACATGAGGGAATTTATTTATGAGAGGATTTCACTTTTGGATGGGATTTGTAGTGAATGTATTCTGTGAGTCATCATCATATATTACTCTGTCATAAATCGATAGGAAATAATCAAAATTGAAATACCAAGCAATTCTAGTCACTATGATTTGAAGTACCTATCGATCAATTATGTATCCTACTCTCCTGCTTTAACCTCATTGAGTATAGCTATGAGTCTATGACTGATTCATAACTATGTTGTTTTTTTTTTACTTCTCAATTTTGCATTTTTAGAGTTTGTTCAGACAGTTTTTAAGTATGTTTTTATTAATTCATTAATGGACAGGAAAAGAAAATTACTTTGTCTCAGTGGCAGATTTGGATAATTAATATCAACATTCTTCTTTTGAACAACTTAATCACATGTTTTTCATGCTATTATAAAGAAGATTAATTCTATTCGTTTCCTTGTAGATATTTACTTGAGGAGATGAAGAAACCTTCTTCCTTCAAATGTAAGTCCATCTTTCAGTAGCACGTACAGTGACGGCTAGAAGACATATTGTAAGTTCCTTTTCTTCTTCTGCTGTATTTACATTAGCTATTGTTGGAGCTTTCTGTTCTCACTTATTTAGTTAAAAATTGTGAGCATTTTATGCTTTTTACTTCACAAAGCATAAATATCGTTGGTCTCTGAAGTTCGAAAATTTTATTTGTCGTCACCAGTTAGGCTTGGTCCAGTCGTCTTTCACTTCCCAGTGGTGAAAAGTTCGAAGTGGAGCGAAAATTTCCCATCACCATAAAAGAAATAAAAACTAGAGCAAAAGTGTCTCCTTATCTGCTACAGCTGCAATTGCTTTATGAAAGGTACCAACTTGGCCCGTAATAGAGTTAATTGCTTATAATCAAGTGTAGTTGGAAGCAAAATATAGCCTTCAATCTTTAGATTTCGTGGAAATGAAAAGGGCGGAAAGTCATGCATTTACATCTGTAGCATGCTATATTCTTCATCCTATCTTTTAGTGTCTAGTGAATTTTCGAACTTCAGCAGGTATATATGTGACTCTTGCATGTACCCAGAATTACATTTGCTTTATTTATATACAGGCATTTTGATATGAACTGTTTATTTAAACCCAAATTTACTATTTAAACTACCTTAACAAACTGAATCCAATACGTAAATTTATCTTTACACCCAATTTAAAAATATGTGGAGATTGAGGTGTGACTGTTATCTATGAATGGCAAAGGTCATACTAGCTCATGGGGTCTAGTCCTTTTTTCAGGGTGTACCCCTTTTTTGGTTGTCTAGGACAACTCTGCAAGAATTTCAATCACAAGATTTTGTGATGAAGAAACAAGTAACTAAATGTTTAATTCTGTTGTCTTTAAAATTTCTTCAATTGCACTAGAAGCTGTCTTGGAATTCTTTGCCTCCTTGTAATATTTGTCAGTCTTTACAGCAATTCTAAGGCATTAAATACTTTCTTCGCGGTGGACATTTGTACCTCCACTACACATCTCAAAATACTTGCAGTACATTTCTTCTAAATCCAGTAAAGAGTCATTCAATCCACCATTCTCTATTTGTGCTTCTGAAAGAAACTTTTTCAAGGGTTTGAAGAACCCATTGCTCTCCAGGAATGGAGGCACAAACTGGAGGGCTTGATTATTGGATGTGGGTTCATAGATAAATTTGGTTTTAGTTTTAATAAAATCTTGTCTTTAACGGTAATTGTACAATAGGACAAAAAAGACAATTCACATTTATGGTTTAAGTTGGGTGTAGAGTGAGATAACATGGGTTCAAATAAAATAGGTTGCAGGGTTTACATGATTTTCCTAAGACAATATTCGCTTTCTGCAATTTCAATTTCTTTTTTATACTCTCCTTTTGTGTCAGAAACAGTATGAACGGCTTTCCCACAGATTCCAGGAATGGAGCCAGATTCAGTCCGGTGAGATCAGAGAGTTGAAGCAGGTTGGATGACCACTCTAGCATATTCGAGAACCTCTGTTGCAGGGAAGACTGGAGAGGCTGGACTCACTGCCCAGTGCTGTAAGGTTATAATTCGTGAACTCCAAGCTCATCTCGCTCTTTTGGATGACTAACGAGCCATCTCGAAAAAAACAGAGACTAATTACACTGTGTGATGATTTTTGAGGAATACCAAAAGCAAAAGAAAAATTGCACATCTGAAAAATAAGGTGCGACTGGCCTGATGAAGCCAGTACAAATGTGCCCTCATCAGTCAGCAGTCATCACAGTGTGCTGCAAAAATGGCACCCTGCAATAATTTGGGAGGAGAGGCCGGGGGAGCCATCTACAGGCCTTTGTAATGTTGGTTTCGGCAGCTGTTTTCGGAATTTGACGTGACAGGTTGTGAAAAATTCCTAGTAATATCGATCGGTTTTACAAATCCATTGAGAACAAAAATTGTGAATCTTCAAGTTTTTTTACTTATTTTCATCAATTCTCTTGTAAATCAGAACGATGCTACAAAAAATTCCATTATATATGATCACTGTTATTATTATTCTTAGGCATCAGGTACCATGGCAAACAAATATGGAAAACAAAACCATGCCAATTTTTTACCCGGTACCGCAATCAGTTGCCTTGAAGGACAATGTCCTTTCTTGCAGGTCAAATCCTACCAAGAAGTTCATTTGTGCCACATTCCCATAAATCCCCACATCGTTGGTCGGGGAAAATGCAAGACACACAACATCTTCCCTAACCCTAACGAAAGTGTTGACGGATTTTAACTTCACGTCTGCACCACGGAAATGGACTGTAACAATGGGAGCGTCGATTTCCGGTTTAGTCTTGTAACAGAGCCGTAGAATGCCGGTTGGATCTTTCGTCACCTCCAGATGAATTGCCTTTCTAATTGCCGTTTCGAAACATTCGTAAAGCTTTGTAGGCAAAGTTGTTATAGTAGTCCCGGAGTCTATGATCATGTTGCCCTTAAAACCTTGAGGACTGGAAACTTGAAGCTTAAGATAGTCGTCTCCGACGCTGATGCCTTGTAGCTCAAGGTAGTAATAGGTTTGCGAACCATTCGACAGGAAAGGAGTTGAGACCACATCACGGCCTGAAACTTTACCACCAAAGTACATCTTGCTTGGGATTTCATTTTGACTAGTTTGCTTAGAGTGCAAGTTTGAATGAAATTGTAGTTCGTAACTCGGCACCAAGCAGTAAGAGAAAGATTTCCTACCAACTACATTTCCGATTTGGGATATAAGCGACACAGCTCCGCTTCCAAGTCCGACTATACCTGTCTCGGTCCCGCTGAAGATTCCTCCGTTGTGGTGTCCACATCCAAATATGGTGTTGGGGATTGATACGGCGGCCTTGCCTGCAGTTCTGGAAGCCAATGTAACAGTGTCCACGGACAGATTTCCAGAGGTGTAGGAATTGTCCCCATACGTATAATTGTAATAGCAAAACTTGTCGTTTGAGCAAGTGCCTTCACTTAGAAAATGGCATTGTTTGGACAAACAAGAAAGGGGCTCATATGTTGAAGAAGAAATGGGATCAAAGATGGGGATTTTTTGCTTGAAACAGTCCTTACACGGCTTGCATTGCGTCCACGTAAGATCGCTGCCGGTGTCCACAATGCCGATCAAAGTTTTGGGCGGTGTCCCAATCGATATGTTCACCAAATACTCTCCTGCAACATAGATTAAACGGGCTTCCGCTATAGGACTCGTAGCGCGTAGTCCTGAACCTTTTCTGCCGAAATGGTTGGTCACACGGTGATGAGAGCGTTGCAAGGCGTTGCTTAAGCGTTGCCAATGAGACTCCGCCGGATTGTACAACGGAGATGATGGCGAATCGCGGTGGATCAGTTCGAGGCTAAAGCCGATTCCGTGGTGATGGTCATCATCTTCTGTGAGCGAGAGAAATGGGAGGAAAATAATGGCAAATGCAATGGTGAAAAGTGAGTGCATAGCTTCCATGAGAAAGATGAAGACAACACTTTGAACATATGACAAAACAGTCTCTGCAATGGTATTTTATATAATTAGTGGTGGAACCAAAACCTCATATAACGGATCATTTTCTAAATGAGTCTCAAAAGAATAAAATTATCAGAGCACATCTAATAGGATTTGGTTATTAATTAAATCATGGTTGGACCTGTGAGAGTCAAAACTGTTTCTAGAAAGTGGAATGGTTTGACTATATTTTCTTATGAGTAAGTTTGACTAAGCATCAAATTTAATGCTTTGTGGGAATTATTATTTGGATTTACAGTTTGTTTCCTCTTTTGTCTAATTCCTCGGTTTGAGTTGTTTCTACCAGAAAGTACGGGGTGGTATTTCATTGAATTTCACAAGAGGTTGTTAATTAGGTACATAAATTTTAGCGGTCAAGAAATTGATCTAGAGTAAATTTGCACAATGAAACAAACTATAGTAAACCCTTATACAACTACCACAAACACTTTATACCCTACAAAACGTCATCAATACAAATGTAGTACAAAAACAAGATAAACACAACAAACTTAAAACACGATAGACGCAGCACGTTTGAGTTTTAAACGTACGTGCAAATGACGTACGTGTTGGTGTCCTTTTCTATTTGGTGGCACAAAATTCCAGCAAACCTTCTTTCTTTGCACAAAAGATAAGATCCAGCAAACCTTCTATTTTCTTGGTTGGTCTGTCTCAATGGCAGCTCAATTGATATATATATATATATACAGTGTTATTAGAATGTTAAAGAAAAATATAAACTTAATAAAGGACATTATGTATTAAATTTTATTGGATTCTCGTACTAAAACAAGGTCAACTTAGCTAATCTAATATAGCCGTTATATTGATGGATCTGTCGGGTTGAAACCGTTGTAGAAGGGAGATTTTGGTGCTTGAGTTCAATACTGAGACCAAATATTAAAAAAAATTAAAAAAAACAAGAGATATATGCAAAACAAATCATGAATTTTATTAGGCTTTAGGGTTTGGGGTTTAGTGATCAAGCCATTTTTACTGAAATCCTCAGCTGATGAATTGAACCAAAAAACGAATGATCGGATTAATGGGTAAGTAATGGTAAAAGTCAATGCTTTCGTAAAAAGTGCAACTGTGTAAGTTTCTTGTAGGCAAGATTTTTAAATTTTAATACTATTGTAAATGATGGATTTAATTAGTTGATTAGAAACCCTAGAAACGTCTCTAATCAAATAAATCTTTATCATTAACTGGAAAATAAAATTGTTCTAGTGAAACTGCAGTTCGCTAATCTTCAACTTTTGAATTTAAATGAAAATGGTGAGCTAGCAAAGAGAATTAAAAATGGAAAGTAGAATATAAAAAAACAAATTATTATTCGATTAATTATTTATCACAAAGCAACAACAATGAGAAGCCTAAAGTACATTAAATAGAAAATCACCAAATATAAAACACAGATTACAAGCAATGGGGACTATTACTGCTGCTTGGTGCAGTCAGTTGGCTTGAAGGAAACAGTCCCCTCCTTAGTATCATATCCGACCAAGAAGTTCATCTGTGACAGGTTCCCGAAGATTGAAACACTTGGAGAAGCACTGAAAACAAAGCACACAGCCTCCTCACTGACCCTAATAAAGGTGTTAGTCGGAGGCAACTTCAAATCACCACCGCTGAAATGCACGGTGATGGTTGGTGGATTGAAATCATCAGAACTGGATTCACTAATCTTGTAGCAAAGATTCAAAGGAACGCCGGGGAGTCGCACACGTTCCAAACTACCAACGGCTTTATCAACTTCTGCTTCCAAATCCGAGTACACCGATGGTGGAAGTAAGGTCAATGTGGTGCCAGAATCGATAATAATGTTGCCTTCACCTGAGGAGAAAGCTGATGAGGAAGAAGAAGGAATTCTTGTGTTACCAACACTAATACCTTCCAAGGTCAAGAAGTAGAAGGTTTTAGGATCTTGGCCCTGGACTATAGGAGTGGACACAACTCCAGCGCCTGTAACGACAGCGTTGCTACCAAAATTCAACTTGCTTGTGGTTTCGGAACCCAATGGGACCAAGCAATGGGAGAATTTTCCATCAATAGAAGAACCCAATTGGGTAATTAGGGACTCTGAGCCACCTCCAAGGCCTACTATGCCGGACGCGCTACCTCTACCAGCGGTAAATTTATTGTCAAACCCACATCCAATTAGGGTTTTGGGGAATGCTATATTTCTGCCAGTGGTGGATTCTAGGGTTAGGGTTTCTCTGGCAAAATCTCCATGGCTGTATGATTGGTCTCCATAGGTGACTTCGTACTGGCAGTTACTAGAACTCTCACTTGAGCAAGTACCATTTAGAGAGTTACATTGGCTTGAAGAGCAAGAAAGGGCTTTGTAGGTTGAGGATTTTTCGGGTTCAAAAAGAGGATCTTTTTGTTTGTAACAACTTACGCAAGGGTTGCATTGGGTCCAAATTAGATCACTACCTGTGTCAGCAACTCCTTTGATTGGAAAGGGCGGTGTTCCGATAGATAACTCCAAGAGGTACTCGCCATTATCGTTGATGATAGTGGCCTCAGCTTGGTTAGGACCAGCCTGCTGAGACAGTGAAGAAGCTGTTGGGTTGAAGTGATTGATTCGGTTAATGGAACGCTGAAAGGCGTTGCGCAGACGCTCAGCTGGGGTTAGTGAAGGGTTGTAGAAGGGAGATTTTGGTGAGTCACGGTGAATGAGGTCCACACTGAAGCCACCATTGAGAGCTGAGACCAAAGAGAAACTAGAGGCACAAAGAATAAAAAGCAATGTTGTTGTTGACAATGAAACCAAGGCGAGAGAATGATAAGCTGCCATGGCTAGAAAAGGTTAGTATGTGAGGAAGACATTGGGATTATGGCGTGTATTTATAGGTAGAGAGGAGCCTAAATTATGTGATTCAAAGAGGAAATTCGGGATTTGCTCTTACGACGACCATGAATTTGATATCCAATTGTATGATAATTTGTTGCCTAGATTGACGTTTGTTTCCTTTTTCTTGGATTCTCAGTGATTCTTCCATCAACATATAAATATAGCAAGATTCTATCTCCTTCAAATCTCCTTCTGCTCCGTCCCTCCATATCAAATGATTAATTAACGACTAGGGGATTTTGCATGGATTTGTCCCAAGATTACGGTTTGCTTCGTGATGAGTCAATGCGTGTGTAAGTTTCTCTTTATTATATTACTGGTAATTAGTCTGATTTTGAAGATTGGGAGGAATGATTAACGACCTTATTTTTTTTTTTTTTACCCTTATATAGGGAAAGATAATCTTGCGTGGATTAGTCTTAAATTATGAAGGGATCAATCGATCGGCCCAATGCAATAATCAACGCGTTTGGGATTCAGCGTGAATAATTATATTTCTGATCAGTGTGATCCCTATAATTAAAAAAAGGAAATAAAAACTGTTTTACTAAATTTATGGAGTATGATTCCATCTCCTTTCAGATCCCGTTTGGTATTGTTTTTTTCACTCAAAATTGCTTCACTTTAAGAAGTAAAAAAATGTTTGGTAAAAGTAAAATATCATGCTTATTTTAAAGGGAGCTTTAATAAAAAGGGCTTGAACTAAGTTTATTTTAACCAAAAACCATCCTATAACTTTTTTTAACAAAAAACCATCCCAGAACAAGTAAAACCCACCAAACCAACAGACAGCTCGACCACCAGCCAGTCACTCATGGGCTCTCCTTTGGCCCTCATCCTCCTCCTCCTCCTCCCCCTCCTCTACGTCTCGCTGAGTACTACAACTTTCCTTTTTGAATCACCCTATTTCGTTGAGTATTGAAGAAGTTATATCTATTTGAATCTTACCCAGTTTTCGGCGACCTCCGAGGCTTTCGAGGCATTTTCTGACCAAACCACAATGAGTTAGCCATTGTGCAAGGTACCATTCTCTTCGTCTCTTCGAGAACTACGATTTTCGTTTTTGAATCACTCGATTTCGTTGAGTATTGACAAAGTTATGAGCGTTTAAAGTTTGTCCAACCCAGTTTCCAGCGACCTCCGAGGCTTTCGAGGCTTTTTCCGGCCAAACCACAACGAGTTAGCTATCGTGCAAGGTATCATTCTCTTCGTTTCTGCGAGAACTACAATTTTTGTTTTTGAATCACTTGATTTCATTGGGTATTGACAAAGTTATGAGCGTTTAAAGTTTGTCCAACTTTCCGGCCGAAATCCGGCCTTCCCTTCCGTTTAGCTCCGGCAAGCAGCAACCACACCAAGCCCTTTGGGCCATGCACAAACAAACACTGTATCTGGAAAGAAAATGAACATTAACACTGTCGCTGGAAAAACATAACACTGTCGCTGGAAAAATAACACTGTCGCTGAAAAAACTAACATTGTTGCTGGAAAAAATAACACTGTCGCTGGAAAAATAACACTGTCGCTGAAAAAACTAACACTGTCGTTGGAAAAAATAACATTGTCGCTGGAAAAATAACAATGTCGCTGGAAAAACTAACACTGTTGCTGGAAAAACATAACACTGTCGCTGGAAAAATAACACTGTCGCTGAAAAAACTAACACTGTCGCTAGAAAAATAACATTGTCGCTGGAAAAACATAACAGTGTCGCTGGAAAAATAACACTGTCGCAGAAAAAACTAACACTGTCGCTAGAAAAATAACATTATCGCTGGAAAAACATAACACTGTCGCTGGAAAAAAAACACTGTCGCTGGAAAAACTAACACTGTCGCTGGAAAAAATAACATTGTCGCTAGAAATAAACTAACAGTGCAATGACTTCCAGAAACGGTGACTTAGATTCCAGAAACAGTGTTACTTAAAATCCAGAAACAGTGACTTAAATTCCAGAAACAGTGACTTAACTTATAACATGGTTTTTTATTAAACAAAACTTATAACATGGTTTTTTATTAAACAAAACTTATAACATGGTTTTTTATTAAACAAAACTTATAACATGATTTTTTATTAAAACTAAAACTTTTCAAGCCCTTTTCATTAATTTTCCTTATTTTAAAAGCAATGACCTCCATACAACAACTTTTAAAAGCTTCTTTGATAAAAAAAAAAAAAGAATTGAGCCTTTAATTAATATTTTTAATTGTTTTAATACCTTCATTAATTTTTTTTAAATGACATAATTTGCCTTCCACTTACATTTTATCCCTTAGAAAATAAAGTGACCGCTACGACCGACCACTACAAGTACTAACCTTATACCACCAATGCCATTACCACCACCATTGTTGCCACCACCGCAACTGCCATCAGTGCCACCACAACCATAACCGCCACTACCACCATTGTTGCCGCCACCGCCACCATCACCACCATAACTGCAACCGCCACCATTGCCACCACCGTGATCACTAGCATTACCATCGCTCCTACCACCATTGTTACCTGTACACCCCAACCACCATATCCCACTATTAGCACCACCACCATACCTCCACCATAACCACAATCGCCACCATTGCCACCACAACCACAACTGCCACTATTTACGCTACCACCGCCCCTAGCACCATTGTTACCTCTACACCCCAACCACCACATCTCACTATTAACACCACCATTATACCTCCACATTGCTACTACCATCACCACCACCACCACAACCAACACCACCATTACTACCATTTTTCCCGCAACTATTATCGTCTCCTCGCTTCTACTACTATTGTCATTGTATACAATTATATTACTTTTATATTAAAATTTACCAAACGCTTTTGCACTGTTTTTCTTACTCACAACACTTTTAAAATACAAACACTCATCTACTTTATTTTATAGCTGATTATTCTTAAAGCACAGCAAAAACAGTTTTTTTTTTTTTTTAAACACAGCAATGTCAAACTGGCCCTAATAAATCTTTTATCCTCTGCTCCCTTCCATTCTCACTTTCCATTTTGTCTTTCTCTCTCCATAAAGAAGTTAACACAAGATGTTGACGTGGCTTAATTGTGACCGATTAAATAAGAGGGGACCAGAAGAGAGAGAATCTTATTCGCAAGTTTCCAGGGGTGGAGTAAGGCGGATCGAAATATGCATCCATCAGAAATCCGACCATGAACTCAACAGCTTCGATCAAATTGAGTTGCTTAAACAAACTAGTGCTACCACATCCTGCTGTAGCCAGTAAGGTAGGCAAAGTCTGCAAATTTCACTGAGATCGACCATTCCGTAAGTAATTACCCTCCTAAGAAGAAACAATATCTAATCCTCTATATTCTCTTAGATTCTCCCAATTTGATACAAATTCCATATTATGAAGGGTCTCTCACTCTACTAGTATAAACACCCTCATCTTGGGCATAACTTTGGTAACACATATAGCACAATCTACACGTACTCTTTGCTTATTATCTTGCTCACTACTTAAGTCTTAATATTGCTTACTAACTTAACCTTTGGAGGCCCTTTGGTCAGTATCACATTGATGCCCAAGGTCCGATTATGGTTGTTTGGTTTCTTCTAGGTGGTCGGACTCGTGTAGTTCCTCCGTCAATGGTGATGTGAGAATTTGGTTCCAACAAATTCTTTAAATTAAATTCAATAGACCTAACCACTTGCTCATTCCCCACCACCACCGTGATTTGACCCACCACCAATCACTACACTATCACCATCTGTCACCCGCTTAAAAGTCACAAAAGTCGTCGCTGCACCTCCATATCAGGATCCTATCTTCATGAAATAGCAGCAGCACAACCTGATGCCAAACTCGGTTTATCGCCACGAGTTCCATACCATTTTCGTAATTTCATAGAATTTTTTTTGTTGTTTGTACACGTGGCACAAATTTGACATCACATCAGTAAAATATGGGGACCTATAGTGGGCAAACCATCATCTACGATGCATGGACACGGGGAACACTCAACGTATCCCGTATCTGGCATGCAGGGATACAGATACGTATAAGATACGCGTGGATATGCACCCAATACGTATCGGAATGAAGGGATACGTTCTTTATTAATGAGACACGCGTATCATACTTTTCGGATACGTTTCAAACAAAATCAGAGGATAATCAGAAGAAATCCGCACAGAATCGTGATTGATTCGAATTAGATAACTGAAACGATTGTTTAACTTAAAACCAAAACGATTTCAAACCTCATAAATCGTCTGCAATTGCTCCGTCCGTCCGTCGTCTCTATCGTCTCCGTCTGCAACTGCTCCGTCGTCTCCATCGTCTCCGTCTGCAACTGCTAGTGAGAACCTTCGACTTCGTTTTCACTTTGTTAATTTTGGAGCTTCGATACTTTTGTTTTTTTGTATATAATATTATTTTGTATTTTGCATATCATAAATAATATACTATTGTGCTTTCATGATATTTATATTATAATATTTTATGGATATGCTTTTTCATGATGTATTTTTTAATCTCTTAAGTTAATATAAATTTCTCATGTCATAGTCTCGGTGTATACAATGGATTGACTCTTATTGTTTATATATTTATTAATTTAGGAAAATGAACCACCCTGATAATCATGCGAATGATAATGCTAATTTGGATGAGATACTGAGTTTCAATGCAATTATTGTCAAAAAACTTATAAAGGATCCTACTCTAGGGTCAAGTTTCATTTGTTAAAAATGTCTGGAAACGGGATCGCGCCTTGCAACAAGGTTACTAATGAAACTCTTGCATAAATGAATAAGTTAGTTCGAGAGTGTGAATACAAGTTGAAGAGTTCTGCTCCTAAGCATGTTTAGTTGTCCAATACTGGTTCTTTCTGTTATTATCTACCTGAAGCGAATCTTGATCCAAATAAGAGAAAGGGAACAAGTAGGCCTCTCATCAAAGCTTTTAATAAGGAGGCTCGAGATCAATGTGATGTCGAAGTTGCAAGGATGTTTTATACAGGTGGCTTATCATTTAACCTTGCAAGAAATCCGCACTATCGGAACTCATATGTTCGTGCTTCTACACTTCCAGGGTATGTTCCACCAGGTTACAATGCACTAAGAACTACTTTTCTGCAACAAGAGAAGAGTCACATTGAGTGGTGCCTTCAACCAATCAAGCGCACATGGAGCACTAAGGGTGTAAGTGTTTGCAGTGATGGGTGGACAGATGCTCAAAGGAGACCACTTAATAATATTATGGCAACTTGTGAAAGCGGGTCTATGTTCTTGAGGGAAATTAATTGTGAAGGTGAATACAAAGACAAGCATTGTATTGCCAACTTCCTAACAGAAGCTATTAAAGAAATTGGTCATGAAAATGTTGTTCAAGTGATCACTGATAATGCCCTTGTTTGTAGGAGCTGCTGGGTTACTTGTTGAGGCCCACTATCCCCATATCTTTTGGACACCTTGTGTTGTTCACACTCTTAATCTTGCTTTGAAGAGTATATGTTCTCCAAACAAACAGATGTTTCGTATGATGACTGCAATTGGATTTCAACTATTGCTAGTGATGCTTGGTCAATAAAAAAATTTATTATGAACCATAGCATGAGATTGTCCATGTTTAATGAACACTGCAAACTAAAGCTACTTTCCATTGCCGAAACAAGGTTTGTTTTCTCCACTTTTTATTTTATTTTATTTTTTTCTTATTCAATTATGAACTGTCCTAATTTTTAAATTTTTCAGATTTGCTTCCACACTTGTGATGGTTAGAAGATTTAAGGAAGTAAAGGAAGGTTTACAACAAATGGTGATTAGCCCGAATTGGGCTTTGTACAAAGAAGATGATTTGGTTAAAGCAATGGCGGTGAAGCAAAAGATATTGGATGAGGATTTTTGGGAGAAGATTGATTATATTCTTTTCTTTACAGCTCCAATATATGAGGTTATTAGAATGACTGACACAGACAAACCTTGTCTTCACTTGGTCTATGAGTGGTGGGATGCTATGATTGAAAAGGTGAAAGCTGCTATATACAGGAATAAGCGCAAGGCATTACATGAAAAAAGCAGCTTTTTTGATGTTGTGTATGCATTTTATTGGAGCGATAGGCTAAAAGTAGCACACCACTTCATTGTTTGGCACATTCATTAAATCCAAGGTAATGATTTTGCTAACTTCCTTATAAATTCTTCTCGATTAATCTTTAGCTTTAAGAGTACACTTTTAAAGTGCTATTTCTTTTATTTTAGGTATTATAGTTCAGAATGGCTCCAAGAAGACCCTAGTTGTCTTGCTCCACACCAAGATGTTGAACTTACAATTGAAAGGAAAAAGTTCTTTGAGAGATACTTTTCCAAGGAGGAAATTAGAAGAAATATCAATGTGGAGTATGCCTCTTTCTCTATGTGCTTGAATGACTTTGGAGCTATTGATTCTATGAATGATAGGTTTCATTTGGAACCAGTGATGTGGTGGATTGTCCATGGAGCTTCTACACCTAGTCTCCAATCCATAGCGTTGAAGCTACTTGGACAACCTTGTTCCTCCTCTTGTTGTGAAAGAAATTGGAGCACTTATAGTTTTATTCACTCTTTAAGAAGGAACAAGACCACACCACAAAGAGCCGAGGATTTGGTATTTGTGCATAATAATCTTCGTCTTTTATCAAGGAATAGCTCAACCTACAAAGAATGTATCACTCAATTGTGGGATGTTGGAGGAGATGGCTTTGAAAACTTGGGTGAAGAAAATGTTGGGATGCTTGAAATAGCTAACCTTTCACTTGATGAACCGTCATTGGAGACTACTTTAGTTACTGAAGGAGACATCATAAATGTGGAAGTTGAATGAGACTTTTTTTTTTTTTTTTTTTAAATTTAGTTTGGATGTTCATTTTAATTTTTCAAGTTTGAAGACTAATTGCTTGTTGGATGGACTATCTTTCTAACTATTTGGGGTTTATTGAAATAAATTTAAATTTGAGTAATAAATTTGAATGCTTATTTTATAATATTTTAGATATATTTATATATATTTTTAATTGCCGTATCCTTGACGTATCGTGTCTTTGATTTTAGAAATTTGACGTGTCCCCGTGTCGTATCCCCGTATCCGTGTCTGTGTCCATGCATCCTAGACCATCATTTAATGGTCAACTTAACAGATTGACTAATAGAGCTATGACATTGTAACAAGTTCGTAAGTTTATGCAGAGAAAATTGTAGCAATGGTCCTTCAACTTTAACCCAATTGGAGCAAAGGTCCCTTAACTCATCAAAACATACAGATATGGTCCATTTTGTCAACTTCGTCAGAATTCCTTCCAACATGACTCATTTTGACGGATCTGACGAAGTTGACAAAAGGGACCATAGATGTACGTTTTGATGAGTTATGGGACCATTGCTCCAATTGCATTAAAGTTGAGGGATAATTGCTCCAATTGGATTAAAGTTAAGGGTCATTGCTCCAATTCAATTAAAATTGAGGGCCCATTGCTACAATTTTTCTCATTTGGTTTTCCATATTTGTCCCTTGATTCAATATCCCGTGCGTGGCACGTGACTCATTTTGACGGAAGTTGTAACGGAGTTGACAAAAATGACCATAATTGCGCATTTTAATGAGTTAAAATAACCAATGGTCACAGATTTTTAGTTGAGGACCATTACTACAATTTCCTCATTTATGTATGACATCATAATGTTCAAAAGATGATGTATGAATTTGTTATGTGGGCTAAAGTTAATTTGATAAAATTTAATTTAATTACAAAGTTGATTATTATTTAGTCAGACTATTAGTTTATGATCGGTATGGTAAGGTTGTCATAATCCGGAGTCTCGACCAAATGCTACCTGGGAAAAGTTGTTTATGAAGGAAAATCAGCTTTGACAACAGGTATCATAACTTTCACAACTACTAGTAGGAAGCATTTTTGCTCACCACTATAATTATGGTGTATGCTCATCATATACTTAATCATCTGCCACATGTCATTTCACCTAATTCTAATTAGCTTTCACATTAAATGTTACTTTTTCAATTTTGTAAAAAATTAACTAAAGTTAAATGAAAAGACACGAGTCAGATAATTAGGTGTATTGTGAGCATACAACATAATTTATGATTGCGAACAAAAATACTTTCAATTACTAAATGAAGTCTTGGTCATCAAAGAGAACTTTCTCAATTAACTTCTCTGTTTTTTCCATGCCTTAGCTAAATCAAGTTTAAGGTAATCGTTTTCAAAACTTGCCATTATATTTGTTTACAGGAAGCGGATTAATGAAGGTTTCTAGTACATAAGTTACTTTTGTATTAATTTTTCGGAAAATGATAGGAAGACCACATTTTATCGTAGAATCAAGTATATAATTGAATATGTTGATGCATTTTTTTCTTCTTTTTTTTTTTGGATTGAGTAAATGTGTAGGTTGAATATACTACAAGTCCCGACTCAGCCTTCACAGACAGGTTTGTCGTGATGTACAATATAATGATATAACCGCAAGAGGAAGAAGTGCAAGAGGACTATTTTGAAAACTAGATCCGCGTTAGCATCAATTGATTCCATGATTTTATGTCGAAGCTTCTAAAACTAAACCTAGGGTTAAATCCTAGGAACTTAAAAAGAAAGGTCCAGTCATGTAGTCAGTCTGCAAGCCAAACGAACAAGGATGCGTGATATGAACACAGAATCAATATTACATTGTACTTCGCTTTCATTCGACATGAAGAAACTACATTTTCCAAACAATATCTGCAGTCCCGAAAGAAGGGGAAGAGACTGAATTCATGGCCCTCCCCGCAACAACTACAACATTTTCATCATAAACTCACCTCCTCACCTTGCTCGCGAGCAATGGAAGCTGAGAGAATCCCGAGGTCGCGATTTAGGAATGTCAATGCAGATTCACACTCAGAGATTATTCTTGTGACAGATGAGGGCTCGCCAGCAACTGAGTCAGATGATCCAACAGCAAGGGCTGCGTATGAGTCTCTAAGATTCCTCAAGTTCCCCAGGAACTGCAATAAATGTAAGAATTATAAGAAGAAAACGCCTTGTTACAAAATTCATGGTCATACGAGTAGTAATTTGATCTACAATGCTCACTGCCCAATTAATCTGAACACTCCAAATTATACCTACAGCATGTCAGCAACATGTACACACCCTGACACACAAAAGGCAATGGGGGAAGTAATACCATGTTTGGGAGCAACAGAGAATGGGAGGAGAGAATTCCACCAGACGATTTTAGTTATGGTTTTCACCTACTGTTCAGTTGAAGAATATGGATTTTCCTTGTCTGAGGAAAAGAGAAGGGAAGCAGAGAAATCCAGGAATGGTTGAAATACAATATTTCCCTTTGCGTAATGTACAAACATTTTGGCACTAATTTCGTAAGTTTTTTTAAGATCACAAGGTAAAAATAAATAACCAGACATTCGGTCTTCCCATTTTTTCTCCCCATGTTGGAGGGTAATGCTTTATCGAGCTTGAGAAGAATGCTTTCCTAGCTTAAGGATAAACTGCCTTTCCCACTTCTTTCCTTCACATTTTTCTCCTCCAAAACAGAATGTAAAAGGTGAAGTTGACCAAGTGAGCACTGAGTACGTGCTACAAGAAAACGGCTACTTTTTACTTAATTTTCCATGCTAACTTAGGGGCACTATGGACGTTTGAACCAGGGATAGTCTGTGTAAACAAGTGGGGGATTAGCCATCACAGCATTTCCATATGGACAGCAAACACCAGGCACAAATGTGAAGGGTGAGAAGAGAAGGGACAACATTAAATTTAGAAGATCAAGGTTTCAGAATAAAAAGGCCAATGAAAAATGTGGGAATATGCAAAAGAACGTCCAATTGTTCACTCCGGCCAGCTTCAACTAAGGCCCATCATGCGTGCCCCACTGTGCATCCCCATGAAACCTCTGTAGAGAACAAGCCAAATGTGGCATGTAGCTTTGAACAATTTCAATCCAGACCCCTTCCAACCAACTAACCCCAGATTCATATGTTCATCACCTTAAATAAATGAAAACACCTGTCCTTGTGACATTCAATAGTAAACGAAATTTAGTATAGATTGAATACTGATGAACTACAGTTGAGAGATACTTCACCGGTACATAATTATGTATAACAAGAAGATATATCATTTTCAAGACAGGTAGTAACACCTGTTGAATAAGTGGAATTGAATAAGTGGAAAATGAGTTCTCCATGAGGTCTTAATACGATATAAAAACCATCACTACACTAGCGGTATGTGAACTAGTGACTTATTATTCAGACTAATGTGCTAGGGAAAAATGTATAGATTAGCAAAAGAGATACCTTCAAAAGCATCTTGTATGCCTCCAACAATCGATTGGCAGCCGGCCCAAATCCATGGAGCTGGGGTACCTCCATCATATGTGTCCAGGGACGTATTTCCTACGAAAGGCGCAACATTTCCAGGTTGAAGATAAGCATAGATACCTCATACACATGCACACAAAGCAAATCAAATAACAGAAAGGTATTTTGGATTCAGGCACATCAATAAATGTCAACATTCCAACCGGAGTAGAAGCTAAAAAGTGAACTTCAATATAAGCAAGGAGCTGAAACGGAACCATAAATTTCTCCCATGCCAACCAAGCCAGATACGTGAATATGGAATCCACCAAAAAGCATATAGTTCATCATGGTGCACATGTACCACCCGCGCCTCACTTTTTTAGCAGATATAAAATTCTAACTAACATGTCAAAATATTTATTAAAAGTGGTACAAAAAACAGGAAAAGAAAAGAAGAAAAGGGACATCAGATTGTCAGAAGGCAGAGTATAAAAAGACAGAGCAGCTCCAACCTTAGTGTAAATCGTATTGAATGATTTTGCAGTTTCCAGAAAAGACTCCAAATGTGCACGCAATCTTGATTCCACCTCTGCATAATCCTCATCTGGGTTGTAAGCATGCTACATGCAATAGCACATAGAGTGAGAAAAAGAAGAAATTAACCGGGACGAGGGGAACTTTATAAATACATAAGATGTAGATTGACAACCCAAATTCGAGGGAGAACTCATTGCCAGAAGAAATATAGTTTACTTATAGGCATTGGGAAAGATTATAAAAAAACAGAAAGAAAAAATGCAAAATGCATACGACAATAAATGAATGTTAATATACCACACTAAATTATATATATATATATATATATATATATGTATATATTAAGAACAACCCTACGAACATATAAATGAATCTTTCAGCAATCTTTGGCACTAGAGAGGGTATTACTATGCATCTGTTCTGTGCATATCAGCATAGGATAGGTGAAGCTCAAAGAGAAATGGAAAAGTAAGGAGGTGGTGTCTTTAGGTGTCAGAGGCAGTCAGAGAAACTGAGTACTTTCATAAACACAATGACAGAGGGTAATGACAGTAGAATGGCTGTAAAAGAGAAGCAGCGGTATACTATTTTTTTTTTTTTTAAAGAAGAGGTTATTTTCTGGTTTAAGTTGGACGATTTAGTTATTATGCTGAAATAAACAATTGGCATAATTATATAGCACAAAGAGAGCTAGGTGAAGCTGATCAAATAGCTGAATAGTTCCAGGATACAAATCATAAGAAAATATAAGCAACTTTTGTAAAAGGCAAGAAGGTCTAAGTAAAGGAGTAGAACCTTTGAAGCCAAATCGTCAACCTTCTGTTGAAGACTTAAGAATATCTTTGATTGTTCTGAAAGCTTTTTCTCCAGTTCGTAAACATCAGGCCTGCAAATGAACTTTGATTAAACAAACAGGATGTTATTGTATCTAATGGAATAAGTTGTTCAATTTTACATGACGTGATCATCTCATTTAAGCATTTTATCCTAATTAATTCGGTTGGTTTTCAAAGAGGTTTCTTCTTTTTGACAATAAAATTTCAGGGAAGCAGTTATTCATTTTAATTCAGGGGAGCAGAAACAAAAATGAGGGCTTTTCATTTTGTTAAACAGTAAAAGGATAGATTTTCAATGAAGCAATTATTTTTCATTGTGTTACTTCATGGGCGGTGTTGAAAAATAGATAGCCTTACAATGGATATATGGACTGAATCTGAACATCTGCAGGGAACAATTTGCACTCCTCGGAGAATATTTGAGCTTGTTTTTCAGCTATGGAATCAATTAGTTGTATGTCCTTTGCTACCTGCTCATCGGTACTGCAGAAATTACAGGTCTCAGCCTAAAATGATTTTCAAAATCAGAAAACAAATCACATGTTGTAGAAGATGTATAAGTTATTGTATCAAAAAATAACATCTTGCCAAGCCATGTAATACTTAGTATCATCCTACCTCCATTCTTGATTATCAGCATAAATACTCGCCTCCACAAGATCTACAATTAGATGAAGCATTTCAGTGCGATCTTCATAGCTTCCCCGCCCCTACAACAAAATTGCTTTGCATTCAACAAAAGTGGAGAAAACTCACACAGTAAAGAGTTGCTACCCAAAGCACTTCAAATAAACAGCAATGAAAAAAGATCGACATTATTTAAGGATTATCAATTACTAAATTTTACTTAATGGAAACTCAATAGAAATATGAATATAGTGATTCGACTCGTGATGTAATTGTCATAAAGATTGGTTGCCCGAGAAACCAACCAAACAATGACTTTCAAATGGGATATGAAATAAAAAGACAACACAAATAAAAGTGCACTCAATTTGTAAAGCTTGCTAAAGAAAAAAATTAAAAAAAAAAGAAATTTCCCATATCAGCAGAAAAAATACTCCTAAATCAACAGAAATCCACAACTAACTTGGATGGCTTCTGTGTCAATAGTAGTAGTAATACCCAAAAACTTTGCAATCTCTGCCAAATCTGCAAAACAAAAGAATATTTGTTATGAGAAACATAAAAAGAGAATATTGTTGCATCAATGACCAAAAACAGGGAAACATAGCAGGTGCATCATATATAATATCACATACTCAGAAACTTGGAATTTGGAAAGGAAAAAAAATCAACAGATAGGCCAGATGGCTTTAGAAGAAGGATTAAACAAAAAGGAAGCAGCAAGAGAAGGATGATCCCCAAAGTTATCTTAAAAAGTCCAGAAGGAGAGAATTTGGGTGCATACAGTACCAAGTTGGATAATTTATAAACTCCCAAGCACAAGCAATATCCTACCCTTGCTTGCTTCGTTAAGGTGACACTGGGTTGAGATTGTGCAACAACAGCTGCAGCAAGCATCCATCTTTTATATAGTAGGATCGATATGTATTCTTATCTTCGTACACTAAATAGTCTTATTCTAGATTTGAGAGATTGGCGATTTTGCCATATCAGTTTGGCATGGCCATGTAGAACATATATGTAGTGCTGATACCAAAAGGTTGTTTTCGGTTAGTGTTCGGAAACTACTGCAGAAGTTCTTTAAAGTCATAATTTTTGTCAATCTTCATTATCATCACGAAAATTTAAGAAGTCTACAGACGAGTTAAACAAACATAGCGGCCCACATTTCCGTTTATAATTAACATTACAACACATTAATAAACTTTAGATCAACCATACGATAAAATTCAAAAACCAATATAAAGTCTACATTTTCATCAAATTCTCAACAAATTCAGCACGACCCAATTCAACATTCTACAAGAGAGGGCTTACACTGGATTCGAGCGGTCTCATCGTTGGCGTCCCCTTGAAGATTTTGTTGAGAGAATGGCGACTTGTCCCCCAGCAAGCTGAAATTACACCACAGAATCAGGGCAATCAAAATTGTTACACAGTGAGAACCAGAAAAGGTCAAAGAAGTAGAGGTAAGGACATGTGGTGTACTGGAAGAAGAGCCACTCGAGAAGGGCGTAGCGCTCCATGCCGGCGAAGAGGAGGGACTGAGCAGCCGCAGTGGCTCTAGGATAATTCAGCAGCGCCAGCTTCCTCTGTATCTCTTCCATTTGCCGTGCTGCCATTTTCGAACTCCAACACTAAATCAAACACTTGGACTGAGATCCGAAATCGTCACAAAAACTGAAAAATGATTCGGTGAATTTTGAGGTTTTAGTTGGGGCGTTTGAATCAATCAACTATTTGAGATTTTGGCTTTTGATTTGATAAATTACTTTTGAATTTTCTTTAATTAGCGAATGATGGAGGGACTCTTCTTTTGCCACGGAATTCTCCGAACCAAAATGATTGGGCCAACATAAAACAAACTGAAAACACAATCATGAGGCCCAAAGCCCAATCTACTAAATCCACATGGGGAACGATTTATATTATAGACACTCAAATTTTACATACTTTGTTAATTTATGTGTCTCGGTTCTTTAAGGGTGCGTTTGGTATGTAGGACGGGACGGGACGGGACGAAACGGGACGAGGCGTTCCGTCCCGCGTTTGGTACACCAAAAAATCGTGGAACGGGTTGTCCCATGGGACGAAATTTGGCTGATTTTTCGTTCCACCTCTCCCCCTGGAACGACCCGTTCCATATCCGTGGAACACAAATTTATAACATTTTTTCCCTTATTTTTTTCAATATGTACATCATCCGTTCCGTCCTGTCCCGTCCCGTACCATTCTGTCCCGTCTGCGTACCAAACGGTACCTAAGGGTTAATTTGGTATTGATGTACTTTTAAAAAAATATATATATATTTTTGTTGTGCTGTGAGAATAAACAGCTGTGAAATAAAGTTGTTAAGTGTTTGGTAAACCTTTTTTTTTGTAAAAGTGCTTTTAATATATTAAAAAAAAAACAGTTACTAAGTGTTTGATATACTTTTTTTATAAATTGCTTTGAATATGTTAAATGACTAAAAATGATATAGTATTTAATTTGATATAATAATTGTCTAAGACAATAATATAGCAATAAAGATTGTAATTTTGTAAAACATGTGGGGGTATACTTGTCATTTGAAAATTTTAATAAATGAGCATTGATTACTATGCTTTGAAGAAAAGCATTGATTAATATGCTTTGAAGAAAAAAAAGCACTTTTTTAGAAACATGGTAGGCTCTACTTCTGCTTTTCTATACTTTTCTACTTTCATTGACAGCAGTTTTTAAAAAAAGACACTTTTTTTTTTTTGTTTTACCAAACACATTTAATGTTCCAAATTTTTTAATAAGATGCTCTTTTTGAAAGCATAACTATGGTGTATGCTCACCATATACTTAATAATCTGTCACGTGTCATTTCACCTAATTTTAATTAACTTTCACATTAAATGTTACTTTTTCAATTTTGTAAAAAATTAACCAAAGTTAAAGGAAATGACAC
The DNA here is from genome assembly GCA_036320875.1 of Cotoneaster glaucophyllus. Lineage (NCBI taxonomy): Eukaryota > Viridiplantae > Streptophyta > Magnoliopsida > Rosales > Rosaceae > Cotoneaster > Cotoneaster glaucophyllus. Next base: position 7,551,746 of record CM070070.1, read on the forward strand.
ATGTCAAATGATTAGGTGTATTGCGAGAATACATCATAGTTTATGATGGCGAACATAAATTTTTCCACTACTATATGAAGTCTTGGTCGTCAAAGAGAACTTTCTCAATTAACTTCTCTGTTTTTTCCATGCCTTAGCTAATCAAGTTTAAAGTAATCGTTTTCAAAACTTGCTATTATATTTGTTTATAGGAAGCGGATTAATGAAGGTTTCTAGTGCATAAGTTACTTTTGTATTAATTTTTCGAAAAATGATAAGGAGACCACATTTTGTCCGCTAAATCAAGTATAATTGAATATGTTGATGCATATATATTTTTTTTTTTGGATTGAGTTTGTGAAATTGGATTCTCATCTAAACGTAGTCTTCCAAGTAGGATAGATTACTTAAATCTGTAGGGAAGTCATCATCAGAAAGATTGCACTCACCGAGATCCAACTTAACTAAAGATTGCACTCATCATCAGAAAGATTGCACTCACCGAGATCCAACAGAAAGAATACATCATATAGTAATGGAAAAATTTATGTTCGCCACCATAAGTTATGATGTATTCTCACAATACACCTAATCATCTGACCCACGTCATTTCCTTTAATTTTGGTTAGTTTTTTACAAAATTAAAAAAGTAACATTTAATGTGAAAGTTAATTAAAGTTAGGTGAAATAACACGTGGCAGATTATTAAGTATATGGTGAGCATACATAACAGTTATGGTGGTGAGCAAAAATGCTCCCTACTAGTAATTGTGAAAGTTATTATACCAGTTGGGGCAAAGCATACACAGAAATATACGTACCGAAATATACGTACCGAAATGTACGTACCGAAATATAGATACCAAAATGTACGTACCGAAATGTACGTACCAAAATATACGTACCAAAATGTACATACCGAAATATACGTACTAAAATGTATTATATTGAATTAATGTACCTAAATGTTAATACCAAAATGTATGTACCAAAATGTACGTACCGAAATGTATGTGCTGAAATATAGTATATTGAATTAATGTACCTGAAAGTCAATACTCAAATGAGAGGTATTAGGTTCGAATCTCGTGGATGGCGGATTCGATACCAAATTAAATTGTCCATTGTATGGCTTAGCCGAACCCCCCTTGCCTTAGTGTAAAATATATCGTTCTACTAAAATAAAATAAAATAAACTCAAATGTGTGTACCAAAATATATGTACCGAAATGCATATATATGTTTGTATCAATGAATTAATGTACCTATATATTTGTATCGATGGATATACTGAAATATTCAAATATATTAATGTACCTAAATGAAGAACATACAAAATTGTTATCAGACTATATATTATAAAAAAAATTAGTTGCCTAAATGTAAACATTAAAATATTATGATAAATTAAATGAAAATTAAATTTAAATGTAATTAATACATTAAAATAAAAATAAAAAGATAAATAAAACATCAAAATATAACTAATAAATGAGATGATTAGATGTACTAGGGACTAAAATTGGATTTTAATCTTACACAAGGTTATAGTCTAAAATTCATATTTTTTAAGGATTAAAATTGTCACATCCCGGCCCGGGGTCGACCACTTCCCGGGCCCGCTCCACCACCGTAGCACGATATTGTCCGCTTTGGGCCCCGACTACGCCCTCACGGTTTTGTTTCTGGGAACTCACACGAGAACTTCCCAGTGGGTCACCCATCATGGGAGTGCTCTCGCGCGCTACTCGCTTAACTTCGGAGTTCCGATGGAACCCGAAGCCAGTGAGCTCCCAAAAGGCCTCGCGCTAGGTAGGGATGGGAATATACATATAAGGATCACTCCCCTGGGCGATGTGGGATCTCACAATCCACCCCCCTTAGGGGCCCGACGTCCTCGTCGGCACACCATGGCCAGGGTTAGGCTCTGATACCAAATTGTCACATCCCGGCCCGGGGTCGACCACTTCCCGGGCCCGCTCCACCACCGTAGCACGATATTGTCCGCTTTGGGCCCCGACTACGCCCTCACGGTTTTGTTTCTGGGAACTCACACGAGAACTTCCCAGTGGGTCACCCATCATGGGAGTGCTCTCGCGCGCTACTCGCTTAACTTCGGAGTTCCGATGGAACCCGAAGCCAGTGAGCTCCCAAAAGGCCTCGCGCTAGGTAGGGATGGGAATATACATATAAGGATCACTCCCCTGGGCGATGTGGGATCTCACAAAAATGAAGTTTTCTAATTTTACTTTTAGAGGCATAATTACTCAATCAATATTTGCCACGATTTCAAAACATATTTTACCTTTCTAATAGACGAATAATGAAGTTTCTGTTGGTTTAAATTGCTTTTCATATAATGTGTGTAATGTTGTGGCAATTTTCGACATGAATTTGATGCTACTGAGATTTTGGGTCGATATGTTATGAGATGTGATTCGATAAAAATTGGGGAAGAAATATATTAGCCACTTGTAACTTTGATAAAAATCCATGAAAAAAGTCCACACAAATCCTAAGAAATCCATGAAAGAAGTTCAAACAATCCATAGACATCTATAATGGAAATTCATTTAAATTTTTCAAAATCAATATAGAATTGTAGAATCTATTAAAATCCTTTAAAATCCGTCCCTTAACAAAATCTTTTAAAATCCTATAAAATCCAAATTGACTACACCCCCTAAAACTCATATTTATGTCTCTGGCGGAATGGAGACCCAATTTGAGTTTCAGTATGAGATTTGAGTTGAAAGTGGAGCCTGTGCCAAATAAGAAAATTGTTACTCAACCAAAAATAATGAGATTTGAGTCAAATTATCTCCAATACACAACCAAATTGTTAAAATTCAAATATGAATTTTGAGTCCAATATCTTCTCCTTCGGTGCAAGGACTCAAATTTTAAAACTCAAAACGAGTTCTAGAATTTGAGTTTTTAAGATCCAAATACATCACCTTTTAAGATCCAAATATAAAAATATTGTCTAAAATTGAGTCTTTACATTAGAGATACTCTGATAGGTCTCTCGTAAAACCAAGTTGGTCATGAAATGTTTAAGCGCTTCCCCACATGCATGTTAGCTGCCGCACGTGTAATCGTCCAATTGTGAATTCCACAATGATCCATCTATGATTTGGTTTTGTCTTTGTATTTCATGGGATTTGTTTCTTTTTATTTATTTTGTTTGTTCAAAGTAAATGCAATGCTACTTAATTAATCAAATATAGGGAGGTTAATTAAGTATCTAATCCTTAATAATCAACTCGTAAAACATATTAGATCAATTAAATTATCCATCTCTAAATGTCGATAATCATCTCATGATCCATATGTCATTATGCACTTTTTTATTTTATTTATAGTTCTATTGAGAGTAATGTTCAGAAGATCGCATCACGCGTATTTTTAACATAAACGGGGAGCTTATTAGCTATACAAGTAGAGTTTTTAAATATTTTTCCTCAGGTAAGGAATTGAGTAGAACCAGGAAAATGCAAAGAACAAGCTCCAGGAAGACACACGTGTGCAGATGTGCTTCCATGTGCTCAAATCAAAATCAATTAGCTGCTGAAATTCCAGCTCTATTTCTCCTGTATACTATATTCAACTCCTTATGGCCAAACTTCATTTATTTTTCCAAATTACCATTCTTATGCTAAAATTTGTAGCCAGTAGGCAATTATCGATTGTAAAAGGGAACTCGGATAATTATTTGACATTTACATTCCAGTGGTCGGTCAAGAGCAAGGACTAAAAAATCGATAATATCGGCGAAATATCGCCGATATTATCGTTTTTTGAGACCGGCGATATTTTGGTGAGTAAAATTAAAATATCTTCAAAATATCGCGATATTAGCAATATTATCGCTAAGATTCGTCGTCGCCGCCGCCGGGAGGTGAGAAAGGGAGGAGGAAACCACAGGTGGTGGTGGGTACGAGGCCGGAGAAGGATCGAGTTCGAGAAAGAGAGACTGAGGGAGAAGAAGAAGGATGGACCGAGGCAGATCGAGATCGAGATTCGAGATTCGAGAGAGACTAAGGTGAGGTAGAGACGGAGACGGAGAGAAGGAGAGAAGGAGACCGGACCGAGGGAGAGAAGGAGATGGAGAGACCGAGGGAGAGACGGAGACGGAGAGACCGAGGCAGAGAAGAATCCAGAAAGGCTCTGTCCTCTGTGTTCTGCTTGTTGTGTGTGCTTGTGAAGGAGACGGAGAGACCGAGGGAGAGAGAAGGAGACTCTGGGTATGCTTGTTGCGTGTGTGCGTGTGCTTGTTGCGTGTGCGCGTGTGCTTGTTGCGTGTGTGCGTGTGCGTGTTGCATCATGTGTGTGTGTGTGTTGCAGATTGTTGCAGAGGTGTCTGTGATGTGCCAATAATTTTGCAAATAAATCCAAAGAAAACCCACTGTGAAACTGAACCAAACCGTCATATGCTCATACTGCTATACAGGCATGTAGCCTTACACCTTCAAATCACATGTGAAATGTGAATATACATGCATGATTCTCCAGCTACCCATGCCACGTGTCAGCATGCATGAGTGAGAATTGGTAACCCTAGTTCTGATGTTTGGACAGAGGGTGTGTGAAAAAAATCAACTTAAATCAACTTAAATCAGCTCGTTATATAATCAACTTAAATCAGTTTGCCAGCTCGCAATGTTTGCCAGCTCGCTATATAATCAACTTAAATCAGTTAAATCCATCATGCAATGCATTTACTTCCAATTTTTTGTGATAAACTAATAGATAATTGACTAAATAAACATCATGCAAAGTTTCAATAAAAATTTCCAAGTTTTTCTTACAATTTCCGTGGTTTTTATTCAATTATTATCGATATCGATAAGATTCTGATATTCCATCGATATTTCCGTATTTTGGGACTACCGATATTTCCGATATCCTCGATATTTAATACCTTGATCAAGAGTCAAAAGCCGCCTCTTACCGAAGCCTCTTTCTAGTAAATTGCCTTTTGCCTCAACGTCCAACAAAATATCTTAGGCATATACCAAACTGAAAAGGAATTACAAAATCAACAACTAGACTTAGAAAAATCTCGTGTCCTCCTCAAATCCCCAAACCCTGCGCATTTATATGTACTTGCAAAATCTCTGTCCTTCTCTCTCTCTCTCTCTCTCTCTCTCTCTCTCCACAACGGCACAACCACAACCAATTGCCACAACACCAAATGCTTACCTTGAATCTCAGTTGTCCTTCTTCCCCAGTCACTTTCTCCAAATCCCACCATCAATTCCCCCCTATTAATGCCGCCTCCTCCCCCTCATCGTCACTTCTCACCAGAATCCAAACGCACTCATATCCTCTGCACCAAGAACCCACCTCTTTGAAACCACAAACATCCCCCAAATTCTCCAAATTCTCAAGCTTTACCAGAACCCATGGCTACCCATTTGGAATTTCTTCGAAAGAAACAAAACCCATGTGCCAGATTCGAGATTTGAGCTCAAAGATCAGCCATTTGAGCAAAACCTGTGGATTCCCATCTGGGTTTGGAACAAAACCCAAATCCCAAATCCCCAAAGTTGCTTCTGAATCTAATCCAGGAGGAGAAACGGAAGCCGCAGTATCAAAGCCCAAGGCCACCACCGTCCAGCTCGCGCTTATTTTTGGGCTTTGGTACTTCCAAAACATTGTCTTCAACATCTACAACAAGAAGGTACTGAATGTCTTTCCATTTCCATGGCTTCTCGCATCTTTTCAGCTCTTTGCTGGGTCTGTCTGGATGTTCATTCTCTGGTCTTTGAAGCTCCAACCCCGCCCGAAAATTTCAAAACCTTTCATCGTTGCACTCCTTGGACCTGCATTGTTCCACACTATAGGCCACATTTCAGCATGTGTCTCGTTCTCTAAGGTGGCTGTTTCTTTCACCCATGTAATCAAATCCTCGGAGCCTGTTTTCTCAGTAGTGTTTTCGTCGTTCCTAGGAGATTCGTACCCGTTACAGGTCTGGCTCTCAATTCTCCCTATTGTAATGGGTTGTGCTCTAGCTGCTATCACCGAGGTATCATTCAATGTGCAAGGCCTTTGGGGTGCTTTGATTAGCAATGTCGGGTTTGTGTTGAGGAACATTTACTCAAAACGTAGTTTACAGAACTTCAAGGAAGTAGATGGGTTGAATTTGTATGGTTGGATCAGTATAATTTCGTTCTTCTATCTGTTTCCTGCCGCTATTTTCGTTGAAGGGTCTCAATGGGTTCAAGGATATCACAATGCTCTTGCAGCTGTGGGAAAACCATCCACATTGTACATATGGGTGTTGTTATCTGGAGTGTTTTACCATCTCTATAACCAATCGTCGTATCAAGCACTTGACGAAATTAGTCCCTTGACCTTTTCAGTTGGAAACACAATGAAGAGGGTGGTGGTAATCGTAGCGACTGTGTTAGTGTTCAGAAATCCAGTTAAACCTCTTAATGCACTTGGCTCCGCCGTTGCAATATTTGGGACTTTCTTGTATTCGCAGGCAACAGCTAAAAAGAAAAAGGGAGGTGAAAAGAAGGATTGAATATAATTTTACTTGGTCTGGTAAAATTTGTGATTTTGCTTTGGTTTATTATACAGTTATCAAGTTTTAATAATGGCTCAGGTTTTGATATCATCATTCCTTCCCTTTGATTTCATACTTGCATCCATGTGTGTTATTGGTGAATGTATGATAGGATTGATGAGGCCTTTATTCTACCTGCTTACTTGTTACCTGCTTGTTGGGCGTGAAGTTTTTGTTCGAAAGTCGAATGATTTAGTTTTGGTGTTTATTTGAGCCTAGAGAGACCTAGGAAGTTCATAGCAGAGCTTTGCCTTTTGGTTAAGCTTGCACATATGGAGAAGGTCATTTTATAGTTAAGTTTCAGATGCATGTTGTCTGGCTTTATAGTTACGCGGCACCTGAGACTATGAAGGTTTGGGGAACATGGATTACTTGTAAGATGGTAGTTTATAGTGACACGATGAAAACCTACACTTCAGTAAATTTTTAAGTAAAGCAAAGAAACAAGGCTGGCTATAGATGAACCCAAAATTCCAAAGAAGGTATGGAGCCCCAAATTCATCTTTCACATTGAGTAGACCAAATTCACATGTTATCGAGTTTCCGTCGTGTTAACCTCTGTTTGTCATTTGCATGCTCGATGAACTTCACTTCTCTTCTTTTTCTTTTGCATCTAGTTCTGAGACCGTAAGCACTGCTTCATTTTTTAGTTGCAACGTTTAAACTCGTTTGTCCATTTTTCTGTCGTATGCAATGCAACGACCACGCTATTTCGTTATACTCCACTGCTGATCTTTGTAGAGGTATATTGATACTACTACCTTGAACTCTTGCTACTCTTGATTCAAGAGTAGAAAGATTTGCATTCAGTATCATCTGCATTCAAAATACTGTAGAAAGATTTGCTGAAAGTCGAAAATATTCGCCTCTTGATTATGCTTACGTTAACCTCCCCAAGTATAATTCGTCGTTTGCCAGGACGCGATTGTTCATGTATGAAGCACTTATTCTTCACAGTAGAGGAGGAGAAACTAGCAACTTTTACCAAACTAATCTCATAAAACCTAAATGGTCAACAATCAAAAGGCCTTGATTAATAGCATTGGTCAGTTGTTCATGTTGAGATCAAGATATTGCAAACATGTAAGGTTTCCAACCTAGTTGAGAATTTGGCTACCAAAAGATATACCAAATAGATCGAGATATCTTATACTGGCCTGTTTGGTAATCTATTTATTTAAGTACAAAGTTTCTTTAACTTAAAAACTGTTTTTGAGCCACCGAGCACCGTTGGCTCCCATTGAAGTAGAGGTGTCAAACCGGCACGGCACGAGCACGATGCCGGTACTGTATTGTGGTACTGTAGGGACGACAAAACTAAACAAAAACCAGCAGCGGCGTCTTATTGCTGCCTTAGCAAACACAAGAAATTCACTTCAACAAAAAATTGGGATACATACGTTTCGTCAACAAACTCAATTCATGTCTGACTGGTGATGAATGGCTCCCCACTATTCCATCTCTCTCTCACGTACACACATCTGGTTGAATAAACCAAATCAAAATGTTTGACCAAAAAAAAAAACCAAATCAAAATGTGTTACTCTATTATTTTTATGTTTTCAACTTTTTGTTTTCGTCACTTTGTAAATTTGTATGTCATTTCGTCTCAATCACGCTACAAATAAAACCAGAATTTCTATTGTTTAAGTGGGAATGTATTGACGTGAGTTAGTGAGAGCGTACAATGAAGATGTGCAAATTTGAGATGTAAAAGTCCAATTTACGGACTTATTTTTAATGTTGTGTCACAAGCTTCATAAGTTCCACTACAAAAGTGATCATGCAACGATATTGTCCCCTAAGGCCATCACCAAGCGTTTGGTCATATTTTAAGGAATAGCGCAAAGCTATAATTTTTCATCTTCAATGGTGCAGGGATTATATTTTGTTCCTCTCAATATATCATTACTTCTACCATCTCTGCAACCAATCGTCGTATCAAGCACTTGACGAAATTAGCCCCTTGACCTTTGCAGTTGGGAATATATTGAAGAAGGTGGTGGCAATCGTATCGACTGTGTTAGTTTTCAGAAATCCAGTAAGACCTCTTAATGCACTTGGATCCGCTTGCGTCCGTGTGTGATATTGGTGGACGTAAGCTAGGATTGCTGAGGCCTTTATTCTACGTGTTCACTTGTTACCTGCTTGTTGGGTGTGAAGTTTTGTTCGAAATTCGAATGATTTATTTTTTATGTTTGTTTAAGCCTAGAGAGACCTAGGAAGTTGAGTGCAGATTTTTCCCTTTGGTTTTAACCTTTCACATATGGAGAAGGTCATTTTATAGTTAACATTCATATGCATGTTGTCTGGCCTCATAGTTACGCGGCGCCTGAGAGTCTGAGAATATGAAGGTTTGGGGGAACATGGATTACTGGTACGGTAGTGGTTTACCGTTCTTATCCTTCTTGAGCTTCCTTACCTTGTAAGAAGAAGCTACAACGTGTAGAATATTGGCAACCGATTAGTTGTACGTACACCCTGATTCATCTAAACTATTGAGTACCATGCTTTTTTCAACTCAAAAAACTGTTTTTGAGCCACCGAGCACCGACTGAGATATGGAACTTGGCTCCCATTGAAGTAGATGTGTCAAACCGGCACGGCACGAGCACGGTGCCGGTACTGTAGGGATGACAAAACTTAATAAAAACCAGCTGCGGGGTCTTATTACTGCCTTAGTAAAGACAAGAAATTCACTTCAACAAAACATGGGGATATATATGTTTCCTGTTTTACTCTATTATTTGCATGTTTTCACTTTCTTGTTTTTGTCACTTTTCAATTCGTATGTCGTTTCGTCTTAATCATCCTACAAAAAAATGTACATTAATATGCAAATTACAAGTTAAGACAATAGGTGCCAATAAAACTAAAATTTCTATTATTTAAGTGGAAATGTATTGACTTGACTTAATGAGAGCGTACAATTAAGAGGTGCAAATTTGATATGCAAAAGTCAAATTTACAGACTTGTTTTTAGTGTTGTGTCACAAGATTCTTCAGCTATGCAACGATATTGTGCCCTAAGGCCATCTCCGATGGCTTGCCCATACTTTAAGGAATAGTGCAAACCTATAATTTTTCATCTTCAATGGTTCTGGGATTACATTTTGTTCTTCTTAATATTTTATTGCTTTTTAGCATAAATATTATGATACAAAAACTCACATATTAACTATTATGTGTTGTTTGAATTAATAAAACTACTATTTTAACCTATTTAAATATATTTTTTGGAACATATTATTTTATAAAAAAAAAAGTATATCAAAAACATCTATCTTTAGAGATAAATATTTCAAATATGACAGGTGTAAAATTGAAAACTATAGCAAAATATTTTTGGTACCAAGGCCTAATATTCTTGTTGGTATTAAGCGTAATGAACTTCAAGTGGGGAGATAATTTTTTATGTACTAGGAACACGAGTTGCTACATCAGATGTCATAATATAATTGGAGATATTATGTTTTAGTGTTTTTCAACTTGTATTATGATAAGTGGTCTACCGACTCGTGTTCTGAGTAGATTGAAAATTTTTTCCACATTCACTTATGACAATACCTAATGATTAATTTGTGTTTAAAACTTATACACTACTAGAATTTTGGCCTATAGCTACCCTTTTTTACACACCCTTGGCAATTGGTGGCCATAGATATAAAGTTGCTACTCTTACGTTTTTTTGGTGGCTTTACAGTGGGGTGCTACAGATATCGGTGGCCTTCAACATTGAGCCACCAATGATTGGTGTCTATTAATTATTATTTTTAAAAATTACTTTTCTTCTACTTTTTTATTTCATTATTTATTTTGTTGGCGCCTAAGTGGTGCTGGTTAATTTTTTTTTTTTCAAACCTGGATATATAGTTTTATTTCACCAATGATTGATGTCTGTTAAATAGTTTTATTTCTTAAAAAAGCTTTTTGTTCAAATTTTAATTCCATTTTATGTATGCATGTCGAAGATTGGGGACGAGGAAGGTGAATCAAGGCTATTTCGAACCTGGGCCGAGAAGAATGGAAGCCTTGGAAGGTTGTGATTTTCTCCTTAACCACAACTATCACATTTTATCTCTTGCTTGGATTTTTTTTTTTAAATTCCCAGGATCTGCAGTTGCAATTAGGGGTGGGCAAACGGGTCCTGGACCCGCGGGGCGAGGCGGGTCCTAACGGTTCGATCCAGGTTCGGGGCAGTTCCATATATTTTATACATAAAAACGGGGCGGGACGGGTACACATTTCTGAGGACACAGGGGCCCTACCCGGACCGTATCCCACCGTGTAATAGTGGAGATTAACTCTCCACCGTTCAATTCTCACACACGCCTACACAAACAATTCACACACACAATTTTGTCAATTCACCTTCTCCGTTTCTCAATCTCTCCCTCCTAGACTGAATCTCCACAACTCAGTTCTCCTTCTCGAATCTGATCGTCGATTCTCAGACTCAGTGGCACCTCTTTCTTTCTCTCTCTCTCTCTCTCTCTCAAACTAATTGACTCCTCTCCCTCTCGATTCTCAGACTCCCTCTCGATCTCGATAGTTGAGCTCCCTCCCGTCTGAAGTCGACTTTGACCACCACCACCAGCTCCTCTCAACTCCGACCACCACTTGACGGTCTATCTCACAAAAGGTATTCAATTTTCGGGATTAGGATTGAAAAATAAATTAGGGTTTTCTAGATTTTGGGACTTTGGGTTCTTGATTTGCTGCTTGTGTATGAGTTTTGAATTTGGTTTGCTGCTAGTGTATAAGTTTCGAATTTGGTTTGCTGCTAGTGTATGAATTTCGAATATTTAGATTTTGTGCTATTAGAGAAGATATGATAGAGTTATGGAGAAGAAAATGGGTGGAGATGTAAACGCAGATTATGTATGGGTTTTAGATCCAATATACGGGACAAAGAACTCTATTACTGGAAATCTGTGTTTGGTGCTTTGATTGCTCTGTTACACCAGTAAAAGACAACTGCTGCAACATGCAAAATAAGAACAAGCTACTTCTCTATTAGTTTTACACTTTTACTTAAAGAATTAATCTTTAGTCGTGTGTGTTAATTTTTCCATCTGATTCATTTCGAGTTTGTTGTTTTTCAATGTTGGATGTTTGGATAAAGGATTCATGTTATCATTCTGTTGCAGGTAACAACCATCAAGGTCAGCAATTTTTCCTTGGGTGCAAGTGAGAGAGACATAAACGAGTTCTTTTCTTTTTCTGGTGATATTGTTTATGTCGAAATGATGAGGTTCGATGATTGATTTAGTTTAATGGATTTATTGTCTTTCATTATCTTTGTCTGTCTGTTTTATTGAATGTTGATGAGGTTCGATGATTGATTTAGTTTAATGGATTTATTCTTTCATTATCTTTGTCTGAATCTGTCTTATTTGAATGCTCATGTACTGATACTAAGCAGTCCCAAATTGCATGTGTTACCTTCAAGGATGTACAAGGAGCTGAGACTGCAGTTCTCCTTTCGGTATTGCAATTTCTTCGAACATAATGTATCACCTCATCATTTTGGACGTTTGATGTTATTTGGTTAGCAGGTAGTTATGCTATGTGTTGTGTGTGCTGTCTGTGTGCTGTGTGTTCTGTTTGTGTGCTGTGTGTGCTGTCTGTGTGTGCGTGTTGTCTGTGTGTGTGTGATGTGTGCTGTGTATGTGTGTGTGTGCACGCACAGATGTGTGTGCGTGCTCTATGTGCGTGTGTGTGCTCTGTGTGCGTGTGTGCGTGTGTGTGTATGTGTGTGTGTGTGTGTGTGTGCTGTGTGTGTGTGTGTGCTGTGTGCATGTGTGTGTACTGTCTCTGTGTGTGTGTTTTGTGTGTGTGTGCTGTGTGTGTGTGTGTTGTGTGTGCGCTGTGTGCGTTGTGTGCGCTGTGTGCACTGTGTGTGGCTGTGTGCTGTGTGCGTATGCGCTGTGTGCTCTGTGTGTGTGCGCACGTGCGCTGTGTGTGTGTGTGTGTGTTGTGTGTTATGCTGTCTCTGTGTGTGTTGTGTGTGTGATCTGTGTGCGTGTGCTTGTGCTGTGTGTGTGTGTGTGTGTGTGTGTGTGTGGGTGTGTGTGTGCATGTGCGTGTGCTCTGTGTGTGCTTGTGTGTGTGTGCTCTGTGTGTGCGTGTGTGTGTGTGCTGTGCGCTGTGTGTGTTCTGTGTTGTCTGTGTGTATGTGTGTTGTGTGCTGTGTGCTGTGTGCTGTGTGCTATGTGCAGTGTGTGTGTGTGTGTGCTGTGTGTGTGTGTGCGCTGTATCTTCTAGTTCTTTTTTTTCTTGTTAAAAAATTTCATTTATGTGACATATCTTACATGTTTAAAAAGCTATTAATTAATTTATATCCATTTTGTTTCAGAAGCAATGGATGCTAGAGATTCAGATTCAATAAATGATGAGGAGTCCGTGGAGATTATAATGGGAACATAACGAGATCTTGGAAGCGAAACTCATCGAGTCGGTCGGTGAAGTCTGAGATCGGATCTAAGATTGTAAGCAAGCACCATCGTCTTCATTGTTCCTCAGATCAATGCCATAAGGAGGTAGTTGTTTTATATTTTTCCTAATTCGCAATCAAGTTTCCTTTTTTTTTTGTTTAATTTCTCAAATTTATCGTAATTTTTTAGGATTCCACAGTATTTGGAGGCAAAGGGGTTTAGACGGTTAAGGGGTTTGTTTTTTACCTTTGATGCCTTGTGATCGATCAACTGGAATTTCAAAATTGGATAATCTGTATTTTTGTTAGCTAGCTGTAGAGTTGTATGATAAGCTTGGATGTATTTGAGCTGATCTCAGTTAAATTTATACTTAATTATGTCCTCTAATTTTTTGAGTGTTGAAAACCTGAGAGAAACAGAGTTCATACCCCTGTGGTTTTTCACGTGGGATGTAACCCTACCTCTATAATTGTATAAAATTTGTACATTGGTTCCAACATTTGTACAAAATTGTATAAAATTTCAGTTATGCAAATTTATAGTTGTATTCTTATATTTTAATGATATTACAATTTGTTTTCTCACCAAAAACAGAAAAAGAAATATGATACTCCAATTTGGGTGCCCACAAAGGGCATCTTTTTTTTTTAATATTATTTTGCAACTTTGTCACCAATGTGAATTAGGGTGGCATTGTTTTTAGATGCCAATGTGAATTAGGGTGGCATTGTTTTTAGATGCCACCAATGTATTAAGAGTAGCCATTGTTACAATAGAGTCCTCTACATAGGCCACACTCTCTAATTGGTGGCTGCTTGGTGGCTATTGTGGTTTGCCACCAATGTGAGTGGCTACTCTTGACAATAGCCACCAATGGAAAAGGGTAGCTATAGACCAAAATTCTAGTAGTGATATGTCGTAAAACTGTGTGAATGCTCACATAATTTGACTAAAGAATGAAAAGTTAACATTGTAGGCTTAGTAGTAAAAGTTTGGTTTTCACTATTTTGGAACGAACATTTTCTTCATACATTTAAAAAGGTGCCAAATCAAAGCCTCTATATATATAGAGATGCGTTAGTAACTTGTACATCACAAGATCAAAAGTAGAAAGTGAATACCATTCTCTCTCTACTCTTTACTTGCTTTCATTGTCTGATACAATTACGAAAATAAAAAGTGTGATACATTACTCCTCTTTCATTTCAATCTCTAGCAAAGTTCTCTCTCACTTTCACCTATTAGTAACATTATGAATAATTTTTGCGTTATGTGATGAATATGGAACATTGGTCACAATTCGAACTTAAAAGTATAAGTATGCCAATTTCAAAATTTAAGATGTCATTCCAATATCCCGCGGTTCTTGCCTTCTGGGTACATACTACTGGGTGGTGATATGATATTATTCGTTACTTGTAATGAGAGGGTTTACGATTGATTATCTCAAAGACAAATTTAAATCAGATTATTAGTAGCTTATTTTGAAGTTTAATCTACCCTTCCACCAGTGTAGATAATATCGTTTAAAAAAAAAAAAAAAAGGTTGATTGATTCTCTCTGCCCTTCTCCCTTGGTCGTTCTCTGTCATCGGCTACCCTCACCTCAGTGACCAACCCACTTCAACCAGGTTCTCCAAGGTATAATTTTTCCTATTAAAATTGGTTTCAAATTTCTTGGTCTTAGGCTTTTATCCTTGATCGTTAATGTGGTATGCCTTATGACTTATGTTGGAGCTCAAAATGGTCTTAAAATCTCATATTTGAAGAAAACCTGTTCACCATTTTTCTTCATTGTTTTGCTCATCAACTTCAATGGCCATTGCTTGCGGAAATATTTGAGATTGCAGACCGATTCCAACTTTTCGCCTTTAATTATTTGCCCTACACACCGTTATTTTTTTATGATAGCTTCAGATTATGAATGCTCCTCAATTACTGGCTTCTGATGGTGATCCATGGTTGTTCTCAAATGGACTAATGCCTCCGCATTTTTTTCGATATGGTTAGGGATGTGGATGTGGCTGTGGTTGAGGTTAAAATAATTCTTGATATTCATATGTTTATAGCTTCACTTGTGGTCACTGGTCAGTCTGAATATTTTCAATCTATTCTCCTCATGTATTAGATGACTCTGGTGATTCATAGCCGTACAATTTACTTCCATTCCACACCCCTGGGATTTGGGTGCTTCAGGTGCAGAAGTTGGTTGACAATAATATTATAAAAATACTTTCTTTTTAAACACGAATATATTCTAGTTTGGCTACTCGCCGTTCGGAATACTTTTTCATATAATCCTGAAGTTATTAGTCTATTGGCAAACTTTATATCAGTCTCCTTAGTTCATCGTATGTTTTGTAACTGGTTTCCATGTGTTTCATTTTCACCCCTTCGGATACTTCTAAACAGTTTTATTTTACCTACTATGTAAAAAAGTTCTCCTTTTGCTCATCCTTTGTAATATAGCTTATGTTTCTTGCGCCAATGCATGTTTTGTGAAGTTATTTTTGAAGCTGTTAGCAACTTGTCATAACCTTCAAAAATTTTGACTTAGTTTTCAGCGTAAGATGTTTTCTTGTGTTTTGCGCTGTTAGGTGTCTTTTCATTAAGAGCAAGATCTGTTTCGTTGATAATTTCCTTTTTGTTAAGTTCCAGTTGCTAAAGTAGAAGATCCTCAAATGGGAGACCAACGTCACCAACCCACATCAAATCCCACGATTGAATTGCAAGGGAATGAGTTTTGGCCACTCTCGAAGAAACCCTTTTTTGAAGTCATTATCACAAAAGCAAATGTCATGCCCTCTTATCAAATGGTAAGTATCTTATCTTCCCATGATTAAAAGGTGGTGAGATATCCGACTATGTCAACTTCTTAACTGTTGATACGGTCCACATTAACATTATTGTCAATAGGCCATTGCCATGGAGTAACAATTTGTTTAACCAGCGCAATTAAAGATAATTTGGTTCCTGCTGAAACTTTTTTTCTCTGTCTTTGCATCAATAACGCTTTAAATCCATAAAAGTGTGCAGTACTCGTATGCTAATTTGTTGAAATAGGTGATCCCGGCCAAATTTCAACCAACACTACCTTCCTGTTCAATTCCTACGGTTCTCACGTTTGGGGGCAAAAACTGGGAGATGACATATACTGGTGGATCCATTCAGAGAAAGTCCGATATTAACTGGAGAGAATTTGTCAACGACAACAATTTGAAGGTTGGAGATGCATGTGTATTTGAACTTCTGGAGTGCAGCAGCACAAAACTGGTATTCAGAGTCCAAATTCTCAGAGGTGACATCCCATCTGAACTTCTAGGCAATCTCAAGGGTGATACTGTAGATGCACCAATTATTATTGATTTGTGTATTCTATATTCCCTGCCTCTTTCATCAATGCTCTCAGTTTCCCCAGTACATTATTGTCAGGAGCTAATATAATTTGAATTTGGGGAACTCCAGCATATCCTGTTAAGGATTCTAGATCTGTATACTATCGAGTTCCTTATGTTGTTCCAGTCTAGTCGTTATGGTGTAATCTGACATGATATTTTACATATAGGAATCTATTTTATGCACATTTGGATACGTTTGAAAGAATGTTATTTAGTAAAGTAGGTTTCGATAACTGTCCACTTTAAAAAGTTCATACCGTTCAACTGACCTGATGTCTCAAAATGCATAAAAAAACCTGAGGAATGAATTCTGAAGATCACATAATCCACTACCGTAGCAATACTGGCTATTTCTGACGAGTTGGGAGATTTTTCTGTGACTATCACAATTCTTGGTTTGAAGGACTACGTTGTCCACAAGGGATTCTTGAATCTGACGCAACTGAAAGAGGATGACACCGATTTATTAAACCTCTAAGTTGTCTTTGTTTAGTCCTTACTTATGTTTAATAATTTAGGAGACTCTGTAGTTCCGTCATTTGATTTAAGATTGTATCTTTTCATTCTGTTTTTTCATTTCTTTTTTCTCTCAGAAGTTGAGCGGTTGCTGGGAGAAAAAAGGAGCTGTTACCGCTGATTAGCTATTTGATTGCTTCTCCAGCCAACAGTAGACAAGAATGTTTAGGCTTTCAAACCTTGGTTAAATATATTCAGTAGGATGTCAAAAAGAAAAAGAAAATCGCAATCTGTTGAACAGTAGTTGAACTCCTGTAAATCGCAGTAGTTTATGGCATAAAACCAGTTTATAAGGTTTGGGGCTAGCTCAAGCGACGAGGGGATAGGAAAAATGATTAAGAACTTGGGATTAGGATAGATGATGAATTCGACCTGGACAAAAATAACCCGGTTCTTACAGTTATGTTTTTGTTGTTTATATGCTTCTGTAATTTGAACTTTGAAGCATGTGTGAAAGAATACATAAAGAAAAAAAGGACACAACAAAAACAGAAGGGTGAAAGATGGTTAGAACCCATCTACAAAAATTTCTAACTTTCTTCCTGACATCTTACCTTCTACTATGTTACAGGTAATCTCTTTATCTTCCCAGTCTGAGTAACAAGCATACACTCATTGCTTACATCTATGGTTTCATATCTTTGACTCTCTTTGAAATCCTACACGTCTTTAAGCTCTTCCCGAAGTTAACATGATATGAAATGCCAACATCTATGAGCTTTTCCAGAACTTACCATTTATTAAAACAGGCAAATTCGAAGCTAAGAGGAGGTTTGTAAGGAGGATTGTGTGACTTGCATCTTAGTCCTGTTCCTCTCAAACCGATTATAAGCAGTCCTTGTTCGTAGGAATAGTAATAAGCTTGAAGCTAACCCTACTATTGAAATACAGCCCCACCATATGAATGTCTGCCTATAGCATGAGCTTCCCATGCACAATGTTGCTTCCTTTAACAAGCTCACCGGGGTTGTTGAGCTTCCATCATTGGAATCATACACCAAAGCTGCAAGAAGGCCGTATAGGAGTGAGCCAATTGGGATGTTGGTGATGAGGATGTTGTGGTTTACGCCAGCGCTGCTTGGGCCGAAAAGCTCTGATGTAACTGACACAGCTGCAGAGAACACAAAGCCGGAGCTTATCCCAATCAAGCCTGTTCCAGCACGCAGCATTGCCTCACTGCCTGATGTGGCAAGCAGAATGAAGGCAATTGGTGTTGGCACCAGAGCAACTAGTAGCCATCCAGTCCTTGCAAAATAAACCTTGCTGCATTAGCAAGACGCAGGTTAGTTTTTATTGCATCTGGTTTTTTCTCATTCTCCAATTGATAAAAGCATTAGTTTTTTAGATACATACTCACGCAGGAAATCTGGTGCAGCTGAGAGCAAACGGCCGAAGAAGGAGCATGAAGAATATAGTGTGACAAGAGAACTAGTCAGGGAACCGTATCCAAGTGATTGTGAAATCTGGCCAAGATTGTTGCTGTAGACCAACCCAATAGTTCCCCCACAAAAGTATGCAGCATAGTATAGCCAAAAATCCCACCGACGTACAAGCAGCCTAGCTGAGTGCTCTTCACCTAGCACTGTCAACCTATCTTTTTCCATCACCTTCCCAAAACACGCGAAACACCCAAAAGAGCGTTCCTTGTCTACCAGCCCATACGAATTGGTGTTCGTGGAATTTGTGGCATTTGTGGCCTTCGTGGCATTAGCATTTTCACTTACATCAATGAGTTCCTTATGGAGCTCAAAATCATCAGTGTCAACCAGATTGAAGGTTGATGAGTTTTCAGAACGGAGACTTGAGGGGAAGTTCCTACGAGCCCACTCACGCGCATATGCCATGCCAGGCAGACACAGAGGTAGGATTAGGAGACAAATCGCACCTACTAAGAGTATCCGAGCTTTTGACACATCAGAGGATAGTGAGTTAAGGAGGAGGAGATATAGGCCTGTGACCACAGCTAGGATGTTTAGGCAAAGAAAAATCATGGAGTCACGACGAGTGGCCTCAGCAGGAAGTGATTGAACTGGGGGCTGACGGAGCACAGGGATGAGTGCTAAGCCGGATATGAAGAGAGGAACTAGAGCATTAAGGAAGAGGTAGATGGTATCGTCGCTCGGGTTTATTGCATTGGCAATGAGGGTGTAGAGGGCGGCACTTACCCCATTGAAACTGACTGTGAGAGACAACGCAAGTGCCCGGTTGGCTTGGAAGTGTCTGATGCATAGAACATAGCAGACTGTGTTGAACCAGCAGATGCTGCATCCAGCCAACAAGCATAGAAGGAATACCTGCCAAGCCAAAATACTTAACATTAATCATCTGGTTAGTTGTTTTTTGATCCTCAATCTTCCTTTGGTTTTTATTTTGTTCTCAATTGTTTTTTGCTACTTTTTCATTAATAGGTCCTTATGAAGTGATGATCACTTGGCCTAACTTGTATTGTGTCCTTATTCTTAATTCTTTGAAGCTTTTTGTCTTATTTATTCAAAGAAATAAACCTTGCTAGAGATTTGCAGCATAAGTAGTTAAGAGCGTTCATTCTTACATTTGAAGCCATGTGTACTATTCAAATCAATATTGGTTTTTTAGAAAGATAAAAAAACACAAACCAACCTACCTTAGCTTAACAGAGTAAGAAGTTGATTTATGGATGGTTAAGAGCGTTTATTCCTGCACCTGACATCACGTGTACTAATACTTCGTGACTGGTTATTTAGAAAAGAAACATGAACAAACCTTCCTAAGTTTAACAAAACAAATAGTTGATTTATGAAAGGTTAATTTAGTGTATGGTCATTTTTTTATTCTGTTTTTTATTTTTTACCACAGTAAATTCATGTTTTTACAGAGCTCAGTCAGTATTGTCTAGGTAAAGATGGATGACTCCCATGACCTCATAAACGAAGGGGATATTTGATATAAAATTATAAATCTCGGAAAAAGAAAATGGATTTACTCTTAACATTATCCTCTTTTTTTTTGTCTTTTTTTGGATCTTTGTAACTGACTTGTATGTTTCTGGTGTTAATATAATATTAGCTTTACTATAACATTAATTTGTCCTTTTGAGAACTGATATTTTTAGGTCCACAACTTTTTTATTTTCATTTTTTGAATTACGATTATATAATTACCAAGGGACGAGAATTTTGGCAGAGCTACACAATGCACCAACAAGAATAATGTGGTGTCATGCACGCCATTAACGAGAATTAAACTTAGAACATCTCACTTTTAAATAGCAAAAAATACTACTAAATCGAAGTACTAGATAACCTACAACTTTTATTTCGATGGTATTTTTTTCTCTGTGCAGAAACGAACCAAAACAAAAAAGAGAGGGAAAAAATTCATCATCTCCCGGTTTCTAGTTTTTTGGGGGGTTTAAGGTTTCTAGTTTATGCAACATTAAATGGTTTGGATTTTTCTTTTGAAAAGTGGTAGATGGAACTTACACATCAGCCTGATGCTTTTGTGGTTGTGGTAGTTATTGTGTGGAGCCGCGGAGGTTAGAAGTTCACCAATTTTAGGCCAAACTTCCCCTTGACTTTGCCAAGAAAATACAACAACTAAACAAGAAAAAGAAAACCCACTCCAACAAAATTAGAAATGAAATATTAAATAAGGGTAGCGATTTTCACTCACGTTTTCTCTTCTTGAACTCGTTTTTATGTTTATGTCCGTAGATTCTTCGTTGATTTAAAGAAAGAAAATGAAAGTGCGAGAATCATAGAATTTCGATAAAAGAATTAAAAGAAAGAAAGATGAGAAGTGACTAACCATAACATAAGGCAGAGAGATGAGTCTTTGGATGACAAACCATTGGAGGCCATAACCGAACAAACCCATGGAGGCAGCCATGAACATAACAACCCACAAGGGAAAATACATGAGAGAAACCCCAGAACACCAACCCAATGCCTTCCCCATATCCGAGGCCACAGATAGATAGTTAAGCTGCACCTGAGAAATCCCCAGCACAGATTTCAGGTCAGAAGAATAGGATGCGAAATCAAAGTTCGTCCCTGTGAACGCCTGTATCCATGTCGCCGCCACGAGTATCATCCATTTTCTTGATTGCCCAACCATTCTTTCTCGGACCCCGAAATCTTTGATTTCTAATTCAAATTGTTCTTTGAATCAGAAACCAAATCCGCATAGGATGTAGAAAAAACAAAATGGGTTTGTGGGGTTTGAGGGGCAGAAAGAAGGGGTTTTAGAGGTAGGTTTTGTTCTGGGTCAGGATTGGATTGGATTGATGTTTTGTTATGGTGGTGTAACTATATTTGGCAACTGCTTTGTTTGTACATGTTGGTGGTGTTTGTTGGCGCCCTCTTTTTTTATGCATCAGTTTCTCTCTCTACAATCTATATATACACACATATATATATATATATATATATATATGTGTGTGTGTGTGTGCATTCTCTCTCTTCACTGCTATCTTTATGTTTCGTCTGTTGGTGTTAGCCTCTCTGTAGGCTTTCGTGCGCTCTTTCTGTTTTGTTGCTTCGTTCTTTGTTCGTTGCTTCGGTTTCAAAAAAAAAGAAAAAAAGAGAATCAGATAATGCAGTAATATTTCTGTGAAAGGAAAGGGTTATTTGGATATTTGTTACGTGCTGGTGGGTGAAAATTGCTTGTGCGTTAAGATATTGATTTGTTGAGCCTTGTTTTTAGGAGTTTATATTATACGTATAAGGTGGTTAGGAGTTCAAACTTGCAAGCATATTATAGCTGGGAGCCTGGGATATTTATTAGTTAATTTAATATGATTTTTGCTCAAAAAGTCTTGGACTTTTGACCGAGTTGAAATCTCCCGACAAGAACCGATATATTTTGTCAAACGATATATTTTGTTAGATTATATGTTAGATTAGCCATTGATGGGATTCAAACTCATGCCGTCATGTAAGGGCTCAACACTTATCTTCTAAATTTGCTTAGGGATCTTAAACTCCTCTGTTTTATTGGTTATGGACTGCTAAGACATTCTAAAATGATTTATAAAGGATCTGATGGCTGAATTACTCCTTTTCCTTTTGAATTTATAAAAGGAAGCTTATCGTATCGACTTGGATCGTTGGACTCAAGATTTTTTAAGTATTTTGATGCAAAAATTTGATCTCCAACGTATGATACTCTTAACGCATCTGCCATTCAAGACGAAAAGCCCGGTTTTGAAGTTCAAATGGTGGTATCCGATGAGCCACTGCATCGAACACTTGGAGGAATATACCAAGAAGGAAAATGGCAAAGATTTAGTTGTATTTCACCAAATTTTCTATTATTTGTTGATATGGCACACATAAGGTTCTACAAGTCTATTTATGTGGTGACACGTGAATTATATCGACTGAATAGTCATCAAACTAAGTGTAGAGATGTGTATCACTAAAGAGGTGATGAGGTCATATGTGATAATTAAAAATTGGCTTATTTGTACCAATAGTTCATGAACTTTACCCCTCATTTAATTTTAGTCCATAAACTCTCATATTAGTTTCTTTAGTTCTCGAACTTAACCATTGATCATTTCCACTAACACTTTTCTTCCAATTAAATCTACGGGTATATTAGAACTTCAATTTAAAATTAAAAACAATAAAAGAAGCTAAAAAACAAATGAAAATTTATAAACTAATATCTAAAACTAAAACAAAGTGCATTTTGAACTATAAAAATAAAAAATGAAAATAGTTGGACTTTAACAACTTGTAAATATTAGGCAATGTGATTTCAAAGTTGGTAGGAGATCTAACTATGGCTAGACTTAAGCAACTAACAAATCACATAATGAACTTAAAAAAAAATTCCTATGTATTTTCATACACACACAAAAAAAAGATTTTTTTTACGGTCTTTTTCCTTTCTCATTTTTAAATTCATTTTTAGTGATGTAAGATGAAGTTCCTAAAATATCCTTAATTTTAACGGAAAAATAGACAACGTTAGTGAAATTAACCAATAGCATAACGCATTATTAAGTTCGAAGACTAAAAAAGCTAGTGTAAAAGTTGAGGGACTAAAATTAAACTAGAGGTAAAGTTTAGGGACAATCGCTACAACTAAGCCATAAAAATTTATGTGTGACAATAAGAACCAACGAGTTCAATTTATTAAAATAACTTACGATTATCCTGCAAGGAAAAGTTCAACTACAACAAACCTCTCCACCACCTGGGGACAACATTGTTCAAACCCTTTATTACATGTCACAATAGTTCAGAGCATAACATTAGTACATGCAACACTACTCGCAAATAGTCATGTGACGTGCAAACATAACCACAAGTTTAGTTACAAGTTATTACAACTAGATAAAGATAAAAGTAAATCACCTACTTTGCAGGGAAGAGCACAAAACAAAGTGTGAGTGAACCATAATGATTTATCGAGTCATAATCATTTATCTATTCTAACATTTGAAAAGAAGTACCACTTAGCAGTTAATCATCATTGGTTTAAATTTAAGACAAGAAAAACAAACAAGATTAACCAACTCTAGATATGGACTTATTTTTCATAATTTTTTTTTACTATGCTATTTATATACATATTTTTACATCTTATACACTTTGGTTTATTTTTGTTAATCATTCTTCTGATATTCGTATGATCTGATGATCGAAAATTGATTGAAAAGAGTGGGTAAGAAATAAAAATCGAAGATTTGTGAATAGCATTATGCTTTCAATAGTATTCGTCACAACGTTGAAAGAAATGTTAACATCTATCTCTCCCCTCTATGGCGGTGATTAGAGCAGGTTGCTTAAGGAGAGGGATCCCCATTTTTTTCAAAAAATGGGGATTAGGTGTGGGCCCCACTCCACATCGAATTTCAACGATCCGAACCGTCTATTTTTCAAGTTACACCTCATAGATCATCCTTGCAAAATATTAGCCAAATCTGAAATATTTAAGACATCTAATTGGGTTCAAAAATATTAACGAATACTTTGTTGTATAAGAAACAATGAAATTTTATCTTGATAATTAAATAGGCAAATGGTTTCGGATTGAATTGAATTTTTGCAAGGATGATCTATGAGGTGTAACTTGAAAAATAGACGGTTCGGATCATTGAAATTCGATGTGAAGTAGGCCCAAAAAAAAAAAGGATCCCTCTCCTTAAGCAATTCCGTGATTAGAGAGATTATATTAAAAAATAAAATAACAAAAAAAGAGAAATCAAGACAAAGAATCAAACACCACCTCAGTTAGCGCATAACCATTTATCCTTCACGGAGACGACGACCAGCCGCAGCCGCAGCCGCAGCCGCCGGCGCTTCCGCAACCACACAATTGTACTGAATAACAATAATCTTCTTCTTCTCTCCGCCGTCAGTCAGTCTCAGCAGCCCCTCTTCACTCGAAAGCTCGAAAGACAGGAAAGAGAGAGAAGATGGAGATAGAGTTGGAGCCGAGGGTGAAACCTCTGGAATACAAAGTCAAGGCAATGTCACGTGAGTCGCCGTCCCAGAAGGCCGGTCACGTGCTCGACGCCGACCTCCGCTCCCACTGGTCCACCGCCACCAACACCAAGGAGTGGATTCTTCTCGAACTCAACGTACCTCCTCTCCTTCTCCCTCCCTTTCAATTCCAACCCTAACCCTAATTTAAATTATTTAACATGTTTTGTTGTTCACTTAATTTTGATTTATTTTAAGTTTTGTCTTCTGGGTTTTGGTAGGAACCTTGCTTGCTATCGCACATACGAATTTACAACAAGTCTGTGCTGGAATGGGAGATTTCTGTTGGCTTACGCTACAAGGTCAGTGTGCTTCTTGGTTTGTTTTTGGTTTTTTGGTTTTTTGGTTTCTGTCATGGGAAAGTTCACTTCTTTGTCTAATTTGACCTGTGACATTGTTTGGGCCTCAAATTTTGTTTCGTTGAAATCCGCTTGAGTTATGTGATGTCTAATGTAAGCAGTGAGCAATTGCACATGAACTTCACATCGTTTGATTGATATGATTTAGGAGTACTGGGAAGTGGGAACTACTGATAGAGCATTCATAATCAGTTAGCATGTTTTTGTTGCATTTGGTGCCAAGTTGTTCACTGCTGTCTCTCTTATTCTGTTTCATTTTTGAACAGCCAGAGACGTTTGTAAAAGTTCGCCCACGTTGTGAAGCACCGCGACGCGACATGATATATCCAATGAACTATACTCCCTGCCGCTACGTCCGAATTTCTTGTTTGAGGGGAAATCCTATATCTATTTTCTTCATACAGGTATGATATGGGAATTATTTCTGCTACACTATTGGTTAAATCTCCCTTAGAAGATTATAATCCTGATGGGTTTGTTTTGCATCAAGCTCTGAGTTATTGCCCCCAATGCCACAACACCTCTTCTACAAAATAATTTCCATACCCAACCTTGGTACCGACCACTTTTCACCCATAAGACCAAAGGTCATATTGTTCTAGACAATAATACATCAAAATTCGATAGCTCCTGCACATAAATTTCTTTTGCTTGCTTACTCAGAATGTAGAGAATTTCTCTTGTGGTTAGTTTCTTTTTAAAATTTGACTCCTTGTTCAATGCTAATGTGCAGCCGACCCCACTTAGCGGGATAAGGCTTCTTTGTTGTTGTTTTTTTTGTTCAATGCTATTGTGCAGCCGACCCCACTTGGTGGGATAAGGCTTCTTTGTTGTTCTTCTTGTTGTTTTTGTTCAATGCTATTGTGATTCAACATGATTCTTTAGTAAAATATGTGTCTTCTTTTAATAAAAAGGCTTTGTACATAGAGAAATTTCACCTCAATCTCTTAAAAGTCCTATCTTTTCTACGGTTTTGAATATATATATTCATGGATTTATTTCCTGCCTAAAACGATCCCATAATTTGATTATCAATCACTTCTTGCCTCAGACTTTTTGGCACTGAAATTTATAATATTTCTACCTTTTCAGCTTATCGGGGTTTCAGTGGCTGGCCTGGAGCCAGAGTTTCAACCTGTGGTTAACCACCTGTTGCCATCCATTATATCTCACAAACAAGATGCTCAGGATATGCATCTTCAGGTGGATCCAACTGTGCTATCTATAATGTTTACTGTCTTCCATGTTCTTGTATTTTCAAATCTTTCTGTCTTCTAATGCCTACTAGTTTGTAGTTGCTTAAAGACATGACAAGTCGGTTGGTTGTGTTCCTTCCCCAACTTGAGGTATATACGTTTGTCTCAAATTAGTATAGTTTCTTTTCCTTCTGCGTTAGTCCCCTATTTTTCTTACTGTTTTTCCCCTCATTTTTTTTCCTTCTCTTTTTTCTTTTGCGTTGATGGCCTTTTTTAATGCAATATTTATTTCCAAATTGTGCAGGCAGACCTTAGCAACTTTGTGGATTCTGCGGAATCTAACTTACGCTTTCTGGCTATGCTTGCTGGTCCCTTCTATCCAATACTTAATCTTGGGAATGAAAGGCATGTACCTCCTTATCATCTTTCACACATGATATTTCAAAGTTTGCATAGTCGTTATAGATGATTTGTATACTCTAGCTATTATGGCTTTTTCAACTCAATTGCTTGAATTTTTCTGAGCACAAAATGATTATTTAGAATGTTTTAACTTAAAAAATTCCTTGGGTATGCTCTATCTAGAGCATTCACTTTTCATAAATTAATGCGTAGAAAGGTTCTTAAGGGATAATTTATGTTTGATAAGAAAAGGTTCATAAGGGACAATTGATTACATGTTTGAAAATCGGTTATTGGAAGTAGGCTTCCAAGTGGGCATTCTGTGTGAAGGTTATTTTGGGCAGATAGGCTGGTATTTTGTGGGCAAGAAGTGTAAGAAGTTTAGGTTTGTAAGTGTAAGGATATCAAATGATGTCCTTAGAGGATTATTGTTTGGAGGTTTAACTGGTAACCAAAGGAATTTAGTGGGTGCTGTTATTGTGCTAAAATTAAGCCTGCCAGTAGTAGTCCAAGAGCTTTTGTTTGAGATTTTTGGATTGATAGTGTGAACGAGAGGATTGGGGTTTGTTAATTATGATAAGTCTTGGAAAATGGCTTTGAAGGTCTGGCACTGAATTTGAAAGAGTTCCCCAAATAAGTGCGTGTTGACGGCTTCTTGAATTTGCTATGCATGTATTAGTTCGGAAGGTTAAATGCTGCTCTAGCATTACCAGAGTGGAGATCTTTTTGCAGGTTAATTGCCAATCTATCTTCATATACTGGGACTACCTTGAGTTTGGTCCCTTAGTTCATGTAGTGGTCTAAACCTTTTCTATATTAAGTTATTAACTTAACTCTTAAAGTGAGCTAACATTATTGGAAATCATGCATTACTTTAATCCCTCCAATGATGCATTTCTTTAATCCTAAGAATTACCAGACCTCATAAGGTGCAATAACTAAGCACTTTACCCCTGTTCTCTGTTCCAATACCTAGTAAGGCATATGCTCATCAATAATTGATTTACAATGTTGCAACAAGTCTTGTCTTACTATATGAGTCATCTAAAAGCTGCACTTAACCATTGCACATCAGTTGCCTATATCGATAAAGACCAGTTTTCGGAACTACACATTTGAAATATGCCATTTAGTTTTCGGTTAGCCATAAATTTGATTTTGTTCTATAAAGTTGGCCTTTCAGACATCATTGCTCCTGTAGATCTCTCATTTTTGCACGCTTTCACATTTTAGTCTCTTGGCCATGCCAATGTACTAAAAGTTGTTTGTATTGATAATGTAGGACAGCTGCAAAGTCTTTGGGCAATATATCAGATTCTGAAGTTTCTAAAAATAGCCAGCCGTCATCATCCCTAACCGTGTCTTCTAATTTTGAGGTTGCTTTTGTGTTTTTTCTTTAATCATTTTTCTCATTTTCTTTTTTGTTTGACTAGACATGCATCACTATCCTCAAATGTTCCCCCTCTGGACTGTGGGGGTGGGGGTGGCTTGGTCTACATATTCGATTTGTTAGACTTACAACTTTATTGGAATCATTTCATATTTATATATTCATATGTATAGGTAATATTGAGTAAAATTTTTCCAACTCTTGAGTTTTGTACTGTCCAAATACAGCAGACAAGAAAAAACAATATCTTGTGATTTTATGTGTTCCTTCATATAAATTATACATAAAGTAACTCAATAATATGCTTTTACTTTTGTTTCATAAATTATGTTAAATAGGTTTTTAATATCTTAACCTCTTTTAGAGTGTTATATTTTTACTTATTTTTATCACCGAATTTCTTGTTGTTCTTGATCCTTTATTTTTTTCTGTTGTTGCCATAGTCTGCTGCATTATATTCTGGAGTTTTGAAAAATATTAACTGAACTTTTCATTATTTGTTTTCTTAGATAACTGTATAAGCCCTCTTGCTCCTTTTATTGTATGCAGCCACGGAGATCACGCAGCACTTTACCTTTTGTCCTATCGACATCCAGTTCTATAGTATTCAGGGCAGATGCAATTTTTCTGCTGTTGAGAAAGGCATATAAAGATTCTGATCTAGGAATCGTTTGCAGAATGGTAATGCATCGGTCTCTACACTTTTGCCTTTTGGTGGTCATTGACAAGCTTTCGATTTTACTACATCTGCTTTTCATCTCAGGCTGCAAGAATTTTACATAAGCTTATAGAGCCTGTTCCAGCGCATGAAGGATCGGCATCTCCTCATGAAGTGACATCTGAAGATGAAGCAGCGAAGTCTGAAATAACTAATCCTGCTCCTTTAGTTGATTACTCAAACTTGTTTGGGGAAGAATTCCAGCTGCCGGATGATCACTGGGACTCAAGCTCTCTTAACATCTTGGATATAGGAGCAGTGGAGGAAGGGATTTTACATGTTCTTTATGCGTGTGCGTCACAGGTTGATTACAGCAATTGGAACATAGTACTCAATATGCATCTTATTCTGATATCTGATTTGTTTTGCTGCTATTCGGATCCATCTGCTTACAATTTAATCTGTGGTGTTTTTCAGCCTCTTCTCTGCAGCAAATTAGCTGATAGGACTTCTGACTTCTGGTCTGCATTACCGCTAGTTCAAGCGTTACTTCCAGGTTGATTATCACACCTAATCGCTCTTCCTTGTATTGTCATGTCATGTCATACAGAAGTCCTTAAAATTTATTGTTCCACTCTCATTCTTAAAATTTGGTTGATGGTGGTTTAAGTTTGGTTGTAATGTTTTTTGGGCAAAAAGTTTAATTGTAATTTCTGTTTTGTACTTTGGCTGTTTTAACTTTATAGTTTGAAAAGTTAATTCAGACTTAAATTGAGAATGTAAGAGGTATGGGACCTAATGGAAACAGTAGTCAATTGAAAAGTTGAGCTATATTATGAAGTTATGAACATGATGTAATTCCTAACAGTTTATTTGTTGTTTTTTGTTAGCCAAAAGTTCAGCATATGTAAAATGTCGTATTTGAGTAAATATTATTTACTCAAATATCTTGGAGCCTTTGATCAATTTGTTTCACATGTTCTTTGCATTTTACAGCACTTCGTCCCTCTGTTAGCCGTCCTTCCGACATTGTTGATGACAGTTTCTCTCCATGGAAACAACCATTTGTGCAACAAGCCCTCTCTCAGGTAACATTAATATTAATGCAAATTATTCATTTCAGCTGGTATTTATGATTTTGGTTTTTTGTCCGCATGATCATAATAAGTCTGATCATGGCGTTATTATTGCAGATTGTAGCAACATCATCCTCATCATTATACCGTCCACTTCTTCATGCCTGTGCTGGCTATTTATCTTCATATTCACCATCACATGTTAGTCACTCTGTTCATTCTTATTATCCTGCTCAGAATTCGATCCTCCCTTTATCTGATATGTAAGAAATAAGAATGAGATAAATTTTCTATACGTTGAAGAAATGACCTTTTAGATGATTTCATCAACTAGAATTTCGTTGACTGAATGACAGTCTTTTGATGCGGAAAAAGATGATATTGTTTTGTTCAAATTGTGTCAATGTAAACAAAATTTGAAGTTATGTGTGAGAATGTTAGATATTTCGTTGATACTTACTCTCATATTAGTACATAACCCATAAATATAAGTTCTAATATGCGCAAACAAATACACTAGTTTGAAGCATTATTTATCAACAAATCTATAGTTCTCACCTGGGAAGTCTGTGTTGACCTATTTTGTTTTGCAGGCTAAGGCTGCATGTGTTTTAATTGATCTGTGTTGTGGTGTGCTAGCACCTTGGCTAAGCCAAGTTGTTGCAAAGGTTTGTCAGAGGCAGATTTCTTTTGTGTAACTTTCTCTAGTGTGGTTGAGTTTTCCCTTCTTTTCAAACTTTTTCTTTTTGGTTTGAATTCTAAGCATCCAAGTTTCACTTCAATACAGATTGATCTGGCTGTAGAGCTTCTAGAGGACCTTTTGGGTGTAATTCAGGTATGCTTGTCAGTTATGTGAGCTAGAAATGTTAATGGTATAATGTTCTTATGTATTAAATCAAACTTTGTATAACTGCCAGTGATTAAATCAAACTTTGTATAACTGCCAACTGGGCAGCTGTTAAAGTCTCTTTGTTTTTGTACATAGTTGGGATTAAATGGTTCCTGGGTTCAAAATTCAAATATATAAAACTTCATCCATGATAGAGTACTAGGTTTACATGAACTATGAATGTTATTTATGTTCTGATAGCTGGTTTTTGTTTTCAATATGTAAACACTGTTGTTGCTTTTGTTTTAGGGTGCTCCCCATTCCCTGCCTTGTGCTCGTGCTGCCTTAAAATACTTTGTTCTGGCTCTCTCTGGTCATTTGGATGATATGCTAGGAAAGTATAAGGTATTGCATTCTATTTTGGATTTCTTTTCATCATGATTGGTAGTTTAAATTTGATCTGTTTGTGGAGTTAAAAGAATATTTATAATAGCTTCTTTATGCTGCACTTTCAATGTTTTCAGGAAGTCAAGCACAGGATACTCTTTCTTGTGGAGATGCTAGAGCCTTTTCTTGATCCTGCTGTAGGCAGATTGAAGGGGAAAATAGCCTTTGGAGATCTATCTTCTGCATATCCAGAAAAGCAGGAAGAGAATTGTGTTATTGCCCTCAATGTTATTCGTACGGCAGTGCAGAAACCAGCAGTTCTCCCTTCATTGGAATCTGAATGGAGGCGTGGAACAGTTACTCCTAGGTAATACATGCGCCTGTCATAAGGTTTTTACTTTATTTTTTATATTTTTTTATAATTACTTGGGTTAAAATGGGACTGGGGGATATTTTTAATTTTTAACACTATTATGACTTGTTGGCTTTACCTACTGAATTCTCATTTTAATTTGAATTCAGCTTGCTCAAATGTATATGAATTTTCATATGGCTCTGAGGAAAAATAACGGATCTTCAATTTACTGTTATCACAGTTCAAGCTTCTATTTACTGTTATCGGACCTCGAATATACAAGTTAATGTTACCCTGTTGTTTCACGCATTTCACTTTTCATTTATTGATTTCTGTAGTGTTTCAAATTAACATTATTGTTTTTTCCCCTGCAACAATATTTATTGCAATATATTGGATTTGGTGATGGACAAACAATTCTTGATGCAGTGTGTTACTCTCAGTATTGGAACCTCACATGCAGTTACCTCCTGAAATTGATCTTCGTACATCTCCTGCCTCCAGACCACTGAGACCTGAATTTTCATCTAGTTTATCTCATTCTTCAGTTTCTCACCATGGGGTAGCATCTTCAAAATCAAACAGCCACGATGAATTTGATGGGAAGACAGATGTTTCTGATACAGCCGTAAAAATTGACATTTCAGAAGATGTCAATCTTCTTTTTTCTCCTCCAGAACTGCATAACATTGTACTGACAAATATATCCAGTGGTCCCAACGAGGACAGCTCTGTCTCTAAGCATGGGGATGCTGGATCTGAACCGAAACATGTTGGGAAAAAATTTCCGCACCAGTTTCAAACTGACTTAAAATTAGATTCTGGTTTCTCTGCGGAATATTTCAATGTGCAGGCCGATTATTTTCAACTTATAAGCTATCAAGACTGCGAGCTCAGGGCTTCTGAATTCCGGCGTTTGGCCTGGGATTTGCATTCACAGAACGAGATTACAGTTGAGAGTCATGATGCTGCTATAGATGCTTTGCTCTTGGCAGCAGAGTGCTATGTCAATCCATTTTTTATGATGTCTTTCAGAGGCAGTCCAAAGTTAATGAAGGAAATAAACACTAATGGGATTAGGACTCCACAAAATCATGAAACGGGGATGCAAATGCTCTCTGGAAAGTCTAAGAGTGAATTAGAAACCATAGCTCTTCTTGAAAGGAAAAGAGACAAAACTGTTCTTCAAATTCTGCTTGAGGCTGCAGAGTTAGACAGGAAATATCGAGAAAAAGTTTCAGATGCAGGAATTAGTCCGTACTGCACCGCAGGATTTGATGAACAAGTCGTTATGGTGTCTGCCCTTGATGTACAATCTGCAGATGCTATCACCTTGGTTCGACAAAATCAAGCTTTGTTGTGCTGCTTTCTGGTTCAACGATTGCAAAGGGAGCAGCACTCAATGCATGAAATTCTTATGCAGTGCATGATATTTTTGTTGAATTCTGCTACTAAGCTATGCTGTGCTCCAGAACATGTGATTGACATTGCATTAGGATCTGCTGAGTACTTAAATGGGATGCTCATATCCCTGTATTACCAGTTCAAAGATGGCAATCTGCAGTTGGAGCCGGAAACAATACATGGGATACAACGACGGTGGATACTTCTTCAAAGATTGGTAATTTCTTCAAG
Source organism: Cotoneaster glaucophyllus (assembly GCA_036320875.1). Taxonomy (NCBI): domain Eukaryota; kingdom Viridiplantae; phylum Streptophyta; class Magnoliopsida; order Rosales; family Rosaceae; genus Cotoneaster; species Cotoneaster glaucophyllus. The sequence goes on from CM070070.1 coordinate 7,584,414, forward strand.
CGGTGGTGATGAGGAAGCAGATTTTGCGATCAATAAAAGTTGTTTTCGTTACGGAAATCTGATTCCACCTTCAGCCTGGATGCAGAGGATAACTATGTTTTCCAGATCCACATCCCCTCTTGTTCGATTTCTTGGTTGGATGGCAGTATCTCGTAATGCAAGACAGTACATGAATGATCAACTTTTTCTTGCTTCAGATCTACAACAGCTGACATATTTATTATCTGTATTTTCAGATGAACTTTCTTTAGTGGATAATGTTGTCAATCGAAAATATGAAGAATCAGGAGGCAACATTGTTTCTGCATCCATTAAAGGTTTTAAAATTGATGATCAGCAGCATCGGGACCAATCTTTTCGTGTCATCTACCCTGATCTCGCTAAGTTCTTTCCCAATATGAAAAAGCAATTTGAAGCTTTTGGAGAAACCATTTTGGAGGCTGTTGCTCTGCAGTTGAGGTCTCTTTCTTCGAGTATGGTGCCTGATATTTTGTGTTGGTTCTCTGAGTTGTGTTCATGGCCATTTCTTTATACTGAGCAGCTTTCTGCACGAAACAGTTATGACAATTTGAAAGGTTATGTTTCAAAGAATGCCAAAGCAATCATCCTTTATACACTTGAAGCCATCATAACTGAGCACATGGAGGCAATGGTGCCTGAGATACCAAGAGTGGTGCAAGTGCTGGCATCCCTTTGTAGGGCATCTTACTGCGATGTATCATTTCTGGATTCTGTATTGCGTTTGTTGAAACCAATTATCTCGTATTCTTTATGTAAGGTGTGCAACGAGGAAAGGTCATTGGTTGATGATTCATGTGTTAATTTTGAGTCATTATGCTTTGATGAGCTTTTCAAGGACATCAAGCAGGCAGCAAGTGAAGATAATTCTACAGAAAAAGTGTACAACAGAGGATTGACAATTTTCATTTTGGCGTCTGTCTTTCCTGATTTATCTGGTCAGAGTAGGAGGGAAATGCTGCAGTCCCTAATTTTTTGGGCCGATTTTACTGCCTTTGAGCCAACTTCTTCTTTTCACAATTACCTTTGTGCATTCCAGAGTGTTCTGGAGAGTTGCAAGCTTCTGTTAGTTCAGACTTTACGATTCTTTGGTGCCATCCCACTGGAGATGCCCACTGATGTACCAAATGGTAATAGTTTGGAGTCCCATTCGTGGTTCGTCAGTGATGTCTACCCGAGTGCTTCTGAAGATAAGGTCTCTGAGAAGTTGAACGGTAATAACGTTGATGCTGATATTGCGAACAAAAGGGTCTATCATTTATTTCCCACGGAGATAGAAGAATTCTCAAAACACTTGGAGGTTCTCATTGGTAAGCTTTACTCAACGACTGAGCTGTGTTGGAATCTTCATCATCAACTATCTAAGAAGATTACTATTATATTAACAGAGTGTCTTATGTACTCAAGATGCTTGGCATCAATTGCAAAAAGAGTCAATGACGCTCAAGAAAATGACTCTGAAATTTCTTTCCCATCTACATCAGCTGACCAGTTCCTTGATCATTGGAGGTATGGCTTAGAAGTAATTTCTGAGACCATTCTGACCCTTCAGAAAAACAGCTGCTGGGAAGTTGCATCTGTCATGCTTGATTGCCTACTTGCTGTGCCCCATAAGTTTTCCCTGAACAGTGTGATTGGCTCCATCTGTTCTGCAATAAAGAACAGTTCTTGCAATGCACCGAAAATTGCTTGGCGATTGCAAAGTGATAAATGGTTATTGATTATGCTTGCTAGAGGTGTCCATTCCCTCAAGGAATGTGAGGCTCCTCTTGTTGATTTGTTCTGTACAATGCTGGGTCATCCTGAACCTGAGCAACGATCTATAGCGCTTAAGCTCTTAGGAAAGCTTGCTGAGCAAGATTTGAGTGGGGCAAGTGACCTTCAATCTTCCATGCTCTACAAAAATTTGGTTTCACCTGGTTTAGTTACATCTGTTCCCGAGTCAATAATCTCTCATTTGGTTTCAAGTACATGGGATCTGGTGGTTGTGCTGGCATCATCTGATGCATCATTACTTGTAAGGACTCGTGCGATGGCACTTCTTGTAGATTATATCCCATTTGCTGAGCGACGTCTGTTACAGTCTTTTCTCGCGGCAGCTGATAGTATTCATGGTTTGGGAGAGCTTTCCCGTTCTAGTTGTGAGGGCCCATCGCTGAGGCTTTCATTGGCACTGATTGCTGGTGCTTGTCTATACTGTCCAGATGAAGATATCTCTCTGATTCCTCAAAATGTTTGGAAGCATATTGAGACACTGGCATTGTCAAAAACTGGTATCCACCTGCTATAATCTCTCTACTTATTTTAATATCATCCCAGAAGTGTTTGGAGCGATTTTTTGTCTTTCCTTGTTATATTATGTATATTTTATTTTTATCTTTAATTTCCTATTGCTCCTTCATTAGATGGCAGGTCTGGGGGTGTTGAGAAAAGGGCTTGCCAAGTCTTGTGTAGATTAAGAAATGAAGGGGATGAAGCTAAAGAGGTAGGTAATAGGAAAGTCTTGTTTATTGTTGTCACTGAAACATCTCAAAAACTTGGACTACCTGACCAACACTTTCCTTGGACATGGTTTTATTTTATCAGTGATTTAAAATTATATTCATTTATTGATTGAACCTCATTTTACATGTAAGGTCCTCAGAGAAGTGTTATCTTCAAGCTCTTCAAAACAATTTGACCCAGATTTTGAAAGTACTCGTGAGTCTGTTCTTCAGGTAAGGAATATTTTAGAGATGATATGGTAAAATATAATTGACTTGCGCATAGTGATTGTTCGATGTTATTGTAATTTTGTTTGTATTGAAAAATCATTGTTTGATCCCGTCCTCCAGAAAAGCTTAATCTAATAGGACACATAAAAGATCCTGTAAAGGTTCAATTCTTCTTCAATAGTCATAAATATTTACTGTTTCAAGTGCATCCAGAAATTTTAGGTTGTAACCAAAATGCTGTACTATTCATTTATGGTTGTTGGAATTTAATAAAGCTAGGATTGCTTGTTAGAGGTCCTTGTCTATCTTATCAAACAGAGCTGCAATGGGGTTGTATTCCGGTTCAATACAAATGCATAGGATTTCATATTTATGTGTTGGTGGTATACTTGATCTTGTAGGATGTGTTGTTTTACTGATTTTTACTCAAATTTTTGCTATAAATGTTATGCTTTTTTTTTTATTTTTTATTTTTTTATTTATATTTTATCAAATTTAGGTCTTACTATCTTTGTTCTTGCAACCATTTGAGCTTTAAAATCCTAAGTATATACTTTCAAACAGCAGTCGTATCTGTTATGGGTATCTACCTATCCATACATCTCAAATGCTATCTGATAGGCATCCATCTGATATTTACTAAACATATTTGGCATTATCTCTTTACTTTGATAATGCTGGAGCACTTGAAACACATATGGGTTATTTTTGTCCTCAAATTAAGAAAATAGGGCTTTGAATAAGAGGCTCAGTTGACCTACTGCCTTTCCATCTTGTGAAAGCTAATAATAATTGTAATTTACCACAGGTCCTTGCCAGTTTAACTTCTGCAACGTCGTACTTTGACATTTTCTCAAACAAAATTGACCAAGAAGTCATGGTGAGCCTTTATTAGAATAGATGCCTCTGTTATGTTGCAAACTTATAGATGTGGTTACATTATCTGTATATGTCATAGGAACTAGAGGAGGCTGAATTGGAATTGGATATTCTTCAGAAAGAACATGCATTACAAGAATCACCTAACGATTCTAAAGATGCAAACCAGATTCCTTCTTTAAGCTGTAATACTTTCATTCCCTAGATTTTCCATTACTTTTTATTGCCTGTTTGAGTACTGTCATGCTCAATTTTTTTTCTCCTGAAATGGTTAACTCTCTGTTTTTCAGCTCCTCTGAAAGATGATGCACGGCTTCAGCAAATCAAGGATTGCATTCATTCCATGTAAGTGATACGAATATTCTTGGTATGTTAGTTATTAGTAAAACTCACTGGAATGAGCAAGCTTCACAACTTTTATTTTTGTCCAAAACATCAGCGATATATCTAGATTTGAGGCATACAAGCACAGAAATGGAAGGATTCCAAAATCTGAATTTGGGCTAGCTCCGTGATATTAAGTTTTTTCTTAGATTTGTTTTTCCTCAACTTTTTTTTCTTTCCCTTTCTTGAGAAACCCAACTACCAGCCAACAAACATGCACCAACAAATGAGCACATGACATACCCGAGTCTAGTTACCACTTACAACTCGTGCACTGCTGAGATCCTCTTTAACCTCTATAGATACCGCTAATATCACCATGAAGTGTACAAAAAATGGTTACTTTTGAGTTGCTATTGGCTGGTAACACAGACTAGTTTGCTCATTAAGGAGTCTTCAAGTTTACCTTTTACGCTCAGATTTTCAGTGCCTACTTTTTCTTGAACCTTTAGTAAAACTAACTGTCAAGTACTTCTACAAGGCCTTTTTGGCGAAACAAATGAGGCTCTTCTCCTAACAAAGGATCCACTAGCTCAAAGTTTGGCTGTCAAAATATTCTGAGTCAGTTTTTGAAATTCTTCAACAGGTGCCATTTGACCTAATCTTTAAGGCACCTAACTTTGATGGACGATGAGCACCAAATTTTAGAACAATCAAATCTTTTACACATAACAACTAGGAAATCAGAAATAATCTTATATCAGTTCTTCAACTATCGTCCCTTGGTTTTGGGAAGGTTTTCAGTTTCTTTGGCTGGGTGCTTGTTGGACTTCAAATTCATTTTTTATGGTCTTACTTTGCTATCAGAGAAAAGTCCAAGCTACGTGAAGACATAGTCGCCCGCAGGCAGAAAAAACTTCTCATGAGACGTGACCGGCAGAAGTATTTGGAGGAGGCAGCTTTACGAGAAGCTGAGCTACTTGAAGAACTTGACAGGTGTTGCTTCCTGTCATCTTGTGTTATATTGTAGTTATTGCATATTCGCTGGTACTACAACTAACATATGGACTAAATGTACCAGGGAGAGAGCAGCTGAAGTTGAAAAGGATATCGAGAGGCAGAGATTGCTAGAAATTGAGCGTGCAAAAACGAGGGAGCTGCGACAAAACCTCGAGATGGAGAAAGAAAGGCAAACACAGGTAATGCCCTAGCACTATTCAGTACTATATTTATATGTGATAAAAACCCTTTCATTACTGTCTTGATCTGTGAAATTTTCAGTCAACATTTTTTTGGCTCTCTTGATATGTGATAAAAATCCTTTCAGTAAAATTGGCATCAGGTTCTGATGTTGTTACTCTTTGGGCTGTCTGTTGGATATTTGGCAGACTGGTAAATCCATGTGAAAAATTTGCTAGACCATTGTTCATGGTGGTCCTTGACTCTTAGTTCTATGTTGGCTTGAAAGTATCCTTTGTATTCTTACTACTTGTCTCATTAATTTGACCAAAGGACCATGAGGGCCAGGAGGACTTGGACCTATAACTTTTTCTGCTATACCTTACCCGATTAAATTATTAACTGATATACGTTGGGTGATCATGCTTTCCTCTCCACTCCATATATTTACTGATCTATACACCTGGGAGTTTTCTATTAGTGTTTGCATTCCTCCATCTCTTCCCACCTTTACCTATCATTACATGTTAGATGTGTCTATTTAGAGTCCTTTGGACATGACGTTTTATAGGTTAAGTCTCAAATTTTGGTTTGGCTGAGTCTGATACTTTAAACGTAATGCTGGAGCTTTAAAGCGCCATCCTAATCCTGTCAATAAATGAAATCAAGGTTGAATGAAATTGAGTATTACGTACGATTCTCTTCTCGTCCGTCATTCAAGAAAGAATAGACGCCCTGCAGAGAGAATCTTTGGATCTATTTGTGCATATGTATATAGCTGTGTATGTAGGCATGAACAAACTCGAGAATGAATTGAGTAAGATCTTTCAAAAGCATCCCTTGGATATAAATGACTCAAATGAGAATCCATTCACTCTGTTTTGTTCTCTTAGGTTTCAAATTCTATTTTTAGAGAGCTGATAATTTGGCATCACTGGAAGTATCTCTGGTCATTCCAGTTTTCTGCCATCTGCAAGTCCTCTGCTAAACATCATTTTTTGATAAATTTGTTAACATGGTGAGGGAACGGTCTTATGATTCAAGTTTATTATATTGATTAAAAGGTGGAAGCACAATATTTGAAAGTAATAGGCCTTTTAATGAAGCAGTTTCTATAGCCTCTTGTTTGTGGGCTTTAGATATGTTTACATATAGTACTTTGGCTAAAAAAGGTTACATGGTAATATCTCGACACTTTCCATTTGGCAGAGAGAGCTTCAGCGTGAACTAGAACAGGCTGAAGCAGGAGTACGACCATCACGACGCGACTTGTCCTCTACTTACAGCAGGTGAGGCTTCTATGCCATTTGTGGGACTGGTTTATGATCCTAAACTTTCATCCATGAATAGCTAGTGTATGTTAAAATATTTATTTAGCCAATATAAAGGTGGAAGGCAGGCCACTGAAAGTTTGAATAAAATATGAATTTTCTTTGTATTTTCTGTAGCTATCCTAAGTTGCATCTGTGGCGAATATAGGACATGGTTACTTTCTTTAATTTCTATAATTACCGGCAATTAGTTTTTTGAACTGGCATGTGTTCATTTGTGCTGTTTTCCTTGGTTTATTGTTGTGCATGCATGTTTTGCTGCATCTTTTTTATATTCTGCATTTACTGTCAGTTTATACTCAGTTTGGTATTATTCATTTGCAGTCGGCCCCGAGATAGGTATCGTGAAAGAGAAAATGGAAGAGCGGGTAGTGACGGTAGCACAAGATCAAGTACCGGAAACTTGCAGCTCGAAACTTCAACTACCAGTTCTTCCATGGGGACCATGCCAACTGTGGTTCTGTCTGGGTCCCGGCAATTTTCAAGCCAGCCTACCATTTTACAATCACGTGATCGTCTGGATGATGGCGGCAGTAGTTATGAAGAAAATCTGGATGGAAGCAAGGACTCTGGTGACACGGGTAGTGTTGGTGATCCGGACTCGGTATCAGCATTTGACGGACAACCTGGTGGATATGGGTCAGGTCAGAGGCATGGTTCTAGAGGGAGCAAATCCAGGCAGGTAGTGGAGCGGAGGGAACGGGATGGTAGACGAGAAGGAAAATGGGAAAGGAAACATTTATGACTAATGGTTTCAGAATGAGTAAAATTGGGTTCTAGGCTACGATGCTCAAGCGTATGTACAGAAAGACGTGCAGTTTACTAGGTCGTACTCTGATCTCCCTCGGGGAAAAACCATTACAAAGAGATTCTGAACACAGATTTTGAAAGGATGCTCTTGATCGGAGCTCCGACATGGTTGCTTGATGTGGTTGTAAAACGGTTAAATTCTGATGAGGCCTTGGGTTAGTGTCTTGCATACTTGGACAGAAATCATCTCAGCTCAGAATATGGCAAAATATTTCCTTTTTATAATTTAGAGACGCATATGGCTAATCGGATGTGCTCTCTCGTATGCACTTGAGTTCGATTTCACACATATCCCCGCCACTTTAGCAGTGGCTCCTCAATCCATGAATTAACGAGCGAGAACATTTGCATCGTGTAGCTCCCACGAACACGAGAAAGACCTGAAAAGCTCACTTGGGGTTTTAACATCCTCCACAGACGGCCATCCAATTCGAAGCAGTCCTCTTCGGCGTTGATGTCTGTCACTTACCCCTTTCGCAACCATTTTCAAAAGGACATGGTGAAGTACAAGTTCCTATGCAAACGGTATGCCCTCTTTTGCTGCCGGAATCGTTCTGGCACTAATAAAGCCTTGGAACTTGTTTGGGACTTCCAACCATACACTCCCCTCTCTCATTTCTTGTGACAGCTCGCACTGCCCTCGTCGCTCCACCCTCTTTGAACCACCCCACCGACCTTAATTTTGTATACACTCGGAGGAGGGAGGCGACCATTTGGCAGCTGACATAATAGGAACAGTAATTGTAGGATGCGTTCCATTGATCACCTTGAAATCTCCCAGCAGTCTCTCTGCCTTAGCCAACAGTCATCACCTTCGAATTTGCGTTATCGAAAAAAAAGAGTCATTCCTCTCTGCCAGAGAACCCAACACACATGCACCAATTCCTCCCCAGTAGAAGCCTGTACTACCGCATTCCGAAGCTCAATGCAGGAAAGCCGTCCACCACTCCCGACGTTGCTCCAAGATTTTTGCAATAAAAAGTGTGTTTTTATTCAAAGGAAATCGACTCGGTGGTTGATAGGGTTTCGGACGGACTGTCCTAATCGTAAGGTTATGCCTACATGAGGACTAAGAAACAATTGAATCTCGCACAAACGTTGAGAAGGGATCACTCCACGGTGTTTAAGCATCAAATTCCATTAGTTAGCAATGGCAAACTAGATGGACCATTCCTCCATGCTGCATTATTGCTGCCAACATTTCGTAACACTGTTAAGTTTCACATATATCGTGATAATGAAATTAGACTATATCAAAATATGAATACCAGTTGCCACTAATGCTGATCTAATGGCTGCTGGGGACCAAGCAGGATGCATTGCTTGAGTAGAGCCACAGTCGACAGCGATGTTCCTGAGTACATGATGCATTTTGAAGGTTTATGTGAAGGTGATGGCAAATGCCTACACGGTATATGCCGTTGCTCTCCTCCTCCTCAATATAATCAGAAAGAAAAAGAGTTTCATGTTGGAGAAATTTTAAGGTGATAACCGGAATTCCACATGGTGGTGTATGGAATGGACTCGCGATGTTAAGCCATTTGGGAGAATTAATATGTCAGTCAAATAAAGGGCAATATATGTTGTAGTTTTATCAATAAGGAAATGCGAGGCCAATAAAATCCCCCAACTCTTAGTTGGTTGCAACTTGTTTAGGCTGACATGATTTAAACAAAGAGAAATGTTAAGGAGACTCTCTTAAAAGTGGAAATCTCTATTGACTATCTATTATTTCACAGTTCTTGCACAATGTTTTATAATGTTAACTGTGAGGTGTCACCGTGTCAAAGAGTCTTATTTTGAAAACATTTCTTCAGTATTTCTCTTAAACAAAATCAGGCAACTCTATAATTCATGTTTTCATAAAAGTTGTAGACAAACAAGAAGCACATTAAAAGTGAATTATTGCAATGCAAACCGCTTGTTGCACCTAACACTTTTTTATTCTCCCAATCTCCCCCACCAGCTATTTTAAAAGTATTTACAATTTGACATGTAACTAAAATTTGAACAAATAACTAAAATTTAGACTTCATATAAAATTATAATCATCTTTTAAATTTTAAAAATTATAACTGAAAAATAAAAGTACAAATATACCCTTAAAATAGAAATTAAGAAGGATAGAGCTTGAAAACAGATCCAAAAAACCCAAATCAAATTGAGTAACTTAAATTAAAGTTGAAAAATACAAATACCCGTAAAGTAGCAGCTATCCTATCCCATTACTCAATCCTCCACCTATCCACCCCGCCCATCACACCCCGGCGGCTGCAGCCTTCTCTCTCTCCACCTCAACCCCAGATATGTGTCTACAGTACAAAAATATAAATGTGTATCAAATGGTATTTTAATAATTTCATGTCAACTTTTGGTTAATTATTATAAACTTAAAATGATTGCTAGAATCCTATATGAGGACTAAATTACGATTTTTTTTTCTTCCAGATTTCCTTAAAATGTTCATAACTTAAAATTCAATTTTAAAGTCAATGGACTTAATTTGGGATGTACAAATACCCGACCCCTAGAAGATGTAACAAAATCACAGAACTTAATATCAAGCTCAGCTCTTGTAAAACTGAGAAGCCTGACTAACATATATGCACACTGCAATCTTTGCATTATTCAACCCGAGAGTTATGAGGAAGTATGTGAAGTCTAGACTTTTATGTTTGGTTTTCCTTGTCAATATTGTAATTCTACACATGCTTCAATTAGTTTTTAGAATATTTCCTTAAGAGCTTTTGCTGTTGGGAATAACCGAATAAGTGCTCAAGGTTGTGGCATATCACCTCAAAAGTTTGTTCTTGCATATGCATTTCATGTTTAACTTACTGATGCATTTTGACTAGTGAGCTTATCTCGTCAGAATTTCTCGCTGCTGGGCACGCAATTTAAGACAGCCCATATGGGCTGACTGACACCTTTTATATGGGATTGAGCTTTTCACCATTGATATGCTCAGATTGCTTGTACATTTGACAAGTGTCTCTTTGTACCTTGTTTGCAGCAATCAAAGGGTTTTTTTTTTTTTTAAAAAAAAAAAAAAAAAAAGGGTTATAGGATTTCACTAGCAAGAGTGCCCGCACGATGCCGCGGGTTTTGAAACTGTACAAAATATGTAGAAAGTTTTTAAATCTATATATGATAAGCTATACTATTTATATACATGTGGAAAATCTATTTACAACCCTATCTACAATAAGGACAATTAGTAGCGTCTGTTTTCATTTCACCTAGCATGATTGATTGAAATTAGGAGAGTAATACAAAAAGAATTTCAAAAATTGTCTATGAAGCAAAGGAATCAAATCCAAATTATACTTATTCAAAGGTTCTCCCATTCCTTGAAAAAATACACAAAATCAAAGTATTCAACAATTCAATGGCTCCCATATTTCTTCCATATGCATAACATTCAATAACAACCTCAAATGTGAGAATTTGGAAAAGGATCAAAGGATCAGGGTCACCTTGGGCAGAGCTCCAGTTTGAACTTTATTGATAGCAATGCAGAGGATTATCCCACTTCTCAACCCAAGCCTAACTCTCCCTCCAAAGGATTCGTCGGCATATCTATATCAGCAATAACAACAATCATCTTTCAGAGTTCTCCGGCTGACTCATTTCTCCTTGTTGCTATAGAACAAAATACACATAGCCAAAAACTCAGTAAAAAGTAAGGAATCATTAACCCATTAAGGAAAAACAACAAAGATAGCCATTGGGTTACCAATTACCATCGTCGAATGGTCTCATTTGTCTTGAAATGGGGGTACCGCCCAAGCATGAATTTTCATGCCCTGAAAATTCAGAAAAAGGACATGTTTTGATCCCCACATAGACGCATTCTATACAAGAAAAATACACGGAAATATGATGAAGTTCAAAAATATAACCATGTTGGTTAAATTCCTTGTGCCAGGTCGCTCAAGGATGACCTCCTAGTACTTATACTTCTAAGTGACAGTTGACTTGGTTTCACAATTCCGACTCGTGTGTATTTTTATACACCATTTTGCATAGCCCTAAGATACTATATTACAAAGATACTATATTATTAATAAACAAAGAGATGTAGCAATTGGAAACATGGTTGCAAGTGATAAGTCAGAGTCTTTGTTTTAAATCACTGTACTACTTTTGTAGTGTACGCATGCTTAAGCAAAAATCAAATTGTAATACAGTACAAAAGTAGTACAGTGATTTAAAACAAAGACTCTGACTTATCACTTGCAACCATGTTTCCAATTGCTACATCTCTTTGTTTATTAATTTTTCTGTTATAATCAAACATAAATAACATAGATAGTTCAAAAACCATAAAAAGAAAAAGAGAAATTAGAAAATCATATTGAAAACCCCTACCAAAGCACATTAATAATCTAACTAATGAACACGATTTGAGAAACAAACCCCTGTTTGAGTGCAACTGATCAGATCCCACCCTTGCATTGCTGTTTCCACAGAGCACTCTCTACACAAAATCCCAAAAAAAAAATTAATACATAGTCCATACACAAATCAACCAACAAATAAAAAAATCTCCTTTTTCAATCATTTTCTCATATGGGGAACAACCTGTTAATACCCTTCATGGCCAAAGCACAAAGAATAATTTGTACTTATACTTCTAAGTGAGAGTTGACTTGGTTTCACAATTCCGACTCGTGTGTATTTTTGTACACCATTTTGCACAGCCCTAAGATCCTGTATTACAATTTGATTTTTGCTTAAGCATGCATACACTACAAAAGTAGTACAATGATTTAAAACAAAGACTCTGACTTATCACTTGCAACCATGTTTCCAATTGCTACATCTCTTTGTTTATTAATTTTTCTTTTATAATCAAACATAAATAACATAGATAGTTCAAAAACCAAAAAAAGAAAAAGAGAAATTAGAAAATCATATTGAAAACCCCTACCAAAGCACATTAATAATCTAACTAATGAACACGATTTGAGAAACAAACCCCTGTTTAAGTGCAATTGATTAGGTCCCGCCCTTGCATTGCTGTTTCCACAGAGCACTCTCTACACAAAATCCCAAAAAAAATTAATACATAGTCCATACACAAATCAACCAACAAATAAAAAAAAAATCTTCTTTTTCAATCATTTTCTCATATGGGGAACAACCTGTTAATACTCTTCATGGCCAAAGCACAAAGAATAATTCGTACTTATACTTCTAAGTGAGAGTTGACTTGGTTTCACAATTCCGACTCGTGTCTATTTTTGTACACCATTTTGCACAGCCCTAAGATCCTGTATTACAATTTGATTTTTGCTTAAGCATGCATACACTACAAAAGTAGTACATTGATTTACAACAAAGACTCTGACTTTTCACTTGCAACCATGTTTCCAATTGCTGCATCTCTTTGTTTTATTAATTTTTCTTTTATAATCAAACATAAATCACATAGATAGTTCAAAAACCAAAAAAAGAAAAAGAGAAATTAGAAAATCATATTGAAAACCCCTACCAAAGCACATTAATAATCTAACTAATGAACACGATTTGAGAAACAAACCCCTGTTTGAGTGCAACTGATCAGATCCCGCCCTTGCATTGCTGTTTCCACAAAGCACTCTCTACACAAAATCACAAAAAAAAATTAATACATAGTCCATACACAAATCAACCAACAAATAAAAATATCTTCTTTTTCAATCATTTTCTCATATGGGGAACAGCCTGTTAATACCCTTCATGGCCAAAGCACAAAGAATAATTCGTACTTATACTTCTAAGTGAGAGTTGACTTGGTTTCACAATTCTGACTCGTGTGTATTTTTGTACACCATTTTGCACAGCCCTAAGATCCTGTATTACAATTTGATTTTTGCTTAAGCATGCATACACTACAAAAGTAGTACAATGATTTAAAACAAAGACTCTGACTTATCACTTGCAACCATGTTTCCAATTGCTGCATCTTTTTGTTTTATTAATTTTTCTTTTATAATCAAACATAAATCACATAGATAGTTCAAAAACCAAAAAAAGAAAAAGAGAAATTAGAAAATCATATTGAAAACCCCTACCAAAGCACATTAATAATCTAACTAATGAACACGATTTGAGAAACAAACCCTTGTTTGAGTGCAAACGATCAGATCCTACCCTTGAATTGCTGTTTCCACAGAGCACTCCCTACACAAAATCCCAAAAAAAAATTAACACATAGTCCATACACAAATCAACCAACAAATAAAAAAAATCTTCTTTTTCAATAATTTTCTCATATGGGGAACAACCTGCTAATACCCTTCATGACGTAAGCACAAAGAATAATTCATATATGTTTTTCAATTTTCAAATCACATACAAAGTGGAATATAAATCTTAAAACTTTTAAGCCAAAAACAGATGCACTATTTTTCCAGACTCCCCAAAAAGAAAAAAAAAGAAAAAAAAGAAAAAAGAAAGCAAGTGCAAGCACAAATCTTGTGAAATAATTATGAATATTCTATAAATAATCATATGCAAATCATTACCCGATTAATCACCAAAATATCACAACATAAATCAACAGTTAGAAATTGAAGGACATATCATATTATCAGTTAAAGATTAAAAAAAAAAACCAGAAAATTCACAACAAAGCAAGCCAATTATCAAAATCCACGAAGAAAATCATAAAATGCCAAAACCTCTAAAGGATTATGAAAACAAAGACACACCCAGAACTAAGAGCTCAGTAGAAGCTCCGTTTACACAAAAGCTATAACCAAATGTAAAATTTGGATTTTTACATTCTTTCTTCGTTTTTAGCAATATTTGGGTTGCAAGTATATGGACGGTGGTATCTTGGCTTCAAATTTTGAATTTGTAAAGATTTCTGTCATTAGATACACAAATGCAAAATTTGGATGCTCCAGTGGAAGATCAGGCTGCAAATTCACAAGTCGGTCGGCATGAAGCCCAAAAAGGAGCTGCAAGACAAAACGTTTTAACTCTTTTATCATAATGAATGATTACTTGTTGTGCCGATGACATGATTGATGAAATGGACAAAATCAATTTCGTTGAATTTAATTTTATTAGGGTTAGTCGGCAATCTTAGACACTGGTGTACGCAAGTTAAATACGGTGCTGATGACATGCATTTTTACACATATAATAAGATCCAAAATTAAAAAAAAGGAAGTTTGGTATATATGTTCAGCATATGTTTTGCTACATATGAAGAGTTGTCGTCTCCAAAACAATTTAGTCAAGTTAATTTGAACAATATACTTTCCTTTTTACATTTAAGTTAGAAGAATTGGAATTCATGCGTGACGAAACAAGGTGTTTAGAGCCTGTTATTTGCAACCTCAGAAGCGGTTTCCCGTTTGTTAGGCCTAATAATGGCACGAGGATCCTGCGAGAGAAAAAGGCCCTCGATTTTATTGTAAATTATTTATTATTTGTCGAAGAAAAAAAAAGAACAAAAAAAGAAGCAAAGATAACATTTTAGTAAAATTGGAGCACAATTACAAAGTGAAACCTCTCTCACACGGTCACACCCACCATTTTAGAGTCAAACAAGAGTAGGTTAGGTAGAGTCTCCCAAAAAAGAAATATTTTTGCTCATCACTTTAAAATAGTAGTGATATCCACCACTCCATAATTACCGTTTGATGAATTTAATTTAATTTATCTGTTACACAAATTTTAAAATTCAATCCAACGATAATTAATATAGCGGTGAGCAAAAATTACACTCTCCCAAAAATAAACTTCTTCAAATTTTGTTTCAAATTAGCAATAGCACGTGCAAGAAAGTAATGGCCTATTTGGTACTCTATTTGAATCCAATTTTTTAAATTAAAAAAAAAACTTTTCTAGTTTTAGTTCTTAAAAACTTATTTTGTATAACTATTTTAAAAAATTGAATTCAAGACTAGCTTAAAAACATTAAAAATGAGTTTTTAAATTTAAAATCCACTTTTTTAATTTTCTCTCTTGCCCCCTCATTCCGAATCTCTCTCTTTTCTTCTCTCTCTACACCTTTCCTTTTTTTTTTCTTCTTTCGCACTCCTCGCTCTCTTCATTTTCTATCTTCTTCCTTCTTTATCTCTTCCCTCTTTCTCTCTATCTCATCTGATCCTTTATCTTTCTTTCTTTCCTTCTCTCTTGTGTTTCTCCCACTCCTGCGACCTCTCTATTTGGATCTCTTTTGTTCACTTTAAGTTTTAAGATGTAAAAGTTTTAAATCTCATATCAAATAAGTTTTTTTAGCCTTAAAGAAATTTGTTTTTTTTTAAATGATGTTCTTAAGAAATATTTTGAAAAATGATGAATTTTTTTTAGTTAGACACCGAACAGATCATAAACATCTCATCGATATTATCGTTATAAAGTATTTTAAAAACATAGACTAAATAATGCATTTTAATCTAGGAATAATAGATGGCGACTCCAAGGTGTCGTTTGGTACACAGAAGGGATGGGACGGAACGGGACGAGACATGACGAAACAGATGATGTAAATATTGAAAAAGATAAGGGAAAATTTTGTCTTAAAATGTTATAAATTTGTGTTCCACTGATGTGGAACGGGTCTTTCCAGGAGGAAGAGGTGGAACGAAAAATCAGCCAAATTTCGTCCCATGGGACAACCTGTTCCACTGTTTTTAGGCGCACCAAAAGTGGGACGGAACGTCTCGTTCCATTGCGTTCCGTCCCGTCCCACGTACCAAATGGTACCCAAAACTATGTGAATCACACGCTTCGAGTCCCTTCAACAACCATCACTGTTGTAGATGCACTCGGGGTGGGCTATAGTAATATGGGAGTGGCAACAGTGAAAGTGGCGATCCCGGGCTCCACCTAAGCTAGCTAGCTAGCTAAACAATTGGCGGGCGGAAATAGTGATTTACAAAACATTAATTTAACTACATGAGAGATGCAAGTATAATTAAATTAATTAGTTTCGGAGAAGTACTAACAGAAATACTAAAAAGACACTCTTAAAAATGTGATTATCTATAGATTTTCTGTTACCTCATTTTTTGCGTAATATTTTATAATGTTGGCATGAAAATTGACGTCAAACTTTGAGGTGTCAGAGAGCCTATAAAGAGTTTTACTTTGAGAGATTATCATTAGTACTTCTCTTAGTTTGATTAGCATTACCTAAAAACTGTCTTAATTTTTTTTTTTTTGAAAACAAAAAGTTTAGGGGAAGGGGAAGGGTATGATATCTTATCTCCTTTTCTTTTTTAGTTTTTATAAATCGCCCACCACAAAAAAAATTGTCTGCAGCGAAACTCGCTAAAGACTATCTTAATTACTAAAAGAGAAATGATAAGGAGATTCTCTCAAAGTATAAGTACAAAATTAAACAAAAAAATATACAGAAAGAAGAAAAGGATACCACATATTTGCATGTCGTTGCTGCTTTTCAGAACCCAAAAAATTCGAGCTGAAAGATAGTGGTGGCGGTGGTTCCGTGAGAGAGAGAAAGTTCAAGACGTAGGCTCTGAAATGTCGACTGGTGTTGCAGGTTGTTCCATGGAGACACCGAGAGGAGGCGATCTAGAAGGCGGATTGAAGCTTGAAGGGCCGAGCTTCGACTCTCCGGCAGTGGAGAGATCTTGGGTTTTTCCACAGAGAGAAGGAAACCTAGATTGGGAAAATAGGGAGAGAAATAGAGACCTTGATTCGAAGAGAAATGGTGAAACCCTAAATCGAGCTGCTAGGTACAGAGAAGAGTGAGGCGAGGAGGGAGACGGGGAGAGCAGGAGTTAAGCAGAAAAAAGGTGGGTCAAGAGTCTGAAACGGTGAGGGAAGCATCTAGAGAAAAGGTGGGTCGATATAGTAAAACGGTGCGGGAAAGACAAAGTTGAAATAACAAAAAAGAAGCAAGGGTGAAAATGGAAGAGCACTGTTATAGAATAGTGCCACCCGAGTTTGAGTTTTAGTATATATAAATTTCCTCTTCGAAGAGAAAGTTTACAATTTTCAGAGGGTTGGTTTTTCATCTCCATCTCAGATCTCCCTAGGAGCATCAAGCATTTTATCTGGGTAACATTCTTCTTGGAATATTTATTAATCTATCTCTGAAAATGCTTGTTTAAATTTTCTTATATGCTCAATTGTTTTGGCTAGGAAAATTTACATTTTCAATGAGTATTTTTAAAATCTTGGGTTGCCTCTTGTGTTCTTCATTAGAAACTCTAACCACAAAACCATGATCATGCATTAAACACACAATCATTGCATAATAGGGTTGCATTGTTCTTCATGGTTTTGCAATAAGTTTGTGGTCAAGTTTTTCATGTTTCAAATCTGCTTATTGACAAGTCTTTGGATTCTCATCAATTTTTTCTTTCAACAGTTTGACTGAAGAAATTGACTAGTCATTGAATCTAGATTGCACACTATCACAACATGTGCATTTTTTGGTGTCGATCTCGGTGACTCAAGGTGAAGAGTTCAGGAGGAGTTGCCATCTTGTGAAGATTAGAAATGACTCCATTTCGGTGCCACAAGGTGAAGAGTTTAGGAGGAGCTGCCACTTTGTGAAGACCGAAGAAATCCTCATCTTGTGTAAGGCAAGGTTGTACAAAGGTATAAGCTACTCCATAGATTAGGATCTTGGAATTGAGCTTGTGTGGATACTTTACATGAATCTTGTTTACACTAGTGGATTGGACTCACTGGAGAGTCCCCGATTTTTTAACCCAGAGATGGATTTTTTTGGCCAAAAACTTATCTATTTGCACTAGTTCTTTTCTCTTAAACTTGCTCACATATCTATTTGGTATATGTTTCATGCATCTTGAGTTGTTAATTAATATGTGTTTGTGACTATGTTTACACTGCATATTATGAGTGATGAATTGAATTGTTATTGAATAGAATATCTTGTAGTAACTAAGTTTGATTTGTAGATTTGCATTTGAATAACTGACGAATCTATACTTAGTTGACTGAAAAGCTTGACTAGTCAATCCAGCATACCTTAATTCATAATTGCTTTGTCATTGCTGTTTGCATAATGAATTGATATGTAAATGTGTTAAGTTTAGAATTTGGTGTTGTGAAACTGATATGGACATACTTTGATTAGTTAGATGTACTAGTCAACCAGGATCTGTTCTTGCAACTGCACTTTCTATCATTGTAACTAGTTGACCAACTCATTTGGCTAGTATACTAAGCAAAGTTAAGTTGTTTATTTGTGGAATATTCCGCCTAGTACCAATTTCAATTCGTATCAGATCCTTGCTCTGGATATACATATACTGAACTCTGAGAGTTATTGGCATTGGGTGGAATCTCATTATGGATCGTGACTGATTTACTGGTTCATCTAACTCTTCTCCCTTATTCGATGTAACGAATTGCGCTGCTTGGAGTGAGAAGTTTCAAATCTTCTTGGATGCTTAGGGTTTGATTGGCCTTGATTCTCTTACTCTTGATATGGAAGATGTAGATTGGAAAAAATTGAAGGATGTTGCTTTCCAAGGGGTTCAAAAAGCTAAAGCTGATGTGAGATTAAAAGATCTATCTATTGAAGATGATTTGACTTTGCTTGTCAAAAAATTTAGATGGATTCTCGAGAATAAAGGAAGAGATGTCAAAAGGACTGGAGACTTTTCCAAAGATCCAAAGTTTCAATCACAAGAAAAGAAGTATTTTGACAATAAGAAAGCAAAACTTTTCAATCTTAGAGATACATCATCTTCGAGTGAGCCTGGATTGTGCTTCACTTGTGGTGGAGCTGATCATCGTGCTAATATATGTGCCAATAGCTTTAAAAGACCAGTTTATAGTGGAGATAAAGCTAAGATAGAACCTTCAAGTGATTGTGAGAGTAATTAATCTCAACAATTTGACCAATCATCTGATAATGAAGTACAAATTGTTGCTCTTGTTGCTTCGGTGGAAGAAGGCCAACTTAGTGTTGATGAACGTGTGTGTTGGATGATCATTTGAAGGTGACTTATGATGTTATGTGTATCAAGCATGACTCCGTTTTGATGAGACTTGTTTGCTAAAGTGGATAATGTTGAACTGTCCAGAAAAGTCTCTGAGCTGCCGAAAGAAAATGAGTCACTCTGACTTGTCAAAATGGAACTAGGTGAAAAGGTTATTACTCTTTGGGCTTAAGTCAAGTTTCTAAACGGAAGGGGCCTTGTTTGTGATGACAAAGAAGAAAATGATGAAATTGTTGCTGCCATTGAAGCTCAAGTTCAGGACTTAAAGAAATATCAAGAAAACATGCTAAATTAAGTCCATGTACTAAGGGCTAACAATGTAATGTACCTTGAGACTAACTTGACGCAGTTAATCGAATTGAATGAAGCTAACAACATGGTCATTCAACTAACTATTAGAGCTGAAAAGGTTGAAAAAATGATGAGTGTTGGGAAGCCATATGTTGATAAAAATGGTATTGGTTTTGTTGAAAGTACTTCAAGCTTCGTGGTTACCAAGACAAAGTGTGTAAGGGAATAAAAGCTTGTGGTAACTGAAGTCAATCCTAGTCCAATGAGAAGATTATTTCCTATAGGTCATCATTGTGATGAAGTGGGTCATATTCAACCAAGTATTGGCTACTTTAAAGTGGAAAGAATGATTGTAGACATGTAAACTTCGTTGCATACAAATGATGCATCACAAAGCTCTACGTGGCATATGACTCATCACAAAAGCTCAAAAACGTTCCTAAAATTCTACAAAGGGGGAAGAAATCTCCTTAAAATTTGCAAGGGCCCCAAATTGCTCCCAAAACCGGAAAGAAAGCTAAAGCATCTTAAAAAACAAGTAATAATTAAAGATTGCTCACAAAATAGGCAACAAGCCCTATAGATTTCAGGCCAAGCAAGGGAAAATGGCTAAAAACAAGACACAAAACATGCATAAATTCTGCCATGGACGAATCAACACACAAATCAAAGCCAAATCCACCCAAAGGCATGGCTTTGGAAGTCTATAAATACAAGGTCCCAAGACAAGCATAAGCGAGACAATTTCTACATTCAAGGCCGAAATTCTCACATTGGGAAGAACCTCTGCCAAATCTTTGAAGACTAATACGCTGCCAAAGCTTTCTTCGAAGAATGCACAACCAAAGTCGAAGCTTTTTTTCGACCAAATCCAAAGCGCTCCCTTGAAGAATTAACAAGCATTCGTGCCGATTCCTTCAAGACTTTGTTGCAAGCTCAAAACTGGTAACGACGTTTCTTTCAAGATCAAGTTGCCAAGACCCTTGAATCAACAAAATCCTACATCAACATTACCTTTGCTGCAACTTTGAGGTGAAGACCATCCAAGCGTTGTTTCAAGCTCGAAACTTGAAGCAATCATTCAATCGTTCGTCCAAGATGAAGTCATAGCGACCTTGGATCAACAATGTACTCATCTACATCAAATTTGAAGACTGAATAAGAGGAAAGTTGTAAACAGAGATTGTAACCCTACAAATTCATCAATACAAATCTACTTTGTACACATGTTCTCGTTTCATTGGTTACAAAATTTTCATGTTTACAAATTTGGCACACCCAGTGGGACCTCTCTGCCTCTCATCTCTGTCTTCAAATCCTTAAGAAACACATATGGCATCAAGAAATGATCAAGCTGTTCCTGCAACCAATGCGAAGAACAAGAACATCATTGTTGTAAGTGGTGGCACTTTGGGCATCATAACCTGAAGCAAGGTAATAGCTCTTTTTGCCGTGCCTTCCACTTTGTTGAAGGAGCAAGAGCACCTGAGGCATGAGCCCGTGATCACCCTGGCCTCGCTAAGAGTGCCAAGGGAAGAAAGCCCAAGGAGGTACTCCGAGTTGTTGACTTCCATATGACGACTCAACCATCAACTCGTATCCCCTAGCCATACAAGTTATGACTACTGGTGCGACTTCAATCGAGGAGCAGCTGGCACAAATGAGTGAAACAATCGCAAGGCTGACAAGGACCATGGAAGAAAGGGACTTGCAGATTGCTATACTCGTCAACCGTTTGGAGGCGCAACATGACGAGAAAGTTTACCCAAAGGTTGATCCACCAAAGAAAGAAATCGACAAATAAGATGAGCTTTTGGAGGAGAAAGTCGAGAAGAAGCTAGAGATGGACTGAGCTACCACGCTCATGGGATCTCTCTCTATCCAACAGCTGCAAGAGATGATCACAAACACCATCAAGGCGCAGTACGAAGGGAGCTCACATGACTCCGTGCTGTACTCAAAGCCCTACTCCAAGAAGATTGACGCCTTGAGGATGCCAAGAGATTATCAACCACCCAAATTCATGCAATTCAATTGAAAGGGCAATCCTAAACAACATATTGCCCATTTCATTGAAACCTGCAACAATGCTGGGACGAAGGGGAGACTACCTCATCAAGCAGTTCGTGCGCTCGCTAAAAGGTAATGCCTTTGACTGGTACACCAACCTTGAGCCCGAGTCTATCAACAGCTGGGACCAGCTTGAAAGGGAATTCCTCAACCGCTTCTACAATACTCGCCGCACTATAAGCATGCTGGAGCCGACAAGTACAAAACAGTGGAAGGATGGACCTATCGTCGACTACATCAATAGATGGCGTTCATTAAGTCTGGATTCCAAAGATCGGCTTTCTGAAACCTCCACTATTGAGATGTGTGTTCAAGGCATGCATTGGGGGTTACATTACATCCTTTAAGGCATAAAACCAAGAACTTTTGAAGAATTGGCAACTCGATCCCATGACATGGAGTTGAGCATTGCCAATCATGGGAAGAAAGCCAATCACCAACTTCAAAAATGATAAGGTGTTCGCTCCAAAGGTAGACAAGACTTGGAAAAAACCTGCCACGGAAGCTTTTGCCATCCATACTACCCCATCAAGACCTCCGTCGCGCCCGTCAATATCTCATCCAAAAGCAAGACAAAGGAGATGAAATGTGAGCCTTCTCACACCCAAGATAGGTACAAAAACACCTTGAGGGAATAGAGCAGAAGAAGCACCATTTTTCTGACTATAATGTGGTTGCAATGCTAGACGACTTGCTGGAAAATAAGGTAATTGAGTTACCTGAATGCAAGCACCCCAAAGAGATGAATCATGTTAACGATCCTAGGTACTGCAAGTATCATCGTATCATGGGTCATCCTGTTGGCAAGTGCTTCGTCCTCAAGGAGCTCATCATGAAGCTAGCACAACAAGGGAAAATTGAACTTGGCCTAGAAGACACGACCGCAACACACACTACCATGATTGTGTTCAGATCTTTCGATCCCGTGCCTCTCCAAGTGACGCATGACCACTCATGATCAAGCCTCAAAGCACATTCCGTTCAACCATCACTTTGGGCAAGCAACCAAAATGTGGCTACCGATGATGAAGAAGATGGACATTGGTGACCTACAAAAGGACAAGGAAGCTAAAACCACAAGCCACAAGGCCAAATGTGGAACAAGGGAGAAAACACTACAGCCGCAATAGTAGGAAGTCCAAAAGAAACGTAAGAGCTACTAAGCCAACGTACATTTGGGAACCTATGGAGCAAGAGCCACGCATTCCCGTCTCCTTACATGAGTACTTCCCGAATAACTTCTTCTAATAGTGCACTACCATTGCCTGTCACATGGTTGAAATGGAAATAGAAGAGCCCTCAAAAGGCAAAGCTATCGCCATCGAGGAAAAGAAGACCCTTACTCCCAAAAAAGGCCTGCCAACATACTTTAGCATCGAGGAAGCACTACTATTTCCCAAGGAGATGCGAAAAGCACTAGTAGCAGTCTAGGTGAGTCATTATGACTATGAAGTGAAAGAAAGCAAGGACAAAGGCTTGAAACTTTGGCCACATGAGTATGCCACGTGTTGTGCCGCTCATGATGCAATCAACTTCACTGACGAAGACTTGGTGCTGGGATCAAGGCCTCACAACCGTTCTCTCTTCGTCTCTGGGTACGTAAGGGAGCACAAAGTCAACCACATGCTTGTGGATGATGGATCGACCGTAAACATCATGCCAAAGTCAACAATGACCACAATCGACATCAAGGTTGATGAAATATCTGGAAGCCGCCTCCTAATCCAAGGTTTTAACCAAGGAGGACAAAGAGCGATGAGGCATGATCCGAGCAGAGATGACCATTGACGAACTCAAATCAAGCACCTTATTCCATATGATTGATGTAAGAACTTCCTACAGCTGCTCTTTGAAGGCCTTGGAGTTCTACCGAGAATGAGTAAAGGTGATACAAGGCAACAACAAGCCACTCACTGAAGCTGAATCACACTTCGCAGTTGCCAAGTTCTACATGGATGAAGACATGGTACCCGAAGCTCTTCCAAAGAAGATCAAATCCATAGGCCTTCGCACCTAAGAAACAAGAGTGGCAAGCCATGCCCAAGAAGCAAGAAGGGGAAGCCGTGCCATCTTCAAATAAAGATGATGATGAGTCTGCCAAACCCATAACAACCAAAGGGAGTGTGATGCCTTCAAAAGGACTAAACACACCCGTCTTTTGATATATCCCAATATCAAGAAGAAAGAATAGGTAATCCTCGTTCGAAACTGAAACAAGTGAAGCCGACACATAGCTGCACAAGGACGATATAAAGCTACTCAAGACAAACGCAGTTTTACCTCTTACATAGCTAAATGATGCTAAAGTTTCAAAACCACCGCAAGGTTTCTTAAAACCCCTGCCAAATGGGGCGGAACCGAGCACTCTTCCAACCAAGATGGCTGAAGAAGGTTTCGACCCAAACGGCTACAAACTCATGTCAAAGGTTGGATACGATATTTTCTCCCCTTCAAATCTTGGAAATAAGGTTTCAAACATTGTCAACGACAAATAACGTGACCTCATCGAGACTCAAAAGAAGTTGAAGGAGCATGGTTAGAAAGTTGACATCAACAAAGATGGACATGGCTTCACACCAAATACACCCGTGAAGATTTCAAGAAAAACAAAAAACGTTAGCGCTCAACACATAAGCGTGAGCGTTGAAGAAGATCAAGAGGAGCCTAAACCTGCCCCTCGAACGCCAGTCTTCTCTAGGCTGAATCATTCAAAACCCAAAATTTCAGCACTTGATCGCATTGGTAGTTAAGACCGAACTTCCGTTTTCAAACGACTCAACACACCAACACCCCAAAGTTGTGTTTTTGAAAGGTTGTCAAAACCTAAGAAGCAAAGCAACACGGCTAGCTCTCTTCCACGATGGTCGGCCTTGGAAAGACTTGAAAAATCCAAGAAGCCTTATAAGAAGAGGAAGACAACACCAAAGGAAGAAAAGCTCAATGGTTTAGCAGAAAAAGACGACGTTCGAAGCTTAATTTCTTCAAGGATGAAGCGCCAAGCAACCTTGAAAGTCAACACAAAAGGACAACTAAAGGTAAAGAGGCGCACCATGGTACACACTGGCCAATCTTCATGCCAACAAGCCTAAGGGGATGTCACTAAAGATGAGGTCCAAGACATCTTCCACATCACGATCTAAGAAGATAAAGAAGATGAAACCCCCGAGGAAGACGTCACTGTTGCACCACCATAACTAGAGGATGAGGGGTAATCCACGGCTGATGATCTCAAGGAGCTCAACTTAGGCACAAATGAGGAGCCAAAACCAACTGCTAGTGGAGTACAAAGATGTCTTTGCTTAGACCTATAAGGAAATGCCCGTCCTTGACCCTACCATCACCGTGATTCGTCTTGCAGTCAAGCCTGGAATGTGACCGATGAAGCAAAGTCAAAGACGTTATCAATCCTAGCTCATCCCACAAATTGAGGCCGAGATTGACAAGCTAATCGAAGCAGGCTTCATTTGAGAGGTGCAATACCTTTAGTGGATCTCTAACATCATCATTGTCTTTAATAAACCTGGACAAATACGTGTTTGCATAGATTTTCGCGACCTCAACGATGCTTGCCCGAATGATGACTTTTCCTTGCTAATCATCAAAATCATGGTGGACGTAACCATTGGGCACAAGGCACTATCATTCATGGACGGCTCCTTTGGATACAATCAAATCTGCATGGCTCCTGAAGACGAGGAACTAACAACATTCCACATTCCAAAAGGTATCTACTGCTACAAGGTAATGCCCTTTGGCTTGGAGAATGCTGGAGCTGCATATCAACGTGCAATGCAGAAGATCTTCAACGATATGCTGCACAAAAAAGTAGAATGTTACGTGGATGACATCAAGACCAAAAAGAGGTCCTATCACTTGAAAGATTTACAAATAGTGTTCAACAAACTACATCACTACAACCTCAAAATGAACCCATTGAAGTGTGCATTTGGCATCACTTCTGGGAAGTTCCTCAGCTTCATTGTCAAGCATCACGACATTGAAGTAGACCAATCAAAGATCAAGGCCATCCAAAGCATACCCGAACTAAGGAACTTACACGAGCGAAAAAGTCTACAAGGACGCCTAGCCTTCATCAGACGCTTCATCTCCAACCTCGCTGGATGTTGTTAACCTTCAGTTTCATATAGGATGACGCCTGTCACAATGCCTTTGAGAGCATAAAAAGGTACTTGGCAAGCCCACCTGTCTTAGAGCTCTCGTGCCTGGAAAGTCGCTCATCCTATACATTGCCACACAAGAGGGTTCTATTAGAGCACTCTTGGAACAAGAAAATGAAAACAAAAAAGAAAGAGCACTCTACTAAGAGAACTCAACTCTCACTGGGCCGAGCTTAATTTCTCACCGATCGAGAAGATATGCCTTGCCATAGTTTTTGTCGTCCAAAAGCTAAGACACTACATGCATGCTTACACCATCCACTTGGTTGTTAAAGCCGACCCAGTCAAGTACATTATGTCCAAACCCGTTCTGACAGGGCAATTAGCTGAATGGGCGTTGCTTCTCAATTAATACGAGATCATCTACGTCCCAGCTAAAGCCGTCAAGGGACA
The DNA here is from genome assembly GCA_036320875.1 of Cotoneaster glaucophyllus. Classification (NCBI taxonomy): domain Eukaryota; kingdom Viridiplantae; phylum Streptophyta; class Magnoliopsida; order Rosales; family Rosaceae; genus Cotoneaster; species Cotoneaster glaucophyllus. The sequence continues at coordinate 7,610,549 of CM070070.1, forward strand.
AGCACTAGCAGACTTCCTTGCCGATCATCCAATCTTAGCCAATTGGAAAATCTTAGACGACTTGCCTAACAAGGAGGTGTTCTACATTGACATCTTCCCGACATAGACAACATTCTTCGATGGATTCGCATGAACGGACGGAGCTGGGGCATGAGTAGTATTCTTGTTGCCACAAAGACAAGTATTACCCTATTTCTTTCGACTACGCGAGCTATGCTCCAACAACGTCGCTAAGTACCAAGCGCTGATCATTAGGCTCCAAATGGCGATCGACATGGAAATCACAACACTAGAAGTGTATGGCGATTCCAAACTCATAATCAATCAACTCTTGACTGAATATGTAGTAAGGAAAGATGATCTCGTCCCATACTTTCGGCTAGCAACTCAACTACTACAAAAGTTTGAGGCTGTGACGCTAGAACATGTGCCAAGAAAAGAAAATTAAATGGCGGACGCTCTCACCAACCTAGCCTTAAGTATGGCACTAAAAGAAGATGAAGCTGCGGACGTGCCAGTTTGCCAAAGATGGGTGATCCCACTCGTTACTGAAATGCTACTAGATGACATAAACATCATCTAAGTATTTCCAATCGACGCTGAAGAATGGAGAAATCCGTTGATCGACTACTTAGAGCATGGAAAGCTTCCAGACGATCTTAGACACCGCTCTGAAATACGTCGACAAGCACCTCGCTACAAAGCAACACTTTACCGATGCTCTTTTGAAGGAATACTTCTAAGATACCTAGGTGAGAAAGAAGTCAATCAAGCCAAGGAAAAAACACACTCAAGCGTATGCGGAGCGCATCAGTCTGGACCAAAGATGCACTTCCAACTCAAAAGAATGGGCTACTACTGGCCAAGCATGGTGAAGGATTGCCTGAAATACGCCAAAAGGTGCCAAGCCTGCTAATTCCACGCTAACTTCATACATCAACAGTCTGAACCATTACACCGTACAGTTGCTTCATGGCCGTTTGATGCATGAGGATTGGACGTTGTAGAAGCAATCACACCAAAGTCATCTGCAGAAGAAGCCTACATCCTACCCGAAACAGATTACTTTTCCAAGTGGACTGAAGCTGTACCTCTAAGGGAAGCCAAGAAGGAAACTATCATCTGTTTCATCAAAGAGCATATCATCCATCGATATGGTGTGCCTTGCTACATCATCACCGACAATGAAAAATAGTTCTCCAACCGACTTATAGACGAGCTCTGTGAGAAATACAAATTCAAGTAGTACAAGTCTTCCATGTATCATACTCTGGCCAACGATTTTGCAGAAGCATTCAACAAAACGTTGTACAACCTCCTGAAGAAGGTGATGGGCTGAACAAAGAGATATTGGCACGAAAGAATAAGTGAAGCACTTTGGGCATATAGGACGACACATAGGACTCCTACCCAAGCTACGCCTTATTTTCTCGTATATGGCGCGGAAGCTGTTTTATCGCTCGAAAGTCAAATCCCCTCACTAAGGATGGCTATACAAGAAGGCTCGACTGAAGAGGAAAATGCAAAGCTACGACTTCAAGAGTTGGAAGCACTCGACGAAAGAAGGCTCGAAGCTCAACAACATTTGGAATGTTACCAAGCACAGCTAACCAAGGTATTCAACAAGAAGGTTCGCCCAAGGTCTTTCCAAACTAAAGATCTTGTCTTGGCATTACGAAGGCCCATCATCACAACTCATAAAACAAAAAACAAGTTCACATCAAAATGGGATAGACCTTATGTAATACAAGAGGTCTACACCAACGACGCCTACTGAATCACGGCAGAAGACAGCTTAAAGATCAGCCTCATCAACGACATGTTCTTAAAGCATTATTACCCCTAAACCAAACTCAATGCTTCTCGCCTACATGAGCCTAAACTACACATGGCACAATGCTCCTTGTTCGTACGAGCTTAAAAGGTGACACTTGACACTTGTTGTTCGCATGAGTTTAACAGACGACACTCAACACTCCTTGTTCACACAAGTCAATTGCCTTCTTTTCTGGCAAGTCATCTAGTATTGCAGCCACTTCAGAGTCAGGAAAAAGGTTTTTTTTGTACCTATCTTGGGTGTGAGAAGGCTCACCTATCTTCATCTCCTTGATGAGGGTAATATGGACAACAAAAGCTTTCTTGGGGGGCTTATTCCCAGTCTTGTCTACATTTGGAGCGAACACCTTATCCTTCTTGAAGTCGATGATCGACTCCTTCTTCCCATGATTGGCGATATACTCAGCTCTATGTCGTGGGAACAAGTTACCAACTCCTTAAATGTTCTCGGTTTTATGCCTTGGAGGATATAATGTAACCCCCAGTGCATGCCTTGAACGCACATTTCAATGGCGAAGGTTTCAGAAAGCCAGTCTTTGCAATCTAGACTTAATAAACGCCATTTATTGATGTAGTTGACGACAGGTTCGTCCTTCCACTGCTTTGTACTCGTCAGCTCCAGCATGCTTACGGTGCGACTAGTGTTGTAGAAGCGGTTGAGGAATTCCCTTTCAAGCTGGTCTCAGTTGTTGATAGACTCGAGCTCGAGGTTGATGTACCAGTCAAAGGCATTACTTTTTAGCGAGCGCACAAACTACTTGACGAGGTAGTCTCCCTCCATCCTAGCATTGCTGCAAGTTTCGATGAAATGAGCAATATATTGTTTGTGATTGCCCTTTCCATCAAATTGCATGAATTTTGGTAGCTGATAACCCATTGGCATCCTCAAGGCATCAATCCTTTTAGAGCATGGCTTTGAGTACAACACGGAATCATGCGAGCTTCCTTCATATTGCACCTTGGTTTTGCTTGTGATCATCTCTTGCAACTGTTGGATAAAGAGAGATCCCATGAGCGTTGCAGCTTAGTCCACCTCTAGCTTCTCCTCAGCTTTTTCCATCAGAGGCTCATTCTTTTCATCAGTTTCCTCATTTGGTGGTTCAACGGGTCAGCTTTCTCGTCGTGTTGCGCCTTCAGACGGTTGACGAGTGTAGCAATCTACAAGTCATTTTCCTCTCGGTCCTTGTCAGCCTTGCGATTTCTTCGCTCATTTATGCTAGCTGCTCATCAATGGATGTCGAACTAGTAGTCATGACTTGCATGGCTACAGGATACGAGCTGCTGCTTGAGTCAACATCGGAAGTCAACGACTCGGAGTACCTCATCGGGCTTTCTTCCTTTGGTGCCCTTAGCGAGGCCAGCGTAATCACGGGCTCGTGCCTTGGGTTCTCTTGCTCATTCAGCAGAGTTGATGTAGAGGTGGAAGGCATGGCAGAGAGAGCTCTTGCCTAGCTTCGGGTTGTGACACCCAAAGTGCCATCACTTGTGGCAAGGATGTTCTTGTTCTTCGCAATGGTTGCGGGAACAATTTGATCCTTTCTTGATGCCATGTGTGTTTCTTGTGGATTTGAAGACAGAGATGAGAGGCAAAGAGGTCCACGTGTACAAAGTAGATTTGTATTGATGAATTTTTAGGGTTACAATCTCTGTTTACAACTTTTCTCTGATTCAGTCTTCAAATTTGATGTAGATGCGTAGGTTTTTGATCCAAGGGTTACGATGACTTGATCTTAGACAAACGATTGAATGACTGCTTAAAGTTTCGAGCTTGAAAAAATGCGTGGATGGTCTTCACCTCAAAGCTGCGGCAAAGGTAGTGTTGATGTAGGATTTCGTTGATTCAAGGGTCTTGGCGACTTGATCTTGAAACAAACGTCGTTACAAGTTTTGAGCTTGCAACAAAGTCTTGAAGGAACCAACGCAAATGCTTATTGATTCTTCAAGGAAATGCTTCGGCTTTGGTCGAAAGAAAGCATCGGCTTTGGCTGTGCCTTCTTTGAACAGAGTTTTGGCAACGTATTAGTATTCAAAGATTTGGTAGAGGTTCCCCTTTTGTGAGAATTTCAACATTGAATAGAGAAATTGTCGTCCTTGAATGTAGAAATTGTCGACCTTATGCTTGTTTGAAGACCTTGTATTTATAGACTTCTCAAAACTTGTCTTTGGATGGATTTGGCTTTGATTTGTATCTTGATTCGTCCATGGGAGAATGTAGACATGCTTTGTGTCTTAATTTCAACCACTTTCCCTTGCTTGGCCGAAATCTATAGGGCTTGTTGCCTATTTTGTGAGCAAATCTTCAATTCTTACTTGTTTTGTGGAGATGCTTTAGCTTTCTTTCCGGTTTTGGGAGCAATTTGGACCCATTGCCGATTATAAGGGATATTTCCCCCTTTTTGCAGAATTTTGGGGAAGTTTTGAGTTTCCTTTGCTTGATTTGTGCCCCATGGCATTGGTGACTTGTCCATTTGTGCATATGCCACGTGAAGCTTTGTGATACATCATTTGCATGCAACGAAATTTACATGTCTACAAACGCACAACCAAAGCCGAAGCGCTCCCTTGAAGAATTAACAAGCACTCGTGCCAATTCCTTTAAGTTTGTTGCAAGCTCAAAATTGGTAACAACGTCAAGATCAAGACTCCAAGACCCTTGAATCAATGAAATCCTACATCAACACTACCTTTGCCACAACTTTAAGGTGAAGACTATCCAAGCGTTGTTTCAAGCTCGAAACTTGAAGCAATCATTCAATCATTTGTCCGAGATCAAGTCATCGCGACCTTTAGATCATCAACCTATGCATCTACATCAAATTTGAAGACTGAATCAGAGGACAATTGTAACAGAGATTGTAACCCTACAAATTCGTCAATACAAATCTACCTTGTACATGTGTTCTCGTTTCATTCGTTACAGAATTTTCATGTTTATAATGACACCTTGAAAGGTCAGGTTGATTGAATGGTCATTGAAGCTAACAAAATTTCACAACTTGTTTAGTCATCTATCTAAATGGATCAAGAAAGTTTCTGATAAATGTCTTGTGATACTCAACACAATTTTAGTTACCAAACTGAATGTGTAGCATTTTGACAGTGAGCGTTCTTGTCATATAATCAGAGACAAAGATGTTTTCTTGTCTTTTGCTCCCTTTAATGGTGGTGACATTGCGTTTGGTTGTGGGGACAAGTCTCAATTAACTGAAAAGGGTGCTGTCAATATTCCTGATTCTCTTTAGCTAAAGAATGTCTGCTATGTGGATGGGTCGAAGTTAAGTCTCATCAGTATTAGTTAGTAGTGTGATAAAGTGGCTGATATAGTGTGTTCCTCCAAAAGAGACTGCTGGATTGTCAATAAAATTGGAAAGAATATACTTTCTTCCCAAGGTCCAAAGACAAATGCGACATCCTTGATGCTTCTAAAATTGGTAAATCTTCAATGTTCGACCAGGAATTGATGAAACAAGTGTGTTGTTTCATAGACAACTTGGTCATGTGAACATCAAGGATCTACAAAGATTATCTAAGAAAAAGGTTGTTAGGGGGCTGCCACATCATTTTCTCTATGACTCTTGTGTTTGGGGATCATGGTTTTTGGGGAAACAAACTAAGATGTCCATTAAGGAATTGTCTAACATTGGAACATATATGCCTCTTCAAGTAATACACATGAATCTTGTTGGTCCAATTTTGCCTCCATCTTTCAATAGGAACAATTTATGTCTGCTAATTGTGGATGACTACTTTATGTTCACCTAGTTGTGTGTTTTGAGAGAGAAATCTAACACTTGACATCAATTTCTCACTGAGTACAAAGTTACGCTGAATGAATCTATGCTTGGTCATCCTGCTCTAGTCAGAATCAGGACTGATCATGTGTGGTTTGTTTTCCAATCTGAGCTAAAGTACATCAAAGTTGCATTGACTATTACGAAATGGATCTCAGTTGTGCAGGAAAAGCTAAATCATCTTGAAAGAAATGTTGGCTGGTCATTTGCCAATCAATCATTCATATTACTGGCAAGGTGTTGACACTGATGAAACCTTCGCTTTTGTGCTCAACTTGACTCTGTAAGTTTCCTTCGTGCCATTACATTCAAGTTGAAGTTCAAATTGTTCAAAATGGGTGGCAAAACTTTTATTCCTAATGGTCACCTCAATGAAGAAGTCAACATTAATTTACCAAATGATTTTGAGGATTATGGTAATTCCAATGGTGTAACAAATTCCAAGTGCTCGGTGTCTATGAGATTTATGGTTTTAGGGATCCTGCAATCTCTTGTTTTTGTGTTAACTTGTGTGCAATTGACATTTCGAAGATTCCTGTCCAACAATCAAGAACCAAACATATTGACATGCGACATCACTTCATTAGAGATCTGCAAAATTTTTAATTTAATCTTTGTGCCAACTGAAAAATAGTTAGTTGTCTTTGTGCTAAATTAAATAGGTTGAATAGCTAAGATTTCAAGCTCTTCTAGTATGTCCAACTTCTTTGCATGTTTCTACCTTGTCAGTTGACTCATCAGATAATTGTATTTCTCTCTTTGTATGCATCTCTTAACTGTCATACATTATTAGTATTTTGTTGATTAACCTTGGATAATTTTTCCACTGTGCTGTCAAATGTTCTCCCTATTACTTTAGGTAGCCTCTGAAAACCATTTTTCTTACCTTTACTTTAGGTAGCCTCTGAAAACCATTTTTCTTACCTTACAAAAGCTTGGGTTGATTTGAGGATTAAATTCACTTTGGTCTTGACTAAGTTGTAGTGACGTTACTTTATAATCTGGACCATGTATCATTTCTCTTCTTCTTCTTGTCCTCTCCCCAAAACAAAAATTCAAATGGGAGAGTGCTGTATGAGAGGAGTGTCTTAAAAGAGAAATCATATATTATCAAAAATAGGAAAATCTCATCAATTTGGCCTTTATTCATATTATGAAGGAAGTGTTGGAAGTATGCCCACACAGTCACTCATTTGATGTAATAGCTTTTGGAATACTTATTGTGTTAAACTATTATATGTTTAATGAAGGGCAAAGCTTATTGTTAATCACTATTTATTGTATTATGTGTTTAAGCAATAAGGGAATCCAAGGGATGTATTTAATCTAAGAGAGAAGTGATCTAAGTAAATTAGATTCTCTTATGTTCATTCCTAAAACGTTCCTAGCCATAGGATTGCCAATTGGGCATTCACAATCCGCTAAGGTTAGTATGTGTTATGTTAACTCAAGCGTGAGTATGACTAGTCTCAAGTCAATTAGTATTGGACATTGAGACAAACACATATGTGCTCAAAAGGTAATTGAGTACACTGAATGACGATCAAAAGAGAGTTCGAACATACATGTCATGTAAGAACTCATAAGTTGCAATATGCAAAGTAGTCCTTTGACCTGAGGCATCATAGATGTCTAATGGTTAGGTCCTTGATCTTTGATCATGTCAAAAGCATTCCATCGAGAGTGTCCACAACATTGTTAGGGTCAAGCTATCTAGTCATGTAGGCATATGAATGCACAACAAGGGATCTCTAACCTTCCATGATGGAGGGAGAATACTCTGAGATATGATTCGGGAGTCTTTGGCCAAAGCATACGAATATGACTTAGGAAGTTTGTTCCAAATCATATTCAATTGAATCCTATAGGGAAGTATCACATTGGGTAGTAGACATGAAACAAACTATCACTCAAACAATGTGATTAAGAGTATTGTATTAGAAAAGGACCGTATTGCATTGTATTTGTAACTGTATAGGTTCTCCAACCACTTCTACTTAGCTTGGGTAGCCATGACATACTGCTAGGTGTCACTCATGATTTGTGGAAGCCTTGAAGATTACCAAACACTAATCTTCATCAAAGGGAGAATTGAAATGTAGTTTCAATTCACAATCGATCGTTAAGAGTAACAATCGCCCAATGCCTCACTAATTGGAACCTAATGGATTGTGCACCGAGTAAGGATCAAAGTGAAGAAATATAAATGAGATGGATAAGAAATTGAATGATTTAATTTGGAATGGTCAAGATTAATTAATTAGTTAATTAATTATAGGAAAGGTTCATATTGGGCTTTTAAGTTAGTTTCGGGCCTTGGGGCCCAAAAAGGGTTTTGGTCCACAAGACCCATTTAGTTTAAGTTGTGTGACAACTAAAAACTAAATGGAAATTAACCCAAATATAAAGTAAAAAACCGGCCATAGGGTGAGTGGCAGCAAACTTGGGTTAATTGCAAGTTTACCACTCACATGTGAGGTGGTATAAAGGAATCTTTATAGCCAGTCTCTCACAAGGGTTTTCTTGAGGCAAAGAAGAGAAACTTTTTCTCTATAGAGGCCGGCCACACTTAGAGTAAAAATAGCTAGCAATCTTCCTTCTTCTAAGTCATCCATTTCATCTTCACACCTCATCCTTGGTGTGGAGACTTAGAGACACCAAACCTTTGGTGTTCTTGGAGATCCTTCCCTCACATCCTCATGGAGCAAAGGAGTATCAAAAGAAAGAAAATCACAAGGAAGATCTAAGGAGCTAGGAGGTGACTTGAAGGCCCTCCACTTGGGTGAATCCCTTGTGTAAACAAGGATGAGCTTCAAGGGTAATGAATCTCAAAATCCTTTCTTCTCTTTAATGTTGTTAAAGAGTTTTGTGGTTCATCATTCACTAGGCTTTGAAAGTCATGGGTTTTAGAATTGTTTTTGAATGCATGCCTACTTTAAAGTGTTATTAGTTTGCTTATGTGTTCAAATGTTCTCACATGTTCTTAGCTAGGACAAATTTTTTCCTTCAAGTGGTATCAGAGCCTAGGTCTAGTGTATGGTGAATCCTTTTGGGTTTTGTGTTTTTCATGGTTTGAGATTTAAATGTCGTAAATGTTACAAGCTTTGTTCTTGCCTTTTGAATATAAATTTTGCTTGAAAAATTTAGCATCTCAAATGTTGTAGATGTAGTTCATTTAAGCATGAATATTGGAACTAAAATTTGGTGCCTTGTATGTGGGGAAATTCGGCCAAATCCAAAGGGTGGATTTTTGGGTTCACGTTTGTCTTGTAAAAAGTGTTTTAAAGTGACATTAGGAACCCCCTAAGTACCCTTGGATGTTAACCCTCTTTTGAGCAGTGTATTTTTGAGTTTTATTGAGTGAAAACATTCATGGAGCTCTTATGAGTTTTCATGTGTGTTCTTCAGTATTCTTGATGTTCTTACCAAGAACAAAAAGGTTTGGTGTTTTGATTCAATGTGTGTTGTTCTTCTTAAAGTTTTGGTTTGTTATTGATTGGTGATGGATGATTTGTGCTTTTATTCTTTTATAAATGCTACACCTTACCTATATCTTACAACCCATACCAATCAAACTTTTCAACCATGCCAATCAACTATTCAACCCATACCTTTCACTTTTTCAACACATTTTAAAATTTTGAATTTTCACCAAAACCAACCCCCCTTTACTACCTAAAACCGGCCACCCCTTAATGGGGGTACTTTTGGGGCTTTTATGCAATTACATAAAGTTTTGATACTGTTGTGTATTTGCACTTTGGCCTAAAAGTTTACGTTTTTATGTACAAAGGACAAATTGTTTTGCTCCTTTAATGAAGTTTATGTAATGGTTGAAATTTTTGGGTTCTAGTTGTAATTACATGAAGTTGTGGACTCTTGTGTTTTTACAAAGTGACCCCAAAAGTTTATATTTTTTTGATTTGTGGCCCAATAGTTATGGTCATTGCTTTTTCGGCCCAAATTATGATGAGAACAAAATGGTTTTGTTTCTTTAATGAGAATTGGATTTTCATTTCATTTAGTTCCATTTAAATCAATTATATGAATCCGAAAACCAATTGTTTAAGTTGCTTTCTTAGTTAATGTGATTGATTTAGAAAAGGGTGATTATGAACCAAGGGCCTTAATAATTGAGCTATGTGATTGACCGCTTTACATTATGAATGTTTAGGTTAAGTAGTTTAGATTTGAATGTAATTTGATTAGTTCAAATGTGTTGTAAAAGGGCATAAGCCCTTCTCTTTATTTCAAGTATTCCTTTTTTTTTTGTTTAGTTGCATGCAAATTGGAATAGTTGGGTCCAACACCCAATAGGAAGTAACAGTTTAATTAGATTAAACACGTAACTAAAATCAACAACTACCTACCTTAGACCCAAGGTCAAACACAAGGCTCGTGTTGGATTAAATCAAACGGTTCATAATCATCCTAAGACCTAAAGTGACTATATAGTTCATATGAGGATGCAATGCATTCACTAGTAGTTCCATATAGTCTCACTTGTTTCGTCAAAATAGTGAGAGTATTATATACTACTAATTCATATAAACTTGGACCAATGGTTGTGATAGACCTAAGTTCTTTTAATTAGATTAAAATGAAATTGATGTAGCCCAACACTACTCCATCAACAAAATGAATATTAAGTTGATAAGCGAGAGACGCTTTGAACATCTCTTCGTAGGCCTTCCACCATGGTGGGCTCCAATCGTTTGTGACTCATACACCGGCTTCACCCTATCATGGAGAAGTTCAAAGTATGTGCTTACTGATAGGAGCATATTTATGCGCCTTAGTTAGCTTGTTCTTGTGCATTTACATTGTTTTTCCTTAGTTAAAGTAATCTTTTAAGCTAGTTTTATGTGTTTTCAGGTTTTAAGGGCAAAGAATACAAAAAGATGCATTTTGGAGCCTTTTGGAGCAAAATGGAGCTTGGAATGGATGTCATATGCTTGGAGCCAAAGGAATGGACGAAATTGAAGACCTAAAGATGCAAGGATTCCTAATCAAATGAGGATTCCTAATCAAATGAGGATTCCTAATCAAATGAGGATTCCTAGAAGAATGAGGATTCCTACTCCAACAAGGATTCCTACTTGAAGTAGGAAAGTTAAGCCAAGGTTTCCTATTTTGGTTTGACCTTTCCTAATCCTAAAAGTCCCTTTGTTCCAGCAACTTTGAAGGCCTTTTAAGCGTTTTAGGACACTTCCCCTCTCCTAAGCATCCAGCCGCACCCTTCTTGCCCTTTCCTCTTCCTTGCCGTGCAAGGGAGAGTGATTCTTTCCTATTTTCTGAATTAAAACACATTCCTAATGTGTTTTAAGTCCTTGCCGCAAATCTTAGCCAATTTCCTTTAGTTTTCTGATTTTGTTTCCTATTTCTAGAAGCTTTTGACTTAATTTCTGATTACCTAAGTCAACCTAGGGTTTTAATTCCTGATTTCCTTTAAATAAACCCCCTTGTTGCAGCCACAAAGGATCCATTCACTACCATTCACGCCAGAAAACTTCACCCATTCTCTGCAGCCACCATCCTTCACAAAACACCATAGTTTCTGACCAAAAACCATCCTTGCCGCACCCTACATCCATCCTAAACACAATTCCAGCATCCTACACCATCCATAACCCCCAAATTCCATCATCAACCTTTGTGCCGCAACCAAGGAAGGGAAGGAGAGTTCTTGGACGTGCTTGCTGTTCACTTTGAATCGCTGGAGCGTTTAGGTGTTTTCTTTCTTTTGTTTTCAATGTCTAAACTTTATATTCTTTGTGTTGTGAGTATGAGGAACTAAACCCCCCTTAGTTAGGGGGTGATTCGAAACCATGTACATACTTGCAATATGAATTGATTACCTTTGGTTGTGATTTCATAAGTTATGAGTTCAATTCGTTTAACTGCTTGATGGATAACTTATTTGTGTATGTTGATTGAGAGTGCACGCTTAGTTTTCATGCATGAATATGATGCTAGAGTATAAGGGAGTTTCACCTAATAGTTACAACCTTATATTTCACAAGCAGTGAAGGTCGCTTATAAACGATCGCGTTAAATGAATTCTTGGCATTAGTTTCATGCTCATCATGGTAACGAAGGCCTCGTCAACACTTATAGTTCTCATGTTGCTTAATGATCTTTGATTGTATCTTTATTGTGCTTTTCACGTAAGGAACTTTTGAAGAATGCTTTGAATTGTTGTATGCGCAGTCCCATCCAATTCATTAACTTAAGGAGAACTTGAAGGTTAATTTAAGCGAACCTAATTAACTTGGGGTGTTGAGTTTCATAACTTATCGAAAGAACAACTGAAAATTGGTTTGTATGCAAGTGTGTCATGTGTGGAGAAGAACCCTCTAGCTAGCCTTCCATCCATAAGTTTCATCCAAAATCGTTTTTGCAATCTGTTTTAATTACAAAGTTTGTCTTGTTTTTAATTTCGTCAAAACCAAATCCCCCTTTATTTTGAAGTGTTAAATTAGTTAGAATCTGTTTTGATTTGTGTTTTTAAGTGTTTTGATTCAAGTTAAAACCCAAATTCGTCCAATTTGGTGCTTGTGTCCAAAACTGGCCAGAAAGTGTTTTTAAGGCAGTTTTGAGTCTTTTGGTTGCTGTTTTGAGTCTTTTGTTTTGTTTTAGTGTTTTAAAGTTTAGTCTTGCATTCTTTGAGTCTAATTTAGTGTTTTAAACTTTGTTTTTATGTTTTTAAGTCAGTTTTCAAGTGTTTAGCAATCCCTCCTAATCCCCGGTCTAGAACGATCCCTACTTACATACTTTACTACAATTGTCAAAAGAGGGTTTAATTTGAGTGTCAAGTTAATTTTCACATCAAATTTTTGGCGCCGTTGCCGGGGATTAGCAACTTTGCTAATCCCTTGGATCTTTTATTTCAGTTTGTTTTAGTTAGTTACTGATTCTAGTTTTTTTTTTTTTTTTTTCTTTGTTTTTCAGGTACTAGTGTATGACTCGGAGTTCTCAACAGATTCGTGAGCATATCCTTGACTTTGACGACGATTTTGAGAGGACTTTGAGAAGGAGGAGGAATCAGCAAGCATCAAATCCTCCTAGCCCTGAACCTGAGCTTGGAGAGCAAGGAGAAGAGGAGGAGTTAGTACCCACGGCACAGATTTTGGAGGAAGTTCCAGCCATGGCAGCGGACAATCGAACCATCAAAGAGCTTTCTGCCTCGGGAGTGGGCAATGCCATGCCTTTATGCATTCAATACCCCACGGCTGCAGAAGGGAAGACCGAGGAATTCGAGTTAAAATCAAGCTTGTTGCATCACATTCCAAAGTACCATGGGCTGTCCATGGAAGACCCGAACAAGCATTTGAAGGAATTTGAAGTAGTTTGCTCGAGCATGACCCCTGTGAATGTGGATGGCAGCATATTGAAGATGAAGGCTTTTCCATTCTCTTTAATGGACAAAGCCAAAGATTGGTTGTTTGAATTAGCTCCCGGAACTGTTACATCTTGGGAGAGCATGAAAAGGGCGTTTTTGGAGAAGTTCTTCCCAACTTCTCGAGTCATTCTTTTACGAAAAAGGATTAGTGGAATTCAGCAAGATGAAGGTGAATCTTTTCCTACTTATTATGAACGTTTTAAATCACTTGTTGCTTCATGTCCACAGCACCAAATGAAGGAGGAGCTTCTTCTTCAATATTTCTACGAGGGGCTTCTACCAATTGAACGCCAAATGCTAGATGCCTCAGCGGGTGGAGCTTTGGTGGACAAGACACCCACGGCTGCCAAGATCTTGATTGCTAACCGAGCGTTGAACGCTCAACAATATGAAGGTGTTGGGCAAAGAGGCACCCCACGGCAGCAAGTGCATGAGGTAAGTTCCACATCCGACATTCACTCACAATTAGCTAATCTTACTTCCATTGTGTCTCAGATGGCCGAAGGAATGAGGGTGCAAGGACCAAGTGTGTGTGGTGTGTGTTCTATCCAAGGACATGCTTCTGAACAATGCCCACAATTGATTGAGAATGGTGGATGGGAGAGCGCCAATACAATTGGATTTCAAGGCCAAAACCAACCAAGGAACGATCCATACTCTAATACGTATAATCCAGGTTGGAGAGACCATCCAAACTTCAAGTGGAGGGAGCCCCAACAATCCCAACAACAAGGGGGATTTCGGCAAAACCCCCCTGGGTTCACACAGCCCTATCCTCAAGTCCAACCCCAATCCGCCCCAAATGCTTCAGGTACGTCCCTAGACAATGATGCACTTCTTAAAATACTAACCAAGTTATCTCAGGGGCAAGAAGATCACACCCAAGCCATGCAAACCCAAAACAAAAGGGTGGATCACTTGGAGAAACAAATTGGGCAGATTGCAGATTTCGTAGGTAAGTTTCGAGACCAAGGACAACTTCCTAGTTCTACCATTCCAAATCCGAAGGGGGGCTTCGAAAGTGCAAAGGCCATACTCTTGAGAAGTGGAAAAGAAGTTGGGGCAGGTTCACAACCATCAACATCAGGTCACAAAGAAGATGAAAGACTTCAATTTGAAGAGGAGAAACAAAGCCAACCCACGGCAAGGGTGGAAACACCATTGCCGCAAGTCCCATGTGCTCCTAAACCTTCAAATCTGTCCAATAAAGGTAAGATTGTGTCAAATTCAATTCCTACTAACGTTATTCCTCCCAATGTTCCTTTTCCTAGCAGGTTTATGCAAGCTAGTAACGAAGCGAATGAAAAGGATGTTCTGGAAACGTTTAGGAAAGTTCAAGTCAACATTCCACTCCTTGATGCAATCAAGCAAATTCCAAAGTATGCTAAGTTTTTGAAGAAGCTTTGCACAACAAGGAAACGAATCCAAGCAAAGGAGGTGGTTCATGTAAGTGAAAACGTTTCTGCCATGTTGCAACGAAAACTGCCCCCTAAATGCGAAGATCCGGGTAGTTTTACAATTCCTTGTGTGATTGGCAATAATCGTTTTGAAAATGCCATGTTAGACTTAGGTGCATCTATTAATGTCATGCCTTATTCAATATATGCATCTATGAACTTAGGCAAGTTGAAAAATGATGGTGTAATTATTCAATTGGCCGATCGATCTAACGCCTATCCAAAAGGAGTTTTGGAAGATGTTTTGGTGCAGGTAGAGCACTTGATTTTTCCTGCAGATTTCTACGTTCTTGACATGGAGGACTCAGCCCACTCTCCCTCATCGCCAATCTTACTTGGACGACCTTTCATGAAAACGGCTCAAACCAAGATTGACGTGGCTAAGGGAGCAGTAACTATGGCGTTTGGTGGTGATATGATTAACTTTAATATTTCTGAATCTATTGAGCATACTAATGACGTTCGTTCTTGCTTTGTCATTGATGTAATCAAAACTAAAGGGCAGGAACATTCAACATTACCTCGACCCACCATCAAAGAGGGCATTAGCGTGGAGCACGTGGACCAAGCCCCTACTCCCAAAGCACCCAATCTGGCCGAGAGCAACACCCTTACTGTTACTTTGGCATCTTCATCGCAGAACAATGGTAAGTCCCTTCCTCTAAATCCAATTCCCATTTCAACTAATAGGTTGTTACCTTCTTTGGTGCAGGTACCTAATCTAGTTCAAGATGGTGGAAATCATTACATTGATTTTAGGGAGCTCAATGCCACAATCAGGAAGGACCACTATCCCCTTCCATTCTTAGAGCAAAGACGTGATGTGTTTCAAAGGGCAGGTCGTGGAGGAAGACCCATCCATGCCGTGGGCACCAATGGGGACTGAACGTGTTCTTCGTCCGGCTGCAAGACGTTAAAGAAAGCGCTACTTGGGAGGCAACCCATGCATTTCAACAAAGGAAGCCTTAGGAATCACTCCAATTCCAGATTTGCGTTCCTAAAACCCTTCTCTTTGTTGCTTGTTTCTAATCTGCCATGTTTAGTTGTTTCAGTTGCTGTTTGGTTGTTTACTTTTGTTTTGTGTGATTCTATGCTTGAAACATTGAGGACAATGTTTGATTTAAGTGTGGGGGGGGTAAACAATCTGTTTTGCATGATTTTCGTGGGTTTTATTCACCTATCACTTCTAATGATGTTTCTTGCTGTTTTTAAGTGTTTTTAAGCTGTTTTGGTGTGTTTTAGTGTGTTTTGTTTTAAAAATCCGAAAATTTCATAAAAATTTGAAAAATTTGTTTTGAAAAAGCCAAAAAGAGTTGTTTTTGTGTGTTTGTTTGTGTCTTAGGGTACCTTCCAACACAATGATGAGGATTTGGTTTTTAATTGCATGACTGTTAATGAGAGTTGTAAACATGGATGGAAGTTTGATTTACTCTTTGGTTTATGCTTGGTTGTGGTTATAGCTTATGAATTCACATGCAATCACAAAGGAAAAATCAGTTTTTGTAACATGCTTGAAGGAAAGAACTCAACTTAACGCTACAACCCTGAGAGACTTGAGCTTATAACGTTCTTTGGAGTGTTTATAATCTGTGCATCATTGCTTTCTAAAGTCGTTGCATGATCTCATTATTCTTTGCTTGGTTACTACTTAGAAGGCGTTTCATCATTTAGTTCCAAATGCTAGAACTCATATCCGTTTCATTCAAAGCATGATATTGATTTGCATAACACACGAACAAGATGAAGTTTTGTAGAAAACCAAGAGCCAAACAGCCATCCCCCGTGCAAAATGTGTTTAGGTTTAACCCCGTTGAGCCTTGTTTAGCCTATGTTCTTTGTTAACCCACATCATTCTCACCTAGCCTAGATTAGGACCATCCATACCCTTGTTCTTGAAGCATAGTAAAGCATGACTTAGAGGAATTCCTTTTGAGTAGTTGTGTGCAGAAAACAAGTGTGGGGGAAAGAATTTGTGTGTGTGTGCCAAAGTGCACGGGTAGAGAGAAAAGAAAAGAAGAAATTTCGTATGAAAAAGAAAAGAGAAAAGAAAAGTTGTGAAAAGAATGAAAAAGAGTTGAAAAATATGAGACAAAGAGTTCCAAAGTGTTGATTGTTGAAGAAAGGGTCCAAAAAGTTGAATTAGGCCCTAAATATTGAATGAATCTTCCCTTGTGTTTAAAAGTTGATTTATGCACTCTAAATTGAATTCCAAGTGTCAAATTTCATTACTTTGCTTACTATTGCTTAAAGAACGTTTGTTTATCCTTACCCTTCTTTGTTAGCCAATACCCTAGCCCCGTTACAACCTTTGACTTCGATCTTGGGTGTTGTGTGTTTCAATTTGTGGAGTTTGGAATTGGTATGAGCATATGGTGTCACTGGTTCTCGCATCTAAGTAGTAGCATTCCATTCATGAGATCATATTCATTCATAACTCCAGAAAATGCTTTCTTTGCTATAAACATATGTGAGTATTCGTTTTCATATTTACATCAATCTTCTCACATATACTTAGTGTAGGGTGTGTAGTCAGAAATTCTGAGTGAAAATAGAGAGTATCTTGTAAGGAATTGAGTGAATTCTCTAAGGCATGTTACTACATTCAAAACATTGTTTTAATTGGTTAAATGTGAACTAGTAAGTGGTGACTATGATTAAGTATGCGCTTAAGTGTAAAGATGACTAAAATCTGTGGGAATGATGATCGTTGACATGTCATGTGCGTTGGAAATCCCTGAGGCAAATGTTGGAAGGTTTAGAGTGTGTTTTGTTTCGTTTTGATTGTTTTGTTTATGTTGTTTTGCTCGAGGACTAGCAAAAGCTAAGTGTGGGGGAATTTGATAGGAGCATATTTATGCGCCTTAGTTAGCTTGTTCTTGTGCATTTACATTGTTTTTCCTTAGTTAAAGTAATCTTTTAAGCTAGTTTTATGTGTTTTCAGGTTTTAAGGGCAAAGAATACAAAAAGATGCATTTTGGAGCCTTTTGGAGCAAAATGGAGCTTGGAATGGATGTCATATGCTTGGAGCCAAAGGAATGGACGAAATTGAAGACCTAAAGATGCAAGGATTCCTAATCAAATGAGGATTCCTAATCAAATGAGGATTCCTAGAAGAATGAGGATTCCTACTCCAACAAGGATTCCTACTTGAAGTAGGAAAGTTAAGCCAAGGTTTCCTATTTTGGTTTGACCTTTCCTAATCCTAAAAGTCCCTTTGTTCCAGCAACTTTGAAGGCCTTTTAAGCGTTTTAGGACACTTCCCCTCTCCTAAGCATCCAGCCGCACCCTTCTTGCCCTTTCCTCTTCCTTGCCGTGCAAGGGAGAGTGATTCTTTCCTATTTTCTAAATTAAAACACATTCCTAATGTGTTTTAAGTCCTTGCCGCAAATCTTAGCCAATTTCCTTTAGTTTTCTGATTTTGTTTCCTATTTCTAGAAGCTTTTGACTTAATTTCTGATTACCTAAGTCAACCTAGGGTTTTAATTCCTGATTTCCTTTAAATAAACCCCCTTGTTGCAGCCACAAAGGATCCATTCACTACCATTCACGCCAGAAAACTTCACCCATTCTCTGCAGCCACCATCCTTCACAAAACACCATAGTTTCTGACCAAAAACCATCCTTGCCGCACCCTACATCCATCCTAAACACAATTCCAGCATCCTACACCATCCATAACCCCCAAATTCCATCATCAACCTTTGTGCCGCAACCAAGGAAGGGAAGGAGAGTTCTTGGACGTGCTTGCTGTTCACTTTGAATCGCTGGAGCGTTTAGGTGTTTTCTTTCTTTTGTTTTCAATGTCTAAACTTTATATTCTTTGTGTTGTGAGTATGAGGAACTAAACCCCCCTTAGTTAGGGGGTGATTCGAAACCATGTACATACTTGCAATATGAATTGATTACCTTTGGTTGTGATTTCATAAGTTATGAGTTCAATTCGTTTAACTGCTTGATGGATAACTTATTTGTGTATGTTGATTGAGAGTGCACGCTTAGTTTTCATGCATGAATATGATGCTAGAGTATAAGGGAGTTTCACCTAATAGTTACAACCTTATATTTCACAAGTAGTGAAGGTCGCTTATAAACGATCGCGTTAAATGAATTCTTGGCATTAGTTTCATGCTCATCATGGTAACGAAGGCCTCGTCAACACTTATAGTTCTCATGTTGCTTAATGATCTTTGATTGTATCTTTATTGTGCTTTTCACGTAAGGAACTTTTGAAGAATGCTTTGAATTGTTGTATGCGCAGTCCCATCCAATTCATTAACTTAAGGAGAACTTGAAGGTTAATTTAAGCGAACCTAATTAACTTGGGGTGTTGAGTTTCATAACTTATCGAAAGAACAACTGAAAATTGTTTTGTATGCAAGTGTGTCATGTGTGGAGAAGAACCCTCTAGCTAGCCTTCCATCCAAAATCGTTTTTGCAATCTGTTTTAATTACAAAGTTTGTCTTGTTTTTAATTTCGTCAAAACCAAATCCCCCTTTATTTTGAAGTGTTAAATTAGTTAGAATCTGTTTTGATTTGTGTTTTTAAGTGTTTTGATTCAAGTTAAAACCCAAATTCGTCCAATTTGGTGCTTGTGTCCAAAACTGGCCAGAAAGTGTTTTTAAGGCAGTTTTGAGTCTTTTGGTTGCTGTTTTGAGTCTTTTGTTTTGTTTTAGTGTTTTAAAGTTTAGTCTTGCATTCTTTGAGTCTAATTTAGTGTTTTAAACTTTGTTTTTATGTTTTTAAGTCAGTTTTCAAGTGTTTAGCAATCCCTCCTAATCCCCGGTCTAGAACGATCCCTACTTACATACTTTACTACAATTGTCAAAAGAGGGTTTAATTTGAGTGTCAAGTTAATTTTCACATCACTTACATTCAGGAGGAATCCATATGTACATACATGATGTGGTAAGGTAGCAATGATGATGGCCAACATCATATCATTGTGAAGCTATTCTTGAACCCCTGCACGAACTAGCATGGTGGGAATGACTTAACTAAGTGCAATTGTGCCAACATCATATCATTGTGAAGCATCATTCTCTAGAGGCCAAACTAGATGAGTAATTACAAGAATTGTAAATGACTAAAGTGTTATTCTCTCATCATTGTTGTTGCTAACCAACATCATATCATTGTGAGGTAGGCTTGGTAATGATATAAGTAAGTTAGATTAAGTACACTGAACGAGACCTTTCTCTTATGTTCATAGGTAAGTGTGGATGATCTAAGTAAGTTAGATTAACGAGACCTTTCTCTTATGTTCATTCCTAAAACGTTCCTAACCATAGATTGCCAATTGGGCATTGACAATCCGCTAAGGTTAGTATGTGTTATGTTAACTCAAGCGTGAGTATGACTAGTCTCAGGTCAATTGGTGTTGGACACTGAGACAAACACATAGGTGCTCAAAAGGTGATTGAGTACATTGAACGACGATCAAAAGAGAGTTCGAACATACATGTCATGTAAGAACTCATAAGTTGCAATATGCAAATTAGTCCTTTGACCTGAGGCATCATAGATGTCTAATGGTTAGGTCCTTGATCTTTGATCATGTTAAAAGCATTCCATCGAGAGTGTCCACAACATTGTTAGGGTCAAGCTATCTAGTCATATAGGCAAGAAATTTCACATTGGGTAGTAGACCTGAAACAAACTATCACTCAAACAATGTGATTACGAGTATTGTATTAGAGAATGACCGTATTGCATTGTAATTGTAACTGGATAGGTTCCCTAACCACTTCTACTTAGCTTGGGTAGCCATGACATACTGCTAGGTATCACTCATGGTTTATGGATGCCCTGAAGATTACCAAACACTAATCTTCATCAAAGGGAGAATTGAAATGTAGTTTCAATTCATAATCGATCGTTAAGAGTAACAATCGCCCACTGCCTCGCTAATTGGAATCTAATGGATCGTACACCAAGTAAGGATGAAAGTGAAGAAATATAAATGAGATGGATAAGCAATTAAATGATTTAATTGGGAATGGTCAAGATTAATTAATTAGTTAATTAATTATACGAAAGGTTCATATTGGGCTTTTAAGTTAGTTTCGGGTCTCGGGGCCCAAAAAGGGTTTTGGTCCACAAAGCCCAATTAGTTTAATTTGTGTGACAGCTAAAAACTAAATAGAAATTAACCCAAATATAAAGTCAAAAACCGGCCATAGGGTGAGTGGCAGCAAACTTGGGTTAATTGTAAGTTTACCACTCATATGTCAGGTGGTATAAAGGCATCTTTATAGCCATTCTATCACAAGGGTTTTCTTGAGGCAAAGAAGAGAAACTTTTTTTCCTTTTTCTCTATAGAGACCGGCCACACTTAGAGGAAAAATAGCTAGCAATCGTCCTTCCTCTAAGTCGTCCATTTCATCTTCACACCTCATCCTTAGTGTGGAGACTTAGAGACACCAAACCTTTGGTGTTATTGGAGATCCTTTCCTCACATCCTCAAGGAGCAAAGGAGTATCAAAAGGAAGAAAATCACAAGGAAGATCTAAGGAGTTAGGAGGTGACTTGAAGGCCCTCCACTTGGGTGAATCCCTTGTGTAAACAAGGATGAGCTTTAAGGGTAATGAATCTCAAAATCATTTCTTCTCTTTAGTGTTGTTAAAGAGTTTCACTATTCACTAGGCTTTGAAAGTCATAGGTTTTAGAATTGCTTTTTTAATGCACGCCTACTTTGCATATGTGTGTAAATGTTCTCACGTATTCTTCGCTAGGACAAAAAAATTTCTTCAGGAAGTGTTGTTTCTTAAGCTTAATAGATTATTAAAAGTTTTGTTAACCTTTGAATTAACCTTGGGCCTAGTGGCATGAAGCTATGATTTCAAGAAAGCTATCACCTATCCCTCTTCCTATACCTTGACACATCATTGTTGCATTATGAGCTTGTGTTAATCT
The DNA here is from genome assembly GCA_036320875.1 of Cotoneaster glaucophyllus. Classification (NCBI taxonomy): domain Eukaryota; kingdom Viridiplantae; phylum Streptophyta; class Magnoliopsida; order Rosales; family Rosaceae; genus Cotoneaster; species Cotoneaster glaucophyllus. The sequence goes on from CM070070.1 coordinate 7,631,948, forward strand.
ATGCTTTACTGTCCATGTATGCCTTTGAAGATTTGTCATTTGAGATGCACTGCATGTTTATTTCTCAAGTTCTTGAATTGCTAATCATACCTTAGAAGCATAGATATTCAAATCCATTGTGGATTGTCTCGTTAGCTGTAATTTATTGGTGCTGAGATTATGCATATCTTCCTTGATCTTAATTTTTCGTTGTGTGTTGTCCAAATTGTTTGGATACATTGTTGTGTGCTCTTGCACAAAACCATTTTTAAATGGACATGTTTCCTTATCTGTCGAATAACTAGTTCTCTTCAGAAGAGTGAAAATTTTAAGGGTTACTTAGGTTATTTGGGATTGTCAATTTGCGAGGAATGCTCTCATCTATTTTTGATATGAAATCATCTCATTCACATCTCTCAGGCTTTCACCATATGACTATCTTGTCATCACTTATGCTGACACCACTAAGTCTGAGTATCTCCTAAGGGCACATATGTATCATTCTACCACTTTATGTTCATATTATGCTTTATTCTCTATCTTCACATCTGGGTATTACGGGGGAGTCATGTTGCCTTATGAAATGACTCATTGTGGGGGAGTATAGTATTTTGTTCAGAGCTCATTTTATGAGGGAGTAGGATTTTTTTTGTGTACTATGTGTACTAAATTCATTACCTAACTCTATTCTTTTGTGCTTCTCTCATGTCAAGTTGCAATTCTCTACTCCATCTCCACCATTCTTTTGAGTTACCTATGGATCTAGTCCTTTTTGCAGAACCTTGTAGGTTGTATGCTTTTGCGCCTCCAGTATTACTGTAACTACTATCCATGAATCGAAAGAAGATGTCTTGGATTAGTATAGGTTGGTTGACTATGTCTCTGACTCTGTTGCTTTTGGTAACGAGTTCCATTTTGGGGAGTTATGAAGCTTCATCCTTCCCTTGCATTTTAGCTTGAAAGTTGTTGGAGTATTTCTTACGAGGGTGTTGGTTTTTAGAAAGGTACTATTTTTGGAGGAGTAGTTCTTCTTTTAGGACTTTGTGCTAAGTTGCATAACTTGTGCTTTACTTGAGATTATTTGTATGATCTATGCTTACTTGTTGCTAATCTAATTGTTACTACACTTTACTTGGGTGAACTCATATGATCTATTACTATTTATTACATGTTGTGCTTTTGCTATCCTTGCATTATGTATTTGTCGAAAATTTGGATCTTGGGTGCGATATTCCACCTTGTCTTTATCTTACTATGACAAAATGGGGGAGAAAAATTTTAGTTGTGTTCTTACCTTGCAAGCTTTTTACCTATGATAAATTTCACTTGTTTTTGTCAAGAGTTGTTGTTGTGCAGGATTCCTTCCTTGGTTCTTTTCTTGAGTGTGGGCAAGTGAAATTAGTTTTAGGCTTGCGGTATTTTGTCAAGGAAAGTCAAAGGAGGAGATTGTGAAGTCTAGACTTTTATGTTTGGCTTTCCTTGTCAATATTGTATTTGTACCACACATGCTCCAATTAGTTTTTAGAATATTTCCTTAAAGGCTTTTGTTGCTAGGAATAAGTGTTCGAGGCTACAGCACATCACCTCAAAGGTTTGTTCATGCATATGCATTTCATGTTTAACTTACGATGCATTTCGACTAGTGACCTTGTGTCATCAGAATTTTTCACTTCTGTCCAACTAGCAGGGCACCCAATTTAAGACAGCCCACATTGACTGACTAACACCTTTGATACGGGATTGAGCTTTTCACCATTGATCTGCTCATACTGCTTGTATATTTGATAAGTGTCTCTTTGTACCTTATTTGCAGCAATCAAAGGTTTTGTTTTAATAGGGTTAGAGGATTTCATTTCCTCTTCGGAGAGAAAGTTTACAATTTTTAAATGGTTGGTTTTTCCTCTCCAACTCAGATCTTCCTAAGAGCATCAACAATTTTTTTCTGGGTAATATTCTTCTTTGAATATTTATAAATCTATCTCTGAAAATGCTTGTTTAAATATTCTTATATGCTCAATTGTTTTGGCTAGGAAATTTTACATTTTCAGAGAGTTTTTGAAACCTTAAGTTGCATCTTGTGTTATTTATTAGAAACCCTAGGGATAAAACCATGTTCATGTATTAAACACCCAATCATTGCATAATAGGGTTGCATTGTTCTTCATGGTTTTGCATTAAATTTTATGGTCAAGTTTTTCAAGTTTCAAATCTACTTATTGACCAGCTTTGGATTCTCGTCAGTTTCTTCTTTCAACTATTTGACTGAAGAAACTGACTAGTCATTGAATCTAGATTACACATTAGCATCAAGGTGAAGAGTTAAGGAAGAGCTGCCATCTTGTGAAGATTAGAGACGACTCCATTTCAGTGCCACAAGGTGAAGAGCTTAGGAGGAGTTGTTACTTTGTGAAGACTGAAGGAATCTTCATCTCATGTAAGGCAAGGTTGCATAAAGGTAGACCGAAGGAATCTCCATCTCGTGTAAAGCAAGGTTGCATAAAGGTATAAGTTGCTCCGTATATTAGGATCTAGGAATTGAGCTTGTGTGGATACTTTGTATGAATATTGTTTACTCTAGTGGATTTAAGTCAGTGGAGAGTCCCCGGCTTTTTAACCCAGAGATGGGTTTTTCCGACCAAAAATTTATTGCATTCTTTTCTCTTAAACTTGTCCACATATCTTATTTACTGGTATATGTTTCATGCATCCTGAGTTGTTAATTGATATGTGTTTGTGACTAAATTTACACTGCATGTTATGAGCTATGACCTAAATTGTTATTGACTATAATAACTTGTAGTGAACTAAGTTTGATTCGTAGATTTGCGTTTGCTTAACTAACAAATCTGTACTTAGTTGACTGATAAGGTTGATAAGTCAATCCAGCATACATTAATTCATAATTACTTTGTCATTTTTGTTTGCATAATGAACTCATATGTAAATGTGAGTTTAGGATTTGGTGTTGTGAAATTGATATAGGCAGACTATGATTAATTAGATGTATTGGTCAATTAGGATCTGTACTTGCAACTGCACTTTCTATCACTGACTAACTTGTAACTAGTTGACCAGCTCATTTGGTTAGTCTACCATGAAAAATTGAGTTGTTTATTTGCAGGATATTCCGCTGGTACCCATTTCAAAGCAGCACAAGATGGTGCGTGGTAGAAAGCAATGGAAGATGAACTCTTCATGATTGTGAAAAATGGCTTTGGGGATTTAGTGGAGAAACCCACAAAGAAGCTAGTGATAGATGTTAAGTGGGTATACAAGACCAAACTTAACCTGGATGGTTCAATTCAGACCAACAAGGCAAGGCTTGTTGTAAAAAGGTATTCAAAGAAACTGGGGGGATTTCAATGAAACATTTGCACTAGTGGCAAAGTTGGACACCATAACGACACTGATTGCATTTGTGGCATAGAAAGAATGGAAATAGTATCAGCCTAATGTCAGATAAGCATTCCTTAATCTAGTGATAGAAGGGGATGTTTATGTGGATCAATATGAGTGATTCATTATCAAAGGAGAAGAAGACAGGGTCTATCGATTGAAAAAAAAGGTTCTCTATGGTCTAAAACAAGCTCCTGGAGCTTGGTACCAAGAAATCTACTCCTATTTCACTGCAAATGGGTTTCCAAGAAGAACAAATGAGGCAACATTCTACATCAAAATTGAAGGTGACCATGAACTTATAGTTTCATTATATGTTGATGATGTGGTATACACTAGGAATTGTGAGAAAATGTTGAGTGATTTCAAAACTCATATGATGGCAAAATATGAAATGTCTAATCTAGGTCTACGACACCATTTCCTTGATATAAGTGTAATCCAAACAGAGAAGAGCGTTTACATTCACCAAAGGAAGTATGCTCAGACCCTTGTAGACAAATTTGGGCTCAAAAACTACATGGATCAGATTTGTCTTGGAAGATTTGATTGAAATTCAACTTGATGCCACTCCTCTCATTAAGTCTGCAATTGCCATCACGAAGAACCTTGTATTTCATCAAAAGACAAAACATATTAATTAAAGGTATCACTTCATAAGGCAGGCTCTGCAAGAAAATGTGATTGAACTAGTCTACTGCAAAATTGAGGAAAAATTGGCAGATATCATTACCAGAACACTGCCAAAGGATCAGTTTACATAGACCTGGCAATTCTTACATGACCCGTTAACACGACACGTAAACGACACAAAAGTAACGGGTTTTGGGTCAACACGACAACCAATTGGGTCGTTATCGGGTCACACGATAAGAACTCGTTAATAACAGGTCCTTAACAGGTGACACACGGGTAACTTGTTCCGACATGTTAAGAAAAAGTTATTTTGATGTTTTTAATTTTTTAAACTACTAAAAAAACTTACTATAAATACAATAGCCATAGTGTATATGTATATATTGTATATTAACTATGTATTATTGTATTATTATTCTATATGAATTTAAAAAAATTTAAGTTTGATTTATGGTATACTTGTAAGGTCTCACATCGTCCAGGGGTGTGGATCATGTAAGCCTTATATGTATATTCCCATCTCTACCTAGCACGAGGCCTTTTGGGAGCTCACTGGCTTCGGATTTCATCGGAACTCCGAATTAAGCGAATTCGCGCGAGAGCAATCCCATGATGGGTGACCCACTGGGAAGTTCTCGTGCGAGTTCTCAAAAACAAAACCATGAGGGCGTGGTATATAATACAACTCATTTCATTTAGCATATTCTTGAACATTTGATATTTTATAGTAATGTACTAATGATTTTTCATTAGGCTCTTACTTTGTAGTATATAATACTTATAAGACAAATGTTTTTTATTTTTTTCATTTTTTTTTAATGTTTTGGAGTAATATTTATGTGACAATATAGAATGCATATACTGATTTAGTATTATTATTTTTTGGGTCAAATTATGTTTTTCATTTTTATTATTTACTGATTTAAAATAATTTTTTTTACTGGATAACGGGTCGGGTCATATTACTTGATAATATTAACGAGATCGATTTCGGGTCGAGTCAGGTCATATTACCCGTTTACTTTAATGGGTGTTACACAACACAGTCCGTTAAGATATCAGATATGACACGAAAATGACATGAACACGAAAAACATGACACGAATGCTAGATCTAAGTTTAAATATCTCAGAGAAATTCTTGGAGTGAAATCAGTAAGCCAATTAGAATAGAATGTTAGAGTTAAATAGCTTACTAAGGTCTATTTTTGAAAATTTGTCCTTTTTTTTGTAAGTTTCAGTTTGCAAGATGCCAAGTGTATCTCTTAGATTGATTCCTAGTCTATGGCTTATATGCAATTGAATCTCCATGTGTCATAATCTCTTGGTATCTTGTATTAGGTTTGACTCTTCTCTTACATAGCATTAAATGCTATCAAAGCAAAAGTCAAGTATGGCTGCTGTTGTTTGAAAAACAAGGCAGCTATAGAAAGTTAAAAGAATATGCTAGCTGAAAAGACGATTGTGCAGCCAACTATTCCACCAATGTGTAACCATCGCATTTATTTTGCTTTGAACTTCCACCCTATATAAGCGAAACGATGCTGCGGTGCTGAACCAAACAAAAGAAGTATTTGATTAATTGAGTAATTTGAGTTAGTGATGCACATGGAGTTTCAATCAAAGAAGCAAATAGCCATCATCTGTCTGTCCGTAGTGACCTTGTTTAGCCTTCTAGGTCTCTTGTTTGCCGAAAGTATTGTTTTTGAAGATGTTCATGTGGGTGTGATTCTTGACATGGGGTCAAGGGAAGGGCAAATTATTCTCAGTTGCATTTCTACGGCCCTGTCTGATTTTTACCAGCTGCATAAAAACTACACCACAAGGCTACTTCTACGAACCAAGGATTCCAAAGGAAAACCTCTACATGCTCTATCAGCTGGTAAGTCGCATATATCTTTTCTTTTTAAGTTTTTATGGCAGCTACGTACCATTAAATAATTAGCTTTATATATAGTGGCATGCAATTATACATAGTAATTATGTAACTTGGTGCAAGTTTGATCTCTACCAATTTTTTTCTTTCCTAACAATTAACTATTTAACACACTAACGTCATCGTTCTATGAAAAAATAGTAATTATAAGAAGCTGTCATCAAATCTCATCTATGTTGTTTCTCTAATCCCTTTGATATAGTCGCAACCAATAAAAAAGTTTTGACCCAAAAAAGAAAAAACCAGTAGAATATTTGTGCTCCTTAGTCAACAAAGGGATCATACAAGCAGGGGCTGCGAGCCTGCGCCATGGATATTTGAATTGCGGCCAACAAAAAGTTACGCTATTTGTACCAAGTAATCTTGGGATTGTAATTGGAGATTTAGGACATATTATGTAGAAGATTATATTTGGGACATTCGCATTACATAAAAGAGGTCCAATTTTTACGCAACCGAAAGAAAATCCAAAATAATTGTTTACAACGATAGTCAACTCCAATTAAATAGCCTAATTAACAGCTCTCATAAGTCTGAGGAGAAGGATTCAAGTCTTAACACTCTGCAAACTTGATCCATCTGCAAGGTGATCTCCAGACTGCACGTGGGTTGGCTTCCCCGAAAGTAGTAAGTCCGGTTCTGGCGGGCTGCTATCTATAAAGCGTCTCATTACTATTTTGCCCTATACTTTGCTCACATATATCTTCTTCGTTAAAATTCCATTTCATGAACAGTATTCATCTACACATTCATGGAACAGAGTCAATCTGGAAAGTCCACGATTGACCCAAAAAAGTCTACAAATTTTTATTGGCTAATTATAAAAAATTAAACTTTGTAACTAACTAAATTTATAAAATTTAACGAAAATAAAATACATTAGCGTAAATGCAAAATAAGAAAAATTAAATAGTGAAACCTGGGATGGGATTTCACATCCTTCATCCCATTTAAAAATTTCGTCCTCGAAATTTTCATAACACTTACACATACCCAAAGGTCTTCCTCCCTCTAATGTATAACCTAAAACCTAAGCTCTAATACCGCTAAAAGTTGCTACTCACCCAATCCTGAGATACGTTCAGGATCGACAAGTGACATCTTAAATTACCTTTCCAACTCATGCCTAGCTTCCGAAAAATGACCAAAACCAACCCAACGATTCATATCGTAGTAATTTTTCTTTTATTTCATCGCTGCATCTAACCTCTATGTACTACCTACATACTCTAAGATAGGGTTAAGCCTTTGTAGTTCACATTTTGATAAACTCCATTGTTTCTCATGACATTCCTAGCATAGAAATATAAGGTTCTAGACAACTGACGTAAGTGATGCACCATTACGTCATTCCATCTTCACATACCTCACAATGAGTTCTAGGGTTTCAGACTAACTCAACAGAACCAATAGAAAGTGAGATTTCAGACCAACTAAATAGAATCCAAACAGAGTAGAGTTTCAGACCAACTCAACGGAAGCCAGATGGAGATAAGGTTCCAGACCACTGAACGGAACCGATAGAGAAAGGGATTCGTGACCACTCAATAGAATCAAACAAGATAGGGTTCTAGATCACTCAACAGAATTGATAGATAAAAGCGATTCCGGACCACTTAACATAATTCAACGAAGATAGGGTTCACTCAACGAAATCGATAAGGATACGGATTCCGGACTACTCAATGGAATCCAAGGAATATAGGGTTTCAGATGACATAACAGAATCAATAAGGAAATAGATTATGGACCTCTCCAGGAAATCCAACGAAGGCAGAGTTCAATACCACTCAGCGTAACTGATAGGGAAAGGGATTCTGGAACACTCAATGAAATCCAACGAAGATAGGATTCTAGACCAACTCAATGAACCCAGACAGAGCACGATTTCCAAACCACTCAACGGAACCGAACAGAATTATAGGAACCTGTTTTAGGACAACTCAAGGGAACTAGACATGATTCGAGTTCGGTGTCACAATTTCCCATAATAATGGGTTAATGGTCCTCTACTAGCCCTCTCGTTTCCCAAACATTTTAAATATACACAACAAAACACATTTCATAAAATAGATCGATTAGTAAATTCAAAAGCAACAATCTAGCAGAATACACATTTTATAAATTCATGCCATGTCCACTAAGTATACTAGCATGAAAATTTTCAGGGTAATAACTATACCACATATACTAAAGTCACTAATATACATATAGAAGCCTAATAACCATGCGAATTCTGGTTAGCCATCACTTACATGCAAACTGAGGTGTACATCCCCATAATGGCTCGCTAATCAAAGTAGGCCTAGTAGGCTTTATCGTGTCTTCAGTAATGCTAATTTTGGTATTTAAGAACGATTCAAGACACTTTAGCCAAAAGTCAACCCTCGTTCAACGTGGTTAACTGTAGGGTCAACAACCCTACGTAATCCCCTCAAAATGATCCACAAATTTGATTTTTGATCCACAAGTTCCTAAGGTTAGCACAATACTTCACAATAACATACTTCAATTCCATAATGATCCGATGGTCAAATATTTTGCCAGCTCCAAACGTCGAGTGGAAATTAATAACGGAACTAGGTTTACAAGATCGAATCTCATCAAGCGGATATCAAAAATTAATTCAGACATCGAAATTAACTAAATGGAAAAAATGGGTAATCGGGCCCATCCATCGGCCGCTGCAGCCAAGCACTTAACGGAACTGATAGGGAGAAGGATTTTGACGGAATCTAACGAAGACAGGTTTCTAGAACACTCAACATAATCGATAGAGAAAGGGATCTCAGACCACTCAACGAAATCCATAAGGAAGGAAATTTCGACCACATAATAGAACCAATAGGAGAGGGATTCCATAACCACTCAACAGAATCCAATGAAGATAGGGTTCCAGACCACTTAACGGAAATGATAAGGAAAGGGATTTCAGACTACATAACAAAATCCAACAAAGATAGGGGTTCCAGACCAATTAACAAAACCCAGACGGAACGTGTGGTTCCAGAATACTTAACGAAACCGAACATAATTCTAGGATCCTAGTATAAAACAAATCAAGAGAACTAGATACGGTACGAGTTTGGTGTCACAACTTCCTATAGCAATGAGTTAACGGTCATCAACCTGCCCTCTCGTTTAACAAACATATGAAATATGCATACCTAAACACATTTCATAAATTACATTGATGACTGAATTTAAAAGAAACAATTTAGCATAAAACACGTTTTATAATCCATGTCATATCTACTAAGTATAATAGCATGAAAACAATTTAGCAGGTAATAACCATACCACATATATTTAAGTCACTCACATATAGAAAGCCCAATAAACGTGAATCCTAATAAGGTTTCACTTACATTCAAACGAAGATGTATATCCCTTAGGATGGCGTACTAATCAAAGTAAGCCAACGAGGATCTTTTGGGTCTATAATAATGATAATTTCAATATTTACGAACCAAGATATTTTGACCAAAAGTTAACCCTAGGTTAATGTGGTCAACGGTAAGGTCAACAACCCTACGTAATCCAACCCAAAATATCCTTTTATTGGATTTTTGATCCACATATTCCTACGTAATCCAACCCAAAATATCCTCTTATTGGATTTTTGATCCACATATTCCTAAGGTCAACACAATACTTCCACAATAACATACTTCAATTCCATAATGATCCAACTTTTGGATCTTCGCCACCAACAAACGTCGAGTGGCAGTCAATTGCGAAACTAGGTTTACAAGATCGAATTTAGCCAAATGGATGTGAAAAAAAAAAAATTTCAGGGCATCAAAATTAGCTAACTGGAAAAAAGTGGTTTACCGGGTTGACGCGCCGCCGCTGTCGCACTGCTGAATGCAGTGGCTTATGGCAACGACTCATTGGAATACAACCAATACCAAAGTCGACTCATAATATGTTAAAATGAAGCTTGTGAAGAGTACAACAATCTTCTTACCTTCGCTGGAGTGCGAATATGGCCGAAATGAGTCAAAATTAGCCAAGAAGCTGTTGGATCCGAGAATGGGTGCACCCTCACCGTGGACTCATCGAAGCTCGAACGTCCAAACCAAAGCTCGATTTGTAATGAGGTCGCGGTGAGTCTTAGTGGTTGCGGTTGGCGTCGAGGTGAACGAATGAGGTAGATCTCTTGCGTCAGAAAAGTCGAGCCTTGATCTGTCGAGAACTGTTGCTAAACGAAGAAAATATTGGGTGAAAAATGATCCTTGGGATGAGGGTAGTTAAACCCAAGTAAAGGTCGAGATCGATTTGCTGAGAAAACATTGGAATAGACCTCAGAAATTTTGCACAAAAATGGGCCAGTTGTCGAGAAGGGGAAAGGCAACTGGTCAACTTGCGGGTTATATTTCCCCAAAATAGTAAGTCTAGTTTTGGATTGCTATTTGTAGTGTCTAATTTACTATTTTTCCCTTCCCTTTGCTCGTTTATATCTCCTTTGTTAAAACTCAGTTTTATCCTACATGTGCATGAGCCCTATCAGTAGGCCTGGCAATTCTTGACACGACCCGATAACCAGACACGACACGACACGAAATCAACAGGTTTTCGGGTCGACACGATAACGAATCGGGTCGTTATCGGGTAACCCGATAAGCACCTGTTAAGATAACGGGTTGATTCGGGTATACACGTGGGTAACACGAAACACGATAAGCAGAATATTAATTTTATAATTTTATAATTTTATAACCCTAAAAAAATACTATAAAAATTATATATATTAATTTAACAATTTTATACCCCTAAAAACTATAATATATATATATATATATATATTAAATTAACTATAATAATTATAATAATTATATATACTCGAATAATTAGACCCCCAAAATATGATGGAATATGATGGAATATGGATGTGCATTAAGGCGTGACATCAGATGATGTAGTAGGATGGGATGATTATCACATGAATACAAATGGTATATGCCTTTTGATTCTTGCCACATGGAATGCATCAGTAGGAGATTTTGACTCCTTATGCAAGTATGGGTTTGATAAAATAAAGGACAAAATTATATCTCCAAGCAAACAGTACAATTCAAATTGATTTGAGATGTCTGGTGTAAGATCTCACATCGTCCAGGGGTGTGGATCCTGTAAGCCTTATATGTAGGGGTGGAAAAAATTCCCAAACCAAACCAAAAAAATACTGATCCCAAACCAAAAATGTCCCAAACTGATTTTCCCAAAATTTCGGTATTCCCAAACCGAAAAAATACCGAAATTTCGGTATGGGAATCGGGATTGCCTTTCCAATATTTCGGTATTCCCATACCAAACCGAAAATATATATTTTTAATTATTATATATATATATATATTTTTTTTTTAATTATAATTAGAATTAATTTGAACCGTTGGATTGTTTCAAATTAATCTATGCCTGTAGACATCGAAATTTCGGTGAAATAAATGTTAACCAATAAATTAAAATTTCAACGCTCACGTATCACATAAATTTTACATGTAGCGCGTAACTCAAAGAAAAATCGAAAGAAATCAGAAAAGTCATCAAATAGGACATGTGTCAACCCCTGGCAGAAACGATTTATTTCATCTGAATATTAGGCCTTGGAAAAATTCTATAAATAGGAAGCCATTGCCTTCATTTCCAGGGACCAATTCACATACACATTTTCTCTACTCCCAAATTGGAAGAGAACTCCCCCAAATCCTTGAAAGCTTTGAAACACTAAAAGCTTTCAAGCACAAACCTCCCAAATCTCCAAGAATCCCGAAGGATCAAGAAAGCTCTCTTCGTTCTTCGTCAAATCCACCTTCAAGATCAAGCCTCAACGGCCCTTGAAGAACTTCCACCAATTCAAGATCAAGCCCCGATGGCCCTTGAAGAAAGTGTTCTTCGTTCATCACTCGTTCATTCTAAGATCAAGCCTCAACGGCCCTTTGGATCAACAACATCAACAAATCCACATCTTCATTCATCCAAAGATCAAGCCCCGACGGTCCTTTGGATCAACAACATCAACCAATCCACACCATTGTTCATCCCTAGATCAAGCCCCAACGGCCCTTTGGATCCACAGCCTATCCAAAAATCTATACCATACGAAGATAGAATCAGAGGATCAACTTGTAAAAGAGATTGTAACCCCAAAATTAATACAAAATATTATTTTGTACACGTGTTCTTGTCTCGTTCGTTTCAAGAATTTTCCGTGTTTACAATGCCGTCCATCTATTCCTTGTATATATTCTCGTTTGAGCTTACCACCAAGAACTTGAAGGGTAAAATGCATAGTTTATCGCCCCTTTTGAATTTAGTTAAGACGATTGGTTGAATGCATTTTTAAGCGGGAACAGATCAAAGTTTAAGCAAGCTATTTCTAGACGAGTCACGTATAGATATGTTATGTCAGTTCATGTTTTCTTTTATACTTTTGCAGGCTATTTCTAGACAAGCCACATATAGATATAGTATAATTCTTTATATATACTTGCCACTCCATTACCTGCTTGAATTGAAGCTTACGGAGATTGGTTTGAATTGAGGCTTTTCAAGGTTAGTACTATATCTTCATTTTGCATTCAAATGTTTGTGTTGTTTATGTCGTATGACCATTAGTTAGATATGAATAAATATGAATTCTCTTTATAAATTGATATGACTCTTTAATTGTGTTTCCTCTTTATGAATAAATACGAATTCTCTTTAATTGTGTTTAATTGTTTCATCTTACTTTGCACATATTGAATATGTTAATGTTATTGCACTTGAATTAGATCTTCTTATTTTAGTCCAAAAGCCCAAAAGCCCAAAACCGTTTCGAGATTCTCGATTTGTCCTGAAATCCCGAAACTATTTCAGGATTCCCGAAAATTGGGATTCCCGAAAATTTGGTTTGGATCGGTATTGAAATTGGGATTCCCGAAAATTTCGGTTTGGGAATCGGGACAAGGGTTTCGGTACGGGATCCCATACCGAACCACCCCTACTTATATGTATGTTCACATCTCTACCTAGCACGAGGCATTTTGGGAGCTCACTGGCTTCGGGTTCCGTAGGAACTCCGAAGTTAAGCGAGAATGGCGCGAGAGCAATCCTATGATGGGTGACCCACTGGAAGTTCTCGCGTGAGTTCCCAGAAACAAAAGCGTGAGGGCGTGGTCGGGGCCCAAAGCAAACAATATCGTGCTACAGTGGAGTCGAGCCCAGGGTGTGGTAGAGCCCGGGCCGGGATTTGACAATTTGGTATCAGAGCCAATCGCTCATTGGCTTCGGGTTCCGTAGGAACTCTGAAGTTAAGAGAGAATGGTGCAAGAGCAATCCCAAGATGGGTGACCCACTGGGAAGTTCTCGCGTGAGTTCCCAGAAACAAAATCATGAGGGCGTGGTCGGGGCCTAAAGAGGACAATATCATGCTACGACGGAGTCGAGCCCGGGCCGGGATGTGACATATGGTGTGTAGACGTGTGGATTGGATCAATTTGGTTGACAGATTCAAGTATGGACGTGTGGACGTGTGGACATGTGGCTTTTATCTTGTTTGAAAAGTCAGCCATCTGGAAGATAGGCTTTAACCTATGCCACGAATCAGCCTCTCATTCTATGTGTGGATTTGATCAGTTTGGTTAACAGATTCAAGTGTGGACGTGTGGCTTTTATTTTGTTTGAAAAGTCAGCCATATGGAAGATAGGTTTTAGCCTATGCCACATATTAGTCTCTCAATCTACGTGTGGATTGGATCAGTTTGGTTGACAGATTCAAGTGTGGACGTATGGACGTGTGGCTTTTATCTTGTTTGAAAAGTCAGCAATCTGGAAGATAGGCTTTAGCCTATGCCACAGATCAGCCTATCATTCTACGTGTGGATTTGATCAATTTGGTTAACAGATTCAAGTGTGGATGTGTGGCTTTTATTTTGTTTGAAAAGTCAGCCATATGGAAGATAGGGTTTAGCCTATGCCACATATTAGTCTCTCATTCTACGTGTGGATTGGATCAGTTTGGTTGACAGATTCAAGTGTGGACGTGTGGCTTTGATATTGTTTGAAAAGTCAGCCATCTGGAAGATAGGATTTAGCCTATGCCACATATTAGCCTCTCGTTCTACGTGTGGATTTGATCAATTTGGTTAACAGATTCAAGTGTGGAAGTGTGGACGTATGGCTTTAATCTTGTTTGAAAAGTCAGCCATCTGGAAGATAGGCTTTAGCCTATGCCACGGATCAGCCTCACATTCTACGTGTGGATTTGATCAATTTGGTTAACAGATTCAAGTGTGGAAGTGTGGCTTTTATTTTGTTTGAAAAGTCAGCCATCTTGAAGATAGGCTTTAGCCTATGCCACATATTAGTCTCTTATTCTACGTGTGGATTGGATCAGTTTGGTTAACAGATTCAAGTGTGGACGTGTGGCTTTGATCTTGTTTGAAAGATCAGCCATCTGAAAGATAGGCTTTACCCTATACCACAAATCAGCCTCTCATACTACGTGTGGATTTGATCAATTTGGTTGACAGATTCAAGTGTGGATATGTGGCTTTTATTTTGTTTGAAAAGTCAACCATCTAGAAGATAGGGTTTAGCCTATGCCAAATATTAGTCTCTCATTCTACATGTGGATTGGATCAGTTTGGTTGACATATTCTGACACGCCCCGACCCTAGGCCTGGTAATTTCTGACACGACCCGATAACCCGACCCGACACGACACGAAATTAACAGGTGTTCGGGTCGACACGATAACGAATCGGATCGTTATCGGGTAACCTGATAAGCACTTGTTAAGATAACGGGTTGGTTTGGGTATACACGTGGTTAACACGATACACAATAAGCAAAATATTAATTTTATAATTTTATAACCCTAAAAAAATACTATAATAATTATATATATTAATTCAACAATTTTATACCCTTAAAAACTATAATTATATATATATAAATTAAATTAAATTTTAAAATTTGGTGACCATTGGATCGGCTTAAATATACATATCATTTAATTTTTCAAGTGTTATACGTACAAAATAAATAAATTCAAATCTACTTAATATATATATATATATATATATATATATATATATATATATATATATATATATATATATATATATATATATATATATATATATATATATATATATATATATATATATATATATATATATATATATATATATACCATTGAACTTGATGGGATCAGGGCCGGTCCAGAGATTTTTGAGGCCCGAGGCGACGTCAAAAAATGTGCCCTCGTTTCATATAAAAAAATATTTGTTTTCACACGTCAGACATCGATAAAATTATATTTAGAAAAACACTTCAAACTCAATAAGTTAGAAACACGGAATAATTAATTTATTTTGTATTAAGAGAAGGAAACTAAAAAACTTCAGGCTTACAAGTAGATAGATTATGAGTTTTGTTTTCCATCTGAACTTTTAAAGCCATACGTCCACACTTCCACACTTGAATCTATTAACCAAATTGATCAAATCCACACGTAGAACGAGAGGCTGATCTGTGGCATAGGCTAAATCCTATCTTCCAGATGGCTGACTTTTCAAACAATATCAAAGCCACACGTCCACACTTGAATCTGTCAGCCAAACTGATCCAATCCACACGTAGAATGAGAGACTAATATGTGGCATAGGCTAAACCCTATCTTCCATATGGCTGACTTTTCAAACAAAATAAAAGCCACACATCCACACTTGAATCTGTCAACCAAATTGATCAAATCCACACGTAGAATGAGAGGCTGATATGTGGCATAGGCTAAAGCCTATCTTCCAGATTGCTGACTTTTCAAACAAGATAAAATCCACACGTCCATACGTCCACACTTGAATCTGTCAACCCAACTGATCCAATCCACACATAGATTGAGAGACTAATATGTGGCATAGGCTAAAACCTATCTTCCATATGGCTGACTTTTCAAACAAAATAAAAGCCACACGTCCACACTTGAATCTGTTAACCAAACTGATCAAATCCACACGTAGAATGAGAGGCTGATTCGTGGCGTAGGCTAAAGCTTATCTTCCACATGGCTGACTTTTCAAACAAAATAAAAGCCACACGTCCACACGTCCACACTTGAATCTGTCAACCAAACTGATCTAATCCACACGTCTACACGCCACATGTCACATCCCGGCCCGAGCTCGACTCCGTCGTAGCATGATATTGTCCGCTTTGGGCCCTGACCACGCCCTCATGATTTTGTTTCTGGGAACTCACGCGAGAACTTCCCAGTGGGTCACCCATCTTGGGATTGCTCTTGCACCATTCTCGCTTAACTTTAGAGTTCCTACGGAACCCGAAGCCAATGAGCGATTGGCTCTGATACCAAATTGTTAGATCCCGGCCTGGGCTCCACCACACCCCGGGCTCGACTCCACTATAGCACGATATTGTCCGCTTTGGGCCCCGACCACGCCCTCACGGTTTTGTTTCTGGGAACTCACGCGAGAAATTCCCAGTGGGTCACCCATCATAGGATTGCTCTCACGCCATTCTCGCTTAACTTCAGAGTTCCTACGGAACCCGAAGCCAGTGAGCTCCCAAAATGCCTCATGCTAGGTAGAGATGTGAATATACATATAAGGCTTCCAGGATCCACACCCGTGGACGATGTGAGATCTTACACCACACATCCCAAATCAATTTGAATTGTACTGTTTGCTTGGAGATATAATTATGTCCTTTATTTTATCAAACCCATACTTGCATAAGGAGTCAAAATCTCCTACTAATGCATTCCACGTGGCAAGAATCAAAAGGCATATACCATTTATATTCATGTGATAATCATCCCATCCTACTACATCATCTGATGTCGCGCCTTAATGCACATCCATATTCCATCATATTTTGGGGGTATAATTATTCGAGTATATATAATTCTTATAATTATTATAGTTAATTTAATATATATATATATATATATATATATATATTATAGTTTTTAGGGGTATAAAATTGTTAAATTAATATATATAATTTTTTTATTGTATTTTTTTAGGGTTATAAAATTATAAAATTAATATTCTGCTTATCGTGTTTCGTGTTACTCACGTGTATACCCGAACCAACCCGTTATCTTAACAGGTGCTTAGCGGGTTACCCGATAACGACCCGATTCGTTATCGTGTCGACCCGAACACCTGTTAATTTCGTTTCGTGTCGTGCCGTGTCGGGTTATCGGGTCGTGTCAGGAATTGCCAGGCCTAATTTAGAGATCAAGTAACGGGACAAAACTTTTCGACGATTATAAATGAAAAATCATGATTTAACGGTTATTTTAACTCCGATTTTGATGATTTTTTACAGTTACACTCATTGACCCTATATGAATACAATGAATGAATTTGATCTTCAATTTAAAATATTTATACAAGTGGATACCACAAAATCTTATGTTATACTTAATAAAAGGATAAATAAACTCTTAAGTGTTATTGAATATATCGTTTTGATGAGATACGTATTCTACAAAACTAATTTCAATGATCCAACAGTCAAACTTGTTTGTATATGCTTCGAGATCGCATACGCCAAAAATAGTAAAAAAGCAACATTCAGAGATCAAGTAACGGGACAAAACTTTTCAACGGTTATAAACGAAAAATCACGATTTAACGGTTATTTTAACTTCGATTTTGATGATTTTTTACAGCTACACTCCTTGACCCTATATGAATACAATGATTGAATTTGATCTTCAATTTAAAATATTTACACAAGTGGATACCACAAAAACTTATGTTATGCTTAATGAAAGTATAAATAAACTCTTAAGTGTTAGTGAATCTATCATATTGATGGGATACGCATCCTACGAAACTAATTTCAACGATCCAACCGTCAAAATTGTTTGTATATGCTTCGAGATCGCATACGCCAAAAATCGTAAAAAATAAACATTTAGAGATCAAGTAACAGGACGAAACTTTTTGACGGTTTTAAACAAAAATCACGATTTAACGGTTATTTTAACTCTGATTTTGATGATTTTTTACAGCTACACTCATTGACCCTATATGAATACAATGAATGAATTCGATCTTCAATTTAAAATATTTACACAAGTGGATATCACAAAATCTTATGTTATACTTAATGAAAGGATAAATAAAACTCTATGTGTTAGTGAATCTATCGTTTTGATGAGATACGCATTCTACGAAACTAATTTCAACGATCCAACCGTCAAACTTGTTTGTATATGCTTCGAGATCGCATACGCCAAAAATTGCAAAAAGCAAACATTCAAAGATCAAGTAACGGGACAAAACTTTTCGACGGTTGTCAACGAAAAATCATGATTTAACGGTTATTTTAACTCCGATTTTGATGATTTTTTTACAGCTACACTCCTTGACCCTATATGAATACAATGAATGAACTCGATCTTCAATTTAAAATATTTACACTAGTGGATACCACAAAATCTTATGTTATACTTAATGAAAGGCTTCACAACCTTGAAAACAAAAACTCTTTCATTTTGCATATCCTTGCACATTTAATATTTTGTAATAGACTAGTAGTGTTTGAATGTTTTTTTTTATTAGGATCTTATTTTCAAGTGTAGATGTAGTACTTAAACGATAAATGTGTTTTAATGTTTTGAAGTAATATTTAACTGGCAATGTGTGGTATGTGCAAACTTAAGAAAAAAATATATTTTTCTTAACGGGTCATAACGGGTCGGGTGGGTAAAGTGACCCGACCTGTTAAGATAACAGGTGTGACACGACACGACCCGTTAGGATAATAGGTGTTACACGAAAACGACACGAACACGACAAACACGACCCGTTTGCTAGGCCTACCTATCAGTAAAGTCCACAAATGATCCAAAAGGTCTACGAATTTCTTTTACGGCTAATTACAAAAATCAAACTTTATAACTAACAAAAATTATAAATTTTATTGAAAGAAAAATAAATTCGCGTAATATGAAATACAAAAATTTAAATAGTGAAAATCTAGGGGTGAGATTTCACATATGGAGGTGACATACATAGTCTGGGTGTACGGGATCGAAGAACACTAGAGGTTGAGCCATATATATGTTTGGAGGAACTCATGTATAAGGCATTTTTCACTTCTACTTGACAAAGAGGCCAGCCACAACAAACTGCTAAGCTCAAAACAATGTGAGTTGCCATCAATTTGCCACATGGCTCAAGCCTCCAGTGCAGTTGTTGCCAAAGGCTGAAGAAAACCTTTGCCACCAAGTAAGCTTTGTAACGTTCAACAAAGCCATCAGGTTTGTGCTTGATGCAAAAAACCTATTTGCAAGAACCTGTGTTTTGATTAGGGTGAGAAGGAACAAGGGACCATATATATTATTGCGGAGAAGAGCATTAATATCCTCGTTCACAGCCTATATAAATTCCACAGAGGATTCTTAAAAGCATGAGAAAAAGAGATAAGTTCATCAATCGCAAGAGAAGCTTAAAGAGCATGGGGGAGAGGATACAATGTTCCATTAGTGCATGTCCTAGGTTTGGAGATGCCATCTTGAGGCCTGGTCACCATTAGATGAGTGGAGGCTGTGATAGATTATGCAGAAGGCTGACTGGCATGAGCATAAGGCAGTACGCTGGGTAGAAGATGCTGAGGTGGAAGGCACATATTGGATATAATCAGCAGATCCATGTTCAACTTGAGGAAATTTGGTTAGGCTCAACTATGTGAGGTGTGCTGAAAAGGGCACGAACTGGCCGAAGCTAAAGAAGGCATATAGTCTGCGACATTTGGCATGGGTTGGTCTATGGGCTCGCAGAGGGCAGCAAGATTTCAGAGTAAGTGACAAGATGATTATTAAACCATGGAAAAGTTGGGTTAGAAAAGGATTGGCATCACATGGAGACTTATACATACATGGAAGCATGGTAGGAAATGCATGTTGAATCGATGAAATGTTGCATAAATATTGAGTTTGGCGTGGAAAGCTACATAATAGGGAGTTTGATATGCAAAGTATTTTAGATTCATATATGAAAAGGCAATCATGTACTTACCTCATAAAATTGTTTTGATCCAATATTACACCATAGCCCTCGTGTAATCAAGATTGTTGAATGAATTAACAAGTTGGTTGACAGCCTAGAAATGGGGCTTTCAGTCTCGACCCAGTAAAACATTGTTGGTAGTGTGGCCGAGAAAGAAGGCTTCAAATTTCGGCATGGTAGTGTAGTATTGATAGAGTGGTTGAGTCCTAGACGAAGTAGGACTGTCTGAAGATCATGATTGGTTTCTGATAAGATTTGAATTAATTGTTTGAGGATCAAGATGGATTTCTGGATAAAGTATGAATTGATCACATACTATGACTAGGTTCAGAATTCTAGATCGAGTCGAAGAAGGTGAGACTTGATGGTGACGGAGTACGCAAAACCCTTTTCAAACCCTTTTGTAAAAACTAACTGTTTCACTAACCGCTAGCTCAGATTTTGAGTGGATAAACGAGTTTGGGTTGGCAGCTGACGGACGATGACCGACTAGATAGACAGGATTTTCCTAAAGCAACTAGTGAAGACCACCAACTTAATAGACAGGACTGAAGTCGTAGAGTCCATTTTCTTGAGAAGTCTCAACCAACTAGATAGACGGGGATTCTCCCAAGTCTATGACTGACTATTATCTCAAGTCTCAGGCAGTGAAGAATCTTTGATTCTTTCACCGAAAGAGGTGACTTCACAAGCCTTTTTGACAAAGTGAAATGTCCTATAATTGGTTACTCCCATGTTACATTTAGAGTACGGCACATTGACGGCCAAACCACTTTTACAATTAAGACACTCATCTTTTTCGAGTATCTTTTGTGTATATAGTTTGATACCAATTTGACGGACTTATATTTAACAAATGTAGTCAAGGATGCTGAACCTAATGCAGAAGATTCAGAATTTCACATGGATTTGCATCGTGTTTAGGATCTAGAACACAAGGCCGAGAGTGTTATTTCCTCGGTCAAAGTCGCTCAATTTAGAATTCAGCAACACATTTCACCGCATCAGCAATCAAGATTATTCGCCCCATCGAGCGGGGTAGGGAATTGGCACGCTCACATTAGTGTATTCAAGGCACCAAAAGACATAATTAGCTCTTAGTACTTCGGCCTCCGAGCCATGTAAGCTATATAATTTTTATGAACAACACAAGTCCAAACCTTTCCAACCTGCAGAGCAAGAGATTGATATAATATTTACTTCCTATTTCTAAAAACCCGTTAGGCTAATAAACGAACATTACAACTCAACTCTTGTTTAATTTGTTGAGAAAAAACCGGAGTACACAATTCTAACATAAGTGTTGGAGAGACAAAACAAGTAAACAAATTACTTGTATTAACTCACAAAAGATTACAATACACAAACTCTCAAGGACACTCTTTAGAAGCTATGACACTCACTCTTTCTAGAGACACACTGTAAACCACTCACACTCCTCACAAGACTACTCTTACTTCTCACTTTTTCTTAGCTCTCTCTTGATTCTTACTTCTTGCTTCTTGTATTATTTAGCATAGCACTTCACCTATTTATAGGTGAGCTTAACGACCTAGACTTTGCATAATAGCCACACAATATTACAAGCTGGTAGAACTTTATAGCTTAATCACCTACTTAACATGCAGATTTGAACTAGAAAAATCTAGTTCATTTGCAGCTACCCACCAACATGCTTGCTAGAGTTCTCTAGCAAAATCCCATGCATGGTTCTTCTAGAATACCAAGACCTTCATAATGGGCTGGACCTTAATATTTGAGTTGGTGTTGTACTTTTAACACTCCCTCTCAACACCAGCTCATTCTTTTCTCCATACCGAGTTGATAACGAAACTTTTTGAACTTGCCGGTACTTAAACCTTTAGTGAATAAGTCCATAACTTGTTCATCTATATTGATTTGTCTCATCTCAATCTCTTATTGCAATACCTTCTCTCTAATGAAATGATAGTGTACCTCCACATGTTTAGTTTTTGCATGAAAGATTGGATTTTCCGCCCAGCGAAGTGCCGATTGGTTATCGCAGTACCATGGTGCTGCATAATCTACTAATTGATGTAGATCGCTCATCAACTATACCAGCCATGCATTCTCTTGAGCTGCCATTGTTGCTGCTCTATACTTTGCTTCCGTGGTTGACAAGGACACCAGTGGTCAATCTCCTGGTGTCATGATCTCCTGCAAAATCTGCTTCACAATAGCCAACCAACTTACCGTATTCACCTTTCTTGTACAAGAGACCATAGTCAATTATACTCCTTACATATCTCAATATTCGTCGAATCACTTCTAGATGAGGCTTATTTGGATTTTTCATGTATCGACTTATCACACCAAATGCATAAGGAATTCAGGTTGAGCCAAAGTCAAGTAGATCAGACTACCTACCAATTGTCGATATATTGTTGCATCTTCCAAGTCTCTGTCTTAATGTGCACACATCTTGGCATTAAGTTCCAGTGGTGTCGAGATTGGTTTGCATTCAAGCATCCCAAACTTCTGCAACAAGTCTTTTGCATACTTCTATTGACACAAAATACCCCTTCTTGTGTACGATCAACCTATAATCCAAGAAAGTGCTTGAGTTGTCCAAGTTCTTTCATCTTGAACCGAACAGACAAATTCTCCTTTATTCGATGAATTTCTACCTCATCATCGCCAATGATGATTAGGTCATCCACGTACACCAGCATGACAAGTAACTTTCCTCCATTAGCTTTAGTGAATAAGCAGGAATCTGCATGCGCCATTGAGTAACCACTTTGTGTTAGAAATTCTGGAATCTTACTGTACCACGCCCTTATTGCTTGTTTCGAACCGTAGAGTGCTTTCCTCAACCTGTACATGTACTCAGGATAAGCTTTTCTTTTAAAAGTTCATTGGCTACATCATGTAGATCTCTCGATCTAACTCTCCATGCAAGACAGCATTCTTCACATCCATCTAGTATAGATTCCAATCTTTGTTAGCTGCAAGTGCAAGTAGGACTCGTACGGTCATAAATTTTGCTACTGGACTAAACGTTTCATCATAGTCTAGTCCATACTACTGAGAAAAGCCTCAAGCCACCACCGAGCCTTGTACCTTTCAACTGAACCATTAGGACGACACTTTATCTTGTACACTCATTTGCAGGATATGGGTTTCACATCCCTTGGCTTTGGCACCAAATCCCAAGTCTGATTCTGCTTAAGCACAGTGATTTCTTCATCCATAACTCTTACCCATTCAGAACTATATGATGCCTCTTCAAACGTCTCAGGTTCTTTTGTTGCTCCATCAGCTATGGCAGCATTGGCATATTTAGGATTTGGCCTTCGTACTCTTGTTTACCTCCTTAGATGTGATTGTGGAGTTGGTACTTCCACTTCACTAGGTCTAACTTCTCCTGGTTGTTGATATACACCAGTTTGCCAAAAACTCTTAAGTACTTCTTGCTTGACATCTTCACCATCAAGTAATTCCTCGAGCTCATCTGGACTCGATTGGATATGGGCAGCTTAGTCTCCCATTTTCTCTTGCAACGTATCTTCAATCTCTTTCGAGTAAGGCAACGCCTTATTTTCTGAGCATCAACAAGATGATGCTTCTGAGTCCCATTCTTCCTCCAAGGCTAAAGACGCTACGGTGTCCCAGTCATCTTCACTTTTCTTCTCTGAGTTGGCGACATTACTCTATGCGGGCTTTTTGAACCAGTAATCTTTCGCCATATGACCATTTTTTCCACAATTGTAACATTTTCCCTCAAATCTTTTATTATTCTGGGACTGACCACGGTTGTCGTGATATGTTGGAGCTCCCCCTCGCTGAGAACCCCCCTAATTCCAATGACCTTTCTCCTTATCACCATTTCTTTTCGATCCTTCCCCAACATGCTACTTAAAGCTGCCTTTACTTTTATTGGTGTAGAGTGTTTCCTCCTCACCTTTTAACAAGACCCCTCCTATTTGCTTTGCCAAAGCTTCTTGATTGGCAAACAAATTCTCAAACTCAACAAGTGATGGTTGGGTCGGTCATCATTGTACAGCGGCAACGAAGCCTTGATATTTAGGTATCAACCCATGGATAATTTTTTTTTTGTCCTTGATTCTACAATGGTAGCACTAGGATCTAACTCAGAAATTTCACGACAAATAGGCTTTACCTTGTGGAAATATTCGGCAATCGTCATGTCTCGTCGGGCCACCGATAACAACTCATGCTCAAGAAGCTACAGTCTTGTATCAGTCCTCTTTGAAAAGAGTGTGGCGAAGGTGTCCCACGCTTCTTTCGGTGTTTTGTCTTTCCTTATGCTCTAACATGTCCTCTTCAACTGTGGTTTTAAGGCAAACATGGCCTTACCTGCCTTGATCTTCCATTTCCGTAAAGTGCCGCTGGTGTCTTCTTCCGGCTGTGTAACTTCATTACCACCGACGACATCCCAAAGATGTTGGCCTTGTAGGTAAGACTCCATACATGTCGCTCATGTGTTGTAATTTTTGTTATTCAACTTCTGGATTGCTCCAACAACTTGAAGATCAGACATCATGTTGACAAAACTTCGATAAGCCGTACAAAATTAACCAACAATCTTGCGAAGTACTAAACTTCTCACGATTCTTGAAAGCTTCACTAGAGACGGTCCCTGATCATATCGCTCTGATACCAATTGTCGAGGAAAAACTAGAGTACACAACTCTAACACAAGTGTTAGAGAAACAAAACAAGTAAACAAATTACTTGTATTAACTCACAAAAGATTACAACACACAAACTCTCAAGGACACTCTTTAGAAGCTATGACGCTCACTATTTCTAGAGACACCCTCTAAACCACTCACACTCCTCCTAAGACTACTCTTACTTCAAACTCTCACTTAGCTCTCTCTTTATTCTTACTTCTTGCTTGTTGTATTGTTTAGCATAGCACTTCACCTATTTATAGGTGAACTTAACGACCTAGGCTTTTCATAATAGCCACACAATATTACAAGCTGCTAGAACTTTCTAGCTTAATCACCTACTTAACATGCAGATTTTGACTAGAAAAATCTACTTCATTTGCAGCTGCATACCGACATTCTTGCTAGAGTTCTCTAGCAAAATCCCATGCATGAATCTTCTAGAATACCAAGACCTTCATAACGGGCTGGACCTTAATCTTTGGGCTGGTATTGTAGTTTTAACATAATTGTCTAGGAAATTACCAATCTAAATTTAGAACTTTAGTACCACCACAGGCAGTGTTCAGGTGTACACAGAAAAAATTCTTGATTTGCGTATAGAACAAATAATCTAATACAACCAAGTACAGTAATTACACAACACAGTCCGTTTACTTTATAATATTAACAGGTCAATTTCGGGTCGGGTCAGGTCATATTACCCGTTTACTTTAACGGGTGTTACACAACACAGTCCGTTAAGATATCAGATATGACATGAAAATGACACGAACATAAAAAACACGACACGAATGCTAGATCTAAGTTTACATATCTCAGAGAAATTCTTGGAGTGAAATCAATAAGCCAATCAGAATAGAATGTTAGAGTTAAATAGCTTACTAAGGCCTCTTTTTGAAAATTTGTCCCTTTTTTTTTTTTTTGGTAAGTTTCAGTTTGTAAGATGCCAAGTGTATCTCTTAGATTCATTCCTAGTCTATGGCTTACATGCCATTGAATCTCTTACATAGCATTAAATGCTATGAAGCAAAAGTCCAAGTATAGCTGCTGTTGTTTGAAAAACAAGGCAGCTATAGAAAGTTAAAAGAATATTCCTGCTGAAAAGACGATTGTGCAGCCAACTATTCCACCAATGTGTAACTATCGCATTTATTTTGCTCTGAACTTCCAACAACTTTAACCCTATATAAGCGAAACGATGCTGCGGTTCTAAACCAAACAAGAGAAGTATTTGATTAATTGAGTAATTTGAGTTAGTGATTGTAAACACAGAAAATTCCTGAAACGAACGAGACAAGAACACGTGTACAAAATAATATTTTGTATTAATTTTGGGGTTACAATCTCTTTTACAATTTGATCCTCTGATTCTATCTTCGTAAGGTATAGATTTGTGGATGAATTGTTGATCCAAAGGGCCGTCGAGGTTTGAGCTTAGGATGAATGAGGATGTGGATTTGTTTATATTGTTGATCCGAGGGGCCGTCGGGGCTTGATCTTAGGATGAACGAGTGATGAACAAAGAACACTTTCTTCAAGGGCCGTCGGGGCTTGATCTTGAATTGGTGGAAGTTCTTCAAGGGGCCGTTGGGGCTTGATCTTGAAGGTGGATTTGACGAAGAACGAAGAGAGTTTTCTTGATCCTTCGGAATTCTTGGGAATTTGGGAGGTTGGTGCTCGAAAGCTTTTAGTGTTTCAAAGCTTTCAAGGATTTAGGGAAACTTCTCTTCCAATTTGGGAGTAGAGAAAATGTGTATGTCAATTGGTTCCTTGAAATGGATGAAATAGCCTTGTATTTATAGAAATTTTCAAGGCCTAACTTTGAATATAATATTCAGATGAAATAAATCATTTCTGCCAGTTGTTGACACGTGTCTTATTTGGTGACTTTTCTGATTTCTTTCGATTTTTCTTTGAGTCACGCACTACATGTAAAATTTATGTGATATGTGGGCGTTGAAATTTTAATTTATCGGTTAACATTTATTTCACCGAAATTTCGATGTCTACAAATGCCCCCACTTCAAGGCGCGTCGTATACATATGTTTGTCACGTGTAGAAGATGCGTTTTGAAGTCCCTTAATGCAGATGTCGATCCAAGGGCCGTTGAGGCTTGATCTTGAATTGGACTGGAAACTTCCTCAAGGGCCGTAGAGGCTTGAATCTTGAATTTTGTGCTGCAAGTTCTTTCAAGTGCCGTTTGAGGCTTGTTCTTGAATTCGGCTGGAAGATTTTCTGGTTTTCTCCAATTGTTGATTTTCCACAGGCTTAATCTTGAACTGGGCTGGAGGGTTTTCTGGTTTCCTCCAAAGGTCTGAACTTATTCCTTTCATCTGGAGCTGAATTTGTTTCAAGGATTGCTGACGCTTGATCTTTAATTGGACTTGTGATTTCTTTAAGGGCCGATGGGGGCTTGATCTTGATGAATGGAAACGGGACCACGAGCGGCTTCAGGATTTGAACATCCGGCAAGCAGACACGAGATGAAGGTGATGGTCTATTTCCTTGTTCAATCTTTCCAATTCATATTGAAGAGGGTCAGAGGATGAATCTTCAAGATTGATGCTTCATTGTCTCTCGTCTTGTCTGTTCTCCAGGCAGGCGTGGATGAGTACCCGAGAGCAATGCTAGGTAGGCAATCAGGGAAGGGGTTCCAGGCAGTTGGTTTCTGACTGGAAGCTTGATTCTAAGTGCCGCCCGATTGCTCTTCTTCTCATTATCCTGCAGGTAAGAACAAGGACAAAGAAAAGACAGGGAAAAAGCATGATATGAGATATTTTCGCTTTAGACCCTGATGATATAAGATGCTTTTGCTTTTGGTGATTTGATGGCGTTGCACGGCGAGGCTTTGCTCTTCGGCGATGGTGCTAACGATAGGCTGTCGAGGCTTCTCGAGCTCTTCAATTAGAGCAACGACTCCGAGCTTGGTTTTGACTTAGATTCCTCCGTCCAGATTATGCAGTTCTGCAGAGAAGGGCATCATGCTATAGTGACTTGTTACAACTTGTCAAGCTGCATTCTTCTCTGCTTGTTTCTTCTGCATAGCAGAAGTGGTGCGCAACCTTTTGCGTTTGATTGGTCCTTCAGAGCATCACTTCTCAGCGACTCATCCACGCTTGGCAGCTTCAGTGCAAAGAGCCAACAGAATGCCAAATATTCTGCGATGGCGGTGACTTGAGACCCAGCTCCAACAACAGCTGAAGATGACCACTCGAGAGCAATGCAAGGTAAGCAATCAGGCAAAAGGTTCTGAGCAATCAGTCTCTGGTTGGACGTTTGATTTTCGGTTCTGACTTATCGCTCTCTTCCTCCCTGTCTTGCAGGTAAGAGCCAGGGTAAAGGAAAGAAAAAGGAAAAGCATGATATGAGATACCTTTGCTTTCGACCCTGATGATATGAGATACGCTTGTTTTTGAAGAAGTAGCGGATGAATCAGCACATATATTGGTTGCGTTTGTCTCCACATGCTTCAGTGTACGAATTTCACCTGCCTCAGCTGTTCTTCAGGCAAGTAAGGTATCTTCCTGGAAGTTTGAGTGGAGGTTCCGACATATTTCTTTTCTTTGTCCTTGTCTTGAATGTAAGAGTGAGGACAAAGGAAAGGACAGGGAGATTGCATTATATGAGTGTGGCTTGCTTCGTCCCTGATGATATGAGATACGTTCGCTTTTGGAGAAGTAGCGGATGAACCCACACCTATATTGGTTGTGCTTGTCTCCACATGCTTCGGTGTATTGATTTCACCTACTTCATCTGTTTCCCTTGCAGAAGTGGTATTCTCCCTAGTTTCTCTCCATGCAGGTTTGACATCTGCTCCTGCAGTATTTGCCCTCCGATGCAGGGGTTGAATGCAAACCTTGCATTTGAATGGTCCGTCAGGGCATCACTTCTAAGCGACTTGTCCATGCTTGGCAGCTTCGGTGCAAGGAGCCGACAGAATGCCAAATAGTCTGCGATGGTGGTGACCTGAGATCCAGCTCCAACAACAGTTGAAGATGACCACTCGAGAGCAATGTAAGGCAAGCAATCAGGCAAAGGTTCCGAGCAGTCAGTCCTAGATCGGACGTTTAATTTCGGGTTCGGGCTGATTGTTTTCTTTCCTCTTATCTTGGAGGTAAGAGCAAGGGCAAAGGAAAGGACAGGGGAAAAGCATGATATGAGATACCTTTGCTTTCGACCCTGATGATATGAGATACGTTTTCTTTTGGCGGAAGCAGCGGATGAACCAGCACGTTGTGCTTGTGTCCCCATGCTTTGATGTATCATCTTCATCTGTTTCAGCTGTTCTTCAGGCTGGTGTGGTATCTTCCCTGGAAGCACATCGGCAGCTGAAGATGAGTACTTAAGAACGATGCTAGGCAAGCAATCAGGGAAGGAGTTTCCAGGCAATTGGTTCCAGCTCGGAAGATCGAGTCCGAGTGCCGACTGATCGCTCCCTTTCTCCTTGTCCTGCGGTGAAGAGGGAGGACAAAGAAAAGGATGGGGAAAAAGTGTGCTATGAGATACTCTTGCTTTCATCTCTGATGATATGAAATACTTTTGCTCTGATACGACCTGGTTGAAGAGGTGTTTTCCTGGGAAGAGGAGAACTGGGTATGTTGAAGGGTTTGGTTGCAGATGCATTTTTTGCAAGGTAGAAGAACCAGGCGTTTTGGATGTGCGCTTTGCTTTCGAGGATGAAGGTTATCATATATAGGGATTTCCCACTTACAAGTAGTGGTGTGGACGTGACCTTGTCACCCACGCTTGTCGACGACAGCGCTGTAATGGGAATAGTAGGATTCACGCGTTTTTAACTTCGTCAGAGACTTTAGACAAAGTTGCACGTGATATCTGAAAAGCTGAGATTGCGTCTGAAATGAGTCGACGAATTTTACGCAGGAAAACCCGGCTTTTGAAATTTGGGGAGTGGTGTCTCTTTGACCCTTGGACAGGTGGCCGTGTTGCTTCTCCTTTTATAGAGGTGTTGATTGCGTTCCAAAATGCATACTTCGAGGATTTCCCGCCTGTGAAAATTGTCTCTGCTGCACTTCTGAAATTTTACTCTATCCACCCTTCTCCTTCATCATTTCTGAAAATGGCTTACCCGTCTGACATTTGCTTAGATTTGAATCTTGGGAATGATACAGGCGCGCCGCGTCAGGGTGATATATGGCGCCCATCCTTCTTATCCTCTAACGGCCCTCTTATAATTGAAGACTCCGTGATGATGGATGCGACGACAGCTACGGTAGTAGCTAGGAACCTCCTTACCCCTAAAGATAATAGACTGCTTTCAGGACGGTCCGATGAGTCGGCTGTCCGAGAGTCCTTGGCTCTCAGCATTCAGTGTGCGAGCTCTGTGTCCAACATGGGCCAACGCTTACTCGCTCGATCTCGCCAAGTCGAATCATTGATGGCCGAGGTGGCAACCCTTAGTCATGAGATTAGGCAGCTCAAGCGTGAGAATAGAGAGTTGCACGTGCTTGCAAATAATTATTCAGCGGGCATGAAGAGGAAACTTGATCAGCTGCTGGACTCCGAGGGTCGAATTCACCGTGACAGTCAGAAGTTTAGGGATGTATTCTGGAGGCACTTTTTGCCTTCGTCATCTGGGGTTCGACCAAGTATTGAGGCCTTGAATAATCCATCTTCAGTGCCTTCGGTGCCTCCCTCGGCTGGTGGCCCGCCGAGTACTGAGGCTTCAAGTATTGAGGCCTCACATAAGTGACATTTGTGAAGGCTTTTTTTTTTATTTTTTTATTTTTTTTATTTTTTTTTATATGTATTTTTTATTTATTTATTTATTATTTAATATTTTGGTACATACTTGTAACTTCTTAAAGACACCAATAAATGAAATCTCATTTCATACGTATGGTACTCTTTTTTTTTTTTTTTTTTTGCTAACAATAACCTGCCTTTCATTCTTGCGAGTATGGCAAACCGACAAGGCTGGGCCTCTTTGATGGGCTTCCTCACTGCATTGCACTCTTCTCTGCATGCGGACCACTTTTGTTTTCTTACTTGCATAGTTCACTGCACAGTTCTCTGCACAGTTCGCTGCGCAGTTCGCATAGTTTGCTGCACGGTTCGCATAGTTTTGCTGCACAGTCCCCTTTTCTTTTTTTTCTTTTTTTTTTTTTTTTTTTTCATATATATATAGCAAGAAAGAACTAGGCTTTATTTACTTCTTCATTACGTTGCCTACGCATGCTTTCTACACATGCACCACGTTCATACAAATGTAGTTTCGTAATGCACGTGCATGTCATTCCAAAGTTAGAACCACTGCACTGAGTCCCAACTATTATTGAGCTTGCTGTTGAACCCCACCTAAACTACAAGGCCGGAACTGTTTTACAGTAATGCGGATGGGGTTGCCTGGAGGTTGCATGTGAGTGCAATTGAAGTCGCCAGGCTAGCTGCCGGAGGGCTTGCCAAAGACGAACCAGCAACTGTAGAACTTTTTTGTGCACGTTGCTGCATAGAGAGCTGGTGCAGCTGCTGGACGAAATTGGAATTGCCATCTTTGTGTACTCCCGATGCACTCGATGCCCTTGTTAACATTTGGTCTTGTTGTCCAGCTCGCAGAGAAGGACAGAGACGAGCCATGCCACGCGGGTTCTGTTAGCACAGTCCTCCTCTCTTCACGCGAACCACAATCTTCGCACAGCCTTCCCTGCTGCACGCAGGTTGCTTTTAGCACAGTCTTCTCGCTGCACTCTGCTCTGGGTTCTTCTATATATATACGTGTATATACATATGAGATTTGCACCGTGACTGAACAGCCATTGGACAGCCACTGTACTGCCTGCCATAGCGGAGGAAGGGACCACCAGCTGCTGAAGCTGATGGGCAGAAGAAGAGCACGGACGGTGCCGAGTTCGAGAGGCGGGAGAACTGTGGAGCTTCAGCAATGGAGGGCACGGCATCGAGCTTGAAGTGGAGTTCCAGCGGAGGAGGAAGGAGTTGGGTGATGTCTGCAGTGAGAGGGATGTAAGCTGGATCAGCTCGACTTGGAATTCTGAGAGGCTCGAATTTTCTCTGGGTCCGACTCCTGCCCCGACCCGACGCCGTCTTGCTCAAAAAAACTAAAGACGGTCCCTTCTCGTCGCTCCCCGATGTCGTTGATCTCCCACGGAGGTGGATGAGACTGAAATGGCGACGTCGCGGAGGGTTTATTTGGGGTCTGGACTTGCCAACGCTCTGTCGTGCGCCGGCGATGACGATGCAGAGGTCGGATCCGCCGGTGACAGAGTAGTCGACGTCATCGATGATCTTGGTGCGAGGGAGGAAGGCGGAGAGAGTCGGACCAGATGACGCAGTCGACGCGGACGACGACGTTATCGACCTGGGGGGTGAGGGAGTGGAAGCAGCGGGAAGAGGGCTGGTCCGGCGGCCCAGAAAACCAGCGAGGTGTACCGGGTCTTCAACACCGTGGCGACTTGGCAAACGATGCCGTAGAACAGTTTCCGGAGCGACGGAAAGGCGGAGGAGTAGCAGTCTCGGAGGCTATGTCTTTGCACAAAAGAGTCCAGTTCTTCTCGAGAACCTGATGGCCCGGATAAAGCCAGAGGCAAATACCGTACCGACTCGGAGAACTTCCTTGTTTTGGCAGAGGAGGCTGTCTCCACCGGAGCGGATGCCGCAGAGGTAGGTTCGACCGCCGGAGATAGCTGAGAATGAGATGTTGGGCTCGACCGCAACGGTTTGGCCGCGACGGTAGCAGACGATACGCAACCATGGTTCGTTCGAAACGATACCACAGACGGTGCCGGTAGCGGATATTACGGCGAGGGCCGAGCCGGAGCCGAGGGTATGAGCTGCTGGGTTGGAAAGAATCATGCCTTGTGGTGGAAGAAGCTGGTGATGGGGCGGCAGGAGAGAAGAAGAAAAGGAGAGAGAGAGCGAGATTTGGGCTGGGGGAAGTTGGGTGTGAGGAAGAAGGAGGTTGGGCCCGAACGCTCCAACACAACAATCTGGCCCACTATTTTGGGCTTGCCGAGATTTTGCTTCCTTTTTTTTTTTTTTTTTTTTGTACAAGAATTTGTAATGAAATTGACATTTAAAACGCACTTCCTTCCCTTTTTTTTTTTATGATGATTGATCTCTTTTTTTTTAGTACACATATACATACATACATACATTTATATAACATATGTATATATATATATATTATTTATTTTTTTATTTATTTTTATTTATTTATTTATTTTTTATTTTTTTTTTTTCAGGAACTCTCCCTCGCATGGAAAGACGAAGAAGAAACGGAGAGTTGAAATCAAGCTTAGTGGCATCGCAAAGTGTTGAGCTTCACGATCGGCTAGTCGTTTGACGGCGGTTATTGAAGTTCTTCGCCGGCTTTGATCAAGCGTGGTGACATTGTCGTCATTCTTGCTGCTGCTTGGAGCTTACTGAAAGGCGTCGCTTGATCGTGCGCGGTTGTGTTTTAAGTCGCAACTGTCCTCGGCAGTGACGTCTCTGTCCCTTTCGCCGCTGCTTGGAGCTTACCGAAGGGCGTCGCTTAATCGTGCACAGTTACGTTTTAAGTCGCAACTGTCCTCGGCAGTGACGTCTCTGTCCCTTTCACCGCTGCTTGGAGCTTACTGAAAGGCGTCGCTTGATCGTGTGGGGTTGTGCAAAAGACTGCAGTGAGTATATGCTGTGTAATGTCTTTTGGTCACAACTTTCCTCGGAGGTGGCGTCGTCGTGCCTCTTGTCGCTGCTTGGAGCTTGTCGTAGTGCGTCACTTTAACCGTGTGGGGTTGTGCAAAAGACTGCATCAAGGTTTCGTTGTGTAATGCCTTTTGATCGCAGTTTTCCCTTAGTGGTGCGCTACTATGTGGTGCTGTGCAAAAGACTGCAGCGAGATTTTGTTGTGTAGTGCCTTTTGGTCACAACTTTCCTCGGTGGTGACGTCGCCGTGTTTTGCCACCGTTTGCTACTGCATGAGGGTTTTCGCACTGCCGCTGCTGATCGTCACAAGGCTCACAGGTCGCTGCGGAGGAGAGCATGAGCTGCTGGGCCGAGAAGAAATTGAGACATGCCTAATGATTTTTTTTTTTTTTTATGGTTCATTATATTTGTATTTGTAAAAGAATTGACTCTTAATAGTCAAATGTTAAATAAATAAAAAACCTTATTTTTAGTTTGATGTGACTGAACTCAAAGTTGAATGTTCGAGCTGCCTACGTACCCTTCCAAAGAAGAGATCAAGTCATAACGTAGTTCAAATACATATATATATATATATATATTTTTTTTTTTGGTAAAATTTTTTTTATGCCGTACACAGTTTATGCTCTTGCGGGCCAGGAGCATTTGGTGCCGTTTGCAGTTTCAGCTCATGCAGGCAGGGAGTGTTTAGTGCCGTTTGCAGTTTCAACTCGTGCAGGCAAGGAGTGTTTGGTTGTCACCTTTTAGGCTCGTGCGAACGAGGAGCATTTTGGTGTTATAGATTTGTCAAGCGGTTTGGGAGAGGCGTTCCTCGCAATCTTCGTAGCAAGGAGCTTTGACCGAGTACTCGAAGAAGTCTTCGGGGAAAAAGTCGCACATTGTGATGGGGATGAATGATCTTTGTGTCGAGATTTCACTATCTCCAACACTTTCACATTGCTCTAGAGGTTGACGAAAGCTGTTTTGCTCCTTTTTCGACTGATGAACTTGTGGACGAGATGGTTGCTGCTTGTCCAATTTCTTTGAAGCGATCTTAGATAGGCGTTCCTTGCAATCCCCATAGCCAGGAGCCTTGACTGAGTAATTGAATAAGTTTTCGAGGAAGAAGAGATTGCGCGTGGACAATATTCGAGTCAAAATTTTCTCATCTTCAACGCTTTCACATTGCTTTGGAGGTTGGCGAAAGCTGCTTTGCCCCATTTCCGATTGGTGCACTTGTGGAGAAGACGTATGCTTCTTGTGTAGTTTCTTCGGAGTGACATGAGTCCATCCTTCAACTTCACTTGACTTTGAGTATGCCCCCAATGGTCGAGGTGAAGACTTTGAGTAGAAAGTGCCAAATGTGACGTCTTCCTCAAGGATTTCATCTTCTTTGTCTTCTTGGATTATGATGGGGAAGGCGTCTTGGACCTCCTTTGTAGTGTCGTCATCTTGGGCTTGTTGGCGTGAAGACTGGCCAGTGTGGACGATGGTGCGCCTCCTTACCTTCAATGGTCCTTTTGTATCAATTTCCAAAGTTGTTTGGCGCTTCATCCTTGAAGGAATCAAGCTCCGAACGTCATCTTTTTCTGCCAGGCTGCCGAGCTTTTCTTCATTAGGCATCGTCTTCCTCCTTCCAAAAGACTTCTTGCTGTCTTCAAGTCTTTCCATAGCTGACCGTCATGGAGGAGAGCCAGTCGTGTCGCTTTGTCCTTTTCGTTTCGAAAACCTTTCGAAAACAGAGCTTTGGGATGTTGGCGTACTAAGCCTCATGAAGACGGAGGTTCGGCTTTGACCACCAATGCGATTAAGTGCCGAATTTCTGGGCCTTGAATGATTCATCCTGTTGAAGACGGACCTCCAAGGGGCGGGTTTAGGCTCCTCTTGATCTTGTTCAACGCTTACACTGATGTGTTGAGTGCTAGCGTTTTTCGCCTTGCTTTCTTGCACTTCGTGGTCGTCAGGAGTTGCTAGGACCGCTGCTAGTGCTTTTCGCATCTTCTTTGGCAATCGTAGTGCTTCTTCGACGCTATAGTGTGTTGGCAGACCTTCTTCGAGCATGATGGTCTCTCCTTCCTCAGTGGCGATAGCTTTGCCTTTTGAGGGCCCTTCTATCTCTACTTCGACCATGTGGCAGGCGGCGGTAGTGCACTGTCCGAAGAAGTCCTCCGGGAAATACTCGTGCAATGATACAGGAATACGTGGCTCTTGCTCCATGAGTTCCCCACTATATGTTGGCTTAGCGGCTTTTGCGCTTTCTTTGGGCTTTCTTTTGTTGCGGAGGTGGTGTTTTCTCCCTTGCTCCGCCTTTGATTTTACGGCTTGTGGTCTTCGCTTCCTTATCCTTTTGCAGGTCACCGATGTCCACCCTTCTTCCTCGTTGGTAGGTGCGTCTTGGTCGCTTGCCCCCAGCGGTGGTTGTGCAGAAGACGCCTTGTGACTTGAGCTTTGGCAGGAACGATCATGAGTCATTTGGAGGGAAACAGGATTGAAGGATCCAAACATGATCGTAGTGGTGTGTCTTGCGGCTTGCAGCCTTGGTTTCCTCATTTTTCTGTAGGTCACCAATGTCCATCCTTCTTCATCGTTGGTAGGCGTATTTTGGTCGCTTGCCCCCGGCGGTGGTTGCGCAGAAGGTGCCTTGTGACTTGAGTTTTGGCAGGAACGATCATGAATCCTTTGGAGGGGAACAGGATCGAAGGATCCAAACGCGATTGTAGCGGTGTGCGTTGCGGCTGTGTCCTTCAGATCGAGTTCAATCCGCCCTTGTTGCGCCAACTTCATGATGAGGTCTTTGAGGATGAAGCATTTGTCTACGGGATGACCTACGATACGATGGTACTTGCAGTACTTAGGATCGTTGACGCGGTTCATCTCCTCGGGGCGCTTGCACTCCGGTAACTCGATCACCTTCTTTTCCAATAGGTCGTCTAGCATTGTTGCCATATCCGAGTCAGGAAAAGGGTACGTCTTTTGCTCCAGCTCCCTCAAGGTGTTTTTGTACCTGTCTTGGGTGCGGAAAGGCTCATATTTCTTTACCTCCTTTGCTTTGATTTTGGAGGAAATCTTGACGGGTGCAGGGGATGCTCTTATAGGGGAAGTTTTGACAATGAAGGCTTCCTTGACATGCTTTTTCCTGTGATTGTCCACCTTCGGAACAAACGCCTTGTCCTTCTTGTAGTCGAAGATCGGCATCTTCTTTTCATGGTTGTCAATGCTTAGCTCCATGTCGTGGGCACGGGTGGCCAGCTCTTCGAAGGAACGTGGTTTGATGCCTTGGAGGATGTAGTGCAAACTCCAATGCATGCCCTGGACGCACATCTCGATTGCCGAAATCTCCGAGAGCCTGTCTTTGCAGTCGAGGCTAAGGTTGCGCCATCGGTTGATGTAGTCCATCACCGGCTCGTCCCTCCACTGCTTTGCGCTCGTCAGCTCCAGTATGCTCACGGTGCGGCGGGTACTGTAGAAGCGGTTGAGGAATTCATTCTCCAATTGCTCCCAGCTGTTGATGGACTCAGGCTCCAGGTCTGTGTACCACTCAAATGCATTCCCTTTCAGTGAGCGCACAAACTGCTTGGCAAGGTAGTCACATTCCGTCCCTGCGTTGTTGCAAGTTTCCACGAAATGGGCGACGTGTTGCTTCGGGTTGCCTTTGCCATCGAACTGCATGAACGTCGGCGGTTGGTAGCCCCTTGGCATCCTCAAGGTATCGATCGTCTTGGAGTAAGGCTTTGAGTACAACATGGAGGTATAGGAGCTCCCTTCGTACTGCGCCTTGATGGTGTTGGCGATCATCTCTTGCAGTTGCTGGATAGAAAGAGATCCCAAAAGTGCCGCCGGTTGGTCTGGCTCCTGCTTCTCTTCAGGCTTCTCTACCGGAGGCTCCTCTTCTTCGTCGGCCTCTTTCTTTATGCCAGAGCCGTCTCCTTCTTCGTGTTGTGTTCCCAATTTGTTGGTGAGTGTGGTGATCTGCAAGTCCTTCTCCTCTGCTGTTTTTGTGAGCCTTGCGATCGTTTCCTTCATCTGGGCCAGCTGCTCTTCTACTGAAATCACGCCGATGGTCATGACTTGTGCAACCAACGTACGTGGCTTTCCTTCAGCAGCATGCTTAGGTGACCCTAGCGAGGTCAGGTTGATGACAGGCTCGCGTTTGTGATGTTCACCTTGCTCCCTTGACGGCACAAACTTTGTAGCGGCACGTTGAGGAGTGGTTGTGGCGCCAATGGTTGCTCCGTTCGCGGCGGAAGTGCTTAGGCTCCTTCCCTTGGTGGTTGCGAGAACGGGTTGTCCTTTGCTTGATGCCACTTGTGCTTTTTGGCGGTTGATGAGTGCGTCGACTTGCAAGTTTTGCCCCTCTGCGGTCTTTGTGAGCCTTGCAATTGCTCCACTCATCCGAGCCAGCTGTTGTTCAATGGAGGTAGCGCCGACGGTTGTAAGAACGGCTTGGCCTTCCTTTGATGCCATTGATTTTGAAGTGTGCTTTGGATTTCTTGAACGAAGAAAGAGATGAGAGGTAGAGATAGTCCCACTGGGCGTGCCAAATTTGTAAACACAGAAAATTCCTGAAACGAACGAGACAAGAACACGTGTACAAAATAATATTTTGTATTAATTTTGGGGTTACAATCTCTTTTACAATTTGATCCTCTGATTCTATCTTCGTAAGGTATAGATTTGTGGATGAGTTGTTGATCCAAAGGGCCGTCGAGGCTTGAGCTTAGGATGAATGAGGATGTGGATTTGTTTATATTGTTGATCCGAGGGGCCGTCGGGGCTTGATCTTAGGATGAACGAGTGATGAACAAAGAACACTTTCTTCAAGGGCCGTCGGGGCTAGATCTTGAATTGGTGGAAGTTCTTCAAGGGGCCGTTGGGGCTTGATCTTGAAGGTGGATTTGACGAAGAACGAAGAGAGTTTTCTTGATCCTTCGGAATTCTTGGGAATTTGGGAGGTTGGTGCTCGAAAGCTTTTAGTGTTTCAAAGCTTTCAAGGATTTAGGGAAACTTCTCTTCCAATTTGGGAGTAGAGAAAATGTGTATGTCAATTGGTTCCTTGAAATGGATGAAATAGCCTTGTATTTATAGAATTTTTCAAGGCCTAACTTTGAATATAATATTCAGATGAAATAAATCATTTCTGCCAGTTGTTGACACGTGTCTTATTTGGTGACTTTTCTGATTTCTTTCGATTTTTCTTTGAGTCACGCACTACATGTAAAATTTATGTGATATGTGGGCGTTGAAATTTTAATTTATCGGTTAACATTTATTTCATCGAAATTTCGATGTCTACAGTGATGCACATGGAGTTTCAGTCAAAGAAGCAAATAGCCATCATCTGTCTATCCGTAGTGACCTTGTTTAGCCTTCTAGGTCTCTTGTTTGCCGAAAATATTGTTGTTGAAGATGTTCATGTGGGTGTGATTCTTGACATGGGGTCAAGGGAAGGGCAGATTATTCTCAGTTGCATTTCAACGGCCCTGTCTGATTTTTACCAGCTGCATAAAAACTACACCACAAGGCTACTTCTACGAACAAAGGATTCCAAAGGAAAACCCTACATGCTCTATCAGCTGGTAAGTCGCATATATCCTTTCTTTTTAAGTTTTTATGGCAGCTACGTACCATTAAATAATTAGCTTTATATATAGTGGCATGCAATTATACATAGTAATTATGTAACTTGGTGCAAGTTTGATCTCTACCAATTTTTTTCTTTCCTAACAATTAACTATTTAACACACTAACGTCATCGTTCTATGAAAAAATAGTAATTATAAGAAGCTGTCATCAAAACTCATCTATGTTGTTTCTCTAATCCCTTTGATATATTCGCAACCAATAAAAAAGTTTTGATCCAAAAAAGAACAAACCAGTAGAATATTTGTTCTCCTTAGTCAACAAAGGGATCATACAAGCAGGGCTGCGAGCCTGCGCCATGGATATTTGAATTGCGGCCAACAAAAAGTTATGCTATTTGTACCAAGTAATCTTGGGATTGTAATTGGAGATTTAGGACAGAATATGTAGAAGATTATATTTGGGACATTCGAATTACATAAAAGAGGTCCAATTTTTATGCAACAGAAAGAAAATCCAAAATAATTGTTTACAACGATAGTCAACTCCAATTAAATAGCCTAATTGACAGCTCTCATAAGTCTTAGGAGAAGGATTCAAGTCTTAACACTCTTCAAAGTTGATCCATCTGCAAGGTGATCTCCAGACTGCACGTGGGTTGGCTTCCCCGAAAGTAGTAAGTCCGGTTATGTCGGGCTGCTATCTATAAAGCGTCTAATTACTATTTTGCCTTATACTTTGCTCACGTATATCTTCTTCGTTAAAAATCCATTTCATGAACAGTATTTATGGAGCAAAAAATAATCACAAGGTGACACATGGACATTTTGACAAAAAAAGGACCAAACTACCCCTGAGGTACACCGGGATTTCTATGCGCGAGCAGCAGACAATCATCATTCAACAAAGTCAAAAATGCTCCAAAAGAGGTGAACAAATTCAAAGTTATCTCATCCATCCTCATCTTTGCTAATTATTACATAACCTCCCAAAAAACATTCATTTTATTATGTTAATTAGCCAATTAATATATTTATTCATAATCAATATATTAAGTGCTAATCAAAACACCAAATAAACACCATCTCACCCAAAAACCAAAGGGAAGGCCGGCCACTTCCTTTTCTCCCTAGCTTTTCACACTTTTCTCCATCTTATTACCCAATTTACACAAATATTCAATTTTGTAACTTCCTATTTATTTCATTCATACTTAATTAGCCAATAAATTGGCTAATTAAGCCAAAATCATAACCACCAAAGCCTAACCCTATAAATAGGCACCCATTCTCACCAAAAAGGCATTCCAACACTTTGGCAAAAATCCCAATATTCTCTAAACACTCTTTCTCTCTAAATTCTAACTTTGGCATCGGAGGTTCTTCGGCCAAAGCCCCCCCATTCATCGTGGGCGCGTGAGGCTCTTGGCCTTAACCTAAGGTGTTAATTGTTTTGTAGGTGCAAAATTGTCCAAGATCAAGGAGGAAGAAATTTGCATCCACAAATTGGTGCTTTCATTGAGAGAAAGAAATCCACACTCATAAGAAGACTCTCGCATAAAAAGGTTTTTTCTCTATTTTCTAGTCCACTTATATTTTTTCATACGTTCTTATTATTAGAATTTTTTATTTTGCAAAGATTCTTTGATAAAACGTAAAAAGGAAAAAAAAAACAATGGCTAGAAATTTAGAAAATTCCACGAGTGAAAATTCAAATATTCAAGAAATGGGACCGCGGCGATCCACTAGATTAAATGTGATCCTAGGAGGGGTGGCACCACCACCACGAGTTTTCACCACGGGATCCACCGCGGTGGCTACCACGGTAGCCACCCAAGGCGAAGTCCATGGCCCCATCACCACGACCCGAGCCGTGCCATCCAAGGTCACGGCCCAAGCCATGTTATTCCAAGCCCAACGCGAGCCCTATGCGTTGCCTAGCGGAGCCCAAGCCTCGCACCCACGTGTGCCATACGCTAAGCAACCCATTCCCGTGGCCCAGCCTGCTCCCGCCGAGCAGCCCACTCTTGTGGCCCAACCTACTCCTGCCGAGCAGCCCACTCTCGTGGCCCAGCCTGCTCTCGCCGAGCAGCTCACTCCCGTGGTCTTTTAAGCAGCCCAAGTCGGCCCAAGACTATCTCAGCCATCCGGACCTACCATCGAGCTTGGAGCACTCTCACCATATTTCTCCGCGGATTTGGCATTTCCCAACTCAAATCTCGCGCCCGGAGTCTACCACTCTTTCACTGCTCAAGGAGGCACATTCCTTCCAAGCTATTCCAATCCAAATGGCGAACAACACTTGTCTCGACAAGTCATAGAGTTGACGAGAGCCCTAGCACAACAGACGACCTTGGTAAACCAGCTCTTGCAGCGCACCAAGATGCAACGTGACCCAAACGAGGTGTCCCGAAGAAGGACAAGGGCAGACGAAGAACCTCTCCAGCAGCGTCCCGGCAAGCAGCCACTTGACCAGCCCCGAACTGAGCGTTTGGGCAGAGTACACTCCCGATTGGGATCCCGAGATAGCGTATACTCCCGTCTTAGCGCGCGGAGGAGCGTGCACTCTCGACTAAGCCCACGGAAGAGCATGCACTCACGGTTGGGGCCACACTCCGATAATCAAATGAGCAGACTTCCAAGCGAAGTGTTCATTCGCGGCTAGGTCTGCAAGAAGTATCCTCCACATCCCGTTGGAGTAGGCAGCACAACGAACGGAGAGAAGCAGTCACTCGATCTGGCTCAAGTTCAACCAGCAGCCTGCGAAATCCCTCGCCTGCTAGGAATCCACCACATGCACCGCTACCGCGGCATAGACGAGCCCAACACATAGAAGAGCAGCCTAGACCAATAGGTAAAAACTGGGGGCACCCGAGAGCTCCATTACCCCAACAAAGGAAAATTCAGGAAGAAGTAGAGAGAATCTTGACCAAGCGATCGCGTGATTTCCAACGTAACGAGGTCACCGACGAGGCACTACGACGGGATATGACCAACATAAGCAGGTCACCATTCACGGACAAGATCGAGCAGGCAGAGCCTCCACACGAGTTTAGCATGACACATTTCACATCCTTCAAAGGAGATGGAGACCCGGAGAGGCACTTGAAGCACTACCGAAGTGCAATGATCCTCTATCGAAACAATGACGATCTCATGTGAAAGATATTCACCACTACTCTACAAGGCGAGGCGCAAGATTGGTTCTACACCCTGCCGCCACAATCTATCCAGAGTTTCGACGAACTTTCTTTGGTTTTCATCAAAGAATATTCATCCTACCGCTCAATTAAGAAGAAGTCTGACCACTTGTTCAACATCAAGAAGAACCCAAAGGAGTCGCTTCGCGACTATGGGAAGAGGTTCAAAGCAGAGAAGGCAAGGATAGTCGGATGCAACGACTCGATAGCTAGAGCAGCCTTCCAAAAAGGACTTCCAGCAGACCACCCACTGTTCGAAAAATTGATCATGAAAGAAGATCTGACTCTGGCGGACTCTTTCGCTCTAGCAGAAAAACACGCACTTTGGGATGAGGCTTGCTGATCCAGATTCAAGGACCGGAAGCAACGGAGGACTTATTCGCATGTTTGACGGTATCTGAAGCAGTAATAAGCTCTACCATCATACGAGAAGAGCTGGGGGCCCGACTACCTGTATTCCACAGTTCAAAAGTTCTCCTCGATGCTATCAAAAAAATAAAAATAAAAAAAATAAAAAAATAAAAAAATAAATTAGTTGTTGCAACTCGAAAGCTCAAGTTTTACCTTTAGTCACACGCGGTCATCATCATGATGCACTATTCTGCCCAATCCAAACGAGCAATTATAAAGGCACACGAACACTAGAAGGACATAATCGGAAGTAATTTTTGTCCTCATCGCCCCAAAAGATTCTACATAAGAGCAACATGTACTGGCAGTTGAGCACCACCTCTTGCTGCGCGACACACGGCCCTAGCCGACCCATGCTCCATAATTCAACTCTAGAGTTGTCCAATACCGGCAGTTGAGCATAATTTCCTGCTACGTATAACATGGCACCAGCTCCATGGCTCCCTACCGCGCCTTCACGCCTAGCCTAGGCAACACAACAGAGAGGCCCAACGACACCCCAGAGGCAACCGAGCTCACCTTAGCCGCACTTGCTCCCTCAATAGAGATTTCTGGCATTTGCATGTCGACGACTCATCCAACTACAAAGGCTTGGGAGCAGGCGTGGTCCTTGCCACTCCAGATGGTTCAATGCTCGAGCAGGCGATCACCTTAGGCTTCAAAGTATCCAACATCAAAGCAAAGTACAAGGCCCTACTAGCAGGCCTCCGGATAACAAAAGACTTGGCGGTGAAAAAGCTTGCAATTCATTCCGATTCCCAGCTAATCATCAACCAAACTACTGGGGAATACGCGGCAAAACATCCAAGGATGACATAATACCTAGAGAAGGTACGCAAGCAACTTAAGGCATTTCAGACCTACACTCTCACTCAAGTTCCGAGGGTAGACAACGCCCACTCAAATGCACTAGCCGGCTTAGGCTCTGCCTTTGACCATCAACTCAAACGCTCTATTCCGGTAGAGTATCTAGACATGCCGAGCATAGAAACAGAGCCAGCAGTTGAAGTGTCACAGAGTCTAGAAAGCTCCAAATAAGGGCAGCACACTACTATACGTGGAATGGCATTCTCATCCGAATATCCTACACCGGACCACATCTTTGCAGTCTAACGCCTCCCGATGACTTGAAGGTTTTAAGCTCAATCCATGAATGCATTTGTGGAAACCACTCTGGAGGTCGATCCTTAGCACAGAAGGCTCTTAAACGCAAGCTACTACTAGCCTACCATGCACCAAGATGCTAAGGAAATAATACAAAAGTACGACCGCTGCCAACGCTATAAGCCGGTACCAGCACTACTAACCAGCTAGCTACATCCACATACGAGTCATTGACCATTCATGCAGTGAGCAATCGACCTGGT
This sequence comes from Cotoneaster glaucophyllus, assembly GCA_036320875.1. Taxonomy (NCBI): domain Eukaryota; kingdom Viridiplantae; phylum Streptophyta; class Magnoliopsida; order Rosales; family Rosaceae; genus Cotoneaster; species Cotoneaster glaucophyllus. The sequence continues at coordinate 7,675,789 of CM070070.1, forward strand.
AGGACCTATATCACCTGCTACTGGGGGCAGAGGCATGATGATCATGGCAACCGACTACTTCACCAAATGGGTAGAAGCAGAGCCCATGACAACCACGACTCAGACGGACATAGAGCGCTTCGTATGAGGGAACATCATTTGTTGATGTGGCATCCCTCAGTCTATCGTCACCGACAATGGCCCGTAATTCGTGGGCAAAGATTTGGCGAACTTCTTTCAAAGATATAGCACCAAGCAGCACATGTCCATGCTGAGATATCCTCAAAGCAATGAGCAGGTCGAAGCATCCAACAAGACGATCCTCGACTGCCTCAAGAAATCTCTCACCAACAAGAAGGGAAAATGGCCAGACGAACTCCTCGAATGTCTATGGGCATATCGCACCACCAAAAGATGAGCAACCGGTGAAACTCCTTTCTCTTTGGCATTTGGCTCAGAAGCAATCATTCATCCTGATGTCATCAATCCAAGTGTCATCGCTCTACTACCAACCATTGAGCAGAACAACAAGGAGATGACCACAAGCTTAGATCTGGCAGAGGAGAAGCGTGAGCAGATCATCACCCGCATCGCAGCCTACCAATAACAGCTCCTCTCCAATTAAAACAAAAGGGCCAAGGTCCGGCAATTCTAGCCTGAAGATCTAGTCCTAAGAAAAACCTTCATCACCACCCACAGAGAAGGCTCCAAAAGATGGATCATATCTGGGAAGGTCTGTACAAGATCAGCAGAGTAGGCGGCAAGAGTAATTACACCCTCGCCACCATGAAACGACAAAAAGATCAAAAAGCAGTGGAACACCTACAATCTGAGGAAGTACCATGTGTGACCTCCCGCTACATCAAAAGCCCGAAGACTCAAGCAGCTCGATGGGCACCACCTCACAAGCCGAGGACTATCCAGTTGTTATGCAGTTCCTACTTTGCAGCTAAGTTCTCGTTCGTTTCACTCGTTTTTCAATGAGGAATTCAGAAGTAATCACAACTTGGCTTGGCTGCATGTTTACAACAACTGATCACTCCTGCACTTCAAAAGAAGATCGCGCCCTTCTTAGGGACTCATCGCAGGAATTACACCCCCCGAGGGACCAACCATGCTCTCCAGTGCGAGAGGGTAAACTAATTCCCCGACACCCACATGGATCTACTCTCCAAAGCGGGAGGATAAACTCTACACTCCGAATATCCAGACGTGGATGAGCCTGGCTGCCCTAATATAACTAGATGCACGATGGCTTGCGCCGGGATTCCTAGAAGTAGCCACAATGATCTTTTTCAAGGCTTAGCTAATTGAAGGATTTTGGGTCTATTGGCCTAATCCGCGGGGAACCGGGCCTTAGAGACTGAATGAGTTCAAGCAAGGAAAAAAGCAACAAGGGAAACAAAGAAAATCCTAAAGACTACCTAGAAGACTACTCTTCAGCAGCTTGGACACTCAACGACTACTTGGTCGCCACACCTTCAGCAGCGGTACCATCCGGTGCTTCACCCCTAGTTTCTCTAGCCTGGGTACCAACATCTCCGACTACTTTACCAATGGAGGCCTCAAAAGAAAAGGTAAACAAGTATTCTGGAGAAATATAGAAGGTCTCGAAACCTCGAGCCCATCATTCTTTCCCTTCAGCTGCTCATTCTCCTCGGGCAAACCTTTCTAACGCCATCAACAAACTTGGCACAAGCGTCCATATCTTCAAGCAGATCTGGTTTCAAGAGCACACAGATCTCATCAGCCTCCCTAGAAGCAGACTTAGTGGAATTTCTCACAGCTGCCCACGCAAGCAGTCTCTTCCTTCCCAGCAGGCGAATCAGTCTTGGTAGCAAAGGAAGTGGGCCTTGGCGACACCTTAGCAACAAAGTTCATCTTATTACCAAGCTTCTCCAAAGGTGAACCATACTTGGCTCTCAACGGACGTCTCAGTACAGACTTCGGCATTGGGGGCATGAAATGACCTTTACGCTGAACAATTATATCAGCAATCGTACAAGCCATTCTTGACATGGCAGGTGCCACATGCTCAGATCTAGTAGCCTCATTTCTCTTCCTATTGGAAGAAGTCATGTCAATCACAGATCTCTCGGCAGCAAGCGGACCCTCACAAGCAGCGGATGAAGTCTTCAGTTCTTCACAACCGGCATCTCTTGAGCAGGAGGGAAGATCTCTTCTTTCCACCTTCATTCATAATAGGCTACACGACAGCTTTCAGACAAGTCAATGCATCCGTCTTGATCATCTTTATTTGCTCTCTCGGAAGCAGCCTACTTTTCTCCCGACAAAGAGGACTAAGCAACTAACGCCATTTGCGGTACTCAGCAGAGGAGCTCAACCTAGCATTCTACCAGGCAGGAGGTCTGCATGCCCAGCATTCCAGCAGCCCATGAAGCCCGCGACCTTCTCATTTCTCTCAATCGCCAACTTGGCCCGCGTCAGGTCCAAGAGCCTAAAAGATATGAGCCATGCGACTACCCTAGCACTGCACCCCAACGCCTCAGTTCGCTGCCCCAGCCGCTCAAGCTGCCCTTGGCTCTAGCCAAGCCAAGCAACCCAAGCAGTGGCCCTTGCCACAGGACCTCATCGGCCCATGCCGAGCCGACTTCTGGCCTCTGCCAGCCGACGTGTTGCACCACCCCGACGGCTGCCCCGCGACAACACTATCCAAAAAGAAGACAAGAAAAATTAAAAAATTTCTTACATCGGTGCGGCACGGAGAAGACGAAGAAATTAACGAAAGACGGTCCTTTGCACGGGCATGATGTAGAAGATTGCTAGAAGAGGGGGAACAAATATTCTCTTAGCTCTCTCTCTCTTGTAGGGTAGAATAAGTCGCTCTCCAAAGTTGATTTAATAACCCACTTAAGGTGGACTTAAATAGGCTTTGAGAGAAATTTATTTCCCTTTCCTAGAAGGATCTAGTTTCCTATTAAAGAGGGATCTCTACACCTGCTGCCCTTTTCTGCAAGCAGCCCAACAGGTGTGGGGGCATTTGTGGAGCCAAAAATAATCACAAGGTGACACATGGACATTTTGACAAAAAAAGGACCAAACTACCCCTGAGGTACACCGGGATTTCTATGCGCGAGCAGCAGACAATCATCCTTCAACAAAGTCAAAAATGCTCCAAAAGAGGTGAACAAATTCAAAGTTATCTCATTTATCCTCATCTTTGCTAATTATTACATAACCTCCCAAAAAACATTCATTTTATTATGTTAATTAGCCAATTAATATATTTATTCATAATCAATATATTAATTGCTAATTAAAACACCAAATAAACACCATCTCACCCAAAAACCAAAGGGAAGGCCGGCCACTTCCTTTTCTCCCTAGCTTTTCACACTTTTCTCCATCTTATTACCCAATTTACACAAATATTCAATTTTGTAACTTCCTATTTGTTTCATTCATACTTAATTAGCCAATAAATTGGCTAATTAAGCCAAAATCATAACCACCAAAGCCTAACCCTATAAATAGGCACCCATTCTCACCAAAAAGGCATTCCAACACTTTGGCAAAAATCCCAATATTCTCTAAACACTCTTTCTCTCTAAATTCTAACTTTGGCATCAGAGGTTCTTCGGCCAAAGTCCCCCCCCCCCATTCATCGTGGGCGCGTGAGGCTCTTTGCCTTAACCTAAGGTGTTAATTGTTTTGTAGGTGCAAAATTGTCCAAGATCAAGGAGGAAGAAATTTGCATCCACAGTATTCATCTACACATTCGTGGAATAGAGTCTATCTGGAAAGTCCACGATTGACCCAAAAAAGTCTACAAACTTTTAATGGCTAATTATAAAAAAATTAAACTTTGTAACTAACTAAATTTATAAAATTTAACGAAAATAAAATACATTAGCGTAAATGCAAAATACGAAAAATTAAATAGTGAAACCCGGGACAGGATTTCACATCCTTCCTCCCATATAAAAATTTCGTCATCGAAATTTTCGTAACACTTACACATAGCCAAAGGTCTTCCTCCCTCTAATGTAGAACCTAAAACCTAAGCTCTAATACCGCTAAAAGTTGTTACGCACCCGATCCTGAGATACATTCAGGATCGACAAGTGACATCTTAAATTACCTATCCAACGCATGCCTAGCTTCCGAAAAAAATGACCAAAACCAACCCAAAGGTTCATATCGTAGTAATTTTTCTTTTATTTCATCGCTGCATCTAACCTCTATGTACTACCTACGTACTCTAAGACAGGGTTAAGCCTTTGTAGTTCACATTTTGATAAACTCCATTGTTTCTCATGACATTCCTAGCATAAAAATATAAGGTTCTAGACAACTGACGTAAGTGATGCACCAATACGTCATTCCATCTTCACATACCTCACAATGAGTTCTAAGGTTTCAGACCAACTCAACATAACAAATAGAAAGTGAGATTTCAGATCAACTAAATAGAATCCAAACAGAGCAGAGCTTCAGACCAACTCAACGAAAGCAAGAGGGAGATAAGGTTCCAGACCACTGAACGAAACCGATAGAGAAAGGGATTCGTGACCACTCAACAGAATCAAACAAGATAGGGTTCCAGATCACTCAACTGAATTGATAGATAAAAGTGATTCCAGACCACTTAACTGAATTCAACGAAGATAGGGTTCTAGACCACTCAACGAAATCGATAAGGATAAGGATTTCAGACCACTCGACGGAATCCAAGGAATATAGGGTTTCAGACGACATAACAGAACCGAATCCAAAGATAAGGATAAGATGCCAAGTGTATCTCTTAGATTCATTCCTAGTCTATGGCTTCCATGCCATTGAATCTCTTACATAGCATTAAATGCTATGAAAGCAAAAGTCCAAGTATAGCTGCTGTTGTTTGAAAAACAAGGCAGCTATAGAAAGTTAAAAGAATATTCCTGCTGAAAAGACGATTGTGCAGCCAACTATTCCACCAATGTGTAACTATCGCATTTATTTTGCTTTGAACTTCCGACAACTTTAACCCTATATACGCGAAACGATGCTGCGGTTCTAAACCAAACAAGAGAAGTATTTGATTAATTGATTAATTGAGTAATTTGAGTTAGTGATGCACATGGAGTTTCAATCAAAGAAGCAAATAGCCATCATCTGTCTATCCGTAGTGACCTTGTTTAGCCTTCTAGGTCTCTTGTTTGCCGAAAATATTGTTGTTGAAGATGTTCATGTGGGTGTGATTCTTGACATGGGGTCAAGGGAAGGGCAGATTATTCTCAGTTGCATTTCAACGGCCCTGTCTGATTTTTACCAGCTGCATAAAAACTACACCACAAGGCTACTTCTACGAACCAAGGATTCCAAAGGAAAACCTCTACATGCTCTATCAGCTGGTGAGTCGCATATATCTTTCTTTTTTAAGTTTTTATGGCAGCTACGTACCATAAAATAATTAGCTTTATATATAGTAGCATGCAGTTATACTTAGTAATTATGTAACTTGGTGCAAGTTTGATCTCTACCAATTTTTTTCTTTCCTAACAATTAACTATTTAACGTACTAACGCCATCGTTCTACGAAAAAATAGTAATTATAAGAAGTTGTCATCAAATCTCATTTATGTTGTTTCTCTAATCCCTTTGATATATTCGCAACCAATAAAAAAGTTTTGACCCAAAAAAGAAAAAACCAGTAGAATATTTGTTCTCCTTAGTCAACAAAGGGATCATACAAGCAGGGCTGCTAGCCTGCGCCATGGATATTTGAATTGCGGCCAACAAAAAGTTATGCTATTTGTACCAAGTAATCTTGGGATTGTAATTGGAGATTTAGGACAGATTATGTAGAAGATTATATTTGGGACATTCGCATTACATAAAAGAGGTCCAATTTTTACGCAACCGAAAGAAAATCCAAAATAATTGTTTACAACGATAGTCAACTCCAATTAAATGGCCTAATTAACAGCTCTCATAAGTCTTAGGAGAAGGATTCAAGTCTTAACACTCTTCAAAGTTGATCCATCTGCAAGGTGATCTCCAGACTGCACGTGGGTTGGCTTCCCCGAAAGTAGTAAGTCCGGTTCTGGCGGGCTGCTATCTATAAAGCGTCTCATTACTATTTTGCCTTATACTTTGCTCACATATATCTTCTTCGTTAAAATTCCATTTCATGAACAGTATTCATCTACACATTCATGGAATAGAGTCAATCCGGAAAGTCCACGATTGACCCAAAAAAGTCTACAAATTTTTAATGGCTAATTATAAAAAATTAAACTTTGTAACTAACTAAATTTATAAAATTTAACGAAAATAAAATACATTAGCGTAAATGCAAAATACGAAAAATTAAATAGTGAAACCTGGGATGGAATTTCACATCCTTCGTCCCATATAAAAATTTCGTCCTCGAAATTTTCATAACACTTACACATACCCAAAGGTCTTCCTCCCTCTAATGTAGAACCTAAAACCTAAGCTTTAATACCGCTAAAAGTTGTTACTCACCCGATCCTGAGATACGTTCAGGATCGACAAGTGACATCTTAAATTACCTATCCAACTCATGCCTAGCTTCCGAAAAATGACCAAAACCAGCCCAACGGTTCATATCGTAGTAATTTTTCTTTTATTTCATCCCTGCATCTAACCTCTATGTACTACCCACGTACTCTAAGACATGGTTAAGCCTTTGTAGTTCACATTTTGATAAACTCCATTGTTTCTCATGACATTCCTAGCATAAAAATATAAGGTTCTAGACAACTGACGTAAGTGATGCACCAATACGTCATGGTTTCAGACCAACTCAACAGAACCAATAGAAAGTGAGATTTCAGACCAACTAAATAGAATCCAAACAAAGCAGAGTTTCAGACCAACTCAACGGAAGCCAGATGGAGATAAGGTTCCAGACCACTGAACAGAACCGATAGAGAAAGGGATTTGGGACCACTCAATAGAATCAAACAAGATAGGGTTCCAGATCACTCAACGAAATTGATAGATAAAAGCGATTCCGGACCACTTAACAAAATTCAACGAAGATAGGGTTCCAGACCACTCAACGAAATCGATAAGGATAAGGATTCCGGACCACTCAATGGAATCCAAGGAATATAGGGTTTCAGACGACATAACAGAATCGATAGGGAAAGAGATTATGGACCTCTCCAGGAAATCCAACGAAGGCAGGGTTCAAGACCACTCGGTGAAACTGATAAGGAAAGGGATTCTGGAACACTCAATGAAATCCAACGAAGATAGGATTCTGGACCAACTCAATGAACCCAGACAGAGTACGATTTCCGAACCACTCAACGGAACCCAACAGAATTATAGGAACCTGTTTTAGGACAACTCAAGGGAACTAGACATGATTCGAGTTTGGTGTCACAATTTTCCATAATAATGGGTTAATGGTCCTCTACTAGCCCTCTCGTTTCCCAAACATTTTAAATATACATAGCAAAACACATTTCATAAAATAGATCGATTACTAAATTCAATAGCAACAATCTAGCAGAATACACACTTTATAAATTCATGCCATGTCCACTAAGTATACTAGCATGAAAATTTTCAGAGTAATAACCATACCACATATACTAAAGTCACTAATATACATATAGAAGCCTAATAACCATTCGAATTCTGGTTAGCCGTCACTTACACTTAAACTGAGGTGCACATCCCCATAATGGCTCGCTAATCAAAGTAGGCCTACTAGGCTTTATCGGGTCTTCGGTAATGCTAATTTTTGTATTTAAGAACGTTTCAAGACACTTTAATCAAAAGTCAACCCTCGTTCAACGTGGTTAACTGTAAGGTCAACAACCCTACGTAATCCCCTCAAAAAGATCCACAAATTTGATTTTCGATCCACAAGTTCCTAAGGTTAGCACAATACTTCACAATAACATACTTCAATTCCATAATGATCCGATGGTCAAATCTTTTGCCAGCTCCAAAAGTCGAGTGGAAATTAATAACGGAACTAGGTTTACAAGATCGAATCTCATCAAGCGGTTATCAAAAATTAATTCAGACATCGAAATTAGCTAAATGGAAAAAGTGGGTAATCGGGCCCACCCATTGGCCGCTGCAGCCATGCACTTAATGGAACTGATAGGGAGAAGGATTTTGACGGAATCTAACGAAGACAGGATTCTAGAACACTCAACAAAATCGATAGAGAAAAGGATCTCAGACCACTCAACGAAATCCATAGGGAAGGAAATTTCGACCACATAATAGAACCAATAGGAGAGTGATTCCATGACCACTCAACAGAATACAATGAAGATAGGGTTCCAGACCACTTAACGGAAATGATAAGGAAAGGGATTCCATACTACACAACAAAATCCAACAAAGATAAGGGTTCCAGACTAATTAACAGAACCCAGACGGAACGCGTGGTTCCAGAATACTTAACGAAACCGAACATAATTCTAGGATCCTAGTATAAAACAAATCAAGATAACTAGATACGATACGAGTTTGGTGTCACAACTCCCTATAGCAATGAGTTAAAGGTCATCTACCTGCCCTCTCGTTTAACAAACATATCAAATATGCATACCTAAACACATTTCATAAAATAAATTGATGACTGAATTTAAAAGAAACAGTTTAGAAGAAAACACGTTTTATAATCCATGTCATATCTACTAAGTATAATAGCATGAGAATTTTCAGGTAATAACCATACCACATATATTAAAGTCACTCACATATAGAAGCCCAATAAACATGAATCCTAATAAGGTTTCACTTACATTCAAACCAAGATGTATATCCCTTAGGATGGCGTACTAATCAAAGTAAGCCAACGAGGATCTTTTGGGTCTATAATAATGATAATTTCAATATTTAAGAACCAAGATATTTTGACCAAAAGTTAACCCTAGGTTAATGTGGTCAACGATAAGGTGAACAACCCTACGTAATCCAACCCAAAATATCCGCTTATTGGATTTTTGATCCACATATTCCTAAGGTCGACACAATACTTCCACAATAACATACTTCAATTCCATAATGATCCAACTTTTGGATCTTCGCCACCTACAAAAGTCGAGTGACAGTCAATTGCGAAACTAGGTTTACAAGATCGAATTTCGCCAAATGGATGTGAAAAAAAAGGTTCAGGGCATCAAAATTAGCTAACTGGAAAAAAGTGGTTTATCGGGTTGACGCGCCGCTGCCGTCGCACTGCTGAATGCAGTGGTTTGTGGCAACGACTTGTTGGAATACAACCAATACCAAAGTCGACTCATAATATGTTAAAATGAAGCTTGTGAAGAGTACAAAAATTTTCTTACCATCGCTGGAGTGTGAATCTGGCCGAAATGAGTCAAAATTAGCCAAGAAAATGTTGGATCCGAGAATGGGTGCACCCTCATTGTGGACTCATCGAAGCTCGAACGTCCAAACCAAAGCTCGATTTGTAATGAGGTCGCGGTGAGTCTTAGTGGTTGCGGTTGGCGTCGAGGTGAACGAAGGAGGTAGATCTCTTGCAGAAAAGTCGAGCCTTGATCTGTCGAGAACTGTTGCTAAACAAAGAATATATTGGGTGAAAAATGATCCTTGGGATGAGGGTAGTTAAACCCAAGTAAAGGTCGAGATCGTTTTGCTGAGAAAACATTGGAATAGACCTCAGAAATTTTGCACAAAAATGGGCCAGTCGTCGAGAAGGGGAAAGGCAACTGGTCAACTTGCGGGTTATATTTCTAATAGTAAGTCTAGTTTTGGATTGCTATTTGTAGTGTCTAATTTACTATTTTTCCCTTCCCTTTGCTCGTTTATATCTTCTTTGTTAAAACTCAGTTTTATCTTACATGTGCATGAGCCCTATCAGTAATGTCCACAATTGATCCCAAAAGGCCTAGGAATTTCTTTTACGGCTAATTACGAAAAATCAAACTTTATAACTAACCAAAATTATAAATTTTATTGAAAGAAAAATAAATTCGCGTAATACGAAATACAAAAATTTAAATAGTGAAAATCTAGGGGTGAGATTTCACATATGGAGGTGACATACATAGTCTGGGTGTTAGGGATCGAAGAACACTAGAGGTTGAGCCATGTATATGTTTGGAGGAACTAATGTATAAGGCATTTCACTTCTACTTGACAAAGAGGCCAGCCACAACAAACTGCTAAGCTCAAAACAATGTGAATTGCCATCAATTTGCCACATGGCTCAAGCCTCCAGTGCAGTTGTTGCCAAAGGCTGAAGAAACCCTTTTGCTACCAAGTAAGCTTTGTACGTTCAACAAAGCCATCAGGTTTGTGCTTGATGCAAAAAAACCTATTTGCAAGAACCTGCGTTTTGATTAGGGTGAGAAGGAACAAGGGACCATATATATTATTGCGGAGAAGAGCATTAATATCCTCGTTCACAGCCTATATAAATTCCACAGAGGATAACTAAAAGCACGAGAAAAAGAGATAAGTTCATCAATCGCAAGAGAAGCTTAAAGAGCATGGGGGAAAGGATACCGCAATGTTCCATTAGTGCATGTCCTTGGTTTGGAGATGCCATCTTGAGGCCTGGTCACCATTAGATGAGTGGAGGTTGTGATAGATTATGCAGAAGGCTGGCTGGCATGAGCATAAGGCAGTACGCTGGGTAGAAGATGCTGAGGTGGAAGGCACAGATTGGATATAATCAGCAGATCTATGTTCAACTTGAGGAAATTTGGTTAGGCTCAACTATGTGAGGTGTGCTGAAAAGGGCACGAACCGGCCGAAGCTAAAGAAGGCATATAGTCTGCGACATTTGGCATGGGTTGGTCTATGGGCTCGCAGAAGGCAGCAAGATTTCAGAGTAAGTGACAAGATGATTATTAAACCATGGAAAAGTTGGGCTAGAAAAGGATTGGCATCACATGGAGACTTATACATACATGGAAGCATAGTAGGAAATGCATGTTGAATCGATGAAATGTTGCATAAATATTGAGTTTGGCGTGGAAAAAGCTACGTGATAGGGAATTTGATATGCAAAGTATTTTAGATTCATATATGAAAATGCAATCATGTACTTACCTCATAAAATTTTTTTGATCCAATATTACACCATAGCCCTCGTGTAATCAAGATTGTTGAATGAATTAACAAGTTGGTTGACAGCCTAGAAATGGGGCTTTCAGTCTCGGCCCAGTAAAACATTGTTGGTGGTGTGGCCGAGAAAGAAGGCTTCAAATTTCGGCATGGTAGTGTAGTATTGATAGAGTGGTTGAGTCCTAGACGAAGTAGGACTGTCTGAAGATCATGATTGGTTTCTGATAAGATTTGAATTAATTGTTTGAGGATCAAGATGGATTTCTGGATAAAGTATGAATTGATCACATACTAAGACTAGGTTCAGAATTCTAGATCGAGTCGAAGAAGGTGAGACTTGATGGTGACGAAGTACGCAAAACCTTTTTCAAACCCTTTTGTAAAAACTAACTGTTTCACTAACCGCTAGCTCAGATTTTGAGTGGATAAACGAGTTTGGGTTGGCAGCTGATGGACGATGACCGACTAGATAGATGGGATTTTCCTAAAGCAACTAGTGAAGACCACCAACTTAATAGACAGGACTGAAGTCGTAGAGTCCATTTTCTTGAGAAGTCTCAACCGACTAGATAGACGGGGATTCTCCCAAGTCTATGACTAACTAGTATCTCAAGTCTCAGGCAGTGAAGAGTCTTTGATTCTTTCACCGAAAGAGGTGACTTCACAAGCCTTTTTGACAAAGTGAAATGTCCTATAATTGGTTACTCCCATGTTACATTTAGAGTACGGCACATTGACGGCCAAACCACTTTTACGATTAAGACACTCATCTTTTTCGAGTATCTTTGTGTATAGTTTGATACCAATTTGACGGACTTATATTTAACAAATGTAGTCAAGGATGCCGAACCTAATGCAGAAGATTCAGAATTTCACATGGATTTGCATCGTGTTTAGGTTCTAGAACACAAGGCCGAGAGTCTTATTTCCTCGGTCAAAGTCGCTCAATTTAGAATTCAGCAACACATTTCACCGCATCACCAATCAAGATTATTCGCCCCATCGAGCGGGGTAGGGAATTGGCACGCTCGCATTAGTGTATTCAAGGCACCAAAAGACATAATTAGCTCTTAGTACTTCGGCCTCTGAGCCATGTAAGCTATATAATTTGTATGACCAACACAAGCCCAAACCTTTCCAACCTGCAGAGCAAGAGATCAATAGAGTACTTACTTCCTATTTCTAAAAACCCGTTAGGCTAATAAACGAACATTACAACTCAACTCTTGTTTAATTTGTTGAGAAAAAAACTGGAGTACACAATTCTAACATAAGTGTTGGAGAGACAAAACAAGTAAACAAATTACTTGTATTAACTCACAAAAGATTACAATACACAAACTCTCAAGGACACTCTTTAGAAGCTATGACACTCACTCTTTCTAGAGACACACTCTAAATCACTCACACTCCTCACAAGACTACTCTTACTTCTCACTTTTTCTTAGCTTTCTCTTGATTCTTACTTCTTGCTTGTTATATTGTTCAGCATAACACTTCACCTATTTATAGGTGAGCTTAACGACCTAGACTTTCCATAATAGCCACACAATATTGCAAGCTGCTAGAACTTTATAGCTTAATCACCTACTTAACATGCAGATTTGAACTAGAAAAATCTAGTTCATTTGCAGCTACCCACCAACATGCTTGCTAGAGTTCTATAGCAAAATCCCATGCATGGTTCTTCTAGAATACCAGGACCTTCATAATGGGCTGGACCTTAATATTTGAGTTGGTGTTGTACTTTTAACACTCCCTCTTAACACCAGCTCATTCTTTTCTCCATACCGAGTTGATAACAAAACTTTTCGAACTTGCCGGTACTCAAACCTTTAGTGAACAAGTCCGTAACTTGTTCATCTATATTGATTTGTCTCATCTCAATCTCTTATTGCAATACCTTCTCTCTAATGAAATGATAGTGTACCTCCACATGTTTAGTTCTTGTATGAAAGATCGGATTTTCCGCTAAGCGAATTGCCGATTGGTTATCACAGTACCATGGTGCTGCATAATCTACTGATTGATGTAGATCGCTCATCAACTGTACCAGCCATGCATTCTCTTGAGCTGCCAATGTTGCTGCTCAATACTCTGCTTCCATGGTTAACAAAGACACTGTTTGTTGTCTTTTGCTAATTGACATGCATTCCCTAATTGACGTGCAATCAGAATTTTAATAAACTATACAACAAACTTTCAATAAAAAAATTTTTAGGCCAGATAGCAGAAATTTATTATAAGCTGATTAATTCGTGTTCATGTTAACTTTATTATAAGCTGATTAATTCGTGTTCATGTTTTGTAACAGGTTTTCCCGAAAGGTTCGCAATTGGTCCATGACATGTCAAGGCAAATTGAAATTCTAAGAGAAGAAGGAAAACTATTAGAGATGGAACAAACTTGGTTTAGTAAAAGACCTCTTACATTTGACGACTTGAATACTAATGATCCCAATACTCTGAACTTCAGCACCTTTCGTGGTTTATTCCTCGTTAGTGGGGTTGCTTCAGCTTTTGCTCTTTCCTTATTCACTATTTTCTCACTCAATGAAAAATGGCATGTCCTGGAGAAATGCAAATGTCGGAATCTGGTTCGAGAAAAGCTGCAGTTTGTAAGGAAGTTCTTGTCTAACAAAGTTTCTGGTCATAATGGAGAAAACTAGTATTGCACGCGTTGCTAGCTATAAAATATTTGTAGCAACTAGTGGAGTGAATTCAAATTCATTGTTGTATTAACTTACTAATTGACCAGTTAGGATTTCAGAGCTCTTATGAAATTTTGAATGGAATATATGTATTTTTTTTATTTTCATTTTAGTTTTATTAACTTATGCAGAGTGTATTGAGTGAATGTATGTATATATAATAGAACTAGTAAAAAAGAGGAACAATTGAAGGAGCAAATATCAAAAGCTGTAAACCCCCTGATATACAATAGGGGTAACGTCTCCCCAGTTTTGAGAACATATTGCAAAATATGGCAAATAGTTGGATAATTTTTTTTTTTTTTGAACAAATGGTAATACCTACACTAGAGGAGGGGAAAGTGGGCTAAGCCTCACAATGAGTTAGCAATAATGTGATTCAAATTCGTCTTTAGCGAGAATCAAATCTAAGACCTCTCACTTATAAGTGAAGAGGAATATGATTAGATCGTAGTGCTAAGTGACCAAAACAGCAGATTTTAGAAGCTACTTTAATAAAAGGCTACTTGAGCCTCTAATGAACATTTTCAATTGCTGTAATAACTTCATTAATTTTTTGTAAATGACATTTTTAGCATTCCACACACATTTTATCTCTTAGAGAATAAAGTGACTCTTATTACCTACAACCACCACCACCATAACCACAACCTCCACCACTGTGTCCACAACCACAACCGCCTCTACCACCATTGTCACCACCATCATTACCACCACCACTACCGCCACCGCCATAACCGCAACCGCCACCACCGCCACCACAAACACAACCATCACTACCGACATTGTCACCATCATCATTGCCGCCACTGCCACCAGCACTACCACCACTACCACAATTGCTACCACCGGTGCTACAACCTCCCTACCACCATTGTTACCTCTATAACTGAACCATCACATCCCACTATTAGCACCACCACCATACCTCCACCATTGCTACTACCATCACCATCACCACCACCAACCCACCACTGCTGTCGTTGCCCCCGCTTCTACTACTATTTCCATTTTGTCATTATATACAATCATATTACTTTTTAATTAAAATTTACCACTCAATTTTATACTGCTTTTCAAACTCACAGCACGTTTAAAATACAGTCAACCAAATGCTTATCTGCTTTACTTTACAACTGATTATTCTTAAAGCACAATAAAACTAATTTTTTTGAAAAATGCTTCTTAAATACAGTAGAAGCATTTTTTTTTAAAAAGTACATCAGAAGCAGTTTTAAACACAACAATTCCAAACTGACCCTTAGTGTAATTTCTAGAACCTAAGCGAGTTTTTTGAAAATGAAAACAAGAAAATCCTCGAGGTGTGCGTGATATTATCCCCTGTTATGTGGGTGTTAAGTCAAGGGACAGATGTCAAACAACTAGACTAGTCACAGGGTTGGCACAGAGGATTGGACACAGCAGAACACACCTGAAAGAGAGGAAGAGGCGAAAGAATACGGAGTCGGGTTTTGTCCACTTCATCTTCGTCTCTAGTTTGCTGCCATCATTGTACCGCTCTCCCTCACTTGTAAGAGCAGCATCCCACCCAAAAGCTTCTATATTTACAACAGGTACTCTCTCTCTCTCTCTCTCTCATCTAGATTGTTGAATGTTAGATCACTGCCCTCACTGGGCACGTTTTCCATATATTTCTTTCAAGGGTTTTGGACTTTGCCCCCAACCCTCTTATGTGTTCGACGAAATGCCTGAAAGAAATTCCCCAAATCCTATCTTAATCACGAATCTTTCGGCCACTGATGGATCTGTTTACTTTCCCCTTTTAAAACTTCAAATTTTGTGCCTTTGAGTCTGCATTTTGCTTATTTTATGCTTGTTTATGTGCTAAAGTTAACAATCAGACATTGGGTAGATTGTATTTTCCCTTTTGAGATGTTTACCATTGATGGGGTTTTCTTCTTGAAACACTATACCATGATCTGTTCCATCCATTGTACAACTCCAGTGTAGCGCGGCAACGGGTGCACGTTTGTGTAGTAATATATGCTCTAGTAGGAATTATATATTGTTAATCCAAGTCTTTTTGTCTGTTTGATACTGCTACTGTTATTATTATTTTTGCACCCATTACGATAAATTCCTGGCTCCGCCACTCCGCCAGTTGTTGACATGAATGAGGACAACGTGAATCGTATCTTTCGTTTAAATCCATTGAAATAGCATGTGTTGATGAAAAGAAAGCTCAAATTGAATATTTATTATGGTCCCATATTTTGTACATGCTCAAGAAAGTGATTCTTTTGATAGGTTACCATGGCAACCCTAAGAAATCTGAAAATCAAGACTGGTACTTGCAAACGCGTCGTTAAGGAGCTTCATTCTTATGAGAAAGAGGTTGAGAGAGAAGCTGCAAAAACAGCAGACATGAAAGAGAAAGGAGCTGATCCTTATGACCTGAAGCAACAGGTTTGGTCATAAATCATGAGTCATGACATGCATCAAACACCATGTAGAATCATTAAGTTGTCATCTTCTTTTAATTAATAATCTTGCAGTTCTTCTCCTCATAAAACTATTGTTGTTGCAGACATTTGATTAGTTGAAACCCACAAATTTGTTCTGTGGTAATTCAAATTTTTTATTTGTTCAGTCAAAGATTTGTACAACGGATAGTGCTTTTCACACACCCCATTTTACCTCTCACACACCCTTGTTAATTTGTCCATTGATCTTCTTCAATTCATTCGATCCGATGACTGGAAATTGAGAAGGGTGTGTTAGAGGTAAAAATGGGTGTGTGGATAGCACCACCCTTGTACAGTTAGGAATTACATGGTTTCTGAGTTTTCTAAACCTATAAGTTCCTGAACTTCTCTCTATGTTGCTTGGCTGTCTTGATTGCGGCAACCTGTCATATATTCTGTTTGTCATATGCGAGTCAGTTATCAATTGTTTTTGGATTTTATGTGTTCTAGCCTTTTAGGTATATTTCATTCCTTGTAGTGGGTATATATTACTGGATTGCTAAGTATACAGCTTTGTTAAGATTTCTCAAATTAGGTTGCTGTTTTTCTTTTGAATATTTTTTGCATCAATCAACTTGTTCTAGTTTGCTTAATATTATATCGTTATTGTAACCTTATAATGTTCAAAAATGGGTAAGATGTACTTTGCTCCCATGAATAAATGTGGAAAGTCACTTGCCAAGCCTGTACCGCATTAGTAGAAAAATAACTCCTAAATTTTTGTTTCTTATTTTTCACTAATTCTAGTAGTAAACTTTTCGAACCAAATTCCTGTTGGCTGATAACTTATTTGTTTGCTTGCTTGTGTGTAAAAATTGTGGTAATTTACAAGCTTTTGACAGAAGAACAAAGGTTTAAAATGCATAAATGAGTTGATTGACTGTTCTATATATTTCTTTTTTATGGAGACCCATTAGTTCTAATAGGTTATAGTAGTTTTTCCCATCACCTAATGTTCAAACTAAAGGCCATTGAATCAGTCTTGCTTCTGATTGCTTGAAGTTCTCCTATTTCCTTTGTTAAGCTACTTCATTGAGAAGTAAACTGAATAAATGAAAAGTTAAATGGATAGATGCATATCCCTTCCAATAAAATTCCTGTCTTCTTGGTTTCCTTACAGGAAAATGTGCTGGCTGAATCTAGGATGATGATTCCCGATTGCCGGAAACGCTTGGAGGCCTCATTAGCTGACCTGAAAGGAATTTTGGTATGTACAGTCTTGGTTAACCTTAATTTCAATTAACGACTCCGATAACCCCAATTTGTTAAGCAACATAATTACTTTCAGGCTGAAGTAGAAGAAGAGTTGAACCAGAAGGAAGGCCCTGAAATTGAAGAAGCTCGAACCATTATTGGAGAAGTTGATACACTGTTTCAGACAACAGAAGCCTAATGTCATAGTTGTTGTAACGTTACTAACATCGCGTGGTTTTGGATCTCCATTGTCTTTTGTTCTGTTTCATAAGATGGTTTTCTATGGATCCTTATTCTCTTGCATGTATTGATATTTTCCGTTCCCTCGACAATCTTTGAATTTCAGTTTGTTTGCAACTATGCTATTGAATGAAGAAACAAAAGATTTGATACTAGTTATTCTTCTATTCTTTCCCCTTCCATCCTGCTGGATCCATCTGTTCCCGAATGAGTCCATTACGCGTGAGAACGACATGGAATCAAAAGAACGAACCTAATTGTTTCTTCTTCCCTTTCTTTTAAGTGACATCTTGGTTTTACCTTGTACTCCTCGTTGACTATTTGCTTAACAACAGAAATTGTACGTGTATCCAGTTGCATACAACCCACAACCGGTGATACATAAGTTTTCTTGCTTATCAAGGCATCCAACCGTACTGGCCTAAACGAATTTCGGGCACCTAATTCTGCTTAAGGGCCAACGACTCTAGAATTTCCTAAGCTTTTAGGGTTTTTCTCCGAGGAAATGAAGAAATTCACTAAGTTTTCAGTTCGATTTATAAGAAAAAAGTTTTATGTTTTCCCAAAGCCTATCCTCCCATGATAAAATAGTATACTGCCCAACGAGATGTATAACGACGCCGTGTTGGCATACTGCTACCATGAATGAGTACTTAACAATCTTTGAGAGTTCTAAATAAGAGTTTTCCTGTACACAATGCCAGATGTTACATCAATCAATAAAAACTAGAGATGTTTTGTGTGCACGGAATCATATAGAAGGGCAGGAGGGTTTCCTGAACTTCCGGAAGGGCCTACATGCCTCAATGCTGAGATCAACTGCAGCTGCAAGAGCCATGAAGATGGCGGCATCCTCCACACAAGTCACATGCCTCATTGCTAGTTGTACCAATGGCTTGCTGGCTTTTCCTTCCCCTTGCACTCTACAGCTCATGACGAAACCACCCACATCTGGATACAAACCTGCAAAGTCTCCACTGGTTTGTGGGCTTGGTATCGGACAGGCGGCTGCTGTTGCTGCTGTTGCTGCTGCTGCCTGCATCTGTTTGTCTGTGTCTATGGAAAACTCTCCACCCTTTTCAGCATTGATGCGGATTTCAGACATGAAGAGATCCACAGCCTCCTGACATTCTGACAGAAGGCGAAATCGACAGCAAACGGAGTCTCTGAGGCCACGCTCACGCCATGCCTCAAGCTTTCCCCATGGCTGCCAGCTATCAGGCCTGCAAGCATCAGGACTAACAATCAACCAAGCTCCTGGGTTGGACCTTGCAACCCAATCACAACCTGTTGCTGGAACAAATGGGGTTGTTATAAAGGCTGCTGCAATAGCCGAGCCAGAGAGATCATGTATTGTCACCTTCCATCCCTTTCTCTCTCTTCTCTCTGTATCCAGATCAGGATTGTTAGCAGCACCTGACCAGTATGTGCTCAATGGATCCACCTGGGGAACCCTGTAAATTCATTAAACTATCAAAAACTACATCGACACAATTGTGAATTCAAATTAGAAAACCAAACTGTTCATAGCAAGAGAGGAAATTTGGAGCGTTGGATACTGCATCGAACACTTCCTGGATATTCATTAATAAAACTAAAAAGTTCTGATTAATCCGAAATTTATTATGTAACATTGTAGGTCACGTTGATTCCTGACAAGGCACATGTTGAAAATCAATTAGAAAATAAGAAAGAAGCTGTTTTGTGATGAGGCAAACAAGGGGACTCGGGAAAATGACACAAGTACAGTGACATTTTTAATACAAAAGACCGTACGACAATGATGTGGCAAGATAATCAACAAACTTTTTTTAGGCACCCCCAAGTTGTATCTTACACTGCAATCTGCATATTTAAAACGACAAATTGCCTCTTGAAACTAATGCAGTCAAAACCATACAACTCGGCAATCCTTGTTCATCGAACAATAATCTAGAACCAGTATAAACATTTGACAAACAAAAGTTATGAAATCTTAAACTGTAGCCTCCTCAAAAATCTTAAGCAAGTATTGCGTTATAAAGTTATAGGTCACATCACCTGTCTCGGATGAACTTGCAGCTGAAAATAGGCTGTTTAATGGAGCCTTGAAGCTGAACTATCTGAGGACTAAGTTTTGTCACATCATCAAACTGGAAAACATATCTCGGATCAGGATCTAGTCTTACTCTCAAATGAAGCTCCGCACTCAATTTTCCATTCTCCTGCTTGTTTTTGCTGATTGCTATCCACCCACTGAAAAGAACCACGGACTTTCCTTCCCCCCATTCAGGACCAACCTCAAGCTTATATGTCCCAATTTGCTGCCTTTTGGTCCCTACACCACAGTGGGATCCCTTCTTCCCAGTGAAAATAGCGATCTCCAGACAGGAATGAGGATTGTAGAAACAGCCGGGTTCCAGCAGTGCTTTAATATCAGATTCTTCAAGATAAAAACTGGAGGCAGTGCTATGAGAATCAGGTGTAGCAGCTTCAGGAGAAGATACTAAGGGAATTGATGCTGTCTGCATAGGGAATCCTCGAAGGCGTATTTCACACGAATATGGGGAAGAGAATGCATGAATACCAGATTTTTCAGACTTTAAAGGTGTTCCAGGAATCCTTAGTCCAAGTGAGCCTATTGACAACCTAATAAAAGCCTGAGGATCCATTCTGGTCACAAAAATTTCCCCATTATATCTAAAGCCATGATCTTGGACGGCCTGTGGCATCAACAGAATAGCGACAATTAGATCACAAAAAATTAAGCAATGAAATTCGATGGCATATCAATGTCATAGGGTGTTAAACTGTTATGTGGGGGACTAAGAGTTTCTCTTTGTAGGGTCCTATTTCTACAATAAAAGTAAAGCATAAAGACATATCATCACATAGTAAGTCGACAAAATTGAATAATAAATATTACTTTTATTATTATTTAAAAAAAAACGCTTTTATAGTGCTCAACATGACAGCAATAGAAAAACGTAAACACTATCTGAAAGGCCGCCGAACGCTTTTGGCAAGATGAGAAACAGAAGGTTTTAGGTATACTCACCCACAGTGACCGTTCCTTATGTACTCAGAGGTCTTAACAATTGTTGAAAATTTCAAATCCCTTGACCATTTGCGCCCGAGTAGACGCCTAACAATCCACATGGCAATAACTATCTAATATTTGAAGAATAAACAAGTAAAAAAAAGTACTGTTATGAATATCTAAACAGGATCAGTGACTTTCACCATTTCTATCCAATTTTCAACTTTAATAAACTGAACTGATATGGAGTGACAACAGAGCCAGTATGAACATTCAGTGGAGAACCACAAGTCTTTTGACAACAACGTCGAGAAACAACACTATAAGACCATGAGAGGAATATCTGAAACCTCTAATATAGCTCTAAACCTCACCAAAGCAGGTAACATTACAATTTTGGCATAGCTCACCTCCAAAATTGAAACATAAGTAAAAAACATTATCTGATTTTTGCTTTTCAGTTTTTAGCGAATTCTCAGAACTAACTACCTGCCATATAAGGGGGCTACAGTGAGAAAAATATCAAAGCTTTGCACGCCAAGAAGAGATTCCTCAATATTTCATTACAAGTCATAGAAGCAGATAAATCAATTGGGTGGAATAAATCAAAGGAGCTTTGATTGTATGCAAGAACCCGGCTTCAAAGCTACATAAAGTCTTTAACTTCAAAGCTACACAAAGTCTTTAACTTGCACAGCTGCAGAGCTCTAATTGATCAATTTAATGTCGAACTAATGCCAAATCATATTCAGGATTTTATCTGACAATTCACGCAATATCCCAGAACATTCATTATCAAACAGTCCCGCTACAAATCAACTAACGTTATGTAATGTTCCTAATGAAGTTAACGACTTTCTAACCAATTATTCAATGATGTTGTACAGAAAGAAAAACATACAATTACCTCAGTGGAATTGGATTATATATCACAAACCCAAATTTACAAATGATGGAATTCGGCTTCAGGCCTTGAGAATTGTAGCTCAAAATAGTTGTTATACACATGATTAGTTTTCTGCTAGATTTCCCATATATAAGGAAGATACTAACAAAAGATAGGATCATACTTTCTTCTTAGAAGGATTTATAAACATAAAACTACTAAGAGAAAGAAAGCCGGCGCAGTGCATCTATATGCTCTTAATATAAGACACTTTCACACTGTTTCAGTTCATTTATACAAGAAGTTACTGTGCTATCTGATGCACCATGTAGCATGCCGACGCAGTGCATCAAATCCACCCATATAATAATGCATGTAGAATCATTAATACATAAGTCATAAATGTTGAACTTTAACCCATCATACTGTATTAATGATTGTACACGCGTTATTATACGGGTGGATTCAATATACACCACAGCAGCATGCCACACGTTGTATCTCATAAGCAATTTAACAACAGATAAGTTTCCATTCAGGGTAAAACATCTCGTGTCATTTGTAAGGGTTGTTCATAGGACGCAATTGACTTGCCCTCTTTACCTCATGTGACAAGTCTTCAACTCAATTTCACACTAATTTAGTAAACTCTGGTCAAATTACATTAACCTAAAACCAACTTCGCATTCCTTTAAATTCAAGCCAACCACAGTCCACTCTATACAGATAAACAGGGAAAAGAAGATGCACTTACAAAATCTAAGAAAGTAACAAATCAATGAGGTCAACAATGCTTCGCCTAAGCAGATTGTCTTGGCTGTGTTCAAATTATGAAGCTTTTGTGTGGATTGACTTGAATTTAAAAATTTCCATTACTCGTATCGTCTCAAGCAGTTTCCCATCAGAACAGCAAAGATTAGGCTTCTAAGAATCAGTTGCATAGAAATCCAAGACTAATCAAACCAATAAATTTCAGAACCCTCCCTTAATCAGAAGTTGAATTAGTGGGGCAAGTGGATAATTACTAATTAGTAACCAACATACTCAACAACAAAACTCATGCATCCAACAAACCATTGAAGCTAAAACAAGCCAACCAACACAGTTCAAATTTCAACACACTAAGCTCAACCCAATTCAAATTTCATCAAACTAAGCTCAACCCACACAAAATTTCCATACAAAGTACACAATTCAGTACAATGGAACCCCTAAAATATCAGAAACATTGAGAGTACAGATAAAAAAGCAGAGTCAAGAGTCACATAAACAAAGTTGTTTTACGACAGAACAAAAACAAAAGAGAAAAAGAGATAAGAATTGCGGGAGTACCTAAATATTGCGCAGCTGAAATAAAACCACTGATTGAGCAGCAGAGAACCAGAAGTCCCAACAAAACAAGAACAAGGACGAGAGAGAGAGAGAGAGAGAGAGAGAGAGAGAGAGAGAAACGCCAAAAACTGGATTACCCAACCCAATAGGACAAATCTCTTGCTCTTCTTTTAGGGAAAAGGAACGAACCGAATGTGGGTGCAATAAATATATGAGTCAATGATTGATGTGAACTTCAGCAGCAACTCTAGAGAGAGAGAGAGAGAGAGAGAGAGGGAGAAAGAGATGGGAAGTGGGAACTGCTGCTGTTGGGTGTCTTAGTGTACAGTGAGTCGGCTTTGGATATCACGTAGTAGGCTGTGGGGGGATCAAAAGGACACACAGCACACCAGAGCACCACTCTTTTCCCTCCTCTCCCCTCTGCCTTCTCACCATAAACAAACCAAAAATACCATCGTCATTTTCTTCTCTTCCTTTCTCACTCTGCTCAGCTCCACCTGCATAAGTCATCACTATATAACGTATTTTACTTTCATTTTAATTCCCACTGTGTTTTCTTTATTTAATTCATAAACAAATTAAATGAGAATAATCTCCTCTTCGCATATATGGAAAATAAAATTTTAGTATGCAGATAACACGATTTGTTATCCACAGTGTCATAATACAATTGATTGTAATTGTTTTTTCAAGTTTCCAACCCACTTTAATATTACACTTGTTTTACCGTACCTTATTTTCTGTACATTAAAAAATTTCTCGTCTATATGGCAATATTTTGTCCCGTTTATATTGTCATATGCTTGGAACCAAGAAATAACGTTGAACCAAAAAATAACAAAAGTTGTCACAACAGTAAGAAGGCCACATCAGTTTAACCGAGAGTCATTTTTACACTCATATTTTCACCTCCTGCAGTTTAGATTGAATAATTTAGAAGAGAATCGATATAGTGAATTGAAATGGGTGGAAACCACTCCTTGAACGTAAATTGTGACCCCGGCAACCATTATCTTATAAGATATTCCAAAACAAAAATATACTTAACGTACAATGAAGATAAATAGTGCAAGTGGTGATTATTTTGGTGGTTAAAGCATTTCACTTCAACTAATTGTATTTCAAGTTCAAACATTTTTTTTCTTCATATAAAATATTGCTTAAAAAAAAAGTAACAATCTCTCAACAAAAATTCATAAATAAAAATGGGCTGACATCCTGTGAAAATAAATATATAAAATTAAACGTTCTCTTAATTATTTAGTAATTTAAAAATGCACTTTAATTTTGACGTTTAATATCAAATCCAATGCCGCATATTTTTATTTTTTTTTGCCAAAAAGGATAACTTAATTTCCTGGTGACCAGTGACCACGAGAATGAAGATGATTATTGTGTTATTATTATTAATACATGGATTATTATTTAATGAATTAAAGAAATAAAAGTAAGAGATGAGCAGATGAGAGGGATAGCGGTGGTCGTGAATACAGCTGTAACCAACACTTGTTTGCTTAGCAGTTGAAGTCCCTCCCTCCAATCTGTCCCTTCCCTATTCGAATTTTCTTTGACAGCTCTGACTTCATCTCCTCTTCTCTTTTTTATTTTCAGATTACTTATTATTACTCTCACTAATAAGTTAGACAAAAAAAATAAAAGAGTTGAAATTGAGATGCATTGAGTTAAAAAAGTAGCACAGGTTTGCGGTCCTAGTACTAATAAGTTAGACTAAAAAAATGAAAGAGTTGAAATTAAGATGCGTCGAGTTAAAAAAAGTAGCACAGGTTTGCGCAAGCTTTCGAAGTGGTTTTTTGTACATTGATCTGTATGAAAAGAAAAAAAAATTTGTTAAATACATAAAATATTATTTCACATCAAATATCATTAAAAATGAATATCAAAAAAATATAAATAGACAAACATTACTTAAATATTATACATCTCACGTTTTTAGACTCAAATGTACTAAATATTTGTAGTCAAGAGTCTAAGATTGAGAGTGCAGAGCAATAAAACTTGATGAGAAAAAGAGTAAAGAACAATAAAACTTGATTGACGAGTATAATAAATTTAACAATGCCAATTGTTTTTTTTTTCTTTCTTGAATCAACATCACACTAACAAATCAAATATTAAAATAATCCATTGAATAATAAATTATTGAAAAGAAAAATATAAATTCAAAGTTTTAATTACCTTAAAGTACAATATTCAAGACCATGTGATAGTTAATTTAAACATTCAATTGAAATGGAGAGATTGGGAAGTTCAAAGAAAAAAAAATTGTAAAGAGACTTGAGTTTTATAACTTTATATGCATTTGGATAAATGGATTAGAAGTAAATTTGAAAAACAAAAAAAAACTAGTGACTAAAACGGCAGCTCTAAGTTTCAAACTCAAAACCCAAAAGAAAAAGGAAGCCGGACATTTCCACTACACCAACAAATGGATTATGATATCTCCTACTTTTTATGTATTTGTATGTTAATTACAGGATATATATAAAAATTTTGGGAGCCTCTCCGAAGTAGGGGGCATAGGCGGGCACCTACATGAACTACCCTCATGGCCAGCCCTAAAGAGCAAATGCCAAAAAGATAAGGTAAATGTTTTGAAATGATTGCATGTTCAACACAAATAGATATGAGCTGCTCACAAGCGTTAAGAGCCTAATATTTTGTTCAAGCTCAGCTCATTTTACTTATGAACCGAGTTTGAACAAGCAAAACACGAGTCAAACTTGAATCGTTCTAGCCACACTACCATTCTATTCTTAACCTTAAATCCACACTATCTAGTTGATGAAACTTAATGTACTATTAATCTTTCCCTTTTATTGATTAGGTTTTTTTTTTCAATAGGGGACCAGTTGGTAGCTTTGCTACGGTATTCCACACTTTTGGGGCCAGAAACACTCACAGGGTATTTCAACTTCCTCCTGACTACCATCGTGTGATTCAGTAGTGCCAGAAATCAAACTTAGGACGTGTTGAGATTGAACCTAGAATTCATCACAAACTATTGGATCACCCTGTAATGGTTCTTTTATTGATTAGTTTGTATTACTATTAGTAAAATGGGTAACACATGTTCTGAATAATTTACGGGAAAAAAATAGTTATATATATAAACTCCGTACTTTTATAGATCCTTAAATTTAATCTGAAGAATATGTCAGAAGTGTCATGTTATATCATTGACTGGGATTTCATAAATGATTATATACTTCAAGTCCTTCAACAATCCATCCAACCACGCAAACCACTAATAAAAATTTAGTAATTTATAATATGACTAAACTGTCGATTTACTTCCTGAATTTTTACCTGGCTTTCGATTTCCCCTTGAACTTTTCTATTGGAAAATTAAGGACTCAAACTAATTTTTTTAGCCAATTTGCCCTTTACCGTTAGTTTTTCATATATTCCATTCATATTTCTGTTAAGTGAGATCATGTGAGATCCCATATCGCCCAGGGGAGTGATCCTTATATGTATATTCTCATCCCTACCTAGAGCGAGGCCTTTTGGGAGCTCACTGGCTTCGGGTTCCATGGGAACTCCGAAGTTAAGCGAGTAGCGCGCGAGAGCACTCCCATGATGGGTGACCCACTGAGAAGTTCTCGTGTGAGTTCCCAGAAACAAAACCGTGAAGGCGTAGTCGGGACCCAAAACGGACAATATCGTGCTACGGTGGTGGAGCGGGCCCGGGATGTAGTTAAGTCATTTCACTCTTAAAAATGATTAAAAAACTAAAAATAAATTAAAAAAACAAAACTTTCCCTCTATTTTTTCCCGCTAATTCCTATCCTCAATTTTATTTTTCAGTTTTGTTTTTTTTAATTATTTTTAAGAGTAAAATGACTTAACTACCCTCACATGTTGTGCACATGGTCTCACTTAATAGAAATTTGGATGGAATATATGAAAAACTAACAGTAGGGGAAAAATCGGCTAAAAAAATTAGTTTGAGTCCTTAATTTTCCAATAGAAAAGTTCAGGGTGGAATTGAAAGTTAGGTAAAAGTTCAGAGGGTAAATCGACAATTTACTCTTTATAATATATACGGTTCCGATTATAAGTAGAAAATTTTGTAAATCGACATCGAAATTGTTTTGATGGAGACTTCCTCCAAAACCTTGAGTAGCCACGTAGCTCTCTATCAATTTATCTTCCTCAATAGAATTTTTTTTTTTTGAGTCATTTATTTAGATAGCTAAGCATCCCCCCTCCCTTCACAAGCATTTAAAATTTCCTCAGTGTGATCGTGGTAACATATGTATTGGTTGATTAGTACTATATCTTGAGCCATGATACATAATAATGTCATACAATCATATTACAACACGTAAAATTAATAATACGACTTGAAAATATGACGAGATACAAAAACTTCTAACGATTTCTTCCTTTTGTGACCATTACACTTCCAAAATCTCATGAAGGTAAATAGAAGATTTGACGTCGTATTTTTGAAATTTAATCGTATGTACGTGTATTGATTATCGACAAACAATTGTATGTACATGTATGGTTAAGGACTAAACAAAATTAATATTCGTTTTCATTTGGCAGGGCGTGCAGACAGACACCGTGGGTGAAGCAAGGGTGGGGAATGGGGATGGGAAAAAAGCCACTTTTCTGTTGTCTTTTGAAAAGAATAGAGCCAATAGGCAAAGCAAAATCTTTAAAAGAAGAGTTTGAAGAGGTAGCTCACACAAAATTCCAACGCAGAATGACACCATAAAGTGTATAGGATGGTACATAATCGTAATGCTTTTATAGTACAAACGACGGTAGGAATATTGACACGATTTGAAATTTAGGAAAGCTCATAACCAAATTCAAAGTTCATACAGTAAAGTAGGTCATGATGTATAATTAAGGGTGTATTGCTAATAGATCCTTTGTTAACCATCGTTTTCAATTTGCAATTTTTTTTTAGTATAAGCAATATTCTTACTCTAAACTAGAAGAAGGGGAGGCGAGAAGATTTGGACGTATAACGCAGTGGGTTAACGAGGAATGTCCTAACCACTATAACAATTCACCACTTGCCAATTTATAGTTTTTGTTTTCATATATATATATATATATATTTTAAATTAAAAACTGAAAACTCGTTTGATAACTACTTTCAATATTGAATGAGAAAAAAGAAAAACTGGAAATCTAAATCTAAATCTACTCTTTTAGTTTTCAAAACTACGACTTTTAATTTTTTGTTTTTAATTTTTCCAAAACTAAAAATTGAACCTAGTTGCCAAACAAGTTTTTAGTTAAAAAAATAAAAAATAAATCTAAAAAATAAAAAACTAAAACTTGAAAACAAAAATATAGTTATCAAATTATAATATGTTTTTGTCTTTGAAATCGATCCAAACTGGATTACGCTCACCCCAAATTTAGTACATTTCCTAAAATTTTTCTTTAACGATAACTAGATGATGCATGATATACCTTAAAATGACGTATATATCTAATTTAATAATGATATAACTTAGCTTATAATCATGTTGATTACTAATTTAACCCAATTGTTTTCAGCAATGGAAACGCAAGACAGTTGACTACTTGCTGAAAGTGACTGGTTCCCACAAATAAGAAATGAAGAGAGTGACTGCTTCACATTATCAGCAGCAAGCTAACATGCATCTTCCTCGCCCAAATCACAAGTCCACATGCCCCGTCTTATCAGAAAATACTCGACATATTTATACAACTTAATAAGTTGTTGAAAGATTCGAAATTAGAACAAACATTCTTAATATTTAATTTGCATGCATGACAGATGCATTTTAAATGATTCAAAATTAACCCCAAGAGGTTGGTTTAGTAGAAAAGGAACAAAGGTCTCGAACTCCTAATTTGATTTCGAACTCTTACAAATGCATTTTTTAGAGCCATCGACTCTACTTTGATATATTATTTGACCTGAAGTCCAAAAGTGAGTTAAAAATTAGGTACTGCAGTGACAATTAGGAAAATCCATTCGAGCATCGCCTTTGGCTTGATCACCTTTCCATTCTAAGTTCTAACTCTGATATCATGCTCCTTTCTAATTCTCATTCATTTTCGAAGAACCCAAAGTAAGTTTTCATGTCCTAGAGGAAAAATGTCATTACGTATATAGTAGTATGGCTTCTAGGAATTCGTAGAAACCAATCACTTGCCTTTGTTTTTTTCTCGATAAAATAGCATCTTAAATTACTCTACTGCTCTGTAAAGAGGAGACAAATGCATGCAAGCAAGCAAACACATCATCTAATAGAGTAGATTAAGGCAAAGAAGCAAATACATTGCTCTAACAAACTGCATTATTTTAATGATTAGAAGGACGGAAGCAAGTAAACTCATCAAATTGTAGGGTAGACGAACGCAAGCAAACAAACGCGGCATCTTATATAGAATAGACTAAAGCAAAGAAACAAACACACTACTCTACTTAACTGCGTTGTAAACAAGCAAAGATGCATTATAATCTGGCCATTGTCACCAAATACCACAAGTAGTCAACAAAACAAAGCGACATTTAATCGTTTAAAAGGGATATGCACGTAAGGACATCTGTATTGCATGTGAGGGCAGGAGCATGTGGACCCTCATCTAAACCACTCAATCCCCAGGAACATGCAAACCAAAAAGTTGCGCAATTTTGCTTTCCATTATTTTGGATAAATTAAAAGGAAAACAAGAAAAATGAAACAAAATTATATTAAAACTAGCAACAAGAACCTATCGAGGGACCAGGAACCATGCAAAACCTGTTGGAGAGTAGGTGATCAAACGGTGGTTGATTCTTGACTTCGGCTGCATGAGTTGGTTTTTATTTGTATATTTTGTTGATAAATTATTTTTGTGATCTTTTTCTTGTAGGAAAAAGATTTGCATAAGTCATTCAACATCCAAGACTTTGGCTGCTGAGTACTGGCCTACTATTTAACTAATAAGAGCTTAACTAGATTTATACGATTCTGTTTAGGCCCAAAAAATGACATTGGGCCGAGCTCAGATTATTCTCGGCCCAGGAGCTGGGCGAAGGAAGTGGGTCGATACCTATGGACCGCGGGTTGAAGATGGCCTTAGCGCGCGATAGAGACCGAGACCGAGACCTATTAGGAAACGGAGTCCCTGGGCACAGTGAATCGAGCTCGCGATAAGGGAAGATTCAGAATCCTAGTTTAAGTAGGATTGGCCGAGATAAGGTTAGATTGGTATCGGCCGAAGAGGAGTTGGATTAGAATTGGGATTTCTGTCCAAAGAGGATTCGGAGGCCCTGCGCTACTATAAATAGGGAGAGGGAGCATAACATTAAGACTCTCCAATTCAACACACAAATCTGCCCTGCGCAAACTCTCTCAACCTTTTGAGATTTTTATTTTCCTTTTTAGCCAACACATCTTCAGTTTGGATAAACAGCACTGTGAAGGCAACCGGTGATATCTTCAGTTTGGATAAACAGCACTATCGCCGTAGAACCAGTCGATCGCGGAGCATCTTCAGTTTGGATAAACAGCACTGCGTCGAGACCGATTGGTTATCTATCCAAGTCTCGGTCGAGAAGGGTTTTCGAATCCTTATTGGCGGAGGTCATCTTATTAGCCTTCTCGGCGAAGTAAGGTGTCACAAGTTACAGGTTACTACATTCGGCACATTGAAGGCCGAATTTGATATTGAACTTCGCAGAACTAGCAGCCTTGTCTTCAGGCTCTAGAACCCAAAGGCCGAGGCGTGTTCCTTCCTCGGCCACAGTCGCAAGATTCAGAAGTCAGCCGCGCGCACAACCCCACATCCACACATTTTACTCACCGGCCGAGCTCGGCCGTCGAGTTGGCACGCCTCGCATTCAACCGAAGGACGTAGTTAGCTCATAGATTACTCGGCCTGCGCGCCACGTAGGCTTTGTAGTTTTTAGGGTCAACATTTTGGCACGCCCAGTGGGACAAAGTGCTGAACCTTCGAAGTTCATGACCATTGAAACACGGTCGAAGAAAATGGGAAAACCAGTCGCTGCCCACTCAAGTCAGAACCCTGGGGCCGAAGGTTCGTTACGTGCACAACCTTCTGTTGCTGGAACACCTGAAGCATCGAAAGGGACACAACCAGAGACGAACGTTGGCGAACTACCTCGAGAACCCCTTGTAAATGTAACACAGGGAGCTGTGATTGAAGGCTTAGTAGAGGATTGTGACGAAGACGGTGGTGAGGGGTCCGACCCGCCGACTAGATCGTTTTTTCGTCGAAGACTCGAGGAACAGACCCGGCTATTCGAAAGCACGTTCAGACAAGGACTCAGAGGGATACTCGAGGAGATTCATAGTCAAAACGCTATGCACACGAAATTGCTCGAGGCCGTGGTTAACAATACCCAGCAGATTGGATATTCAGATCGTTCTAGGCAGTCTATTCCGAAAACAAATTTTGCACCAGTAATACCGGCCGAGGCAGGACATGCTCGACTCAGAATGGCCGAGCTAGACAACAAGAATGCGTCAACCAGTCGAACGGAGGACTTCGATTCAAGGGTGGAAACATCTGTCGATGCAGTCGAAGTTTAGAGAATGATTGATTCGGCTTTGAAGAAAGGGCCGAAGTTCCCCAAATTTATCCATCCGTATCCAGCTTACGTGGAGAAATTTGAATATCCTAAAGGTTTCAAAATCCCGGATTTTAGCCTTTTTGCTGGGGAAACGTCTTTGTCCTCCTTGGAGCACGTCGCCCGCTTCACCGCGCAGTGCGGAGATGTCAATAATGACCTCTATAAGTTGCGGCTGTTTAACTTCTCACTCACGGGCTCGGCGTTCGCTTGGTACATCAACCTCCCACCCAATTCCATTCAAAGTTGGGAAGATTTGGTCGAGAGGTTTCATGAGCAGTTCTATCGGCCGGGGATGGAAATGTCAGTCTCTTCGTTGGCCAGGATGGTGCAAGACGTCGACGAATCACCGATGGATTACCTTACGAGGTTTAAACCGGCCAGGAACTGGTGCCGAGTGCCCTTACCAGAGGTCGAGTTTGTTCGACTTGCGTTGAACGGTCTAAATGTTGAATATAAGAAGAAATTCCTGGGGGCGAATTTTCGCGATATGTACGAGTTAGCTCAGCACGTCGAACAATACGACTATCTGCTCCGCGAAGAGAAAGCGTTGAGATCCCCATCTCGAGGAACCATATATAAAAACCCCTCGGTCAGTTATGCATCGGCTGACTCTGAAGAATACGCTAGCATAGATGCGGCCGAGATAGTGATTGACAAACCTTATATTTGCAAGGCGTTGACCCATGTCAATCCTAAGGATGTCAAAGTTCGGCCGATAGCAGAAGAAAGCGCCGTGAAAACTACAAAGGTATACACATTCGACATTACTAAAGCCGACGCAATTTTCGATCAATTGCTACTCGCAAAGATTATAAAACTTCGGCCAGGACATAACATCCCCAAGGCCGAAGAGCTGAAAGGGCGGATATATTGCAAGTATCATGACTCGAACAAACACACGACGAACAACTGCGTCGTATTTCGCGATACTATTCAGAAGTGGATCGAAGATGGGAAGCTTAAGTTCCCAGAGAAGAAAATGACGGTTGATACCGATCCTTTCCCTACAACAACGGTGGGTATGGTCGATGCTCATTTGCCTCAAGACAAGGGAAAAGGAAAAGCTGAAACCGTCTCGGCACGATATATCCCCAGAAAAAGGACCAAGCCACGGCTTCAGGTCGATTTGTCCTCGAATCCACCACCTGGAGATTCGACCGGGCCAGCAATCGTTGAACCTATGTCGAGTTCAAAGGTCGAGATCGTCCCTGCTCGACGCTACTTAACAACAGGTGGCCAACCTCGACTTAAAATCGATTTGTTCTCGAATTCCCCACCTCGAGACTCAACCGGGCCAACCATTGTTGAACCTATGTCAAGTTCAAAGGTCGAGATCATCCCTGCTCGGCGCTACCTAACAAAGGGTGGCCAGCCTCGACTCAAAATCAATCTGTTCTCGAATTCACCCCCTCGAGATTCAGTCAAGCCGGCCATTGCCAAATCAACGCCAGGCTCTGGTGCTGCCAAGACCGATGAATCGGCAACTCTGCGTACACAGCGCAAAGCCGATGGTCCAGTTAGACCCCAGGCACAGCCACGACAGGGAGAAAGGTCGCGTTTGTGCTCAGAACCAGCAACGCCTCAAAAAACGTCGAGTTCGAATCCGCGCAATACCGTCTTTAACAGGCTCGGCCCACAAGAGGTCAAATCATCCTCGGTCAGGAGACGACTCAACTTTGATACTCCATTTTACAATGAAGAGTATTACTCCCGCAATTCTGGCAGCTCGAGCTCCTCCGCAAGCCGAGGAACCTTTAAACCTCCTGAACCTAAGGACCAACGATGGTATACCTATCATTCGTCTAAGGG
This sequence comes from Cotoneaster glaucophyllus, assembly GCA_036320875.1. Lineage (NCBI taxonomy): Eukaryota > Viridiplantae > Streptophyta > Magnoliopsida > Rosales > Rosaceae > Cotoneaster > Cotoneaster glaucophyllus. The sequence continues at coordinate 7,709,080 of CM070070.1, forward strand.
TGTGTACACCGCGCTGTCCAAGTCACAGAATCGATTGCATGGCCCGCCGGCAGGCAGCACAAGAAGCTTCGGCTGCATCAAGACGTAAATGGCAGCCGAAGGAAAAGGATGCTGATGACGATACCCAGCAAACCCCTACCATTATAAGAGAATTAGCACAAGGTAAGCAGCAGGTTGACCAGGCCCTGATGACCACATTTGAGGAGGCCGAAAAACGAATCAAACTTCTTATTCGGCCTGGCGAAATGAAAGCTCGACTGGAGCATTTTAAGACAGAGGCCGAAGATAAACTTCCTCCATTGCCTACAAAAGAACCATTGATCAAAGTTCGGCGAAATTTGCATCCACCATTCGTCGGCGAAGCCTTGCAGTACATGCGGGAGTTTCACAAAACTCACTCGGCCAATGATTTATATGGTTTGCCGAAAGCGTGTCAGGACACAATCGACCTAGTTCTAACCTGTCCAGATGCCGAGCGAATCATCCAAACAAATTCCGATCCTGGGTTGAAAGCGAGGTTCCAACACATACGGGAGGCCCGAGTTCTTGGTTTCAGTGTCGATCCATACACGGACATCGACTCAAGTGAACTTCCTTTTTCCTTGGAAGATCTTCAATACTTACGATACCACTTCGAGGTATTTTCGGCCGTCTCTCTTTTCGGCCTTACGACCGATGAGATGCGTCGCGTCGAACGCTTGGACGCCTACCTGGATACGAGAAATGCCCGGATAGCATACCAAGAGCAAATCCAGGCCACGTCGTTAGTCTCGGAACCGGCACCAGTACCAACGGTTCTCGACGACAAGGAGGTGACCCAGGAAAAGGACCTTGGGGATAACGACGAGACTCTCGACGACGCAGAGGAAAACCTTGGGAATGAGGACGGGAACCTCGAGGATGTGGTCTTTACGGATGAAGATGCGAACTTTGAGGGCGAAGACGAGACCCTAAAAGACGAGGAAGAAATTCCGGAGGACAAAACCCTCAATGAAGAAAAACCGCTGCAAGCGGAAGATCCCAATTCGATGGGCCCCTCAATCCTCGATAACATGGAAATTAGCATGGTCCATGTATTATCTGCCGATTTTCAGTCAACACCAACTCAACCAAGTTTCTTAGACGGCGATGTCGTGGCCGAAGAAGCCACACAAGTGGATTTTGTTTCCCTCACCAACCCCGAACCAGCAACGAAGGATGATCATCTCAAGATAGCTTTGGCCGAATTGTTCCCTCGCTCTTCGGCCGCTGACCTTCGTCACCTAAAACCTCTGTACGTGACGGCTCACATCGAAGGATACCCTGTCTCGAAAATCTTCGTCGATTGTGGGGCCACGGTCAATATCATGCCCGTATCTGTTATGCAGGCTTTGCACCGTTCCCACGACGAACTCATACCATCAGGCATCACCATGAGCAGCTTCGTTGGGGATAAATCTCGGACTAAAGGGGTACTACCATTAGAAGTAAGCATCGCTGGTCGCAACCACATGATCGCCTTCTTCATAGTTGATTCGAAGACCGAGTACAATGCCTTGCTCGGTCGAGACTGGATTCATCAAACCAGTTGTATCCCGTCTTCGTTATACCAAGTCCTTGTCTTTTGGGATGGTAAATCAGTCGTCGTACATTCGGCCGACCATCGGCCCTTCGAGGCCAACATGGTCCAAGCAAGATACTATGACGATCATGTTGGCTACATTACTTTACAGGGACTCAACGAAGAAGGACGACCCACCCGCATTTCTGTTCAGAAAGCCGTCGAAGTTGGCGCCTAAACTGTCTATCAGGATTCGACGAGACTCGGACTGGCTAACCTTATCATCGATCCTGATGTCTGACACCACTTCGACCCGACGCCGAGCTGCGGTTTCATCGATTATGAAAAGACTGCTGGCTCATTGGTATATTATATCCAAGCAATCTCATTCAGACATTAATCTTGTGGAATTCTTGGCCGAGGATGATAGCGGTCCCGTAATCTCGTATGACAATATTCCAGCACCTCCGGCCGACCTTGAAGACACTCGACCCCAAGTTAAAGACCCATTGGAAGAGGTGAATGTTAGAACGGCCGACGATCCTCGGCCGTTGTTCATCAGTGCTCTGCTTTCCCCATCCATGAAGGAAGAGCTTTGCAAATTGCTGCATGAATTTAAAGATTGTTTCGCATGGAGCTATCATGAGATGCCGGGTCTCGATCGCACACTCGTCGAGCATGAACTGCGTATCAAAACTGGTTGCAAACCTTTTCGGCAACCACCCCGCCGATTCTCGACCGAAGTCCAACTCGGCATTAAAGATGAACTTGTTCGTCTTTTGAACGCCGGGTTCATTCGGACAGCTCGATACGTCGAATGGCTTGCCAATATCGTCCCCGTGCTCAAGAAGAACGGTGCCCTCCGCATATGCATCGATTTCCGCAATCTGAATTTAGCCACACCTAAGGACGAGTATACGATGCCACTCTTGGACTTACTCATTGACGCCGCAGCCAATCATGCCGTCTTATCGTTCATGGATGGACATGCCGGTTATAACCAGATCTTCATTGCCGAAGCCGATGTCCACAAAACAGCTTTTCGTTGCCCGGGGACACTCGGCACTTATGAATGGGTAGTCATGCCGTTCGGCCTTAAAAACGCCGGTGCCACATATCAACGTGCCATGAACACCATTTTTCACGATCTGATTGGCACAACTGTTGAAGTTTATATCGATGATGTGGTCGTCAAATCCATGAGCCGCCAGACCCATCTAGATGATCTTCGGCAAGCTTTCCTTCGTATGTGCCGACATCATCTCAAGATGAACCCGGCGAAATGCACCTTCGGTGTGTCCGCCGGTAATTTTTTGGGCTTCCTTGTCCATCATCGTGGCATTGAGGTCGACGAGAACAAGGCTCGAGCAATCTTGAACGCCCCACCGCCGACCACCAAAAAGCAACTCCAGTCGTTGCTCGGCCAAATAAATTTCCTTCGCCGATTCATAGCAAATTCGGCAGGAAAAATGAAGGCATTCTCCACGCTCCTGAAACTCAAGGATTCCGACAAATTCGAGTGGCGTGAAGAACACCAGGCGGCTTTCACGCAAATCAAAGTTTCCCTCACGAAACCACCCGTCCTTGTTCCTCCTCGGTGCGATAAGCCTCTAAAACTTTACATATCCGCGGCCGAGGAATCCATAGGCTGTCTCCTCGCTCAAGACAATGACGCCGGTCGTGAGCAGGCCGTTTTCTATCTCAACCGGAGGCTCAATTCACCAGAAGTCAATTATTCCCCAGTCGAGAAGCTTTGCTTGGCCCTATTTTTCGCCGCATCCAAACTCCGGCACTACATGTTACCGACGGTCACTCATGTTATCGCCCAAACAGATGTTATCCGGTACATGCTCACTCGGCCCATAGTTAAAGGCCGCATTGGGAAGTGGACGATGGCGTTATCTGAATTCAGCCTGCAGTATGTCCTTCAGAAAGCAGTCAAGGGGCAAGCTCTCATCGATTTTCTTGCTCAACATCCTTCCCCATACGATTTCGGGGAAGACAGCGTCGAGATCGGCATGATAGAAGCACGCGACAACTTCTGGACGATGTATTTCGATGGTTCCAGCACCTCCACATCAGCCGGCGTTGGCATCGTCATTCAATCGCCACACCGGCATCGTTGGTGTTTCTCGCTCAAACTCGACTTTGAATGCACCAATAATCAGGCCGAATATGAGGCTCTTGTCATCGGCCTCGGCATTCTTCACGAATTACGAGCACCCCGCGTCTTTGTTCTCGACGATTCTGAACTTGTCATTAACCAGCTCAATGGCATTTTTCGTTGCACGAGTTGTACTCTGGCGCCATATCACATGTTTGCTAGCTACCTGGCCGAGTCATTCGACGGTATTACATTTAGCCACGTGTCTCGAGATCGAAAACACCGTCGCTGATGAACTCGCCCAACTAGCCTCCGGAGCACAACTCTTGGGGGGCGAAGTAGGCCGGATGATACCCACATTACACCAGCTATATCCGGCCTTGGTCAATCAACAAGTCCTCCACCGCGACCAAGTGATTTGAACACGAGTAATGTCTTTACCTTCGTTATTGGAACGGGAAGAATCAGCGGTTGTTGGTGCGGTCGAGGCATTACCAGACGATTGGAGAAGACCACTTATGCAATACCTCGACAATCCGAACGGCAAGCATGATCGAAAGACAAAGGTGCATGCCACGAACTATGTCGTTTATCAGGATAGGCTATACCGAAAAGGTGAAGACGGTCTTTTACTGTTATGCCCTGGACCACAGGAAGCCATCCAAGCAATCGCAGAAGTGCACGAAGGGATATGCGGAGCCCATCAGTTAGGCCGAAAGATGCGATGGCTGTTACGCCGCCACGGTTATTTTTGGCCAAGCATACTAAAAGATTGCATCGAATTCGGCCGAGGATGCCTGCAATGCCAGATCCATGGCCCTATACAAAGAGTACCAGCCGAGACACTACATTCAGTGACTAAACCGTGGCCGTTTAGAGGTTGGGCCATGGACGTGATCGGAAAGATCACGCCGTCCTCGGGGGCAGCAAAACATGCCTGGATATTAGTAGCAACGGACTACTTCACTAAATGGGTTGAGGCAAAGTCGTATGCCGATTTGACATCCAGAGAAGTGTGTAACTTCGTGGAAGAAAACATCGTGACAAGATTCGGCGTGCCGGAGACGATCATAACAGACAACGGCACAATTCTCACATCCGACAGGTTTAAGGAATACACGAGTGGATTGAATATCCGACTTGAGCAGTCTACGCCGTACTACCCACAGGCGAACGGACAAGCCGAGGCGAGTAATAAGGTTTTAATCGGTATTCTCGAAAAAATAGTAAAGGAAAGACCTGGTATGTAGCATCTAAAGCTAAATGAAGCTTTGTGGGCTTATCGGACCTCACCGCGATCGGCGACCGGAACAACGCCGTACGCCTTGACATATGGGCACGATGCGATGCTGCCAGTCGAGTTAAGCGTGAATTCGCTGCGAATAATCGAACAGAGTAGTTTGTTCAGCGCCGAATACGGCCAAGCCATGAGGCAAGAGTTAGAAGATTTAGAAGACGCTCGACTCGATGCCTGTAACTTACTAATAGCACAAAAGAAGATCGCCGAACGAGCTTACAATCAAAGGGTTAAACAGAAGACATTCGACGAGGGTGATCTGGTTTGGCAGACTATATTACCAGTTGGAACTAAGGATCCTAGGTTCGGCAAATGGTCGCCGAATTGGGAGGGGCCGTTCGTTGTTCACAAAATCCTCGACAAGGGGGCATATCGTCTCAAGGACCGAACGGGCTTGATTCATAAATTGCCAATTAATGGGAAATTCTTAAAGAAATATTATCCCGTTACTTGGGAAATGCGAGAATAGTAAACAGTTTCTTGAATAAGAAATTGGCAAAGTCAGATCAAAACAGCAATCGTTCATAAATTCTCATTATGGTTTGCCGAAGGGAGTACAAGTAATTATAAAATAGAAGCCCTAAAGGGAAGATGGAAGAATAGTCTTGAGGAAAGCTTTCAGCTCCAGCCACCGTACTTCACCCATAATGACCTCCGCCTGCCGAATCCCTTCGTTCATCTTCAGTTGCTCGGCACGCTTCGCTTTAGCAGCATATTCAGTCAGGCAAGACTTGTTCGACTCAAATGCTTGCGAAAGTTTAGCAGCGAATGCCGATCGCCGATTTTGAAGTTCGGCAATTTGCCGGTCAAGCTCGGCCAATTGCTCCTTTTGGGCTATCAGCTCCTCGACTTGTGGGCGAAGATTCTCTTCTGCGGCCGAGACAGCCTTCCATTCATCCTCAGCTCGGATAGCCCTTGCGAAGATTCCGAAGTGCTCCCGAGCTCGGTCCAGAAGGGAAGACGCCCGCGTAACGGCAGCGTTGTCTAAACGACCATCAGCAGCAAGATCGTTTAGACACACCCCAACGGAGTCAAGGCCCTTGCGCTCCAAGATCTGAGAAGCCGAAAGCGGTAACAATTCGTGCAATCTGGCGAACGCGTTCGGGTCATGCGCTGTTGAAGTCGAGGGCCCGGCAGTCCTCTTTGTCGTGCCAGAGACGAGAGCGTCAAACTCAGCTTCCCAGGAAGGCTACATGAAGGAACAAGTGTTAGCACGGGTTAAACCAAAAAGATAAAAGTAAGGGAAGATGATAAACCTGACGCGACGAAACCTCGGCCATATCTCCTGGGTCGTTGCTCGAACCCAAGGAACTGAGAGGCTGAGCCCAATATTTGAGGCTGTCCCTCAGTTCACGCGGCCGATGGAGGCTATCTACATTTGATGGCCACTGGGGAGGCCAAGAAATATAAACAACGCCCCTCGGCGCGTAGAACTTCCGATGAAATGAAGTAGGGGGCACCTATCAGTTAGTACATCCTCAATTCAGAACTCTACAAAAGGACATAGCTAAGAATTAAAGAAAGTTGGGACCCTTACATAAGTGGACGAGACCTCCTGAGAAGGGATGCCGAGGTCGACATCCTGCGGATGTATCGGAGTCTCCGGTGTCGCCTCGGGCTCGACAGGAGGAGCCTCTGCCGGAGTAACAATTCCCACCCCGGCCGGAGCTGTGGCGTTATCCTCAGCCGGGGCAGCAGTTCCTGCCTCGGCTGGGGCAGCAACTGGAGGTACATCGGCCACTGCCGGAGGGGGCACGACTACCTCAGTCTCGGCAGGGCCGGACGGTGGGGTGACCTTCCTCGACGGTTGGGAAAGAACAACCGCAGCTTTTGATGGCCGAGATTGGCGAGGGCGACGAGCTAGTGGAATCTCCTCGCTGGTATCATCCTGCAATTACAAAATGATAGTGTTAGCATTAGCGGGATGAAAAACTTGGATTTATTTTGGAATTTTCATACCTCTTCCAAAATGACTGCCACTCGCTTCGGGCGATGCGGAGATTGCCTCTCAGCTACTAACTCTGGAACAGCCACGGCAGGTCGAACTGGGACAGCAGATTCCCCGACCGGTGCACCCGCGGGTGACTCGACTACCTCAGGGATGGCCGGAGTAGTAACTGGCTCGACCGCTCCCAGAGCAGGGGAAGCTTCGGAGGGACGTCGCCCCCGAGCAACTTCAGCTGGGTGGACGTCGCCAGATGTAGCCGCGTCGGTCGTGTGACTAGCGACCATGTGAACCTCCCATTCCCCCTTCTTCGCTAGCGTCTTGACACGCTTTTGAGATCTGGGGGCTTCATCGACCGGCTCGGCCTCTTGACGCGGCCTTTTGCTCGGCGGACTGGGCACAACAGCATCGGCCTTCTTGGGGAGTGCCGTCTTTTTCTTAGCCGCGGCCGCGACAATTACGACCGCCTGCTTAAGTGCTCGACCACCTGTGAAAGGAAAATATGTTAAGACCAAGCAATTAAGAAGTTAGGTTGGAGTCATATGGCCGTTTGAACCATAAAACTAAAAAATGATCGGATACCTTGAGTCTTTTCCTTGGGGGGAGGAACGGCAGCTTTCTTAGGGCGGTCGCCAAAGATTGCGGCAACGACATCGGCCACCGGGGTCCCAAAGAAGTCCTGGGTGTATGCCTCCCACCAGTCACCGAAGGTATCAGTACTGAGGGTTTAAGGAATGGTAGGCCGAAGTTGTAGTTTCTTGCACTGCTCTTGAAACCCCTTTTCGGCGGTTTGGCATTCCTTCTCCGAGGAGCCGATAAGTCGTCCTCGACTGAGAAGAGAGAGAGAGGCGAGCAAGGGCAATGGGCAACGTTGAAGAAACCCAAGCTGCCTAGACAGAAGTGTGGGTGATAAACTTCCCAACTTGCCCGGCGAGCGTCACAGCCGAGGGGAAGGTCGCGGGTCAGTACGAACGAGCCCCAAGCTTGACGAAGGGTAGCGTCCTCGCCATCGTCCCAAGTAGAGCTTGGCAGCTGGATGGACGAGGGATATTCTCGATGACGACATACCAGGAATTCGTCATCAGAGAATTCTTCAAGGCCGAAGAAGTATCTAAAAACTTCTTCGGCTGGATGAGGGGGAAGAGGACGAGAAGCTAGTTGAAGGCCGAGCGATTCGGCAGAGGAGAAGGCAGAAATCTCTGGCCGAAGGGTCGTGAAGTACGTCTGCAACCAAAGTTGAAAGACCCAAAGGGGCCCATTCTGGTGAGGATCAACCTTGTGAAGAGTTGCTTCGGCCAGACATCGTAGCAGGTTAGCGAGAATGGCCGGGCTGAGCGCCAAAGTAAGGCCGCTAGCCAGTGCTTCGGCCACCGGCATGTTCTCGACCAAACATTTGTTCGATTTGGTACAACAGATGAACTTGTTGTACCAATAGAATAGGAAAGCTGCATGCTCCCCCTTGCGGAGACCTGCTTCCCCTCGACCGGCAAAGTGGACGATCAAGGTACTGTAGTTGAAGAAGTTCTTGTGCAATTTCTGAACTTCTTCCTTCGAGGGCTCTTGGCCATCCCGGCTTAGAGTTTCGACAGCCCGGGACTCGAACAACGCCTTGAGATCGACGTTCGATGAACATTCGAAGAGGGAGGCGTTAACTGGGATGCCAGAAGGAGACGTCCCAAGGATGTCGGTGATGTCAAGAATAGTAGGGCCAATTGGCCCAAGGGGGAGAACCATGGTATTTGTAGCCGAACACCAAAAGCTCAGGGCTGCTAGGAGAAGCTCGCGATCCATAGCTATCTCCACCGTCGAGAGCCTAATGGCGTCGTAGATCCCGAGAGCCTTCCATTCTTGGCCGAAGAACTTCTTCATTCGGTCAACCCAAGCTGTCCAGGTCGCAGTAGTCGAAGGCCAGGCTCCTTGTGGCTTCGATGTTTCCCACTTCGACCACTCGAACCCCTGACGCAAAGGGGCGAGGCAGTGATCCTTCAGGAGGTCAGTAATGGAAGTGGGCATTGGTTTTCTGAATAAAGGCCCAAGAATCTGGTGAGACGCACTGGAATCAGTAAAACGCATGGCCTTGAGAGCGCAGTGGTCTATGATTTCCTCGCATGTGTTGCATTCCTCAGTGAGCTTAGAGATAAACGAAGCCATTGCTGATGAAGAAAGGTTGAAGATGAATTTCTGGAAGTGAGGGTGCTAAAGAAGGATTCTGGGTTTCTGGAAATTCGAGAGCAAAAGAGTTTGAGAAATCTGGAAAGCGTGAAATTGAAATAAATAGAAGGGGGTATTTATAGGCGTTTGGTTAGAAGATCAATCGGTCTGATTTTGAAATTTGAAATCGCCCAATCAGAAAGACTGCGCGCCATGATTTGTTTCAGAAAATCCAGGTGAAAGGACCGAGAATCTCGCAGAACTGACAGCGTATCGCGTGGTTTGAGGACGCACGATTGCGTGCGACGGCGAAAGTTAAGGCAACGAGACGTTTCGGCGACTGCATACGCCCAGAGTCATGATTACAGACTGTTGGGGTGAAGATGGCCTTAGCGCGCGATAGAGACCAAGACCTATTAGGAAACGGAGTCCCTGGGCACAGTGAATCGAGCTCGCGATAAGGGAAGATTCAGAATCCTAGTTTAAGTAGGATTGGCCGAGATAAGGTTAGATTGGTATCGGCCGAAGAGGAGTTGGATTAGAATTGGGATTTCTGTCCAAAGAGGATTCGGAGGCCCTGCGCTACTATAAATAGGGAGAGGGAGCATAACATTAAGACTCTCCAATTCAACACACAAATCTGCCCTGCGCAAACTCTCTCAACCTTTTGAGATTTTTATTTTCCTTTTTAGCCAACACATCTTCAGTTTGGATAAACAGCACTGTGAAGGCAACCGGTGATATCTTCAGTTTGGATAAACAGCACTATCGCCGTAGAACCAGTCGATCGCGGAGCATCTTCAGTTTGGATAAACAGCACTGCGTCGAGACCGATTGGTTATCTATCAAGTCTCGGTCGAGAAGGGTTTTCGAATCCTTATTGGCGGAGGTCATCTTATTAGCCTTCTCGGCGAAGTAAGGTGTCACAAGTTACAGGTTACTACATTCGGCACATTGAAGGCCGAATTTGATATTGAACTTCGCAAAACTAGCAGCCTTGTCTTCAGGCTCTAGAACCCAAAGGCCGAGGCGTGTTCCTTCCTCGGCCACAGTCGCAAGATTCAGAAGTCAGCCGCGCGCACAACCCCACATCCACACATTTTACTCACCGGCCGAGCTCGGCCGTCGAGTTGGCACGCCCCGCATTCAACCGAAGGACGTAGTTAGCTCATAGATTACTCGGCCTGCGCGCCACGTAGGCTTTGTAGTTTTTAGGGTCAACAGATTCATATAGTTATATTATTCTGAAACGGGTCCAACTAAAATGAGCTGTAGTATATTAAGGACTAGTTTGATGGATATTTCGTTTTTATTTTATTTTTGTGTTAGATATAAAGAAGAGATTTTTTTTTTTTTTGGGGGGGGGGGGGGGGGGTGGGGGGGGGGGGGGAAAGCTTGGAGGAAAGATGGTGGAAGAGATATAGAAGAAATGTTGACGCAATAAATCAAAACTAAAAATAAAAAACAAAACTATTGCATATTATTTTAGGATCCGTTCCAAAACAGTTTTTAGTTTTGCAAATACAAAAACATGTGCAAAATGCGTTTATCAAATTGTTTTATGAAAATGAAAAACGCAAAAACAATATTAAAGTCTAGGTTCAGTAAAATATTAGATTAATGTTATTGTGCTTTCAAGAATAAAATCCCAAAATAATAGAAAGAGAAGATACAATAAAAAAAACAAGGGTAAAAACTCAATACACTCATCATAAGTGTATTTTTCTTTCTAAATATAGAAATTTGAAAAAAATAATTAGAGTGCCAATAATAACACTCTAATACAAAGTTGGAGTTTAAAAAAAAAAAAGAAAAAAAAAAGTGAATTGTATAAAGTTGAAATTTTTAATCACCATAGATGAACTCTTACTTCCATTTCTTGAACTTGTCAAGCATGCCAAATTTACTGAGCTTAAATTTTCCCATGTCTGAAATGTTTCCCATGTTTGTATTAACCATAGTCATTAGTGATGACATGGTTACTTAGTAATAAAGAATATAGTTAGTTGAAATATGTTGGTAGGTTGATAAAAGGATAAGATTGGTTAGAATTGTTAGAGGGTATTATTGTAATTGAGCTCATTAAACCAGCTCTATAAAAGCCAAATGTAAACATCCATTTTTGGCATTCAGAAATATAAACAATACTTCATACCTTCTCAAATTCTCTTCGAAAGCTTCTTCTTTGTTTTGCATTTTAATTCTTTAGAATAGTTAACATGGTATCATCGCCAGAAACGGTTCGCTGCCATTTCTGATCCTGGTGATGTTCTTCCGCTAATGCTCTTCCCCTGCTGTCGATTTCTCTTCCGCTGGAGGTTGCCGTTTGGGTTCGCGCATTTGTGCAATTAGTGCTGCTGCTGCTTGAATCAGGTGTTATTCCTGCCATCCTTTTGATTCCGTCTTTTAAGTGATTCAAGAAAGTGTTAGTCTTTCTTGATTTTACAGAAAGTATCAATCTTTCTTGATTCGTAAGGAAGTGTCAATCTTTCTTCGTTACAAATAGCGTTCTTTTGATTTTGGGTACATATAGAAAGTGTCAATCTTTCTTACTGTTTCTTGAATTGTTAGAAAGTGTCAATCTTTCTTTAAAGGAGAGTATCAATCTTTCCTGCGAAATTAGATAACAGTGTATTTGTTCTTCTGATTGAGTACAATTTGGCTTTCGAATATATTGTGGATTTCATCATGTCTACACCTGCTGTTAAAGTTGAGAGTATTTTGGGTATGCTCACAATCAAGTTGAAGGATGACAATTTCGCTAAGTGGGCTTTTCAGTTCAAGTCAGTCCTAAGAGGATATAAAATGTTTGGTCATTTTGATGGTACGGATGCTTGTCCATCAAAATTTATGATAACCACTGATACTGGGGTTACAGCTGAGATTAATAAAGAATATGTTGAATGGGAATCGATTGATATGGCATTACTTAGTCTATTATTAGCTACTCTTTCTGATGATGCTATTGAGTATGTTCTTGGTTGCAAAACTGCTTTTGAGGTTGGTCAAATCTTGTCGATCGTTTTGAATCTGTGTCTAAGTCCAGGGTTAATCATCTGAAAACAGAGCTGCATACCATTCAAAAGGGAGCAGATTCCATAGAAAAATATTTGTTGAGGTTAAACAACATAAGAGATCAATTGACTGCTGCAGGAGAGTTTGCATCTGATAATGATGTGTTACCAAATGAGTATGCCATAATTCGCACAGTTATTCTTGCCAGAGAATCTACTATTACTTTGAAGGAGTTTCAGGCTCAGTTGTTAGGTGCTGAAAAGGAGATTGAAGGGGAGCTAAATGTATTGTCACAAAGCATGGCTGCTTTATACACTCAAGGTTCATCAACAACAAAGATTGAAGGGGAGCTAAATGTATTGTCACAAAGCATGGCTGCTTTATACACTCAAGGTTCATCAACAACACAGAATTCATCTAATGCCTCCGGTTCTAATCCCTTGAGTCATTGCCATATTCCTGCAACAACTGGTGGTATAATTCAACAACAACTTTCAATGCCTCAGTATCAACAGTCACAGTTTCAATTACCACAGCAGTCACAATTTCCACAACAACAATTCCCTATACCTCAATATCAACAGCAACAATTCCCATTATCACAGCAGCTACCATTCCTTGACTCGCCGCCTTATGGTTTTGGTTTCATGGAGAATGGATCCAACTTTGGGGGATCAAGACATAATTCTGCACAAAAGTCATTCAATGGTTCAAATTATAGAAAGCAAAATGGTGGTTATAAAGGTAAACAGTTCAATTCGGGTACTGGTAATTCAAGGCAGATTGGTTCTGGTATGTGGTCTGGAAACATTGAAACCAGACATACTGTGGTAGTCGAATGTCAAATCTGCAATAAAAGGGGTCATACAGCTGTCAATTGTTTCCATCGAAATTCAAGTATACCATCCACAGGGTTCTTGCTTGAATGTCAAATTTGTGGGAAAAGAGGGCATTCTGCACTTGAATTCTTCCATAGGGCCAATTATGCTTTTCAAGTTGCTCTTCCACCACCAACAATGACTAATATGGCTGCACATCAAACACCTCAATATGGTCAACAAGACTCTTGGATTGTTGATAATGGAGCTTCCCACCATATCACTACAGATGTCAATGCACTGAATCAAGTCACTCCTTTTGAAGGTTCCGAGAAAATTACTATTGGTAATGGAACATGTTTAACCATTGATAATATCGGTTCTACTACACTTAAACATAATTCTCATGAATTGATTCTTAAAAATGTATTACATGTACCACAAATTGCCAGAAGTCTTATTTCTGTGCAACAATTCTGTGCTGATAACCATAGTTGGTTTATTTGTGATGAGAGTGAGTTTTTTGTGCAGGATAAGAAGACAAAGGAGGTTTTGTATCAAGGAAAGAGTAAGCCTAAGGAGCTGTTTCAAATCCCAGTTGTCAAAGGAGCAAGAGGAGTACAGTCTACAGTGCATAATTCAGCTTTCTTGGGACAATTGGTTAAGTCAAACCTATGGCATCACAGATTGGGACATCCAACACATGAAATACTAGCTGCTATGTTGAAAAAGTCACACATTAGTGTTGATATAGATAGTACTCATAGTCTATGTTCTCATTGTATAAAAGTCAAGATCTCAAGAGTTTCATTTCCAGTTAGAAACAATAAGTGTTTTGTGCCATTTCACAAGGTTCACTCAGATATTTGGGACCATCTCCTGTAAAATCCATTGAAGGGCATAGATACTATGTACTGTTTGTTGATGAATACACCAAATATACTTGGATCTTCCCATTGTGCAATAAATCTGATACAGTTACTGTGTTTATGAGATTTTATAACTTTGTTCACACTCAATTTGGCACTGCAATTAAATGTCTGCAAACTGATGGAGGAGGAGAATACACAAGTTTTGCTTTTAAAAGGTTTCTTGATTCAAAAGGCATTGAACATATGATTGCTTGTCCATACACACCACAACAAAATGGTTTGGTAGAAAGAAAACATAGGCATGTGGTGGATACATGTATTACTTTGCTTATTGCTGCTGGTTTATCTGCTGAATTCTGGTACTATGCATGTGCTCACTCAGTTTTTCTGATTAATAGAATGGTCTGTAAATCTTTGTCTTTTGATTCTCCTTATCAGTTGTTGTATAATAAACCACCTGACTTGAAATCTCTGAGAATCTTTGGTGCTGCTGTATATCCATGGTTGAGACCATATAACAGAAATAAACTTCAATCAAGGTCTAAAAGATGTGTTTTATTGGGATATTCAATGGGATATAAAGGTGTTATTTGCTATAATCCTAAAACTAGGAAATGTATTGTTTCGAGGCATGTTTTATTTGATGAAAGGGTGTTCCCCTACATTCAAGATTCCCAACAGAATGCTTCTTTATATGCTGTGGATTCATCTTCTTCAACTCCTAGGATTAAGTCTGTTATTATTCCAGTTCCGGTTCAGACACAGAATGTTCATCATGAGAATGTAGATACTTTAAGTAACTATTCTCATTCAGCCTCATCCTCCAGTCAGCCTGGGAGTGTTTTTGTGCATACTGAGGGATCTACTAGCACTTCTCACAGCCTTAATGTTTTACCAACTACAGTTCATCAAGATACAAGGGGTCAGATTCAAAGTTCAGCATCTCCAAAAGGCAATACTCTTTCCTCTTCAACTGATACACCTTCTTTGCTTCCTGTCCTCGATTCTGCACAACTCCAGGTAATTCTTCCTATTTCTCCACCTCACTCTCACACTACCATTCCAACTATACATAATGTATTCAAACTCGATTGAAGACATGAGCTATTACAAGACAGGATTACTCATCTTTTATTGCTGCTTTACCAGAGTTACAATCCTTACATTTTCATGAAGCTAGTGGTTCTACAGATTTCAATTGTATGAGTGGCAGATTTTCTTTTATTGCTGATATAACTGAAGTGACAGAACCTAAGAATTTTAAAGCTGCCTCTACAATGGTGCAATGGCAGAATGCCATGCAAGAAGAGTTTGATGCATTACTAGTTCAAGGAACTTGGAGGTTAGTTCCCCCTCCAAATAATAGAACTGTTATTGGCAGTAAATGGGTGTATAAGGTCAAACGAAATCCAGATGGGACAGTTGCAAGGTATAAGGCGAGGTTGGTAACTCAAGGTTACAGTCAAGAACAGGGTTTAGACTACTCTGAGACCTTTAGTCCAGTCGTTCGTCACACTACAGTAAGATTGATTCTTGCATTGGCAGTTCAAAACAACTGGGGTTTAAGATAGTTAGACGTGAAAAATGCGTTTTTACATGGAAAATTAGAGGAGGAGGTCTATATGAAACAACCACAAGGTTTTGTGGATTCTAAACACCCAACACATGTTTGCAGGCTTGTTAAATCTCTTTACGGTCTCAAACAGGCTCCACGAGCCTGGAATTCAAAGTTTACTAGTTTCTTACCTTCTCTGGGCTTTAAAACTTCAATGGCTGACACAAATCTATTTGTGAAAGAAGATTATGGTGATGTGGTTATCATGCTATTATATGTGGATGACATAATATTGACATGCTTGAGTTCAGTAAAGATCCAATCTGTTATATCTCATCTTGCAGAAGTCTTTGATTTAAAAGATATGGGGCGGTTGACATATTTTTTAGGCCTTCAAATTCAATATCAAGCAGATGGGTCTATCTTTGTTAATCAATCGAAATATACCACAGAGTTATTGAAGAAAGCAGGTATAGAGTCCTGTAAACCTACTGCAACCCCTTCGAAGCCTCACTCGCAAGTACTTCTATTTGAAGGCAATCCTGTGGATGATCCAACACAATACAGAAGCCTCGTAGGAGCCCTCCAGTATCTGACATTCACACGTCCCGATATAGCTCATGCTGTTAATGTTGTTTGTCAGTATATGACACAACCATCTGAGCTCCATATGCATTTAGTCAAACGGATTCTGCGATACTTGAAGGGTACAGTTCATTGTGGATTAAGTTATACTAAGTCACCTGATTTCACAGTTGCAGCCTACTCTGACTCTGATTGGGCTGCAGACATAAATACAAGAAGATCTATAACAGGTTATGTGGTTTATATTGGTACTAATCCAATTTCATGGCAATCTAAATGACAATCAACAGTATCTCGTAGCTCTACAGAGGCAGAATATAAGGCATTGGCTCATTGTGCATCTGATGTTTTTTGGATTCGTTCTTTATTAAAAGATCTCTGTCAGTATCTTCCAGTACCACCACATTTACATTGTGATAATCTGTCAACATTAGCCTTGTGTTCAAATCCAGTATTTCACTCCAAAATTAAACATCTTGACACAGATTATCATTTTGTGCGAGAACGAGTACAGCGAGGCAATATAACAGTACAATATATTCCTACTGAAGAACAGGTAGTTGATGTCTTCACCAAAGGACTTCATAGTCCAATTTTCAGTAAACACTGTCATAATCTCAATGTTGGTGCTCTTTCTCAGGCTGCTACGAATACATCAGAGACTTAGTGGTGTTAAGGGCTTCTGGAGTACAAGCTGCGCTCTGGACGCTTAGCTTGAGGGGGGAGTATTAACCATAGTCATTAGTGATGACATGGTTACTTAGTAATAAAGAATATAGTTAGTTGAAATATGTTGGTAGGTTGATAAAAGGATAAGATTGGTTAGAATTGTTAGAGGGTATTATTGTAATTGAGCTCATTAAACCAGCTCTATAAAAGCCAAATGTAAACAGCCATTTTTGGCATTCAGAAATATAAACAATACTTCATACCTTCTCAAATTCTCTTCGAAAGCTTCTTCTTTGTTTTGCATTTTAATTATTTAGAATAGTTAACAGTTTGAACTTTCCATGACCAAAGCCCCCATAGCCGCCGTGACCATGTCTTCCACCGTGGTGGCTCCCATGCACAATATGGTGAACTCCGTAGCCAACAGCTGCGGCAGCAGCACCCCCAGCTAACATGGCCCCCATTCCCATACCTGGTGATCCATGACCTGTAATATATATTGTTTTTTCGTCAGTCGAAAATCCCAATTGATCCATGCCTCTACTAATGAGTCCCTTTTTGTGATCTTCCTATATATCTGATGTTCGTCAGGGTCTAGTAGAGAAATGTAATATTATAAAAATTTGGCAATGAGCCGTATTTAACGGTCCTCATATTGTACGGAAAAAAGAAACAGCGGCAGCTTTTGGAATGTGCAAGTAGGTACCCTTGCACAGGGCCTCTAATCTTAAGGGGCCCTAAAAAATAATATCATCTATATCTATATATGTATACCAACTTTTCCTCATATTGTACGGAAAAAAGGAGAAACAGCGGCAGCTTTTGGAATGTGCAAGTAGGTGCCTTTGCACAGGGCCTCCAATCTTAAGGGGTCCTAAAAAAATGACATCATCTATATACGTATATCAACTTGGTTTGTGTAAAAGGACTTCATCTTAAGAAAAAAATTACAAAATTTTCATATGAATAAGAGAAATAATGACCTTCATATATGAGGAATCACTTTTATGTGTTTTAGTTTTGTTGTGCTGGCTTTGCCCTAAATTGTGTTTTTTATTTTGTTTTTATGATTATTGTTGATTTGAATTATAACTCACGAGTACTAATGCTCTATTTAGATCCATTATTAATCAATACAGCTATAGACATATAAACTAGCTTTGTTATATAAGGATTTTTTTTATTTTTATGTGAGGGCCTATCTTCCGCACATGCCCCTAAAATCTTATAGCCAACCCTGAAGAGGAAGGGAACACTACATGTACTACATGAATTTCTATAGATATAAAGTGATGCAAAACACTAATATTCTTAATGAAACCCTAAATTGACGCTCGTCATCTTTTAAAATAAAGAGAAGGGTGTATATAACTCTACCAACAGCTTTCTATCAATTCTCATTTTGAATGGTCAGCAGCATCTTTTTGGTTCAGTTAAACCTTGTTTTCTTTCTTTTCTAGAACCAAATTTAACTGCAGAATAATGGTCGAGAAGAACCCTGAAAGCTACAAAACATTCATCAGTTTGGATTGCTTGAGTGGTTCAGTTCTTGGACAACACTAGGGTAGGTTCGGAGAGTCCTGAAATGACTGTTAGGATGAAAATTTTTGTTACGACACTTGCAGATTCTTTTAGACAGGAAATTAACAAAATGCATGGAAGGACCGCTGAGGGCAAAATGTACCAATACGATTGAAAATGAACTATACTTGCGTACAGGGCCGTCTCTGAGATTTTGGGGGCCCTGTGCGAAATTTATAAGGCCCCTCCCTAAGATAGTTTTAGAAAAAGTAGGACAATGTATTGATGCTAGAAAACAATCATTTAATTCAAAACAAACTTTAGCACTCACTTATTGCAAGTTTACAAATGTCATTAATTATAAGTAAAAAGAGCTACAAATATAACATTCACTAAATGATCAAAAGCATTTCAATCTTCAACAACCAAACATGAAAAAAAACTTCAAAACTCTAACTTTAAAGTTCCACTTGAATATATAACATTATTATATAATAAAATTGAAAAATATCCCTTTTTAGGATGTTACTATTGATACCCAAAATATCTCATTGCACTCCAAATTTTTATATTTAGTATAAAAAATTACTTTTTTAAGCAATGTACAATGAGATTTTAAAGTGCTAACAAAAATAATTTTTAAATACAGAACATTATTACATAATATTAGATGACAAAAATTTGGGGTCATGTGCGACTGCACCTTTCACTCCCTCTCAACGCCCCCTCTGCTTGCGTATCATAAATTATATAAGAGAACTAAGTGATAGTGATTCGGTTACCTGAATGATGTTGAGCTGATGGACCTGGATAACCGGCTGGTGGATATCTACTAGGGGAGGGATAGGCTGTTTGTGGATATCCAGCCGGGGGAGGTCTGCGACGATACCCAGAAGGAGGGCACCCACCGGAAGGAGGGTAACCACCTTGGGGAGGATATCCACCTTGAGCAGGGTTCCCACCTTGAGCAGGGTTCCCACCTTGGGGAGGATATCCACCCGGGGGATATCCATGGTGTGATCCAGGCCGTGCCATGTGTCCAGCAGCAAATCCAGCAATATTTGAAAACAGCTCTCTGTCATCAGTAGACTCATCGTTGTTGGCTGTTCCCCCTCCCATCTTACTTCAACTTCAAATTAATGCCTACAAAAAATTAACAATCAAAAACATGATAGAAGCAAACACAGCCAACAGCCATGCATAAGGCAACCCAAATCACTTCACTCTTTCTTGAAAAAGTTTACTACTTTGACAAAGTTCAGAATCAAGAAATTATGTTTTGGACGGGTGTTCATATCACGGCCAAGATTTTGTTCTGAAGATTCCTAAATGAAACAACGACCGTTTGCTTATAGTAAATAACAACAATTTTTCTGCAAAAATTCAACTGCAAAGAAAATTTCCATGTTGGACATACTCTACAACATTGTACATAAATTTATATAACAATTTAGGATGAAATATCAGCAGTTCAAGTAACCAAATGTAAGAGTTTGCGTCAATGCTGTGCAAACAGTCTCCTGAGTGTAGGATTTTGGAATTCTTAATTCCAATTTCCACAAGATATAAACCCCTATGATCATTAAACAATAATTCTTTAACTTTTGCGACACACCTTCTTTTCTTTTGGTATAAGAATTTGAACCAAAGATAATTTAATGATGGTTATGTAACTTAGGGAAGTAAGATCATATGAAGTAAATGGTGCATGATGTATCTCAAGCAAATACAAAGATTTCAATCGTGGTTTATCACCATGAAAAAAAAAAAGAAACCCAAAATAATTAAGTTGTTGGGGCTTTAAAAGACTTCACTACTTTGGAGATGTTTATCTCACAAAGAAAAATGTAATGCAAGAGGAAACACTCAAAGTATTATACAAAATTTTTATTCACTCGCAAACTAGTACAAGAGGAAACACTCAAACACTCTTAGAAGCTTTGTTGCTTCTTCTCACTTCTCACTTGGCACTCTCACTTCTCACTGCTTGCTCTCTTGGTTGTTTGGTTGGTTGATACAAATGGTGTGGATGCCTTCTCCTTTTATAGGCATGGATGGAACCTTGGAGAAGCATGGAAACATTATGCTAGAGATATCTAGATAATTCCACTAACTTCCTAAGTTAGAATTATCTACACTAATCTTACATGTTGGTGGAAACCTCATCATTCTTCTAGACTCTTCCACCAACTTAAGAAACAACCTTCTTTGCTACAGTTTTCTAGCATATTCCCATTATAGAATCTTCTAGAGAAATGCATATTTGAACTAGACCAATCTAGTTCCTTTGTACCGACTGATCTTAATGGCCTGGTGTTGATCTTTAACATAAGTGATTATCACAATGCTAAAAGATGTCCCAAAAGAAACTCATGTCAAAAACACTTCAATCAATTTCAAAAAATAAAAAGAAACAATGACAACAAAAATCAGGAAACCACAACCCAGAAGAAAAAAAAAACGAAAAATATACATAACCACAAGAAATATTCATGGAGGCATTGAAAAGATCACCATGATTTCAAAAGCTAAAATGAGAAAATTATAGAAGGCTCACCAATTGGTGTTGCAGAATATTTGTGATTGGTGACAAATTTTTGGAAACGTTGTTTATTGTTCTCCTGTTGCATGCGCAGTTGGATCGTTGGAGGCTTCGACCATTTAAACACACAAACAAATGCTTGTGCGTTTTTTTTTTATTTTTTTTATATTTAGTTGTGTCAAAAGCGCTGGTAAAACTGATAAAAGAACACAATTGTGTATAAGGAGATGCAAAATAGTTATATTTAGGAGGAGAGTTGTTGGGAATGGAAACGAAAGAGGGAAAAATGGGAGGAAGATGATCTGAGAAGAGCATCTCTAATACCATCTTCAAAAGAGATGTCAAATCATAAGTGAAATGTCATGTAATCAAATTTGAAGGTAGGAGTAAGCTCAAACGAACATATGAGTTTTCATATGTCAAATTTGACATATGCGAAAATGTGATGTCAAATAATTTTTAATTATTTTATTGTGTGGATCTCATTAATACACTAATTATAGATCTTGAAAATTTATTTTAATTGATATCTTTTAAAAAATGAGTTCTACAAATATCATTTATAATAAATAAAAAACATATCGGTTGGAAAAAGAGAAATTCTGACATTGTCACGTCGTCCATCAAATTAAAATTTGACCTTTATCCTTTGACATCTCAATTGAAGATACTCTAATATTATGGATGCAAACGGACATGTAAAGACACATTTACATCCAACCACCCAATAATTGCTTTAATGAGCTAGATTACTTGGATATAATATGTAAATAAACAAAATGTAAATGACATTTTGTTTTACATCTCCAAGCGTAACAATTACACCGTCATGTTTTTTTCAACCAGATGTTTCATTCAAAATCTGTCAACAAGGCAAAGTGGAACAAAGCACAGGAGCTAAGTCCTCAATAACAAAGACCAAGGCGGTTGGAGGTCTTTGAACGCATCCCTTAGACCAATTCCAACCCTTGGAGTAAGTCCTAAAATTTCCCTTATATCCCCCCTATTCCATTCCAACCCTTGTTCTAAAATGGAGTTAAGTGTTTTAAAAAAAAAAAATGCCTGATTCCGATCAAAATTTAGGCCAAAGAAAATTATGGGGCCCACAAGTGAGATTGAGATTCGGCGCATGAAGCCCACCGCCAGGCCTGGGCATGCGCACACGCCAAGCCCAGCATCAAGCATGGCCCCACCCACGTGGGCATGTCGCCCACTTGTTTGCTGGCATTGATGAGCCTAATGGCTACTTTTTTGATCCAACGGCCATAATCAACTAGGCCGTTGGTTGATCCAACGGTCCACATTCAATTTTTTTTTAGTTTTATATTTATATTTATTGAATCCAACGACTGAGATCGAATATAATCAAATCTAACGGTAAAAAAAGGATCTAACGGCCCAAATTTTAATCCAACGAGTAAAATAATTAAAAAAAATTATTTAACTCAAAATTCACCCAAAAACTCTATAAATACCTATGTATTTTTGAGGATGATGATTCATCACAAGGCTATATCTCAAGTCCACCACCAAGTCAAGATGGGGATATCATTATTAAGTTTATGTAGCTTATTAATTATCGATTGTATTAAGTTTCTGTAGTTTATTAATTATCATTTCTATTAATTAAGTTTATGTAGTTTATTAATTGTCGTTTGTATTAAGTTTACGTAGTTTATTAACTATTGTTTGTATTAAGTTTATGACTTATTAATTATCATTTGTATTAAATTTATGGCTTATTAATTATCGTTTGAATTAAATTTATGGCTTATTAATTATTGTTTCACGGGTTTCATGAGTCAATTTAGTGATTTTTTCAATGTTTATCGGAATTTAAATATTTTTAGGTTAAAATGTTCATAAAATTAATTTAGGATAGTCTACATAATTTTTTTTAAGTTATTTAAAAAAAATTAGCGTAAATTCATTCTTTAAGAAACTAAATTTTCTAGGCTAAAAATTTTAGGTTTTACTCCAAGGGTTAGAGATGGTCTTAGCAGCAGTGTGGTTTGCTTCTCTAGGGACCCAAGACTAGCGAAGAGAAGAAAACAAAGCATTCATAGTACCTAGACGGATTGCATGTTTGATATACATACGGATTGCATGTTTGATATACGTTCTAACTTGAATGCCACAAGTAGAATATGCATAAGGAAAGCCTAACCTTCAAAGTTGTATGTGTAATTCATAAGTAATTGATAAATCTACATAGGATTAAGGGGACGGCGGAACCCTAGGCTTTTACAATTTGGTTTTCAAAACGTTTTTCTTTGTTTTCTTTATTTTGCTAATTTCTTTAACCTTTTTAATTAAATTCGTTTTTATTATTTTTAAATTTAAAATCAACATTTTTCAATCTTTGTTTTCAAATAATTACCTAAGAATTAGTTTAAATACAAATTATTCAAATAATCCCTGCAGAAAACGACTTTACTTGAGCTGCTATACTAGACAACCTTGTACTCTTGCAAGTATTTTTATGTTTTTTTATCTTTACTTTTTCAGGTGGTAAAAACTCCTATCAAGAAATTGGTGCCGTAAGGCTTCATTTTTCTCATCAAATTTTGTTTTTTCAGATTTTCTTTTTTTAAAACATGATCTATTAGAGGATGCAAGAAGATGAACGGTTTGGATCGTTGATATTATGTTCAGAGTTTTACGATTAGTGAAAATATTGCTTGATGTTTATAAAGTTTCTACAAACTATATGACATCGACTCACATTTCAGTTAACCGTAAATATCAAAACTTGATATCAAAGATCTGAACCGTTCATCTTCTTACATCCGCCAGATGATCAAGTTTTCAAAAAATAAAATTTAAAAAATAAAATTCAATAATAAGAATAAAGCGTAAATGACAATTGACGGTTAAATATAAATTTAAGGTTTATGGATTATAGTGTTGGATTTCGAAGCATACCCCTTCATGAAAGTTGTAAAGCTTGTCATTATGAGTGATTGGATATTTTTTTTACATTTTGTACACTTCTATAATAATAATTATTAATTTTATTAATTTTGCCCTCAAATAAAAAACATTATTTATGAGGGTTTGGAGGATTTTAAAAATCTAAACAATAATGTAAGTGTAACCATTATCTACTCGTAGAGGAATAATGATGAATCACAAGTGTTTATATATTCTTTCACATTTTTCATACTTGTATGTATGTGTTCTTAGTTCTTGCCTATACAAATACTATACTAGTTTATTTTAATTTTGGACAAGAACATGTTAAGTAAAATTTATTATCCTAGTAATGATCATAAAGAACTCTCACAATAAAAATAAATAATGACTAAAACTTATAGAATATATTGTATATATCAATATGGCATATATTGTATTTTATAATAAATTTTTTAGTAATTAAACTTTAAAATTATCAAAATAATTTTTTTCTTAACGGGTCGAAACGGGTCACCCACATGTTACCCACGTGTATACCTGTTAAGAACCCGTTCTTAACGGGTCACCCGATAATGACCCGATAAGTTATCGTGTTGACCCGAAACCCGTTATTTTTATGTCATTTTCGTGTCGTGTCAGAAACTGTCGGGTCTATATCTTAGTGCACTCAGTAGCAACTTTAGGGTTCCAGGGCAGCCATTCGTAGGGCGTACTGTGTAATGTGCCTCCTCCGTCTCTGAGACCATGTTCCCCGTGGATTAGGCCAGGAGACCCAAAATCCTTCAGTTAGCTAAGCCTTGAAAAAAAAAACTATTGTGGCTACTTCTAGGAATCCCGGCGCAAGCCATCGTGCACCTACTTATACCAGGGCAGCCCGGCTCATCCACGTCTGGATATTCGGAGTGTAAGTTTATCCTCCAGCCTTGAAGAGCAGACCCATGTGAGTGTCGGGGAATTGGTTTACCCTATCGCATTGGATGGTAATTAGTTTATCCTTTCGTATTGGAGAGCAGACCCATGTGGGTGTCGGGGAATTGGTTTACCCTCTCGCACTAGAGAACATGGTTGGTCCCTTGGGGGGTGCAATTCCTGCGATGAGTCCCTAAAAAGGGTGCGGTCTTCTTTTGAAGCGCATGAGTGAGCAGTTATTGTAAGCATGCAGCAAAGCCAAGTTAGAGATTATTTCTAAATTCCTCATTGAAAAATGAGTGAAACGGACGAGAACTTAGCTCTAAGGTAGGAACTGCATAACAACTGGATAGTCTTCAGCTGGCGAGATGGTGCCCGTCAAGCTACTTGAGTCTTCGGGCTTTGATGTTGGGGGAGGTCACACATGGTACTTCCTTAGATTGTAGGTGTTCTACTGATTTTCGATCTCTTTTTCGTTCATGGTGGCGAGGGTGTAACTACCTTTGCCGCCTACTTTGCTAATCTTGTACGGACCTTCCCAGATGGGATCCATCTTTTTGGAGCATTCTCTGTGGACAGTGATGAAAGCTTTTCTTAGGACTAGATCTCCATGTTGGAATTGCCGAATCTTGGCCCTTTTGTTGTAGCTGGAGATGAGCTACTGCTGGTAGGCTGCGATGCAGGTAATGGTCTGCTCGCGCTTCTCCTCTGCCAAATATAAGCTTGTGGTCATCTCCTTACTGTTCTGCTCAATGCTTGGCAGTATAGTGCTGACACTTGGCACGATGACATTTGGGATGAATGATTGCTTATGAACCAAATGACAAATACAAAAGAATCTTACCGGTAGCTCATCATTTGGTCGTGCGATATGCCTATAGACATCCGAGAAGTTCGTCTGGCCACCTTCCCTTCTTGTCAGAGAGGGATTTATTGAGGCAGTCGAGAATCATCTTGTTGGATGCTCCGGCCTGCCTATTGCCTAGAGGATATCTCGGGGTGGACGTGTGCTACTTGATGCCATACTTTTGGAAGAACTTCGCCAAATCTTTGCCCACGAATTACAAGCGTTGTCAGTGATGATGGATTAGGGATGCCAAATCGACAAAAAATGTTCATCCATATGAAGCGTTCTATGTCTGTCTGAGTCATGGTTGTTACGGGCTCTGCTTCTACCCATTTGGTGAAGTAATCGGTTGACACGATCATCATGCCTCTGCCCCTAGTAGCGGGAGAGCATTTGCCCTACCAAGTCGATTGCCCACTGCATGAACAACCAATGACTCGTCTGTGGGTGTAGCTTGCTGGCAGGCAGTGCTGGTACCGGCTAGTAGCGTTGTAGCGGTCGCATTTTTTCATTAACTTTTTAGCGTCTTGATGCATGGTAGGCCAGTAGTAGCCTGCGTTAAGAGCCCGCTACGCTAAAGATCGGCCTCTGAAATGATTTCCACAAACACCTTTAGGTCGTTGGGAAGCGCTAGGCAGCGGAGATGTGGTCCAGTGTAGGATCTTTGGATGAGAATATCGTTCCACATGTAGTAGTGCGTTGCCTTTATTTGGAGCTTTCTAGACTCCAACCTTTCCGTGGGAAGCGTGTCATTGACTAGGTAGGTTATAATAGAACTTTGCCAGTTTGGAGTTGTATTAACTCGTGACACTTCGGATGCCGGCTCCACCTCTATGCTTGGTTTGTCTTCCACCGAGATAAAGTGTTTGAGTTGGTGGTCGAGGATAGAGCCTAGGCCAGGCTAGTGCGTTCGTGTAGGCGTTGTCTGCTTGCGAAACTTGAGTGAGGGTGTAAGTCTAAAATGCCTCAAATTGCTTGCGTACTTTCTCTAAGTATTGCGCCATTCTCAGATGTTTTGCCGTGTACTGCCCAATAGTCTGGCTGGTTATTAGCTGGGAATTGGAATGGATTACGAGCTTTTTCACCGCCTAGTCTTTTGCCATTGAAGGCCTGCTAGTAGGGGCTCGTACTCTGCTTCGTTGTTGGATGATTTAAAGCTTAGAGTGATTGCCTGTGCGAGCATCAAACCGTCTTGGGTAACAATGACCACGCCTGCTCCCGAACCTTTGTAGTTGGATGTGCTGCCAACATGCATATGCCAGAAGTCTCCATCGGGGTGGAGCAGGCGTGGCTAAGGTGCGCTCGGCTGCCTTCAGGTTGTCGTTGGGTCACTCTGTTGCATTGCCTAGGCTAGACGTGAAGGCGCGGTAGGGAGCCATGGAGTTGGGGCCATGTTACACGTAGTAAAAGATGCTTAACTGCTGGTCTTGGGCCACTCTAGAGTTGAATTATGGAGCAAGGGTCGGCTGGGGCCATATGACGCGCAGCAGAAGGTGGTGCTCAACTTGGGACGACGAGGATAAAACTTGCTTCCGAATGCATCCTTCTAGTGTTCGTCTACCCTCGGCGCGCCTTTTGGGCTGAGTTGTTACGTTCTTCAAAAAACTTTGCATCCGCCAGTGTCTATGCTTTTATCACCGCGCGTCTGGATTGGGCAGAATAGTGCACCATGAAGATGACTGCGTGCATTTGAAGGTAAAACTTTGAGTTTTCGGGTTGCAACAACTATCGCCAAAGTTAGCTTTTGAATTTTTGTTAGCATCGGGGAGAGCTTTTGAACTGTGAAATATAGGTAGTCGGGCCCCAAGCTATTCTCGCATGATGGTAGAGTTTATTGCTGCTTCAGATATCGTCAAACATACGAATAGGTCCTCCGTTGCTTCTGGTTTGGATAATAGGGATGTGATGTCAGGTTCTCTTTCAAGTCTTTGCATCTGGATTGGCGAATATCTTGCACATAAGAGCATCATTGTTCCGGTAAAGGACCATCGTGCTTCGGTAGTGCTTTAAGTGTTTCTCTGGATCTCCATCTTCTTTGAATGATGTGAAGTGTGGCAGGTTAAAGTTGTGCGGAGGCTCTGTCTGCTTGATCTCGTCCGTGAAAGGTAATCTGCTTATGTTGGTCATGTCCTGTCGTAGTGCCTCGTTAGTGACCTCATTGTGTTAGAAATCCCGCAAACGCTCGATCAAGAATCTCTCTACCTCTTCCTGAATTTTCGTTTGTTGGGGTAGCGGAGCTCTCGGCCGCCCCCAATCGTGACCTGTTGGTCTAGGCTGTTCTTTCATGTGTTCGACTCGTCTATACTGCGACTGCGATGCATGTGGTACGTTTCTAGCGGGCGAGCGAGTGTTTCGCAAGCTGCTAGTTAAACTTGAGCATGATTGAATGACTGCTTATCTCCGTCTGTCTTGCTGTCTACTCCGATGTGAGGTGGATGATGCTCTTTGCGGGCCTAGCCACGAATGAACACTTCGCCTAGAAGGTTGCTCATGTTGATTATCAGAGTGTGACCCTAACCGTGAGTGCATGCTCGTCCGTGGGCCTAACCAAGAGTGCACGCTCATCCGCACGCTAAAACGAGAGTATACGCTATCTCGGGGGCCCAGTCGGTAGTGTACACCGCCGGAACGCTCGGTTCTTGGCTGGTCGAGTGGTTGCTTGCCGGGACGCTGCTAGAGAGGTTATTCGTTTGCCCTTGTCCTAGTTTGGGATGCCTCGTCCGGGGCATGTTGCATCTCGGTGTGCTGCAAAAGCATATTCATCAAGGTCGTCTGCTGTGTAAGAGCGCTCGTCAACTCTATGACTTGTTGGGACAAGTGTTGTTCTCCATTTATGTTGGAAGAGCTTGGAAAGAATGCGTCTCCTTGAGTAATGAAAGTGTGGTAGACTCTGGGAGCGAGATTTGAGTTGGGAAATGTCAAATCCGTAGAGTAATGGGATGAAAATGCCCTCGGTTCAATTGTTGGCCCAAAAATTTGGAGTCGGGATGGTTGAATTAATCTTGGACCGATTTGGGCTGCTTGGAAGACCATGGGAGCAAGTTGGGCCGCGGGAGCAGGTTGGGCCACGAGAGTAACCTGCTTGGCGTGTGGCGCACGTGGGTGTGAGGCTAGGGCTCGTCTTGGTAACACGTTGGGTTTACGTCGGGCTTGAGTGGCTTAGGCCGTCTCGCTTTGGGCTTGGGCCTGTGTAGGCTTGAATGGCACAGCTTAGGTCGTGGTTGTGGCGCCGTGAACCTTGCCGAGGGTGGCTACTGTGGTGGTTGCCACGGTGGTGCTCCATGGGGGTGGTGCCGCTCCACTCATCATTGTGTTGAGCCTTGTAGATCGTCGCGGTCCTAATCTTTGAACGTTGGAATTTTCGTTCGTCGAGGTTTCCGAATCTCTTGCCATTGTACTTTTCTTTTACGTTTTTTCGAAGAATTTTTAAAAATAAAAATTCCAAGAATATGAACGTACGAAAAATCTACAAGTGAACAAGAAAGTGAAAAACCTTGAATGCGAGAGTCTTCTACAAGCATTTGATCAAGACTCTCAATGAAAGCACCAATTTGTGGATGCAAATTTCTTCCTCCTTGTTCTTTGATAAAATTGCACCTACAAAACAAACAACACCTTAGGTTAAGGCCAAGGGGCTTTGGCCAAAGAACCTCCGATGCCAAAGTTAGAATTTTGAGGGAAAAGTGTTTGGAGAATTTAGAGAATTTAGCAAGAGTGTCGAACTTAGGTTTTGGAGAAAATGAGGGTATTTATAAAGGGGTGTGGCTAGCCCTTTTGGGAGGATGGGGACAGGCCACTTGGATGGTTTTTTGGGTGAGATTCATGATTTGTTAGCTAATTAATAAATTAATTGAGTAATAAATCAATTAATTAGTTAATTAATATAATTAGAAAGGAGTTATTTGGGGGTTACCTTGTGTAGAAGATTTGATGAGGATGCATGAAATAGGTTTTGAATAAATACCTATTTTGGGCACTTTTGACATGATTGCCTACTGCTTGCGTGTAGAAATCTCGGTGTGCCTCGAGGGTAATCTTGTCTTTTTAACCCAAAAATCCACGTGTCGCCTCCATATTTTTCTTGATTATTTTTGGCTCCACAAAATGATAGCAATCAACACCCATGAACAAATAAACCCAGAAACCAATCAAATCCCAGAAATCAATCAAACCCACAAATCGATCAAAACCAGAAGTCTATCAAAACCCAATAATAATTTCACGAATCTTCAAAACAAAATCGAAGAAAACTAAGAAGAGAAAGTGGCAGAGGAAGCCGTGATTTACGAGGATGCGACGGTGGTCCTGGGATGGTCTGACGAGGTTGTCGAGTAGGTTGAGGAGTCGAGCAGTACGAGGAGTTGAGCGGGACAACACGAGATAAAAGAAGGGTCTTAGCAATCCGGTGGTATTCCGCGGGGGGGGGGGGGGGGGGGGGGGGGGGAGGAGGGGGAGGGTCTCGCTAAGACTGTCTAGCGAGCCTCGTAGTCAAGGGGAGTGAGGTTTAATCCCATTAAAGCTAGTCCCCTCCTCTAACAAACATGGGACTACACTAACACCTAGTCCAGTTTAGTCCAGTTCCACTTAGTGAGGGCAAACAAACACCCCCTATATGTCATCCACAAAAACTTCTAATGGTGTAAATTAGTAAAATATCTGAACAAGTACTATTTGTATAAAAAAAGAAATATTTCAGAACTAATTGAATCTACAGCAACTGTTATAAGTTTGGAGTAGTGCTATCTATACCCCATTTTTAACTACCACACACTCCTTGTTAATTATGTCATTTGATCTTCTTCAATTGAAAATTGAGAGGGGATGCGCGGGAGGTAAAATAAGTATGCTGGTAACACCACTCTAAGTTTATGGTTGGCCTAAATAGAAACTTTGGTTGTCTTACCCAAAAGTGCCCAGTCATACCAATTGTACGTCCCAGTCTGATTTAGAAAACTATAATAATAAAAAATTCATATGATACCTAATTATACAAGTGACATTGTACCCTAAAACGAAAGTGAAGAGTTTAAACTCGAGACACGTTGGGTTAAAAACGAAGGCATTAACCAACATCAAGATGAAAAGCATTTCCAATAGAATGGAAGAGACAAATAAGATTTCAGTTTTCAGTTTAAAAATAAAAGGTGAAAACAAAATGTTTAGCAATCAACCCCTAATGTAAAGAAACAAAATTTACACTTAACTCTTTGAAATCTTTTGGGACAGTTCTAAGCCTCCAAAGACAATCCATTCAAATTGAGTGAAAGGGCAAATGTTAAATAACTGATCCACTATTTCAAGGGAAGAATGACATACACGGAGCTGTGGGATCAAATCAACATAGTTAATACCTGACGGGTGGTTAAAGCCGGTAAGCTTGGTTACCGCTGATTTACAGATATCCTTGTCTGAGTTTAATCGACTCTATATTTTACAGTTTGAGGGGTTCAGCCAATTTATTGCCCATCCCTATAGGAGTAAGCTTATTCACACATAAGGTGCATATATCTTTCGGTTTGATGTAGTACTACCACTGTTCTTTTCAATCCCAACGTTATAATGCTTGATGTATTTATTAATATTATAATTAAAATACAAATTTGTTGCTCATTATTTTTTACACATGGATAAAGAGTATCTCCAATAGCTTCGCCAAATGAGCTCCTAGAATATAGGGAGAGGTGGAAAATTTCATCTCCAATCACACTCATTAGTACTTGGATAATAAATTATGAGTATTGATATGAGCACTCCAAACTTTCTATATTTAGAATAAGAAAAATACTTACTAGGAGTGCACAGTTTTTCGAAGTG
Organism: Cotoneaster glaucophyllus; assembly: GCA_036320875.1. NCBI lineage: Eukaryota > Viridiplantae > Streptophyta > Magnoliopsida > Rosales > Rosaceae > Cotoneaster > Cotoneaster glaucophyllus. The sequence goes on from CM070070.1 coordinate 7,740,180, forward strand.
TCAATAGCAAAAGGCTACGCGGCCAACCAATACAAGTAGCATCAAGGTGAAGAGCATTTTCAATAGAATGTAACCAATAGAATGGAAGAGACATGAATCCAAGTACAATCAGAGCTTTGCCGTGTCCAACTTTAGTTTTTAGTTTTTAGTTCTCAGATTTCATTTAAAAATAAAAAATAAAATAGTTATCATATAAGATTTCAATTTTCAATTTTAAAAAGTGAAAATAAAAACTAAAAATGAAATATTTAACAAACGGCGCCTAATTAAAATACACTTAACTCTTTGATATCTTTTATGACAATTTTTAAGCCTTCACAGACAGTCCAAATAAATTAAGTGAAGGGGCAAGTGCTAAATGAATGATCCACTATTTCAGGGGAACAATGATACACAGAGCACGTGTGGGATCAACACAGTTAATATTAGGGGTGGACACTTGGAATTGAAAATCGAAATTGAAGCACGAACTAAATCGAACCGAACAGTTTGATTTTGCGGTTTTGAAATAGTTTCGGTTTGAAACCTAAACGGAGTGTAGAGAAATAATTTGGTTTCAGTTTTGATTTTTGAAAACCGCACCAAAACCGAACCGCACCACAAAACCGCACCGAAACCGAACCGCACCACAAATATTAAGAAAATATTTAATTAAATATCTATATTAAATGTTATTTTAATTGGTCACCCAAGCAAAAACCGACAGGTCCAACCACTATTAAAAATTCATAAAAAATTAATAACACAAATAATAATTAAAAATACTAAAAATATAAAAAAAAAATATTAAGGTGTTGTAGGCATAATTTACTGAATAATTATGGAGGCCAAAAAGAGAGAGAAGGGGTGAGGTAATTGAGAGAGAAGAGAAAGATGTGAAATTGTGGGTGTGTGTTATCTCACCCCATTGTACTTTTATTTATAGTAGTAGAAAGGGTAAATACCTTTCCCTTTATGATTACAACATTTAATAGGTAATCTACTCCTAATAGGAATATAAGATACTTTCCCATATTCTCTAGGATTTACACAATCACATTCTTATTCCAATAGAACTGCAACACTCCCCCTTGAGTGTATAAATATTCAAGTAAATGGCACATCAGGTCTTCAATGATGAAGCAAGTACAGTTGATGAATTCATCGGCACAACGGGTGATCGCGAGTCTCAAATTTACTTTGAAGTATGCATGTGTAAAAACTCACAAAAACCTCGTTATGGTAAAACCCAAGATATGGGGAAAACCCATTGACTAAGGGAAAAGTAAGAAAATATGCATAATGTCTAAAACAAACGTCAAACTGGACGAGTGTAGTGAGCTCAACGGAGTATGATCATCCCAGGATGGGTGCCTCATTAAAACCTCCTTAGGTAGCAAAAACCCAGTGGGAAAAATGCTCCTAATCGTAGGAAAAAGAGTACATTAAGATCATGTGAGTATGCTTCTGGATACTCCCCCTGAGTTAGACATAACTTCTAAATAAGAGAACTACAAGCGATTCAATTAAGATAATTTGCGCATACCGATCCCTTGGACAAGCTTCTGGAAGGTTGACTTCGGCAGTGATGTCGTGTAGAGGTAGGCAAGGTTGTCTGGAATCGGCTTGCATGACTTCAAATCTCCTGATGCTTTGCTGATGTAGATGTAGATGCAATATGTCTTGGCGTTGGCTTCGTTGATGTATCATGGCTTGTTCGGGTTGATACATGCGGCATAGTCTTCATGGATCGTCGTTGGGACTCAACGATGGATGAAAACACAGCAAGTACTTCGAATATGCTCAACAAGAACTTCTAACCATGTCTCACGTGTGGCGTAGTGAAGTGAGGTGAGTCTTGGAACGATTTGAAGATTTTGCAACTAAGGTCATATCGTGGACCTCCAAGATATTGCGATATCCCTAACGGTAAAGACATAACCATTTAGGGATTTTGCCTTGTACGGGTTTGATAAGTAACCAGCGTCAGCATAACAAACAAGGCAAGCATCACTTTGAGGATTAGGAGGGTTGGATCTGCTCGAGATGCGTTGAGATTTGATTTGCCCAAATTCGTAGTACCTTCAAGGAACGTCTTTAATACCAATTCAGTGGTTGCGTGTAGGCGCGGTGCTGCATCTATACCAAGATCAACAGCGAATGAGATGTCCTGTTTAAATACAATGAGCTAAGTACAACGAAGCGCAAAGTTGAACTTTAGATATGGAATTTCAGATTCCATAACCTCTTCAAGGGTCTCATTTGCATATAACGTATGGACGATCAAAGGTATACTCAAAGGTAACACATTCGGGGGTGTAGTTCGACTGGTAGACCAAAATACTGTCAGAACAATGCTTTAACTTCAAGTCAAGGCATAAACGAGTTTTCCTAAGATCCTTCATCTCAAATTCCATCTTCAGGTGCGAGTCAGTTTTCTCATGCTCTTTCCGGAGTCTTAGTGAGATTCGTGTTAACGACATAAACTGTAACTCTAGCAATTTGGAATAAGACTTCATAGTTTAACACGCAAGGGCATTCACTCATATCCTTGACTAATCAAATAATCACATAGACGGGTATACCATATCCGTCGGATTTTTCAATCCATAAGTGAACGCCTCAAAACGAGTTAAGAGGGTGTTCCGTGGTTTTGGAACTATTTGAACCAGTCCATGTAATTCTTCAGGAACTTACATGTTAATCTCCGTATCTATATCCCCATGGAGAAAACACTAACCACATTTCATAATGCTGCTATCAATCACATGATGTTTTGAGAGAAACCTTGCGCCGTAAGGCGTGCATCATATCGCACTATTTCATTCATCTCATAACGCTTCCTTTCCCACTTGTAACATAATAGGGTTACCTTGGGCAGTGTAGGAACGACAGGTCTAATACACACTTTGGTAAGGAATTTGACCTGGATTGTAACTTCAGTTATCCAATCAGTTCTACGCTGTCACTTAATCAACGGAACACGGTTCGATATCGTCGCTTTTCATTTATGTCGGTAACTACCATATAAATGAAAACATCATTGATGATAATCTCATTTCAATTCCATTTAGCTCACCCAAACTAGTATACTGGACCAAGAACTTCAAGTCTCGGGAGTAATCCGGATTAATCTCATGAGATGGAAATGATTTGAGACAGCGATCGAGTTCAGATTCATTGTTGATTCGTGTCTTCCTCTTCCAGAGAAGTGAATCCTATGAACCGAATGATCTATCATGCTCCAGGCCAAGACAGATTGATTGGCTATCCGTCGGTATACCAGACCGTCTAACAGGGGTGTCCAAACCGTCCAACAGGGGCGGCACACCCTCTAGGGATGTTAACTTGACGTCCGTTAAGTACGTCTATCCTTGCCGGCATGTTTGCAGCTGGTATATGATCTCTTCACTTTAGTTAGATCAGAGGAATGCGTATGGAGCAACATTATGAAATCTAGAATTCATCGCACTTGCTTATCACACTTGTGCGGTATGGGGATCGAGATGAGACATAGTGGGCAACGTCCACTCAAATTCGCGTCGTTTTACAGGAATGTTGACATTCTTATCTCCCCTTAACGGCGAGAAGACTGTCTCATTAAAGTGACAACCCGCAAATGAGCAGTAAAGAGATCGCGTGCAAGGGCTCGAAGAGAGCTGGTGTGAAGGAGAATCATGATCAACAAAAGATACACATCCTTCTTTGAGGACCCATAGTGGTACGTTGCGGCGGCGTAACTTGGCACATGGAATGCGCACCCAAATGCGTAAATACGAAAATCGTCAGGTTCGTACCCAGTAACAGGATTGCATAGCCCTAGGCAGAAATCGAAAACTTGGTACGTTTACCAAAATTCGGGTGATCATATAAATTGCGCTTTATGATCGCTAGGCGAGGCTATTTAGGGTGAACATGGGAATTCGATGTTCAATTAGAAACCCAAAACGACATGCAATACTTTATCGAAACCCGTCGATATAAACTCTTCGACATTATCCAGTCTTTCGGACCTTAAGGGATAAGTAGGGTGGTGAGCCCTTAATTGTCAAGAGGGTTTAGCAGTAATGTGTGTGGACAAACATGTGACTAGTTTGTCGATTCATCAACCAAAACCATAAGTCTTTATATGGTCCGCATTTTGGTTGGATTAGTCCACATATATTCCCTTGAATCCACTGTGAAAAGAGAGTCATTTCATATCTTTACAAGGGATGATTTAGAAGATCAATTTCCCTAATGAGCATGCTTGGCAAAGTGTGCTTGTAGGCACAATATCCTTACTTCAGATAAGGAGATGCGTTGAAGCATCATTATTCGACCTAAGTGTCCCAAAAGGTCGTGCCAAAGCAAGTAAACTGCTCAATCACCAGGCTCCAGGCCGGCCACATGTGGTATATTCCCAGTTGGGAGACAACCCATTGGCCCCAAATCAAAGTTTCAGGCTCATTTTTGGAGGTGGTGCAAAGATATTTCACTCTATTTTCTTCAGTGGTTTCATTTATGATCATTGTCATCTCGAATATCCTTAAAAACTCATCGTCAGGGAGATTTTAAGGTCCCTTAAATGGTGATGTAGTACCATTCATACAACGAGGAGCGTGCCAATGCTCTTAATCAGGTTGGATAAACCTGAAGTCATTGTTAAAGATGTGATTTAGGTGTAAAGTTAGTGTGCGTAGTACGCATTCAGCCAGACAACTAACTTTCCCACATTCCAACCTAATCACGTGTTTAATTGAATCAGTCACATGTACTAAGAAACATGATTCAATTAACTCATATTCGAGGACAATATCAACAAGATTATCCATAAGTAAAACATACACCAAACTTGAATCCAAAAACATGGAAAAATGTTCACAAAGTAAGTGGTTTACTAAGGGGATTCGGCCATCAAGGCTATCCATGTCAAAATTTTGCTTTTCCAACGATGTTTGGTAAAGCAAAATCAGTCTCACATATTGACTATTAGAATGGTACTCCTTAACAACATTGGTAGGGGCACGAACAAGTGCATAATCAATGATCTATTTCATAGAGACGGAAGTAGATTCTGCAATGTTAAGGTTTGGGAATACTATCCCTTATTCTTGAAGTTTTAGGTCTTAGGTGCCAAGGATCATGCTTCGGGCATGATGCCACACCTTGGCAGGCCTGATTCTACCATACGTTGTAAAAACAAACTCGAAATTGGATTGTGGGAGAGACAGACCCAAACTTGGGTTCAATAGGCTTTAACCGAACTGGGTTGAGCCATTCGGTAGACTCCAGCGGAACCGAGTCTATACCGTTTTCTCACGTTTGTGGTAGTATTCAGATCCGAGAATTTGGTAAACTTCCGCTTTCTACACTGCTGTTTCAGGAGCGAGTGAGAAACATGGAAGGACGAGAAAAGTATTCTCTAGTCAAAATTCGATAGGATTTATAAACTTCAGAATTGTACTCATTCATGGATATAATCATGGTGTGCTTCAGGTAATGTCTTTCATGATTAAACGGTCCGTAAGAGCGAGCCAAAGAGCCATGGAATCCTCGTTCGGGAGGTATTTCCATTTGTAATGCTTCGGGCATAAGTCTTCAAATAAAGATCATGGCGGAGGCTGATTCAACTCTTCCTTGCCATTGTTGGCTTCAATGGTTTCTCAGCTACTTAATAGTCAAATGGGAGATTCACGTCTTGTACCCCACAGTAAGTGGTTTCTAATAGAAACGTCCAAATCTGGAAAATCGAACTTGTGACGGTTTGACAATCCACTGAATTGGAGGGAACAAGATTGTGATTTGGTGCTATGGGAATGAATCATCCATAAGCATCAAAGTTAGAACATTTGAGTTCTATGACATGGTTTTCATGAAAAACATCAGGTTTTCAAGGGTGTATTGTTTTATGAAAACTTCGGGTTTCAAAGCCACTAAATTCGTCGATAGAGGTTCCTGCAAGAAACACAGAATGCAATATACTAACTAAGTGTAGTGGATTTGGGGTTTTTCGGGAACTCAAGTGTGAGAGCTTCGTTACTACGAAAGTATGTGACGGTTCAAAGTAGAAAGATAAATTATTGAATCGTTAATGTCCAAAAGTGATCTTCATGTCAAGAATTTTGGATTCATTATCAGATTAATGGACTGCAGGTCACTTTTAATTAATTCAATAAATCGGGACCAAACGGGGTCGATTATAGATGCAAATTAATATTAACATAATATTAGTGGATCGAAATTAAAGCCCCAAAAATATTTGGGCTTTGTGCAGTGGCTAAGGGAAGGCACGGGGTGCCTAGAGTAAAAGTCACACGGCCCAAAATGGCCTCGGGATATGGCTGCAGGCCACGGGGAGGGAAGAAGTCCCCCAGCCGCAGCTGGGTTTTAGTTTGGACCGAGGGAGGGCACTAGGGGTGGGTTCGGTTTTTGGCCGAAACCGAAAACCAAACTGAAGTTCCTGTTCGGTTCGGTTCGGTTTTTCTTCGGTTTTTTTCGGTTTCGGTTTTTTCCGGTTCGGTTTTTTCCTTCTTTTTTTTTTTTTTTTTTTTTAAATCTGGATATTGGTAAATTAGCCCAAAAGAAGATCTGCCAAATTAACCCAAAAGACCCAACAAACAGTAAAGCTCAAGCCATAAAATACCAAAAAAAAAAAAAAAAAGGGCTTCTTGCTGAAGCACCCGTCGCCGAGCATCCCTACTAGCACAAACCCTTGCCACCAACCAACCGACGCCTTGTCGATTGCAACATCCAGCCATGAGCACCTGTCCGAACACAGCCAAACAGACGAGAACCAACCAAGGGTTTAATAAAGAGTAAAGATCCAAAAACCAAAGATCTTTACCACATAGACAAATCCAAGAATAACATCAGCCAATTTTCGTTCAAAAATTCATCACTTAACCTCGAAAATAATCGTCCGGAACATATGAACTAAGAGATTTGAACCATTCAAATTCAATCATACACCCCTATTAGCCCATTCTACTGGCCTAATTCATAAAAACCCAAAAAATTGAACAGCTCAGATCTCTTTCTTTCCCTCTTGAACGACATGGATTTCTTGATCTGCATGACTATTGGAAATTATTTCATATATTTTTTTTCAATTGAAACTACGTAAATATTATATATACCTGGAACTGCTACCCTTAAATTGGTGAACACTTTTATCCACAAATTTATAATTAACACACTACTGATCTCTGCACCCAAAAATTTAAAAAATAAAAGAAAAATGAATGAAGAGATCCTGACTGTAGAAACCAAACCTGCACTGCCGGCAAGGCTCACTTCACCGCGCCATCCAGCGTGCGCCGCGTGCTGATGAGCGCGCCTTTCTCCTCCGACCTCCGCTCCCGGTGCATAAGGAAGACGAGGTCCAGGTGGTTCGCGGGCCCTTCAAGAGCCGCGAGGGCAAGGTCGTCCAGGTCCACCGCCGCAAATGGGTCATCCACATCGAGCGAATCACCCGCGAGAAGGTCAATGGCTCCACAGTGGGAGAGAGAGAAGCTGAGAATTCGACAGTGGGAGTGGGGAGAGAGAGAGACTGAGAGACTGAGAGACTAAGAAGACAGAAATAGGGGTAGATGAAATGGTAAATGGGGCGGCTAGGGTTTTGTGTTTGGAAATCTTATAATGAATTAAAGATCTAGAATTAGTATAAATATTTTACTAGTACGTATGTAGCAACAGAAAGCTTGTTGTCAAGTTGGCTGAAGCAAATACTCACAACCAAAAGGTAAGGAGTTCGAACCTTGCCTCAGGTTTTGAGTATTTATATATGATTTATATAATTAATATATATTAAATAATTATATAAATCGGTTCGGTTCGGTCCGGTCCAGTTTCTGGACCATCAAAACCGAAACCGAACCAACCTATTTCGGTTCGGTTCGGTTCACTTAGTTCGGTTCGGTTTTTTTTGGTTTTTTTCGGTTTCGGTTCGGTGTTCAGCTCGGTTTTTTTCGATTTTCGATTTTTTGAACCCACCCCTAGATGGCACAGGAAAGTCCAGCAGCAGGCTGTCCTTAAGGGTTTGTGACACGGGTAGCCTAGAAACTTGGGGCCATGCGTGTGTGCATGATAAGGCCGAGGGCTGGCATGTGCGTCTATATGGGGGCCCAGCCTCAAAACGCTGGTTCATGGCTGTGGGCCAAGACAAGAAGGTAGGGCTGCAGGCCCGTGTCGAGGTGAAGTCCAGGTCGGGGCCTGGTGACAATGAGCTGGGCTTCAGGCCAGCAGGTTTGTCAATAGTGGTGGTGCGGTGGGTGTGCGGCACCATGCCCATTCCCTTTTTTTTTTTTTTTTGCTTTTTTTTTTCAAATCCATTAGGGTTTAGGGAACCCTAATTTGCTTGTAATTTGTGTTTATACTTTGACTCACAAATTCCACATAACAATTTAATTGTGCGATGCATGAAACAAATATATATATATTGACAAATATATGAACATATACAATATATATATCAGAAGGAAAATATAAACATAGGGGGTTCATGCATCATGGGGAATGTTTTCATGCTTCAGAGTCGTTTCAAATATCTTCCTTTATTTTAAGCGTACCTGATTGGCAGAAAACGAATAAGCCTTTGAATTTGTAAAAGATCCTTCTCAGAAAGCCAGAATTGCATCTCCAAAGTGTTGTATCAAGTTCAACATAGAAAAATTAAATTGAATCAATAGCATGTATATCAATTCAATAAAATAGTAAATTAATCACAAAAAGAATGATTAAAACGTAATACTCCCCTGATTAAAGAATAAACTCTCTTTAGCGCAGCGTCAAGAGCGTGCTGATAACGTGTTGTAGGCATAATTTACTGAACAATTATGGAGGCCAAAAAGTGAGAGAAGGGGTGCGGCAATTGAGAAAGATGTGTAATTGTGGGTGTGTGTTATCTCGCCCCATTGTGCCTTTATTTATAGTAATATAAAGGATAAATACCTTTCCCTTTGGGATTACAACATTTAATAGGTAATCTACTCCTAATAGAAATATAAGATACTTTCCCATATTCTCTAGGATTTACACAATCACATTCCTATTCCAATAGAACTGCAACATAAGGTTTTTTTTTCTTTTCTATAAATACATGACCATGATCCTTCACCTTACACCACATTTCAATATTCTCAAATACTTTCAATCAATCTTTTATTATTATCCGAAATTAAAGGTAAAATTATATTTTATTATTTTATAAAATAAAAAATGCTAAGTTTTAATGAAAATGAATTGGACTAAGTTTAATTTAACAAAAAATCATTTTATAACTTTATTTAATTAAAAAAACTTAAATTTTAATGAAAAAAATTTAAATTTTAACGAAAATGACAAAAGTTTAATATAGTAAAAAATAAAACAGAAAAAGTAATTAAAAAACTGACACGAGTGCGCATATCCATTACACACATTATTTCTGAAATTGAACGGCACTATACTATTTTTTAAACTGAATAGTACTACACTATTTCTGAAACTGAACTGTATTACACTGTTTCTGAAACTGAACACTATTTCTGAAAAATAAACACTAATTATTCTTGAAACTAAACACGAGTTCTACACTATTTTTGCAACTGAACACGGGTATTACACTATTTCTAAATATGAATAAGGACACTATTTCTAAAACTGACCACATACACTATTTTTGAAACTGAATACAAGTTGGCGTGCATTGACTATTTCTTAAACTGAATATGTTATCGCTCTAGGAAGTTTAACGATCATTCTTCTCCCTATATTCTTGCAATTTCTCGGTATTTTCTCACATTCCAAATACCTTTTATTCTCTTTCCAAATACCTTTTATTCTCTTAATTTTCTTCGATTCTCATTAAATTTTCTCTTGATCTCTTCAATTTCTTAGCCTTCTACACCAATTACTTAATTCTCTTCCATTATCCGCAAATCGGCAGCTTCCTCTTCTCCTCCACCCACAATCTCACTTTCTTCCTCTGCAAAATTGAAAAATAACGCAAATCAAATCAATAAAATCGAATACAAAAATATTCATCAAACTACAAATTTGTTGAACGTTAAAGCCAAGAAAAGTAAAGATACTGGTGCTTAATTTCGGAAAAGGATCCTCTACGGATCCACTTTGTAGGATCCCCACATCTTAACTGTTCATCGTACATCATGCAACTAGTTTTCGTTAGATACTATTTGTGTTTAATTTTAAATAAAAAAAAATTAAATGATTTTTGACCACACGATACACGATGAATGGCTAAGATGTGGGATCCCTAAGATCCCCACAAAATAGATCAGGATGGGATCCAATTTCCTTAATTTCAAGCTGCTTCCTTGCCAGCAGATCTCACGCCAGCCATAGGCTTGATCTCACGCCAACCAGCAGACCTACACTTGAGCCACCAACACCTAGGCTTGTGGAAACCTAGAGATTTTGTTGGCTTGATGAATTAATTTCTAGTTTCTACCTAATATATGATCAACCAATGCTCGGTTCTTATTAAAAAAAAAATAATAATAATAAGCATTGCACGTGCTTTTTATAGATTTTTTTTAGAGCTACTAGATCCACTTCATTGTCTTATTTTCTCACCCACGTTATAATCTCACCCACCTTAAAAAGTTAAAAAATTAAAATGCTATTTCCTCACCCACTATTATTCTCAAAATAACCTTTAATATATACATACATATGAAATTATAAAATTATCTCTTAAAAAATATAAACAAATAATATGTAAATGGAAATCACTAAGGTTTGCAAATTCAAATGGAAACTACAGAGGATTCAAAAGAATTCGACAACGACAAATTCAAAAATACGATGGACAAATTCAAATGACCCACACACAAATTATTCTTCTACTTTTTCAATAGAAACATAATCTTCTATCTCTTCTGTAGAAGCGTCATCTTCCACATCTTCAATGAAAAAGTCATCTTCTAAGTCTATTGATATTTTTTTACTTTCTTTGAAAGAAAGGAGATGAAAATATGAGTTAAGGTTTAAGGCAGACAAATCGTCTACCACGCCCAATTTTTTTTTTTTTTTTAAATTAAGCAAAACAAGATAATTAATGTCTTTATAAGTATTTTTGCAAATGGACAAATTTGTAATTAAAAAAATTATTAAAAGGTGGGTGGAAATATATAGGGTGGGAATAACATCACTTTTTTTTTTACTATTTTATCCTTATCATTAAATTATAATATGACTTTTGGTTAAAATTCAAAGTTTTGAAGTCATTTTCATTAGTTTTTCTTATTTTAATACGAATTACCTGAATTATTCAGTTTAAGGATGAAGATACACTTGGGCAGTTATTATTCAGTAAGGCTGTTGAGTTGCTTAGGCTGAGGGAGGCTGTCAATGATGGAACTGCTCTAATTTTCATAGGAAAAACCGGAATTAAAGTCCCAAACATTAATATATGGGCTCTTGGAAAGAGAAAAAAACAAAAAACAAAAACGTCTATTTTTATGTATTTATACAGTAGAAAATACAAATAGGTCTACTTATTTTTTGTATACAGTATACTTATTTTTTGTGTATTTATACAGTAGAAAATACAAACACCTCTTTATTTATAAAGTAACTATTAGAAGGGCGTAACCCGTAGTAGATTATTTTAGACTGGATTTGGATCTTGATGAAGCGACCATGATATTTGCCTTAGATCCACCATATCATATGTTTTAATACCGTTTGTTGAACTTGCCCCCAAATGGTTTGCCAAACTTCCCATGCTGAAATTTGCCATGACCATAGCCGGGGGCACCCCATAGCCATGGTAAGCGCCACAGCCATACGCAGGAACACCTGCGACAGCACCTCCAGCTAACATCCCACCCATTTCAATGCCAGCAGCTCCATACCCTGTAAGCAATAATCTTTCATCAGTCACTAAGAAGACAAAAATAATATTCTACTTTGATGTATCATTCTAATTGGTTCTTCATATATGGTGATCGGTAGTTGAAAGAAAATTAAGAACATCACTTGATAAATGTCAATGTGATTGAGAAAATATGTTTTCAAAAGGGAACTGTTATAGGCCGCCACTCTAAAATTCTTATTATGCATCCAAACTTAAATGATATTTAGAAAGAAAAACATTATTTTGAGAAGTGTAAAATGAGATTTTTGGAGTACCAATAACAATTATATAGTTTCTCCTGTTTCATCATTTCGTGTCTAATTGATTGTCATGCTAACTTACAAAAATATGGTCTCCTTAGCATTTTCCTTTATATAGTTCTCTTCTCTATCTCTTCCATTGAAAAGAAGGGGAAAAAAATCAGACTGTCATCGTTCAATAAAATTTTGAATTTGAGTTGACAACAACAAGGCTGGACTTGGCTTCACACCAAATGCACTTGTGAGGATTTCAAGCAAAGCGAAAAACGCTAGCACTCAACACATCAGTGTAAGCGTTGAACAAAATCAAGAGGAGCCTGAACCCGCCCCTCGGAGGTCTGTCTTCAACAGGATGAATCATTCAAGGCCCAGAAATTCGGCACTTAATCGCATTGGTGGTCAAGACCGAACCTCCATCTTCAAGAGGCTTAGCGCGCCAACATCCCAAAGACAAAGCAACACGACTGGCTCTCCTCCATGACGGTCAGCTATGGAAAGACTTGAAGATAGCAAGAAGCCTTCTAGAAAGAGGGAAACAGCCCCGAGGAAGAAAAGCTCGACGAGCTAGCAAAAAATGCTATGTTCAAAGTTCGATTCCTTCGAGGATGAAGCGCCAAGTAATCTTGGAGGTTGACACAAATGGGCCACTGAAAGTAAGATAGCGCACCATCATCCATACCGGACAATCTTCATGCCAACAAGCTCGAGAGGACAACATTGAAGGGGAGATCCGAGATGTCTTCCACATCACCATCCAAGAAGGCAAAGAAGACGAAATCCCCGAGGAAGATGTCGCTGCTGCGCCACCACAACTCGAAGATGGGGGACAAGCCACAATTGATGACCTAAAGGAACTCAACTTAGGCACGAGCGAGGATCCAAAGCCTATCTACGTAAGTGCACTACTAAGTGCGGACGAGATGGAGGAGTACTACCAGCTGTTATTAGAGTACAAAGACATCTTTGCTTGGACCTACAAAGAAATGCCCGGCCTTGACCTTATCATCGATGTGCATCATCTTACAGTCAAGCCTGGAATGCGGCCAATAAAGCAAACTCAAAGACGTTATCGATCCGAGCTCATCCCACAAATTGAGGTCGAGGTGGACAAGCTAATCAAAGCAGGCTTCATTCGAAAGGTGCAATACCCCAAATGGATCTCCAACATCGTCATTGTCTTCAAGAAATCTGGACAAATACGTGTTTGCGTAGACTTCCGGGACCTCAACGATGCTTGCCCGAATGACGACTTCTTCTTGCCAATCATCGAAATCATGGTGGACGCAACCACTGGACACGAGGCACTGTCATTCATGGACGACTCTTCTGGATACAATCAAATTCGCATGGCTCTCGAAGACGAGGAACTAATAATCTTCCGTACTCCAAAAGGTATCTACTGCTACAAGGTGATGCCCTTTGGTCTGAAAAACGCTGGAGCTACATATCAACGCTCGGTGCAGAAAATCTTCAATGACATGCTACACAAAAACGTAGAATGCTACGTAGACGATGTGGTGGTCAAGACAAAGAAAAGATCAGATCACTTGAAGGATTTGCGAATGGTGTTCGAAAAGCTGAGAAAATACAACCTCAAGATGAACCCGTTAAAGTGTGCATTTGGCGTCACCTCTGGAAAGTTCCTCGGCTTCATTGTCAAGCACCGTGGCATTGAAGTGGATCAATCAAAGGTCAAGGCCATTCAAAACATGCCTGAGCCAAGAAACTTGCGCGAGCTAAAGAGTCTACAAGGGACGGTTAGCTTTCATCAGATGTTTCATCTCCAACCTTGCAGGGCGTTGTCAACCGTTCAGTCGACTCCTGAAGAAAGATGTTCCGTTTGTATAGGACGAAGCATGCCACAACGCTTTCAAAAGCATAAAGAAGTATTTATCAAGTCCACCTGTCTTGGGGTCACTTGTGCCCGGAAGGCCGCTTATATTGTACATCGCCACTCAGGAAAATTCAGTTTGAGCGCTCTTGGCACAAGAGAATGAATCCCAGAAAGAATGAGCGCTTTACTACCTTAGTCGAACCCTCACCGGCGCTGAGTTGAACTACTCCCCGATAGAAAAGATGTGTCTCGCCTTGGTGTTCGCCATCTAGAAGCTCAGGCACTACATGCATGCTTACACCATCCACCTAGTTGCTAAAGCTGACCCGGTCAAATACGTCATGTCCAAACCAGTCTTGACAGGGCGACTAGCTAAATGGGCATTGCTTCTCAACCAATACGAGATCATCTACGTCTCAGCTAAAACCGTCAAGGGACAAGCGCTAGCAGACTTCCTTGCCGATCATCTAATCCTAGCTGATTGGAAAATCTCAGACGACTTGCTTGACGAGGAGGTGTTCTACATCGACGTCTTCCCGACATGGGTGATGTTCTTCGACGGATCCGCACAAGCAGACAGAGCGGGGGAAGGAGTAGTATTCATGTCACCACAAAGGTAAATACTACCTTATTCCTTCCAACTAAGCGAATTGTGCTCCAACAACGTCGCTGAGTACCAAGCACTGATCATCGGACTCCGGATGGCGATTAACATGGAAATCACAACCCTTGAGGTGTACGACGACTCCAAGCTCATAATCAATCAACTACTAACTGAATATGAGGTGAGGAAAGATGATCTCGTCCCATACTTTCGGCTGGCAACTCAACTGCTACAAAAATTCGAGGCCGTGACACTAGAACACGTGCCAAGAAAAGAAAATCAAATGACAGACGCTCTCGCCAACCTAGCCTCAAGTATGACGCTAGGAGAAGATGAAGCTATAGATGTGCCAGTTTGCCAAATATGGGTGATCCCGCTGGTTACTGAACAAATATCATCTCAGTACTTCCGGTCGATGCTGAAGAGTGGAGACAGCCGCTGGTCGACTACTTGGAGCATGGAAAGCTTCCAGATAATCCTAGACACCGCTCTGAAATACGTCGATGAGCACATCGCTTCCTCTACTACAAAGGAACACTCTACCGACGCTCTTTTGAATGAGTACTTCTGAGATGCCTAGGTGAAGAAAAAGCCAATCAAGCCATGGAAGAAACACACTCAGGTGTATACGGGGCGCATCAATCTGGACCAAAGCTACATTTCCAGCTCAAAAGAATGGGTTACTACTGGCCAAGCATGGTGAAGGATTGCATGGAACACGCCAAAATGTGCCAAGCCTGCCAATTCCATGCCAACTTCATACATCAACCGCCCGAGCCGTTGCACCCTGCAGTTGCGTCATGGCCGTTCGATGCATGGGGATTGGACGTCGTAGGACCAATTGCGCCAAAGTCATTTGTAGGAGAAGCTTACATCTTAGCTGCAACAAATTACTTCTCCAAGTGGGATGAAGCCATACCCCTAAAAGAAGTAAAAAAGGAAACTGTCGTCCATTTCATCAAAGAGAATATTATCCATCGATACGGTGTGCCCCGCTACATTATCACCGACAACGGAAAACAGTTCTCCAACTGACTCGTGGACAAGCTCTGTGAGAAATACAAGTTCAAGCAGCACAAGTCTTCTATGTATCATGCCCCGGCCAATGGTCTTGTAGAAGCATTCAACAAGACATTGTGCAACCTCCTGAAGAATGTGATCGGTCGAACAAAAAGAGACTGGCACGAAAGAATCAGCGAAGCGCTTTGGGCATATAGCACGACACATATGACTCCTACCCGAGCTACACCTTATGGCGTGGAGGCTATTCTGCCGCTCGAAAGTCAAATCCCCTCACTAAGGATGGCTATACAAGAAGGCTTGAGTGATGAGGAAAATGCAAAGCTACGACTTCAAGAGTTGGAAGCACTTGACGAAAGAAGGCTCGAAGCTCAACAACACTTGGAATGCTACCAAGCACGGTTTTCCAAGGCATTCAACAAGAAGGTCCGCCCAAGGTCTTTTCAAGCTGGAGATCTCGTCCTTGCATTACGTAGGCCTATCATCACAACTCACAAGACAAAGAGCAAGTTCGCATCAAAGTGGGATGGACCATACGTAATACAAGAAGTCTACACCAACTGCGCCTATTTGATCATGGCGAAAGACGGCTTGAGGATTGGCCCCATAAACGGCAAGTTCTTGAAGCGGTACTATGCTTGAGACCAACACTCCTTGCCTGCACGAGTTGAAACTGCACCATGGCACCAAAGCTCCTGGTCCGCACGAGCGTAAAAGGCGACAACCAAGACGCTTCTTGCCTGCACGAGTTGAAACTGCATCATGGCACCAAAGCTCCTGGTTCGCACGAGCGTAAAAGGCAACAACCAACAATGCTCCTTGCCTGCACGAGCCTAAATTGCACACGGCACCAACGCTTCTGGTCCGTAAGAGCATAAACTGCGTACGGCACAAAATATATATACCAAAAAAAATATGTATTTGAACTACGTTATGACTTGATCTTTTCTTTGGAAGGGTACGTAGGCAGCTCGAACATTTAACTTTGAGTTCAGTCACATCAAAAAAAAAAATCATTAGGCCTGTCTCCATTTCTTCTTGGCCTACAACACGGCCCAGCAACTCATGCCCTCCTCCGCAGCGACCTGTGAGCCTTGTGACGATCAGCAGCAGCAGTACGAAAACCCTCATGCAGCAGCGAACGATGGCAAAACACGGCGACGTCACCACCGAGGAAAGTTGTGACCAAAAGGCACTACACAGCAAAATCTCGCTGCAGTCTTTCTTGCACAGCACCACAGTAGCGCACCACTGAGGGAAAACTGTGATCAAATGGCATTACACAACGAAACCCTGCTGCAGTCATTTGCACAACCCCACACGATTAAAGTGACAGACTGCAACAAGCTCCAAGTGGCGGCAAGAGGGACGGAGACGTCACCGTCAAGGAAAGTTGTGACCTAAAAGGCACAACCCCACACGATCAAAGTGACGCCCTTCAACAAGCTCCAAGCGGCTGCAAGAGGGACGGAGACGTCACCGCCGAGGAAAGTTGTGACCTAAAAGGCACAACCCCACACGATTAAAGTGACGCCCTTCAACAAGCTCCGAGCACGGGCAAAAGAACTTTCGTCAAAACAGCAAGGGAATGAGTACCTACAAAAAAAAAAAAAACCAGCAGCAAAAGAGCCCAGCCATTCTCGGCCCACAAAGCTACAAATCCAGGCCCACGCCTGCTTCAAGCCCTCTCGGCCTTCTTCCTGCATGCACCACGATCTCCGCCAGCTACCCCGAGAGCAACAGCCATATACCGAGGTACCGGAGCCACGTCGACGACGGCGTAGCAGCGGCACCACCCTCGTGGATCTCTCATTCCTCTCATTCCGTCTCTGTGGAACTTCGGGGCACCAACTCTTTTCTCCTCCCCTGTAACTCCGGCGAGTTTGGACCAGGTCCATCAAGCTCCTTCTTCCTCCCGCAGCTCGACCTAGTGCACCGTGTGTGTGTTTGTCCCGAGTAAACTCCATACCCAACTCGAACCCGCAGCGGCTCATGCACTCCTCCCCCACCAACCATGCACGCCACCTCACCGTCGCCTGGTCCCTTATCTCTAGCTACATCTGGATGCCCGATGGCAGGAAGCAAGCCAAGCTTCGAGTGATACGGAGCACATATGGTGCTGACAGTGTTGACGGCGATTCCAAGGGTCGCTGGCAGTGCTAGTGTTCACGAGGGCACCACCTATAAGGTAGACATGGTGAGCAACGAGCGCACTCCTACTCTATGGCCTTCGCTGCCTCTTTGAACTCGTCCTCATCGTTCTCTGCCCCGACTGCTCTATCGCCTCGCCCAGCACCACCTTCTCTTCCGCTCTTCCGTCTTCTTCCTGACATGGTGGCGCTTCTAGCGTTGCTGCAGCCTTAAACTGTTGGTGCATCTCGACCATCAGCACCGCCTCCATCCATGCAGTCTACAAACAACCTCTACTGCCTCGCCTAGCGCCACATTCTCCTCCACGATTCCGTCGTCCAGGATGATCTTCATCGTCTTGTGGTTCGACATGCTGGAGCTCATGCTATTATCCTTCAGCGCCTATGCCTTCATGATCCTCTCCATGCTGGCATGACCATCAACACCACCCTCGTGGATCTTCCAGCCTCCTCTCCCTCCGACGACATGGCAGCGGCAACTGGTGATCCCTCCCTCTGCAACGGTTGTGCCCGGCCCTCCTCCTTCCTCTGCCTCCGTCATCCTCCCCTGCAAGTTTTCTTCTACTCCGTCGACTGCCCGTCATTTATATAAAAAAAAGGAAGAAGAAACGGGATGGTGGAGATATGGTGGATAACACCATGCAAAGAAAATGATAAAAAAAAAAAATGGTGGTGCCTAGTCCACCGAAAGCAAAAGAAGAAAAAAAAATAGTGCTGCCAGGTGCACCGAAAGAAAAAGAAGAAAAAATATATATATATTTAAAATAATAATAATAATAATATGTTTTGTGCGATGTATGTGTGTATGCGCTGTGTGTGTGTGAGCACCACCGAAAGTAAAGAAAAAATAATTAAAATATAAAATATAAAAAAAAGGGTAATGACAGGCATCATTACTTGAAGGATGTTGCTGTGTGTGGATATATTTGTTATATACAAGTAGTAATTTTGTGGGGTTTGAAACTCACATGGTGCCAGACAACTCATATGGTGCCAGTCGCACCGACAGCATACATAAAAATAAAAAAATAAAAAAGGGGTGATGGTGCTGTAAGTGGATAGGTCTACATTGGATGAAATAAACCTCATTTAATGATTAAAAGAAATATACATTTTTCTTACATAAGTAACAAGAATGAGCCTTCACAAGGGTTGACCAAGTGGCGCCTCATCACTCGGCGGAACTCCAAGAAGTAGAGGCGCCATAGGTTGATTGTTTAGAGCCTCAACACTCGGTAAAACTCCAGAGGACGAAGGCAATAGGTGCCTCTGGAGTAAAGCCACAAACATCTGATGGTCACCTTGAATCCGACTTTCGGATTCCTGCAGCTGGTCAAGCTTTCTCTTCATGCTCGTCGAGTAACTATTGGCAAGCATGTGCAACTCCCTATTCTCGTGCCGGAGCCCTTTAATCTCCAATTTAAGGCTCGCCACCTCAGCCGTCAAGGATTCAACCTGGCGAGTTTGAGCAAGAAGGAGTTGGCCCATATTCGATACGAAGCCCGCACACTGAACACTAAAAACCAAAGAGTCTTGAACAGCCAGCTCATCAGATCGCTTGGAAATGATCCTATTATCTTTAGAGGTGAGAAGATTTCTAGCTACCACCGTAGCGATTTTGTCATTCTTCATCACAGAATCCCCAATTGTAAGAGGACCGGTGGGGGACAAGAAGGATGGGTGCCATATATTGCCTGGAGAAGACATATCGGCATCTTCCCCAACATTCAAGTCAAGAAGATGATCAGATGGGCAAGCCATTTGCGAAAATGAGGAAGGAAGAAGAGGTCGGGTAAATCGAATTCTCAGAAATACAAAAGAGGGAAATTCCTACAGGCAACAACTCTCTGAGCATGCTTTTGGAGCACAATTGATTCCTCTATAAAAAAAAAGAGGCAACAGAGCTGCCTATTCAGAAATCGAAGAGGCAACAAGGCCACTGGTTCAGAGATCGAAGAGGCTCCGCTCTCCAAATTTCAAAAGTCGTGCTGCCTGTTCAGAGATCGAAAAGGCGCCGTTCTATGAATTTCAAAAGATCGGCTTTTCCAGATTTGTCAGCACCTTTCACAAGCAACCTCAGCTTTGTGTAAATTACGGGCAACTTTGTCAAAGATTTCTGATAAAGTTAAAAACCCGTGAATCTTACTTTTTCGATTACCCAATGGTTGCCGACAAGAGTAAAGGAATAGTACCACTACTGGTTGTTGAGAAATCCCTATATATGTCGTACGTTCGTCCTTATAGCAAGGCAGACCTGCAAAAATGCCCAACCCTCATTCACCTCCGAGAGTAACACTCCTAGCAAAACCTCTCGAAATACTCAGTCTTATTCCTCCTCGAGAATACCTCTACAAACAAGTCACACCAGAGCAAAAGTATCTCATATCATCAGGGTCGAAAGCGAAACTATCTCATATCATGCTTTCTCCCTATTCTTTTCTTTGTCCTTGTTCTTACCTGCAGGACAATAAGAAGGAGAGCAATCGGGCGACACTTGGAACCAAGCTTCCAGTCAGGAACAGACTGCTTGGAACTCCTTCCCTGATTGCTTACCTAGCCTTGCTCTCGAGTACTCATCTTCAACTGATGATGTACTTCCAAAGAAGATACCACATCTGCTGGTGAACAGACAAGACGAGCGACAATGAAGCATCAATCTTGAAAATTCATCCCCTAACCCTCTTCAATACAAATAAGAAAGATTGAACAAAGAAACAGGTCATCACCTCCACCTCGTGCCTGCTTGCCAAGTGTCCAAATCCTGAAGCCGCTCCTGGTCCTATCTAAATTCAAGATCAAGCCTCAACAGCCCTTGAAGAAATCACAAGTCCGATTCAAGATCAAGTGTCCACCACCTTTGAATCAATTCTAGCTTCAGATAAAATGAGTAAATTCAAACATTTGGAGCAAGTCTTGCAGAAGAAACTTCCCAGCCCAGTTCAAGATTAAACCTGTGGAAAGCGACTTCTTCAAAAGCAAAAGTATCTCATATCATCGGGGTTGAAAGCAAAGATATCTCATGGCATGCTTTTTCCCTGTCTTTTCCTTTACCCCTGCTCTTACCTGCGAGACAAAGAGAAAGAAAGCAATTAGTCGGAACCTGAAATCAAACGTCCGATCTGGAACTGATTGCCCGAAACCTTTGCCTGGTTGCTTACCTAGCCTTGCTCTCAAGTGCTCGTCTTCAAGTGCTATGAAGGACCATTTAAAGGCAAAAGGTTGCGCACCACTTCTGCCAGGCAAAAGAAACAAGCAGAGAAGAATGCAACATGGTGAGCTAAAACATATCACTATAACATGACACCTTTGCCTGCAGAACCGCATGATCCATATGGAGGAAACGAGAACGTCCTCCAACCCAGTTCAAGAATAAGTCTATGGAAAGTTAACAATTGAAGAAAACCAAAAAATCCTCCAACCCAGTTCAAGATCAAATCTGTGGAAAGGTCAACAAGCGCAACAAAATACATGCCGATTTATCCACTACCAAAGCCAAAGATCAACTACCACGTGAAGCTCCTTGTGGTCTAATTTCATTCAAGATCAAGCCTCGACGGCCCTTGAAGAAATTTGCAATCCATTTCAAGATCAAGCCTCGACGGCCCTTGAATCGACATCAACATTGAGAAACTTCAAAACACATTGCCTACAAAGTGACAAGCACATGTTCGTGAAATAAATGTTGACCAAAAATTAAAATTTCAACGTTCACGTATCACATAAATTTTACACGTAGCGTGTGACGTAAAGAAAAATCGAAATAAATCGGAAAAGTCATCAAACAGGACACGTGTCAACACCTGGTAGAAGTGATTTATTTCATCTGATTATTTAAACCCAAAAATCAAGTTTTGGAATTCTATAAATAGGAGGCCATTTCATTCATTTCATTTCACCAATTCACATTACACCAAAACCTTGAAGCTTTGAAACTCCAAAGACTCTCAAGCAAATCCCGAAGGATCAAGAAAGCTCTCTTCGTTCTTCGCCAAATCTGCCTTCAAGATCAAGCCCCAAGGCCCTTGAAGGCCTCATGCCAAATCAAAGCTCAAGCCCTAAGGCCCCTCGAAGATCCGTTCGTCGTTCTTCAAAGCTCAAGTCTCAAGGCCCCTCGAAGATCTGTTCGTCATTTTTCAAAGCTCAAGCCCCAAGGCCCCTTGAAGATCCGTCCATCGCTCTTCAAAGCTCAAGCCCTAAGGCCCCTCGAAGTTCCGTTCATCGTTCTTCAAAGCTCAAGCCCCAAGGCCCCTCGAAGTTCCGTTCATCGTTCTTCAAAGCTCAAGCCCCAAGGCCCCTCAAAGATCCCTTCTTCAAAAGCTCAAGCCCCAAGGCCCCTCGAAGATCCGTTCAACCCTTCTTCAAAGATCAAGCCCCGACGGCCCTTTGGATCAACAACCCATCCACAAATCCGCACTACTGTTCATCCTAGATCAAGCCTCAACGGCCCTTGGATCAACAGCCCAATCCACCAAATCAACATCTTACGAAGATAGAATCAGAGGCAAATTGTAAAAGAGATTATAACCCAAAATCAAATACAAAATATTACTTTGTACACGTGTTCTTGTCTCGTTCGTTTCAGGAATTTTCCGTGTTTACAATAATACATGAACTTCTTGCTTACTCTGCCATCGTTGTGAGCATGCAATCTTCTCAAGTTACTGAGTTAAAAGTGAAGGTATAAGTGCATCATTCCTATCCATTATGCATCTTTTGAACTTAACATCTTAAGAAGTTTTTTAAGTTAATGAACAGATAATTAAGTACATAGATAGGTTTTTCCTCTTTCTGTTTGATGATCAAGGTGTCTGATATAAACTTTGTTTTTTAACTTTCGCAGAGTTTCTCAATAATTAAAATTTTGGTTGACAATGCTGGAAGCAACATTGGTGGCTTATAGCTAAGAATATGTTTATGAAACCAGTTTAACCAGGACATGATTAAGATAAGTAGTAATTACTAACCTTAAAATAAGGGTAAAATCTTGTACTTTCTCTTATTTTAGTTGGCACCGTGGATCCAAGTTGGACCATCAAATCTGGTGCAATTGTGTTCAAGGCCTTCAAAACGTTGTTGAAATTTTTGCTTGTTGTAAAATGTGACCGCCGAAATGTGTCCCGAGTTTGGCAATATCGAGAATTTTGACCAATAGTGAGTAGAAATGTAGCAACCATTTCTTCAATACAAATAAATCTTGTACCCTTCAAATGCGTCTTTTCCTTAAGGACGTCACATAGCTTTAAGAAAACATATGGATACATCCTATATAGCACCTGAAATTCTTGAGGATCCTCATTCAATACCTTGTTAATATAATTGTATCCAGTTCTACTAATAGGTCGTCGAGCCAATGGACGTTCAATATGATCATCATGTATAATAACCATTAACGCATTTAGCACTCGAACTATTGCTTGTACTGCCATCAATAGTAACTTAATGACTTCATGATATTCTTCATCTTCTCTTTCCATTTCCTCTTCAGACATGTTTTCAGACATTATATAAAGAATCACCTAAAAAAACAAAACTATATCCATTAGAACATAACAATTGGGCATCATGGGAAAATACCTTACGCAAATAAACAAACTACTTATATCATTTAAACCAAAGTAAACGTATTATCAAACAAATTAGATACTCCAATATCAAATTTGAAATAACCAAACCAAAGTCAACATGTTATCAAACAAAAGTAAATACTCCAAGATGTAAACAAATCTAAAATAACTGCATTCACTCCATATTGTATTTTATCCATTCTGAGCGTTCTTCGGGTGTCATTTTCAAGAACTCTTTTTTCATTCCCAATTTTTGAACTAACGCAACTGCTTTGTAACGATTAGGAGCATCCAAGTTTGGAGTCTCTTTGATAGCATCCCACACATTGTTGTTTTTCTCCTCTTCTTTTTTCTCCATTTCTTTTTTTTTCTCTATCTTTTTCTCTTTTCACCATTATGCTATGAATTCCTTGAATTTCAGTGGCAATTGCAGCAATCGAATCCATTCCAACAGAAACTTTTTCCATAAGAAAGATATGAGAGGTAGTCCCAGTTAATTTTCGTTCGGACTCAGGTCAAGATCTTTTCCTTGGAAGTAGCTTTTGTACGGGTGTAGCAGTGGAAGCCTCAAAATTTGCATCTAGGAAAGATGATGCATAAGATGGCGTTTGGAATAATGGATCAAGTTACTCGACGTTCTCATCAAAGAGAGGAAATTCGTCTACTCTAACTGGCCTACTTTCTTCAACTCTATATGTTGTGGCATCAATATCATCGCCCAATCCAATCGAGTTATTTCCTTTAGCTGTTCCATCACCAAAAACAGTCATCAAATCTTCATAGTCTGCAAATGTCTCTTTGCGAATACCTTGACTCTTTGGGTGAGACTAGCAAAAACAAAAACATAATAAAATTGTTAAATACAAAATGTATAAACACGAAAGATCATCATGTGAAAATAATATATTTTAAAAAAAAAACTCACCCTAAGGAAACCTTCCTATACTTCATCACTAGCTGTGAACTTCTTTGTGACAGGGTCCCAACCAAATCCTGAACTGTGTCTAAAAAGCTGGCAAATTGATTAAAATCGACCCTTCAATGTTTTCATACGGTTCTTAACATGATCTTCAGTTTTTTTACACCCAAGTTTTTCATTGAGCGCGGGAACAATTTTGGCTTCTATGGTCTGCTTACTTATTATGACATTAGCATCACGCCATCCATTGTTTACAAATTCAACAAGTAGTTGTAACAACATGCTGTTCTCTTGCACGGACCACTGATTATAGCTTCCTTTTGTCTTTTCTTGTTGTGAATCTCCCATTTTTATAATCTTACTAGATGATGCATTATAATAAAATAATGAGACATGACAATAAATGCAAAACATGATAATAGAGATTATCATAACATGATGCATAACATGATAATAAAACAATGAGACATGACAATAAAAGCATAACATGATAATAGAGATTACAAGTATAAATGATTATAAAAAGGATTGGGACAACAGATTGACATATTATTAATAGGGATTACGCAACAAGTATAATGACTATAACAACAAATCGCTGAAAAAAGATTGATTGATAGGGATTACATGATAATAATAGATTGACATATAACAACAAATCGTTGCAAAAAAACCCGCACAGAACATATAACAATGCCAACCAAATAAACCCCTAAAAATAAACAAATCGCTGAAAGAAAAAAAAAATCCAAAAAAATAGAAACAAAATCCATAATCCTATACCACAAATGAGCAGGTCGTATTTTCCCTTCTCCAGAATCTTCAGGTACCTCCTCGTAAAACCCTAATCTAAATTTTTAATTTTTCCCCCTTTGTTTCTTCGCTTCAATCCTAAACCTGCTTGGTTTTCTGTAGTTAGATTTTTGTTTTATTAACCCTAAAGCTTTGAATTGATTTGTCTGTTGGTTCGGTTTCTGCATATCCCAGATTTGTAAGATTGATCTAGGGCATATGGGAATTTTCATTGGTCGTAGTTGTTTGGTAAAATTTTTAAGTATGAGTTTCAAGCTGGGATGGTTATATGAATGGTAAAAGAAACAAATTCGCAGCTTTCACAACAAGGACAAAATCAAATCAGATGAAGAATAATGGGAAGAAGTTGCAGAGGAAGAAGGATTGTACCTTCGCTTGGACGGAGACTGGAGAAGACGCTATCTGGAGGAGAGAGCAGCACGCTCAAAATCTCTCAAAGTTTCTAGGGTTGAAGTGAGATTTGCCAAGCTCTTTGGTATTTATACATATCACCTTGAAATCCTCCAAAATCCACCAAATCACAAATCCGCTCAAATCCAATTCCTTTTTCAATACACCTAAACTTTTAGAGACTTTCAAAAAGTTATGATTGAATACACCTAAATTTATAGGGAATTGTAAGAAGTCTTTAAGAATCTCAATTGAATACACCAAGATTTTTATAAAATCTTTTAAATTTCTAATTGAATACCCCTGGAATTATTAATTCCCTGAAACTCTCTAAGAGTCCTAATTGAATACAATAATAAGGATTTATCTCTGATCAACCAAAAGTTGTTCCAGAGACTTATCTACAATAATTGAATACCCCTGGAATTATTAATACCAAGATTTAGCATTATCTACAATAATAAGGATTTATCTTTGATCAACTAAAAGTTGTTCCAGAGACTTATCTACTAAAAAACAAGATATCTAGAGCATTGTGTATGAATCAAACATATTTTTAAACATTCCAAAAAGATGAATATTCATTTTAATATAGTTTATAATTGGGTACGTTTTAATTCTGGGTTAGTACGTTTTCGTTTGACGTTGTTACGTTTTCATTTAATGTTGGTACGTTTCCATTAGATTTGAAAAGTTTAAATTTTTAGACTTAAATATAGTTGAAATTATTTAAAATATATAGCAAATATTTAAATGGGTGTATTCAATTGGGATTTTGAGGGATTTTAATTCTTTTAATGAATCTAGGGGTATTCAATCAGGATTTTAAGTGATTCTCTGAGATTCAAGGTGTATTCAATCAGGATTTTAAGATAGTTTATTAAAATCCTTATAAATCCGGGTGTATTCAATTAGGATTTTAAAGAAGTTTATAACATTCTAGGTGTATTCAATTAGAAATTGATTTTAGAGAATTTGAAAAAGTTGAGGAATTTGAGGGAATTTGAGAGATTTGGTAGTGTATTTTAAGCATCCATAAATCTCATCTCTCCCCATGAGATTTCGAGGGAATTGAATCAAAATTTTATATGGAATCTCTATAAATCAATTAAACTCCATAAAAATCCATGAATTTATAATTCCACTAAAGTCTCTCAAATTCCCGATTGAATACACCCCCCGTAAATTAATTTCAATTAATCTAAAGTAGTTTAAGGGGGTGTATTCAATCGGGAATTTGAGAGACTTTAGTGGAATTATAAATCCATGGATTTTTGTGGAATTTAATTGATTTATAGAGATTCCATATAAAATTTTGATTCAATTCCCTCGAAATCTCATGGGGAGAGGTGAGATTTGTGGATGCTTAAAATACACTACGAAATCTCTCAAATTCCCTCAAATTCCTCAACTTTTTCAAATTCTTTAAAATCAATTTCTAATTGAATACACCTGGAATGTTATAAACTTCTTTAAAATCCTAATTGAATACACCCAGATTTATGAGGATTTTAATAAACTATCTTAAAATTCTGATTGAATACACCTTGAATCTCAGAGAATCACTTAAAATCCTGATTGAATACCCCTAGATTCATTAAAAGAATTAAAATCTCTCAAAATCCCAATTGAATACACCCCCTAAGTCTGAGTATCTTAATCAAATGTTTCAAAAGCTTAATCAAAAACTCAAAAAGATGTTTAATCTACAATAGTCTAAAATAAGGCATCTAATTCTAATTTTCCCATAATAATATAATTATTTTTTTAATTGTGGTTAGAGTTAATTTCAACCATTGGATTGTTTCAAATTAATATATGCCGTCCATTCCTTGTTAGGGTTTCTCCCAGTCAAGTCGTTTCGATTTCATTCTCCTTCATTTCTCACTCAGTCCCACAGCTCAGCCAACGAGAGCCTTCTCCTCCTCCGTGACTCAACTCTCAAATCCAACTCCGGCCAATCACCGGCCCACCACCACACGGAGCCACCGCTCTCTCTCTCCGACGGTGGAGTCTTCCTTCACCACACAGAGCCACATCCACCGCTCTCTCTCTCGCGATTCTCTTTCTCAGCAGTTTCTCACGCGATTCTCTCTCTTAGATTCAGACACTCAAAGTCCGAGAGTCTTCATCCAGTACATTGTGCATCGATTCTCCCCGAAGTCAGGTAAATATGGGAATTAATTTAGGGTTTGAAATTTTAATTTAGGGTTTGTGAAATTTAATTTTCGAATTCTAGATTAGGGTTTGTGAAATTTAATTTTTGAATTTTTGAAATTTTGGTTTCACAGATTCTATTTAATTGATCTAATGATTCTTGGGTTTTTGCAGATTGGACCATCTTTGACTCTTGAGGTTCAAAGTATTTGTGAAGGTTCTGGTTCAGTGCAGTAGGAATAAGGCAGAAGCTAGTTGAGAGAATTTCTGGCATTTTTGTATAAGATTTGTGAAGTAAGATTCTTCCCCTTTTTTTTCCGCTTCAAAGTTTTAATTCTGTCCAATGCGTTTGTCCAATTCGATAATTTACAATATAGATGGGTTGCTTTAAAGTTTCAAAATCTCTGTGGTTTTCTGTTTTGTCTTGATTGATATATGAAGTGAAGGTTTTCTGTTTTCTGGTTTGTAAATTTAGGTTCTTTTTATAAATATAGATGGTTCTTGGACTTCTTTTCTCAAGGTATAGCTGCTCTACAACTTAGACTAGTTATCTGATTAGTGCCTAGACCTTTTTGAACTCCCTTTTCTATAACCGTATGAATTTGGACTTTGGCTTCTCAGGTCAAATTGAATGAATTTGTAAACCCTTGCAAAGAAGTTGCTGACTACAGATCTGAGGTTACAGGGGTTTCAGTAGTGGATTTGGATGGAGTTACATGCACATTGAAGGATATACAGGTATTAAGGTTATTTATATGTTTCAAGGGGATTTTTTTTCAATCTGATTTCAAGGGATTATGCATGACTCATTTTTACCTGAACTTGTTGGTTTATATTGTAGAAACGCTTGAAGAAGTTGTTGTCAGATGGTACTATTCTAGTGGGGCATAGCTTATGCAATGACCTGCAAGGTAAGTTCTGTTGTTCTGTAAGTAGATGTTTGGGCCTTTTTGATGTCTCAAACAACTCATATTATCTTCTTGTTTTCTTTTTCAGTTTCTGCAATTTAAGTATGACTTTGTATTTCTTTTTTATTTCTGCTGTATTGTTCATTGTTCTTAATATTGCTCTTTTTTGCTCACAGCATTGAAGTTGAAACATGCCAGAGTGATTGATACTGCATATATCTTCCAATACTCTGATGGCCCTATCCATAGAAAACCTTCCTTAAATAATTTGTGTAAGGTAAGTTATAAGAAGCTGGTTTATCGCTGTTGAGAGAATTTCCGGCATTTTTGTATAAGATTTGATGCTGAGATAGGTACCAAATTCAGATTGAGTTATGCAACATTGAATTCTTAACTTTCGATTCATAAAACTTAGTATATGCATCTCAATTTGCTTCTTTATATATACTTTTCAACTTCTAATTTGTCTTAATGCTTCAGTAGCCCAACCCCACTTCATTGGCAAAACTCCGGTGACCCGGGACACGAACGCGGGCGACAAGATCTGTACTCCAACATATTGCTTCTGGTCTGGTCTCTAATTTAAGGAATTAAATTGGGAACTTGGGGCACGATTTGGGTCTTTGTTTGTTGATAATTTCCAAGTGGGAACTTGGGTTGGTTTTCTCAATTGTGATTTTTTTGGGAAAAATTGGTGGGAAATACGGGTGTAGTTGGGTGGTGTCAGAAGAAAGAGAGGAAGTGTTGCCGCCGGCGGAGCAGACGGGAGGAGGTGTGTGAGGGAGCTTAACCTTCAATCTTCCCATTTTTCCAGGTAATTGAAGGTCGTCAACCTTCGATCTGAAGGACGACAACGAGAAAGGGAGAAAGGGGAAGCGAGGATTGGCTTTGGAGGTGGGGGAGTCATCGGTGGGCTGGGGGTGGTGTTTGTAGATAGGAATTGGGGAGGGGTCATATTCGTCTTTCACCGTTTCTAACTCCCTTCGCCCCTGTTCTCATACCACAATGGCCGCCATGGAAGGCGTTCTCCAGAACCAACCTCCTCAGCCCCAACAACCGCCGCAACCCATGGCGGTGGAGAGACTAAACGACGCCGTGCAGCAGCAGCTGAACCTCGAGGCCGTCAAGACCCGAGCCATCAGCCTCTTCAAAGCCATTTCCCGCATTCTCGAAGACCTCAACGCGTACGCTTACGCCAACACCATGCCCAAATGGCAAGACATCCTCGGCCAGTACTCCATGGTCAACCTCGAGCTCTTCAACATCGTCGATGAAATCAAAAAGGTCTCCAAGGCCTTCGTGGTGCACCCCAAGAACGTCAACGCCGAAAACGCCACGGTGCTGCCAGTGATGCTGTCGACAAAACTGTTGCCGGAGATGGAGGTTGAAGACAATGGAAAGAGGGAGCAATTGCTTCATGGGTTGCAGAACCTCCCAGTTTCTTCCCAAATTGACAAGCTTAAGGTAATTTAGGGTGTTTGGCATCTGGGTTTTTGCTGTTTTGGTGTATGATATTCAAATTTAAACGTTTCAGTTTGTTGTGTGCAGGCAAGGATTGATATGATTGGAGCTGCTTGTGAAAGTGCAGAGAAAGTGTTGGCTGATACACGAAAAGCTTACTGTTTTGGAACCCGTCAAGGCATTCCGATTGTTCCTACTCTAGATAAGGCTCAGGCTGCCAAAATTCAAGAGCAAGAGAATCTTCTCCGAGCTGCGGTTAATTTTGGCGAAGGTATAAAAAGTTTTCTTCTTTTCTATGGTGCACTGTTGTCAATGACTTGCTTGATCGAATTTGCTTAACGTTTAATTCATATGCTCTACTATTCTTGGTTAGCTTTGAGTTCTGTCTTCGTATTTGCATTTGGTTCTTTGTTTCACCTTCTAATAGTGTCTCTAAATGTTTATTATTTTAGATGTCCCGCCTCTCCTTAAACTTGTCATTCAAAGTGTATATGCTTGTATGTGATTTTTCTAGATGGGTTTGTATATATTTATGCAGGTTTACGGTTACCTGGAGATCAAAGACAAAATGCACCTGCACTTCCAATGCATCTGGTAGATGTGCTCAGTGTAGGTGATGGAGTGCAAGCTTTCCCTGAAGCATCGGGTAATAATCAGCTACGTTTTGTTCAATCATGAATCCTGATTTAACCAAGTTTATGTAGTTGGTTATATCCACGTCGTTGGACTTTACCTTAAACATTTTCAGGTATGTACTCAAAGAATACCCCTGTATCATCAGGTAACTTGGCTGGTCAGAGCCCTCTAATGCAGGTTAGATGATAGTCCTCTTAAAGGGCAACTTTGTCTGTTTTAATTCTTCTTTCATGCTTGCAAATTTGTGAGGCAATCTGCTGATCAAGTTATGCTATATGTTCATCTTGAGATATTGATTGGTGATCAGGTTGGCTAGTCTACTTTTTTTGGTATCCTCGCCAGCATGGTTCCGTCATCTAATCTTTTATATTCATTATCCAGGACTGTCTTCAATAATCATAGTTTTACTTTATAACTGGGTTGAGTTAAGCCCACTTCAATTCAAACCCAATTAGTGGTTAAATTAGGTTTGATTTTTAATTGGATCTGCAGCTTAACTTTGTTCAACCTCAGCCAAAACGTGGTTATGTTAAATCTCCTTAGGGCATCTCCAATGGAGAGCTAAAGGGCTCAATATAGCCCACTTTTAACAAAAACCCATCTCCAATGGTGGGCTAAATGGAATCTTGAAAAAGAATTCCCGAGCTGAAGGGTTGCTGGGCAAGCCAAATATAGCCCAGTTGAAGGCCCGGGGCAACACTGTTGGAGGGGGTCTAAATAGAAGTTTTGTATATTTTTTTTTCAATAAATAGAAGTTTAATTAATTTAAACATACATAGTAGTTGATGGGTGAGTGATGTCCCATAATATTCTCAATATGGTAACAAGTAATAATATGTTGAATAAAACATAGCCCCTGCAACATGGGGGATGGAACTATTCATTTAAAAACTATATTTTTGGTGTGCTATATTTAGGAATGGGGTCTAAATCTGGGACAACCATTGGAGATGGTCTTAGTGTGAACTTGAGCTTCATATATAATGATAAGGTCTCTTCTTCTGTGGCAGTGTAAATAATTCAACTATACTATGTTCTGGTCTTCTTACTCTACAATGTCAAAAGCAGGTTTCTGGATCACAAATTATGGGAAGGCCGGCTGCATCTCCTGGTGGTGCAAGTGTTCCAAACTTTGATAACACAACTACATCTCCGCTGCCATATGCCAACTCACCAAGGTCTGGTACAACCATGATGAATACCTCATCTCCTCAACAACAAAGCCAGCAACAGAAGCAACAACAACAGCAGCAGAAGTTGATGCAATTACCTCAGCATCAGCAACTCATGGCTCAGCAACAATTTAGGCAGAATGCAATGCAAGGAATAGGACAAGTAAGGTTTTAAGGCAAAATTATTTGTACTATTTTGTAGTTGTGGAACCTTTTCTGTATCATCCATGTTATTAATGTCTTGATGTGGTTCTTTTATTTTCTTTTGCTACATAATTTCTTGACAAATTATCCAAGAATAAAAAAAAGTAGTTTCTTGACCTGTCATCTAGAGAATGTACCTTTTGACCATAACATATGTTTTGTAGAATCAGCTGCAACAGCTGCAGGATTTGCAGGGCCAGGCTCAGCAGAAGTTTCAGTCGGTAACTTTGTTGCTAGCTCCTTTTATCCCTTTTTTCTTTCTTCCAGAGCCTGGTTGCATATCTCTACTCTCTGTATAACGAACCCTGATTATTATTTACTCCTTGTTATCATCCCTTAGGAGATCTCTTTTGTTTTTCTAAGGTTCTAGATGCTCTATTCATTGAAGTTTTCACATTCCAGGGGTGGGTATGTACTTTAAGATATTGTTAAGACATCCGTGATTCTGTTTACCTGGGATGTCCTTTTGTTTTATAAAGTGGAAGAAATGTTAATTAGCACCTAGACATCCTGACAAATTATAAGCTGGGCATTCATTATCCTCAATTATTAGAGTTGGATAAGAGTTTGTCGCCTCCAAAAGGATGGTTAGAGAGACATGGGGAGTGAGCAGATGCTTTCCCCTTGTACTATGTTGGATGGTTTGTAGCCATGAGGAGCTTACCTTCCTATCAGAGATGACGGGAAAAACTGTTATTCTAATTTTAGGTCTAGGATTGCAGTGGGCTTGCTATACTCTCTCTCTCTCTCTCTCTCTCTCTCTCTCTCTCTCTCTCTCTCTCACATGATATTAGCTAAAACATGTCTTTGGATTGACTACGTCACTCTTCTTCCTTTTAATATTTCCATTTAACCAACTGGTAAGCATTTACATGAACTTATCAACAATGAAAAAGAACAATTATTTGTCTGCAACTCCCCTCGTGTCCACTCTTTTATGGGTTTCTTAACTAATAAATTTTATTTCATTTTTTCTCTAGTTACATGGACAGCATCAAATGCAATTCTCTCAGCCACTGGGGCACCAGCAATTTCAAGGTCGGCAGTTACCCTCTGGACATGTACAACATGGCATTGGTCAGAACCAACTTAACCCAGGAAGCCAAATGAATCGCCATCTTAGCCAGTTTTCTGGCACTGCTAATAGTGCATTGTTTAATGCTGCTCAAACGACATCAAGTCAAATGGTTAGATTATATACCTGTTCATCGTCGTTTTATTTCATTAAATGTTATTCTTTTATATTTTCCAAACGGAACTGCTTTTTCTAATGCAACATCGTGGGGAAATTTTTACCTAGTGATTAAAGAGAAGAAAAAGAGTGGGAAAGTTCTTGTCAAGGGACAATTGCTGTTTTATAATTTTATTATTTCTTTTGATGCTAACGCAGCTTTGATTTGATACATTTTCTGGAGGAAATTAAGAGTCGCTAACCATTATGTGTTGATCTGATATTTGCATGAAAGTATAGGCCAGATTTACATTTATTTTCTGGCAGGATAGTTTTCTAATTTATTTGAACAAATTTCTTCCGGTGGTGATGATGTTTAACACAATGCATTTTCATGAAGCTATATGGGAGGGAATGCTTGTATTGTCTTTTGAGAATCCTTTCCAGACTAGCCTGAAGCAGAACACTGAAATTTTTTTCTATGGGCCAAGTTGAAGTTATTTGCTATTTCTCATGCTAGTGAAGCACGACATGGATGGTAAAAATTAGAAGTCATGGCTAATTTTTTTTTTTCAGACCATGTATATTATAATTCCCCCTTCACCGGACGATTCTATACATCAACTTGTATTGCTTGCTTGTCCATTGATATGCTTGTGTTTGAATACAGTGTAATGTTTGCATAACTTCCGCCTCTATGTTTTGTTTCCCATGCTCAAAAGTGGTATCTATGTCATTTTATCTTCATTTCTTTTCCTGTTACAGATACCAAACATGTCGGCTACTATGTCCTCACAATCACTTCTGCCACGAATGCAGGTACATCTCCAATGTGATTAGCTTTATTGTTTAACCCTAGGTGAATTATTTTAAAAAAGCTAAGCGAGTTCATAACTAATGCATTGGAGCATCGATTGAGCTCCAAAATATGGCTTTGGTATTGAGGTGTCGTTTACTTGGTGAGCTCCTCTAGTTCCGACAAATGCGATGACAATCCTTTTTATTATCTTTTTGCTGCACAGTTTGAAATGCCTGGTAACAATCCTCAGAGGAGTCACGCTTCCCAAATTTTGAGTGATCAAGGTATGACACAAGCCTCCTTTCTTTGTGTTATGTTCTACATCTACCATATGAATTACGATTCCAAATATCCACTTCGAGTTAATTGGCTCAAACGAAGTTGGGGTCTTTGCTTGCAGTGTTTAATATGGGAACAGCAAATACCGGTGGTATGATGCCTCTACAGCAGCAGCAGCAGCAGCAGCAGCAGCAGCAGCAACAGCAACAGCAACACAGTTCGCAAGGTTCGTTCGGAAACATTCCGCCGAATGTTCAGAATCTGCAGTCTAATATGGTAGCACTTCAGGGCACACCACAAAATCATCCCAATTTTGGCCAGCAGAGACAGCAAAACCAGCAATAACAATAATTTTTCGTGTTTGTCTGACACAGTCGATAAATATTTAACTTATATTATTTAGTTCATTAACGTTAATTGTTAGTTCAACTCTCTTGAAATATGACAATTTTAACGATAAAAAAAAATAATTATTGTGGTTAAATATGATGATAATGGAAATTTGGAGATGTATAAAATAAAAGTTAAAAGGGCAATCGGCAACAAATACAAAAGTTCAGCTTTCAATTGAAGTTTGGGCAATAATCCAGGCCCCACGCGGTTTTCCGTTTACGGTTTCAGGTCGTCGGGCGTATCTTGTCTTCGTCCTCATTGTTCACTTGCTTACGAGAACCGCCATGGCTCCTCCTCCATCCTCATAATTCCTTGACTGATGATTGTGGTGAACTTAACACGTACTGATGAATCAGTAACATCTTCCCTCAGCACCTATATCTGCCTTGACTGCCAAACCTATTCAATTTGATCTATTCTATGACAAACATCCTCTGTAAAATGCATGATTGGATCATAAGAGGAGAAGCTATTACTCATTCACATTTACATGTTAACCCGTCTTAACCACTAAGATTACTTCTTGTAGTCACTCAAGCTATTATTCATCTATTTCATTGATAACCCAAGCCCTAAAGGTGGAACCACCTGAAGTGAATACTTCAAGAGCTAAAAAGCATCAGTTATGGAACTGGAAGAAGAATATGAGCTCTCAAGTCCATGACTCTAAACAGCCCAATTAAATTCCAAATATTCCAAATAAACATCAATCCAAATACTCTCCAACTAAAATTTCCCAATTAAATTCACAACCCACGCAATAAAACCTCTAATAGCAACATTACCCTAGAAATCGAGAATTAATTCGGCGATTCGGATTAAAAGCTCAGAATTGAAATCGGGAGTTGAAGAGTTACCTCAAGCTTTTGCACTGATGGCTTCGGAAGCGCCGGTGATGTCCATGAAGGTCTCGAATGCTTCCTGATTAGGCCTTACCATGGAAGAATGTCAAGCAATTCTCAGTGTTTCTGCATTGACTCTATAGGTCCGAAATGACAAAATTTTAAATCTTTGCCACTGTACTACCACTACAGTTAGAGGCATGGCCTAAGTGAAACAGATTTCCCGACGGCCCCCATCCTTTTCTCTGACTGTACCCCTCTTCCGCTCATGAAATCAAGGATCTGCAGCAATGGCGCTGAGATCCCCACTCATCTTCATTACTTCCATCACTACGAACCTCTCCCCACTTATAACCTAAACAATCACATTTCATCCGAAATCAGTAAAGACTTGAACTTGCTGCAAAATAATAAACAAAAACCCGGAAAACACAAAAAACACAACCACGAAACCTCTTTGAATCCATGGGTAAGAGCATCTCTTCCAAAAATTTCATTTGAAGTAGAAATGATGAATGGAACACTGGACCCCAATTTTTTTTTTTTTTTTTTGTATCTGTAATTTCAGACAAACAACAAAAGAAAAATCCATAATTTGCTTCTCTTAATTAAAATGTATCTAAATTATATACTAATTAACATTAAGGGGTTTATATGAGTAAGAACACATACATGCTTGCAAATGTCATACAATCCAAACCCAGTTCCAATATTAGCCACAATGAAATGAAGCCGTATCGGCTCAGCCAGAACTTTCTCAACTCAGCGAAACGAAGACGATGAGTGGGTTGCGGCGGAGGCCGAGCTAACTCAGAGCGGATTCGTCGTCGTCCTCCTCCCCAACCTGCGAAGCGCTCAGACGTCATAGCGGCAACAGCAGAAACACCGCCTGAAGTATCCCTACTGGTCGAAGTAGCAGCAGAAGAAGAAGATGAGGTGGCCAGCCGTCTACTGCCTAGGCGTTGCTAGACGGTAATTTTTAGAACAATATTCAAAAGAGAACATCAAAACACCATCACCACAACCAAAACAATCCACCACCCTAACTCTCCTTATTTGAGCAAGTGTGTACTAACGACTCACACTTGCTCTCTTCATTCACTCCTCCAAATCGTAGAATGAGTCAAGAATTATAGAGCTCTTACTTAATTTGTAGCCTAATAGGAGGAGCTACACAAGATGTGTTCAAGAATAAGAAGTTGGTGAAGTTGCTCTATTGAATTTAAAGCACGCTTCTACGGTATGTGTAAAGTTTCTGATTCTCATTGACTTCTATAATGCTGGTATACATCGTTTTATATAGTAGGAATACAAGAGACCTATCTCATCTAAACAATTACATTTGAAATTCAAATTAGAATTCAAATATAAACTGATAAATAAGATAATAGGGAAAATTATCTCTAACTAACTGCCCTTACTAACATTCCCCCGTAAACTTGACTCCGGGGAGGAGATAAAGTTTGAACACAACTCCTGAAAGCACGCTTTGGGAAGCCCTTTGGTGAAAACGTCAGCCAGCCGTAAGATGGAGAGCAGAAACTGAACTTGATGAGTCCCAGAAGCAACACGTTCCTGAACGAAATGATAATCCAAACCAATGTGCTTCGTGCGAGCATGAAAAACTGGATTAGCTGCCATATATGTCGCACTTAAATTGTCATAATGCATCAAAACTGGAGAACGAATGGGACTTGAAGTTCACGTAACAGGCTCATTATCCATATGGTATCTGCACATGCAAAAGCAAGAGCCCGATACTCGGCTTCGGCACTTGAACGTGAAACTGTCTTTTGCTTTTTAGCGCACCAGGAAATCAAGTTACCTTCCAAAAATATGCAAAACCACGTGGTAGACCAACAGGTGTCTGGACACCCCGCCCAATCGGCATCCGAATATGCAACAAGATGAAATGGTGAGGGAGAAGGATTGATGCATAAACCCTTGCCCAAAGTGCCCTTGAGGTAACGTAAGATAGGTTTCACAGCGTCCATGTGCTTAGTAGTAGCAAACCCATGAAATGAGAAAAAGTTTGCACTGCATACGAAATATCCAGACGAGTGAGCGTTAGGTATTGAAAAGCTCCGACGAGTTGACGATAAAGGGAAGCATCAGGGAATGGAGAGCCTGAATGCACAGAGAGCTGTTGTTTGGCAGCTATTAGAGTGAAGCATGGTTTACATTCAAGGAGATTGCTCCGCTTCAGAATCTCCAAAGTGTATTTGTTTTGGGTTAAACGAACACTAGTAGACAAATATGAAACTTCAATACCTAAGAATTAATGTAACTTGCCCAAGTCTTTAAGTTCAAACTCATGACCCAACGTCGTTATAAAAGATTGAATAAAAGTAGGAGAATGACCCGTGAGGGCAATATCATAACGTAGAGAAGAAACACCAGAATGATAGAACCCCGATGAAATGTGAACATGGAATTGTCAGCTTGACTCTGGAGAAACCAAGAGTGAATCAGGAAGGAGTTAAGCCGTTGAAACCAAGCACGAGGGGCTTGCTTAAGTCCATATATTGCCTTGTGAAGCTTACAGACATAATGAGGATGATTCAGATCGACAAAATCAGGCGGCTGAGTCATGTAAACTTCTTCCATTAGCGA
This sequence comes from Cotoneaster glaucophyllus, assembly GCA_036320875.1. Lineage (NCBI taxonomy): Eukaryota > Viridiplantae > Streptophyta > Magnoliopsida > Rosales > Rosaceae > Cotoneaster > Cotoneaster glaucophyllus. Next base: position 7,778,190 of record CM070070.1, read on the forward strand.
ACCATGAAGAAAAGCATTATTCACATCAAGTTGGTGAAGAGGCCACCCAAAAGAGACAACAAGACTAAGAAGGGTACAAACAGTTGTTAATTTTACCACAGGACTAAAAGTCTTAGAAAAATCAACACCTGCCTACTGATGGAAGCCTTTGGCAACGAGATGTGTTTTATGGCACTCGATCAAACCATCGAAATTGCGCCTTAACTTGAATACCCATTTACAAACCAACAGTGTTGCCATGAGATACAAGATGAACAAGAGACCACGTCTGTTGCTTAAGGGGGGCATTAAATTCATCAACCATGGCCTGGCACCATGAGGGAGAGCGAGATGCTTGACTGTAACAAGAAGGTTCAAAGTCCTCCGCTACAGAGCCGTAAAAGGTTGAGGAAGTGGGTGGTGAGAGCCAAAAATATAACCTGACTTTGGGTTTAAATATGCCAGATTTGGACCAAGTTTGTGGGCTAGTAAATAGGGCCGAAACTGATGTAGATGGTAATGAATCAGTGGAAGGTAAAGCAGGCTGTGCCGCAGGACTTAATGCACGGGAAGGTGGGTCAACAACCAATGAAGCAGCAACAAGAATATCTGGTGCAGTGCCAAGGTGTAATGCATCTGATGAAGGTAGGGTCTGTGAAAATGTGGGCGGTGGGGGTAATGTGAAAGCTCCTGACGATGTAAATGATGGCGCCACATGCACCACAGGAACAAAGACAAGTTTCGAGGGGTCCACACGCTGAGTGGTAGTAAGAGAATCATAGGGAAATACTTCCTCATTGAAAACAACATGGCAAGATAAATAAACTCTCCCACTATCAGGATGTAAACAACGATATCCCTTCTATTGCTCACTGTAGCCAAGAAAAACACAAGCCAGAGATCTAGATTGTAACTTGTTAGTGGTGTAATCACCCAAATATGGAAAACAAGCACATCCAAAAATATGAAGAGCAAGATAATCCGGATCACGACCAAACAAAGTGCGATATGGAGAAGCCCACTTAAGTACAGGTGTAGGCAAATGGTTGATTAAATAAACTGTAGTAGTAAGAGCTTCAGCCCAAAGACTGTACGCAAACTTTGCAGCAAGTAAAAGAGTGCGACCCATTTAAGTGATATGGCGATGCTTACGTTCAACAAGGCCGTTTTGTTGCGGTGTGTGGGGCAAGAAAACCAATGATGAATCCTATTTTGGGCACACAATTGTTTAAATGATGAATTATTAAACTCTCGACCCCCATCACTTTAAAATTGTTTAATAGTCTTAGAAAATTGAGTTTGAACATAGGATAAAAAATTACGAAAATGTTTGAACACCTTAGATTTATGACACATGGGAAAAATCCAAGTATATTGTGTAAAGTCATCTGTAAATAAGACATAGCATCAAAAATTGGATAAATAAGCTACTGGAGACATCCAAACATCAAAATGAATTAAATCAGAATGGTACATGGTTATGAGAAATTAAACGACAAGCGATGGGACTTAGGCAACGTGCAACTATTACAAAATTCTTCATTTGAAACAGAAAAGGAAGGCCCTAACAAATGACTAGACACTAAAACACTGAGAACTTGACGAGACATATGCCTAAGACGACGATGCCACGAGGAGGGTGACACGAATAGTGAAGCAAAGGCATGGACTTGAGAAGACCTACTCCTAGATGCACGATTAAGTTTGATAGGATAGAGACCATCCTCATATGAGCCTTGAAACAGAATAACACCCATTTTTAAATCACGAATGATAAAATCCCAAGGTAAAAACGTTAAACTAACCCAATTGTCCCTTGTGAACTTAGCAACAGACAACAAATTTTTACGAATGGCAAGGACATGTAAAACTTGAGACAAACGAAAAATAAAAGACCCTGACTCAAAGGAAATATTACTAGTGTGCGCAATAGGAAGAGCATCACCATTATCAACAATCACCTGACGATTTTGACCATTCCCAGTAGCAGATGTCATAGAACGAGCATCACTAGTCATATGATGGGTTGTACCGATATCTGGATACCAATAAGGATCAGTAAATGAGGCAACATGCATTCCCGCAAAGGCCCGAGATAAGTCATCATCTCCACGAGTAGTGTGAAGGCACTGCATAGCAACATGCCCATATTGTCGGCAAGCCCAACACTGAAAACGTCGAGAACTGGGAGAATGACCAAGAAGCTCAGCAGCAGAGGAGTTACCATGTTGAGCACCACGATTATGACGCCCCAAACCAGAGCCACCAATGCCAGGAGCCTGAGCTTGACGACCATTGGCACCAGGTCCGCAAAACCCACAAAAACGACCATTACCACCAGGGTTTCGATGAGGTTGCCCACCACCATTATTACAGCCCCCTGAGGAACCATTCTCACCATTACGAGCATAATAGAACGCCTGAGGAGCAGATGCGGGCATTTCAAATACAGTCTGTTGTGACTCAAAGAAAAGCAACCGAGAACGCAGTTCATTAAATGGCGGGAAGGGAAGAAAATTAGTCAACATCGCCACCATCACACTGTACTCCGGTCCTAAGCCACGAGGCACATAAGACACCAAATCTTCATTGACAATGGGTTGTCTAATGGATGCCAACTGATCAGCAATAGTCTTAGCCTCACCAAGATAATCCGCAATGGATTTAGTCCCTTTTCGAAGTGAAAACAATTGAAACCAATAGTGAGTGGCATTAGCAAGGGACTGTTGTGAAAAATTCTGACGAAGATGCTCTAAAATTTCACGAGAAGTAGAAAGCCCAACGGTTAAAGAAAGAATCGGCTCAGTGAGGGTAGCACGAAGCATACTGACAAGAGTCTGGTCAGTTTGATACCAGGGAAGATACTCGGGGTTTAGAGAAGTAGTGATCACTGGCGGAAGAACAGCAGAAGTATCAATCTGCAGAGGCAGTAGGTGAGGCAACTGGAGTAGTGGTAATGATGACCGGAGAAGGGCACGGATACAATCCATCGACAAAACGCCAGAAATTATGGCCAATTAAAAACGGCTTCACCTGACTCTCCCATGGGAGATAATTGGTTTCAGGAGAGTTTGATAGAGACCAAGGTAGAAATATTGGGAATGGTGATTGAGGAAGAAGAGGGTGCGGAAGCCATGGAAAAAAAAAAGATCAAGGCTTGAATACCATGTAAAGTTTCTGATTCTCATTGACTTCTATAATGCTGGTATACATCGTTTTATACAGTAGGGATACAAGAGACCTATCTTATCTAAATAATTACATTTGAAATTCAAATTACAATTCAAATATAAACTGATAAATAAGATATAATAGGAAAGATTATCTCTGACTAACTGCCCTTACTAACCGTATGTGTTATTCACCTTCTTCTAATTTTTGGCTTTAGAAACAAATGAATACATCCACGAATTAGAGATCTTGAAGGGGGTTTGTTTATATCTCTGATTTTACCTTGCATTCATGCCCAGACTAAGTTATTTTTCCCTTAAATCTCTACATAAAAACCCTTCCTCTATAACAGTTAAAAGAATTTCATATATATTGCAGAGTATGAAATAGAGTGGGTAGCTTCTAGAAGAGGAGACATGTATAGATGTTCTTCTTTTAAGGGTTAGAAGAGGAGACGTGTATTTGCAATCACACGCATGCTTATAACATCTTAGCTTAATAGGGTAAATATAACATCTACAACGCAGAATTCATTTTTTTTCTTTTTATTACACGCAATAAGACCATATCCACCATTGAACCGTAAAATTTGCCGATAATAGTTTAATTTTATCATTCTTGTAATTCAAATGAATGCTAACATGATGCCGTAACACCCTTATAAACCAATGTGAGGGAATCCCTAAAGTGAATAACTGTTGGATATATGTCAACAATCTGTGATAAATTATATATGCTAATAAATAATAAATGCGAATAGAAACTTAACAGGGTATGAACAAGAATAAAAAATATAAAACAGACAACTTGAAGATCGAGGCTTGCGTACCGCAATGTCCTTGAAACAGAAATTTCGTCCCTACTCAGTGCTTGTAGTTCTACGGACGTCTGCTTCACCAGGATTCAACGATCTAAGTTAGAATTCCAGCACCGGAAAACTAGACTTCTGGCAAATTTGTTTGTGGTACTCTCAGTATGCTTGGTATATAAGGATTGATGATTTTCAGTGATTTAAATGATATGCAGATGCATGTATTTATAGTAGATGGATGCTTGTTCGCAACAGGTATGAGGAATGGATGCATCTGTTGGGAGATACCTCTTCAGAGGGGTGCTTCTTGGTTTTGCGTTCTTTCACTCTTCAGACTTCATATGAAAAGATGAGTCTGTTGGAAATAAATAATTAATTAATTAAATTCCCATTTAATTAAAAAATAATTTATTAAATCTGAAAATAATTAATTTAATTATTAGAGCCCCAAGGCCTTCTTTTGATAATTAATTATATATATTAATTATATATTAATTATACATTAATTATCAATTAATTAGCACACCCTAAAGCCCAAACCCAAGGTTGAGCCCAATGTTGTTCTCCATGGTCCATCACTCCAATCACTTTCTAATAAGGACAAAGCCTTATAAAGTGAGGAAACCATTTGGTAGTGACTGTAAACACGGAAAATTCCTGAAACGAACGAGACAAGAACAATGTGTACAAAGTAATATTTTGTATTAATTTTGGGGTTACAATCTCTTTTACAATTTGATCCTCTGATTCTATCTTCGTGAGGTATAGATTTGTGGATGGGATGTTGATCCAAAGGGCCGTCGGGGCTTGAGCTTAGGATGAACGAGGATGTGGATTTGTTTATGTTGTTGATCCAAAGGGGCCGTCGGGGCTTGATCTTAGGATGAACGAGTGATGAACGATGAACACTTTCTTCAAGGGCCGTCGGGGCTTGATCTTGAAGGTGAACGAGTGATGAACGATGAACACTTTCTTCAAGGGCCGTCGGGGCTTGATCTTGAAGGTGGATTTTACGAAGAACGAAGAGAGCTTTCTCGATCCTTCGGAATTCTTGGGAGTTTGGGAGGTTTGGTGCTTGAAAGCTTTTAGTGTTTCAAAGCTTTCAAGGATTTGAGGGAGTTCTCTTCCAATTTGGGAGTAGAGAAAATGTGTATTCCATTCCCCTTGAAATGGATGAAATGGCCTTGTATTTATAGAATTTTTCAAGGCCTAATTTTGAATATAATATTCAGATGAAATAAATCATTTCTGCCGGTTGTTGACACGTGTCTTATTTGGTGACCTTTCTGATTTCTTTCGATTTTTCTTTGAGTTACGCACTACGTGTAGATTTTATGTGATACGTGGGCGTTAAAATTTAATTTATTGGTTAACATTTATTTCACCGAAATTTCGATGTCTACAAATGCCCCCACTTCAAGGCGCGTCGTATACATGTGCTTGTCACGTGTAGCAGATGCGTTTTGAAGTTCTTTAATGCAGATGTCGATCCAAGGACCATTGAGGCTTGATCTTGAATTGGACTGAAAGCTTCTTCAAGGGCCGTGGAGGCTTGAATCTTGAGTTTTGTGCTGCAAGTTCCTTCAAGTGCCGTTGGGGCTTGTTCTTGAATTCGGCTGGAAGATTTTCTGGTTTTCCTCCAATTGTTGATTTTCCACAGGCTTAAACTTGAACTGGGTTGGAGGGTTTTCTAGTTTCCTCCAAAGGTCTGAACTTACTCCTTTCTTCTGGAGCTGAATTTGTTTCAAGGATGGCTGACGCTTAATCTTCAATTGGACTTGTGATTTCTTCAAGGGCCGGCGGGGGCTTGATCTTGATGAATGGAAACGGGACTACGAGCGGCTTCAGGATTTGAACATCCGGCAAGCAGACACGAGATGAAGGTGATGGTCTATTTCCTTGTTCAATCTTTCCAATTCATATTGAAGAGGGTCAGAGGATGAATCTTCAAGATTGATGCTTCATTGTCTCTCGTCTTGTCTGTTCTCCAGGCAGGCGTGGATGAGTACCCGAGAGCAATGCTAGGTAGGCAATCAGGGAAGGGGTTCCAGGCAGTTGGTTTCTGACTGGAAGCTTGATTCTAAGTGCGCCCGATTGCTCTTCTTCTCATTATCCTGCAGGTAAGAACAAGGACAAAGAAAAGACAGGGAAAAAGCATGATATGAGATATTTTCGCTTTAGACCCTGATGATATGAGATGCTTTTGCTTTTGGTGATTTGACGGCGTTGCACGGCGAGGCTTTGCTCTTCGGCGATGGTGCTAACGATAGGCTGTCGAGGCTTCTCGAGCTCTTCAATTAGAGCAACGACTCCGAGCTTGGTTTTGACTTAGATTCCTCCGTCCAAATTATGCAGTTCTGCAGAGAAGGGCATCATGCTATAGTGACTTGTTACAACTTGTCACGCTGCATTCTTCTCTGCTTGTTTCTTCTGCATAGCAGAAGTGGTGCGCAACCTTTTGCGTTTGATTGGTCCTTCAGAGCATCACTTTTCAGCGACTCATCCACGCTTGGCAGCTTCAGTTGCAAAGAGCCGACAGAATGCCAAATATTCTACGATGGCGGTGACTTGAGACCCAGCTCCAACAACAGCTGAAGATGACCACTCGAGAGCAATGCAAGGTAAGCAATCAGGCAAAAGGTTCTGAGCAATCAGTCTCTGGTTGGACGTTTGATTTCTGGTTCTGACTGATCGCTCTCTTCTTCCCTGTCTTGCAGGTAAGAGCCAGGGTAAAGGAAAGAAAAGGGAAAAGCATGATATGAGATACCTCTGCTTTCGACCCTGATGATATGAGATACGCTTGCTTTTGAAGAAGTAGCGGATGAATCAGCACATATATTGGTTGCGTTTGTCTCCACATGCTTCAGTGTACCAATTTCACCTGCCTCAGCTGTTCTTCAGGCAAGTGAGGTATCTTCCCGGAAGTTTGAGTGGAGGTTCCGACATATTGCTTTTCTTTGTCCTTGTCTTGAATGTAAGAGTGAGGACAAAGGAAAGGACAGGGAGATTGCATTATATGAGTGTGGCTCGCTTCGTCCCTGATGATATGAGATACGTTCGCTTTTAGAGAAGTAGCGGATGAACCCACACCTATATTGGTTGTGCTTGTCTCCACATGCTTCGGTGTATTGATTTCACCTACTTCATCTGTTTCTCTTGCAGAAGTGGTATTCTCCCTAGTTTCTCTCCATGCAGTTTTGACATCTGCTCCTGCAGTATTTGCCCTCCGATGCAGGGGTTGAATGCAAACCTTGCATTTGAATGGTTCGTCAGGGCATCACTTCTCAGCGACTTGTCCATGCTTGGCAGCTTCGATGCAAGGAGCCGACAGAATGCCAAATAGTCTGCGATGGTGGTGACCTGAGATCCAGCTCCAACAACGGTTGAAGATGACCACTCGAGAGCAATGTAAGGCAAGCAATCAGGCAAAGGTTCCGAGCAGTCAGTCCTAGATCGGACGTTTAATTTCGGGTTCGGACTGATTGTTTTCTTTCCCCTTATCTTGGAGGTAAGAGCAAGGGCAAGGGAAAGGACAGGGGAAAAGCATGATATGAGATACCTTTGCTTTCGACCCCGATGATATGAGATACGTTTGCTTTTGGCGGAAGCAGCGGATGAACCAGCACGTTGTGCTTGTGTCCCCATGCTTTGATGTATCATCTTCATCTGCTTCAGCTGTTCTTCAGGCTGGTGTGGTATCTTCCCTGGAAGCACATCGGCAGCTGAAGATGAGTACTTAAGAGCGATGCTAGGCAAGCAATCAGGGAAGGAGTTTCCAGGCAATCGGTTCCAGCTCGGAAGATCGAGTCCGAGTGCCGACTGATCGCTCCCTTTCTCCTTGTCCTGCGGTGAAGAGGGAGGACAAAGAAAAGGATGGGGAAAAAGTGTGCTATGAGATACTCTTGCTTTCATCCCTGATGATATGAAATACTTTTGCTCTGGTACGACCTGGTTGAAGAGGTGTTTTCCTGGGGAGAGGAGGACTGGGTATGTTGAAGGGTTTGGTTGCAGATGCATTTTTTTGCAAGGTAGAAGAACCAGGCGTTTTGGATGTGTGCTTTGCTTTCGAGGATGAAGGTTATCATATATAGGGATTTCCCACTTACAAGTAGTGGTGTGGACGTGACCTTGTCACCCACGCTTGTCGACGACAGCGCTGTAATGGGAATAGTAGGATTCACGCGTTTTTAACTTTGTCAGAGACTTTAGACAAAGTTGCACGTGATATCTGAAAAGGCGTCTGAAATGAGTCGACGAATTTTACGCAGGAAAACCCGGCTTTTGAAATTTGGGGAGTGGTGTCTCTTTGACCCTTGGACAGGTGGCCGTGTTGCTTCTCCTTTTATAGAGGTGTCGATTGCATACTTCGAAGACTTCCCGCCTGTGAAAATTATCTCTGCTGCATTTCTGAAATTTTACTCCATCCACCCTTCTCCTTCATCATTTCTGAAAATGGCTTACCCGTCTGATATTTGCTTAGATTTGAATCTTGGGAATGATACAGGCGTGCCGCGTCAGGGTGATATATGGCGCCCATCCTTCTTATCCTTTAATGGCCCTCTTACAGTTGAAGACTCCGTGATGATGGATGCGACGACAGCTACGGTAGTAGCTAGGAACCTCCTTACCCCTAAAGATAATAGACTGCTTTCTGGACGGTCCGATGAGTCGGCTGTCCGAGACTCCCTGGCTCTCAGCATTCAGTGTGCGAGCTCTGTGTCCAACATGGGCCAACGCTTACTCGCTCGATCTTGCCAAGTTGAATCATTGATGGCCGAGGTGGCAACCCTTAGTCATGAGATTAGGCAGCTCAAGCGTGAAAATAGAGAGTTGCACGTGCTTGCAAATAATTATTCGGCAGGCATGAAGAGGAAGCTTGATAAGCTGCTGGACTCCGAAGGTCGAATTCAAAATGATAGTCAGAAGTTTGCGGATGTATTCTGGAGGCACTTTTTGCCTTCGTCATCCCGGGTTCGACCAAGTATTGAGGCCTCGAATAATCCATCTTTAGTGCCTTCGGTGCCTCCCTCGGCTAGTGTCCTGCCTAGTACTGAGGCTTCACATAAGTGACATTTGTGAAGGCTCTTCTCTTCTTCTTTTTTTTTTTTTTTATTTTTTATTTTTTTTATTATTATTATTATTATTATTATTTATTTTTATTTTTTTTTTATTTTGGTACATACTTGTAACTTCTTAGAGACATCAATAAATGAAATTTTATTTCATTCGTATGGTACTTTTGTTTTTTTTTTTTTTTTTTTTTTTTTTTTTTTTTTTTTAATGATAATCCAACTATGAAAGATTGGGTTATTAATTTATTTTAGTAGCACACAAGCATGCACGTACGTAGGTGCCATTAGCACCCCCATATGTCACACATATATATCAAACATGTATGATTAATGATGATCATCTCATCATTAATTAATAGCTAATTACGATGTTTGGTGCAGAAGCATCCGCGGCGAAAGCCACGACAATGGCCTCCATGGAAGCCCTCAGTCTGGCACAGTTGTTTTTTTACTGAGGCATGTTCCCCTGAACTTGTGGCTTTGAGACTCACGGGTTCTGAGACTCACGGGTTCTACCCTCCACAAGCATTGGTCCCATCATCCCTGCAGTTAGATCAATGTGCTTGTAATGCTTGGTCTTGTCGTCCGGCTTTGCAGAGAGGGACAGCGACAAACCATGCCATGCAGGCCGCTGTTAGCACAGCCTTCCTCGCACAGTCTTCCTCGCTGTTAGCACAGTTTTCTGCACTTTTTTTTTTTGGGTTCTTTCGTATATACATGTATATATATACGAGATTGCACCGTGACTGCACAACCATTGGACAGCTACTGCACAGCCTTCCTCTCTTCACGCGGGCCACTGCTAGCACAGTCACCGCACAGCCTTCCTCGCTGCACGTGGGTCGCTGTTAGCACAGCCTTCGCACTGCACTCTGCTCTGGATTCTTCTATATATCGTGACTGAATAGCCATTGGACATCCACGCACTGCCTGCCGAAGCGGAGGAAGGGACCACCAGCTGCTGAAGCTGATGGGCAGAAGAAGAGCACGGATGGAGCCGAGCTTTGGAGCAGCGAGAGGCTAGGCACGGAGCAAGGATGCAAGTAGACAAACTTTGGTTTTGTTAATCACATTGGTTTTATTACTCACATTCACAGGCAGCAGCCATGGCGGAGGTGCAGAAGAGCTTCACGACCGGCTAGTCGTTTGACAGCGGTCGTTGAGGTTGTTGGCAGCGGAGGTGCGGATGATGGGCAGAGACAGGAGAACTGCAGGAGGAGGCCCCCATGAACACCAGCACCGCCAGCAACCTTTGGAATCGTCGTCAGCCCCGTCAGCACCATGTGCACTCCGTACCACTTGGCGCTCGGTTTGCTACTTGCCACCGCGCATCCAGATATAGCTCCAGCAATTATCAGCACGTGGAGCAGGATCGAGGAGAGAGAAAGGAATGATCTTGATGGACCTGGTCCAATCTTGCCGGATTTGCAGGGATCGGAGGTGAGCAGGGAGGAGGTCGAAGACTGCAAAGCTAAAATCCTAGGAGCGTCGATTTGGGCGTCACTGGTGGAGTTGTTGTTGGCTTCCCTGGATTCGTACTTAATCGAATCGGTGGAGGTAATTTCTTGCTTCGTCGTTCCCTGTGGCTGCCTCATCATCCCGTAACACTTCGGGACTCTTTTTTTTTTTTTTTTTTTTTTTTTTTTTATCTCGTCAAGTTTAGATGGCGTCGTCTTGGTCGACGACATCTTCGGCTGCCTTTGGGTGTTCACCTCTGTTGTGCTACCTGAACCACCACCACAAACCAGAACAGAACCATCGGGCGACAATCTTGCCGCACATCCAGTTCTACCCAAACCTGCATCACCCATCACAGCTGCAGTTCAAGGCGAGCGGGTCGTGTTCCGTTCTCGTTGCGATGAGGTGCTAAGGCACTGTTGGACTTGGCAGCAATGGCAATGGTGCGCTGCAACTTCTCCTCCGTCATGGGGAAGCTCGTCGACATCAACAGCGGCGAAGGGCGATTTGCAGCAGCCAGAGCTCTGCTCGCAGCTCTCGGATTTGAGGATGAGGACGAACTGGGTCGAGGAGGAAGGAGTGCAGTGTTCACTCGGGCCTTGAGGTCCGTGACCTCGCCGGACCTGGATTTGGGTGCCCCGAAGTTTCACAGAGACGGAGGGAGAGGGAGGAGAGATCCACGAGGGTGGTGCTGCTGCTGCGCTGTCGTCGGATCTGAGGCTGTACCACAAGAACTACCAGAGGGAGACGTGGGGGCGGCTGCTGCAGTGAACGGCAAGGTGGCGAAGCCGGTGTTGAAGGAGAGGTTCAAGAGTTTCATCGCCTTGTTCGATGAGATCCACAAGACGCAGAGCACGTGGGTGGTGAGCGACGAGCAGTTGCAGTCGGTGAAGACGAGCTTGGGGATGGGCGGCAGGAGTTGGAGATCTCACTGGAGGAGAGCATGAGCTGCTGGGGATGATGAGGTGGCTCGTGATTTTGGGGTCTTGGGCTTTATTTTGATTCAAGGTGGGACGGGAGGCTTGGAGGAGCCATTGGTAGACTGGGCCTGGGCCACCGGAGTTGGGTTCGAGAAATCCGAGAGAGGGAGTGATTTCGGCTCCTTCATGGGCTTGCTGCTGGGCTGCCCCCTTTTTTTTTGGGGCCTGGGTGTGTGCACGGCTGGGCTTGACCCAGGATTGGGCCTGTAGGTTTGGCTTCTTGATGGGTTTGGGCTGGATTGCAGCAACCCTTTTTTTTTTTTTTTTTTTATTTTTTTATATGATGATGATTGATCTCTTTTTTTTTTTTAGTAGTACGCATATACATACATACATACATACATACGTGCATACATACATACATGCGTATATATAACATACATGCGTATATATAACATATATGTGTATATATATATATATATTTTTGTAGGAACTCTCCCTTGCGTGGAAAGACGAAGAAGAAACGGAGAGTTGAAATCAAGCTTTAGTGGCATCGCGAAGTGTTGAGCTTCATGACCGGCTAGTCGTTTGACGGCGGTCACTGAAGTTCTTCGCCGACTTTGATCAAGATGGTGACGTTACCATCTGGATGAAGAAGAAACAGAGAGCTGCAATCAAGCTTGGTGACCGGCTAGTCGTTTGACGGCGGTCACTGAAGTTGCCGTCCCTCTTGCCGCTGCTGATCGTCACAAGGCTCACAGGTTGCTGTGGAGGAGGCATGCTTGATTTCGACGGTTTTATTCTACTTGTATTTGTAACAGAATTGACTCTTAATAGTCAAATGTTTAATAAAACCTTAATTTTTATTTTGATGTGACTGAACTCAAAGTTGAATGTTCGAGCTGCCTACGTACCCTTCCAAAAGAAGAGATCAAGTCATAACGTAGTTCAAATACATATATATATTTTTTTTGGTACATTTTCTTTTTGTGCCGTACGCAGTTTATGCTCTTGCGGGCCAGGAGCATTGGTGCCGTGTGCAGTTTAGGCTCGTGCAGGCAATGAGCGTTTTGGTGCCGTGTGCAGTTTAGGCTCGTGCAGGCAATGAGCGTTTTGGTGCCGTGTGCAGTTTCAGCTCGTGCAAGCAATGAGCGTTTGTGTCGCCTTTTAGGCTCGTGCGAACGAGGAGCATTGGTGTCGCCTTTTAGGCTCGTGCGAACGAGGAGCTTTGGTTGTTATAGATTTGTCAAGCGGTTTGGGAAAGGCGTTCCTCGCAATCTTCATAACAAGGAGCCTTGACCGAGTACTCGAAGAAGTCTTCGGGGAAGAAGTCGCACATTGTGATGGGGATGGATGATCTTTGTGTCGAAATTTCACTATCTCCAACGCTTTCACATTGCTCTGGAGGTTGACGAAAGCTGTTTTGGTCCTTTTTCGACTGATAAACTTGTAGACGAGATGGTTGCTGCTTGTCCAATTTCTTTGTAGCAATCTTGGAAAAGCGTTCCTCACACTCTTCATAGCAAGGAGCCTTGACCGAGTATTTGAATAAGTGTTCGAGGAAGAACAGATTGCGCGTGGACAATATTCGAGTCAAAATTTTCTCATCTTCAACGCTTTCACATTGCTTTGGAGGTTGGCGAAAGCTGCTTTGCCCCCTTTCCGATTGGTGCACTTGTGGAGAAGACGTATGCTTCTTGTGCAGTTTCTTCGGAGTGACATGAGTCCATCCTTCAACTTCACTTGACTTGGAGTATGCTCCCAATGGTCGAGGTGAAGACTTTGAGTCGAAAGTGCCAAATGTGACATCTTCCTCAAGGATTTCATCTTCTTTGTCTCTTTGGATTATGATGGGGAGGACGTCTTGGACCTCCTTTGCAGTGTCGTCCTTTTGGGCTTGTTGGATTGAAGATTGGCCAGTGTGGACAATGGTGCGCCTCCTCACCTTCAATGGTCCTTTTGTGTCAATCTCCAAAGTTGTTTGGCGCTTCATCCTTGAAGGAATCAAGCTCCGAAAGTCATCTTTTTCTGCCAAGCTGCCAAGCTTTTCTTCATTAGGCATTGTCTTCCTCCTTCCAAAAGACTTATCGTTGCCTTCAAGTCTTTCCATGACTGACCGTCGTGGAGGAGAGTTAGTCGTGTCGCTTTGTCCTTTTGGTTTCGACAACCTTTCGAAAACAGAGCTTTGGGATGTTGGCGTGCTAAGCCTCATGAAGACGGAGGTTCGGTTTTGACCACCAATGCGATTAAGTGCCGAATTTCCGGGCCTTGAATGATTCATCCTGTTGAAGACGGACCTTCGAGGGGCGGGTTTAGGCTCTTCTTGATCTTGTTCAACGCTTACACTGATGTGTTGAGTGCTAGCGTTTTTCGCCTTGCTTTCTTGCACTTCATGGTCGTCAGGAGTTGCTAGGACCGCTGCTAGTGCTCTTTGCATCTTCTTTGGCAATCGTAGTGCTTCTTCGACGCTATATTGTGTTGGCAAACCTTCTTTGGATGAGAGGGTCTTCTCTTCCTCAGTGGAGATAGCTTTGCCTTTTGAGGGCCCTTCTATCTCTACTTCGACCATGTGGCAGGCGGCGATAGTGCACTGTTGAAAAAAATCCTTCGGGAAATACTCGTGCAAGGATACGGGAATACGTGGCTCTTGCTCCATAAGTTCCCCATTGTACGTTGGCTCAGCAGCTCTTACACTTTCTTTGGCCTTTCTATTGTTACGGCGACGGTGTTTTCTCCCTTGCTTTACCTTTGGCTTTTTGGCTTGCGGTCTTGGCTTCCTCATCTTTTTGTAGGTCACTAGTGTCCACCCTTCTTCATCGTCAGTAGGTGCATCTTGGTTGCTTGCCCCCAGCGGTGGTCGTGCAGAAGGTGCCATGTGACTCGAGCATTGGCGGGAATGGTCATGAATCCTTTGGAGGGGAACGGGATCGAAGGATCCAAACACGATCGTAGTAGTGTGCGTTGCGGCCGTGTCTTCTAGATCGAGTTCAATCCGCCCTTGTTGTGCCAGCTTCATGATGAGTTCCTTAAGGATGAAGCATTTACTAACGGGATGACTCACGATACGATGGTACTTGCAGTACTTAGGATCGTTGACACGATTCATCTCCTCAGGGCGCTTACATTTTGGTAACTCGATCACCTTCTTTTCTAGCAAGTCGTCTAACATTGCTGCCATATCTGAGTCAGGAAAGGGGTATGTCTTTTGCTCCAGCTCCCTCAAGGTGTTTTTGAACCTGTCTTGGGTACGCGGAGGCTCATTTCTCTTTATTTCCTTCACTTTGGTTTTGGAGGAAATCTTGACGGGCGCAGAGGAGGTTTTGACGGGGGAAGTGTTAATAGTAAAAGCTTCCTTTGCAGGCTTCTTCCCGTGATTGTCTACTTTTGGAGTGAACACCTTGTCCTTCTTGAAGTCGGCGATCGGCTCCTTTTTTTCATGGTGAGCGATGCTTAGCTCCATGTCATGGGCGCGGGTGGCCAGCTCTTCAAAAGAACGTGGTTTGATGCCCCTGGACGCACATCTCGATTGCCGAAATCTCTGAGAGCCTGTCTTTGCAGTCGAGGCTAAGGTTGCGCCATCGGTTGATGTAGTCCATCACCGGCTCGTCCTTCCACTGTTTTGTGCTCGTTAGCTCTAGCATGCTCACGGTGCGACGGGTGCTGTAGAAACGGTTGAGGAATTCTTTTTCCAATTGCTCCCAACTATTGATGGACTCGGGCTCCAGGTCTGTGTACCATTCAAAAGCGTTTCCTTTCAATGAGCGCACAAACTGCTTGGCGAGGTAGTCTCCTTCCGTCCCTGCATTGTTGCAGGTCTCGACAAAATGGGCAACATGTTGTTTCGGGTTTCCCTTCCCATCGAACTGCATGAACTTTGGTGGCTGGTAACCTCTTGGCATCTTCAAGGCATCGATCTTCTTGGAATACGGCTTCGAGTACAACATGGAGGTATGAGAGCTTCCTTCGTACTGCACCTTGATGGTATTGGCAATCATCTCCTGCAGCTGCTGGATAGAGAGGGATCCCATGAGCGCCGTTGCTTGGTCTGGCTCCTTCTTCTCTTCGCCTTTCTCCGCTGGAGACTCCTCTTCTTCATCGGCCTCTTTCTTTACTGGGTCAACTTTGAGGTCAACTTTCACGCCGTGCTGCACTTCCAATTGGTTGGCGAGTGCGGCGATTTGTGAGTCTTTCTCCTCCACGGTCCGTGTGAGTTTTACAATCGCTTCATTCATTTGAGCCAGTTGTTCTTCGATTGAAGTTGCTCCAGTAGTCATGACTTGCATGGCTGTGCTGCTGCTTGAGTCAGTATCGGAAAGCAAGGACTCGGAGTACTTCCTCGGGCTTTCCTCCCTTGGCGCTCTTAGCGAGGCTAGGGTGATCACGGGCTCGTGCCTCAGGTGCTCTTGTTCCTCCGGCAGAGTTGATGCAGCGGTGGAAGTTGCGGCAAAGAGAGCTCTTGCCTTGCTTCGGGTTATGATGCCCGAAATGTCACCACTTGCAGCGAGGATGCTCTTGTTCTTTGCTTTGGTTGCAGGAACAGCTTCATCCTTTCCTGATGCCATTTGTGCTTCTGCGGATTTGAAGATAGAGATGAGAGGTAGAGATGTCCCACTGGGCGTGCCAAATTTGTAAACACGGAAAATTCCTGAAACGAACGAGACAAGAACAATGTGTACAAAGTAATATTTTGTATTAATTTTGGGGTTACAATCTCTTTTACAATTTGATCCTCTGATTCTATCTTCGTGAGGTATAGATTTGTGGATGGGATGTTGATCCAAAGGGCCGTCGGGGCTTGAGCTTAGGATGAACGAGGATGTGGATTTGTTTATGTTGTTGATCCAAAGGGGCCGTCGGGGCTTGATCTTAGGATGAACGAGTGATGAACGATGAACACTTTCTTCAAGGGCCGTCGGGGCTTGATCTTGAAGGTGAACGAGTGATGAACGATGAACACTTTCTTCAAGGGCCGTCGGGGCTTGATCTTGAAGGTGGATTTTACGAAGAACGAAGAGAGCTTTCTCGATCCTTCGGAATTCTTGGGAGTTTGGGAGGTTTGGTGCTTGAAAGCTTTTAGTGTTTCAAAGCTTTCAAGGATTTGAGGGAGTTCTCTTCCAATTTGGGAGTAGAGAAAATGTGTATTCCATTCCCCTTGAAATGGATGAAATGGCCTTGTATTTATAGAATTTTTCAAGGCCTAATTTTGAATATAATATTCAGATGAAATAAATCATTTCTGCCGGTTGTTGACACGTGTCTTATTTGGTGACCTTTCTGATTTCTTTCGATTTTTCTTTGAGTTACGCACTACGTGTAGATTTTATGTGATACGTGGGCGTTAAAATTTAATTTATTGGTTAACATTTATTTCACCGAAATTTCGATGTCTACAGTGACCAATGTGGGACAATGAAATTTTTACTCAAACTTCAAAATTTCCAACAATACCACACATTTGAGTTGAAATTTCATTCAAACTTCATCCAACAATGACCCCACATTTGAATGCAAATGTATTACTAGGCTGCCTAAAACTGAGAGAGAATAGACATGATATGCATCGGGTGAAGTGTCTTTTGGACTTGAACTTACCCTAGTGAAAACATATCAGGTTTACTTGGTGACGCAGTGGATGTGGAAGATCTTGAACTGTTCACCGCAGTAGTAAACCGAGACAATATGCTACACACATATCATGTCTGCCACACGTCAATTCATACGGTTGTGTTCATTTTGACCATGAACAGATCCCGGATTTCGTAGGAGCTTTAGAGAATTTAGCCATTTCAATTCTCATAAATGCAGCCCCATTTACTCCTATATAGGTGACATTAATTAAGAATAGTCTGCCATATTCCTCTTGATAACAAGATATTAATGTCATTAAATGTATAAAACATAACCCCTCAAACTCAACAGACAACACACATTTTATCATAAGAATGGGTAAGTTGTGTGTTCAACTTTTGAATCAAACTCAACCAGTTTGCCTATTGAACCTAGACCATGGGATCTCCATTCAGCTAGGTTAGGTTTTCGCCCAGTCCGATTCATTGAATTGGCTTGAGACCCATTCCTCTCGATGTAAATAATATTTGCTCTCTTGGTAGGCCTTTGGTCAAAGGATCAGCTATATTTTCCTTTGACTTCACATAATCAATGGATATTATTCCATTGGAGAGCAACTTCTTAAGAGTATTATGCCGACGCCTGATGTGTCTCAACTTGCCATTGTATACATGACTTTTGGCCCTTGATTGCGTAGCCATACTGTCACAATGTATACATATAGTTGTTACAGGCTTTGGCCACATTGGAATATCCTCCAAAAAATGTTTAAGCCACTCGGCTTCTTCTCCAGCCAAGTCTAAAGCTATAAACTCTGACTCCATGGTGGAACGAGCTATACATTTTTGTTTACACGATTTCCAAGATATTACTGCACCTCCCAAGGTAAAAACATATCCACTTGCTGACTTGGATTCTGTAGTGTCAGAAATCCAATTGGCATCACTGAAGCCTTCTACAACAGGTGGATACTTTGTGTAGTGTAATCCGTAGTCAATTGTATTTTTCAAATACCTTAACACTCTTACTAAAGCATCCCAATGCTCTTGTGCTGGATTACTTGTATATCTACTAAGCCTACTTACTGCATAAGCTAAGTCGGGCCTAGTTGAATTCATCAAGTACATTAGACTTTCAATTACTTGAGAATATTCAAGTTGAGATATGGCATGGCCTTTATTTTTCTCCAACTTGCATGCAACATTAAAAGGAGTTGCAGCAGGTTTGCAGTCAAATTGACCAAACCTTCGTAATATTTTTTCTGCATAATGGGATTGTGTAAGGACATACCCTTCACTATGATCGTTCCCTCTTCAAGACCTATTATGTGGCTGAGGGAAGGAAGGTGTTATTGGGTGATTCACACTCAACTGATGTTGCTGGTACTGGAGAGGTGGAGCTGAGGTTCACCTTTGGAAAAATCATGATACTGAAAGATGTGATGCACGCTTCAGCAATAAGGAAGAATTTGGTCTCGGGCTTTCTTCTCAACAAGGCTGGATTTACTCAAACCATTGGAGCAGATACGTATACTCTTACTAAAAATGGGGTTTTTTTTGGGAAAGGGATATGTTACTGATGGAATGTTTAAATTGAATGTTGATGCTAATAAAATGTCTACTTCTACTTACATGTTGTCCTCGTTTAATACTTGGCATGCTAGACTTTGTCATGTTAACAAACGTTTGGTTAAGAACATGAGTAACTTAGGCTTTTTACCCAACTTATCTTTGAATGATTTTGAAAAATGTGAATATTGTAGTCAAGCTAAAATCACTAGAACTTCGCATAAATCTGTCAATAGAGAATCTGAACCACTTGATTTAATTCATTCTGATATATGCGAATTTGATAGAGTGTTAACTAGAAATGGAAAACGTTATTTTATTACCTTTATCGATGATTGTTCAAATTACTGTTTTGTCTATCTTATGAAAAATAAAAGTGAAGCTATTGACATGTTCAAAACTTTCTTGACTGAAGTTGAGAATCAATTTAATCGTAAGATTAAAAGATTTCATAGTGATAGAGGACAAGAATATGAATCCACTGAATTTGTTAATTTGTTTAAGTCCAATGGAATTATTCATGAAACTACTGCTCCTTATTCTCCTGAAATGAATGGTAAAGCGGAAAGAAAAAATCGAACTCTTTGTGAATTGACTGTTGCTACTTTACTTAGTTCTGGAGCTGCTTCTTATTGGTGGGGTGAAATTGTGTTGACTGTATGTTATGTGTTAAATAGAATCTCTAACTCAAAAACAAATATTTCTCCTTATGAAATTTGGAAAAATAAGAAACCAAATGTGTTGTATTTCAGAACTTGGGGTTGTTTAGCTTATGTTCGTAAACCTGATCCAAAAAGATCGAAATTGGCATATAGATTTTATGATTTTAAAAACCATGTCATAATAGAGTCACTTGATGCTGATTTTTTAGGGAATAAATTTCCTTTTAATCTTCGAAATAGTGGGGGTTCTAATTCTTCTAAAATTAATGAACCTACTGTTGTAGAACATAGTCAATCTGCATTAGAACCTAGGAAAAGCAAAAGAGCTCGAATAGCTAAAGATTTTGGGCTTGATTTTCATGTATATAACTTACAAGAAGATCCTAATACAATTCAAGAAGCCTTAACTTCTTTAGATGCATATTTGTGGTAAGAAGCTATAAATGATGAAATGGACTCCCTAGAGTCAAATCAAACTTGGCACTTGGTGGACCTTCCACCTGGTTGCAAAACAATAGGTTGCTAATGGATTCTTAAAAGAAAATTAAAACCTGACGGATTAGTTGAAAATTTTAAAGTCAGACTTGTTGCAAAAGGTTATAGACAAAGAGAAAATATTGATTTCTTTGATACTTATTCACCTGTGACTAGAATAACATCAATTCGTGTATTGTTTGCTTTAGCTTCTATTCATGATCTTGTTGTGCACCAAATGGATGTTAAAACAGCTTTCTTAAATGGTGAATTAGAGGAAGAAATATATATGGATCAACCAGAGGGTTTTATTATTCCAGGACAAGAAAATAAAGTTTGCAAGTTAGATAAGTCACTTTATGGATTGAAACGTGCTCCTAAACAATGGCATGCAAAATTTGACAGTTTGGTTACTTTGAATGGTTTTAAAATAAACGAAAGTGACAAATGCATCTATTATAAGTCTGAAAGTAATATATGCACAATAATATGCCTATATGTGGATGATTTGCTTATTTTTGGTTCAAATATTCATGTTGTGAATAATGTCAAATCTTTGTTATGTGCTAATTTTAATATGAAAGACTTGGGTGAAGCTAGTGTAATACTTGGTTTGAAAATAACTAGGTCCAAACATGGGTTTTCTTTAGATCAATCTCACTACATAGAAATTTTTTTAAGAAAGTATAATTATTTTGATTGTAAACCAGCATGTACTCCTTATGATCCTAGTGTAAAATTGTTCAAGAACACTGGTGACAGTGTTAAACAATCTGAGTATGCGAGCATTATTGGTAGTCTTCGTTATGCTACTAATTGCACTAGGCCGGATATATCTTATGTCGTAGGAGTTTTATGCAGATTTACTAGCAGACCCAGTTTGGAGCATTGGCATGCTATAGAGAGGCTTAAGAGATACCTTAAAAGGACGATGAATTTCAAATTACACTATGAGAAGTTTCCCGCTGTCCTAGAAGGTTATGCAGATTTCCTAGAAGGTTACAGCGACGCTGATTGGAATACCCTTTGAGATGACTCTAAAGCCACTAGTGGATATATTTTTAGTATTGGTGGCGGGGCTATGTCATGGAAGTCGAAGAAACAGACTATCTTGGCTCAGTCTACTATGGAGTCAAAATTAATAGCGCTAGCTACGGCAAACGAAGAAGCTGGGTGGTTGAGAAACCTACTGTCAAATACCCCTTTATGGGAGAAACCGATTCCAGCAGTTTTGATCCATTGTGATAGCACATCAGCAATAGCTAAAGTGCAAAACCGTTATTATAACGGGAAAAGGCGACAAATGCGTCGTAAGCATAGCACTGTAAGAGATTATCTCTCTAATGGAGCTATAAGAGTGGATCATATACGGTCTGAAGAAAACTTAGCTGATCCTTTGATGAAAGGACTAGCATGAGAAAAGGTTTGGAAAACCTCGAAAGGGATGGGACTAAAGCCCGTAGAAAATTGAGTCATTTGTGATAGCAACCCAACCTATAGACTGGAGATCCCAAGAAATAGGTTCAAAGGGTAAAAACAAGTCACAAGTGATATGAGTGAAGTCTTGCTAATTTTTTTTTTTTTGGAATATTATTCCATGTCCATCCTTAAGAAGCATGACATCCTGAAGCGTTTTTAGGTTGAGATTTTTTTTCTCTTAGTAAGGTCTATACTCTATGTTGAGTGGGATATCTAGCTACAGGAATATCCTTGATAGTCTTACCTATGTGAATGTGAAAGTGAGGCCGCTTCCTATAAAATCTTGGTCGTAATGTGCTGGTTTTTTGAACTTCACCTTAATAAAGTTATGTGTGTGGTGTTGTCAGAGATAGAGTTCAAAACTATAAGTTACTCTAGTATAATCTGGATCACTAATACTATGTACAAGTTCAAGTTTTGAAACACCTTTACTTATGCATAGCTTTATGATATGTTGCTTGATATATATTTTAAATAAAAACAAGTGGGGGATTGTTAGAGCAATTATGTTTTTATTACCAAAACATAAACTGTTATGCATCTTCATATTAATTCCTTTGATCAGTTTTGCATCCTCATATTAATTCCTTGATTTCTGACCATTAAGCACCCCTAACGTCTACTTTTATATATATATATATATATATATATATATATATATATATATATATATATAGTATATCTGAGATATGGTGCAAGTTTGAAAAAATAAACAATAAACAATTAGAAGTTTTACATAGATTGATAGCAATATATCGAAAGGGTGCAAGTTTGAAGGTTCTTCCATTGTGCAAGGAAGAATTTTATCAGAAGAAGGTTCTGGGCTGTTTTATCCTGGGGACAACGTGGTGTTTGTGAACTACTTGCACACTTTGGGCAGAGTCGCGAAACGTCTTAAAGAGAGCGACTTAGTCTGCGACTCATCCTAAGAATCATTCACCACTCAAGGCTTCTACATTTTCCTGGCAACTTCGTTCCTTTCTATTTCAGTTTACAACAATAACATATCGCATAAAACAATAGGATTGATAATAAGAATTTTTCATCTTAAAAATAAACTTGAAAGTTCAGTTGTTGATCATGTACTTTTGTTACAACCCACCACCGCCTCCCACCACCATCAACCTCGCCACCATGACCACCACCTCTCGCAACCATCATCATTATCACTATCATTATCATCATCTTAAAATTTATATTACAAAAACATTACTACCAAACCCGAATGTTTTATTCAATTATAGATGTTGATAACATGCACGTTTTCGATGTTCTCTCTTAAAAATCATTCTCGAATTAAACTACCGAACTCATTCTCTGAAATGATATTTATCGTCTCGCTTTGCAAAATAATTTTTCAAGAGTCGGATTGTAAAACGTTACCGTACGAGCCCTAAATTCCTACTAAGCCCTTAAGAGGAGAAATGGTTTCTCCTTGGGTACACCTCTTTATTATTGTTGAGATTACAATATGAGATTTTTAGTATTCGACTTTCGTAAATGACAAGTTCAAAAATGAATTATCATTGATGTCCAACCCTATGGAAAGGAATCCTCTCCGGATTCCTTCTTCCTAATCCACCAAATCAAGAAATCTGTGCTATTGAAATTTGATCCAACGACTACAAACAGGGGTTCACTTTAAAAGATAATAACTGCAGCCGTTAGATCAAATTTCAATAGAATGGATTCCCTAATTTGATGGATTAGGAGGAAGGGATCCTCTTCAGGGTCCCACTTTAAAAGTTATAATAACTTCAGTCATTTGATCAAATTTCAATAATACGAATCTTCCCAACCCTATATCATAGTATCAAAGTAAGAGATGCTGTCTTCAAAAAAAAAAAAAAAAAAGAGTAAAAGAAGCCTATTGGAGCTAGAGGATTGCAGTAGGCCACGTGTCCTTGAACCTAACCATAACCGTCGACTCGAACTTGCAAAGAAAGCCAGTGGAGTGTGTCCCTCCATTTTTGCTACAAATTACAAAATGCCAACCCCAACATCCCCTTTCCCTTTGTTCTGGTCCGGCTATGGGAATGGCTATGCTTTTATCCCCTTTAAAGCCACTGGCCTTCTCCACCTCTGCATTCTCTCAGGACACATCGTCGTCATCGTCATCGTCGTACCGACCTGCTGTTCTTCTTCCAGTTAAGTTCATGATTTCTCTCTTTGCCTCATCTGGAGTTTTCACTTACCATAAAAATCTGCAATAATATTTCCTTTTTGACAAGGCAGCGATATTTTAAACTATTTTAATTTACAGGGAGCTGGATCCAAACTCCATGCCCGCCGCACTGCCATAACTAACTGATCTATCTCCAAATTTGCACTAAGATTTTATGCACACACTTTGGATTATGGCATTTTGTACAAAGCTTAATTTGTGTTGTGTGGTTGTCTGGTTTCAGGGTTTGGGGAACAATTCAGCTGACTACCAGAAGTTGGAGCTGACTCTGAGAGGGTATGGAGTGAGCACAGTGGTTGCTAAGGTGTCAAGAATTGATTGGCTGAGGAATGCCGCCGGCTTGGTTGACCCCAATTACTGGCGAGGAACTCTCAGTCCTCGGCCTGTACTCGACTGGTATGTCGACTCACTCTCCAGTAATTGTTAATGTCTGTTTCTTTATGAGTAAACCTTCGGAATTTGACTCCCATTATAAACATATAATAGGTTAGATTATTGGATTGGATTCGAACTAACAACGACTGACGTTACGTTGGCAGGTATTTAAAGAGGGTGGATGAGGCAGTACAAGAGGCCAAGGAGCTGTCACAAGGTTTTGCTCAACTCTGTCTTACTGCTATGTTATACATGTTATATGTACGTCTTCCTGTTTACTTCTTTTGAATCCAGAATATTTATATCCACCGTGAATCTCGCTAAAGCTAAAACTAACGCTTCCTTGAGGGCTGTTGGGATGAATTTGAGATAAGGGTCTGCATGGAATCATTTGTTACATGCTGCCTTGTCCGATCGTAGATGATACTAAAAGAGAATTGATTTCATCTCTGTCAACCTCTTAGCGTGCTGCTAGATCTTAAATGGCGTTGCTTGATTTTGGAATTCTCATGCTTTAGGAACTTTTGAAATGCAGCTTAGCTTATGCTTTAAATGGAAATTTATATCAAGCTTTTCTACGCCAGAAGGCATCCATTACCGCCCCATGAAGCAACCATTAAGCTATGCTAGAAGACCTTTACTTAATTTGACTGGATACTCGAGTTCTCCAGCAAGTACACTAGTATAATTGTTTGTTTCATTTGTTGTAGTTCTAAAACTGTTGGACATACTTCGTTGTAGGTGGGACTTTATCCCTCGTTGGACACTCAGCAGGAGGATGGCTTGCGCGTCTTTACATGGAAGAATTCGGGTTTTCAGATATTTCGTTATTATTGACCCTTGGAACCCCCCACCAGTATGTTATCAAACTCTTTATCTTAATAATTTCTTGCTGATGACTACATATGTAAAGCTAAGGTTTATTTGGCGATGACATCCTTAGGCGCTTCTGTTATTCCATCTGTATAATCTTACTTCACATTTCAACATAACTAGGACCTATCTGTTGTTTCAGGCCACCACCAAAAGGCGTGTCGGGGGTCATTGATCAAACGAGGGGTCTCCTGGATTATGTTAATAAGCATTGCTCGAAAGCTGTTTACACTCCCGAACTGAAATATGTATGTATCGCAGGGAGGTAAAATCATAATTTGATTCTGATTTTTGTCCTAGTTCAGATTGCTTCTGTTATTATCTGAATGAATTTACTTTACGTAACCTTCTTTTTGGGGACAAATTAAAAGGTGTGAAATGACACGTACCTATTTGTGTACTTCTATGCAATAGTAGTTGTTTGAATGAAAAATCCTCAAAATATATATGAGACATGTATATGTAAACTGCAGGTATATTCAAGGTGCTCGTTTATTTGGCAACTCAAACGAAACCATTGATTCTGCACTCCCAATAGAGGGTGTAGAACCCTCATCAGATGTTGCTCTCATAAATGATGCGACTGTGAGCACTCCAACATCAACCACAACCACAACCACCTTGCGTGCGCGCTTTGTCGGGCAAGGGTACAAGCAGGTAAAACTCCCCATTGTCTCGGCAGTTTAAACAGTCACTTCAATCAAATTAAAATTATCAATTGAAATACAGAATATAGTTTGCATTGATATCTTATGATAGTTATGTTTCTTGGTGTTATTTCCTCTGACATTTCTTGTAAGCCGATCGAGTATCAAAGTTGCAGGCTGAACGCCGATAATGAGACTACCGTTTGGTTTCAGGTATGTGGGCAGGCAGATGTTTGGGGAGACGGGGTTGTACCAGAAGCATCAGCCCATCTGGAGGGTGCCCTCAACATTAGCTTCGACGGTGTTTACCACTCACCAGTTGGTTCAGATGATATGTTGAGACCATGGTACGGGTCTCCTGCCATCGTAGAGCAATGGATAACTCATCTCCTTAACTAACGATTTCTGAGGTACATTCATGAAAAAACAATTTATAACTGGAAACTTTTTAAGAATATATTGAGCAGTCTCCTTGCTATCTGTTTACTTGCCACTCCTTGGCGTTGCTCTGGTAATGATTCATGTAAAACGGAGAGAGAGTAGAGGGACGTTGAGAGAGCGGCGTCGACGGTGGCAAAATTCCTTCTTCCTTCTTGTTGGCTTCCTCATCAGTCATCACTCTCCATCCATTTTAGAGAAGGAAACAACACCAACAAGGGAATGAGATATCAGAATTTTGACTTTAGTATTTTAGTAAATTTGATGGTATGAAATGAAATTTTAAATGATTACAAGTCTGTAGTATTTTACGAAATATTTTAGAGCTCGTATGAATTATAGTGGATTTTAAAAGAGATAACGATGTCAAACACGTGGAGTAAAAGTATTAGTTGGGTAATACATCAACGTCTATTAACTAAAATGCTAAGTGGCACAACCTGATTGAACAACAACAAAAAAAAGAACAAAAAAAGGGAGTCGGTCACATGAAAAATGGGGAAAGAAAGTTATTTTCTCTTTCTTCTTTGTTGGAACAAGGTCCAAAAAACAGCATAGCTTCGCTCCTATCAGCTAAAATTAGACCTTTCTTTGTTCACTTCTCTTGAAGAATACATGCACAGCCATTGTAGTCTTCTCTCCTCCACCACCGCCCAATCGTTGGGTGGTCCTCGAAGGTCCTTACAGACCGCTTCTTCGAACTTCTGGAAGGCCCAGAAACACCCTGGTCCATGATAGACCTACTCTTGCCACAGCCTCCACTCACCCCTAGCCGCCTCTCTCTCTCTCTCTCTCACCATCTTCACTATTTCTTTTATTTTATTAATATTTAATTTGGATCGTCAGCAACTTAGTATTACGGTTTAGTGATATCTCTCTTCACTTAAAAGTAAAAGGTCTTAAGTTTGATTCTTTCTAAAAACGAATTTGAACTACATAATTGGCCGTCACCAACTGACAAAATCGACGAAGGGTCTTTGCTGGTGAAGCTCGGAAGGCAGTCGGCCAAGGGCGGAGAAACGGATCCGGGGGAGGGAGCACTGAAGGTGGAAGGGATTATCGTAAAAAATCCCCTTTAGCTTGTCATCACAGTAAATCTCCCTCTTGTTGGCAGGATTCTGCAGGCACACAAGCAGACGTATTTGAGTAGTAATACTCAACCCAACTTCACATCTCAATTGCAAGTATTTTACTCTTTCGTGGTTAATAACGCACAGCTTGTACAAAATTCAAATGAAAACAAGCATTCCATAAACACGTTAGGATCCACACCCCCGCGGCACTTTCCTAAGCCACAATAGGGAAGTAGATACTTCTTCGATCTAATACACCAGGAGTTTTAGCGAGAGACCTTCTCCCCTTGCTAGCAGTTGCGTCACAATATAGAGGAGTAGCAAAACCCTTTTTACATCTCTTTTACTACATCCGATTCATCTACATTGAGGAACATTATCTCAAGCAACCAGATCAACCTCGTCTCGCTCTGGAGAAGCTACATCTAATCTCATCATACTCCTGTATTCATTTGGCACAGGTGCGCCTGCCTGCACGCATAGCTCCACCACAGCTGGAGCCTTCCCGTAATACCTCTTCAGGTTGTTATCCAGAGCAGGACCATCTATGTCGCGGACATGCCAAACATAATTCGGACCCACAAGATCGTCTATTGTTGCTTCTTGCCAAGCATGCAAACCATTACGAGATTGATGCTTTGAAGCCTTGCACATCCTCACTTTGTGCCCCTTGGGACCTACTTGAACCTCTAAACAATATCCACAAGTCTTCACACTGTATTTCTCCATGATCTTCTTTGCTCCGGATATCATCTCAAACCATGAGTCCATTGTAATAATACTTAACTCGCTCAAAGACTTCCCCACTTTATCGCTTGGTAATGTTTTATCCACAAGGTTAGTATCACTCTGTGAATCTGAATTCCTCAACTCCTCAACATCAGTTTTAATATCAGAATGTACTACAAGATCAACAATCCCAGAATATGAGTGCCTATTCACATGATCCATTTTGTTGACCGACTCAAAGTCTACAATTCTGCCTTCGACACTATATACAGGTCTCGTTCTTCTCTTTGTTGGGTACTTGTCAATCTCTAAACCAGCCTGTATACAGAGCTCCAAAATGGCAGGGATTCGTGGGATTTCAAACCTCTCATCATGCCCAACTCTTGGTTTTCCAACACGGTCATAAAGATGGAAGCATTTAGGAAAGGAAACCACATGTTGAACTCCTCCCTTCCTCCAAACATGTGTCGCACTCCTAAAACCACTGTTTGGGCCCCTACAAGTTCGTATTTCATGACCGACATGTCCAATGTGAACTTCAGAGCAAAACCTGAGAATAATTATTTAAATTAGACGATGAACTAACAAGCATAAGGATATTATATTTCTGATCAGGATGGCATTCGGTAAATCAACCAACTACAGGAAGTAGATTCAGAGCCTCCATATTTTTGTTAGCCATTGACTTAATACTTTTCAGTAAAATGTTTCCATGTGTTTCCATAGACTCTAAATATCCTCCCCAAACTAGCTGCACACCAGCCCTGCCATCCATACAGGAAATTGCTTTGACAAGTTGAAAGCACCAAGCAATACACAAACAACATTGAGATTACAAGCCAGAAAGAGAATCTAAATGTTAGGCAAAGATATCCCTCCTACATGATCAATACAAGTCAACCTCAACAACTAACTGTTCAACCCCTTAAAAGATATAAATTCACGATCCCTAAGCAATTTGGACAAAAGAGGAACCTCAATGTATAGGAATGCACAAATTTGGTTCACTAAGGTGAAATTGGCAAATAAGAGTTGACATTTAAACTTATAAACAAACTCAAGGACCGAAAACAAGGAAACAAAAAACAAAAGGCAACCTCTGGATACCTGCACCGTTGGACAGGAACAACTTGGACAAGTTTTGACAAGCCAAACAGGAGGGACTTTCGAGCTTGGAAAACTTGATGAGCTACCTCAACCAATTCAGGGACCAACAATCCATTATCAGGTGGTTCTTCAAGCATCCTGCAAGGCTCAGCCTTCCGAGCTTCTTTCTCCTCCTTGGCTCTTCGAATTAAAACCTTCATGGGTGTAGGGTAAGGCTTCCTTTCTGACATTTTTTTAGGAGGTCTTGGTACATCAGCATACAAAGGATCATCAGTTTCTCCTCCTAAAGTAAGGGTTGTCTCGGATGTAAAACACGCCTTTTGATCAACTATGCAACGAATTCTTGCAAAATGACAAGGCTTCCATATTATTCTTCTCTGCATATTGTGTGTAGAGCCCTGCACCATTACACACAATTTGAAATAGAAATGAAAATTAAAGTCAATCTAATAACAGTGCATTGGGTTATCAGGTCTCAACTAATTTCATCTTCCAAGAATGCAAGCATAGTTCAATCGATTGCAATACTTCCAATGTAAAACCTAATTTTTCGGATGTATTTTACAATAAAAGGATTAAAATCTGATCGTTACGCTACATTTGTTGAAAATAAAAACTATACACTCAGGCAGCACGTACTTGAAATAACTTAGGTACAAAATATTTGATATCCATATGTGTTTTTA
Source organism: Cotoneaster glaucophyllus (assembly GCA_036320875.1). Lineage (NCBI taxonomy): Eukaryota > Viridiplantae > Streptophyta > Magnoliopsida > Rosales > Rosaceae > Cotoneaster > Cotoneaster glaucophyllus. The sequence goes on from CM070070.1 coordinate 7,807,465, forward strand.
TCTATTATTTCTTTCATTCAAATATAGATACAGGGGTGTAGCTATAAATATCAGCTAGATCTTGAGATTTGAAGTCGCTCCTCCCACAACAACAACAACAAAGCCTTATCCCACTAAGTGGGATCAGCTGTATGAATCCTAAAACGCCACAGCGCTCGGTTTTGTGCCAAGTGTTCCGTTAGATCCAAGTACTCCAAGTCACTAAGCTAGCTTGGCTTGATTTAAGCTGGACTAAGTATTATCAAGCTGAAGTTTGGCACAAGTCCAGACTAAGACTACAGTTTTTTTTTTTTTTTTTTTCAAAACATGATTATTTTGATTTTCAGATATTCTTTTCGGGCACATGATTATCAAATATTCTTTACCACAGTGTTTTGATATACGTTCATGGCGTAAAATAGCAACCCCTCGTTGTCATTACTCATTACTAATAATAAAAGGGTCACCTGATAAAAGTTTGAAACAAATCCAAATAACTCACAACTAATTGAAAAATGAAATAACAAATCTCCAAGTATCTCCCTTTCCGAATACCTCAAAATTCAATTTGGTGGTGTTCGGGTTCAATCAACTTGTCAAAATGTTGGCCTACTTTCTCCACATTGACTTCATTCCTTCTAGTTAGGGCTGGGTTCAGTTCAAAACGATTCGGTTTTTTGCCAAAACATAAAGGCATCTGAAACATCTATTGAGGCAAACTCTAGTCATTCTCCATATAAGAATCATCAGAGGTTGTTGACTGGCAACGAAAATTCAACATAAAGGCATCTGAAATATCTATTGAGGCAACATAAAGCAGTTTACTGAAAATTATAAACCGCAAACGCAAATCATAAAGGTAAACTCAACAACCCCTCGGCACTTAAATACCGAAAATCCAAACTAACATAAAGAAAATTGAAACTTTTTCAGTATTCAGATCAAACTCAAATCAAAGGTTTACAATCAATCAGAAAATTATTAACTTCAACTAGCAATTACATGTCTACTTTCAGATTAAAGCCCTAAATCTCCCCCAAATTCACAGCACTCCAACTACCAATTACACGTCCACTTTAAGATTACATACATATAACTGCAACCGCGAGTACACAAGAGGAAGACACAGAGAGAGAGGAGGAGGAGGAACCTGAACGGCGCTGTGGAAGATGCCGCCGAGGCCGATACCGTCCTTGAAGAAATTCGAGAGGAGAACCGGAGAAGAGGGAGAGAGAGGGAGAGAGAGAGAGAGAGAGTCTGATTCGGAGGAAGAGAGGAAGAAACTAAGAAAGCAGAGCATGGAGGTGCAAGAAACTAAGGCAGTATTCAATTGGGATTTTGAGGATTTTTATTTTTTTTTTTAATGAATTTAGGTATTTAATTAAGATTTTAAGTAATTATCTGAAATTTAAGGTGTATTCAATTATAATTTTAAGATACTTTATTAAAATCCTTAGAAATTTAGGTGTATTCAATTAGGATTTTAAAGAAGTTTATGACATTCCAGGTGTATTCAATTGGAAGTTGAGTTTAAAGAATTTGAGAAAGTTGAGGAATTAGAGGGAAATTGAGAGATTTCGTAGTGTATTTTAAACATCCACAAATCTCATATCTCCCCATGAAATTTCGAGGGAATTAAATCAAAATTTTATATAAAATCTCTACAAATCAATTAAACTCCATAAAAATCCATGGATTTATAAATCCATTAAAATCTTTCAAATTCTCAATTGAATACATCTCCTAAGAACGCAGAGGAACAAACTAAGAAGTCAGAACAGAGAGGGATGAAATGGGAGCAAATGGCACGGCTAGGTTTTGTGTTTAGAAATCTTATAAATAAAAAAGATGCAGAACCACTAATACAAAAAGCATGTTGTCAATTTGGCTGAAGCAAACGCTTTCAACTAGGAGTTAAGGCCATCTCCAACCGAGGGCTGGCCAGAGGGCTCGTTTGAGCCCTCTGGCCCTCCAAGATTCTCCAAGATATTAATATTTTAATTAACAGTACAGGGCCATATTTGCCTCCGTCTCCAACCGAGGGCCAGAAGGCCAGAGGGCTCGTTTTAGCCCTGTCACAAAAAACAGTCTCCAACCGAGGGCCAGAAGGCCATAGGGCCAAACATAATTTATTATTTTATAGCTACAATTTTTAAAAATATTGTTTAAGTTTTATGTTGTCAAATGTTTTTTTTATGTTGTATAATTTTTATGTTGGTTAATGTTATTTAATGTCGTTTCATATTGTTTAATGTTGGGCTATAATTCACTTAATTTAATTTAATGTTGTATAATGGCCTAGGAAGTTATAGGAAAAAAATTGAATTAAAAAAAATTGAAACAAATTTTGTAAAATAGAAGTTATAGGAAGTTATAGAAAAAAAAAAGAAAAAAAAGGTTTAAATTGAAGTTATAGGAAAAAATAAGAAAAAATAAGGTTTAAATTGAAGTTATAGAAAAAAAAAAGAAAAAAAAAAGGTTTGAATTGAAGTTATAGAGAAAAAAAAAAAAAAATCTGAAGCAACGGCTAGTGGACTCACTAGCCGTTAGAATTGAAAATTTTAAATTGCCTAATGTTGTCGGTTACAACCGACAGCAATACTAATTAATTAAAAAAAAAATTGAAACTTCCTAATGTTGTCGGTTAAAACCGACAGCAATGAAAAAGCTGGAAAAAAAAAAACAGCCAGCCCTCCAACCCTCTAGCCCTCTCTGATTCCGTGGGGCCCTCCCAGATTCCAGAGCCCTCTGGCCTAAGCCCTCGATTGGAGACGGTTTTAGGGCCATTTTTGGCCCTCTGGCCCTCTAGCCCCTTCGGTTGGAGATGGCCTAATGGGTTCGAATCTTTTGGCAGATTTTGAATATTTTTATATGAATTATAAAATTAATATATATTAAATAATTAAATATAAACCGGTTTGGTTTGGTTCGCTTAGTTCAATTTGGTTTTTTTTTCAATTTTCGGTTTTTTAAACCTACCCTAACTTCTAGTTGTATCGTACATAGTCATTTGGTTTAACTAAAAATAGAACATACAGTCCCAACAATTCCTAAGATTTGTTTCCATGGAGGCATTTTATCAAACACTTTAAGCGCATCCCAAGTGACAAAAATTTCATTAAAATCGAAACATAATTTATATAAAGAAATAATTATACACAATCAACTTATAACCTACTCATAAGAAAATATGACAAACAAATTGAACTGAAAATACAACTATGTACTTACCTTTTTCAAAATGATATTTTAAGCTTTTAACGTCCGGAAAAGAAAAGGGAGCGCTGCGTAATTGGGTTCAATTTTAACTTTTAACTGAGATTTGGACGGTGAGAGCGTCCCACATACTACAACCACTCTGCAGGTTCTTCTGGTGTGAGGAAATGGTGGTGGCTGGGTGTGCCGGGATCGGGGATGAAGGGGCTACTTTTTTTTTTTTTTTTTTGCTTTCTTTGACAAATTTATCCCCATTCTTTGACTTATTTATCCCTATTCGTAAGGTCTTTTGCTGTAATTCAAAGTTTTTAGAGGATTATAGTTGTCTTTTCAGCATAATTTATTTTTCTTTTGCAAATTAGCTAAAATGAGGATTTTAAGGCTTTTAGCCAAAATGATCCCTGAGATGCATAACACATAACTTTGGTCCCGGAGATTGTCCACCACCCATTATTTTGATCATTTCGTTAAAAAAAACCCGTTAAGTGGCCCAGGAGCTCATACCGGAAACTGGGATTTTTTGCCGGAAGTTTGGACAATTTTCAAAGTTTCGTAACTCAATCGTTTCTTAATCAAATTCGACCCATAATATATCAAAATGCAGATGGGAAAGTGTAGAACAAGATTATACCTATTTTGAAGCCCGATGGTTGCCGTAGATAGCCGGAAAATAGCCTGAGATTTGCATAACACATAACTTTGGTCCCTGAGATTGAAAATCAATAGAAATGTTCCCTGAGATTGTCCACCATCCATTATTTTGGTCATTTTGTTAAAAAAAAACTTCGTTAAGTGGTCCAGGAGCTCATACCGGAAATTGGGATTTTTTTTCCTGAAAGTTTGGACAATTTTCAAAGTTTCGTAACTCAATCGTTTCTTAATCAAATTTGACACATAATATATCATAATAAAGATAGGAAAGTGTAGAATAAGAATATACCTATTTGGAAGCCCAATGGTTGCCGGAGATAACCGAAAAATAGCCTGAAAGGTGACTGGTCTGTCGGAAAACTGGAAAACTCGTCGGAAACAAGGTAAACTTTAAACGTTCATAAATTCTTCAATACTCAACGAAATTGAGTGATTCAAAACCAAAAATCATACTTCTCGACAAGAATAAGAGAATGGTAGCTTTCTCGATGGTTAACTCACCGAGGTTTGGTCGGAAAACGGCTAACTCACTTTTTAGGCTATTTTCCAACCATCTCCAGCAACCATTTGGATTCCAAATAGGTATAATCTTGTTCTACACTTTCCTATCTTCATTTGAATATATTATGGGTCAAGTTTGGTTAAGAAACGATTGAGTTACAAAACTTTAAAAATTGCCCAAACTTCCGGCAAAAAATATAAACCATTTGTATATGATTTATGTGACAGCCCGTCCCGGATTATGTAATTATTTTAATCCTCAAGTTTGTGAAATTACGAAACTACCCTTGAGCGTTGGGTTGAATTTTTATTTTGGACTAAGTATCAAGGCCTAAGATTTTTGGTTTGGACCAATTGTCTTGTTTCCAAGTTAGTGGGAACCCTAATTGTGTAAGTTGTGAAGATTAGGGTTTAATTGGTTAGTTTTGGACCAATTGGAAACTAAAGTTGGATTTTAGTGTGTTGTGATTGGAGTTTGAGGACCACACACATTTGGATCTCTCTCTCTCTCTCTCTCTCTCCCGTGGACACTCTCTTTCCCTTACACTCTCGGACTCACTCTCTCACTCCCTCTCTTTGAAGTTGTACGGACGATACCCAAAGAACCTCCAAACATTGCAGATCGAACAAACCAAGGTCACCATTGTGATCCTTGAAAAACCACGAGCACAACCATACTCCTTTTAGGCCGTGAAACCTTCGAGAAACCCTAGTTCGAAATAGAACCGTCGAGGAATAGTAACAACCACACGATCGTGGAAGTTTCAAGCCATTTTAAGACTCCCAAAGGTACCCTCTCTTCCTTTTAAGTGTAATGGTTGAATTTTGGTTGGATTTGGACGTCGGAAAACCCTAGAAATAGGATTTCTGATTTGAGTACTATTCACCAACTTTTTAATGCGTGATTATCTTTGAATTTCAAGCTCATAGGGAGCTCTAGGACCTTCCCACGATGCTCGGAGTGTATCGTTGAGAAGTTTTGGACGTCGGGAAGCTCAGTTACGAGAAGTTACAGAGGTCGCCGAAGTTTCGAATCCTCTCCGACGTGATTTCGTGTGATTCGAGGCTTGAAAGAGGTATATCGTGATTCTTGGATCTTAAACTTCATTTTGGTGAAAATTTCTTAAGAAATGGTTAAGAAACGAAGGAGATTAGTAGCTTTGAAGTTTTTCCAGTTTTTCGGCGAAGGCGACGGTCGCCGGAGTCCTGAGGAAGAAGACAGAGAATATTCAGTCAGTTTTGACGGAATATTCTCACGGCGTCAGTTAGTTTTGACGGTTACCGTTAGTCTTTAACGGAATATTCCACAGAATATTCCTAACGGCAGTTGCCGTCCGTGTGCCAGGCACGTGCCTGCGCGTGGGAGACGCGTCTGGTCGTGCCTTGGCCGGCGCGTGAGGGCACGTGGAGACTCGAAAAATTATTCTAAAAATATGGGGATGTTCCTGAGGTTGTGTAGATCATTTTGGTATATTCACACACCTCATTTGAGCAATGTATGAGAAGTTATTACCTAGTTTTGTTTATGTGTTTTTAAATAACGTATTTATAGTTGTTTCTCACATAGGTGAGACCTACCCGGAGGATGAGCGTAGCCAGGCTAGGCATGGGGGCTACGATCCATCTACATACCTGTGAGTGGGCTTTTGTTTTCCGTATATACCTATATACAACGTGTTTTTCCCAGAAAGTGCATTTTAAATGCTGTTATAAATGAAATGCCATGCCAAGACATATATGTACCTCTGATTATGCATCATGAAATGTATATGCATTATGAATTGTACGCGCATGATTGTTGGTGCTGTGGGCGCTCAGGTAAGTTTCAAGTAAGATTATGTGTGGTTATTAAGAAGTTGAGTTATGAGGAATATGATGAGATGCATTGAGAGCTCATTAACCTGCACCCCGGTGTTAGTGCTCCCGCCCAGAGTTAGGGGCATAGTCTTTCACGTGATGTTCACCTCCCGCACCACACACTCATCTTGGATCCAAGTTAGGTGCACAGGCCTGTCGTATAGACCATTTTTAGTGGGTTCGACTCGTAGGTGACCCGCGATTATTCGCACAGTCTTCACGTGATTGTAGCACTGGAGCATATTATATTACACCCAGTCTTGTCCTATAGACCACTATAAGTGGGTTCGACTCGTGTGCAGGCATGGTTTATGAGCTAGAGATCAGCTGACGAGCTGTTGCAGTTATAATTGCATATGAATTACTTACCTGATGATTTAGTAGCATGGCTTGGCATATTCTTGATTTGTTGGCATATATTTGATGATGATGGTTAAGTTGAGAATTAGTATATGTATATACTATTTTTCTAGGAAAGTATACAGGTTTTACGACGAGGGGATATAAAGCTTGTTTTTGAAATGATTTTCGAAAGACTTTGTTTTTGCCCAACTCACGCTTTTGTTTTGCGCCCCTCCAGGTTCTAGGTAACGTTGTTGGTGGCATCCGAGGCTGCAGCTACGATTCTGACAGACTATCACTCAAGTAAGACCTCATTTGGGTGTTTTATTTAAGTACTCCTTATGTTCGACTGCACCTAGACAATTACGCTCTGATTGTGTATTAACACTTCTTGAATTTGGTTTCTATTCATTTGTAGTTCTTCATATATTAATGCTTCCGCACTGTGCACATGGTTACGTCACCTCACGTGACGGCCAGCACGCCTCGATCTCGGTCGGGGTGTGTCAATTTATATAATTAATATATATTAAATAATTAAATATAAAGCGGTTTGGTTCGGTTAACTTAGTTCGGTTCGGCTTTTTCAACTTCGGTTCGATGTTCGGCTCCTTTTTTTTCGGTTTTCGGTTTTTTAAACCCACCCTTACTTCTAGTTGTGTAGTATATCATTCAGTTTAACTCAAAGTAGAACATAAAATCCCAACAATTCCTAAGCTTTGTTTCCATTGAGGCATTTTATCAAACACTTTAAGAGATAATGACAAGTAACAAAAATCTCATTAAAATCGAAACATAATTTATATAAAGAAATAATTATACACAATCAACTTATAACCTACTCATAAGAGATAATGACAAACAAATTGAACTGAAAATACAACTATGCACTTACCTCTTTCAAAATGATATTTTAAGCTTTTAACGTATGGAAACAAAAAAACAAAAAACCAAAAAAAGGGAAGGTTGCGTAATTGGGTTCAGTTTTAACTTTTAACTGAGATTTGGACGGTGAGAGCATCCCACAGACTACAACTACTCTGTAGGTTCTTCTGGTGTGAGGAAATGGTGATGGCTGGGTGTGTTGGTATCGGGGATGAAGGGGCTGCTTATTTTCCCTTTTTGCTTTCTTTGACATATTTATCCCCATTCTTTGACTTATTTATCCCCATTCGTGAGGTTTTTTGTTGTAATTCAGAGTTTTTAGAGGGTTATAGTTGTCTTTTCAACCCAGTTTATTTTTCTTTTCCAAATTAGCTAAAATGAGGATTTTAAGGCTTTTTAGCCAAAATGATCCCTGAGATTTTCATAACACATAACTTTGGTCCCTGAGATTGAAAATCAATAGAAATTATCCCTCAGATTGTCCACCATCCATTATTTTGATCATTCCGTTAAAAAACCCCTTTAAGTGGTCCAGGAGCTCATACTGGAAACTGAGATTTTTTGCCGGAAGTTTGGGCAATTTTCAAAGTTTCGTAACTCAATCGTTTCTTAATCAAATTCGACCCATAATATATCAAATTGAAGATACGAAAGTGTAGAACAAGATTATACCTATTTTGAAGCCTGATGATTTTAGTAGATAGCCAGAAAATAGCCTGTATGGTGACTGGTCCACTGAAAAACTAGAAAACTCTCCGGAAACTTGGTAAACTTTAAACGTTCATAACTTCTTTAATACTCAAGAAATCAAGTGATTCAAAATCAAAAATCATACTTCACGACGAGAATAAGAGAATGGTAGTTTTCTCGATGGCTAACTCACCGTGGTTTGGTCAGAAAATGACTCGAAAGTAACTGTCTTGGTCGGAAAACGGCTAACTTACCTTTCAGGCTATTTCCGGCCATCTCTGGCAATCATTTGGCTTCCAAATACAAATAATCTTGTTCTACACTTTCCTATCTTCATTTTAATATATTATGAGTTGAAATTGGTTAAGAAACGATTGCGTTACGAAACTTGGAAAATTGCTCAAACTTTCGGCAAAAAATATAAAATATTTGTATATGATTTATATAATTACTATATATTAAATAATTAAATATAAACCGGTTTGGTTCGGTTCACTTAGTTCAGTTTGATTTTTTCGACTTCAGTTCGATGTTCAGCTCGATTTTTTTTTTGTTTTCAGGTTTTTAAACTCACCCTTACATCTAGTTTTATGGTACATAGTCATTCAGTTTAACTTAAAGTAGAACATATAGTCCCAACAATTCCTAAGCTTTGTTTCCATTGAGGCATTTTATCAAACACTTTAAGCGCATCCCAAGTGACAAAAATCTCATTAAAATCGAAACTTAGTTTATATAAAGAAATAATTATACACAATCAACTTATAACCTACTCATAAGAAATAATGACAAACAAATTGAACTGAAAAATACAACTATGCACTTACCTCTTTCAAAATGATATCTTAAGCTTTTAACGTCTGGAAAAGAAAAGGGACGGCTGCGTAATTGGGTTCAGTTTTAACTTTTAACTGAGATTTGGACGGTGTGAGCGTCCCATAGACTATAACCACTCTGCAGGTTCTTCTGGTGCGAGGAAATGGTGGTGGCTGGGTGTGTCGGGCTAGGGGATGAAGGGGCTACTTATTTTTCGTTTTTGTTTTCTTTGACATATTTATCCCCATTCTTTGACTTATTTATCATCATTTGTAAGGTTTTTTTGTTGTAATTCAGAGTTTTTAGCTGAAATGAGGATTTTAAGGCATTTTAGCCAAAATGGTCTATAAGATTTGCATAACACACATCTTTGGTCCCTGAGATTGAAAATCAATAGAAATGGTCCCTGAGATTGTCCACCATCCATTATGTTGGTCATTCCGTTAAAAACCTTCGATAAGTGGTCCCGGAGCTCATACTGGAAATTGGGAATTTTTGCCGGAAGTTTGGGCAATTTTCAAAGTTTCGTAACTCAATCATTTCTTAATATATCAAAATGAAGATAGGAAAGTGTAGACCAAGATTATACCTATTTGGAAGCCCGATGGTTGTGGTAGATAGCCGGAACTTAACCTGAAAGGTGACTGATCTGCGAAAAAAATGCAAAACTCGCTGGAAACTTGGTAAACTTTAAACATTCATAACTTCTTCAATACTCAACGAAATCGAGTGATTCACAACCAAAAATCATACTTCTCGACAAGAATAAGAGAATGGTAGCTTTCTCGACGGTTACTCACCGTGATTTGGTTAAAAACGGCTCGAAAGTGGCTATCTTGGTTGAAAAACAGCTAACTTACATTTCAGGCTATTTTTCGGCCATCTCCAGCAACCATTTGGCTTCCAAATAGGTATAATTTTGTTCTACACTTTCCTATCTTCATTTTAATATATTATGGGTCAAATTTGGTTAAGAAATGATTGAGTTACGAAACTTTGAAAATTGCCCAAACTTCCGGCAAAAAATATAAACCATTGGTATATGATTTATATAATTAATATATATTAAATAATTAAATATAAACTGGTTTGGTTCTGTTCACTTTGTTCAGTTCGAATTCAGTTCGATGTTCGGCTCCTTTTTTTTCGATTTTCAGTTTTTTAAACCCACCCTTACTTCTAGTTGTATAATACATAGTCATTCAGTTTAACTCAAAGTAGAATATACAATCCCAACAATTCCTAAGCTTTGTTTCCATTGAGGCATTTTATCAAACACTTTAAGCGCATCCCAAGTGATAGAAATCTCATTAAAATCGAAACATAATTTATATAAAGAAATAATTATACACAATCAACTTATAACCTACTCATAAGAAATAATGACAAACAAATTGAACTGAAAAATACAACTATGCACTTACCTTTTTCAAAATGATATTTTAAGCTTTTAACGTCCTGAAAAGAAAAGGGAAGGCGGCGTAATTGGGTTCAGGTATAACTTTTAACTGAAATTTGGACTGTGAGAGCGTCCCACAGACTACAACCATTTTGCAGGTTTTTCTGGTCCGAGTAAATGGTGGTGGCTGGGTGTGTCGGGGTCGGGGATAAAGGGGCTGCTTATTTTTTGTTTTTGAATTCTTTGACATATTTATCCCCAATCTTTAACTTATTTAACCCTATTCGTAAGGTTTTTTGTTTTAATTCAGTGTTTTTGGGGGGTTACAGTTGTCTTTTCTGCCTAGTTTATTTTTCTTTTCCAAATTAGATGAAATGAGGATTTTAAGGCTTTTTTTGCCAAAATAGTCCCTGAGACTTGCATAACACATAACTTTGGTCTCTGAGATTGAAAATCAATAGAAATGGTCCATAATATTGTCCACCGTCCATTATTTTGGTCATTCCATTAAAAAACTTCGTCAAGTGGTCCTGGAGATCATACCCGAAACTGGGATTGTTTGCAGGAAGTTGGGCAATTTTCAAAGTTTCGTAACTCAATCGTTTCTTAACCAAATTCGACCCATAATATATCAAAATGCAAATAGGAAAGTGTAGAACAAGATTATACCTATTTAGAAACCCAATGGTTGCCGAAGATGGTCAAAATATAACCTGAAAGATTACTGGTCCGCAGAAAACTGGAAAACTCTCTGGAAACTTGATAAACTTTCAATGTTCATAAATTCTTCAATACTCAACGAAATCGAGTGATTCAAAATCAAAAATCATACTTCTCGATGAGACAAAGAGAATGGTACCTTTCTTGACGGCTATCTTGTCGTGGTTTGGTCAGAAAATTGCTCGAAATTGGCTAACATAAGATCAAGACAGCCAATTTTGAGCAGTTTTCGGCCAAACCATGGTGAGTTAGCCATCAAGAAAGCTAACATTCTCTTATTCTCGTTGAGAAGTATGATTTTTGGCTTTGAATCACTCGATTTCATTGAGTATTGAAGAAGTTATGAACGTTTAAAGTTTACCCAGTTTTCCAGTTTTTCTGCAGACTAGTCACTTTTCAGGCTATTTTCTATCCAAATCACGGCGGGTTAGCCATCAACAAAGGCACCATTCTCTTTGTATCATCAAAAAGTTTGATTTTTTTTTTTTTTGAATCACTCGATTTCGTTGAGTATTGAAAAAAGTTGTAAACGTTTAAATTTTTCCCAGTTTCCGACGAGTTTTTAAGTTTTCCCACGAACAAGTCACTTTTCAAGCTCTTTTTTTGCCAAACCATGGCGAATTAGCCATCAAGAAGGTACAATTCTCTTTGTCTCATCGAGAAGTATAGTTTTCGTTTTTGAATCACTCGATTTCGTTGAGTATTGACAAAATTATGAACATTTAAATTTTACAAAGTTTCCAGTGTTCTAGTTTTTCGCAGATCGTCACATTTCAAGCTATTTTTCGGAAAAATCACGATGAGTTAGCCTTCCGGAAAGGTATCATTCTCTTCATCTCATCGAGAAGTATGATTTTCATTTTTGAATCACTTAATTTCGTTGCGTATTGAAGAAGTTATAAACGTTTAAAGTTTACCCAGTTTCCGGCAAGTTTTCCAATTTTCCTGCAGACCAATCACATTTCAGGCTATTTTCCGGCCATGTCCGGCAACCATTGGGCAACCAAATAGGTATAATCTTGTTCAACCTTTGCTATCTTCATTTTGATATATTATGGGTCGAATTTGGTTAAGAAACGATTAAGTTATAAAGCTTTGAAAATTGCCCAAACTTCCGTAAAAAAATCTCAGTTTCCGGTTAACGGAGTTTTTAATGGAACCAAAATAATGGATGGTGAACAATCTCAGGGACCAAAGTTATGTGTTATGCAAATCACATGGACCATTTTGGCCAAAAAGCCGGATTTTTAATTATCTATTGTATTGACCACTTTATCCATCAAGTATTAACGATATATCGACAAAGTCCCAAAAATTGATCATTCAATTGATTTGTGCTTTTACTATGGAGCATGCTAAGTGATTTCTGCTAATTGAATGATTCTCTGCTTCGTCAGAATGATTGATGCGAATAATGACTAAATGCTTCACATGGTGACTTACTGCGTTCACATGGCTTGACTTCTTGTTTCATCTGGTGCCTTCAAATGATGACTCAAATTTCCACATGGTGACTGACATGGTGTTCACATGGCTTTATGCAAATGGGTCTTGAGAATCGTGGTAGTCGGTCCATCTAGCTATTTGGCTTTTTAGATCGACTGGTTGCTGTGAGGATGCATTTGAAGACTCTGAGTCTGAAGTTTCCTCATCTTCAGTGTGAAGCATCGCTGCTTCTGTAAGTAATTGTTGACCTAGGTCTTGGAGCTAATAGTTTTGTCCTTGCTCTTTGTGCCTGTTGACTTGGACAACTTGACTGTTCCTTTGAGGGATGAGGATGGACTAATGTTCGATAATGATTGTGCTGGAATGATTGGCAGCAATGGTTGTGTTGGAATGACTGGGGGTGTGGTAATTGGAAATTCAGAGATGACCTGGCTAATGACCCTCTGTTGATTGAATTTGTCCGACCACTTGACTGATCTTACTCTGTAGACTTCACCGGTAACAACTTCATAATTCCACTTCAAGATCCATGAGAATTTGTACTTGGCCATGAGTATTGGTACATAGTCATTTGGTTTAACTAAAAATAGAACATATAATCCCAACAATTCCTAAGATTTGTTTCTGTTGAGACATTTTATCAAACACTTTAAGCACATCCCAAGTGACAAAAATCTCATTAAAATCGAAACAGAATTTATATAAAGAAATAATTATACACAATCAACTTATAACCTACTCATAATAAATAATGACAAACAAATTGAACTGAAAATATAACTATGCACTTACCTTTTCCAAAATGATATTTGAAGCTTTTAACGTACAAAAAAGAAAAGGAAGGGCTGCGTAATTGGGTTCAGTTTTAACTTTTAACTAAGATTTGGACGGTGAGAGCGTCCCACAGAATACAACCACTCTGCAGGTTCTTCTGGTGCGAGGAAATGGTGGTGGTTGGGTGTGTCGAAATCGGGGATGAAGGGGCTGCTTATTTTTCATTTTTGCTTTCTTTGACATATTTATCCCCATTCTTTGACTTATTTATCCTCATTTGTAAGGTTTTTTGTTGTAATTTAGAGTTTTTAGAGGGTTATAGTTATCTTTTCAGCTTAGTTTATTTTTCTTTTGCTAATTAGTTGAAATGAGGATTTTAAGGCTTTTTAGCCAAAATGGTCCCTCAGATTGAAAATTAATAGAAATGGTCCCTGAGATTGTCCACCATCCATTATTTAGGTCATTCTGTTAAAAAAAAAAAAAAAAACTCCATTAAGAGGTCTAGGAGCTCATACCGAAAACTGAGATTTTTTGCCGGAATTTTGGGCAATTTTCAAAGTTTCGTAACTCAATCGTTTCTTAACCAAATTCGACCCATAATATGTCAAAATGAAGATAGAAAATTGTAGAATAAGATTATACCTACTTTGAAGCCCAATGGTTACCGGAGATAGCCAGAAAATAGCCTGAAAGGTGACTGGTCTGCGTGAAAACTGGAAAACTAGCCGGAAACTAGGTAAACTTTAAACATTCATAAATTCTTCAATACCCAATGTAATCGAGTGATTCAAAACAAAGAATCATATTTTTCGACGAGAATAAGAGAATGGTATCTTTCTCGATTGTTAACTCACCGTGGTTTGGTCAAAAAACGGCTCGAAAGTGGCTATCTTGGTAGGAAAACTGCTAACTCAACTTTTAGGCTATTTTCCGGCCATCTCCAGCAACCATTTGGCTTCCAAATAGGTATAATCTTGTTCTACACTTTCCTATCTTCATTTGAACATATTATGGGTAGAATTTGGTTAAGAAACGATTGAGTTACGAAACTTGGAAAATTATCCAAACTTCCGGCAAAAAATATAAACCATTTGTATATGATTTATATAATTAAATATAAACCGGTTTGGTTCAGTTCACTTAGTTCGGTTCGATTTTTTTCGACTTCGGCTCGATGTTGAGCTCGGTTTTTTTCGGTTTTTGATTTTTTAAACCCATCCTTACTTCTAGTTGTATGGTACATAGTCATTCAGTTTAACTCAAAGTAGAACATATAGTCCCAACAATTCCTAAGCTTTGTTTCCATTGAGGCATTTTATCAAACACTTTAAGCGCATCCTAAGTAACAAAAATCTCAATAAAATCAAAACATAATTTATATAAAGAAATAATTATACACAATCAATTTATATTAGAAATAATGACAAACAAATTGAACTGAAAATACAACTATGCACTTACCTCTTTCAAAATGATATTTTAAGCTTTTAACGTCCGGTAAATAAAAGGGAAAGCTGCGTAATTGGGTTCAGTTTTAACTTTTAACTGAGATTTGGACGATGACAGCATCCCACAGACTACAACTACTTTGCAGGTTCTTCTGGTGCGAGGAAATGGTTGTAGCTGGGTGTGTCAGTGTCGGGGATAAAGGGGCTACTTATTTTTCATTTTTGCTATCTTTGACATATTTATCCCCATTCTTTAAATTATTTATCTCCATTCATCAGATTTTTTTGTTGTAATTCAGAGTTTTTAGAAGGTTATAGTTGTCTTTTCAGCCTAGTTTATTTTTCTTTTCCAAATTAGCTAAAATGAGGATTTTAAGGCTTTTTAGCCAAAATGGTCCCTGAGATTAGCATAACACATAACTTTGGTCCCTGAGATTGAAAATCAATAGAAATGGTCCCTGAGATTGTCCACCATCTATTATTTTGATCATTCCGTTAAAAAAAACCCGTTAAATGGTCCAGGAGCTCATACCGGAAACTGGGATTTTTTGTTGGAAGTTTGGGCAATTTTCAAAGTTTCGTAACTCAATCGCGTCTTAATCAAATTCGACCCATAATATATCAAAATTAAGATAGGAAAGTGTAGAACAAGATTATACCTATTTGGAAGCCCGATGGTTGCTGTAGCTAGCTGGAAAATAGCTTCAACAGTGACTAGTCTGAGGAAAAACTGGAAAACTCGAAGGAAACTTGGTAAACTTTAAACGTTCATAACTTCTTTAATACTCAAGAAATCGAGTGATTCAAAATCAAAAATCATACTTCTCGACGAGAATAAGAGAATGGTAGTTTTCTCGATGGCTAACTCACCGTGGTTTGGTCAGAAAACGGCTCGAAAGTGGTTGTCTTGGTCGGAAAACGGCTAACTTAACTTTCAGGCTATTTCCGGCCATCTCTGGCAATCACTTGGCTTCAAAATAGGTATAATATTGTTCTACACTTTCCTATCTTCATTTTAATATATTATGGGTTGAATTTGGTTAAGAAATGATTGAGTTACGAAACTTTGAAAATTGCCCAAATTTCCGGCAAAAAATATAAACCATTTGTATATGATATATATAAATAATATATATTAAATAATTAAATATAAACCGGTTTGGTTCGGTTCACTTAGTTCGATTCGATTTTTTCAACTTCAGTTCGATGTTCAGCTCGATTTTTTTCGGTTTTGGGTTTTTCAAACCCACCCTTACTTCTAGTTGTATAGAACATAGTCATTCAGTTTAACTTAAACTCAAACATACAGTCCCAACAATTCCTAAGCTTTGTTTCCATTGAGGCATTTTATCAAACACTAAGCGCATCCCAAGTGACAAAAATCTCATTAAAATCGAAACATAATTTATATAAAGAAATAATTATACACAATCAACTTATAACCTACGCATAAGAAATAATGATAAACAAATTGAACTGAAAAATACAATTATGCACTTACCTCTTTCAAGATGATATTTTAAGCTTTTAACGTCCGGAAAAGAAAAGGGAAGGCTGCATAATTGGGTTCAGTTATAACTTTTTAACTGAAATTTGGATGGTGAGAGCGTCCCACAGACTACAACCACTCTACAGGTTTTTCTGGTGCGAGGAAATGGTGGTGGTTGGGTGTGTCGCGATCGGGGATGAAATGCTGCTAATTTTTCGTTTTTGTTTTCTTTGACACCATTCTTTGACTTATTTATCCCTATTCGTAAGGTTTTTTTGTTGTAATTCATTGTTTTTAGAGGGTTATAGTTGTCTTTTCAGCCTAGTTTATTTTTCTTTTCCAAATTAGTTGAAATGAGGATTTTAAGGCTTTTTAGCCAAAATGGTTTCTGAGATTTGCATAACACATAACTTTGGTCCCTGAGATTGAAAATCAATAGAAATAGTTCCTAAGATTGTCTACCGTCCATTACTTTGGTCATTCCGACGAGTTTTTCAGTATTCCTAAGGACAAGTCACTTTTCAGGCTAATTTTTTGCCAAACCATGGCGAATTAGCCATCAAGAACGTACAATTCTCTTTATCTCATCGAGAAGTATAGTTTTCATTTTTGAGTCACTCGATTTCGTTGAGTATTGATGAAATTATAGACATTTAAATTTTACAAAGTTTCCGGCGAGTTTTCTAGTTTTTCCGCTGATCAGTCACATTTCAAGCTATTTTTCGGCAAAACCACAGTGAGTTAGCCTTCTAGAAAGGTATCATTCTCTTCATCTCATCGAGAAGTATGATTTTCATTTTTGAATCATTTGATTTCGTTGAGTACTGAAGAAGTTATGAATGTTTAAAGTTTACCCAGTTTCTGGTGAGTTTTCCAATTTTCCTGCGGACTAGTCACATTTCAGGCTATTTTCCGGCCATCTCCGGCAACCATTGGGCAACCAAATAGGTATAATCTTGTTCAACCATTGCTATCTTCATTTTGATATATTATGGGTCGAATTTGGTTAAGAAACGATTGAGTTATACAGCTTTGAAAATTGCCCAAACTTCTGTAAAAAAATATCAGTTTCCGCTTAACGGAGTTTTTAATAGAACCAAAATAATGGATGGTGGACAATCTTAGAGACAAAAGTTATGTGTTATGCAAATCTCATGGACCATTTTGGCTAAAAAGCCGGATTTTAATTATCTATTGTATTGACCACTTTATCCATCAAGTATTAATGATATATCGACAAAGTCCCAAAAATTGATCATTCAATTTATTTGTGTTTTCATGTGTTAGGCTTTCGACTAATTTCTCCTGCTTTTTTATTTATTGGTTGATGACATGTAATGCTTGGTTTCATGTTTAAGGAGTAATTATTTACATGATTGTTTTATCGTAAATGTCATAATTTGAATTGTTTATTTTCTTTATTTTCATTCAAATGTCACCTCTAAACAATTTCATTCAATATGAAAACTGCTAAGTTGACGATTAATCATAAGATATTACTTATTATCATAAACATCGATTTGTTCAAAAGATACAAATGACAAAACAATCGCCAAGTTAAATGAATGATCTTGAGATGATGATAAAGAAATGAACGGTTTGGATTATAAAGTTTGTATGATGAAACAATGTCACATTATCATGTCAAGAGAAATGTCTTCTTGCAAAGTATTAACCACGTTTGACATATTAGCTCACGCCTTCATAATTAGTTTCAGCTTGTTTTCACTTTCAAAATTTTGTTTCCATTCTTTTTTCTTATTTTCCTCATTTCTCTCATCACCCTTCTTTGTTCACCAAGCCTTTCATAAATAAAAAGAAATCTGATCCGCTTACTTTCAGCTAAGAATATATAGAAATGTTGAACTAAATATATGCATATTTAAACGGTTTTGGTTAACTCAAAGAAAATATCCCTACCATATTTTGATAAACCATATTATTCCATTTCTCTAATAGTGTGAGACTTACTTCTATTGGTCGATCACGCCTATACTTATAATAAACCAGTAATACATGTGATCTAGCAAAATATAATTTCCCTACCATTATTCTAACCAAAAACCCTAGTTCATACAAAGCGAAAATGTCACTTTTTTTTTTCTCTAGTAGTTTCTCTCATTTTTGTTGCCAAATTTGGCCTCTAGGACGTTCTACAGTCCATAACTTGGATTAGTGGGAAATTAAAGAAACAATTGCATCAGCTAGATTAGTCTACTCTTTGTTTTGTTGTTGGAAATAATCTTCTTCCCCTTCAAAAGTTTGTAAACTTGTCAACCTAACAACTTAAGCTTTTGCATGTGAGCAAAAATGGTGAACCAACGAAACTTATGAGTTGGTATACAAATGTCATGCAAATTAAGTACCTGGCATACACATGTCTATCCTCTTTTTTCTTCTTTGGACTATCATATACGTATATAAATGTACATATATGAATCGATACATACATACATATATATATATATATATATGATACCAAATGGGGAAGAAGTGGGAGAAAATGAGGTTCATATGTGGGATTAAACAAACTAACAAAGCACGGAACCAATTGTGATAAATGAATAAAAAGAAATGTATGAAAGACTGATATGTGTTTACCTTGAACTTGAGATATTCACTAAATTGACTGAAAGTAAGAATTATATGCCAGTTGAAATCAATTGTTATGAAAATATTCATAATGAAAATAATGAATTCAAAATAATGTTGTAAATATAAAATGAAAATAAGTTTTATTGCAAAACTTACAATGCGACTTACAATTGATTTACTGACGATTGAGTCAACAAATAAGAAAATGACTGATGAAAAGGATATTGGTGCACGCATGCATCCTTGACATTTGAAAATTGAAAGTGTTTACAATTTTTTATTTCTTTGAATAAAATGTGAACTCAAAGAAAGTTTTAACTGGGAGAAATGTGGAAAATTAACTTGCTTTCTCTTCCTCTTATAGACATGGAACATGAGACTTGAATGATTGATTTCTTCACTGTTGAAGCACGAGATGGAAGATGATTTGCATATACTGTTGATGAATAGTGAATTTGTCAGAATAATTGTTGCTTTTACTATGGAGCATGCTAAGTGATTTTTGCTTATTGAATGATTCCTTACTTTGTCTGAATGATTGATGCAAATAATGACTAAATGCTTCACATGGTGACTTACTGCGTTCACATGGCTTGACTTCTTGTTTCATGTGGTGCCTTGAAATGATGACTCAAATTTTCACATGGTGACTGACATGGTGTTCACATGGCTTTAAGCAAATGGGTCTTAAGAATCCTAGTAGTCGGTCCATCTAGCTATTAGGCTTTTTGGATCGACTGGTTGTTGTGAGGATGCATTTGAAGACTCTAAGTCTGAAGTTTCCTCATCTTCACTGTGAAGCATCGCTGCTTCTGTAAGTAATTGCTGAGCTAGGTCTTGGAGCTAAGCAGCTTTGTCCTTGCTCCTTGTGCCTGTTGACTTGGACAACTTGATTGTTCCTTTGAAGGATGAGGATGGACTAATGTCCGATAATGATTGGTGCTGGAATGATTGGCAGCAATGGTTGTGTTGGAATGACTGGGGGTGTGGTAATTGGAAATTCATAGAGAACCTGACTGATGACATTATGTTGATTGAATTTAGCCCACCACTTGATTGATCTTACTCTATAGACTTCATCGGTAACAATTTCATAATTTCACTTCAAGATCCATGGGACTTTGCACTTGGCCATGAATATTGGTAAAAGTGTAATCATGTAGCTGAATTTGCTTATGTCCAATTTTGGCTGGAAATTGGCGGAGATTTTCTACATAAGTTCTTCTGATAAGAGACTGTCTGTTGGTCCATGGATTGACCACCATTTTGGCATTTTGGGAACCATGCAGGAAATTTTAGCTTAAAACTTTTGTCAAAATTAATGAACCATGAATTATTGAAATCTTTCGTTTGGTGAAGAAAGATATAAGTTCAGGCATCAATGTAATCAAATTAATTGTAATGAATATTGGGTAACTGGATGTATTGGATGTGAAGGGATTTACTTTTGGAAAGAGGTATTCCCCAATCTGACTCGGTTAAAAATCTACCAATGTAAAGGGAATGGTAGAGGATTTTATTTTCATGGGTTTTACTGTAAAGTGGTTTGATGGAAATTAACTCTGTTTCACTAAGAATGGCTTGGTAGAATTTCAATGTTTTGTATGACTATGTGGGACGATAATGGAAGTTTGGTGGAAAGACATTTTTGACTAGTTTTTGTTATGTTTGTTCATTACTAAGATTAAAAGGGATACTGAAAAGGTATTCACTGAGATTTTTCTTGACATATGGTGATGTTTTGGTATAGCTGACTGGTTAGGATGAAGATGATGATGGGTTTGTTGGAGTTGAATATGGGTCATATTGACTGATTAGGTCTGACTGGTAATTGGGGCGTGGTGATGGGTAGTTTAGCCTGAGGTTTCCTATTATTGAACTTAAGGGGTGAAACTGTTGGTTATGGCTAAGGTCGATGAAGAATCTGGGTTTGATTCTGGTTTCACTAGTGATGGTGGTAGAAAGGCTGGAAGCCTTCTTCGATCAGGCTTTCGTTCTGTCATTCTTTCCTTGTAGAAATTCTATGGTTAGGAAATCATGAATGAAATTTTGACTACCTTTAATATAGCTTGCTATCATGCCAAAATCTGTTTTGATGCAATGTTTTAAACATCTTTCTGTAAAACATGCTTTGCAGATTTGCAATAGACTCTGTGAACACGAAAATTTCATGAAACGAAACGCGACAGGGACACGTGTACAAACAAATATTTTGTATTTGATTTTGGGTTGCAATCTCTTTTAACTTGATCCTCTGATTCGATCTCCGTAAGATGTAGATTTGTGGATGTGTGATTTGATCCAAGGGTCGTCGAGGCTTGATCTTGGATGAACGGTTGGAAGTTTCTTCAAGGGCTGTTGGGGTTTGATCTTGAAGGTTGATGAACGGGTCTTCAAGGGGCTTTTGGGCTTGATCTTGAAGAACGTTTGTGCAAATTTCTTCAAGGGCTTTTGGGCTTGATCTTGAAGGTTGTGCGGATTTCTTCAAGGGCTTTTGGGCTTGATCTTAAAGGTTGATGTGTGGATTTGTTGATGTTGTTGATCCAAAGGGCCGTTGGGGCTTGATCTTAGGATGAACTGATGAACGGATCTTCAAGGGGCTTTTGGGCTTGATCTTGAAGAATGGCGGATGAATTTATTGATGAAAACTTTCTTCAAGGGCCGAGCTTGATCTTGAATTGGTGGAAGTTCTTCAAGGGCCGTTGGGGCTTGATCTTGAATTGGTAGGAGGTCTTCAAGGGCCTTGGGGCTTGATCTTGAAGACGGATTTGGCGAAGAACGAAGAGAGCTTTCTTGATCCTTCGGGATTTGCTTGGGAGCTTTAGAGCTTCAAGGCTTCAAGGCTTTGGGGGAATTCTCTTCCAATTTGGGAGTAGAGAAATATATTTGTGAATTGGTTATGAACTGGTTTCGTTGATCCAAAGGGCCGTCGGGGCTTGATCTTGAAGGAGGATATGAAGAAGAATGAAGAGAGCTTTCTTGATCCTTCGGGATTTGCTTGAGAGCTTTAGAGTTTCAAAGCTCCAAGGACACAATTCTAAGTGAATTCTCTTCCAATTTGGGAGTAGAGAAATGTATTGGTGAATTGGTGGTTTGATACCTTGATGGAGAGGCCTATTTATAGGCTTTTGGGAATGAATTACCACCACAAAATTTTCCCACCCAAGCACTATTACCTAAATTTCCCACTTAATAACATTTTAAACTTAAAATGTGCTTGCTTTGTCATTTCCCAAATGAGAAGAAAAAAACTTGTTTGATCCTCCAAGGGTATTTCTTCCTATTTTGTTTGAGTCACACGCCATGTGTACAATTTGTACGACACGTGGCGTATGCCATGTATGCCTTGACATATCAAAACTTTAATGCATTGGTAAACATTTGTTTCACCGAAATTTCGATGTCTACAGACTCTGACTAAAAACTTTTGATTTAATAAATCATCCTGAAATTTACTAATGCATAATACTATAGATAATATTTATTTTTTAATAGTACTATAATTACTTTGTGTTGGATTTCATACTCTTGAATGGATTAGTTTCAACAATTTTGAATGAATTAGGAGTTGGAATGCTAAGACAGATCAATTTCTTAACATGTGACTTGATCTGTTTGACTATGGAAGTATGAGTATTGGACCACGTTGAAGGATTTTTTTTAGACGATCAAACAAAGGTTTGCATTGTTGCCTAAGAAGTGGATAAAACTCTGCAACATAATTTAAGGATCTTAGAAATATATGTAATTGGGTTTTGTCAGTGATTTCATCTGGGAACTTATCCGCAAACTGAATTACTCTATCTATTGGTTGAATGGTTGACTGGTGGATATTGTATTCTAAAAACATAATTTTGGTTTGGAATAACTTAATTTTGGGTGCTGAGACAACTAATCCATTTGACTTAATTATCCTAGCAAACATATTTAAATGTTTCCAGTGCTCATCTATCGATTTGGAATAAATAAGAACATCGTCGATGTAAATGATTGAGAAATGACTATATTGATTAAATATTTCATTCATGATGTTCTGAAACTCACTCGGTGCATTCTTAAGACCGAATGACGTTACATTCCATTCATAATGACCAAAAAGAGTGACAAATGATGTTTTGTATTTATCACCCCCATGAATTTGAATCTGCCAAAATCCAGACTTCATGTCGAATTTTGAGAAGATTACTTCTTGATTGAGTCTCTTAATTAAATCTCTTTTGTTAGGAATTGGATATCGTATCCATTCCAAGACTTCATTAAGAGTTTTGTAATTAATGACTAACCTAGGCGTTCCTCTTTCTAATTCAACGCTTTTCTGGACATAGAAAGCAGGGCAAAACCAAAGTGATTTACTCTTTCTGATTATTCTTTTATTGAGAAGTTTTTGAATTTCTGTTTTGCAGAATTCCATAACTTCTTGACTCATTTGAATTGGCCTAGCTTTCGTTGGTATTTTCTTCTCATCAAACTCCTTATTGTATGAAAGTTTAATAATGTGCTATTTTCTGTGCCAAAAAGTGTTGGGAATGTCAGAACAAATTTCATTAACAAGTTTATGAAGGATCCAAAAACACCCAGGTCCATAAATAGATCCGCCCCTACCACCGTAGCCACAACTTCCCCTGTTCTCTCTCTCCACCAATTTTTTATTTTAGTAATATTTAATTTGGGTCTAAAATATCCATAATATCCCGATATTTCCATCGAAATTTCCGTGTTTTTGAACTACCGATATTTTTTTGGACTACCGATATTTCCGATATCATCGATATTTTAGACCTTGCTAAGTCACTCATGTATCTTACCATGCAATGTATAAAGTGTAAAATATTGTACTAATTCATTATATATAAATGATTATGGTGTGTTTAAACTTCTTTCATTAATTACTACATATTTTCTACACTCACAATGTTTGCCAGCTCGCTATATAATCCACTTAAATCAGTTAAATCTATCATGCAATGCATTTCCTTCGAATTTTTTGTGATAAACTAATAGATAATTGACTAAATAAACATCCTGCAAAGTTTCAATAAAAATTTCCAAGTTTTTCTTACAATTTCCGTGGTTTTTATTCTATTTTTATTGATATCGATAATATCCCGATATTTCCATCGAAATTTCCGTATTTTTGGACTCGATATTTCCGATATCATCGATATTTTAGACCTCGTCACCAACTGACGATACCGACGAAGGGTCTTGCTAGTGAAGTCGCGAGGCAGTCCACAAAGGGCGGAGAAACTGATCTGGCTGAGGGAGTACTGGTGGTGGAATGAATTATCGTAAACAAATTTAGCTTTATTTTGGAAAGAAATATTTGATTCCAAACACAGCCGTCTTCAGAGTCCAAATACCACCTTTATCTAGGCAATTCAATTCCGAATAGTTTAGGAATTCGATTACTAGTATTAGGGAGACCCACCCATTTTCTAATTCCCCAAATGTTAGTAAGCGCTGTAATGCTTTGAGAGGCGTGCAATTCCGTTTCTCTCCTCTTATCCCGTTTGGAAAACACGCCATTAAAACAGAACATGTTCTCCTACGTGCTTTCTATACATCCAAAAGGCAGACCAGCTAATTTGAATTACGAAAGCCCTTCCCTTCCTACATAATAAGGTCACAAACGAAAGTTGGTGAACATAAAACTACATCAAATCAAAAGCAACACGAATGGACATTCATTCAGCCTTCACAAAGTGGCGCGAAAGCAGCTTCCCAATTTCCAGAAAGCCCACTTTTTCCCTCCCTTCAAAAATCCCCTTTAGCTTGTCATCACAGTAAATCTCCCTCTTGTTGGCAGGATTCTGCAGGCACAAAAGCAGACGTATTTGAGTAGTATTACTCAACTCAACTTCACATCTCAATCGCAAGAATTTTACTCTTTCGTGGTTAATAACGCACAGCATGTACAAAATTCAAATGAAAACAAGCATTCCATAAACACGTTAGGATCCACACCCCCACAGCACTTTCCTAAACTACGTAGAATTAAGTAGCAGTCACAAATTTGGTGTAAACAAAGCATACGGTTTCAATATGTGACAATTTCCCAGACCAACTAGTTTGATACACAAACCCAACCCACAGACATGTGAGGGCACACAAACTCATTTGAATTTCATGGACAGAAATTAGATGTGATTTAAACCGTTTATCCCTTTTATGGGCCCTGTTCCAAGTATTAAGGCCACAAGGCCACACAGTCTCGTGCCATCTGCATCTAGGTGCTCACGTCAAAAGAAACAAGCAACAATGTAAGTCCAAAACATAACACTTAAAAAGTCTTCCAACCCTTTCGGTAATGGCCAAGGCTTACATTGTTGCATGTTTCTTCGTATTGGCTATGCTAATTGACATGTAGCATTGTCTCAATACACAGACTAGAGATTGGGTCTTCAATCATCAAGTTTTACTTATATAAAAACATTTCAAGACCAATGGAAGCAAGTATGGCATTACTTATGACTGCAAACACTTCTTTAGACAAGACAGAGAAGATCTTGGGGGCCAGAAGTTTATATAGCATAACTTTCTTCATCTGCCCAAAGAAATACTTATGTCCATAAAAGAAGACCTTGCATAACATCTCTTAGCTGTAATAGCTACTCACTAGCCATCCTAGTAAGAAACTATAAATCATGATCCATAATTACATTAGAAAGCTATATTATAGCATCCCTGCAACTTTTTGGGAAACTACGGAATTACAAACAGCAGAGACATCTCAAAGTATTAAAGTTTCCCAAAATTGCAAACAGCAGAGACATCTCGAAGTATTAAAGTAAGCATGAATCTATATCTCAACACTGAAGCCAAATGCATTCTGAATAAGATTGTGATGCCAGGCTGATGAAAAATGCTAAACACGAAATGGAATCCAAGCAACAAATGAGAACCAAGAATTATCCAAATTGCACATCAAAATTAAGGATCATGAACCAATATTATGTCAACATATGCTTAAAATCGTGTAACGCCTGAACATGATGACCATACACATAAGATGCATGCATCAGATGCCAAGGAAGGTGAGACAACACAAGTAGGACAGTTAATACAAAAATCACAAACTGGGATATTTAGTACTTCATCTTTTTCTTGGAACATTCAATACCCAATTCACACCAACCACATTCAAATGCAACCACTGGATACTACCACATGGCCATCAAATAGATGTAATAACAGAAATGCAGAGCAGCATCTCTTGGGGTTTAATTGACTTCGGAAAAAAAATTAACTCATATTCAAATCTTCAAAACCTGACTAACGACGCGTTGTTAAAACTCCGCATTCGGCCAAGTAAAATCTTAGGACACAACAAATATATTTCGTTCTTAGAAAAAACAACAGACCTAGAGAATGATCATCCAAAAGTGCCTAGATATCTGCACCCCAAAACAGCTAGTTTCTATTTTACTACTTTTTATTTTTATTTTATTGGGGGGATTTAGGGCTTAGGGTTTAGGGTTTTAGAGCTTTGAGATTTCCCAGCTAAAATCTTCTAATTTACAAAGTAAATTTAAGCAAACCCCACATAAATAAAACAAAAAACAAAGCATTTTATTAGAACCCATCAACGAAAAACCCCAAAAACAAAAAAAGATCAAACAGTTAGAAGATATTTATAAATATATAGGCAAAATACAGTGTGGAGCCGAGAGAGACGAGGACCTGCAGATTGTGGAGCTTGATGTGGGCCCAGATCTGCTTGACAGCTTCGGCGCGGGAGGACTCCTTGACGCCGAGGAAGCTACCCAGAGCTGGAGAGATCGGAGTCGGCTTCATAATCCCGAGGGTGGCTTTGGGCTTGGTCGAATCACCTGCTTCCTTGGGCTTAGCCTTCGCCTTTGGCTTCGGAACAGCACTGGTGGCGGCCTTCGAGGATAAGAGAGCAGCTCCGCCGGTGGAACTGGAGGATCTGGTCGCCGCCATGAGAGCCCTGGAAACCCTAATCAAACTGGAAGACGCCATTGCTCTCTGTCTCACACAAGTGACAGCAACACCCTTTGATCTCTGTGCCCTAATTACTCAGAATACCCACTTTTTGCCTAATTTCAAACGCTTCTTCTCTCCCTCTCTTCCTCCATACTATAAAAGCCCTCTGTTTTATTTTATCAGAGTTCAAGGGAAGGGATCCTATTTTTTAACAAGTATGGGGATTTTTTTAAACAAATAATATTATTTACGCTAAGAGAAAATGTACAAGGCTTAACTTTACAATGAGTTAGTAATAATGTGATTTAAATTCTTTTTTTTTTGTGAGAATTGAACCAAAGATCTTTCACTTACAAATGAAGAGGAATATCGCTAAATCGTACTACTAAGTGGCAACAAATATAGGGATATGTTGTGGGCTCTACACACATTAGACTTCTTTAATTCATAAATTATTTTTGTAAAATATTAATCAAATTAAAAATATATGAGGCATCTGATTGAGTTTAAAGAAATTGACAAGTAGTATATTCTAATAAACATTGAAGACGATTCGGATCATTAAAGTTTGATATAGAGTGAGTCGCAACCAATTTCTATTTTTTGAAAAAAAATGAATGTCGTGCTAGTTGGTATCTGTGTTTAAAATTTATTCGATAAGGTCAATATTTTTATAAAATATCCACAAAATAAAAAAAAATTATGAAAATGGGGAGTGAAGTCTGAACTTCACTTCATATTGGAGAAACTAAGTTTAGTCTAAAATTGATAGATATCGTTGATATTTCTGACACATCTGTTAAATATCAGATAAATTATTATATTTCGTTCAAACCAATATTTGACAATTCCAAAACTTTTATTTTAAATTTCCATCATTTTTATAGAAAGTAACCGATGTCGATGTCGATATTAGATATTTGATATAGCGTAGGCTTAAACACTCGGGCTTTCTTATAAAGTTGTTTTTATTTTTTTTGGTGAAACACATTTATTGTCACTGTGCTCCGACTGAAAAAACACATTTGGTTGCCGTGGTTTAGTTTTCCGACTTTGGTCATTAATATGGACCTGACTGATTGCTTCTTTTACGCTAAAATTTTTAGGTGAGGGATTGAGTCCAAATTAATAAGAAATAGACGAAAAAATAGTTGGAAGAGACTAGCGATGCTTTTCATAAACATTAAACGACGTGTGAGAAGTGAGAACATTATAACTCTGTGGATGTGGTCATTGTATACAGCGGCGAAGCCACGTGAGGGCGAGAAGTGGCAGCCGCCACTCTCCTCGTCGGGAAACACCACTGGGTAGCTGGGTTCGCCACTCCCCTCAATGGGTTCACCACTTTCACCCCCAATTCGGACTACTACGGGTTCGAATCTCTGCTTAAACACGAAATGATTATAAAAAACCAATTGGGGGTATGAAATTTGACAGATTTGAGGAAACCCAAATGGAAGTCAAGACATTACAGCAAAGAAATATGGTAAAATTGTGAGTTGATTGAGGGAAGAAAAAGAGAAGCTAAAGAACAAACCTTGTTGGAGGTCTGAATGCTCCTTGAAATTCGGAGTTAGAGTGAGGAATTCTCGAATTGGGAGTGGCGGAGTTCCATTGCAAATTTTCCAAAGAAAATTTCCACGAGTGAAGGGTGATCGCGATTTTTTGGCTGAAGAAAACGAGGTTTTAAGATTTTTAGAATTTTGAGTGAATGGATGGTGTGGCTGGTTGCGAGACAGAGAAAAAGATGAAGCAGAAGACTCCAGAAAAAAATGGAAAAGAGAAAGAAGCACCGTTGACAACAACACGTGTAAAAATGGTCCAAACGAAATTAAACAAATCAAGTGGTGGCAAAAAGGAATGCACACTGTTAATGAACAGTAATTTTTTGTGTTGGGTTTTAGTATATGTATGATATGATTTCAAGGCTTTGATTTTTTATTTTGAGTCGGAACTGATTTCATTCTAAATTTTTTTTTATGATTCTCTAACTCTTATGCATGAGTGCTAGCATTTTAGAATTGGAACTGACAGTTAGCACAAGAGTTAGAGAATTATGAAAGGTTTCAAGGCTTTGATTTTTCAAGGTCTTCTGTTTGGCTCTGTTATTCTCGTCTCCTCCACTGTTGAAACCGATACATCCAAAGATAATAAGAAAGGTTAATTAATTATTAATTAATGCATGCAGTCTTCTATTCTTTATGTATGGTAGCTAGTTAAATATTAGTTTACGCTTTGGTAGATGAGGTATTTTTTGTTTTCAACCCACTATATGTCTCAATTTTAAACAATTGCGCATTATCAATATGGTTACAATTTTACATATTCGACGTACCTATGCACCCATTATATATGTATAGTTGATCAAACCATATGTATGTGCTCAATTATTAAATTCGTCATAGAGTACAAGAATTTGAATTTGTTTTCACTAAATTCGTCCTAGTGTCACAGTTCGTAATTAATATTGATAAATTATGAACGTCATTAATATTTTCTACTATCTAAATGGTTTGGTTGTCTCCATAATTTTTTAACCTTGCACCCTTTTAAATCCGCCCCTCCCCTCACCAATTCCTGGCTTCGCCACTGATTGTATGTGAGACACAAGCGTCAATAACCATAAGTATACAAGCGAGGTGTAAATTTTCTTAACAAAAAAAATGTCTAATGTTTGCCTCAATTAGTTTGAGGTTTTTCCTTTCTTTTATCATGGTATATTATAATCAATTTTATACTTCTTGAGTTTGGAGCATTAGAGGGAGTTAAGGAGCATAACTATCACTTAATACTATGGAGTATGGTCTAGTGATATTATTATGCACTTGTAAATGAAAGGTCTTAAGTTTGATCATTGTCAAAGACAAATTTGAACCACATTATTGCTAGGCCATTGTAAGATTTAGCTCACTCCCTCACCCCTTATTGTAGATAATATCGTTTGTTAAAAAAAAATGCATAACTAAATGTCTGCTAGTTTGGAGCATTAAAGTTAGGTAACATTCTGCACACCTTTAGTATGTCACTAGAATTTGTACCCGCGCGTTGCTACGGGGTTGAAAATTATATGAAAGATTATACAACTACAATCTTCAAAAACAATGTTCGAGTCAAAAATTGAGTTACGAACGCCAATGCAACCAATGCAATTTATACACAACCTCATCATGAATGAAACAAATTTAAATGTCTAAAGAGAATTCTATTTTTTCAAAGTAGAAAGGGGAAAATAATTTACTTAAAAGTTGGAGTAACGATAACTGCATCAATTACATCAATTACAAATGTAATATTGAGGGAATACCTGCCAAATAAAGCGTACAAAATCTTTTCATAATCTATAGCATCTTCAACGTTTCATAATCTTTGATTTTTTTCATGATGACTTGCACGTTCAAAAGTAAGGGGTCCGGAAAACCTTAAAGAAGTTAAAAAAACAAAAACAAAAACAAAAAGTTATGCCCTCCCATATCATACAATGAAGCAAACAGAAGAATGAATTCAACAGTAGGATTTAGAGAATTTAATTGAGAATGATTACACCTATAACCTTGATACACAAACAATCTAAGAACTAAGTTAACACCTGCAATCTCAGGGGGTCCTAATTTACTTTTAAATTCTACCTAGCATGCATACCACCTTACACTTCATGTGCGGCCTAAAGTAATAGAAAATATAAAAAATTGTCGAAAACAAACACTAATTT
Organism: Cotoneaster glaucophyllus; assembly: GCA_036320875.1. Classification (NCBI taxonomy): domain Eukaryota; kingdom Viridiplantae; phylum Streptophyta; class Magnoliopsida; order Rosales; family Rosaceae; genus Cotoneaster; species Cotoneaster glaucophyllus. The sequence continues at coordinate 7,837,926 of CM070070.1, forward strand.
TTTAGAGCTTCAACTAATACAAATTAGAAACACCTCAATTCACTTGCCTTCATTATTCACTTTATATCTTAAGAATAATTACTAAATAGTTTTTAATATTAAACGTTCCGCAATCAAAAGGATTAAACACTTCAATCATTATTAATAGTCATTTCAACCAAATTCATGATTGCAAGATCCTTAATATAGTATGTCTTCACAACAGATTCAATGATTATATTATCCTCGATCTGAAATGACACTAATTTCACAAAATCAAACTGCTTGTTGTTTATAAAATGACATCAACCACATATATGCCAACTTTTCTGATTGCAGTATCTATCATATCATGTTTTCCACAATCATTGGTAAAAAAATATAAAGCCTAGTGAAGCCAATAAGTAGGGACTGTCACGGCAAAGATGAATTTTCTAAGAAAAATGAAAGGGATATGTCATAAACATGACTCAACGCTTTAGAAGGCAAAGAAATGAGATTAATTAATGGAAAAGAGACCAGTGGTGACATTATCTATGTCACAATAGGTCTTTCCAGCTTTGTCCCAATCATGCATATAAAATCATCCAAATATATAAGACTTTTCAGTTTATATGCATCCCAAATTTGGGTTCCAACATCACAATAATTTTAGAATTCAAGTTCCAACATCCCAAAAATAATTAAACGAAAAAAGAAAAAAAAAACTGAGAGAGAGGGAGGAATAAAGCATACCAAGGAAGAGAAAAAAGCTGGAACTGATCGAGGTGTTTGGGGATTGAAGTGAATCGGTATCTGGGTCTGTTATTTTTGCTTGAAGTTTTAGTAATTTGTGTGCACCATCCATTTGTATTTATAGTAATTACCTGCACAAACCTCAAACACCTTACAATCTATCACTATTCACATATAGTTCATCAAAATGGCACATTGTGACCTCTCTTTGGCCAGCAACAGTTTTCTAAAGTGAAATCAACTATTACAAAAAATTTCGCAAAAAAAGAAATTTGAATAGAAAACCCATCTACAAATCCAAAATCACAGAAAAGAAATTAAAACACCTATATTGAGAAAGCCGCAAAAACTCACCAGGAAACACCTGGGTACAAAATTTATCCACATCCAACTGAAGAACCGAAGAAACTACTACAGATTGGGTGGTTTTTCAGCAAGAAAATGCGGTTGGTAATTTGTGAGACAAAGATCGCAAGGTCGGAGAAGGAGAGAAGGCGGCGTTTGAGAGCGAAAGGAATTAAGGTTCGAGAGCGACATAAGCAGGGATTTAGACTGATCTAAAGAGGCAGGGCATTTTCATGTAACACATGCAACGCATGCCTAACAATATACACACATACATATATATATATGCACATAAACATGAAGATTTCAGAAAATGAAGCATAAAAGGATTGAAAATTTTGGAAAAACAAAAAAAAAACTTACAGTGACGGACGGCGGAGGACAGAGGTGCGATCGCGGCTCAGAGAAAACCCTAGCTTGATCCACCCCGCAAGGCAAAGGTTTGGACAGTGTAGGAATCGAAGGAAAACCCAAATCCAAGGAAAACCAAATGGCTTTTCGAATTCGATTATATTTTATTTTATTTTTTTGGAGTTTGGCCTTAGTGATTTGTAGTTTTTGAAGAGAGAACTGGAGAAATTTCTACTGGGTTGGTCTTTTTCAGCAGGAAAGTGAGAGAGAGAAGTCGAAATCGGAGAGCGAGGGAAGGCAAGCTTTGGCAACATAAAGGTTTGTGGAGAGATCGAAATGGATGGAAGGCTTCTTCAGTAGAGAAGGCATGAGAAAGAGAAGACGGCAAAGTGAAGGTGAGTCAAAGCAAAAGTCAAGAAGGAGTCGAAGCAGAGCCCTTCGACGATGATCGACGCGTGGACAGGATGGACATCATTCCACTGTGTGGAAGAGGAAAAATGGGGAACGACAAAGAGAAGCCGAATCGATGATCAACACGTGGAGAGCAACAAACGCTGGATTCGAGCGCAAGAAGGTCGTTTTCCTGCAGCAGAGAGGGATAAAAAAACCGGGAAGGAAGGAATGGGATGGCAGCTTGGGGAGTTCACTGCTGGTGAACAGTAACCCCTCTCCCACGACGAACAGTGGACGAAAACTGAGTTTTAGTAGATAGTAATATAGCATTATCAATATGGTCTTTATTTTCAATAAATTAGTAATAAAGAACTCTTAAAGTGACAAAACCTTAAATCATTGGTCTCTGTCAAATAATGGCTAACGCAACCTTCAACATTTTGAAGATTACCCAACTTACCCCACCACGCTAGACCAATGTCACGTGAATTAACAAACGTTATATAAACAATATAAGAGAATTTCAAAATAAAATGTAAGTGTCTTTTTAGGTATAAAGATGGGAAAATGGTTTGATTGGGATCAACATGGAGCCCATGTTAAGCAAAACATAGGCCTACTTAGTTAGAAATATAGTTGTTTTGTTTTTCCCAAGAGAAATGCTAAGAAAACTATCTCAAAGTGAAACATTTCATAGAAACTTCTCAAAGTGAGAACTATCACTTTAAAATTTAACGTTAATTCTCGTGCTAATATTTTAAAATATTATGTCAAAAACATGAGATGGTAGAAAGTTCACATAGAATCCCACTTTTGAAAGAGTCTCCTTAACATTTCTATTTTCTCAATATTTAAGACATAGTGTCCCAAAGATTTCATGGACAAAAATTCCATTACAATTTCTAGGTGTGGTGGCTTGTGATTTTGTGGAGTCGACTTCTTCTCTCACATTGGGGAGATGAAATCAAACACAAGCCTTTTCGGGTGTGACCGTGTTGGCTTCAAGCCTTTCTCTTTTCATCTATTTGAAGTTGGGAAAAACAAAAAAAAAACAAAAAAACAAAACTTAAGAGGTTACTATAAGTTAGAAAAGATAAATAATGACAAAAAATCCAAACCTAAGAAGCCTTGTTTTTTCCTTTGATCAAAATAAGCATAAATCAAAGCTTGAAAGAATAAAAATATTTTTATTGGAATTTTTTGGGGATTATGATTGCTGCTGAGCTAACTATAGTGCAAAGTCGTATATCTTTTGTTCATAATATTCAAAAGGTTGGGGACAGATTGTAAATTCATTGGCAATATGTCTATGCTGATTTAAAATCAGCTCGGGCCAATAATTTGCCTATCCGCCATGAAATGATAATAACCCATTTGTTCATAGTGAAACTTTCATCAAACAACCGGCCTTTGCGAGCAATTTATTTTCTCAAAGCTAGTCCAACCAAATTTTCTCAAAAACTTTAATAGAATTCAAACTCAGCTCTTCAAAGTTGTACTAAATAGGCCATTGTCAAACTTTGGCTTTATGGGTAACGCTATAATTGTCAACTACTAGAAGTACACACGCTACCACTAAACCGATACTCTAAAATACTGAATGAGAAACGCTTAATATTATAATTTTTTTCTCAACTCTTATGGCACGTGACGTTCATGCATCATTGCATCAGAATACCAACTATAGTACGAAATCTAATGTGACAACGTAATTTATTCTAGAAAAGAAATTGAGAAGCGAATATTATCTCTTTTGAGTTAAGCGACAATAAAATTTAAACAAGTTAAAAAATAGGGTTAATCTCAGTTTATTACCTTGAAGTTTCTTGATTTTCAATATTTGGTACATGAAGTTTTTTCATCCCAAAATGGTACCTAAAGTCATAATTTTGCGACAATCTCATACATCCATTAAGTTTTCCGTCAGAACCTCTGTTAACTGATGACGTGGTACCCACGTGGATAATGACTGGATGACACGTGTCAGTATGGGTCCACGTGAATATTAAAAAATAAAAAAAATTAAAAATAAAAACAATTAATAATTAATAATTAAAACAATTTAAAAAAAAATTAAAAAACCAAACCTAAACTTAAAAAGCCAATATGGGTTGGAGTCGGTCTGATCTGATCGTTCTGCCTCTGCGACGCCGGAGATCGGCTTCCTCCGAACGTCGATGACAGAATCTCGTTGTCCTTTTCCATCGATGCAACTGCTATCCCGCGCCGATCTGGATTGAGAACAAGGATTATGATGGGTGCTACTGTGCGCCGGAACGGAAGAGAGGAGAAAAAGGAGGGAGGGGGTCGGGGTTGAGGTAGGGATGGAGCCCAGAAACCTTTTTTTACTTTTTTTTTTAATATTTATGTGGACCCCTATGACACGTGGTATCTAATCATTATTCACGTGAGTGCCACGTCACCAGTTAACGGCTGATTTAACAGCAAACTTAACGGATGTATGAAACTGTCCAAAAGTTATAACTTTATGTACCACTTGATGAAAAAAACTTGTTGAAAACAAAAAAATTTCAGGATAGTAAATTGAGATTAACCCCAAAAATAATATTAAGTCACCAAATTTATTGTTTATCGAATCACATGTCAGTGAATAATTTTCAAATTGATTACTAATTAAATTGAAAAACAACTCAAATTTGAATATAAAACATTGACACGTTATGCAACAATAGAATTTTTAATTAACAGATTTAGAATTAAATCGTAGAAATTGAAATTGATAAGAAAATTAAAGGCGGGATAGAGGGGGAAAAATGAAAGAAAAGGAAAACGAAGGGGAGAGAGAAACAGAGAAGGACGAGAGGAGAGAGAGAAAAAAGGGTACGAAAAACGCTTGAAAAGGAAGTGGCAGTCAGGTTTACATATTTGGGGGGAATTGGGGCTCAACACTCTAGAGAGAGAAACGAGAGAGAGAGAGAGAAAATCCTTTGAAATTCCTTCACTATATGGTAGCTAGCACAAATGAGAACCAAGCTAGGAAGAAGGGAGATTTGGGACAACAATTGGAAGGAGGCAATGCCTGCTGCCGGTGCTCTTCTCGTTCGAGACGCCGGCAACAGCAACCCCGACGGCCCTTTTGCTCTTCTTCACCAACAGCAAGCTTCTGCCGCCTCTCAAGAGCAAGAGCAAGAGCATCTGGAGGAACCTCAAGCTACCGAAGAAGCTGACTATGGCGACGGAGACGGCGAAGCTGAAGAGGACGGTGATGATGAGGGTGGTGGCGACGGCGACGGTGCGGCTGGCGGTGATGAAGAAAATAGAGAGCGTACCAAGCTTGATGACGGCTTCTACGAAATCGAAGCGATTCGCCGGAAAAGGGTTCGGAAGGTACTCCTCTCTGCTCCCAATTTTTTTTTGTTTTTACGATTTTTTTATACTAATTTGTTACCAATTGAACTTTGCTAGTGAGAAATGATTTGGGTAATTTTTATTCGGCTGTTTAATTTGAGTTGTGGTAAGAAATGATGGGTGTTTATGTTTGCTTGCTTATTTAATCTGATTACTGAGTGCTTTGTGTTTTGATTTGTGTATGTTGCAAAACCATGATATAGGGTCAGCTCCAGTACCTCATCAAATGGTGCGTAAACCTCCTTCGTATCCTCTTTGTTGTTGTTGTTTAACTTAATTTACGCGCACACTGCTCCGTTTGGGTGAATCAAATCAAAGTTATGTTGATGTCGAAGATGGAAAATAGTTTGGGCAAGAGGAGGTGGGGAGAAGATTAAGGCCTATCTGTGTATAGTAGGCATTCTTATCCCAATAAACAACCCTATATAGTAATACGTAATAAACCGTGAAGCACTTGTGTATCTAAAATCTCAAACTTGGAAACTAAATAAAAGTGTAATCTGCTTCCCCTGTTAATTGATCTGGGGTATTTATTGCTATTGACTTATACAGGCGTGGTTGGCCAGAGACGGCCAATACATGGGAACCTTTGGATAATCTCCAGTCAATTGCTGATGTTGTTGAAGCCTTTGAAGAAAGGTATTATTTTGTTTGGTTTTCTATTTTCCCTGAGCTATTCATTTGATTTCAGAAAACTTCGGCAAAAGGACCATAACTTTTGACAGTTTTCAAGTGTACAAAGATTGTAGAAACTGAATCATTTAATATTGTGGTTGAGTTGATTGGGGTCTTTTTTCTGCGAATAATTTATTCGCAAAAATACAAAACTTCATACTTTTATGTAGTTATTCTTATTTCTGCTACAAAAGTTTACATTTTTGCAGAAACTAATCATTTAATATAAGTTTTTCTTATGTCGTTCATAAAGCTTGCGTACTGGAAAGCATCGGAAGCGCAAGCGTAAGCAAGGGACTCCTCTTTCTCAACCCAAGAAGAGGCAGCAGCGTTCTACTGATCCTATTTACAATATGACAGATGTGGAAATCGGCATCGTCGATAAAGCTCTATCCTCCACTGCACTCAACTGCTCGAAACTTGTTGATCTTCTTCCCCCTCAACAGCCTGTGGGCTTAGCTCGTGTCGGAGAGAATGGCGGGAATGTCAACAATATTGAAACAACCAAGAAAGTTAATGCTGAGAATGGGTGTTCAAATATTTCCCAACAAAATGGTGAAAGGAGAGAGGAAAATGAGTATGATCCAAAGCTTAGTGAGCTCAAAGCAACAACATTTACAAATGTTGTCAATTTGGATAAACTTTCTGTACCTTTCCAAGAAGCAAGGGCTCCAGAAGTTAATGGCCCTACAGATGGTCTTTCCAAGGTTGATTGTACAGAAACAGTACAGAGCAATCGCGGAGCTAAGAGAAGGAAGTCTGGTTCTGTGAAGAGGTTTAAGCAAGAGACACAAGTGTCTGAACTGGGTGCTACAACAAATGCAACAACCAGAGTCAGTGTTAGATATGGTGGTAGAGTTAATCAATCAGGGGCAGAAAATCTTGATTATGCTGGGGGAAATTCAAGTCGTAGGAATAAGATTGATGAATCTAGAAATGCAGTGCGTATCACCAAGATAATAAAGCCTATAGGGTACTCAACTTCTGTATCAAATGACGTCCAGGATGTGTTAGTCACCTTTAAGGCAATGAGGTTTGTCTTGAAATTCAATTTACATTTCTATTCCATTGCTGAAAATAAATTTAAAATTATATCCTGACCAGATTTAAGAATATTATTTTTATTGAATAGGTTAAATAAAATTATATAATAACCATTCGATTGGGTTATTCCTAACAAAGCTACATTTTAGTTAGTTAGTTAGTTACTATTGGAATTTCAGTAAACTATTTTTTTTTTCCTTCAGATATGATTCATCTAAAGATGCCATGCATTCGGCTAAAGGAATGATTCTTGTGTAGTCATACAATTTTGTGGCTATCATCTATAAATAGTTTTTTCTTCTCATATGTTTATATGACTTGTAACTGCATGCCCCTTGAATATGGTTTTCTCAAATATTTTAGATAGAGGAATGCTGTGCATAAAATATTATTAAAACTGCAAATTTGAAAAAATTTGATATCTTTCGAAATGCTTTTATCATTAATACCATCTTTTTCTAGCAAGAGCTGTAAATTTGGAATTGGTAGCTGTTGATGTTATACACCTCGATGCTTTTAGATATTTGATAAGAAATGTAGCATGAGAAAATGCCCTTGTGAACATCCATTTCTTGTCCTAAATAGGACATATACGGACTTGGAAATTACTATTGAATTAGGTAAGGCTGTAGACTCGTAGCTAGTTGTGAGGGTCTAAACATAGGGCACTAAATTTATGTAAATGCCTAAAGTATGCTTGTAGCATGCTAGAAAATGCTAGCTGTGAGGGTTTAAACTTAGGTCACGAAATTTATGTTAAAGCATAAAGCATGCGTATGGCATGCCAATTCAGGCTTATCACGAAATTGAAAGCGCCTTAGTCCATAGAATATTTTGATTTTTTTTTTTTGGAAACTTCTTATTTCTTTTAGGGATTCGTCTTGTGCATTTGTCCTTTTCCTGGCTATGTTTGGGTGAGGGATTGAAGTCAAGCTAGTAAGGAATGGGTCACAGTGTTGATAGGAAGGATTAGAAAATCCCCATATGAAACATGTGTGAGGGTTTGCAAGTCCCTAGTCCGAATGTGTCATTTGCAAATCCCTCTTACATACCTTTGAAACAATCATGTGGAGTATCTAATCCCCCCTTCGGACTTCGAAATCCCTCGCCCAAACATTTAGGCTATGTTTGGGTAAGGAAGTTTCAAGGGATTGAAGGCAAACTAATGAATGTACCATAAAAAGTTGGATAGAGGGGATTAGGAAATGCTCTTTATGTGTATTAAAAAGGCACGTGAGAGGGATTTGTAAATAACTCCTTTCAAGTAGGGATTTGCAAATCCCTCTCAGGCTCTCACATGCCTTTGTAATGTTGATGAACGGCCTTTTTGATCCCCTCTATCTAACAATTTGTAGTCCATTTCTTACTAACTTGGCCTCAATCCCTTGGGACTTGGAAATCCCTCACCCAAACCTAGCCTCAAGGATTTTCATAGTCGTAAGCTTGGTCTCAAATTTTTTTCACATGCTTCAACATCATTCCTTCTGGAATCCGGATCACCTGGGAAGCACAAAGTTTTTCAAGCGAATTAAGATTCTTCATTGGATATTAGACAAAGCTACACTGTGCTTGCAAGTCTTACTCAATCCTCTTTTCTCTTTCCCGACCCTTCTGTGTGTGACATGTGTGCCAAGCATGATTCATTTGTTTTAGTTGGAATGTCACTGTGCCTTGAGCTAGATTGGAACATTCCCGATGGCTGTTGATCAGTTCACTTCTGATTTTGTCAATAAGAGTTCTTTGACCGGTATCACCTCTTTGTAGTTGAATTTAGAATATTTTTCTAGTTTGCTTGATAAAATTTCTTGAGTAATATATTTGCTTAGGAGCAGCATTACATGGCATCAGTGTAGCTCTATCTCCGATGGCTTCTGAGTCTGAGCAGTTTTATAGAGTCATTGCATAGGCAAAATATTTTGTGCCAGTTGGTCCCAAGACCTGATAACATTTAATTGTTAATTTTATATAAACGGAATTGGTAAGTCTAGATTCTTCACGATGAATATAGGAATTTGTAACCAATTCTGCTCTTCAGTTGCTACAAAACCAACCTAAGTCTGGATCACATGGTTCTCTTCACATGCTTTGTAACATTTTTATACGTGGTTGCTTTGTTATAGGTCTGACGGATCTGAAGTGATAGTGGACAACAAGTCTCTCAAGGTTAATCATCCGCTTCTGGTAAGTGATTATTGCTCAAAACGATAAACATGCTGTCTTGACAACATTTCAGTGGCTTTAGTAGCTAATGATTACTCGTCTTTGCTATGGTCATTTGTACTACCGCTAATCTATTATCTCCTTTTCCAGTTGATCGATTTTTATGAGCAACATCTCCGATACAACCCTACATTTTAGTTCGAGGCGTAAATGGACAACATGATAGGTAGATCTGTATCATCTTCGTTGTCAGATGTACAGAGTGTCGGAAATTCGGAATTGTTGTAGTTTGCATGAGAGTGCAGGTTAACAAACGTAGTTAAAAGTTTGGTGAACTCAGTCAATATACCAGTAGCTGATGGGCTTGTTTCTCTCTCGTTTATCCTTCATTGACCACAGTATTTACCGTATTAGGAAATATTATTAGATATGTTGTATCTGGATCTTTTTATTTTATTGGTCAATAGTATCTGGATCTTCTTATACTCCGGAATTTTTAACCATTAACTTTTGAATGTTGTATTTTTGACCAAGATTTAACGGTTAAAATCTGTACTTCAGGGAGTATACTAAAAAATCTGAGAAATATTTACGTATTTCTGCAACGAATTACCTATCCGTTTTCAGATTTCATTTTTGTATGAATCTTGAATATCTGGTTGGGGTTGTCATCGTCTATATCACGAAAGCACCCTTTCTTGAAGGCATCGGAAAACATGTCCTTTTGTCACTATTATTTTATTCAATTAAAAATTGGACTAATCAGGAAAAACAAATGTATATTAACAAGCTGTTCCTGATACTATATTCTTCACAGAAGATAAATATTTTATGTTCGTGCAGAAAAAGGCTGTGGGTTGGCTGCCTAGAGACCTTGCTATATCCCTTTACACTACATTATAAAACGTTTTAGGGCTTGCCAGTCGCATCGTTACATTGTGTGATTAATATATGTTTTATAATGTGGTTGATGAATTGGTTGATACTTTATAAACGTAGGGTAGGATATCATCATTCAGTGTTATAAGTGTTTTAGTCGTTAGATTTATTTTCACAATTGTTTATATCTTCATAGTTTTAACCGTTGAATTTAGTTTACATTGAAAATAGAACAGTTAAAACACTTGTAACATTTTCAATATGAAGTCATTCATTCCTCTATTATTAATGCTACGTACTATTGAAGAAATTTTCATGTTATTAATAAGTAGATACATGTGTTATAAGGCGAGAAGATTAACAAACATCAACTGACGCTATAATAATCAGACCAAAAACTCTCGTTGAGAAAATTACAATGATAAAAGAACAAAGATTCCAGTAGAGACGTTGGCATCGCTCAACAAACCATCAAAAAAGAAAGAATGATTGTGCTTTAGCAGTTATCTCCAACTACTAACAAACAAGCCTTTCCCCCTCTTATATATCACTTCCCTCCTTTGCTCTGATCAGTAACCTAGTTTTTGCTTTCTGCATCCACTGGAAAGTGCTTTCTGCTCCCACTGGAAAGTGCTTTCTGCACCCACACTAGAAGCTTAGAAACTGCCAACTGAGCTTTGCAATGGGGAGCAGAGGGCCATCGCCACTTGTACCTTCTCTATTGGTGGGTGCATTGGGTTTGATCGTCTGCAGACCTACCTTAATATCCCTGTTTGAAATCTCAGTGTCTTTGTTCCAAGTAGGTGCAGAGACAGAGCGAAGAACCAGCTTTGCCTTTGCGATGCTTCTTCTTCTCTTAGTTTGACTGGTTTTGCACTTTCTAGCTTCATTTTTTCCATCGTTTGGGATGTTATCCCCCGTCACGAGTGGCTCAGAACAAGGTGTTGACGGGTTCGGGTTTGGAATGGGATCGTTTCTTCTATTTGTACTCTTCCTTATTCTATATCATCTGGTGTGAGACCAGCAACAGCTTTGCTTGTGTTGTATGATAAATATCATTGCATATGCTTTTGTTAGCACGTTCATGCATCTCTCTCTCTCTCTCTCTCTCTCTCTCTCTCTCTCTCTCTCTGTTATTATAAGCGTTATTACCACTCTAAGCTAGACTTAGGGGATTCGAGAGTGTTTGGACGTAATGGATTAAAGAGGAAGACTCTATCCACCAAGGCAATTCACCACTTACTCTCTCTCGAGTTATATTGGAATAGAGTAGATCGAATACTACATTAATTATAATCTATTTCCCCACCATTCCCAGCACTTGAGGGAACTTGGAAGTAATGTTTAGTACTTATTATATTTTTTGAGCTTTTTTTTATTTTTTAGAATAGAGTAATTATAAGTACCTTATTAAACACTAGTAGATAAGTATTTAACGTTCAATTGAATAGATTAAGCTCACTATTTTAGTTTTCATCAAAATAAAGAGATTAGGATATATAGGTGAAATGATTGATCATTTCCAAAGCAAAACAAGACAAAAGCAACAAAATCTAATACCAAAATGTAATTAACCAATTATAAATACATAAAACTTTAGTTCATGTAAGATGCATATGATCCAAAGGTTAAACTATAAATAATAATTGTTAGATGACATAATTTATGCACTGCATGTAGAAGTTTCAATGAGAGTAAAAAGAGAAATTTGATTGAATGCTACTTCATGGAAGATTAATAGTCTCAATACATCAACTAAATCTATAAGTATTTACATGGTTTGCATCTTGGTTGGATTGGTCTACAACTAAATCTATAAGTATCTTTGCTAGAGATGATACAAATGGATTTTCTCTGTCATGCCCCAGACCCGGGGTCAGCGGAAAATATATACCACGCGCTTGGCAAGCAAGTAAAAATAAAAATAAAAAAAATAAAGAAAATGAACTTCTCTTATAAAATAACTCCGAAATTCTTTACAGGGTGTACAAATTTAATCAAATTCTTAAATATCTTCTGTAACACCACCACAGCTCGTTTAATACCAGTCTTGCCAAGTCACTCATCAGAAAAATAATAGGGTGAGTGGCAACTACCGTCCCTTTCCATATCACATCATCCCTTTACGTGTTCATTATATCCTTCGTACATTGTAACTCAACACGTGACCTCTAATGGCCATTCGGCCTAATGTCCCCGTGTGTAGTTTACATTTATTCCTCGGAGTAATGCAACACCAAAGTTCTCATGCTCCATGAACAATCTCAAGTAATTCCACATATGTGTATATACACATAAAAACATTTCATTAAATCCAACATGCTTGACTTGAAATAGAGAGATGTTTGAAAATAGATAAATCGTAGGATAACTCATGATTTTCAGTTATCAAAAAATAAGAACATTTTGAACACATTATATAAACCACTCACCTCGATTGATAGCTAAAATCTTGACAAGACAACCCATTTACCCATCCCCACATATCAAACCCTAGGTCCCCTTCTATTTCTTTCTCTTTCCTTTTCCTTCTCTAACAATTTGCATGCATTGCATGCGAACTTATCAGTGCAAATCCCGTTTGGAAAAATGATAAGCCACTACTCCTATATATAGTAGGAAGAGTCGGCTCCAACATTTAAGGACTAAGGAGCACCTATTGTTGTGTCAAGGTCTTAGTCGCTAGTTATGCAAGGTGTCAATTGCACAACTGCAAAGGATGTCACGTCCAAGTCAGCATGGTGCTTACAAGCATCTTAAAAATGATGGGGGATAAGGCCGCATGGTAAGCTTCACACGTCCCACCTTATAAACTAATGACTAAGCATAAGTATGGTTATTTAGTATGAATTGGTATGAATACATGCTGGCAACTAAAAGGCCAAATAAAAACCTAAAAGGGTGGTAGTAGGTTCTAGGGCTTAACGAAGAAAAACATAATCCAAAACTTAGCTTAAAGTTCTAATAAAATAAATAATAATAAATTTAAGTATAGGGGTTTCGCATTCTCTAACGAGCAGACTTGGTAAAGTGTGCTTGTAGGCACAAGATTCTTATGAAAGATAAGTCGATGCGTTGTGTAGTACATGTCATCATATCTCGCTCTAAGTGTACCAAATGGTAGTGTCAAAGCAAGTAATTGCTCGAATCACCCGGCTTCTGGCGGACCATGCTACCTTATTTGCCCCATACGGGGTGCATTGGCTCCTCAATACGCTTCAAGCCATATTCATAGGAAGTGATGCAAATATATTCTACTCTATTTCCTTAGTGGTTTCAGGAATGATCATTGTTATATCAAATATCCTTAAAACTCAACGACGTTCTTCCGGAACGAAGAGAATATAAGGCATCTTTAATGATTGTTCAGTACCATTCATATAACAAGGAGCAGTGCCCATGCCCTTAATTAGGTTAGATAGACCTAAATTTGTTGTTAGGAGGTGATTTAGGTATGAAATGTTTAGTAGCACATTCTTCCAAACAACTAACTTCCCCACATTTGTTCCTAATCACGTGTTTAATTGAATTCAATCACATGTATACAAGAAACATGATTCAATTAACTCATATTCGAGGACACCACCCATAATTCAAAATGAAAAAAATAAATACCAAACTTGAATCCGAGAACATAGGAAATTATTCACAAAATAACCAAATTTAACTAAGGGGATTCAGTCAACATGGACATTTCATGTCAAAATTGTGCTCTTCCAAATATGTTAGGTGGAGCAAAATAGTCTCACATATTGATTACATGAATGGTACTCCTCAACAACATTGATAGAGGCACAGTCAAATGCATAACCAATGATCTCTTCCATCAAGACGGAAGTAGATTCTGCAAGTTGAGGTTCGGGAATACTATCCCTTATTCTTGAAGTTTTTGGTTTTGGGTGCCAAGGAGTCACGTTTATGGCCGTGATGCCACCCCTTGGTATTGGTAGGCGCTGATTCTGCCACTATTAGCGGGCTTGGATTTCATAACCATGTCACGGCCCTTTTTGAATTCTAACAAGTTAGGTTTTGTGAAACACTTAGCATTTTCTTCGAGCAAAGGGAGTGTCTTTGAGTGAGTATGGGCGCACCTGTCGAGCTATCATCGGGGGAACTGTTGTTAACTGACTCAAAATCAGTTTTAATATCAGAATGTACTACGAGATCAACAATCCCAGAATATGAGTTCCTATTCACATCATCCATTTTGTTAACTGACTCAAAATCTACAATGCTTCCTTCGATACTATATACAGGTCTCGTTCTTCTCTTTGTTGGGTACTTGTCAATCTCTAAACCAGCCTGTATACAGAGCTCCAAAATGGCAGGGATACGTGGGATTTCAAACCTTTCATCATGCCCAACTCTTGGTTTTCCAACACGGTCATAAAGATGGAAGCATTTAGGAAAGGAAACCACATGTTGAACTCCTCCCTTCTTCCAAACATGTGTCGCACTCCTAAAACCACTGATTGGGCCCGTACAAGTTCGTATTTCATGACCGACATGTCCAATGTGAACTTCAGAGCAAAACCTGAGAATAATTATTTAAATTAGACGACGAACAAACAAGCATAAGGATATTATATTTCTGATCAGGATGGCATTCGGTAAATCAACCAACTACAGGAAGTAGATTCAGAGCCTGCATATTTTTGTTAGCCATTGACTTAATAGTTTTCAGTAAAATGTTTCCATGTGTTACCATAGACTCTAACTATCTTCCCTAAATTAGCTTCAAACTAAGCCCTGCCATCCATACAGGAAATTGCTTTGACAAGTTGAAAGCACCAAGCAATACACATACATTATTGAGATTACAGGCCAGAAAGAGATTAAGCATTAGGCAATGATATCCCGCCTGCATGATCAATACAAGTCAACCTCAATAACTAACTGTTCAACCCCTTAAAAAATCTAAATCCAACTAGCAGATGAAAGGAGATTCCCAGTGTATATGAGTCTAAATCCATGATCCTAAGCAATTTGGACAAAAGAGGAACCTCAATGTATAGGAACGTACAAATTTGGTTCACTAAGGTGAAATTGGCAAATAAGAGTTGACACATAAACTTGTAAACAAACTCAAGGAACGAAAACAAGGAAACAAAAAACAAAAGGCAACCTCTGGATACCTGCACCGTTGGACAGGAACAACTTGGACAAGTTTTGACAAGCCAAACAGGAGGGACTTTCGAGCTTGGTAAACTTGATGAGCTACCTCAACCAATTCAGGGACCAACAATCCATTATCAGGTGATTCTTCAAGCATCCTGCAACGCTCAACCTTCCGGTCTTCTTTCTCCTCCTTGGCTCTTCGAATCAAAACCTTCATGGGTGTAGGGTAAGGCTTCCTTTCTGACATTTTTTTAGGAGGTCTTGGTACATCAGCATACAAAAGATCATCTCTTTCTCCTCCTAAAGTAAGGGTTCTCTCGGATGTAAAACACGCCTTTTGATCAACTAGGCAACGAATTCTTGCAAAATGACAAGGCTTCCATATTATTCTTCTCTGCATATTGTGTGTAGAGCCCTGCACCATTACACACAATTTGAAATAGAAAGGAAAATTAAAGTCAATCTAATTACAGTGCATTGGGTTATCAGGTCTCAACTAATTTCATCTTCCAAGAATGCAAGCATAGTTCAATAGATTGCAATACTTCCAATGTAAAACCTAATTTTTCGGATGTATTTTACAATAAAAGGATTAAAATCTGATCGTTAGGCCACACTTGTTGAAAATAAAAACTATAAACTAAGGCAGCATGTACTTGAAATAACTTGGGTACAAAATATTTGACATCCATATGTTTTTTTATCTATTATTTCTTTCATTCAAATATGGATATAGGGGTTTAGCTATAAATATCAACTAAAATCTTGAGATTTGAAGTCGCTCCTCCCACAACAACAACAACAACAACAACAACAACAACAAAGCCTTATCCCACTAAGTGGGGTCAGCTGTATGAATCCAAATAACTCACAACTAATTAAAAAAATGAAATAACGTATCTCCAAGTATTTCCCTTTCCGAATCCCGCTACCTCAAAATTCAATTTGGTGGTGTTCAAGTTCAATCAACTTGTCATATAGTCCCACCAATTCCAAAGCTTTGTTTCCGTTGAGACATTTTATCAAACACTTTAAGCGCATCCCAAGTGACAAAAATCTCATTAAAATCGAAACATAATTTATATAAAGAAATAAGTATACACGATCAACTTATAACCTACTCATAAGAAATAATGACAAACAAATTGAACTGAAAATACAACTATGCACTCACCTCTTCCAAATGATATTTCAACCTTTTATCGTCCGGAAAACAAGAGGGTGGGCTGCGTAATTGGGTTCAATTTTAATTTTTAACTCCAATTTGGACGGTGACAGCGTCCCACAGACTTCAACCACGCTGTAGGTTCTGCTGGTGCTAGGAAATGGTGGCTGCAGCCTGCTGGGTGTGTCGGGGTCGCGGATGAAGGGGCTGCTTATTTTTCGTTTTTGCTTTCTAACATATTTATTCCCATTCTTTGACTTATTTATCCCCACTCGTAAGGTTTTTTGTTGTAATTCAGAGTTTTTAGAGGGTTATACTTGTCTTTTCAGCCTAGCTTAATTTTCTTTTCCAAATTAGCTGAAATGAGGATTTTAATTATCTTATATTAATGGGAAATTAAAGAAACAATTGCATTGGTTAGATTAGTCTACTCTTTTTCTTGTTGTTGAGTCTGGATCCTCATCATATCCTCTTTGTGAGGATCCAGAGAATTCATGAATCGTGTCTGTTTATCGTACATCGTGCGGTCAGAAATCATTTAAAAAAAATTATTTAAAAATAAGCATAAATAGTACTTGACAAAAACTGACCGCACGATGTACGATGAACGAACACGGTTCACGGATATCTAAGATCCTCACCAAAAGGATCCAGAGAGCATCCTGTTGGCAGTGACGAAGCTATGTGAGGGCGAGGAGTGGCGGCCGCCACTCCCCTCGCCGGAAAACAAAACTAAAGCTCTGGTTCAACACTCTCCTCGCCCATCCTGTCGTTGGAAAGTCATGATGTTGGTAGACTGCCCATTGCAGAAGAGGCAGCTCATGTTCGAGGAAGAAGAAAAGAAAAGAAAAGGTGTGTTTTAAAAGAAAAACATTGGACCGAACGACGTCGTATTCTCCATTCCTTTTAAATGAAACGATGTATTTTACTTTTTCTTCTTTCTTTTGTTGCTTTTCTCCATTTTTTTCTTTCCTTTTCTTTTTCCTTCCATCTTTTCTTCTGTTTGATTTGGTCCCTTTGCTTTTTGTTAATGGTTTGTCTTGGTCCCTCGTTCTTTTGGTTGGATCTTTTGATTGGTCCCCAATTAATTGTTTTGGACGTGATATTAAGACTTTCAATACTTAAAATTATCTTAATGTTGATTTTTCTTTTATCACAAACAATAATTTCTACAATAAGAGGGTGGGTGAGTGAATTAAGCCTCACATTCATACTTATTTATCCTTTTCTACTCATCACTACTTTTAACGAATTTCTGATGTGACTTTGAGGACTTATTATATAATATCTAAAATTTTTGTGAGGAAAATGATATTAAATGTTCCTATCATAGAGGATTTGCATTTCACACCCGAAAAATCAAAGCTCAAAGCTCAAAGCTCCAAGACTCACAAACTTACATTACTATTGTGTGAATCTCTGTTTTCAAGTCATTGGTATGCAACTAAAAGAATTGAATGGTTGCTTTAATAAGGTAAACACCGAGTTACCAGTTGCAATTGCTTAAGGAGCGAGAGTGTTTTCTGCTATGAATATTATGAAAACATCACTGCGTAACAAAATGAGAGATCAACGATTTAATGGTAGCCAAGTTGTTTACATTAAGAGAGATGTTTTTGCTATTGTTTACTATCTAAAAAGATTTGGCTATCTACATTTTTCTAGAACCTTACCTTTTTTAAATTTCGCCCCTCCTCCCAACAATTCCTGGCTTCGCCACTGCCTGTTGGGTTGGAAATAATCCTTTTCCCCTTGAAACATTTGTAAACTTGTCAACCTGACGACTTAAGCTTTTGCATGAGAGTAAAATGGTGAAACAACGAAACTTATGAGTTGGTATACAATGTCATGCAAATTAAGTACCTGGCATATACATGTCTATCCTCTTTTTTCTTCTTTGGACTATCATATACGTACAGAAATATACATATACTAATCGATACATACATACATACATACATACATATATATATATATATATATATATATATTTTTTTTTTTTTTTCTTCTCGAAAGATAAGTACAAGATAAATTTTCTAAAAATAAAAAGAACTATACTACAATATGAGAGAAAAAGAGGGAATGTTTATTGGTTTCTGGAGTATAAATAGAAGGAAAGCGTTCATACCGGATCAAAATTATTTAAAGTAGGGTATTGTTTCTAAAGTCGTAGGCGGCCATCGTTAAATTCAGATAGAAGACGTCTGCGACTTTAGAACAACAACGATCAGGCCGTGCCTCGCTTGTGAGCAACTTTGGTGCCTCTCTTGGTTTCACGAGGCAGAAACCAGGTTTATCTAATCCCTTCCCTTGTTAATAACATTTTTCCATTTAATCATTTTATGTTTTATGCATGTCATATGTGTTTTATAGCTCAAATGGCTATAATTATGATGCATGTGAAGAAATTGAGCAAAATGATTAATAAAATCTAAAGATTCAATTGCTTTGCGTGCGTATATATTGTGTCTACGTATGAACATGTTGGATATAATACCAAATGTTCAAGCTTTTGGTATTATGGAGAATGAGGAAATAGGGTTTAAGATCATGGATTGGAATCCATCCAGGTGCAGTTTAGTGGTTAAGGAAATATTATGTGACACCAAATTAACGGTTTTTTTTTTGGTCAAAATATATGTGCTCATTTGGAACTGCTTTTAAAATGGTTGAAAACACTTTTTATGAAAATGTTTTCGGAATCAGTCTTTAGTAAAAAATGCAAGTGAATCATGAAAAAGTACTTGAAATGTTTTCTATAAGAAGCATTTTAAGTCCTTTTAGAATTCAGAAACATGTTTTTAGTTTTCTAAACGCTTTCAGTCTTTTTAAAAACATTTTCAAACGAGTCATCATTTGTGCAAATAAGAGTTCCTTTTTCTTTGACTAGAAAGAGAGAGAGAGAGAGAGAGAGAGAGAGAGAGTTCTTTCTCCTATACTTTAATTCATATCGAGGCTAAGAAAATATTAGATGACGCTAAATTAACAGTTTTTTGTGCAAAAAATATACGTCATTTGTGCAAATAAATGTTCCTGAAAAACTCTTTTTTTCTATACTTTAATTCAGATCGAGACTGGTGGTGTATTTGTTTTCTTTTCAACAACACGTTCGTGTGATGACATGACAGTTTAGGTAGCTTATGAATTTTATAACTAAGCAAGCTTTAGACTTCAATCAGATAATGTTAAGCCATGAAAAGCATTCACTTAGAGAGTTGATATATTTTTGCTTTCCTATTTCAATTAAACAATACATGAAATCGTGACTTTCCTCCACTCGTTTTCAGTTTTAATTAAACAATACACCAACATAAGCACTGCCTAGCTAGTGCCTACATCCAAATACAATTTTGACTTGAGTTCAAGACAACATGGGTATACATAACCCTTGTCTTGAATTTTTTTTATTTAGTGGTTGGCTTCAGTAAGTAATAATGTTACGCACGCACTGTGTTAGTCAATCATTTATTCGATTTTAAACTTAGGCGGACCTCATTTAATGAACAAATTAGATGAAAAATGGTTGGTCTTCATGCCTTTCGCTACCAAAGTCGTAATTAGGACCCAATTTTTTTGGGAACAAGGATATATATTAACACTAAACGGTGAGAGGAATAAATTAGTTTTGATCTTGACATTTATGAGGTTTGAAGTTAAGATTTCTCACTTATAAGTAAAAATTTACAGTCGTTTAATTAAGGCCATTAGAGTTAACAAGGTGAGTAGAGTGATACATATAAATTACTGGCATTTAATCCGATTAAATCCATGAGATTCGATATTGTATTCAATAAAAGCTTTTTTCCTTTCTTTGCTATCAAGCAAAAATGAAACATCACAAATCAGATCCCGTTTGAATGCAACGCCGTTAGTTCAATTTGAGCACTGTAATTTTACTAATTTGTGCGTACATTTTGGAGGGTGACAAGGACAAATCACATTTTTGGTGCAATATTACAGTGCCGATTTATTATCATAAAAATGTTTGTCTTTACACGTTAACTCACAGCAAGCACTGATTGTAAAAACGCAGGAGAGGATACTCCCAGAAAAACCAGAAAAACCAGAAAAAGAAGAAGAAGAAGAAGAAGAGAATAGGTCCCAAAAAATAAATAAAAAATAAAAAAGGTAAAAAAATGGCTGGTGGTGGAGAAGGTCCAACGCTAGAGTTCACGCCAACATGGGTGTTGGCGGTGGTGTGCACGGTGATCGTGGGTATATCTCTCACGGTAGAGCGTGCCCTACACTCTGGCGGCAAGTACTTGAAAAAGAAGAAGCAGAAGCCGCTGTACGAGGCGTTGCTCAAGGTGAAGGAGGAGCTGATGCTGCTGGGGTTTATCTCTCTCCTCCTCACTGTCTTTCAGAACAGAATCACCAAAATCTGCGTGAGCCCTAAGATTATGGACAAGTGGCTGCCATGCAAACTCCACCATGACGGTCTGGACGGCAAAGAAACTGCACATTACTCCGCCACCTCCGTGTTTGGCGGCATTTTTGGACCTACCAGGAGGCTGCTGGCTGCCGGGGCTAAGGCTCAACAGGGTTACTGTGGCAAAAAGGTATCTTCAACATAACCCAACTCCCTATTTATTTATTCTTTTTTTTTTTGTTTTAATTTGTGCTCCTATATATGATGATCCTCTCAATGTTTTAATGTCGGATGATTGGCTATCTCTGGGTATCAATCAGTTTACATACGCTACCAAGTGTTGTTATTCATCAACATTTGAGCAAATATCAACACGATATTGATTGGAATATTGGTATCTGGTGTCAAAGGAAGTGTGTTCTTATTTCATTTCTTTCGCCGCAGTGCTTGGGATATTTTCTATCTCTGCTTTAATTTTTGAAATTTTCTGTGTAACTTGTCTGATTTATTTTTGTGTTTTGATATTTCTCAAACGGAGACTAATTAATGAACTTGTAGTCTGGTTCAACAGCGTACCAAATTGGAACCCTTTGATTGGGTTCCAAGGGGTTTGGGTGCAATTTGATGCCTTTTCACAGATGAAAGTGGTTCGATAGTTCGCACCCAAAACTCATTTGTGAATTGGGATAAAATGAACCATTTCCTATTTATCATGATTTAATGAACTGAGAAGTTGAGAACAAATTAACAAATAAATGGTCTACTTTTCTTGAAGCCATGCTGTCTATGCTAATTTTCCAGGGAGATAAGACCATATATAGATAGATAGATAGACATACCAAAAAGAGATACAGCTAAAATGCAAATTGATAGACATAATTTTCGAAATTCATTTTCCGGAATAGGCCCTTTCATTGTATATGCACAGATACAAAAAAATTATGTGCTCTGACTATTTTCATTTTGTTTCTCCCACAGAATAAGGTACCATTGCTATCAGTTGAGGCATTCCATCACCTGCACATCTTTATCTTTGTCCTAGCCATTGTCCATGTGACCTTCTGTGCTCTCACTGCTGTCTTCGGAGGTTTAAAGGTGAGCTTAAGAACACCGATTATTTTGATAAACCTTTTACTTGACGTTTATTGTTGGTGTCTTAAACGCAGTACGTTCATAGCATTCTTTATTTTTTTTACCATGATTCAGATACGTCAATGGAAACAATGGGAGGAGGCAAATGCAAAAGAGATTACTGAAGTAGATGAAGGTATGAATTCTTGCCGTGTTTTATTTTGATATTTGTTATTGAATATGAGATTCATGTGATGTCCCAATTGCATGTTTATGCGTTCAACAACACAACTAGCAGGGGTTTAATTCCATTAGAAAACGCTCTTCAAATGATCTGTCTGAGACTTGCAGAACTACAATCTTATTTCGGTAGGCTTCACGCCATTGATCTCGTTGTTGCTTGTATATTTTCCAATTCGAGATTTGTGTTAGTGCAGCTCAAACAAAGATCACCCATGTTCAGGAGCATGACTTTGTCAAGGATCACTTTTGGGGTATCGGTAAAAATTATCGTGTGAAGGGATGGCTGGTAAGATACTTTTCCATTTATAATGCAATCTATCCACATATATAATTTTAAGTTTTTAACTAAGGCTAGAACTCACAGATGATAAAATAATAGTTGAGTTTAGTGCATTTCCGTTACTTTTAAGAAGAGGAAAGGATTGATGCTTATTATTGTTTTTCGAAGAGGCCATGAACGATTTTGGTGAGTCTTGCACAATCTTGGGATAGGAACTGTTAAGGAATCTAAGAAGTTAGACCTCAGATTCACTTGAAATCAGTACACTTTTATTGTTTTTCCAAGTGGAAATACTATAATGCTAACGCCGTTTTTGGTTTGTTATTCTGCACACGTCCAGCATTCTTTCCTCAACCAGTTTTATGGATCAGTGTGCAGATCAGACTACTTGACTTTGCGACTCGGTTTCATATCGGTAAGGTACCTTTACAAAAGGTTGATGAATTCTCAGTGTGTTTATTGCCTTACTTGGCTCCTAACCTGAGTTATATTTTTTTGTGTTCATTATTTCTCACTGCAGACCCATTGCAGGGGAAACCCCAAGTTTGATTTCTACACGTACATGGTACGCGCCCTTGAAGATGATTTTAAAAGAGTCGTCGGTATCAGGCAAGTTTTATCTGATATAATTTTGCCATATTGAAGTTCTTTGTGAATTCATTGGGTAATTTTTGAGACGTTTAATGTCTCTGACCAATCTGCCCTGTAAAATGGTTTTGATTCGTTTTGATTCACCATATGGTTTTCGTTGGCTGCAGTTGGTATCTTTGGATATTTGTGGTCATCTTCATGCTTATGAATGTCGATGGTATGATTCTTGTTTCAAACGAAACCACCTCCCTTTGACATTTTCATGCAGTTTTTACACTTGTGGCATAGATTGCATTGCCCGCCTTCAAGAAGAACACTATCGCCATAAATAGTGACATTCTTTTCTTTTTCGCGTGCAGGATGGCATGCATACTTCTGGATTGCCTTCATTCCTTTGTTTGTAAGCGGTCTTCGCATAACCTTGCCGGGGGTTTTGTCACTCAATTCTCATGTGCATTATTTCATTTAATCTGCTGTAATTGCAAATTCAAGCATTTAATTTAACTCCTTCCATTACATTTCAGTCACTGCATCGTTTGAGTTGTGCATAATATAGAAAGCTAATTGTTCTCTATCATCATTCATCTGATTTCAGTTCCTTGCAATGTAATCAACCGTTTTTATCCTCTCTCTCCAGCTTCTGCTTGCTGTCGGAACTAAGCTGCAGCACGTAATCACCCAGTTGGCTCACGAGGTTGCTGAGAAGCATATCGCCGTAGAAGGAGAACTAATAGTTCAACCATCAGACAAGCACTTTTGGTTTGGCAAGCCCAAATTTGTTCTTTTCTTGATTCATCTCATCCTCTTCCAAAATGCTTTCGAAATGGCATTCTTTTTCTGGATATGGGTAAATGCAGATTCTTCAATCCACTTCATACCGTGCGATTACAGTTAAATTGTTTAGTGAGACTGACTTGATCTTTGATCTGCTTATATTCTTTTGCAGGTTCAATATGGTTTTACGTCTTGCATAATGGGAAAAGTAAGATACATTGTCCCCAGGCTTGTTATTGGGTAAAACTCCAAAGACCTTTTCCTTTTTCATTCTTCTTTCGAAAATCACTCGAAGAACATTCAATTCAACATTTCTTACTGCTAATCCCTCTCCTTTTAATTTTCTGTTTCATTAGGGTGTTCATTCAGGTGCTCTGTAGTTACAGTACTCTACCACTTTATGCCATTATCACGCAGGTGCGTCGAGTTTAAAACTACAACTTACCTTCCCTTTTCCAGTGAGTGGGGGTTTGGCAAATTTAGTAAAAATTTGATGCTGATGGACAAAATACTCCCCTTACTCAAAGCTTACCTATAAGCCCCTTCAAGGAAGACTCGAAGGGAATTTGGGTACGATTAGAAGAGTCGTTACTAGAAGGGGCTTCAAGAAAAGACTCAAAAGGAGTGTTATTTGTCCACAATCATCAAATTTGGCAAATTTAGTCATTTAACATATAACAAAATAGTGTGAGTTTGGTCAAGTTTTGTGCTATTGTCTCTGGCTAACCTAAACCTTTCTAAAAATGGCTAGTTTTCGTCACGATGACTAAATTTTGTCTAATTTTTTTCGGGGTGGTTGTCAAAGTTCCACATTCTTTAAAGTTCTCCATTCTTTTCTGTTTCTGCAATGCAATGTAGATGGGAACCAAATTCAAGAAAGCAATATTCGACGAGGGTATACGCTCGGGACTTATTGGTTGGGCTCAGAAGGCAAAGAAAAGGAAGGCGAGCAGCGTCGACGGATCTGGATCTACCTCTGGTTCCTCCGTGGGAGTTCAGCTAGGCAAAGTTAACCAAAAGACAACGACCAAGGGCTGAACATCTCTTCTTCATATGATATATATCTTTTTGTAGAGTCAAATATAGCTGTAGTTCTCACCACCCTCAAGATTATTATTCTGCATAGCCATGAATTACTCAAATGTCAAATCATATAATTTACTATGAATTTTTATGAAATATTTCCGATTCGGAATGTAGAAATTATATTCAGGAATCAAGGTATTATGATTCATGAATTATGTATCCAGTTTTTCCTATTTTTCCATACATAATTCCTTTTGGCCCTGACATAGTCAGTGTATGTGCATTTTCTAGCACATCAATGGTGTTTTTGTTAAGAGTGGTTGTTGTCCACACTAAAAATAAGAGTAATTCTACGGAGACTATGTTTATAGGCTAAATTTGCATATTAAATGATGTATCACTAAAAAAAATAAGCATGTTAATCAACGCTTAAGTAATAATCTAATCTCCCTAGCATTGATTTTGACCTAATAAGATGATTTACAAGGAAATAAAATTTGGACTTTTAATTTACTCTAATGAACAATGTAGGCCTATATTGTTTTTGACTAGTCAAAGATACCAAAATCTCAGCCTTCCCTCTCGACTGCAGTGAACATTAAGTGCATCGCACGTTGTGTTTCTGGAGGGAAGGTGATCATGGGTTTAGGCAAAATACCACTTAAAACCAAGACCTTAGAACTTTAGGAACCTTCCTTTAAACTCTAAGATCAATTAGAATTTGCTCTATTACCATCTCTTTTGCGTAGTATCGATCTACCAGCCTTAAAACAGTTAGCGTCTTCGATTGTAACCCTTCACAAGGAAGCATCTTTAACCAAATTTGATGGTCTAATATCCAATCCGATAAAAGTTCTATCGATTGTTCTTAGCTCTAATCTGAGAGTGGCAGCCCATATGAGACCAATTCATATGGCTGCTCATCTAGGAGGAGTGCCATTTGGAAGAGTAATGGTTGATGGAGAGGCATCTGTGAACGTTTTGCCTCTCAAAGTGTTAAGAAAATTGAGCCTATTACATGCTGATTTAATCTCTATAGAGTTAACAGCATCAATTTTTTCTGGGAGCATCACCAAAACCTATGGTGTTATGCCTTTAGGGGTTGACTTGGGATCAAAGAAACTTATGGTGGCTTTCTTTATTGTGGAAAACACATCCACTTGTAATGCATTGTTGGGCATAAATTGGATCCAACAAACATTATGTTTACGTTTGTTGGATCCAATGAAGATGCGTGTGCCATGCTAAGAGGATTTTAGGAATTAGTACATGCCGAGTCATGGCCAGTTTTCTCCTCTGCCAACATTTCAAAGGCAAACTTCTACAATACAGATGTGCAGTGACGGAGCCAGAATTTTATCCTAATGAAGGCATAATAATAATATTATCAGTCAAGGTACCATAGAGAAGTATCATATCAAGTTCAACTTCTTATGTAAACCGAGGCCAATGCATTCTGAGAAAATGTTGTTAATGCTCATTCCACCATTCTCTAAGAAAAATACTCACCTCCTATACATATTGGACTCTTGATACACATCTATAATATGTAGTGCATTACCCTTACCTATCTACAAAAGCATACTAAAAGAACGTTTCAATATCCTTCTCTTTTCTAGACTTCTTTAGGGTCAAGCTTGGTAATTAAGGGGAGACATTGTTATTGGGGTTCATGTGATCCTAATGACCCCACCTTTTCTCCGCTACTAGGCCTGACAAACGGGTCGTGTCTATCGTGTTCGTGTCATTTTCGTGTAACACCTGTTATCGTAACGGGTCATGTCGTGTCACACCTGTTATCTTAACGGGTCCTTAACAGGTCGGGTCACTTTACCCAATGAGTAAAGTGACCCGACCCGTTATGACCCGTTAAGAAAAATATATATTTTTTCTTAAATTTTCACATACCACACATTGCCACATAAATATTACTTGAAAACATTAAAACACATTTTTCGTTTAAGTACTACATCTACTCTCGAAAATAAGAGCCTAATAAACAAACATCCATACACTACTAGTCTATTACAAAATATTAAATGTGCAAGGATGTGCAAAATGAAAGAGTTTTTGGTTTCAAGGTTGTGAACCTTTCTCAAAAGTTTAAACCTTGCCAATCTAACGCAAAGCTTGCATGTTATTCCTTTTACAATATCCTCATTTTTCATCGATCATCATGATATAAGATTTTGTGGTATTCACTAGTGTAAATATTTTAAATTGAAGATCAAATTCATTCATTGTATTTATATGGGGTCAAGGACTGTAACTGTAAAAAATTATCAAAATCGGAGTTAAAATAACCGTTAAATCGTGATTTTTCGTTGATAACCGTCGAAAAGTTTTGTCTCGTTACTTGATCTCTGAATGTTTATTTTTTGCGCTTTTTGATGTATGTGATCTTGAAGCATATACAAACAAGTTTGACGGTTGGATCGTTGAAATTAGTTTCGTAGAATGCGTATCCCATCAAAACGATAGATTAACTAACACTTAGAGTTTATTTATACTTTCATTAAGTATAAAATAAGATTTTGTGGTATCCACTAGTGTAAATATTTTAAATTGAAGATCAAATTCATTCATTGTATTCATATAGGGTCAAGGAGTGTAGCTATAAAAAAATCATCAAAATCAGAGTTAATATAACCGTTAATTCGTGATTTTTCGTTGATAATCGTAAAAAAGTTTTGTGCCGTTACTTGATCTCTAAATGTTTGTTTTTTGTAATTTTTGGTGTATGCAATCTCGAAGTATATACAAACATGTTTGACGGTTGGATCGTTGAAACTAGTTTCGTAGAATGCGTCTCGCCCATCAAAACAATAGATTCACTAACACTAAAGAATTTATTCATACTTTCATGAAGTATAACATAAGATTTTGTGGTAATCACTAATGTAAATTTTTGACAATCGAATTCATTCATTGTATTCATATAGGGTCAAGGAGTGTAGCTATAAAAAAATCATCAAAATCAGAGTTAATATAACCGTTAATTCGTGATTTTTCGTTGATAATCGTAAAAAAGTTTTGTGCCGTTACTTGATCTCTAAATGTTTGTTTTTTGTAATTTTTGGTGTATGCAATCTCGAAGTATATACAAACATGTTTGACATCAAAATCGAAGTTAAAATAACCATTAAATCTTGATTTTTCGTTGATAACCGTCGAAAAGTTTTGTCCCGTTACTTGATCTCTAAATGTTTGTTTTTTGCGATTTTTAGCATATGCGATCTTGAAGTATATACAAACAAGTTTAACGGTTGGATCGTTGCAATTAGTTTCGTAGAATGCGTATCCTATCAAAACGATAGATTCACTAACACTTAAGAGTTTATTCATACTTTCATTAAGTATAACATAAGATTTTATGGTATCCACTAGTGTAAATATTTTAAATTGAAGATCGAATTCATTCATTGTATTCATATAGGATCAAGAAGTGTAGTTGTAAAAATACAGAACTAACTAGATACTGTCAAGGACTAAAGTGGAAAATTAACAAACCCGACCCAATTCTCCACCCCTTCCAAATTTTCAAAGAAAAACTAACGAAAAGTTCAATATGTTTGGATGAAGAAATTTAAGATTACTAAAGAATTTTAAAATGACGGGATTTTATTTTCTAGAATTTGTGAATTTTCTTGTTTGGTTAACTCATGTGGTAAAAACATTAGGAGAGTTTTGTTTTAATTTAATATGTGTGGTTTAAGTGCTTATAGGTACCTTTTGGTACGTGGGACGGGACGGGATGGAACGTAGCCGTCCCACGTTTGGTGCGCCTAAAAACCGTGGAACGGGTTGTCCCATGAGACGAAATTTGGCTGATTTTTTGTTCCACCTCCCCTCCTGGAACGATTGATTCCACATCCGTGGAACACAAATTTTTAACATTTTAAGGCGAAATTGCCCCTTATCTTTTTCCATATTTACACCATCCGTGGAACATTTGTCTTGTCTCGTCCCGTTCCGTCCCGTACCGTCTGCCTACTAAACGGTACCATAATTAACGGAGAGTTGATTAAATTTTCAACTTTGAGCCTAAATTAGACCTGGCATTCGTGTCGTGTTTCCCGTGTTCGTGTTGTTTTCGTGTCATACCCAATATCTTAACGAATCGTGTCTTGTAACACTCGTTAAAATAAACGGGTAAAATGACCCGACCCGAAATCGACCCGATAATATTAACAGGTAATATGGCCCGACCCGTTACCCGTTAAGGAAAATATATTTTAAACCAATAAATAATCAAATGAAAAATATAATTCTAAATAACTATATACATACCATATTATCACATTCAAAACATAAAAACGCATTTGTTTTTCAAGTATTACATATTTACATACCCAAAATAAGAGCATAATAAAAGAAAAAAACATTAGAACATTACAAAATATCAAATGTTCAAAAGATTTGCAAAATTAAGGGAGTTATGTTTCAAGGTTTGGAACCTTGCACATTTTCTTACAATCAAACTCTTCAATTTTCATCAATCACCATGGGAAACGCTAGTGGAACTTTAGCTTGATATATTGTCTTCAAAAGTTATATTGATGATATTTTCAGTGAGGCTTTCTACATTAGCACTCTTTTCTCATTTATCCTATGGTTATTGTTTAAGTAAAGTCTTTAATAGTTTTTTAATTAATGTAGAAGTGTGAAAAATATAGAAAAAAAATTTATAAACGCTCTTAATGATAAGCTTTACAACTTTCGTGAAGGGTTTAACTTTGAAATGTGCCACTATAATCATATAAATCATAGATCAAAATTCAACCGTCGATTATTGTTTACATTTATGCTTCATTTTTCTCACCAAATTTTGTTCGTTCAGATTTTCTTATTGAAAACATGATCTATTAGAGGATACATGAAGATGAACGGTTCAGATCGTTGATATTATGTTCAGAGTTTTACCGTTAGTGAAAATATTGCTTGGTGTATAAAGTCTTTACAAATTATAAAACATCGACTCATATTTCAATTAACCATAAATATCGGGATGTGATATCAAAAATTTGAACTGTTCATCTTCCTGCATCCCCCAGAAGATCATGTTTTCAAAAAAGAAAATTTTAAAAATGAAATTCAATATAAAGAATAAAGCCTAAACTACAACGGTTAAATACAAATTTAAGGTTTATGGATTATAGTGTCGGATTTCGAAGTTGACCCCTACATGAAAGTTGTAAAGCTTGTCACTACGAGTGATTGTATATTTTTTTTTTTTACATTTCTTACACTTGTACAATAATTATTATTAATTTTATTACTTTTACACTTAAATAAAAAACACTATTCATGACGGTTTGGATGTAAGATCCCACATTGCCCACGGGTGTGGATCCTGTAAGCCTTATATGTATATTCTCATATCTACCTAGCACGAGGCCTTTTGGGAGCTCACTGGCTTCAGGTTCCGTAGGAACTCCGAAGTTAAGCAAATACGGGGCTAGAGCATTCCCAAGATGGGTGATCCAATGGGAAGTTCTGCTCGCGTGAGTTCCTAAAAACAAAACCGTGAAGGCGTGACCTGGGCCCAAAGCGGACAATATCGTGCTACGACGGAGTCGAGCCCGTGATGTGGTGGGGGCCCGAGCGGGGATGTGACAATTTGGTATCAGAGCCAATCCCTGGCCGGAAATGTACCGACGAGGACGTCGGCCCCCTAAGGGGGGTGGATTGTAAGATCCCACATCGCCCAGGGGTGTGGATCCTGTAAGCCTTATATGTATATTCTCATTTCCACCTAGCACGAGGCCTTTTGGGAGCTCACTGGCTTCAAGTTCCGTAGGAACTTCGAAGTTAAGTGAGTACGGGACCAGAGCATTCCTAGGATGAGTGATCTACTGGGAAGTTTTGCTCGCGTGAGTTCTCAGAAACAAAACCGTGAGGGCGTGGTCTGGGCCCAAAGAGGACAATATCGTGCTACGGCGGAGTCGAGCCTGTGATGTGGTGGGGGTCTGGGCCGGGTGACGTAACCATGTGCGCAGTGCGGAAGTGATGATAGTATAGAAAAGTGAGTAAATAAAAAAAAACCAATCTAACTAATTTACACTAGACAAATATATAGGTGCAAGTGCCGAGATTTAAGTGTGATGACACATAATCAGAGCGTAGGTAGCCTAAGTGCAGTCCAGCAGGACAAAATCTAATTATACAATACCAGATATATAATCCTACATTAATTATAGTCTGTCAGAACCGCCGTCGTCTCCTCGTAAACCATAACAAGCACGCCTACTTAGAACCTGGAGGGGGCAAAACAGAAAGTGTGAGTGGACAAAAACAAAACTTTTCAAAACCATTTCATTTATCAAAGGTAGTAACCCCTCGCCGTAAAACCTGTATAATTTCCCAGAAAATAGAATACATAACTATATCAAAACCAATGCTCGGAATAGCAAAATCCACAAGTATATCATGCCAAATATCTCAGTATAACGAACTAAATAAACCAGGTGAAGTAAGTCAATAAAAAAAATAGCATATTAGCCGGATCCACCTAGTGTGGCCTGTACGGCTGAACCTATAGCTAATCAAATATGCCTGCACACGAGTCGGAACCACCTAGTGTGGTCTGTACGACATGATTGAGTGTAAATAACTACGCTCAAGTGCTACGATCACGTGAAGACTGTGCGAATGATCGCGAGTCACCTACGAGTCGGAACCACCATAGTGGTTTGTACGACAGGACTGTGCACCTAACTTGGATCCAAGGTGAGCGTATGGTGCGAGAGGTGAACATCACGTGAAGGATTGTGCCCTGGTCACGGGCGGGAGCACCAACACCGAGTTGCAAGTTAATGAGCTCTAAATGCCACTAAGTATAACCATAATCATTCAACTTACCATCAACAACATATAAACTCACCTAGAACTTACCTGAGCGTCTGTGGCGTCAAAAATAACATACACACTACTAAATGCATATTGTAAAATGTAAAGCATTTGGCATGACATTTCAATTCATAAAATCATTTAAATAAGTTTTCTGGGAAAACGTAATGCATATATATATATATATATATATATATATATATATATATATAGAAAACCAAAAGCCCACTCACTGATATGTGGAAGGGTCGTAGCGCCCGAGTCTCACTTGACTGCGCTTGTCCTCTGGAAACGTCTCACCTATATGCGAAACAACTATTTTAACGTTATTTACAAATACATAACCAAAACTATGTAATAACTTCTCATACGTTGCTCAATTGGGGTGTTTGAATATACCATCGTGGCCTACTCAACACCACGAACATCCCCATATTTTTAGAATAATTTTCCGACGTCCCACCACGCGCAGGCACGTTGGACTAAATCCCTAATGACGTTAGGGAATATTCCGTTAAATAATGGAATATACCGTTAGATATACCTGACGCCGTTAAGAATATTCCGTCAAAATTGACGAAATATGCTCATTGTCCTTCCTTGGTTCACCAGAGTCCGGCGTCGGCCACCGTTGCGTCGTCGGTTTCTGGAAAAACTTAGAACTTAAATATCTTCGCCATTTTTCAACCAATTTCCATGAAATTTGTACCAAAATGAAGCTCTAAACGAGTAGAACATTTCCTTACCTGTTTAAAGTCCTAAAAACGACGGAATATGGTCGGAAAAACCTTCGATAGTCCGGCCAAGTCTGCAACTCACTAAACCCAAGTGTCCCGACGTTAAAACTACTCCAAAATTGTTCCAACATACTAGATAAGTTAGAAAAATACCTTCTTAAGTCTCAAAACTAAGTAAATCCTTCGAGATCACGTTGGAGAAAATTGAACTCCTCGCCGGAGCTCGGGTATCTCGAGTTCTACATGTCTTCCCTTCAAACTAACGGTACTGCTAGACTCGTGAAGTCAAGGGGGAGTACGATGGTGATGTCCTTAAGCTATATCTGTGAGATTTGGAAAGGATTTGGGAGCTGTGATGTCGGGTTATACAGAAAGAAAGAGTTCGAGAAAGGGAGAGAGAGAGAGAAGGAGATGGGGTGCGGGTGTGGGTGTGTGTGTGTGTATGCCCGGATTAGGCAATTTCAAATGGCCCTAGATCCTAATTGGGCTGCATGATTAGAATTCATGCAATTGGGTCCTAAACAAACCTAAAATTCTAATTGGCTCCAAATAGATAGGAATTATAGTGATTGGTCCAATTTCTTAGCCTGTTTACACATTCACGACACATCGTTTCAAGGGTAAAATCGTCATTTCAACGCTATCGAGAATAAAATATATATTAATTCGGGAAGGGTCATCACAACCTACCCCGCTTAAGAAAAATTTCGTCCCCGAAATTTCACACACTACATGATAACCTACTAATATCCATAAAATAAGCGTGGATACATATCTCTCATATGATCCTCTGTCTCCCAGGTGGCTTCCTCCACCGAGTGATTCTTCCACAGAACTTTTACTCAGCGCACCGTTTTGTTCCTCAGAACCTTATCTTTCCAATCCAAAATCGTCAAATGTTCCTCGTCATAAGTCAAATCCGAATTAATTTCTAGTGGTTGAGGAGGTATCATGTGTGATGGATCTAAGACATAATGGCGAAGCATAGAAACATGAAAAACATCATGCACCTTAGATAATTCAGGAGGCAACTCTAGCCTGTAAACGACTTCACCAACTTGTTCGATGATTTGGTACGATCCAATATATCTAGGACTCAACTTACCCTTTTTCCCGAACCGTACTACCCCCTTCCACTGTGATAGCTTCAAAAATACCCAATCACCAACTTTATACACTCTGTCAGTGGCATGTTTGTTCGCTAGACTCTTTTGTCGATCCTAGGCCGCTTTCAGGTTAGATTTAATTATTTGAAGATTCTGTGTAGTCTCATCTACAATCTCAGGGCCCACCAATACTCTTTCACCAACCTCTGACCAGCATAAAGGAGTACGACAAGACTTAACATAGAGTGCCTCAAAAGGTGACATACCAATGCTCGAATGATAGCTATTATTGTAGGCAAACTCCATCAAATCTAAATGCCTATGCCATGCGTCACCAAACTGTAATACAGAAGCTCTTAGCATATCCTCCAACATCTGAATAGTTCTTTCAGATTGCCCGTCCGTTTGAGGATGATATGCCGTACTATAGAGTAATCTCGAACCAAGAGCCTCCTGAAATGCCACCCAGAACTTAGAAGTAAATCTAGGATCCCGATCAGAAATGATGCTAACTGGAACCCCAAGATATTTAAAAATCTTTGATATGAATAACTCAGCTAATCGGCTTAAATAATATTTCTCCCGTACAGGAATAAAGTGTGCTGATTTAGTAAGCCGATCCACTATCACCCAAATACCATCATAACCATTTTGTGTACGAGGAAGCTTGTACACAAAATCCATTATAATATTTTCCCATTTCCACTATGGAACGGGAAGTGGTTGCATCAATCCAAATGGTTTTTTCCTCTCAGCTTTGACCTGTTGACAAATCGTACATCTACTCACATATTTTTCAGTTTCTCTTTTCATACCAGGACAATAATAAAATGGTCGAATGGTATGATACATCTTAGTATTCCCTAGATACATCTCATATGCCGATATATGTGCTTCATCAAGAATTTCTCTCTTTAATTCTGCATTATTCGGCACGTACATTCTTTTCTCCTGCATATGCATACCATCATACTCTCGAATTCTAAGATCTTTCTTTTTCCCTTGATTTCTTGCCTGAATTAATTCCTGAATTTCTTCATCGTTCATCTGAGCCTCGAGCACAAGATCAATTAAAATTGGTCTGACTTGGAAACTAGCAAGTAAAGCTTCTTCTCGATCTTCCACACCTAACTTCACTCCAGTGGATCTCAAATCTGTAAAAAGAGGAATACGACAAGAGTATAAAGCATTGATTCGGCCTTGAGATTTCATATTAAGTGCGTCTGCCACCACATTTGCACGACCAGGGTGATATTCAATCATGCAATCATAATCACTCAGCAATTCTATCCACCTACGCTGCCAAAGATTAAGATCTCTTTGGGTGAAAAGATACTGAAGACTTTTATGATCTGTGAAAATCTTACATTTTTCTCCATAAAGATAATGCCTCCAAATCTTCAAGGCAAAGACAATACCTGCTAACTCGAGATCATGAGTAGGATAATTCATTTCATGAGGCTTCAACTGTCGCGAAGCATAAGCAATCACCCTACCATGCTGCATCAAAACACATCCTAAACCATTCAAGGAAGCATCACTATAAATCCCACTATCATTTGGAAGCGCCAAAACAGGTGTTTAAGTGAGACAATACTTTAGCTGTTGAAAACTCTGCTCGCAATTATCGTCCCACTCAAATTTAACATCCTTTCTCGTCAACCTCGTCAGTGGTAATGCTATAACTGAAAAATCTTTAATAAACCATCTATAATAACCTGTTAGGCCAAGGAAACTTCGTACCTCGATGACGGTTCGTGGCTGCTCCCAATTCTCAATGGCCGCTACCTTCTGAGGGTCCACCTGAATACCTTGGGCTGATATAACATGCCTAAAAAATGCCACTTGATCCAACCAAAACTGGCATTTGCTAAACTTAGCATATAATTAATGTTCCCTCAATTCAGCAGGAGTCATTCGATAAGGAGTTAAGGATATAGGGTCTGTACCTGGAAGCAAATCAATAGTGAACTGAACTCCACATCTCGGTCTGGCGGTAGTCTAAGTAAATCATCAGGGAACACGTCAGGAAAATGCATGACTACTCATACATCCTCCACAGTGCTAGGAGTATTATCATTCAACATTACATGAGCCAAATATCCCTGACAACCTTTCTTTAATAACCTTTTAGCCCTCACGGCAGAAATAACGCCATGTCT
This sequence comes from Cotoneaster glaucophyllus, assembly GCA_036320875.1. Lineage (NCBI taxonomy): Eukaryota > Viridiplantae > Streptophyta > Magnoliopsida > Rosales > Rosaceae > Cotoneaster > Cotoneaster glaucophyllus. Next base: position 7,873,347 of record CM070070.1, read on the forward strand.
CACTCCACTACGCTCGCCCACGAATGTGACCATAGGCAATCCTGGACGATGGAAAGTGACTATCTTCTCATAACAATGCAATTTGGCACGATTGTAATCTAACCAATCCATGCCTAGAATAATGTCAAAATCAACGATATCTAGTGGAACCAGATTAGCTGGCATAACGATGTCCTCTACCAGCACAGGACATCATTGGTATACCCAACTAACAATACACGTTTCTCCTCTAGGCATCGAAAATTTTGTATCATAATTAAGGGGTGTAGGATGAAGTTGCTTCCAGCAGTGCAGGATCATCGAGACAGCCTAATCAGTCTGGTCAGGGCCGAGATGCACAGAGGTCGCGGAGGTAGACAACAGATGCAGGGTCGTGTTCACCATATCAATCTGCAAGATGCTCAGCACAACCCAGATTTGATTATGGGTACGTTGAATATTCTTGGCTATTCTGTTAGAGTGTTAATTGATTCTGGTGCTACACATTATGTTATTTCTCATACGTTTGTTCAGACAACACAACCTCATCCTACACCCCTTAATTATGATATAGAATTTTTTATGCCTAGAGGAGAAACATGTATTGTTAGCTGGGTATACCAAGGATGTCTTGTGCTAGTAGAGGACATCGTTATGCCAGCTAATCTGGTTCCACTAGATATCGTTGATTTTGACGTTATTCTAGGCATGGATTGGTTAGATTACAATCGTGCCAAATTGCATTGTTATGAGAAGATAGTCACTTTCCATTGTCCATGAGTGCCTATGGTCACATTCGTGGGCGAGCATAGTGGAGTGAGACACGACGTTATTTCTGCCGTGAGGGTTAAAAGGTTATTAAAGAAAGGTTGTTAGGGATATTTGGCTCATGTAGTGTTGAATGATAATACTTCTAGCACTCTGGAAGATGTACGAGTAGTCATGCATTTTCCTGACGTGTTCCCTGATGATTTACCTGGACTACCGCCAAACTGAGATGTGAAGTTCACTATTGATTTGCTTCCAGGTACAGACCCTATATCCTTAACTCCTTATCGAATGACTATTGCTGAATTGAGGGAACACCAATTATATGCTAAGTTTAGCAAATGCCAGTTTTGGTTAGATCAAGTGGCATTTTTAGGGCATGTTATATCAGCCCAAGGTATTCAGGTGGACCCTCAGAAGGTAGCAGCTGTTGAGAATTGAGAGCAGCCCCGAACCGTCACCGAGGTACCCTTGGCCTAGCAGGTTATTATAGATGGTTTATTAAAGATTTTTCAGTTATAGCATTATCACTAACGAGGTTGATGAGAAAGGATGTTAAATTTGAGTGGGACGATAATTGTGAGCAGAGTTTTCAACAGCTAAAGTATTGTCTCACTCACGCACCTGTTTTGGCGCTTCCAATTGATAGTGGTAATTTTGAGATTTATAGTGATGCTTCCTTGAATGGTTTAGGATGTGTGCTGATGCAGCATGGTAGGGTGATTGCTTTTGCTTCGCGACAGTTGAAGCCTCATGAGATGAATTATCCTACTCATGATCTCGAGTTAGCAGCTATTGTTTTTGCCTTGAAGATTTGGAGGCATTATCTTTATGGAGAAAAATGTAAGATTTTCACATATCATAAAAGTCGTCAGTATCTTTTTACCCAAAGAGATCTTAATCTTTGCTAGGTGCATAGAATTGATGAGTGATTATGATTGCACGATTGAATATCACCCTGGTCGTGCAAATGTGGTGGCAGACGCACTTAGTAGGAAATCTCAAGGCCGAATCAATGCTTTATACGCTTGTCGTATTCCTCTTCTTACATATTTGTGATCCACTGGAGTGAAGTTAGGTGTGGAAGATCGAGAAGAAGCTTTACTTGCTAGTTTCCAAGTCAGACCAATTTTAATTGATCGTGTGCTCGAGGCACAGATGAACAATGAAGAAATTCAGGAATTAATTCAGGCAAAGAAATCAAGGGAAAAAGAAAGATCTCAGAATTCGAGAGTATGATGCTATGCTTATGCAGGAGAAAAGAATGTACGTGTCGAATAATGCAAAATTAAAGAAAGAACTTCTTGATGAAGCACATATATCGGCATATGCGATGCATCATGGGAGTATTAAGATGTATCATACCATTCAACCATTTTATTATTGGCCTGGTATGAAAAGAGAAATTGCAGAATATGTGAGTAGATGTGCGATTTGTCAACAGGTCAATTTACCTAGTTTTGAGACTTAAGAAGGTATTTTTCTAACTTATCTAGTATGTTGGAACAATTTTGGAGTAGTTTTAACATCGGGACACTTGGGTTTAGTGAGTTGCAGACTTGGCTAGACTATCGAAGGTTTTTCCGACCATATTCCGTCGTTTTTAGGACTTTAAACAGGTAAGGAAATGTTCAACTCGTTTAGAGCTTCATTTTGGTACAAATTTCATGGACATTGGTTGAAAAATGGCGAAGATATTTAAGTTCTAAGTTTTTCCAGAAACCGGCGACGCAGCAGTGGTCGGCGCCGGACTCTGGCGAACCAAGGAAGGAGAAGGAGCATATTCCGTCAATTTTGATGGAATATTCTTAACAGCATCAAGTATATCTAACAGTATATTCCATTATTTAACGAAATATTCCCTAACGCCATTAGGGATTCCGTCCAACGTGCCAGGCACGTGCCTGCGTGTGGCCTCGCGCATGGTCGTGCCTTGGCTGACGCGTGAGGGCGCGTGGGACGTCAGAAAATTATTCTAAAAATATGGGGATGTTTGTGGTGTTGAGTAGGCCACGATGGTATATTCAAACACCCCAATTGAGCAACGTATGATAAGTTATTACATAGTTTTGGTTATGTACTTGTAAATAACGTTAAAATAGTTGTTTCGCATATATGTGAGACGTTTCCAGAGGACGAGCGCAGTCAAGCGAGACTCGGGCGCTACGACCCTTCCACATATCAGTGAGTGGGCTTTTGGTTTTCTATATATATATATATATATATGCATTACGTTTTCCCAAAAAACTTATTTAAATGATTTTATGAATTGAAATGCCATGCCAAATGCTTTACATTTTACAATATGCATTTAGTAGTGTGTATGTTATTTTTGATGCCACGGACGCTCAGGTAAGTTCCAGGTGAGTTTATATGTTGTTGATGTGAAATCCCATTCTTGGATTTCACTGTTATAATCTACATATTTGTATTATTGAGATTTTATATTATTTTTCGAGAAATTATATTAATTTATTTGAATTTAGATTTTAATTAAATTAGTTACGAAGTTTGAAGTTTGGAAGGTAATTATCTAAAATTCGTTGACCTTTCGAGGTCACAAGTAACGTATTCGAATAGATCTTGAAACTACGAGCGCATAGGCGAAAGCCATTTGCGATTCCGGATTATAACGGTATAGATACAGACATTTGAAGTTGTTTACTAAACTATAAATTTTAAATCAAATAAACTTCCACAAGGAAGAAGCCTAATCAGATTTAAGCAAAAATAAGGGACCAATCAGCTAGAAGGAGAAGGACCAATCAAATAAAAGGGGAAGGTTTCTGGAGAAGGAAAAAAACAACAAAAAAAGAAGAAGAAGAAAGAGAGGGTGGTCTGATTTTGACCCGTTTTGCTTGACCCGCTTGTATCTCTTCCGTCCAAGCTTCGTTTTGGGTGATCTTGGTGTCAATGGAAAGCTTTTGACGATCCCTACAATTCTGTAACGTTAGATTTCCCATTTTCTTTTCCATTTTTACAGTTTGAAGCCATAAAGTCCATGACTTTTACGACGGTTTTGTCATTTTTCTGGTGATTCCGGCAACCATTTCCTTCAAGTGAGGTATGAAACTTCATCTACTCTTCATAATCTTCAAGTTGGTATACTTGGTTTGTGTTTTTGTAGTCGTTTTAGTGTTGGGTGTTTAGAACCCTAGAGCTTGAATATGTCGTCGACCTAGTTATGAAAAGTGTTTCCCTTGTTGAGTTCTAGCTACCTCGTAAATTTGAGCCCTTTTGGTTAAGGTTGAAAATTCAGGTTTTCTAAACCCTCCACCTTGGCTACCACCGCGTGTGGCAGTGCGTGGGACCATCCACAAGTGTTGTCTAAGTACCAAATACCTTCTAGTGACCCTATGAACCTATGTCTAGCTCGGTTTCCCGAAATTCAATTGTTTGGTGTGGTGATCAAATTGGACCACCACTTGTTTGTGTGATTGACGACAATCCAATCGTTGGATCGTCGTACAATTTTGTCAGCACCCTAGTTATCAGTTGTTGGACTTTTGAGAACTTACGGATCGGAAATACTATGTGTGGATCTTCCAGATTGAATAACCTTAGATTGTTGACCTTAATGGACATACCTTATCGACGGTTGACGTTCTAGTCAATGTGCTCTACTCTAGAGTGTCGTTTATCTCTAGTTTGTTGTTGAGGCTTGATGGAGCTTAGTTGGCTCATCACGATGACGTGTCATTCCCGGTTGACGTGTGTCTCGATATATGTATTAGTGGCACCATATTGAGTTATACTTGTTTATTAAATATGCTTTCTATTGAATTGTTATTTTTATTTTTAGCATCGATCTATGTTTATTAATTGTGATTCGACTGTAGCTTAGAAACGTTTATGGAATGTGGTTAGATATGTATGATTAGTATGATGTGTATGATTGTTTTTAGGACGATGTGAACCTAGAATCTTATGAGAAGTATTATGTAGAACTTTTATACTTGTATGATAAGATAGTTAGTGGTCATGAGAAGTTGACAGTGCAAGTGATTACGATGTAAATCATAGTGGATGAGATAAGGGTAAGGGGTTTGTGTGTTGATCTAACTGCACCATGTAACAGTGGTACATGGATGATCCTGCTTGGTTAATCTGCGTTGGGGGATCATACTATATATGGATCACGCTTGGTTAATCCGCGTTGGGCGATCCTTATGGCCATTTATACTTAGGGCTGATCATGCTTGGTTAATCCACGTTGGGTGATCATTGCCTAACGGTTCGGTAGGTGTGACTCTGCTTGGTTAATCCGCGTTGGGGGTTACTACCTACCTGATTATCTTGACCCTGCTTGGTTAATCCGTATTGGGGGGTCACAAGTGGTCCTGCTTGGTTAATCCGCATTGGGGGACCATACTATATATGGATTGCGCTTGGTTAATCCGCGTTGGGCCATCCTTATGGCCATGTATGCTTAGGAGTGATCATGCTTGGTTAATTCGCATTGGGTGATCACTTCCTAACAGTTGTAGGAATGGCTCTGCTTGGTTAATCCGCTTTGGGGGGCCACTTCTTGCTTGGTTACTTATGTAGGCTTCATCTGAACTGCGTCCTTCTAGCCCTAGTTTTAATGTACATATGAACAATGGTTTTTGAGAATCTTGTGGTTTGAACTAGAAAAGTCGTTGGATGTCTGGGTGACTCATTCAGAGTTTTTAGCGGCTTGATTATGATTTCAATATGCATGATTCTATACTTGATGTTTATAGATTGTGATCGATGGTCTATTTTTATTGAAACCACATACTTGTATTATTGTCACTCACCCAAGCTTCGCAACTTATCCAAGTTCTGATTTGCCCAGTGCACTATTTCCATGATGTAGGCACTGATTTTACATGCGACAGGTCTGGGTAGATTACGAGAAACTGATTGATATTTTGGTTCCGTTGAGTGGTCCGGAATCCTACTCTTGCACATTTCCAAAAGGTTACTCTAGAACCCTAGATTCGAGTGAATGAGAATTACCCATAATAGACCTTGTGAATATAAATTAGATTTGTCATGTTGTTACTCATAATCCAAGTAGGGAATTATATAGAGTTCTTCAATTAAATATGTGAAATGATATGTTATTGTGTTGATTGATTAACATAGTTAAATGCTAAGATCATGCATCCTTGATTAATGAATGTATTAATTGACATGATTGTGGAACGACATTGGATAGGATTGTTATTATTATGATTATTTTAGTTGATCAATGTTTCTAGAGAATAATATTGTGCATTGTTAATTCTTTAACATGTTACACGCTATGAATTGTGATTTTATGTGGGAAACATGATGATTTATGTCATGGATGAAGTGGAAATGTTAATCGTCATGTGGGATTGTTATGTTGGATATCATTGTTATCGTTATTATTAGACTCGTTGATAAATATGGCTAGAGAATATGATTGTGCTTTATCGTTTGTTCTTTGAAATATTGCATGATATGCATGGTGGTATATTGTTGGGATATAACGATTTATGTGATGAATATTCGAGTGTAGTGATATAATGAACTACGAATGGCTTGATCCCTATTTAGGGTACGTAGGCAATCTAACGAGGATGTTAGATGCAGCCATAAAGTCTACGAAGAATTATTGCGCTGTTGGATCTTAAGTTGTGTTTTGCCATTTTCCGGAGGCGGGGTATGTTAGTGCTACGGGTATTTGATGACGTCACGTGTCGATCTTGGATGTACGTCAGGATCGGGGCGTGACAGTTGATGGTAAGTTGCATGATTATGGTTATACTTAGTGGCATTTAGAGCTAATTAACCTGCACCTCGGTGTTAGTGCTCCCGCCCGTGGCCAGGGCACAGTCCTTCAAGTGATGTTCACCTCTCGCACCATACGCTCACCTTAGATCCAAGTTAGGTGCATAGTCCTGTCGTACAGACCACTATAGGTGGTTCCGACTCGTAGGTGACCCGCGATCATTCGCACAGTATTCACGTGATCGTAGCACTTGAGCGTAGTTATTTACACCTAGTCCTGTCGTACAGACCACACTAGGTGGTTCCGACTCGTGTGTAGGCATATTTGATGAGCTATAGGTTCAATAGTACATGCCACACTAGGTGGATCCGGCTGATATGTGATTTGTTTTATTTACTTACATTTCTATACTATCATCACTTTCGCACTGCGCACATGGCTACGTCACCCTCACGTGACGGCCAACACGTCTTGATTTAGGTCGGGGTGTGTCATTGGAGGGTTTTAAAAATCTAAACGATAATGTAAGTGTTTTCATTGTCTACTCGTGGAGGAATGATGAATCACGAGTGTTTATATATTCTTCCACATTTTTCATACTTGTAGGGATGTCTTATTGCTTATACTAATACTATACTAGTTGATTTTAATTTTGGACAACAACATGTTAAGTAAAATTATCCTATTAATGATAATAAGAAACTCTCGTAATAAAAATAAATAAATTAATAAAACTTAATTTTTTTAACTTATATAGAATAAGAATACAAAAATATATATTTAATATAGAATATACCAATATATACAATATGGCTATTGTATTTTATAATAAATTTTAAATTTTAAACTTTAAAATTATAATTTATTTTTCTTAACGGGTTACCTACGTGTTACCCACGTGTATACCCATTAAGAACCCGTTATCAACGAGTTCTTAATGGGTCACTCGATAATGATCCGATTAGTTATCGTGTTGTCCCGAAACCTGTCGTTTTTGTGTCGTGTCACCGTGTCATGTAAGAAACTGCCGGGTCTAGCCTAAATTCTAACAGATTTCACCACGGGCTTAAATCTTAATTTTTTGCTTGTATCTTTCTTTCATTACTATTGGATGTTTAAATAGTTTTGAATTTGTTTAATTTTTTGTAAGGAATATTTGTTTTGAATTAAATTATAAACGGTTTGGCTAGTTGGCAAAAATTATAGAGTGAGCTACGCAAGTGTTGACTTTTAGGAAACAATCCATAGTCTTCGTGACATCTAAGTCAAGTTATAATGTCATATGTGTGTTTTTCTTTACATAACATTGTATTAAACTCACCACATAACGATGAATCCGTTTTATGTTTATTTCCCTACATTTTAACAAAAATATGATTCGAGGTAAAAGTAAAAGTGATTTAAACCCATATCCTTCTGCTCAATTTTTATTTTTCAGCCCCACTGTAGTTTGGGTGGTCCCACATATCAGTACAGTATAGTAGATAAGAAACAAGGCCACCCGCCTTGCAGTCCTCTTCCTCTCTCAACCCAAAAACCAGACAGCCATGTCAATCCTTTCCATTTCTTCACCTTCTTCTTCCTCCGCTCTCCTCCCCAATGTCTCCTTCTCCTCCAAATCCTCCCCATTCCTCACCCCGCCACTCCAAATCGCCGTCGCAAAATCTCACAAAAAGCGACCGACGGGAGTCACCATGAGCATGGAGGCCGGCATCGGAGTCATGGCCACGAAGCTCGGCATGATGAGCTTCTTCGAGCCCACCGGAAAAGTCGTCCCGGTTACCGTCGTGGGTTTCAAGGAGGGCAACATCGTCACCCAGGTAAAAACCCAGGCCACCGACGGCTACGACGCCGTCCAAATCGGCTACCGGCGGGTCCGTGACCGGAAGCTGACGAAGCCCGAAATGGGTCACCTCCAGAAAGCCGGCTCGATCCCCCTCCGCCACCTCCAGGAGTTCCGGCTGCAAGACGTCGAAGGATTCGAGCCGAACCAGAAGCTCTCCTTCGACGAGCTTTTCAAAGAGGGCGACATCGTCGACGTCTCGGGAACCACAATCGGAAAGGGGTTTCAGGGAGGAATCAAGCGGCACAATTTCAAGCGGGGGCTGATGACCCACGGGTCCAAGAGCCACAGAGCTCTGGGTTCAATCGGTGCCGGAACGACGCCGGGAAGGGTGTACAAGGGGAAGAAGATGCCGGGGAGAATGGGAGGGACCAAGACCAAGATCAGAAAGCTGAAGATTGTGAAGATCGATAAGGAGCTCAATGTTGTGATGATCAAAGGCGCCCTGCCCGGTAAGCCCGGAAACCTTCTCCGCATTGCTCCTGCTAAAATTGTGGGCAACAACATTCCCAAGAGCTAGTTTGCTTCCTTTTTTTTTTTTTTGTTTAAGTTGTTTTGATTCTGTGAATTTTTGTATCGACATTGACTCGCATGAATGTTAAGTAGCGTTTTGTGAATTTATGGAAGCACTTCACTTGATAGAAGCAAGAATCGCTTGTTTATGTTCACTGGAATGTTATGTTCTGCTAATTTTTGTGATACGATCATATATTTTGGCATGGTTGTTTAGAGCTAATAGTTATAGCAAACTCAGAATGTTATAACTATTTGAAAATCGATCAATGTCGTTCCTCATATATGATTTTGATCCTTTTCTTTAGACTCATTGCGTATTCAATTGAGAAATTGAGTGACTTTAATGTATTTATAAATTCATGAATTTTTATGGAGTATAATTGATTTGTAGAGATTTCATATAAAATTTTGATTTAATTCTCTCGAAATCTCATGAGGAGAGATGAGATTTGTGGATGCTTAAAATACACTACAAAGTCTCTCAAATTCCTCAACTTTCTCAATTGAATACCAGGATTTTTAAAGATTTTAGTGAGCTATTTTAAATTATAATTGAATAATCCTGAATTTCATAAAGGCATTCAAAATTCTGATTGAATACCCTAGATTTATTAAAAGAATTAAAATCTCAATTGAATACAACTCTAATTTGTGTGATCTATGGAAAACCCAACTGACACAAATCCGTGATTTGGAAAATTCGCAAACCCTAACCCCCTGAAGTTCAAATCCGGCAAGTCGTATCTGAATTGCCATTTCCGCATAAAGTCATCGAAGCGATCAGGGCTCCGAACAGGATGAAACAGAAAACACTACGAAATTGAAAGAGAGAAATGGAACCTCATCCGCTGCAGCCGCAGCATTGCCCCATTATTTTCTTCATAGTTCCAACGCACAGACCAGAACAATAGCCAAATCAATGTTTTTTGTGTTTTCTTTATTTCTAAAATTATTTTGTTTGGTTTCTAATTGTATTTTAAATTTTTTTTATATTGATACATGTCGCTTAATCATTGGTTGTGTGGGTCTCGAACGTGTCACGTTAATAAAATACTAGAAAATTTGATGAATTTGGGACGACAGAGACCAAATTAATGTACAGTAGTTAATTTTAGGATCAACATTGATCAAATTTTAAATTAAGAGACCAAATAATGATTTGTGATAAAAAAAACTTGTCAAAATATTTGTCCCATGATTATAAGTATGTATTAACAATTTCATAGAAAATGGTGAAAATACCCCTTTATGTTACCAAACATAACATAACTTGAACGAAGTTGGCCGACTCCCAGAAAAATGAGACACAAATTTAAGCTTTGAAAAAATGAGTAAATCGTACTAAAAATGGCTCATTTGGAAGTAATCATGTCATCATGATCAGACTACAATTTACGCTTGAAAAATTAATGGCTCATTTGGAAGTGTTTTAAAAAATTGAAAGAATTTTTGAAACCAATTCGTACTAAAAATGCAAATGAATTCTTAGAAAGAAACATAAAAAATACTTCTAAGTACGTTTAAAATCCAAAAAATATTTCACTAATAACACTTTGAGCCATTTTAATACGACTTAATTTTGAGGACAAGGTGACACACTGAGACTCGAGTTCTTCTTCCTCGTCTCTCTCCCTCTCCGTCAACGCAGATAAAAAGGAACCGAGAATTCCACTCTCCCACTCCTTGTGATCCACCTGAAAATCCCCAGGTCCAGAAAACAATGAGTGAATTTATGGACCTGGAATCCCAAGACGGGGTTCGAATGCCATGGAACGTAATCCCAGGCACGAAGCAAGAGTCCACCAACAGCGTAGTCCCAGTCTCCGCCATCTACACTCCGATCAAGCCATTCCCCTCCATGCCAGTCCTCCCCTACGCCCCCCTCCGCTGCCGCACCTGCCGCTCCGTCCTCAACCCATTCTCCACCGTCGATTACGCCGCCAAGATCTGGATCTGCCCCTTCTGCTTCACCCGCAACCACTTCCCTCCCCACTACGCCTCCATCTCCGACGAGAACCTCCCCGCCGAGCTCTTCCCCCAGTACACCACCATCGAGTACGACTCGTCCATCGAAAAACCCACCTCGCCTCCGGTCTTTATTTTCGTCGTCGACACCTGCATGATCGAGGAGGAGCTCTCCTTTCTCAAGTCCGCTCTGTCTCAGGCTCTCGGTCTCCTCCCGGACCACTCTCTCGTGGGGCTCATCACTTTCGGGACCTTCGTCCATGTCCACGAATTGGGTTTCCCCAGTGTCCCCAAAACTTACATTTTCAAAGGATCCCAGGACGTCAACAAGGAGCAATTGCTTGAACAGATGAGTTTCTTTCTCAGGAAGCCGAAGCCGGCTACTGGGGTTATTGCGGGCCCCCGTGATGGGTTGAGCACCGAGAGCATTGCCAGGTTTTTGTTGCCCGCATCAGATTGTGAGTTTGCTCTTAATTCAGTGTTGGAGGAGTTGCAGAAGGACCCTTGGCCGGTGCCCGCGGATCAGAGGGCCACCCGGTGCACCAGCACCGCGCTTAGCGTTGCTGCCAGCTTGTTGGGAGCTTGCGTGCCAGGTTCTGGAGCTCGGATCATGGCATTTATTGGTGGGCCGTCTACAGAAGGCCAGGGTGCTGTAAGGATTCTTAGCCATTTTTCTGTTGGCACTGAAACTTAAATATAGAGTCTCATTGATTGATAGTAATATGTTTTTGCTACAAAGATCACTGTTAGCAAGAATTGATAGGTCTGCCGAAAGGCAGCTTCCCTGCTCCTTGGGATCACTAGAATTTATTAGAAGGGAATAATTTACATACATTGTTTTCTTTTTCTTCTTTTCCCGCTTTTGGGTCCTTTAGTGTTGTTACTTTTGTTACTGCATTCCTTAAAGGGGTCTTTGAGGCAAAGTGCTTAGAGAATGAAAGATAAACTAAATGGGCAATGGCAAATGCTTAGTAGTTGAACATTGACAGTTTGTAATGCCTTTTTGGCAGTACGTGTGTTCTGACAGTTTGGCTTTTGCAAATGGTTGTTTGGCTCAACATACATTCAAATGCTTTGGATCGAATGGAAATTTGTGAAGCTTTTTTTTTTTTTTTTTTTTTTTTTCTTCTTCAGTATTATGTGTGTTCGGTGGCATTTTGGCTGTTTTGCTCAACATACAAGACCAATGAAAGTGGTGCTAAAGGTGTTCTGATCGTTTTCGCAGTTAGTCCTGTGAATGTTCTGTGCTTGACTATAAGTGGAACTGCCTTGACCTCTGTTTCCCAACTGCTCACCTCTCTCCCTCCCCTTTCTTTCGTGGATATGGTCTAATAGTACCATGTGATTGTTAGACCTATGTCCAGTATGCTCTACCACGACTGTACGCAATGTATTTATATTTGGGATGCCTCTTTTATATGCCTTGTTTTCAAAGTTTCTTGATTTTTACTTATTTTCCTTCAAATTTGAATTTAGCTGGTTGAGATGGTAATTATTTTGTAGTTTAACCATGTAGTGCTTGGTGTTTCTTTTACGATAGCATGGTGGCAATTCTACTTTACCTTTTTAATTACTAATTTGTTATAGTAAATCACACTGTACTGACTTTTCTGCTTGCGATCTTTTGTAGATTGTGTCAAAAAACTTGTCTGAGCCTATTCGTTCTCACAAGGACCTGGATAAAGATTCTGCTCCACACTTCCATAAAGCCGTGAAGTTCTATGAAGGACTATCAAAGCAGCTTGTTAACCAAGGACATGTTCTTGATCTTTTTGCTTGTGCCCTTGACCAGGTGATTTTTAAGTTGTCTCTACTGTTTTGTAGCGATGATTATCTAAGTACTTTGTTTCTTTCCCTTCGTCTTGAATCAGTCCATACATTTCTGTATGTATGTGTTCATACCAATTCTAGAAGAAGAATTGCACGAAAAGCCCCAATGGTTCAAGTTTCCAACATATTCTAAATGGTTTAACAACTTGTAATGAACTACTTTAATAGAAGAAGAGTAAAGACTAAAGCTCGCTAACCTCAAAGCTCTTCAAATTTCTACAAAATGAAATTTCCAACTTATTGGAAAAGAGAAGAAACATACATATTGCATTGACATGTTATGAGAGTTAGATAGGCTGTAAAGATGCGGATACGATGCACAGAAAGGAGGCTCCCCTACCAACAGCCTCACTACTTCTACACTCCCCATCATGGCACAAAGTTAATGGAGAAGGGAAAGGTACCCTGTGAAATATGTTTCCAATGTCCTTGACTCGGCCCTTTAACCATAATATTAGAGTCCCACGAAGTAGATATTTTCTTTTAAGAACACTATGCCAAAGAGAATCCTTTCCAATAGGGATCTCCATTACCACTCACGAATGATGGCGACCTTCATTTGTCCAAGTTGTATCTGCTAACTACCCTTTCTCAGGAACAAGATAGAACCTCCAGTGCTACTAGATGTTTTTTCTTATTAGTCCTTGCTAACCATAGTCATCTTTGTGTTTCTGATATTTAATGTGCCTGTTAGAAATCTATTTTTGTTACTTTTTCTTTTATTGTTAATTGATATGAAGAGGAAGGATTCTATATGTTGGAGAGTAGTCCTGATCCCAAAAGAATTGAAGTTAAATAAATTATGAAGCTTCTTGCGCTTGTATACTTGGGTTCCACAGATTAAATTCAAGGCGTCTTATATGTTGGCAGTTTATGTTCATTTAAAATTATTTCATGTTTCTTTTGCATGCTATTTTCCCTTTCAGGTGGGGATCGCAGAACTTAAAATTGCTGTTGAGAGAACTGGAGGACTAGTTGTGCTTGCTGAAAGTTTTGGCCATTCGGTGTTTAAGGACTCACTCAGACGCGTTTTTCAGTCGGGTGATTATGAGCTTGGTTTATCATCAAAGTACGGTTTCTTTGGTCAATCTCAGAATGGGAAATTGCACCTGTTTATTTTCATATTTCATCATGAACCTTTCCCAGTAGATTTAGAAACTTACGCTTGCTTGTAACTTTTGGAATGTCAATATTTTTGTTTATATTATACTTTGGCTTTCTTGACATGTATAGGAAGTAAGTAAATTTCATTTGCGGAAAAGAAAGAGTTTAAGTTGAAAGAACAAAAGGTTTAGTTTAAAGCAGTGTTTTAAAAAAGTGTGCCTTAAAGATGCGCCTAGGCGGCTTTGGAGGCAGGGTGATGATGAAAATGCCTCAGCCCAGTGGGAATAGGCTTAAAGTCGCCTAGATGTGGTCGAGGCGCTCTTGAGGTGTTCGACTGGGCCTTTTATTTATTTTTTAAATTTTAAATGTAGACTTGGCAGTGAAGAAGATGATATTACCTTTGATTTAGATGAATAGGATTTGGATGAATGATTTCTTTTTTGTATGTTTGTGAGTTAAACTTGTTTGTGACTTGTGCACTTTCGAATAACAATGGAGATAATTATAATATTATACCTTAATAATATTAGGTCCTGCCTCACACCTCAAGGCTTTCGTCTAGGTGGGGCTATCCATGAAACGCCGTGGCTTCGCCTTCGCCTTTTAAAACATTTGTTTAAAGGTCAGAATATGAGCAACACTATATCTGAGCTATGTGGAAAGAAGAGCTCACGGTGGTACAAAAGGACAGGGGCCGCATATTAGAACTCTTTACAACCTCAATTGGGGCCTTCATATTCCAAAACATTTTTTGCAGTTACCTTAAACTGGCAGTTTGTTTTACTATTAATAATTTGCACTGCTTATATATCAGTAGAGTGGTACAGATACTATTTTGCCTTGTACTTTCTGGTCTAGTGTGGTTGCTTTGTTGTTGAGCATAGTTTCAGATCAAGAACCTAAGAATATAAGATTTACTTTTGCATTTTAGTTTTTTCTTTTATTTGTGGCAAGGTTTAATGTTTTAATTGCTCTGAAAAGCAAATGGATTTGTTTGAGTTATAACAAAATGCTTGATAATGTTGCATTAACTCCAGTAAGATTTTATATATTGCTCCTTAAAATAGTGGCCTTATATTGTAACAAACCGCAGTGGACATAACACTGCATAATTTTCGTCATTTCTGCGTCTGTTATGCAGATGTTTAAACTTGAAATAAATCTTTACTGGCGTTCTGATTTATTTTTATTTTTGATGCAGTGGTATATTTGAGATAAACTTCTCAAAAGATGTCAAAGTTCAGGGCATTATTGGTCCTTGTGCATCGCTTGAGAAGGTATAATTAACAGTATGTCATTGATCTCTCTTTTTAGCTGGTCATGTTCCTAAATCTTTATACTGGTGACCCTGTGCAGAAAGGTCCTCTGTGCTCGGACACGGTTGTTGGTCAGGGGAGCACTAGTGCATGGAAGATGTGTGGCCTTGACAAAGCGACATCTCTATGTCTAATATTTGAAATTGTTAAGAAGGAAATCCCAGATGCTACTGTTCAACCCACTAGTAATCAATTTTACTTCCAGTTTCTCACTTAGTATGAACTCCTTGCTCACAAACTCTTGAGTTGTTATATTAGTTTTTTGCCTAATATAGAAGGAAATATGTTTACTGATTATAGATATTTTGCTACAGTTATCAGCATAGTAGTGGTCAAATGAGACTTCGTGTTACAACCCTATCGAGAAGATGGGTTGCTGGACCTGGAAGCCTTCAGGCAAGTTTTTCTGTGCAGCATATCCTCATTATATGGTGCATCATTTATTTTGGTTGCAAAGAAACTATTAATTTAATACATCTATCTCTAATAAATTAACAAGTATATGATATATGAAGGTATTTTTTTTATAGTGACTGTTGCAAGATATTGATTTCTTGCTATATATTTATACATGTAGAATTCCTTCCTGTATCTCATAGGTGATACCTGCTTTTGATTACATAGCATAAACTTTGCTTTCACTGAACCTCCACAACCACTTGCAATTTTTTTTGTTTGAGTATATTCTATTTGGAAGAGACTATGGTGTTGAACTGATGGCCATTTTGCTCTCTCTCTCTCTCTCTCTCTCTCTCTCTCCATTTGCACATTTTAGCTTCTTAGTTTCATTGCATCAGTTGTTGACTTTTTAATGATTATGAGTGGAAGTATTATTTTGTATAGATTTGTATGGGTATTGCTGCCATGTGGGATTACATATTAGTTATTTCAGCTTCATGAATTTGGTTTTACTTCCCTCAAGTATCCATTGTTTTCTTTTAAATTGCAATCTGAAGCTACTGTTGTATACTGTAGGAGTTGATTGCTGGGTTTGACCAAGAAGCGGCTGCTGTAGTCATGGCACGCCTAGTTTCCTTCAAAATGGAAAGTGAGGTAATTGTTATTATTACATGGTTTTATACACTTTAGGCTCATTTATTGTCTAGGATTGACTTGGATGATCTACTAGATTCAATGAATGTTGAATAAAAATATGGATGCCGACTTGCATATTTTGTCCAAGTGAAGGTAGAAGATGGAGAAGTTATGAAGAAACATTGTCCCTCTCAGTCCTACCATTTTTTTGGGAATTAGGAGGGATAAGTTTGCTTGATGATTTCTCCATCTTCTACCTTCACCTGGATAATTATACAAGATGGCATCCATATTTTTGTTCAACATTCATTGAATCTAGTGAATTGTCCAAGCCAGGCCAATCCTAGATGACAAATGAGGCCTTACAATCTCAGGTCTTGAATCCCAAATTTGTTTATTATTCCAATTCTTATTAGATTTTTATCTTTTGTAAATGGTGATGCTTCCTTTATCTGTTTCTCTCTCATATATGCTACTCACACACGCCAGACAAACAAAACAAGGGTTAAACCAAATATGCACGAGTACTAATATTAGAAAAAGAAGAAAATTTGAAAACATGGGACATGGGTAAAGGAGCTTATTTGAATGTTTAAGAACACATTTCTTGTCAGTTTTCGCTCTGGACCCGAAAAGCCAGCTAGACATATGTTCTTAGAACTCCTACAGGGCTGAGGAATTTTGATGAATGTTTTTGTAAGAAATGTATTTTCTTTTTAAATAAAGTTCCTGTAGGTTGTTTTTCAAGTCTGCCGTCAAATCCTGGGGAGGTTGAAACTACAGATGGAGTTCCAAGTCCTATAAAGAATACATCAATTTGTCACTCTATTCTTCATTGAATGAGTTTCTTTAATTTTAAGATAATCCACAGGGCATTTAAAATGAAAATCTTTCATTTGTCTATTATTTATTAATTAGTAGATATTTAAGTTTCACAAAGCATAATTTAATAGTTAAAGCTTATGGTATATTGTGCTACATGTACGTGCGCATGTACATGTGAATGAAAAAAAGCAATGATCACTCACGCTGACAAGATCTAGATTTGGAGAATTGGGGTGCTGACTCTGAGAAAAGACAAGAATGAACCATAGACATTTTTACTGTTAATTTCAGGATCATTTTTATTTTAAATTCAAGGGTCGTAGCTGAATGGTAAAGTGTTGTCTCAATATAAAGTTCAAAAACTTGCACTGGAAGACGTAAAAATTATGGAATTTTTAGTTAATCACTTTGTGTTCCTAATTGTGGTGGATTATTGCGCTGATGGCTTATGGTGATGCCAATTTTCTGTGTGAAGTTTATATGACCAATTGCTCTATATTGATTATCTACACATCTCTGTATGAAGAATCATTCTCATATAAAGTATGCTGTAAGAAAATATAAAAACACATACATCAGATGATAATTTTCCTTATGTAATCTTTTCCATTGAGCTTTTGAATAGTTGTCTCCAAACACTAGTGCGACAAGGTGACTGGCAAAAGGAATTAACAGAGACATGCATCAGTGCCCAATACAACCTTGCTTTTTAGTACTTTATTTGTATTTGGATGTTAGTTATAATAAAATTGGAAAAGAATCATATCCTTTTGGTTAATATGTTTGGGTTGCTTTCGCAAGAAGTGATTTTCAGCACACGTGATGTTTTATAACATGTTTGTGTGTATTGATTTTGTGAAGATATGACTGAACTCTTCACTAATCTTGTGTCATTTCATGAAATATCCAGGCAGAGTTTGACCCTATAAGATGGTTGGATAAATCACTGATACACATGTGTTCTCGGTTTGGAGATTACCAAAAGGACAGTCCCTCTTCTTTCAGCTTATCTCCACGGTTTTCAATCTTCCCTCAATTTATGTTTCATTTACGACGTTCTCAATTTGTCCAGGTAAATACTTCTGTCTTTCACATTACTTCTAGTTTCAGCACTGTTTTTATCATTGTTATGCTATTGTATATCTTGTGATTAACGTCAGTTGAACTTGTGTTGCAGGTTTTTAACAACAGCCCAGATGAAACAGCGTACTTCAGAATGATCCTAAACCGAGAAAATGTTACCAATTCAGTTGTGATGATTCAGCCTTCGTTGATTTCATATTCATTTCATTCAGGCCCAGAACCAGCACTTCTTGACGTCTCTGCCATCGCAGCAGACAGGATTCTGCTTTTAGACGCCTACTTTACTGTTGTTATTTTTCATGGTTCAACTATTGCACAATGGCGGAAAGCAGGGTATCAGGACCTGCCAGAACATCAGGTAATCTTTTGCAGTCCTCAAGTTAAAGTGAAGTTGATCTGAACAGCTTGTCTTTGCCTTGGATCCATGGTTCAAGTCTGAAACAAGTGAATCTAAAAGATCATTTCCTTCACGACTAAATTCAGATATAAAATATAATGAGGGCTGCATCTAGACATCCAGCAGATCAAACATTAGATGCATTGGTTTCTTTGCATGATTCCTGATTAATTTAATATAATG
Source organism: Cotoneaster glaucophyllus (assembly GCA_036320875.1). NCBI lineage: Eukaryota > Viridiplantae > Streptophyta > Magnoliopsida > Rosales > Rosaceae > Cotoneaster > Cotoneaster glaucophyllus. Next base: position 7,891,916 of record CM070070.1, read on the forward strand.
TATTATACTGGATGAAAAGAAGGTAAAGCATTGCAACTTGTTACTAAAGCTACTCCCTTGTGTTAGAGTTGGTCCTGCCTTCAGATAGTAGACTGATCTGTATATGCGTAAGTATTAGCACTATAAGCTCACGCTTATTTTGGTATATGTAGTTGTGGAATTTTCCGTATCTTTTGCTTTGGAACAATTTTTTTGAACTGTCTTTGATTTATGACTACTTCATGTGTAAATAAATACTATATTTTGTTGCGTCTTTTCTGTGGTAAATGAAGTGAAAAATCCATGACCATAAAAATTTTGGGCTATCTTGGAAAACTGGACCTACTAATCTGCCTCACTGAGTCTCATAAGTAACTCATATTTGCATAGGCGCCACTCCTATATTGGCTTCAAAGTTCAGTGGCTTATCTTAATGTCCTTGGATCCATATATGGTTAATCTTAGTTTCAGTTTTATCTGGGTGATTGTTTTTCGTTTATAATCGATGAAATGATGGTTTGCGAGTTATCCAGATTCAGTTTTATTGTGTTCTGTTGTTTTTAATTCTGATAAAAGTGGAAGGTTCAATGCTAAAAAACTTCGAAAACATTACAAGTCCTCTAAAGCAGATCTATGCTTTCAGGCATTTGCTCAATTGTTACAAGCTCCTCATGACGATGGAGATCAAATTATCAAGGAAAGATTTCCAGTACCCCGCCTGGTGATTTGCGATCAGCATGGTTCTCAGGTAATCTGGTGCTGTCTTGTAGAATGGATGTTAAAACAAAAAAATCCTGCGTTTCAGTGGTACAAATGCTGTGGCATTACATTCGTCTCTGATCCCCCCTTCCTTTATGTAATTACGCAGGCCCGTTTTCTTTTGGCAAAGTTGAATCCTTCTGCTACCTACAACAACGAAGCTCCACTTCCGGGAGGGGATGTGATCTTTACCGACGATGTCAGTTTTGAGGTCTTCTTGGATCATCTCCAGAGATTAGCAGTTCAATAATAGACAAGAAGGTATCATGCAGTTTTGTATCATTTGCTTCTCAATTCCTTGTACAGTAAGGCATACGAATCAATTCAAATTTTGATTTGGTTTGGGTTCTATAGCATACAGAATCTTAAAATTTACGTCGCCATTTGAATGCAATACCTTGTAACACAATTATGAGTACGTTCTCCAAACACGTTGAAAATTCGACTTCCTTCATGACTACTCTTCTAATTCTCGTATCCATGTCTGTCGCTACGAGGTTGTATGTCCGTATTTGATCTGGAACTGCCAAATAACAGTGAGCTGGAATTTCTCCGTCACGATGGTTTGGCCAAGTATTGTGTTTGACATCAAGTAATACACGCAATTCCTCTCATTACGTATCAAAGAAAAATATTGCAGGATGTCTTGTTTGTCCTCTTGAAAACGAACCATGCAAACTTAGTTCCCTAACGCTTTGCAATTTCCTTGTTTCCCAATAAAATTTAAGGGCACAATGCTATCTAGTGTTGTTTCTTTTGTTACAATGAAAATGTTTCGATTCCTGGGCCTAATCTCATCCTCACCCCGATGCGTTCCAGCACCTCAGCCCGAGATTCAGGGCCCATTTTTTGTGGGCTGAAGTCCAGTACCTCATTGTCTCCGGCACCCCTTATCCTATCCCCCTCCGGGCACAAGCTACTAGGGGTTTGCGGTTTGACCCTCAAGGAAAAGAATAAAAATCATGTATCTAGTCTAGCTGGTAATAATATACACTAAAACAACAACAACAATAAAGCCTTATCCGATTAAGTGGGGTTGGCTATGTGAATCCTAGAACGCCATTGTGTTCGGTTTTGTGCCACATCTTCCATTAGATCCAAGTAGTCCAAGTCTTTTCTTAAAGTCTATTTCCAAGTCTTTCTAAGTCTTCTTCTACCCCTTTGGCCCTGAGCCTCTGTCTCGTAATTACATCTTCTAAGCGAAGTGTTTGTAGGTCTTCGTTTCACATGTCCAAACCACCTTAACCGATTTTCTCTCATCTTATCTTCAATTTCGGCTACTCTTAATTTATCTCGGATATCCTCATTCCAATCTTGTCCTCTCTCGTGTGCCCACACATCCAACGAAGCATTCTCATCTCTACTACACTCATTTTGTGTACGTGTTGATGTTTCACCCCAACATTCTGTGCCATAAAGCATTGTTGGCCTTATTGTCGTCCTATAAATTTTTTCTTGAACTTTAGTGGCATAAGATGGTCGCACAACACACCTGATGCACTCTTCTGCTTCACCCACCCAGCTTGTATTCTATGATTGTGGTCTCCATCCATTTCTCTGTTCTTTGCAAGATAGATCCAAGATAGCGAAAGGGTTCGCTCTTTGGTGCTTGATCTCCAATCTTCACCCCTAACTTGTTTGAACCTCCGTTCCCATTGAACTTGCACTCCATATATTCTATGAAGACCTTTAAATTCCAATACTTGCCCCCTAAGGTTAAGCTTCGCATTTACTCCATCCTGAGTTTCATCTATCAACACTATATCGTCGGTGAAAAGCATACACCAAGGAATATCATCTTGGATATCCCATCAACTCATCCATTACCAATGCAAAAAGATAAGGACTTAAAAATGAGCCTTGATGTAACCCCACAGTTATGGGAAAGCTTTCGGTTTGTCCTTCATGAATTCTTAAGACAGTCCTTGCTCCATCATACATATCCTTTATAGCTTGGATATATGATACTCATACTCGTTTCTTCTCTAAAATCCTCCAAAGAGTATCTCTTGGGACCCTATCATACGTTTTTTTCTAGATCTATAAAGACCATGTGCAAATGCTTTTTCATATCACTATATATTTCCATTGATCGTTGTCCTGACATGAATCCAAATGGATTGTCTGAGACCCATATCTCTTGCCTAAGTCTATGCTCAATTACTCTATCACAGAGCTTCATTGTATGACTCATTAACTTAATACCCCTATAGTTCATGCAATTTTGTACATCGCCCTTATTCTTGTAAATAGGCACCAAAGTGCTTTTTCTCCACTCATTTGGCATCTTCTTTGTTTTCAAAAGTTACAAGCACTTTTGCTTTCCTGATTCAGCGGTAGAACGAGTAATTTCTACACTCATCTGAGTTACTCAACTCTCCCAAAGAAGTACATCTTTCGTGTCCTTTATTGAGAAGATTGCAAAAATACCCTCCCCATCTATCTTTAATTGCATTCTCTGTAGCTAGAACATTTCCATTCTCATTCTTGATGCACCTTACTTGGTTCAGTCTCTTGTACGTCTTCCTTTCTCTAGCTCTAGGTAGTTTATACATAGATATCCAACTCTCCTTCTTTGGTATCCAACCGCTTATACATATCGTCAAAAAAGCTGCTAGCTTCGCTTCTCTCACGACTTTCTTCGCCACCTTCTTCGCTATTTTTTACCTTTCATAGTTTTATATATATAAGGCTTTACAACATTTCTTCTTAGCCTTAACTTTTACCTTGTAATGATATGCACTGCTTAATAAAATATTTTTACATCAAAATGTTATTGACAAACAGGTTTGTCATATCACACCTTATTAATTTCCACACTACTCCATAAGTGAGTAGTTTAAGCCAAAGATCTTAAGTTTACAAGAAAACCAATCAGCAAAAAAGTTTACAAGGAAGCCAGTGGTTTCCAGCTACTGCTGCACCAGCAGTACTAAGATCATATGTAACAAGAAAAAAGCTCCCCCAAAGGAAATTCTAGGGTGTGTAATTCCTTCAGGAGGAGTTTGGCTGACCGATAAGAAGCCTTCTTATGTTGGATCGCCAACGGGCAAAGACCTGGTATACGTGCAATCCTTGTAGCAGCTCATGAACTTAGCTATAAACTCTGGGAGAGAATGAAAATAAACTTATGTTATCTATAAGAAGTGGAAAATCTTTAGATTGCAAATAGTGATGGAAATTGCAATGCTTGTGTTTTATATGCATAATGCGCTTATAGGGGCAACGTTCTCTTGCCAGACTTACGTTGTCAGATTGTGAATCTGAACTGCACATTCAAATAAGAATCAGCTCAATCAATCATCCAGATTCACAGTCTAGTAATATAAGCATCTTATGTTGCCACACAGTACGACAAGAGAAACATTTCTGTGCATTTACATATACAACACAAATCAAACCGGTTCATTAGAATATATTAATTTTCCAACAGTTGTTTTACCTTCAATTCTCAAGAACTGCTGAATATGCTTTCTGGACTGATCAGTGAGCCTTTTACTCGTTTCCTCATGATTGTGCCGACTGAGTGCCAGTGCTTTGCCACTCTCAAACATACTTTCGTCGTTCCTCTGCATGATTCAAGAGAATTAACATATTTTGGTGACATTAGTAGTTCATTATTTAACACCTATCAAAACAATTTGGACTGTAATTAAGTTTCATACGCTGTATTCGTCGTACATGCTCTCAACTCGATCCTGCAGGCTGTCGTCCACATACTTCTTCAGCTGTGCTACTAGGGACTGCATAAAGATTAGAACAAATTTGCTTTATAGTATCATTACTTCAATTAGAGACATCTAATATAAGGGCAACAATGTGCTTACTTTGAAAATGAATTCCGGACAAACTCCATGAACTATAAGATTTTGAAGCTTTCCGCGGACTATATATAGCCTGCCAAAAAGAACATTTCTCAAATTTCAAGTTGGTGAAGTTTCAAATTTTATCTTAATTCTAATCAGTGTAAAAGCGTGAGGCATGGGCGAGGCGTCCGAGAGATAGCCCGGCCTAGGTGTGAGGCATGAGGCATGAGGAGAAGCCTCACGGGACCTAAATTTTTTAATATATATACTGAGCGTACACATATATTATATTAAAAAAAGAAGATTATTAACCAATAATCACTCTGAGCACACACATATATTATAAATTTATATACACACATATATAGACATATATTATATATATATATATATATATAATATATGTATATATATATATATATATATAATAGAGGATGAAAAACACAATGAGCACACATATAACAATGCATGCAGACAGCACACACATCTATTATATAAAAAATAAAAATAAGAAAAAAAGACAGAGAGACGATAGTGCAAGGAAGAGGTATGAGGCAGTTAAAACCCTACCCCAAAATTTGGGTTTGGGAGTTAAAAAAAAAAAAAAAAAAAACATGAGGCACACCTTCCGCCGCCTAGGCGCTTGCGGCGAAGCCTTACGCCCACTCCCTAAAATAGAGGCGGCAACCCTCAAGCCCAGCCTAAGAGGGTGCCTAGGCGCGCCCTGAGACGAGCCTTTTAAAACATTGATGCTAATGTATTCTAAATTACAGTTGAATTGGGCTAACACAAATTTTGTACCTCCATCTCACAACACAGATGTGAGATTCACTACGTACTGTGAGGGGGAGGTTGTATAAAACCGGCTCATACAATAATATATACCTCGGAAATTTGAGAACAAGGCGAACATAGTTTTCCGTGGTACATATATTGTATAGTGTACTTTTACTACATATTAATTTGTTCAAAGGAGCATACTGTTTTGGGCTTTGCTCTTCAATCATATTCTTGGCAATATCTGCAATGTTATCTTCCCAACCTGTCAGAATTACTTGATCTTCTTTAAAAGGATAGCTGCATATACACGGTTCACCAAAAACATATAAATTAATATGAGTGACAAAAACATTTAGCAACGGAAGCTATTTTTTACCTATTTTTTCCCTTATTAATACCTTTCCTTCCAAGTAGCCTCGAATGAACGAATGGCTTGACGGAGACTATTATTCGAATTTTGGGCAAACCTTTCAGCCAGTTCATCTGGCAAATCTATGCTTTCTTTTTTAGATATGAATTTTAAAACTTCAACAATCTGAAAATGCAGAAAGTAAACTATATGATCAAAAGCTTTCGAAAACAACAAAATAAAAAGTTTCCAAAGAATACAAAATAAAAAAACAACAAAATGAAACTTATTAAATTCATCCAACACTGATATGTACCCCTTGTTACGATCTACTAGTTCCCCACCTCATTCTTGGAAGGAGGTAAAAGCTCAACGATGGTGCAAAGCGATTTGATTGCCTGAAGCTTTGAGATATCAGAGCAGCAGAAGAAGACCTTATTACACCCTTTATACCTTTCTAAAAGCCACTTTATATACAGTAGGGCATCGGTCGATAGCTTGTCTGCCTCGTATAAGATTATTGCTGCAGAAGCATATATATTAATAGGCAACGACGTTATTCATGCACTTCTTTATTCAGCTTAGTTTCAGAAGTAAATCAATTTGTACTGTTTTTAATCCACATATATATACCTCGGCAGTTGTCAAGGCTGCATGGCACAGACTTATTCAGCATATTGTCCTGTGTCTCTCTCATAAGTTCCACAATGACATGCTTCTCGTAGCCCTTTCAGTTCAGAGAGATTCACTTCTACATGTTGAGGGGATTGCTTTACATGTACTTCTATACTACCTACCATTTCCCCCTTCGAGAAGAAAGATAAAAACAAGAAAACCGAGTGAATTAAAGGTCGATGTTTGTTATATCATTCAGCATGGATATTTCATATATAGGAAGTTCACAACTGTTGAGTAATTGATGAGTCGATTTCATACTATATATTTTCTCCTATTCTTAGTACATTTTGGTAATTATTTTGGTGAGATGTGGATACTTTGTGCTATATTTTCAATGTAGGACATGTGACTTAGCAAAAATTGAGCAAAAAGTGATCAAACGGATGAATTTTGGAATGATTTCAATTGGAGCTATTCGTGAATCTCTCAACTTTTTCATGTCAAAATTTCAGATTTTTCTACCAAGCAATTTATTTATTGCGAATAAATAAAAGACCAACGCACAGTGCTGGCATATTGCCCTACAAGGCTGGGCCAGAGCATTCCCAGGATGGGTGACCCATTGGGAAGTTCTGCTCGCGTGAGTTCCCAGAAACAAAACCGTGAGTGTGTGGTCGGGGCCCAAAGCGGACAATATCATGCTACAACGGAGTTGAGCCCGGGATGTGGTGTGGGCTTGGGCCGGGATGTGACAATTTGGTATCAGAGCCAATCTCTGGTCGGAAGTGTGCCGACGAGGACGTCGGGCCCCTAAGGGGGGTGGATTGTGAGATCCCACATCGCCCAGGGGTGTGGATCCTGTAAGCTTTATACGTATATTCCCATTTCTACCTAGCAGGAGGCCTTTTGGGAGGTCACTGGCTTCGGATTCCGTAGGAACTCCAAAGTTAAGCGAGAATGCGAGAATGGGCCAGAGCATTCCCAGGATGGGTGACCCATTGGGAAGTTCTGCTCGAGTGAGTTCCCAAAAACAAAACCGTGAGGGTGTGGTCGGGGCCCAAAGCGGACAATATCGTGCTACGGCGGAGTCGAGCCCGGGATGTGGTGTGGGCCCGGGCCAGGATGTGACATTTAGAGCCCTGAAGGTCCATAAACGTGGGGATTTCTTTGCTGGGCATATTTCCTACCTTGATTTAGATTGTGATTCTAACTTATCTTTTTATTATTTTGTTTCTTAGTTTTTACAAGACATTTTCTAGGAAGAATTTTAATTTGTAGTAGTATAAATAAGGCTATTTTACCATTAGATTTTTTACGTGACATTGAGAGAACTTGGCAAAGTTCTAGCAAATTTCAGATTTTTATCTACAAGGTGTTTTCAATCCTTTTTCTAGTTAATGATCTTTTCTTTGGTTTTTATTATGAGTATAGCTAACTAATTCCTTTTGCTAGGACGATGCCATAAGCCTTAGCATGAAATTGTGATTTTATTAATTTACTTCTGAATGGATGCATGCTTGCTTTGAATTATTAATTACTAAGTTTAAACTATTAATTGTCTTAATGCTTAGCTACCATTATGGTAATTAGACAAGTAATTTGATGCAATTTCTGTTAGAACATCACCCTGAAATTGAGGAGTGCTTCTTATGATTGATAATTGTACCCTGAAATTGAGGAGGGTTTCTTGTCATTGATATTGTACCCTGAAATTGAGGAGAGCTTCTTATGATTGATAATTGTACTCTTAGGGTGCGTTTGTTTGGCCTCATTAAATAGGACTGGACTGGACTGGACTATAGTCCTATGTTTGATAGGTGCTGGGACTAAGTTAAGTGGGACTAAAGGGGACTCGTGTGGACTACACGCCTCCTTAAAGGTTCTTGGCAAGGTCCTCCCCAAACCATGGGACTTGCTAAGACCGGCTTCTTCCTCCTCCCTGCGAGCCCCTCTGTGAGTTATGGGCTTCTTAATTTTGGATTTCGATGGGATTTAATTCAGATCTGCAGACTATCCTAGCAAGCTGCTTCGCTTCGCAATGGTCATCATCCTCTAAAATCTAAAATCTCATATTTCCCACCACTAACATCAACCACAAAAAATCCCCCATCTCATATTTCCCACCACCAACCTCTCCTCAAAGACCCCTTCTTCCTCGCTGCCCTCCACTCCATCAGTGCTAAGCGCGTTGTCCTCTTGAACCCAGTCCGAGGTCTGGGCAACGAAAGCGACGACGGAAGTGGGTTTTGTTCCAAAGGGACCGCTGCAACAAGAAGAGCCTTTATGGGTTTAGAGGGAAATGAGAGAAATGGGTTGGTGGTTTTGGCGGCAGAGAGGTCAAGGAGGTAGACTAGGCATGCATCTGCCATTGATATGGTCTTGAATAGATTGGAAGTTGCAGAAGAAGCCATAACAATTTTCTTTGGGAGAGAAGAGGAGAGGAGAAGCAGAGTGAGAGTTTTCGACGGTCAAGAGCATATGACAAGTTTAGAGTTGTTATTAAGAGTATTTTTGTGATAATTATCATAAAATTAAAAGATAGCCTATAATTTTTATTATAGCCAATAAACTACAGTAAACTACTGTATTATTTTCATCATTCTACTTGTTAATTCGACACTGCACTAAACGCTTCACTAAGCCAGTCCAGCTTAGTCTAGTCTAAGCCAGTCCAGCTTAGTCCCTGAAGTTAGTCCAGTCCGAAATAGTCCGGTGCATGCAACAAACGCACCCTTAAAGGTTGCATGGTTTTTCAAAGGGTTTTCACAAAACTTAATGAGTCTTGCATGTTTATATTTGATCTGAACATCGTAGACGGGTTGCATGTTAGAAATATGTTTTTGCTTGAACATCACGAGGAAAATATGCATTAGGAAAACCTAACCTTCAAAGCGTGTATGTGAAAATTCATAGGTAATTGGTAAAATTGCATAGGGTGGTTAATGGTTATGGCTAAGCCATAGTCTTTCCTATAATTGTTTTATTCTAAAATACGTTTTTCCTTCTTTGCTACTGTTTTTCCCAAATTTCCAGATTCCTTTTACTGTTTTTTTTAACTTTTAAATTTCAAAACCTCTAACCTTTGCCAAAATCTGTTTTAAATAATTAATCAAGAATTAGTTTAATTACAAATTATTCATTCAATTCTTGTGGAGAACGATCTTGCATGAGCAATTATATTACAATCACCTTGTATTCTTGCAAGTATTTTAAGTAATTTTAATCCTATTTGTGTAGGTACTAAAAGTCCTATCAAAATAAGAGTGATTAACTACAGACCTATGAAGCATGGATACGAATACGGATACGCCGATACGACACGACACGACACGGTGATACGAAAAATCTCTAAAAATTAAGATACGAAACGCTATGGATACGGCAAATAAAAATGTATATAGCAACAAAACTATACATTTTAAAACATAATTCATCATTCAAATTCAAGTACATTTGAGTTGTTAGAGAAGAAACGTTCGAAATCTAATCCTCTTTATACAGTAGAAGAAGTGTGAGAGTCATGTTCATGGTTTTAATCATAGAGAAGCTTTTTGTATTCATCACATTTCAATTGTATATGTCTCCTATTAATTTTCTCCTCCTCATTACCTTTTTTTGAAAGTGTAAATGTATCTTAAAAGCCGGATACGTGTATCTTAAATGTAGGATACGCGTATCCATCATGTCAAATTCGTGTCCATCAATCAGGATACGTGTCGGACGAGTATCCGAAAGTATCGGGCAAGTATCGTATCCGATCAAGTATCGGATACGGGATACGGGACCAAACAGAAGTGTCCGTGCATCATAGCTACAGACTAATGGTCATTTGTGATTATGGACCCCTAAATCCACACAAGAATGCTGTATGTACTAATATAAATGTTGGTGAATTAATTGATTAAGTAAAAATTGAGGATAAGTAAATTACCTTGAGGTTGAATGCCTTGAACTCTTCTGTGGCCTGATAATATATTTCAAAGAAGGATCAAAAGATTGACATGAATAAAAGCTACAAATAATAAAAAAGAAATATAGTGAATCATGTCTACATACATTTATTGTGTCGCGTCCAAAAGCCTCTCGAAGCATAGCCCAGATCATCGTTCTCTTCCCCACTCCCGGCGGTCCTTGAAATATGAAATGTCCACATCCTCCTTGTTTGGCCTGTATTTTTAATTTCAATGCACAAATACATCACAAACAGTAAAGAAATATAAAAAGGAAGAGCGATTGGCGAGTGTTGTTTATGCATACCAAAGCCTGCAGTTGAATTGCTTTGTCCCTATTGCATATGAAATCTTCTAAGCACAGAGGCTGGTACTTGTCTGCCCACGCATACGCCTTCTCAGCGACACTGGTCACCTTAATTTGATCGTTTCTCGGAATAGCAGAAGCAGAAGCTGTTGCTGCTCCTGTTCTCACTCTCTCTCTCAAGGGCTTCTTTTTGTTAGATTCATTGCTGCTCCTCCCAACCTCCTTCCTCTCTTTGCTCTCCACCAAAGAAATCTCTGTAATTGTCGATGATGAGGAGTTAATTACAGGTGGTTTGGGGGGTTTTATCGCGGTGTACATTTCCGGCCTAAGATTCTTGTAATCTTTGCTTTTCGAACCAATGCAAGAGCTCCACTCTCCCATTTTGAACCCCGAAAAGAAGGTGGAGAATGAGTTCCAAGAACGATGAGAAGTATGGCTTTCGCTCCCGGGAGTATTACTTGGATGCTTAGGGACAACGAAGGCCGGGTACGTGAGTCCCCTAATGTAATAGGGACTATACTTTGAGTTTCTCTCCTCCTCAGCTTTATAATAGTCTTGAAGACTAAATTGCTCCACTCTCTTGTGAAGCTTGATCACATCTCCCCCAACGTGTGCGTTATTGTGAGCCTGGAGGCTTTGCTCTGTCAAGTTCGAATTCCCCCTCCGCCTGATGAGTTTTCTGATCTTCGTGCCCAAGGAGAGCTTGGCAGAAGTGAACTTCGACGGTGGAGCTGAGCATGCAGAGCGGTTGGCCGGAGGGAGGTTTTCGGGGAGAGTGCACTGCGAAGGCCATTTCTTTGTTGACTGCGGGTAGGACAAAGAGCGGGAGACGATTGAAGGGCTTGGCATTGTGCTGCAGAGTTGCGTCTGCAACTTCATTTGTTTTGTATCGGATGACATTATAAAGGATTGCCAGAATTGGAGTTTGCGTTTGGGATTTTTTGATGGAACTTCCTAAGAGTTTTCCATGAATTTAACGAAGGAAAACGATATTTTCATGGCGTGATGAACTATATTCTGAGGGTCAAATAAAACATGCCTCAGCCGGATATAGAATATACTACGAGTCTAGGACTGAAAGAGCAAATAAAATAGTAGGAGCGTATTGGTGGTGAGCTACAAATTATGAGACAATATCAGTATCGATGTGATTAGCAATTAACGGTTGACCTGTCTTTCTAAAATATTATATGACCAATATGAGACATGCTTCGGCATGTGGCTCCAAATTTTGTATGTGGCTTTGTTTTCTTCTTGCTGGGGGCTTCCATGCTTTGAACATGCCAGACAATTACTTATATTTTTAATTTCTGCAAACAAAAAAAGAGAAACTCAACCGTCTTGTAATTATCAACACGCAATTTTTTCTCTTTCAAATTAAAAAGTGTGGCATATTTTATGTGAACTCTTGAAATGAAGAACAAAAAATTCTGCTACAAACTCTAAAATTTTACAGGTACATTTCAGATGATGGAAAAGTTGATTAATTCAAAAAAAATGTTTATAGAGAGCGGAAGTTTCATCCTACGTAGATTCTGGATTTTGGTGTTACATTAGCAATCAAATTAAACGTTACTTTTACTTTGTTTATAATTTGTGTCACTATTTGAATTTCACCCACATTTTCCACAGGCGCCCAAAGAAATCCATCATCATTCAGGTCTACCAACCCACAGTTTGAACCCTAAATTCAGGAACTCATGAAAGCAAATTTACAACACCGTATGCTGGTTTCGCAAGAGTTTCATTTCGGATTGGATTAACTTGTAACAGACAAAAGCTTTTGTTTATCACATAATATATTCAGTTTGAAGAGTGACAACTTAGTAGAAGAAATCTAGCTACTAACGACGTATGGAATTAATATAGGTGATCTCAGGAACATCTAAACGTTACATAAAACCACGGTCTGCTTCAAACCAACATGATGAACGCCGAGTAACTGGCAAACTTCAGTAGGGCTCTCAGCGTGTAGAAGAAAACACAGGATACTCAACATCTAGCAATACTTGACAGATTATAGTAAGAATGCCAGCATACAATGAAGGTCTAAATTAAATCAACCAAGTCCAGCTTGCAGAAAAGGCTGAAGAAAAAGGAGATATATTATTAGAAAGGAGAGAAAAATTGCCTCATGTGTTCCCTACTTCTACCAAATCACAGATAAATTGCTTCTTTTGTTGCATAATTAGTATCAAGAATCATACAATAGCGATCGCTGGAGAAACTACGAAACAATATGTGATTACATGAGGAATATCTAAACATTTTACAGTCAGGCTTCGAATGAACAGAACACACATTGACATTGAAGTCTGTTATGCAGAAGCTAAATATACACATATAAGTCTAACATAATAAAACGAGGTTCCAAGTTCCAACATGTTTCCCCTTCATACAAAAGACTGGCTAAACTAGGTATGATTAACTGGTGAACTTCAACAGTACCTTCGATTTGCTTTCTTCTCTTGTTTCTTCCTCTTTGCTGCAGTTTTGGGTGACTGAGCAATCGGCCTTTTCCGGTTAAGGAAATGCGAAAGAAACTCCTCCTGTGGCACAAGAGCTCCACGTGCCGTCTGAGATGACAGATTAACTGCAGTTTCTGTAACTTTTGCCAAATTTGAAACTGCAATCACATCCTTCAGTTTCTCCGCCATTTCAGAAAATGCATGAGTCCTGCTCTCGTACTACAACCAACCAAAGCACGCAATATGTCAGATCACTCCACTTCTCAAGCGAAAAATGCAAAGAACATAGCAAAAGTATTCTCATTGATATATGTCAACATAGGAAAAATAATTGACGTACTGCCTCAAGTTTGGCAAGTGCAATTTCCAACTTCATCGATAGCTTATGGTTTTCGTTTGCTAAAGCCTCAATCTGCAAATAAAAGGAAAGGATATAATCGTTGCAGATTCCACAAACAAAAGGAGGATAGTAAATATATTTACGAGAATAACCTTTTGGGAATCTGCATACGAGCTTTTGTACATCCACTCTGGGCTTTCACAGAAGAATGAGTGTTTACCCCCTGTCTGATTTCGCAACACCGATAAGAGAACAGAAAGGGCTACAGAGAAGTAATACAGCTAAATTATCTCCATGGAGGGGTGAACTGTGAATAGATTGATTACCTTTGAGTTCCTTGCTTCCAAAAGTTGCATAATATAGTCAACCTTTTCTTCCAAGCTTTTCTCGCCCGAGGTTGACCCGTGCATTTTATGGGCAGGTTGTTCTTCTGCACTTTCACTTTCGCCAGCGGTTGTATCTTCAAGCACAGGTTCTGTATTCTCGTTTTCAGCAGGCAGAATACCATTTTGTAAACGCAAGGATCGCCTAACAACAGTACAATTGTACTTTGTTTTCTTCCTTAAACAAGTTTTGGTTGTTTTCTCCATCGGAGGGTCTGGATTTTCATGGTTCTGGTTCATCATCTCCAACTGCAGACCATCAGGGTGCCCCTCCACATTCTCAGATGAAGGATCTGTGCCTTCACGCTTTGATTTGAACACCGTGATCAGTAATTAGCTAAACAAACTACAATTATCACACTAAATTCGGGATGTTCAACGTAACAAAAAGCCATTCCATTCATAGGAGAATACCAAGCATTGCTGATCAAAGCACAGAAACTGAAGGGATATTATTTAGTCAAACTGCAACTACACATGCACTAAATCTTAAGAGGGTGCAACGATCTGTCATGCACTGGATCGTCCATGCTTTGTGGGTCTTGCAAGCATGAATGGACACGACCGATCCAAGCATTTCCCCCACAAAACCGTATCATTATATTCAGAAAGCTCTTCAAAAGTATATGCCTTTTTTTGGATACAAAACTGTTGATATTGTAATAACACAAAAGAAGAAAACTAATTGAACATCAAATAAACAAATAATTAAAGGCCTTCAGAGAAACAAAATTTTCATTTTTCTTTTAATTTTATTTGAAAAATAAGAATGGTGCATGCAAGCTTTCTATAAGTCAACTAAAACAAGAATTTGTAGGAAGATCATTAACATTTTTCAAAGTTTATGAGTTTAATTTCTTGCCACTGTAAATGCTAAATAGCATTAGCCAAAGAGCGTCAAATGACATGATTAATTATGATTAATCAAGTATCACACCACAAAACAATGATCTGACACATTAAAAAAAAATAAACAATAAAAATGTAGCATGTAAAAAGCAAAATATACAAATGGACAGAAAAAATATGTTTTGATGGAGAGAAAGCTTACCATGCGAGACACTTCTTCTTCGTTCATTGAAGCAAATGCAGGGCAAGTGATGAGCAGCAAGTCTGTTTGTCAGAAGAGGAAGAGGAGGAGCAGGAGCACCGGTGGGAGAGTGTAGTAAACATCACCTTTTACGTGGCGGCATATGATTTGTCCTCAATATTATCACCTTTCTGCTTTGTGTCTTGGGAAAGGTAAAATGAGTACATGGGTTTCTAATTTTATTTTTCTTTTTTATCTCCAATGTAAATTATTAAATCCTCTCTAATCTCTAATGGAGTAGGCAAATACAATAGGTAAAAGAGTAATTATTTTTAAAAGGGTTCACGTGGCAAATTACCTACTTAATTGAGAAATATTAGAAAAAAAAATGTTACTCTTAAAATATATTGGTATCATTTCTTTAATAGAGATGGGCTCATGTGTATTGGTGGATCTTACCTTTATTAGATAGATGATACAAATATGTGGTAAGTGTAACATTGCTCATGTTAAAGAGACTGTTTTAAAGTGAGACTTTCTATGGACTCTCTGTCATCTCATGTCAATTTCATGCCAATATTATAAAACACTGTGACAAAAACATAAGGAGTCAGAGAGGCTCACTTTTAAAAAAACTTCCTTAGCATTTCTTCTACTGAATTACCGAATAAAAATAAATAAATAAAAAAAAAAGGTTCCATCCTTATCGGATAAGCAAACCAAGTAGGCAAAAATTTATTTTATTATTTTCATCCATGTCTGATATTTATTTTTATCTTTTTTTTATGTTTGTTATCCTTCTCCATATTTTTCACCTATATGATTTAACTCACATAATTCTTTTCTCCAAATTTTGGCAACTACCGTGCCACTTTGTTGATGCCTCAATATATTATATTTTCATTCAGTTTAAATTGATAACTATTTGGATTTTTTTTGTTTTTTTGTATAGGTCTTTGGCTTGAAAAGTCTGAAAACATAGAAGAAACACATGATCATATTCAAAGCAGTTTTCTTCCAAAAGTTAGAAGGATGCTAACAAAAATAAATATTATTAGAAATCATGATATGATGCTAGGGTTGCTAGCTTATGCGTGAGGTTCCCAATGATCCAGTTTAAATAGACCAAGACTCCCCAGAACAAACTAGATGCAACGAACGATGCCCAGAAGGGCCAGAACAAATTCTTACCTTGAGGAGAAACAAGAGAGATTTTTCAGTCTATCGGGAACACGGTCGAATACACCAAATGTCATAATACAATTAATTGAAAAAAAATTTGGACATACTGTATAATGACATTTGCCGTATATACTCGTGTTCTAGGCACTCTGAAAGATCTCTTGAGAAAAAGAGATGCAAAAGGAAGAGAAGATGGATTAATAGAAATAGATAAGTGGCGTCCAATTTATCTACACGTTGAAGTGGGCAATGTTGTATATTTAAGGGAAGCATGCAAAGTTTGGCTACTCATCTGCTTACTACATTGGAGCTTGATTTTGCTTACATGGCTCATCAAATTCAAAACTCATTTGCTTACTTCATTGGAGATGCTCTTATCTAGTGGTTTGATCCAAATACAAATACATTTATCTTAATAGTTTGTATATATAAATAGAATACAGTGTGTTGTTATTGGCACTTGTGGTCCTCATTTTCCTCTCAATGTATATATTTCTATGAGGGAATTGTTATTAACATTCCAAAAATCTCATTTTACACTCCAAACTTTCTATAATTAGAAAGAAAAATACACTTGTAGAGTGTAGAATAAGATTTTTGGAGTGCTAATAACAGTTCCCGTATGGTAAAAGTGCAGCAGCCACAATCCTGCAGTTATTGTAGTCGAGATTATACTAATAAGCTATTGACCAGGAAGCTAGTTATTGTAGTCGAAATTGTTAGGAAAAATATGCAGAAAGCAAGCATCCTGCAGTACAGATCATGAGGAAATCCCGTATGGTAGAAGTGCAGCAGCCACAATCCTCCCTTCCTCATTGAGTATGTTGTAGGTCGATACAGCATTTTTCTGAAACAAAACAAGACCATATTATTAGCTCTGTAGCAGAACCAACCATTGTTATCAAGTCCATTCAACTTGTGCATGATTTACCGCATCAGTTTTGCGGGTTTTCCAGTACTAGAAACAAAATGCATTCGTAAAAGGCACTAATCCGAAGAGGAAGTGCCAAAATTAGAAGAAATGTGGCAAAAATACCATTTTTGTTCATTCTAGTTCAGGAAATGTTGCAAGTTTGGTTGATTTAATTGCTCTCTTCTATACACAAGGTTAAGGATCCACTGCTACTCTTGCTAATAACAGTACCAGTATGGCTGTTGGACATGGCAGAATCAATCACACAACCTTTCATTAGTAACTCTTCTTAATTTCAAAATCGAATCCTTGGTATTTTAGGAAGGGAAATGATAAAACACATGCCTTTTTATCCTCTCACATATACCCCTGTTTAATTTTGTCTGTTGTTCTTGATTTATTCAATCCGATGATTAGAAATAAAGAGGGGTGAGTGAGAAGCTAAAAAAGGTGTGTGAAAATCACCTCCTTTTAGGAATTCTGTTTTGATATCAGCTTTGCTTACAAAACTATGATAGGCAGATATTTGTCAGATAAATCCAAACACTATGTCACCATTGCAAACATAACATGCACAAAAGAAATCAAGTCAAAAATAAAAGAAGTAGAAGCTACAATGAAATATACCGTGTCAATGGCTTCTAGTTTCATTCCAGTAGAACGGATGAAGCGTTGTAGTTCAGGACTTACAGGTTCAATGTACCTTCCACAGCCAATTATCAAAATCTCTGAAATTTAAACAGAAGAGGTCAATATAAAAATCAAAGGCTGTTAGAATTAGAACTATTACAACAGAACTTAACTGTAGAGGTCAGAAGAATGACAATAGAAGCATAAACTTCAGAATAAAGAGAAAAACCGGTGATATTGTTTCCTGTGATTTTGGCCACCGGATAAACGTAAGCAGACTTTACATCATTTACTCTGGGGCCACAAATTTTCAGGAAACCCAGATCAGTCACTGATTTCTGATTTTGTGAAGTGAGCGGGAAGGAGGAAGGGAGGAAGAAGCTAGCATCTCTACTTTCACCAGATTATTACCATTATCGCCAGATATGGTAGGACCCGAAAACTACACCCTTTGTTTTCAAGTTTTTAAATATTCTATTCCATTTGTTCAAATATTCTATTCCATTAACATTGTTTTCCCATCATCTTCTCAATTTGTTTCCGAAGATGGCAGGATCCCATTATCTTCATCTTCCCATTTACAACACCGAATATACTCAAAATGGAGATGGAAACAGTGAGGCATCCAACCTTCCTCTCTCCTAATAAAATTTGAATCTCCTTTTTAGGCACAATTGAATCTCCTCTCACCAAAATAATCCCATCGCAGGATTAGAATTCCAATCTCTAAACAACAAAGCTTTTCTATTCACAAACTCTTCATTGTTTGTTAATCTGAATTACAAAGGCATATCTATAAAGCCTTAAACCTAATGAACACAGGAAAGTAAACTTATTATAGGAAAGAAATCCTAATCCAAAATAGAATAGGAAACTAATTCTAATCCTAATCAAACTGGAAAGAATCTTAATCCTTATAAAAGTAGGAAATCCAAAGACTAAAGCCCTAAATATTAAAATAAGAACCTTAGAGGTAAAAGATTAAAACACCCTTTCATTTAGGGCAGCCTTCACTTTGATTTCACATTAGATGTGTTTGGGAGTGCATTTGATAGCGCCAAAAGCACTTCCACACAACGAAAAGCATTTGTAGCGTTATTGTTAGGTTACTAATACTTCAGATTTGTCATCACAGAATAATGTACAACATCATGTTGTTTAACTCCAAATACAGATTAATGTAAGAGAAATAAGTAAACTTCCAACTGAAAATAAAAAGCATTGCCACTGAATTCACATTATTGTCTGAAGAGAAACCACAAATTAACAAAATATGAAGGAAGAGAAAAACAGTTAGATTTCTGCAACTGAAACACAAGAATTGATACACTAATAGAAAGAAGAAAAGCATATAGTCCAACTAAATGGGAACTTTCAGAGAGTGGGTTGTACACCAGCCTGTCACACACAAGATGGCATTTATTTCTTCGATTGTTGATAAAACCAAAATTTATGAGGACTCTGCCATAAACATTTCATAAGCTTTCTTGAAGCTTGCATATCTTGTGCAATACAACAATATGAAGAAGGGTATGAAAAATGAGACCGTGTATTTGTTTTGTTTTGGCAGATGACAGGGGTTCTGTTTAGAAGCATGCATAAAAGCGATCCAAACCGACGAACAATGGAAAAAGAACAAACAGCTATATCCTAATTCACATTTGCTCAAATGAATGAGAAGGCTAGTTTCTGCGTATGCCATCATATGCGCATGTCCATGTGTGTTTGTGAGTCATGCACGTCAGTGATTACTTATTCAGAATGTACTTGATGACTCTGTACTGAATAAATACTTTTTTATTGATACGCAGATTATTATTAGCTGGGTTCAGTTGAAGTTCGGTTAAGGAAATTGGCCTTCTAAAGTTTTGTCTACACGTGCCTGTACAAAAATAATCTCTGGATGACAAGCCATAACAATGTGCATGTGAAACATACAACAACAACAACAACAAAGCCTTTTACCTGGTACAGGTCGCACGGTTCGAAAGATGGATAGGCTGCACAACACCATAAAATCCATTAAGTGCCAGTTACTTGAGCCTCACAATCACCATACCACCATTCTAAAGTACTTAAAAAACGAAAAATTTGCATGCATTCATACATGTATGATGTATGTATTGAAAGCTACACAAATACTTCAAACCGAACGAAGCAAAAATATCGAAATCCTAATAACAACCTTAAACAAACAAAGTATTAATCTTTCTTTTCCCTTGGTTTTAGGAATAATTAACAGGATGATTAAGTAAGTAAGCACACACACACACATACCTATCAGTAGTGATTTGAGAGAACTTGTTGGGAGCCCAAGACATCAACATGTTTCCAACACACAGCAGGCTTCCTTCATAGTCCACCCCATTCACTGTGAACCCTGTGTCTGTGTACCTTCACAGACAGTGACAAAATGGTAATTTTATTTGTGGAAAATTCAAAGAGAGAGAGAGAGATTGCAATAATACCGTTGAAATCGAAGCTGGTCGCTGGGGATGTTGTCGATGAGATTGATCTGATCGTAGAGAGAGAAGGCGCGTCTCAGCGACGGCAGCGATTGCGGGTTTGCGGGTTTCGGGTGGGCTTCCTTCTGGAGGCTCCGAATGAGGTTTGGCAGAGCCCCCATGGCTCTCACTCTCATCCCCATCTCTCCCTCTCTGATATCTGAAATTCGTCGGAGAAATCTATGTTTAGCAGAAAATTTCAAGTGGGGATCGAAGAAAATGTTGAAGAAATTCCAAATCTGAAAAATGTTGAAGAAAGTTGAGAATTGATGATTGGAATTGGTGGGGTGACAGGAAGCAAAGCATAGCAGAGGTTTGTCCTGCCATTGCCAAAGAGCGAAACGGTGGCATATACAGCAGCAGCGCGCGCTTGGCGCGGACTAGACATGATTTTGGGTCATCAGTCGGGTCATTTGGCCCAGGCTAGGATGGGCAAATATCCATTGGTTATGGGTAACCGCGGTTACCCGTTCGTTTAAATTAAACGATTACGGTTATGGGTAACCGTTTAGATAAATAAACGCTTATGGGTATAACCTTTTACCCGCGAAATTTAAATGGGCGGTTATGGGTATTAACCGCAGTTATAAACGGGTAACCGTTTACCCATTTATTTTATATATGTAAAATTAACACAAACCATATTCCCTATCGGACAAAACTTAGATCAATGCTATTGACTATAGTGCATGATTTTATGGTCCATTATATATATATATATATATATATATATATATATATATATATATATATATATATATTATGTTAATACTTTACATTCCGAGTTAAATAACCAAAGAATATTGTCTTTTAACAATTTTCGTAACCCAAGAATACCTAGCCAATTTTATATTACCTTCATTGTTAACAGTTAAAAATATTGTCCGTAAACTATTATTTCAATTATTGGAATGGTATAAGGACTTAAAAAATTAAAATGCGGAAATGTATGGTGAATGTACCTATAACAGTGTTTAATTGTTAGAAAAAGAAAATTATGACAAATTTCTTTTTTTAATTTTCAAGTTGTTAAAAAAACACGTAGACGGGTGAAAAATGAGTAATTGGTAAAAAATAAAGGATAAACGGGTTAAAAAATGATAAATGGGTAAACGGGTATTAAACGGTTACGGTTAAATGGGTACGCGGTTATGGGTATGGTTAACCGTTTATAAACGTTATGGGTATGGGTATAACCGTTTAGGAAATTACCCAATGGGTAAACGCAGTGGCGGATCCAGACTTTTATCATTGGGTGGTCCCAGTATTAGAGTTGAACGGGAAGAGTCTGGATCTCTCCCATCAAAGGCCCATGATCAAATGATTCGGGCCGTTGAAATTTGATTCAACGGCTACAAACAGGGTGTTTCTTTAAAAGTTATAATAATTGTAGCCGTTGGATTAAATTTCAACGGTCCAGATCACTTGATCATGAGTCTTTGATGGGAGAGATCCGGACCGAATCTCTTCCCGAGTTGAACTATCCAAAATCGGGTTGAACCCATCAAAATTGGTGTTGTACCATTCGAAATAACATTGTTTAAACTAATCGAGTATAATTTTCATGTATTATATCGTTCCATGTTCTTAATTTCTACACATTCAATTATTAAAACAAAAATTCA
Organism: Cotoneaster glaucophyllus; assembly: GCA_036320875.1. Classification (NCBI taxonomy): domain Eukaryota; kingdom Viridiplantae; phylum Streptophyta; class Magnoliopsida; order Rosales; family Rosaceae; genus Cotoneaster; species Cotoneaster glaucophyllus. The sequence continues at coordinate 7,913,539 of CM070070.1, forward strand.
TATCAATTAATGGAGCTAAAAACATATGTATATTTGTTCAATAACAAAACACACACACACACATATATATATATATATATATATATATATATATATATATATATATATATATATTATATAAATAGAAATTAACCATCACATGATCAAATCAATATAAAAAATCATAAATTACAATCCAAGCACTAACTAGTATCTATTAGGAATCTAACATTTTTATTCGATACACATCAATTTAATAGCATTCTATTTTGGACTAAAATTAGAAAATTTATTTAAATTTAGAAATTAGGACACTATTAAAATAACAAAAATAAAATTAAGAAATGAAGTGGTGGTTGAAAGGAGAGAGGTGGACAGGTGGTGGCTTGGTCAGATGGGGTTAGAACGAAAATGGAAAATGGAGAGAGAGGAAAAAGGGATTGGGCATTGGGAGTACCGATTAGGATGTCTTATATAAAATATTAAAATGGGAATTAGGCTCACACGTTCATTTTACTTGTATTGGACTCAAACAGAGCGTTTTGGCCGATTCAGTTTAACAAGAAAACAACCTTCTTCTTACTTTTCCATCTGCAGTCTGCACATAGAGTCGCCGCTACATATCTCTCCTCCACACAACTTCAGGCCGTCGGGTGGTCCTGGGACCACCCTAATCCTTGAATGCATCCGCCTCTGGGTAAACGGTTATGCGGGTATGAGAATAAACGGTTATGGATAAATAACCGCGGTTACCCGCCCGCCATAACCGTTGCCCATCCCTAGCCCAGGCCTATCAAGTTGGTATTTGGTCCACTTGAATGGGCATGAGCCACTGGCGTTGGCTTTCTTATTCTGTAGAGTGTTAATGTCATCTCCAACCAATGAGTTATATTTAGACCATGTTCATATTATAGCTCTACAAGAAATTATTTTTTAATAAACAGTGACTGGCCTTATTTATATACAATCTCCAACCAAAGGGCTAATTTTTAGCTCCCTTAATAATTTACTATTTTAAGTTCGTTCTTTAATTTTATTGGTTGATTAAATTAAACTACCATATTAAAATAACGTTTCCGAACATATTTTAAGTGCACTTGTCGCTAAATATTGCTTTCATTTTCATGTTATTGAATGTTTTAATTTTACTTACATGTTAACAACTTAGACATTAAAATGAGGTAAGATAGTATGGAATGGTGAAAAGGAAGTGAGAAATGCTGTAGATATGGCTAAGGTATTCATAGAAAAGAAAAATTAGAATATTTAATATTTTTTAAATTTTGTCTTAAAAAAAAAAGGGATACATGATGTCAACTAGCAACACAGCTAAGCCCAATTGAACAGGTTGGCTATGCTTGCCCAACCCGCTGCCCATATGGCAGAATTTGGGCCCAATGGTTCCCAAGGATTTTTTGGCCCAAACCTTTATTGGAGATAAGTTTTGTGTCAAAACGGGCTATTCTTTGGCCTATGACCCTTTGACCAGCTGGTTGGAGATGACCTAAATGATGATATCCTAATTATGGGGAGGTTGGTCAACTACCAAGCTTCAATTTGCCACATACTCTAAAGATTACTTTTGAAAAAACAAAAGAAATATAACTGCTAGAAGGGGCTTCAGGCTTGTTCGGTATTGTTGTGCTTTTTTAAAAAACTGTTTCTGCTATTCTATGAGAATAAACAGTTGTAGAATAAAGTTGTTGAGTGTTTGATAAACTTTTTTTGGTATAAGTACTTTTAACAAAAAAAAAAAAAAAAAAACAATGTTTGAGTGTTTGGAAAATTTTTATATAAATTGTTTTGAATATGTTAAATGTCTAAAAATGATATGACATTTAATGTGATATAATAAGGCCTCGTCTGGCAGATCGAACTGTACTAACTATTTCAGTCGAATAGAATAAATAGTCGTTGGATAGTACTAACTAAACTAGTCGAGTGTTTGGTGTTGTATCAGATTAATTTGTGCATCGGATAATACGTTGGACTATAATAATTTTTAAAAAAAAATTCACAATACAATTGTTGTTAAAATGAAAAAAAAAAGAAGGAGAAAAAGAAAGAAAAACATAAAGAAAAAAAATGAATTAAACACCATTACAGACAAAATTAAAAAAAAAAGGAAAAAAACTCAGGTTTCTTCCCAGTCGTGTCTTTCTTTTTTCACCATCTTCCCCACACATCAAATTCCACAATCGGTGACCGATGGCAGAAGATTGGCGGCCGGGGTCGAGAACTCGGAGCCTATATCCAAATTCATGTCCCCTTCCTCGTCGGAGCCCAAATCTGAATTGTTATCCCCTTCCTTGTCAGAGGCTAGCTCATTTCCTCGTCGTCGGAGTCGAGATTGGAAGAATTTGAATCATTGAGCTAACGGAGGAGGTGGGAGGTGTGTGTGTGTGTGTGTGTGTGTGTGTGTAAAGGAAGAGAGAGGAACAGAGAGAGAAAAAGAAGAAGGCGGCAAAGACGAACTTGGGATCCAGACGAGAGATAACAGGCAATGTGAAAGAGTGGAAGGAGAGTGTTGCGAGAGAGGATGGAGTGAGCAGGTGTGAGCAAGAGAGATCCACCCGACTAATAATATAGAGGTTTTGGACAGGATAAATAATCGGGTGTGAAGAGTACAAAATAAATGGGGCCGGATTAAATAATCCAGTGCTTATTTAATAAGGCCTTATTTGGCAACTCGGACTGTCCTGACTATTTCAGTCGGATATGATAAATAGTCACTGGATAGTACTGACTAAATTAGTCGGGCATTTGGTGTAGTATCTGACTAAAGACCGACTATTAAAAATTGTGCTTGGTTGTACAGGATAAATCGTACTATTATTATTTCTTATGAAAAATCAATTTCCATTTTAGTTTAAAAACAAAAAAAAATGTTAATAAAATGAAAAAAAGGAAAAAAAAAATGATAGAATAATTGACAAGGGAAGTCGTTTTGGTCTTCTCCGATTTGGGTTTCGAAACAGCAGTTGTTTTGGTTGCAGATTTCTCCTTATTGCTCGTCTTGGAGAGCTTGTACGAGGCCTGATCTTGATCACTTTCCCTATCGTTGCAGACTTTTTCAACTGTAGCGCCGGAGTCTTCCTCCAGATGCAAAAATTAAAGAACGTGACCATAAATTTTGAATTCGAGCACCATAATTGAAAATCCAGAAGCAAAAAAAAAATGGAGAAGATGAAAACCCAGAAGCAAAAGATTGAAAATGCAGAAGCACCATAATTGAAAACCTGGGTTTTGTTTGCCTAACTGCCTTTTCTTTCTTCTTGGGCTTCTCCGTCATCAAAGCCTTTGTTGGAGGTTGGGAAGGAGGGAGAAACAGAGCAACAATACTGTAAGATCCCACATCGCCCAGGGGTATGGATCATGTAAGCCTTATATGTATATGCTCATCTCTACCTAGCACAAGGCCTTTTGGGAGCTCACTGGCTTCGGGTTCTGTAGGAACTCTGAAGTTAAACGAGAATGGGCCAGAGCATTCCAGGATGGGTGACCCATTAGGAAGTTCTGCTTACGTGAGTTCCCAGAAACAAAACCGTGAGGGCGTGGTCGGGGCCCAAAGCAAACAATATCGTGCTACGATGGAGTTGAGCCTGGGATGTGGTGGGGGCCCGGGCTAGGATGTGACAAATACCTTGGTGGAGTTCGCGTTGCGTTGGAGTAGAGAGGGTCGGAGAAAAGCCAACGAGAGCGTGAACCCGACTAATTATACCAACCTATTGGAGAGGATAACTAAGCGGGTGTGGAGTGTATTAAAATGGTGGGACCAGATTATTTTATCTGGTGGCTATTTCACACACAAGGCACCAAACAACTGGGGTGATACTATTAATACCATCTGATCCCTTATACGAGTTGCCAAACAAGGCCTAAGAAGCTCACCAAACATCTGTTCTGTATTAGTAGTATTATCCAGTGGTCTTATACGACATGTCAAATGAGACCTAATTGTCAAAGAGAATAATGTAGGGACAATGATTGCAATTTTGTAAAATATGTGGGTAAAACTTGTGATTTAAAAATTGGAAGGTTATTTTCACACACCCAAATTACTTTTCCCACACCTTTTTAATATTTTAATATTTTAATATTTTAATATTTTAATATTTTTCTATCAAATGTTAGCGGTGTGTAGAAAATATTAAAAATTTAAAAGGGTATAAGAGAAATAATTTAGGATGTGAATATAATCTCTAAAAAATTTCATTAAAGCTGCTTTTTTTTTAAAAGCGTACAATCTCAAGTCAGCCTTCATTTTGCAACCCCAACATATAATCTCTAAGTGCTTCCTTAAAGTTAGAAGAAAGATTTTGCAGAAAGAGAAGTGCTTTACAAGAGTTGTATTTCATACGCATACAGTGAATCTAGTATGTCTTTGGATATGAATATTGTTAATTCATGAAATAATTCTTTGTCCTTATCATAATCTCTCAAGGGTTTTTTCTAGGATTTCTCTTCTCTTTTTTTTCTTCCCCACCCCACCCCACCCTCCAGTTCTTTTTTGTTTTCGTTCTTACTTTTTCTTCTCTTTCTGCAAGGTGAAATCATGAGCGTTGAAACAGAAGGAGAGAGTGAACCCTTGTCTTTTTTTCTTTTCAAATACTATATCATTGGTACACCTAATTATCATATTTATTGTGATAGAAATAAAAACTTGATAAAATAGAAAAGGATGGGACAGTGACAGTGATAGGAAATAGTTCCTTGTATTGGAATTGGATCATCCGAGACAAATTATCGGGATCCTCCTAATCTAATAATACGGACGGTTGGATTTTGATCCAACGGTTACAAATAGAGAAGTCCCTCTAAAGTTATAATAATTATAACCGTTGAATCAAAATCTAACGACCCGTATTAGTGGATCAAGAGGATCCCAAGACTTTGTCTCGAAGAGGATCCAATTCCCCATGTATTAACAAGAATCCAAATTGGTAGGTTAGACTTTGCATCCAAAAGCCCTTTCCCAGAGAAATTGAGCTTCAAAAGACACCGCATTCAATTCATGCACGGCTTATATTATCAATCTTAAGAAAATAAATTAAAGTTATCTTTTGCATCTGCCATTTAAACTGAGTTAGCTAGAAAAAGCTTGATATAAAATCTTAAATAAAGTAGACTTAGGCTTAGCGGAGCAGATCAGAGCACTGTGTGTTTAGCGTTCTCTTTCAGCACACAAGTTTGAATCATTCTTGTCGTAATTTAGATAAATTTAGTGCGGAATATCGCTTGTATAAAAACAAAATAAAATTTAAATAAGAAGACAAAGAACCGCTTAGGTACAATTATAATAAGGAAATGCATTTTATTCCACATTGTAGTGTAGGCTACATCAAAGATTGCATTGAGTTTTACATCCGGCCTTGCCACATTTTTTCTACAACACCTTATGCTCAACTTGGAAAAATGGAAAAGGCATTTCTCTAGTATCATTGCGCATTGGCTCTATGTACCCCCATGGTGGTCCTCTCCTTTCTAGCAAACTCTTGTAACGTTCTGGTTATATATAACTTCCTTCTCTCAATGTTGAGACTCAACACATAATGGTAACACCAGTATGAGTGCTACAAATATGAAATTACATATAACCGACACACAATAACTTTTACATTTTTCTGACCCTCCCTTTTTTTACCCTAGATTTGATTAAACTCTAAGTTCAGCTTGCCCAATATTGCCACTGTCATTTCCACCTTTTCCTTCAAACTTGATATACTTGTACCATTTTGCACATATTACGTAGACCAAAAGATCAGCTGTTGTCAAAGCTGCCAAGAGAAAGTAGAACCTTTCCAAATGGCCTTTGTTTAGGTTTCCAGGGATCCATCCAGGCATGTCATCCCTCGTAGAAATCTTCATCACCACTGTAACAAGTAAGCTACTCACGTAGTTTCCAAGTGATATTGAAGTCATGCAAAGTGCACTCCCAAAGCTCTTTAATCCATCAGGTGCTTGTCCGTTGAAGAACTCCAGTTGACCAACATACATGAACACTTCTGATGCTCCTACAAGCACATACTGAGGAACTTGCCAAAATATGCTCAATGAACTTGAAGTTTCGCAATCGGTGTTGCAGTCTTTTACCGCATACTTTAACCTGAACAACTCTACGACTCCTGCTGAAATCATCGCCAGGATTGCAATAACAAGACCAATTCCCATCCTTTGGAGCTCAGTGAGTCCCTTTTTCATCAGCCTAGCAACAAGCGGGTCAAGAACTCGCCTGTAAATGAAAATAAAAGCCGCTACGCTGAGAATGTCAAAGCTTGACATGCTGGCTGGGGGAATGTGAAAGCTTGAAATGGTGGTCTTCATTGCAGCACCTTGTTCTACAAAGAGTGATGCCATTTGAGTAAAAACTACAGAGTAGAGAATTGTGCACAGCCAGATTGGGAGTAGTCTAAGTACGCATTTCACTTCTTCTACTTGTGTCACTGTGCAAAGGCGCCATGGATTTTGAGCTCCCTTGCCCGTTTGGTTCATCTCCTTTGATGTGATGATTGCAGCTTTATCCAAGAATCTGTCGAAAGATTAACATGGATCAGTTTAGGATTTACCATTGGTCAACTACTAATCTACTTAGCAATGTTTTTTTAAATAGACCTATATTGAAGTACTTTTGGTAGTACACTAATCATGTTTAGTAGTATTTGGTTGAAATAAGAAACCATAGTTTTTTTATTATTATTTTTTTTATCCACCTAGAAAAGCAGTTTTAGTACTTCCTAGTGAAGAAACACCTGATACCTGTTTCTCCGAAGCTCCGATGGAGTGATAGTTGCTCGTGATATACAAATCAGCAAGCATTCCGTTGAAGCTTTTAAATTCTCTAATACTGAAAGAATCTCATAAAGACAATGCTCCCAAAGAGATTCTTGTGACTATTGATATTATCTATTAAAATCTAAAAAACATATATATAACTTACTTGAATCCGTGGGTGTGAACTATTTTCCTACTCTCGTTTTGAGAGCATTTATTCTCATCCTCTCCCTCGTACAAATCTTCCCCACTTGGTGTCATCTCAACCTTCCATTTTCTTGTTGCAGCGACGACCACCCGACAAAACCTAGAGAGAGGGTTTCCCTGAGGCTTGAAATGCCTGTACATTGGAGTGCCACATAGAAACAAGACCAAAGCCATGGCAGCAGAGCCAGTAGATACCCAAAACCCTAGTGTCCATATTCCTTTATCCTCAAAATATCCCAAGATTGTGTTAGAAAAGAGAGAGCCAAGATTCAACGCCAAGTAGAAGAAGCTAAAGAAGGATATCTTTGAGTGCCCTTCGTTCGGGTCCTCCACGTCAAACTGGTCTGCCCCAAATGTAGCTATGGTAGGTTGGTAACCACCATTTCCAAGTGCAATAAGGTATATAGAGATGTAGAACAATCCGATTTCAAAGGTCGAGTGGTCTCCACAGGGAGACTTTTCATCACCACAGCCTTTAGGCTTGAGTAAGAATATGTAGGTCGATAGCGACAACAATGACAAACCCTGCTCGAATAAACAAATTTAGGTGAGTATACATTTACTTGCAAGAAATTAAAATAGTTCTGATCGTCACAATATAGTACGCCTAAATACGAGACAATAGAAGACAGTCAAGGGCTTCTCTTTTTCCTTAAAACGGTCTAAAAATGTGGTGAACAAAATTAATCTCAACTATGAGGAAGGACATTCGAACTTGAGTATGGATGGAGGGGAGAGCACGATGCTCTAACCAATTGCCTAAGCCTAGGTTTGCTAAAAAGATTGAACTCAAACATAATTTCGTGTATATATAAGTTGTGTCATTTATTTTCATGAAAACTACTACCTATATTTTTCAAGGCTAAACAAATTACTAGCTAGTTTAGATAAAAAATAATAAAAAATAAAAAAACGAATGAGCTGCTTTAATTTTCAAAATCAACTTGGAGTTTTGGGATGAGTAAGTCACACCAATTTGATTCTTATTAGTACAATATTTCTTTCAATAAACCATGGATACCAATTATTGACAAAAAAAATGAGCTTAATTAAATCAGCAAAGTGATTAATATAATTATTGAATGTTAAAACAATTAGTCAATAACTTACAATGACAAAAATAACTTGAAAGATAGCGCAAGTCTTGTACCTCCCCCAGTAAGAGTCACTGAGGAGAGCACCAAGAAGAGAGAATATGTAAACTGTTCCAGTCCATTTGCTGACGTTATTTGCAGCCTCTGCGTTGTCTTGACCCAACACCCTTGTCAAAAACAATACCAGGTTCACTCCTACTCCAAAGAATGCCAATGTTGCCAACCCTTGATTTACTGATCAGGTAGAGAACGGTTTACCGATTAAAAAAACAGATTAAATATTGTTATTTTCACGGATGCGATCATTAATAATTGCTCAGGGATGAATATGAAATATTGTCTTTCAGATGTGATTATGAGATAGAAACTCAAGGTCAAAGGGGTAGAGGAAAACCTAGCAAAACTTGGAAAGAGACTAAGAAAAATCTTAATAGTATTTGAATCTAACGGAAAACATATCACAAATTCATATACCTGACCTCATTAAGTGAGATTAGATTTTGTTGTTTTGTTGTGTTTTCAGAAAGAGCCATCATAGTCCGAAGGTAGAAGTAGATAATTAGAACTACTGGAGATTTAAGTCTTCCCTTCTTGGACCATTTGGGCAAACCATGTACTGTTTGTAAGATTTTCGGTGAAGACATTTATGATCTTATATATCACATCATGAGCCAAAAAAAAAAAAAAAAAAAAAACTCAGAAGTGTCACATGATTTTGGTGATCCAACTAATCAGAGAATAAAACTAACTAAGAATTACATTAAATTTTATTTTCTAGAATTACATATATATATATATATAGTTAAACTTAAAATATACAACAAATACTGACAAAATATGACATATGAAATCTATTTTCCTTTTTTATTAAATCCAAATGTGACTGTTTTTGGAAAAGTTGTTGGAGCAGTGAGAAATTATAAGGAAACAGCAGACAAATTGTTTCCACAATCAACAAATTGATATTTATTTGAGAATTGTTATTAGCACTTCAAAAATCTCATTCTACATTTCAAACTTTTTATATTAGGAAAGAAAAATACACTTGTGAGGAGTGTAGAATAAAATTTTTGGAGTGCCAATAACACTTCCCATTTATTTTCATTTTGTCAAAAAATACTAAATTGTTCAAACATTAGTCAATCCAAATAGATAATCAAACTAATCTTGTTGCTAAACAGTATAATCATAGATAATTAATTACCTAATATGAGAATTCCAGCAACCCATGTTCCAGTTCTTCCTCGGACAGCAGGGCGGCCATACCAATCAATGGTTCCGTCGAGTGTACAAACTTCTTTTATCTTCTGGTTCTTTTCTTCTGCATATCCCTATGAATTGATAACAAATTTAGCTAGCAATACATATATCCTCCTAGCTAGATGCAATATTTGAGACGGTGCACAATAATAGATAAAATAACACCTTTAATTTTCTTTTGGTGTACATAAATTAAGATCGTTGCTCTCGATGTACATGTCACTAACCTACATATGCACTACACATAAATATAAAGGTAAAATACATCAATATAACTATTTGGACACACTAAACTAACAAACTGACAAACTTACTAACTCAATCTAATAAGAGTAGGCCCTATTATTATATGTGAGCCTCACCTCTATCGGGTGTGTTAGGAAGTGTATCTAAATAACATCACCAAAAATAATTTGATGAATTTACCTCTTCTTCTTTTTTTCTTTCCTGTTTAAGGGGTTAATTGAAGATGCAGATAATATACGAATGAATAAATATGTGGATAAAAGGAATATCAAATGCCCCTGTAAAAACCCAATTTGAATGCATGGGAGAAACATCTGCCCTGGCTAACAGTCGTGTGAAACATTATTCCCCACACCCATAAATATGTTTGGGTGGGTGATCACACATCTGGAGGCATTCAAAACTTCAAAGTGAGTCATCAAATACATGGAAGATATTTACAACGGAAACTGATATCCGTCACTAATATATGATACATGTAGCATTGCATGCACGTCAAAAGAGAGACATACAAAATTCATCACGAACCTGGTCTTTGCAAACATTTAAGCAAGCCATTGCTACGTATTAAGCTGAACTCTCACAAGAACTAGGCTAGCTAGAGCACCACCCCCAAAAGAGTATGAGAGGTTGGAACAAGGGGGAGAAGAAAAAGATGAGTAGGGGAAACCAAGAAAGTGAAGAACCAACCTTACTGGAACAAAAAGATGAAGCACAAGTGTTTGTTTGGAGGTAGAGGGGAAGTAGGAGTGAGGGGTTGTACATATAGAGGATGACAAGATTTAGTGAACGGCTAGGATTCCATGTTGAAAGCTACGTGAGAAATTGAGATTAAAAAGGCACAGCTGGTTCACAGGAAAATTAGTCGATCGAGCAAGTGACAAGGAAATGCCAAGGAAACATGGAAATGGGTTGGACTAATTAGGTAGGGAAGGGGGCTCTCATCTGTGGGAAAAAAAGGGAGTAGAATTATCTTCTCTCTTTTTTCTCTCCCATTCCCTCCCCTTCCATTCCCTCCTAATTGAACGGTCACGGTTAAGTCATGTCAACATCTTATATTAATTTTTTGTAACAAAAGAAAGACAAAATAAGAAAATATAAGAGAAGATGATGGAAGGAAATAAAAAGAAGAGGGGGGAAAGAATCCTAAAAGAAGCGTGGCATTGTTGGATACATCAGTCATCAAAGATAGGTGACTGAGTTGATGAACAAACATTGTGGGCAGTGACTTGGTTTATTGAAAAGAGGGTAAAAGTTTAAAACATCAATAATATTATTAAATTTTAGATTAAATTTTATAAATGTGTGTCATTAATAATAAATAAAAGCGCTAACAAATACTTAAATAATAATTCAATCATCAACAACCACGCTATATAATTTACAAAATTTGATTTAAAAAGTTGAAATATCTAGCATTACCCTTAGAACATATCCAACCTTTTAGAGTACCATTTGATCTGAACATCAAATGTATGTTGCAGCCTCATGCGATATCGCAGGTACATGAAAGAAGAATATTAATATGCCGTCAATGTGTGCTAAGATACATCTTATATTAAAAAAAGTAGTTGTGACTATGGGCTGTCTTTGATACCGACATGTTTGGAACATACATGTAGTTGTTAATTTTCCGCACGACTGTTTTTAATCTAATATTTTATATTTTCGGTGGGATGTAAATTAGTTTTTTGTTTTGCTTTAATGCTTATGCATGGTTTCTTTCTGCAAATTGAAGTCCACTTATTTTTGGCTGCTTTTGTGGACTTAACTTGACTGTGAAACTTCAGCAGTCTCATGTATTGACCCCACTTACCGGACTTTGGATGCTGAAGAATATGAACCCGACTTTTGCCGGATCTTCTTTGTGAGAGATTCTGAAAATTCATGAATTATGTTCGTTTATTGTATATCGTGTGGTTAGAAATTATTTTAAATATTTTTATTTAAAATTAAACACAAATAGTACTTGACAAAAATGAGGACTCACTGGAATAGTCCTGGCAAATTCTGGGCTAGACATTGCTCTACATGATACTTATTATGTGGTTGTGATCGCATAATGTACGATGAACGGACACGATTCCCGAATTCTCAAAATCATCACTAAAATGATCCGGAAAGAATCCTGTTGAGAAGAAAATAACCAGATAAATCAGAAAAGCTGAAAACAATGTACGAAAATTCAATTTTAAATTTGAAGCGGACAGAATATTTGAAAACTTTGTTGTTGGGTTATACCTTTACAAGTTGCACCCTGCACATGAACTAGAAGCAGCCGGGCCAGTGAAGCTCAAAAGTTGTGGGTGCATGCATGCATAAACTAAAATCATTATCGCATTATGCATGTAAATACTGTGAAGAGGAGACGAGACAGCCACCTGCCGCTACTTTATTGGATTGAGGTATCTTAGTTCAACCACATTTGTTTTATTTAAATTATATGTTAGAGTCAATATTGTTATAATGAACAAATAGATAAATTATTCATGAATAGAAATTGGATGTCATATTTATTAGACGTATGAGAGGAGGGAATTCTTCTTCTCGAACTGCCAAAATCAACTCTACAACTAAACTTTATGTTATATCCGTTTTTTGCGAGTTTTGAATGAGGAGCGAGTGATAGAGTTGAAGGTGATGGCGAGTTGATTATTATTCGCCATAGTTTGATTCGATGTTGTACCGAGCGAGAAAGACGGCTACAATTTAAGTGGGGCCTTGATTCCTGCCCAGACCACAATTTTTCCAGGGCCAAAAATTTGAGAGAGCCACACGTGCCCCTTCTAGCCCTTAATAATGAGACTTGCCCCTAAAAGTATGTACTATTTACTGTATGACCTCTCAATAAGTTTTATTCTCTTCTTCTTTACCATATACATCGGATTTCCCTGAGACCATCTCCGATGGTTGGACTAAAAACCAAACATTTTAGCTCGGCAAATTTAGCTTTTAGCCTAGAAATATTTTTTCTGCTCCAACCGTTCTAGTCTAAAATTTTAGCCCGGGATTATTAAAGAATAAACTTAGGCTATTTTTTTTCTTAAATTATTTTTTAAAAATAAATATGTAGACTATCGTAAATTAATTTTATGAACATTTTAATCTAAAAAAATTTAAATTCCGATAAATATTTTCACTCGGTTCTGTGGAGCCCACACCGATTTCTGGACTAAATTTTGGGGGGAATCTGACCTTGGTTTAGCATTTAGCATTTAACCCAAATTTTCCCCTTGGGTTGGATTGAATTTGGGGGGGTAATTTGGTTTTTAGCCCACTATTGGAGATGGTTTGAGTAGCCGAAGTAGGCGGCCGTCTAGGGCCTGCATTTCGAAGGACTCCCCAATTTTTTTTAAATATATATTTAGAAATTCAAATTCAAAAAAATATCAAAAAATAAAATTATAGGCAATTGAAAAATAAATTGGTTGAAAAATTAGATTATGGAAACTTCATTAGTACATTTGGTCTAAAAATGTGAGACGTCTAATGTTTAAATAATTTGTGTATATCTTTCTTCATTTGATATTAATTTTTGATGATATTTGATGTAGAAATAGACTTTTTCATGTATTTAACTATTTTTTTTAATACATATCAATGTACAAAGGGTCAAGTGGTCAGAGAACTATAGGGCTTCACTTTGAAGGCTTGCCCAGAGCCCCTAAATTCTTAAGGTCGGCCACGCTGAAGATTAAGTTAATATTTCATGGGTTTAGAGTTATTAACAAATAGATTTTTTTTTCTTAAAAAATTAATAGACTTGTACCAGTAAGCTTCGAGAATGATCAATGAAACATTTTATAGAAAAAAAATCAGAAATACAGAAGTTTTATAGGAAAAACTGTGTAGCTAGTTCATCATTTTCGATTGATTGTTTATATTGTAGGCCATCTTTATCAACTTTTTGTTTTCTCTTTCTTGTTGATTTCAACATCTCGTGTCGACTCTCAACTGAAATCGTCTTCAGCCTACACAAGCTGAAAATAGAGCTCCTTATATATATATATATATATATATATATTAGTAAATGATAAATTACATACATAAATGTGTGTATGTTTATATGTATTTATATATAATGCATGCCATATATCAATTATTGCAGTTTGAAACACTAATAATAAATCTATTAATAGATAATGTTAAGGAGATCCAATTTTTAAATCAAATTTGTAAACTAAATGACGTTTCACCAATAAGAAACAAGCACGTTAATTGATACTTAATTAATAATTTAATTATCAACAACCACATCATTCGACTTACACAATTTGATTTAAATTTTTGATTTCTCTATCAATACCTTTTTCCATGAGTTATAATCTCAAAGCATTTCTATGTTAATTAACATCACATGCGTTTGGAGCAAGGCATGCAAATTGACTAATTCATGCATGTCAAGCATTTCTATGATACAAACGAATATGTGTTGAGAATAGTTAAGCAATTTCAAAGTATTTACTGTTTTAAAGTTTGCAACAAATACAATTCCCTTGAATGAGTTTTGGGTAGATCTAATCTAAAGCTAGCTACCATGCACAATCTCATGCTTAAATTCTCAGTTGTTTCAAATAAAATAAATCTGAGGTTTCGTAAGAACTTACATCAGCAGAAGCAACATCTGCAGAAATAAAAGAAGAGATCCAGTTTGGCTCATCCTCATCCAAGTTAAAAAAAACGAAAAAGGTACATGAGCAAAGACAATTGAGTTTATTTAATAACTGTGATTTGCATGTATTTGGCCTTTTATAAAATAAAAAACTCTTATCTTTAGAGAGAAAGGATCGATAGTAACGATCACATGATTTTTGCTTACGTATATGTATTTTGCTACTAATGTATTTTTTCGTAGTAGTATATAATATTTCTCTCTTGCCAGTTCATAAAATTGACAAACCATGAACCAACCACATACTATACGTAGCAAGTAGATCAGATTTAAAATATTCCCTATGTTGCAGATGGTAAAAGCTGGATCCATGAAAATGGTGTTTGGCTTACGTCCAAGGAGACAGCAACTTATGGTCAATGTCATGATTAAAGCAAAAATTAATTTATATTTTCTTTAATCGGGTTTAATCAGTCAATTTCACACTTTTCGCATAGCCAGCTATGCTAATTTAACTTGTATCTAGCTGCATACGATTGAAATTGACGATCAGAAGCCATTGACGGACACCGTCAGTCCAGATTCCCTTTCATATAATAAGTGCTGTGAATCTGAAAACCAACTGCTCCTATTCAATTCACGCACGGCTCTTTCCCATTCACCATCTTGCTTATCACTTTTTTAACGTGATAAAGGGATTGATCAACTACTACTTATGAATATAAGCAGTAACGAATTTAATTTTTTTCTTTAATCTGGAGATATTTTCTCTTTTGATCCATGTTGGGACCATGTGTTGCGTCAGCATGCTGAATTGATTTGCAGTTTTGCAGGTTTTCAAACCTGGTTGATGGCTTTCCATTTTCTTGGATAGCCTTGTCTTGACATTTTGACATGATATGTATGTAGCAATAAAGCAACATTTATAGTGATAATAGCATTAATTAGGAGCAGGAAAACTGTGATGAAGGTAGAAGAAAAAGGTCGAAAAAACTACTTATAAAAAAAAAAAAAAAAAAAAGGTAGAAGAAAAAGATTGACAAATAATGTTTAATTTTGATATTTAATCTTAAAATTGATTAAAAGATAAATCTATAAATAATGGATGACTTTTATTACAACTTAATAAAAAGATTATAGAAAAAAGAACTATTATTCTCACTCCAAATTTTATGTGCTTAGAAAGAAAAATACACTTGTTAGAAGTGTAAAATAAAATTTTTAGAATGTCACTAACAGTTCCTTCAAAAAAAAGCTGATGTCCATAATTAGTGAATAGACCTAATTAACCCAATAAATAAATTAAATCCATTCACGATTCACAAAACAAAAATAATATTCTTACCACCTATTTATACTACGTACATATCTAAAAGCAACTTCACCCCATCCGGTTGCCCTACGTATTGGTGATTTAATCCCCCAAACTTGAGAAATTTTTCATTGTGACCGGAACATGAGTGATACACAACGTGTTTTTATATAAGTGGTGAAATTTTTTATTTTTTAAGCTATTAACTTTTTAACACACATATCCTATCATCTTCATAATAACACGTGATATATCATCTCATGTTCCAATCACACTAAAAAAATGGGAGCTTTAATAAAAAGGGCTTGAACTAAGTTTATTTTAACCAAAAACCATCCTATAACTTTTTTTAACCAAAAATCATCCCAGAACAAGGTAAAACCCACCAAACCAACAAACAGCTCGACCACCAGCCAGTCACTCATGGGCTCTCCTTTGGCCCTCATCATCCTCCTCCTCCTCCTCCTCATCTTCGTCTCGCTAGGTACTACAACTTTCTTTTTTGAATCACCCTATTTCGTTGAGTATTGAAGAAGTTATATCTATTTGAATCTTACCCAGTTTTCGGCGACCTTTGAGGCTTTCGAGGCATTTTCCGACCAAACCACAACTAGTTAGCCATTGTGCAAGGTACCATTCTCTTCGTCTCTTTGAGAACTACAATTTTCGTTTTTGAATCACTCGATTTCGTTGAGTATTGACAAAGTTATGAGCGTTTAAAGTTTGTCCAACCCAGTTTCCGGCGACCTCCGAGGCTTTCAAGGCGTTTTCCAGCCAAACCACAACGAGTTAGCTATCATGCAAAGTACCATTCTCTTCGTCTCTGCGAGAACTACAATTTTCGTTTTTGAATCACTTGATTTCATTGAGTATTGACAAAGTTATGGGCGTTTAAAGTTTGTTCAACTTTCCGGCCGAAATCCGGCCTTCCCTTCCGTTTAGCTCCAGCGAGCGGCAACCACACCAAGCCCTTTGGGCCATGCACAAACAAACACTGTATATGGAAAGAAAATGAACATTAACACTGTCGTTGGAAAAACTAACACTGTTGTTGGAAAAAATAACACTGTCGCTGGAAAAATAACACTGTCTCTGGAAAAATAACACTGTCGCTGGAAAAACTAACACTGTCGCTGGAAAAACATAAAACTGTCGCTGGAAAAACATAACACTGTCGCTGGAAAAAAAACACTGTCGCTGGAAAAAAAAACACTGTCGCTGGAAAAATAACATTGTCGCTGGAAATAAACTAACAGTGCAGTGACTTAAATTCCAGAAACAGTGACTTAGATTCCATAAACAGTGTTACTTAAAATCCAGAAACAGTGACTTAAATTCCAGAAACAGTGACTTAACTTATAACATGGTTTTTTATTAAACAAAACTTATAACATGATTTTTTATTAAAAGTAAAACTTATAACATGATTTTTTATTAAACAAAACTTATAACATGATTTTTTATTAAAATTAAAACTTTTCAAGCATTTTTCATTAATTTTCCTTATAAAAATCTCTCTTCAAACTCAATAAACACAGCTACAGTCCATAAAAAAACAGTGGGGCAATCAGTGGGCCCAACATTCTAGCCCGCTTGTCTGCTTGTGGCGACATGACGTCAGCCTGGTGTGATCTAGGTTATATATTTTCGAACGCCTGATGCCTCACCCTCCGACGACCCATCAATTAGGTCGTTGTTCGAAGACGAATCAAGCTCTGGAAACACAAATACGATGCCGGATTCCTCCACCTATCAGACGAGTCACTGTTCATTCCAACTAAAGACGACGGGGTGCTGCAAGATTCCTCCTGCTCAAGACGACGATCTTGAGCAAACCTTTTATTCTTCGACGAGTCGTAGATGGGGATGCAAGGCATCTTGTGGATGAATTGTGTGATTAAACTTTCTGTGTTGGGAAAAAACAGAGGTGTGGGAGAAAAAATGGGCGAAGAAGATGATGTGAGATAGAAAAGGGTAGGGGTGGGCACGGTCCGATTCGATCCGGTTTCACTCTTAAAATGAAACCGGAATCGGAAAATTTCAACTGTTCGGTGCGATTTCGTTTAAATTTATTACTAAAATCTGTACGATTCGGTTCATAATAGTTCCGGTTCGGTTCATGCCGGTTTACGGTTCTAAACAAAATTATTTATATGTTTTTTTTTCTTCTAATTTTCTACTTCTAATACCAAACACATATTTCAATCACAAATTCAAGTAAATTTGAATTTCCACTACTAGGTCTACAAGATTTGTGACCGGAAGATAGAAAGTGTATATATAAGTATAAATCAAAAGATAAAAAAGCTCATAGCAAGACTAAAGTGTAGATCTTAAACTAAAACTAAAATGTACATAATGCATAATATACTGAAAAAGAATGAAGAAAAAAGAATATAGGGGAGAAAGGTGATAAAAACAACCAAGGAGGGGGAGAGAAGTGAAGAAAAATATTGGTCAACGCGGTTTTTTACGATTTTTTTTGTCACGGTTCGATTCGGTTTTCTGGTTTAACGGTTTTTATGCCCACCCCTAGAAAAGAGGAAGAGAGTGGGACACTGAAGGTTTCTAGAGACGGTGACTTTTAGATAGAAGATATTTTTAAAGAAAAACTAATAAAAAATGTTTCAAAATTTTAAATTTTAACCAAAAATCATATATTAACTTTATTTAATAGGAAGAACACTAGAGAAAATGAGAAAAAAATAAAAATAAAAAAACTCTTAACCAAAAGCGCGTGAGCACACCAGCCCCTTTACTTCTCTCTCCCCGTCATCTCCAACATTTGCTGCACACCATGAGAGGAAATTACAGCCAGCTTGAAAACGAACGCGAAAAGCATACAATGACTGGGCAAGTCAGTCCTATGGAGTTTGCTGCTGAATCATGATCCATCTTTTTCTACTTGTGTGGTTTCCACCATTTATGTCGTTGCTGTGTCTTGTTTTCCATCACAAATAAAGTAAAAAGGGTACAAGTTAAAGAGGAAGAGATTTATATAGAGGATGATGGGAATCTGCATCTGCATATCTGCAAATATATTGGAATATTATAACTTAGTTATGATCATTTTGCAAGAAATTGATAATTTAGTTGTTCTTGTCTGTGTTTTGGAGGAGGGAAAAATGAGTGGAAAGGTTTGGGAATTCCGATAGTTAACGAAATTAAAAATAGCTGCTTATGAAATTGGACGAGACGGGTATTTATGAAATTAGATCAAGAAAAAGATACTATTTATGAAACTGTACCAATTACTATACATTATTTATGAAATTAGACAATAACTAGACACTATTTATAAAACATGACCAAGAACTAGGCACTACATATGAAAGTGGACCAAAAACTAAACAGTATTTATGAAACTCGACCAAGAATGAGATATTATTAATGAAAGCATACCGATTTATATACACTATTTATGAAATAGGACTCAATAACTAGATACTATTTATGAAAGTGAACCAAGAACTAGACACTATTTATGAATCTTAACCAATAAATGGTGTAGTACTATTCAGTTTCATAAATAATACAGTACCGTTCAATTTTATAAATAGTGTTCAGTTTCATAAAGGCTTATTATATTAGAACCCCACAAATTGTTGAATAAACCCCACATACTTAATACACCCCACATTTGCTTTTTCAATGAAAAATTATCTTAATACACTCCACATACTTCCCCATAATACTCTCACACCTCACATTCTCAATATACACCTTGCATTTCTATATGCACCCCATATTTTCTATACACCCCATCAAATCTTATAAAGCTTTTAATTTGGACAAAAAATGCTGACTGTAATTTTGACAAAAGATGCCGCCTAGGATTTAAAGCATATGTGGGTTGTTTTCAACTCCACCATTCAAACTCATGTCGTTTGTTTTTAATATTTGATCCCTAAAAGATGAATACGAACATAGAAGCTTGAACAACGCAGCAAAAGCAAGATTAAATAATTATTGATGTCATCAAAATCACTTAAACAATAAAAAATATGAAGTCTTACATCATGTGAAGCTTCCGAAACATCGATTTCGTGTTTCATTCGTCAAAAATAATTTTTCTCAATCAACATGTTTGTAGTTTCATTGGTTAGAGTTTTGTTCAACAATGGAGGGTTGGAGGGATTTTGATACTTGTAGAAGATAAATAATACATTATAAGTGATTTGGGGTGTATTTATATATATATTTTTTAACCTAATAAGGTCAAAATTGCCATTGCATAGTAGGATAAATAAATCATTTAATGTTAAATTTTAATGTGGGGTGCATTCAACATTTTGTGGGGTGCTAATATAAAAAGCCTTTCATAAATAGTGTTCATTTTCATAAATAGTTAAGTATTGTTACGTTTCATAAACAGTGTAATACTCTTCAGGTGTAGATCTCGGGCGTCAGTTATTTATTTATTTATTAGAATTGTGTTATTTTCATTAAAATTTAAGCTTTTTTATAACATGGTTTTTGGTTAAAATAAACTTAGTCCAAGCCTTTTTCATGAAAACTTTCTATTTTTAATAATAAAATAATAAAAACATTATTTAAAATAATAATAATACTAAGTGTTTGGGCATTTTATTTTTCAGAGTGGAAATTCACTCGGACGATTATTATTCACTAAGACAATAGTTGTCTTTGCCCAATTGACGGGGCAACTATTGCCTTAGTGGGATGAACTTGTTCGAATAGAGATGAGATCTACATGTATAAGTGAGAGGTTTAACCTCGATTCTCGCCAAAAGAGAATTTGAACCACATTATTACTAGCTTCTTGCAAGGCTAAGCCTACCTCCTCTCTTGAATGTAGATAATATTGTGTGTTTTAAAAAAAAATATATTTGAGATTGTGACACTTGTAGTCCATAAATGAAAGAAATATTTTGAAGATAAACTTTTGATGACTTAGGGAAGAATAGCATTGTTGTTGTGGGCTTCATCATTAGGGAAGGATTTGTTGTGACACTTATAGTCCATTTATAAAGAAATATTTTGAAGATAAACTTTGATGATTTAGGGACGAATAGCATTGTTGTTGTGGGTTTCATCATTAGGGAAGGATTCAAATCTTATTTTTATCAGTGCTATAAAATGTCACCAGCTCAAGACATCTGTTGGAGATAAACTTTGATGGCTTAGTGTTACTGCTAAGGGCTTCATCATTAGTTGTTGAAATTTGACGGTGGTTTCTGTACTAGTTGTTGAAGTTATGGCCTTAAGAGTTGCTCTCAAATTGATGAATATACCAGCATACAAAATTATGTGTGAAGAGGGGGCTCCAAATTAATCTTAGACTGCTTTGTGGTAGGTTTGGAGACTAAAGATGATTGCTAACATTAGCTCTCTTGTTAGGATTTTCAACTCAATTCTTAGAAATATGTGTCTGTGGAGGCGAACTTCTTAAGCTGATGTCATTGCGGATTTAGCGCACATTTCAGATGCCACTATCTTTAGGGAGATTGCACTATTCCTACTTTAGCTAAAAATGCTCTTTCGTTTGACCTTATAGGATATACAATTATTTTGGAAAATTCTAAAATGAAATAGATGTTGTATGATCAATTTCAAGAGACCAAATATTACCACATTCAATAATAGCTTCACCTTTTTCCCTTTGAAATTATCCCAACATGAGGAAGTTAGTAGTGAATCGATCCAGGTTATATAGTCATACATGGGATCATTTTTTCATGTATCGTCTCCATGTCGTACAATAAATTTCTTCATTTGTGAATGACCTTAATTGCTTCACGAAATAGACTAATCTCTTTTCAATTAGAGATTTGTTATTGGTACAACAAAAATCTTATTTTGTCATTCAGTACCATGGTCTGGTTGTATCATTCTTCACTTATAAGTGATAGGTCTTAGGTTCCAATTTCGTAGATAGCGAATTTGATACCAAACTAGGTTGTACATTGTGTGGCTCAACTAAACTCTCTCTCCCCTTAGTTTAAAATTTATTGTTGTACTAAAAAAAATTTCTATACCTAGAAAGAAAAATACACTTGTAAAAAGTGTAGAATAAATTTTTTAGAGTGCTAATAATAGTCCATAATTACAAGTCCATTAGCTGTCAATTGATCAATTTGAAGTTTAGCAAGAAATTGCAACCAAATAACTTCATTGTTCTTTTTAAATGACAATAGCGAAAGGAGTATGAAATATAGTTCCTTCAATAACTGGCCAACAAAGTGCATGCAAATTATATTATTTTTGAATCAAAATAGCGGAAGCGTTGCATGCACCCCAAAACCCAATAACAATGGATTTTTGAAGCACTACCTAATTTTTTTCAAGGTTGATTACCCAAGTGGAAGACCTTCTTTCTATACATGCATACTCCATCTCCATAGCTTAGATTTGAAGGTTGTAAAAATCAATGTCGTGTTTACCAAATGGGAATAGAGAGGAAAGAAGGGTAATCACTCCTTGCAAAGGATTCCAATGTTTACTATCATTTCCCGGATGAAAATGAGTAGGGTTCACCAAAAATTAGTAATCAAAATTTCAAATTTCTCATAATTAGATTACATAACGAGTGGGGGTTAATTACACAAACACCCCTTGAGGTTTTTTGTGTTTTCACAAAACCCCCTCAGGTTCTCAACATATCACAAACACCCATTGACGTTTTAAAATCATTTCATCAACCTCCCTCCATGACAAAAAAAAACCCTAGCAGTCATGACATAAGTTATGAAAATACAAAAATACCCTTACAAAGTAAAACTAGTGTTTGGCTACAAGTTTTAGTTAGATTTGTCATTATTTAGAAAAGAAGAAAAAAATCCTAATAGTTCTATCGTATAAAAACCTTTTTTCACAGCAGCGTGAACACAAATATCTTTCGTTGATTGGTTTCTCCAACCCTTGTTGCTCTGATTGCTTGGCCTAAACCTAATTAAGCTTCATTAATCATATTATTCCAATTAGACTAGCCTATTGGCTTTGTGTTTCACGATACAAAAAAATTCCCCTCTATGTTTCTTGATCATCTTTTTCTTGTTCAAAATATTATTCCCCTCTACTAACAACCAATTCGCTGAGTGCATCCGACCTTATGACTGCACGCTTCAAGCATTATAGCAATATACAATCAAAATAAGACTTAACACGATAGATTTAAGAACAATTCAACATTCAACATTCTAATATTTTCAACAATTCAAAATAAAACTTAACACGATAAATTTAAAAATAATGCACAATCAAACATAATATTATCATATTATACCCAAAATATAAAATAAAATTCATAATCCAATTGTAGCAACTTCTTCAAAATGGTTGATTGCCAACAACTTGGTTTGTTGCATTGGCTTGGCTTCTAATTAATATTTTGACTTGGTTCAGGAGCTTGACTTCCAATTTCTTGGCTTGCTGCATGAGTGCCACCAATTTGAATTCCCTCGTTAAGTACTATCAACATAAATACCAAAATTAAATGAAATTGTGAAGAATGAATTCATATGTAAAAACTGAAAACAAAAACAAAATATCACATTGTAGTAGCTAGTAAATATGAAAAAATAGATTATGACCTCCTCTCCTAGTGTTACCAGTTCTCCTTGGTGCATCGACTCCTCTGCTCGCTCTTCCCGTTCCCCTTGCAACATTCACACCTCTTCTTTGAATCGTTTCAAGATTTCCATTTGGGCACCTTCTTCTATTATGACCCAATGTACCACAAATTTTGCATGATAATGCATAAGATCTCTTTCTCTTTCCCCCGTTCTTACGTTCATCCGCCTCTTTTCTCCTATTTTTTGTGGGCCTCCCACGGGGTTTCCTTAAGGGTGGGGGATGAATGGCATTATCTCCTCTGGAACAGGGTGAATATGATATGAGTATGATGCCACATACTTCTCTTTGGTGAAGAATTCATGACAATAGTCTTCTGAGTTGGCTCGCTTCATATAATGCATGCACACACATGCTTACATGGAATTCCACTAATTTTCCATTCCATACAACTGCAGTGGCTTGTAGGCAATCGCACAATGTGCTTTTGGGAAATGTCATGCACTTCAAACTCGTCTTCACCTGGTTCAATAAAATAAAGTCATACTAAGTGTTTCAGAAAAAGAAAAAAAAAGAAAGATATACTATGGAATAAATAGAAATAATTTGATAATTATTACCTGCATGAGCTACTGTAATGTTCCTACATTCTTGCACATTCGTATTTAACTTCTTTCTTGCGCCTTCAGTTAGCCTAGTAGGTCATTCCATCCCTCTTGCACATCTCTTTGGATATCGTCTCATCATTTTTTCCCTAATTGTATCAATGAGCATTTGTATTGGTTTTCCTCTCCACTTGTTCACCGTCGAATTAAATGATTCTGACATATTGTTAGTAATATGATCATTCTTTATACGACGATCAAAGGCATGCTTGCTCCGTTGCGAAGGGTGAATTTTATTTAGCCTATTCCATACGTCTTCATCAAGTTTCTTTATTTCTTCCATTGGCTCTGTAAAACTCGCAACATCACATGCTCTAGCCGCTTTCCAAAAGTTACTTCGAAGAAGTAACCTAGGGTTCATTTTTCTCATATTGCTATAGATGTGTCTACAACAATGTCTATGTGGAGAGTGTGGAAATATGTTTGCTACCGCATCAATAACACCCTTGAAATACACAACATTGTTAGCAAAATTCATTTAGTCAAAGTACGTTAAAAACACAAAATAAGAATAATGCTACCTTTTGTGTATCTGACATGAAGGTCCATGGAATGTTGCCTAAGTTGTGACTACCAATCATTGTTTCCAAGTGAGTGATGAAGAATGTCCAGCTTTCTGTGCACTCTAATTCAACTATTGCCATAGCTATTAAAAACACCCCATAACTACTGTCTAGACAAACTGCTGTTAATAGTTGGCCTCCAAAAGGCCTTTTCAAGAAGCACTCATCAACTCCAATAAAAGGCCTGCAGGCATTTACAAAACCATCTCTCATTGATACAAAGCAAATGAAGAAACGCTTGAAGATAGGATACCCCAAGTTTCTATCAACCTGAATCTTCACAATGCTCCCTGGATTTGATTTGAGAACCTCATTCCCATATCTTCTTAACTTACCATAACATGCAGCATGCTTCCCTTCCACGACCTCTTTAGCCTTCTGTCTTGCTCTCCATAACTGTATGTAGCGAGCTTTAACCCCATAATTATCTTTTAGCTCACTCTTCATAGCATCTGATTTCATGTTTGGGTCCAAGATTAACCTATTACCTAATTTTCTAGCTATCCAGGTCGAAGTTGCATTAAGGTTCTTCTTAACCCTAGTACAAATATGCTCATTGTTGTATGACTTAATCATATAAGTTATTGAGGACATTATGGGTGTAGGAGAGGCATGAATACGCCATGGACAACCAACAGCCTGAGTTAAAAATAAAAAAAAATAAAAAATAAAGCATGAGCAAAGCAATAATATTAAACATGTATACTATAAATAGTATGAAAATGAATCATACCTTACAAACAGCAGTAACTCGAGTTCTTTCATTATTCTTTCGATGAATTTCGAATCCCTCTTGTATAACATAGTCTTGAAGTGTATTTCGGAAATGCTTAATATCATTAAACACTTGACCATCCTTCAACTCCACCTTTCCTGACGAGCAATCCTTGTATAGCCTCTTACTCAAACCCCTCATATAGTCAACCTCTTCCTCATCCTCAGAACTAACTACCTTGTCGTGATCGGAGTCCGAATTATAATCAGAAAGCCCATCATCATTGTCCAAATGTTGTCCATAATCATTAGTAGCCTTGGATGTGTAGTCCTCATATTTGTTACCATTAACCACATCTTCACCATTTATATTAGGTTCCAAATCGTCGTCCTCATCATCTGTGAATGGGAACAACTCGTTTTCTTCTTCACCAACATCTCCAGGTACTCGACCCTTGTCACCAATGCTATCACTATCCTCATCCTCGTTCTCATCCTCATTAACTATGTCAAAATACAAATCAACCCCAAACTTCCTGTGCAATTCAAATAATTGAAACATGCTTTTAATATCATCGTTTGATTTTATAGCTTGTAGCACACCAATACTTGGGTGCCTAAACTCAACCAAAAATTCCACATACTGCCCATCATCCACTTTATTAATGCACAATGAGAAAACATGATCATACAAATCAATAAGGGAATACTTATCGCTGTCAACGTTAACGTTTTTTCGAGTAGGGTTGCTTTGAAAGTGAAGCTCAATATCAAACATTACCATATTGTTAAACTAATCTCACTGTAAAAAGTAGAATAAACACACGTCAAATACAAAATTACACCATCACAAAAGCATGAACTGCAAGACATTAAAAATTACACCACACAAAACTCTAATACAATGACATGAAAATTATGAAAGGACATTTCTGATTTCATTGGGTGAGGGAAGAATAGAATAATGAAACCACACTATAACAAGACTAAGGAAAAAATAACGAATAAAAGCATGTCCTAATGAAACCAACCTTCAATTGCATGGCAAAGGTAGCTCTTTGCTTTATTTCAGCAACCTTGATTAATGAAGCTTAATTAGGTTTAGGCCAAGCAATCAAAGCAACAAGGGTTTGAGAAACCAACCAACGAAAGATATTTGTGTTCACGCTGCTGTGAAAAAAGGTTTTTATACGGTAGAACTATTAGGGTTTTTTTTCTTTTCTTTTTTTCTAAATAATGATAGGTCTAACTAAAACTTGTAGCCAAACACTAGTTTAACTTTGTAAGGGTATTTTTGTATTTTCATAACTTATGTCATGACTGCTAGGGTTTTTTTTTGTCATGGAGGGAGGTTGATAAAATGATTTTAAAACGTCAAGGGGTGTTTGTGATATGTTGAGAACCTGAGGGGGTTTTGTGAAAACAAAAAAAACCTCAAGGGGTGTTTGTGTAATTAACCCTAATCAGTGGTGATGTTTGGATTATGGAGAAAAGATAAACAGAAATCAATATTTTCTACCGATAATACCCTCATACTTATTATAATCTTAAAACACTCACAATTTGTCACTTAATATTACGGTCTAGTGGTATTTTCTCATGACTCGTAAGTAAGAGGTCTTAGGTTCAATTCTTGGCAAACGCAAATTTGAACCACATTGTTATGGCTAACCAAGTGTGAGACTTAGCCCACTCCCCCACCCATTAGTGTAGGTAATATCTCTTGTTCCAAACAAACAAACAAAAAAAAAACAAAAAAAAACATCACAATTTAACAATATCCGTTTTTTTCTCTCCTCTGATTCAAGCACTTCACTAGCAAAGATGCTTTAAATAGAGAGTTTTATTTCCAAAAAACAAGCTTATTAAGTACATACTTACAAGGCAAACAAAATAAAAAATATATATTTTTGAATTGTAATCACCCTTGTCCTTGCCCTTCCACTTTTCAAACGGGGTGGACTTGCACAATGACAATTACTATTTGGAGTGAATAGTAAGGGTAATTGCACTGCTCTTTTCCCTTGCCTTATCCTTGCCCCAACAAATCCCCCTACCTAACAAAAGTTTCTCCAGCCCGCCCAAATCGCCCTTGCTATTTGATGGGCCTAACTCCCCAAACTTAGAAATCAGGCCACTCTCGGCGCCTATGCATGATATAACGTCATGTTGATGTCATCATGACATCATATGACAAACTAAATTGCAGGCGAGGGTGCAATAGTACGAGACGGTGGTCAAGGGAGGAGTCCACCTTCTCAGCGGTCCAGAAATTCGGCTTAGAAGACGAAGTGGATAAACGGATGGAGAGAGGAATGACGAAGCCAGGGGCGGACAAACATAGATCAAGGAAGAAAAAGAGGGAGAGGGGGGACAGATGAAACGAGCTCCAGAACCCGGCCTTATGTACAAGGATCACGGCCTCGTGTACTAGGACCCGTCGTCGGCGAGCTTGAACTCGAGGGAGTAGGAGGAAGAGAGAATTCACCAATGGGAGGGAACGAGAAGAAGAATAGGCAATAAACTTGGACGACGTTGGCAGTTTCTACGACGTGACGGAGAAATGAAGGATGGAGAAATTGAGAGTGAAAAGGAGGGAGAGAGGGATAGTTCCCAAAAAAAAAAGGATATTTTTGTTACAAAATAATATTAATTTTTATTTTATTTTTAATTACTTTTTTATAAAATAATTTTTATGTGAATTACGTGGACGGACAATTTATTTAAGGGGTGAAGATACGTGACGGAGAAAGGAAGGATGGAGAAATTGAGAGTGAAATGGAGGGAGAGAGGGATAGTTCCAAAAAAAGAGAGGATATTTTAGTTACAAAATAATATAAATTTTTATTTTATTTTTAATTACTTTTTTATAAAATAATTTTTATGTGAATTACGTGGACGGACAATTTATTTAAGGGGTGAAGATACCCTTGGACAATTATTATTCACTAAGGCAATAATTGCCAATTGCGTAGTAGCCCGGACAATTAACTTCCTAATGGGTAAAGTTCCTCTAAGGGAAGTGGGGAAGAATATAGGTTGGGAGAGGAGCAAACTCATAAAAAGGGGATGACATATACTGGGTTTTGTTCTCTTAAATTAAAAAAGGAATTACAAGTGGCCCTTTATCACACAGTGGTGGAAAGGTATTGTGCTATTGCATGACGGCGTGGGTTCGAACCCCGTCAGTGGCTAATCTAACATTTAACTTACTAACGCTATCGCTTCACTAAAAAAAAAAAAAGGAATTACAAAATAAAAAGACTAAACTTTTTTTAGGGTAATTAAAGTTTTATTAAAACAAATATTGTAGTGTGTTGAACTAATACTAGTAATCACACTAGTTTATGGTATTTTAGCAATCACACTAGTTTTCTTTTGGATTCATGTGAATTATTATGCAATGAGCATCACTCTATAAATTTTAGTAAGCAGCTTCACAAGAATATAATTCTGACTCAAACTCATTTTAACTTCTTCTTAATTCAATTACTCTCATTCCGATTACGTATTAGTAAACAAGTCATAACAGTTAAACCCGGCAGTCTCTTACACGACACGAAAACGACACGAAAATAACGGGTTTTGGGTCAACACGATAACTAATCGGGTCATTATCGGGTGACCCGTTAAGAACCCGTTAATAACGGGTATACACACGGGTAACACGTGGGTAACCCGTTTCGACCTATTAAGAAAAATAAATTATAATTTTAAAATTTAATTACTAAAAAATTTATTATAAAATACAATAGCCATATTGTATATATTGGCATATTCTATATTAAATATATATTTTTGTATTATTATTCTATATAAGTTAAAAAAATTAAGTTTTATTTTCTTATTATCATTAATAGGATAATTTTGCTTAACATGTTGTTGTCCAAAATTAAAATCAACTAGTATAGTATTAGTATAGGTAATAAGACATCCCTACAAGTATAAAAAAATGTGAAAGAATATAATAAACACTCGTGATTCATCATTCCTCCACGAGTAGACAATGGTTACACTTACATTATCGTTTAGATTTTTGAAACCCTCCAAACCGTTATGAATAGTGTTTTTTATTTGAGTGTAAAAGTAATAAAATTAATAATAATTATTGTAGAAGTGTAAGAAATGTAAAAAAAAAAAATATATATATATATATACAATCACTCGTAGTGACAAGATTTACAACTTTCGTGTAGGGGTCAACTTCGAAATCCGATACTATAATCCATAAACCTTAAATTTGTATTTAACCGTCGATTGTAGTTTAGGCTTTATTCTTGATATTGAATTTCATTTTTAAAATTTTCTTTTTTGAAAACATGATCTTCTGGGGGATGTAGGAGAAGATAAACGGTTTGGATCTTTGATATCACATCCCTATATTTACGGTTAATTGAAATATGAGTCGATGTTATATAGTTTGTAAAGACTTCATAAACACCAAGCAATATTTTCACTAACGGTAAAACTCTGAACATAATATCAACGATCCGAACCGTTCATCTTCCTGTATCCTCTAATAGATCATGTTTTCAAAAAAGAAAACCTGAAAAAACAAAATTTGGTGAGAGAAATGAAGCATAAATGTAAACAATAATTGACGGTTGAATTTTGATCTATGATTTATATGATTATAGTGGCACATTTCAAAGTTAAGACATTCACGAAAGTTGTAAAGCTTATCATTACGAGCGTTTATATATTTTTTTCTATATTTTTCACACTTCTACATTAATTAAAAAACTATTAAAGACTTTACTTAAACAATATCCATAGGATAAATGAGAAGAGAGTGCTAATGTAGAAAGCCTCACTGAAAATATCATCAATATAACTCTTGAAGACAATATATCAAGTCAAAGTTCCAATACCGTTTCCCATGGTGATTGATGAAAATTGAAGAGTTTGATTGTAAGAAAATGTGCAAGGTTCCAAACCTTGAAACATAACTCCCTTAATTTTGCAAATCTTTTGAACATTTGATATTTTGTAATGTTTTAATGTTTTTTTATTTTTTATTATGCTCTTATTTTGGGTATGTAAATATGTAATACTTGAAAGACAAATGCGTTTTTACGTTTTGAATGTGATAATATGATATGTATATACTTATTTAGTATTATATTTTTCATTTGATTATTTATTGGTTTAAAATATATTTTCCTTAATGGGTAACGGGTCGGGTCATATTATCTGTTAATATTATCGGGTCGATTTCGGGTTGGGTCATTTTACTCATTTATTTTAACGGGTGTTACACGACACTACTCGTTAAGATATCGGATATGACACGAAAACGACACGAACACGAGAAACACGACACGAATGCCAGGTCCAATAACAGTCTTCTTAGCACCTAAAGTTTGGTGCCTCTAAGAATAGACATCTGTTAGAGTGGGATGGGTGATGGAGGATGGTGGTGGCCATTTTTGGGCGGTGGTGGTGGTATATTCCTCTTAACAATCTTGCTCGTAGAGATGGTGGCCCTTTTTGGGCACTAGTGGTGGTATATTTTTCTGTGATGAATACTTTTTCTTTTCCTTTTTTGAGAATACATGTGATATTCCTACTCTAAATTATACACTGAGAAGAATTGACCTATAAAAAATTGAAAGGAAAATCCAGAAATATTTTCAAATATAAGAAATTAATAAATAACCTTCCAACTGAATCACCATGTATTGGAAAAGAAGAAAGTTCCTAATAAATTTCGGTGGAGAGGAAAGATGCAAACAAGAGAAAATGTGGATTCTTTGAGAAGTTGATTTTCTCCAAATCTTCAACAATCGAGGGTTGTGTCAGAAAAGTACAGATTGTTGTTCTGATGGTTCCGGGGCTTGTGAATGGATTTTGATACATTTAAAAGTTTCTGTTTTTTTTTTTTTTTAAAATTTTTTTTTTTTGGGTCAAAGCAAGTTTTTTGTATGTATTTTCATTTATATAAATGAATCAAGTTTGGCTTCAAGTGAAAATGCCAAATTATCGGTATTCTATTTTGATGTGGTAGTGTTAAAAATAGTCAATGTAGCAACCTATAAAATTACCAAAGTATCTAAGATTAACGTGCACAAATATAAGTAAAAATTATATGTTACGTTTGAATCAGGTATTGTATTTAGCCATTTCCCTTTGTTTTAAATTAGGTATTGATCGAATTCGTTGTTGATGTCTTGGATTGGAAGTTTGGAATTGGCGTTAGATTAAGGGCGACTCAAAAATGTTTCTAATCGTTCTGAATGATGGTACTTTTTTTTTTCTTGTGATGCATATGCTGTTTAAAATGTTTGTACAAGAACAAGTTTAGATTAAGAACTAGTAAATTTTACCCGCACGTTGTTGAGGGAGCAAAAATATAACTATAGATTATATTTTTAACATGTGAATATGCAAAGAATGTTATAAATACTAAGCAGAAAATGGAATAAATATTTTTACAAAGCTGTATAAGTTTATATAATTTACAGAAAAGACATTATCAAATGCCTTATCATCAGTATACAAAAATGATTAACTTAGTATTCCCCTTGACAGTCATCCTAAGAACAACAACATTATACAAAAATGTTGTGTGAGATTATTGTTATTTTACGATAAAAAGGCCAAACCCATTTATTTTAACACAACTAACAAAGCATCTGGAACACAACCAACAATGAAAAGCCGGGAAAGAAGAGTAATACACGCCTTTCCACAAAAAATTAATTAAATACTAATATTTTATTTTACTCAATGAGGTGAGGTACACGTCCATAGACATTATATAGCTTAAATACTAATATATAATTCAATATATCCATGTAGTAGACTGATAATTATCATTCCAAAAGTTATTAAGTATAGACCTTTTCCTGACCTAATAATTTAACTAAAAGGCAAAACAACATTAGTAAGGAATTCAATAATTACCAGGGAAGAGGGGTTTAGAGAAAAAGAAAATACAAAATAAATACAGTACATATTGATGGGTATAGACAGCTGGAGAGGAAGGATGACTATAGATTATGTTTTTAACATATAAATAAATATGCAAAGAGTGTTATAAATACTAAACAGAAAATGGAACAAATATTTTTACAAAGCTGTCTAAGTTTATATAATTTACAGAAAATACATTATCAACTGCCTTATCATCAGTACACAAAAATGATTAATCTAGTATTCCCCCTGACAGTGATCCTAAAGAGCCCATTGTTTATATACTAAAAGAATGCAGAATTCTTGTTAGGATCAACTATTTACACACAAAAAAAATGTGAATCAATACTTATTTGTTTTGGATAACACATGCCAACATCCTTTAATACTTATTTGTTCTGAAGCAATCACTGCACAAAGAAAAATATTGATCATCAGAAAAAAAGAAAAGAAAAAAGGAAGCTAAAAATGAAAGAAAAAGAGGAGAAAGGGAAATAAGACAGCAAACGTGCAGGAAAGAAAAGAGAGGAGCTTACAAACAGACATTGCTTTATCACATTTTTTAATAATTTTTTTGTCCTGCCACCAATTTTTTTTATTATTTAATCTTTTTCTGGACTAAAAGAAAGACTTATCTTGCCACGCCGGGTTTAACTCATATTTTTTAATATTTTTTGTTTGCCTTAAGAAAGACTTGTCGTGCCACGCAGGGTTTAACTCACATTTTTCAAGATTTTTTTTTACTTACCATCAGTTGCTTTATCACATTTTTTTAATATATTTTTTTATCCTGCCATAAGTTGATTTATCATATTTTTTAATATTCTTTTGTCCTCCCACCCTTTTTTTTATCATTATTTTATCTTTTTCTGGATAACTCACATTTTTTTAGATTTTTTTGCCTTACCATCAGTTGCTTTATCACATTTTTTAATATTTTTTTTGTAAGAATTCTCAATCTAGGCTTTCAATCCAAAAACACTAAAATTGTTATCTTCACAACATCAAAGATTACCGGTTTGTCGTAGCCAGTGCGTTACCAATCATATTGTCATTTTGAATAATTTACAATTGATTTTACCACAATTAATGCTAACTTGATCAATTGCAATGTAAATATTATCCAATCACTCACAACACACCATTTCCCATTTTTACAAAAAGCAGAGACCCATTTTTCATTATTTATTGAGAAAAACTATTTGCAAATGGTCAAAACTGAAATATCCAAACAAAAACCACAAAAAACTCATATGCAAACAAAACGTAGTCCCTCCGAAAAAATAAAATAAAAAACGATTCCAACCAACAAAAGATTCAGGATACAGAGAAAAATAATTCTATACCTTGATGATAAAGAGTTTGCAAAGCTGCAATGCAAAACTGGAAATTTGACCACCTAACTTTTGCTGCAACTAAAAATCAAAGCAGATCAGATAAGTACACCCAAAGCTTGAAAAAAAATTAAATCACACACAACCAGAAAAATAGAAAACTCACCAGTAAACGATTGATCGTATCCTTAATTTTTTTCTGAAATCAAAAATCAAAGCACATCAGAAAACCACACATAAACCCTGAAAAAAAAAAATTTAAATCCCATGTGGCAAGAAAACCAAATAACTCACCAAGATCCACAGCACTAACCCATAAAATCAGCCAAAAGATACAAAATAGGGGAAAACAGCTAAATCTGGAAGAGAGAGGAAGAGAGAAGAGAGAAGAGAGAAAGAGAGAGCAGACGGCAGGAAAACGAAAAAAAAATTATATTCCTTGATGATAAAGAGACAAAAACTGGAAATCCAACCATCAACTTTTGCTGCAACTAAAAATCAAAGCAGATCAGAAAAGTACACCCAAAGCTTGAAAAAAATTAAGTCACACACAATTAGAAAAATAGAAAACTCACCAGTAAACGTTTGATCGTATCCTTAACTTTCTCTGAAATCAAAAATCAAAACACATCGAAGAACCACACATAAACCACGAAAAAATAAATAAATTGAAATTCCATGTGGCAAGAAAACCAAATAACTCACCAAGACCCACAACACTAACCCACAAAATCAGCCAAAAGATGCAAAATAGGGGAAAAAGCTAAATCTGGAAGAGAGAGGAAGAGAGAGCAGATAATAGGGGGAAAAGCCAAATCTAGAAGAGAGAGAGGAAGAGAGAACCAGATGTACTGGGAAAAAAATTCGATCAAAAGCAGTCAAAAGGAACCGAAAAACGAAGAGAAAGCAGAAAACAGATGAGAGACGCATGGATGTGAAGGGCACAACCGTCCTTTGACTATGGAAAGCAGGAAAGAAAACGAACAGAAAGAAATTTTTTAAGGGCATTTTCGCCATTTTACTGCTCTAGAACAGTAACGGGAGTTTGGGTTTTAGTATATATAGAATGTGACTGAGAATTTGATATGTTTAGCCAAAAACCAAAAGTCATTAGTTGTTTTTCTTGTTCATATTTTGGTCAAATTAACATTTTCTAAAACACCAAAATACAAAGCGTGTAGAAAGCTTGGTTTCAGAGAGATGTATGTTCAGCTATGATGATCGTCAATCTTGCATCACAAAACATAGTTGACTAGGCCATTCTAGAGAATGTATTTTATTTATTTATTCTCTTCTTTTTTTTTTTCTGTTTTTTGTAGAAGTGTTTTATTTCTTATATAGGTTAAGCTTGGATTACGTTTACTGATTTCTCAAAGTTCAATTTTTTGTTTAAACTGAACAAGGGACAAAGATATGAGTATTTTGCTGTTTTTGTTATCTTAAATTCTAATCCAACTTATTGAATTGTTGGTATAAATTCCTGCTTTCAAATGAAATTTGGATCATATTTGTATAACATGTAACCCTTGATATATCATTTTGCAAACTAAACCCATTGTTAAAAAGCATCACAAAAATTCTCTCCTCTAGTGAGACCCTTTCTCACCATGGTGTGAGTGACTTTCGTTTTTGATTTTCTGCGTCCCCCCGGCCTTTGTCATGGTTAGGGTCGGTGGCAATCCATTGACTTGTCTTTATCTTCTTCTTTTTCTTTCTCCTACTGTTTGTTGTAATAATCTCAGCCCTGTTTTCATCCCGATATTCCCTTCACGATCTCATTTTCCTGTTACTTTTTTTGCCTCTGTTTTCACCATCTTGAGCGTCAAATTTCGATCACTTGTTTCCTCCATCTCATTCGGTCCTTTCCCATGTACCATCTTCATCACCTGGCTCCATCATCTTTCCACAAATCCTATTTTCGACTCCACTATTTATTACTACGATTGTCGCTTTTCTATGGGAGGGTGTGCAGAGCTTTGGCTCGGGTTTTTGCACCACCACCTTTGTTGGCCCTTATTTGTTCTTCCAGTGTTCGTCCTTGTTGGCGATGTCGTTCATGGGATCTCTCTTCCCACGGGCGTCCTTTGTTCTATGACGATGATCATTTTGGTGGTTCATGGAGGATGGAGCGGCTTTTTTCTTCCTCAACTCAGGGACTCTTGATGGTGTGATGGCAGGTCCTTGTGGCGGGAGATGGATTATGCTCGCTATGGGGAGTTTCGGCGATTGGAGGAACAACTACAGTAGCTGTTGTTGCTTAGGGGTTCTTCTCGTGTGGTTTGTATCTGTTGGGTTCCAAAATTACTATGGGCTTTGTAAATGTGTGTTTAATGGGTCCATTTTATCCTCCGTACTTAGTGTGTATTTGAGCCCTTTATGTGTAATATCAATGTCATTACCTGCCATAAACCCAATTAAAGACTAGGATAACAGATCAACTCCCAAACAAAGTATCCAACATTTTGAATCACTGGGAAAGGGGAGTCCAGATCTTCTGCACCCAAATCCCCTGTGGCCCCTCTGTGTCTTTGTTTTTTGGTTGAGGATTTGGTTTATTTTTTATTATTTTAATTATTATCAAGTTAACATTAATTATGTTTAGTTCAAAAAGCAAAGGCACAGAGGGGCCACAGGGAGATTTGGGTGCAGAAGATTTGGACTCGGGAAAGGGAGCAAGAAATTATTTCACGGGTGGATTGGAATCTGTATTCTTGAAGGCTGCCTCCACAGGGACAACTCATAAGCACTGAAATTTTCAATTATAAGGAAGATAATTAAAACCCAAATTCTACCTAGACTTGAAAATTATAAATCCCAAAAAATAAAGCTAAACAATCAAGCCACAAAAGCTTCTAGGCCCTGGTTTGATACTGAGGTGATTCTGAAAAAAATGGCTATAAGCTTTTTTTATGTTTGGTAAACATTCAGCTTCAGCTTTTTTTTCACAGTTTTGGGTTAAAAAAAAAAGCCAAAAACACAAAGCTGCAAAACCCAGCTTTGAAAAACCAGCTTTTTTTTCACATCTGTTTTACATAAAAGTTTATCAAACACTATAATACTGCTTTTTTTTTTTTCAAAAGAACTTTTACAAAAAAGTTTACCAAACACTCTGCTGCTTTATTTCACAGCTGCTTATTCTCACAGCACAACAGAAACAATTTTTTTTCAAAGCACAGCAATACCAAACCAGGTTTAGGTGCAAGTGCAAAACCTCAAGTTTTAGGCGTAAAAAAAGAAGATGGAATTGAGAAAATCCTCTTGCTTTGGTTTCCTTGCTGGGAAATTGTCATTGATGACCTTGTTGTGGCACCACTGACCCTTGGGGTTGCAGAAGCACTGTGATTCCAACGACAGGTTGTGAATGTTCAGACGACAAGGAAGAAGATGGACTTGAGAAATCGAAGTCTGATATAATACTAAGGCTATTGACGATAATATAAAAGTATAACGAAGTTAACAACGTCGCTTGATGTTTCAACTTTCAAGAGTGTTTTAAATGAAAAAAAAAAATGATAGAATCAGATATCCAATTTTCATTGGTTCGGTACTCCACTTATAAATGTTGAGATGGGGTTTCGAAACCTTGAAAAATTCATCATCAAGATATTATTCTGGATATGCGTGGTCTACATGTATCCAATATCGTCAAACTAACAGACTTTATAACAAAAATTACAAATACCAATGGTGCATGTTTGGTTATAACATAATTATAATTCGTGGACAAATTCTAAAATTGAGTGAACAAATCCTAAATTTTACTTTTACTTTTATTTATATTTATATATATACATATATTAAATATGTGAAAAGTGTTGCGAAGGGATAGTAGAATAGAGAGAAGGTCCGCTGGAGAAGAGAAAATGAGTGAAGGGTTGAGTAATGCCTTTATTTATCGTAATAGCTGCTTTATAGACTATAAGTAATATAAATCGTACAAAAAAAAATGATCTTCTTATCGCAAACATATTTAGAATAGGAATGTGATTGTGTACATCCTAGGGAATTTGGGAAAGTATCTTATATTTCTTTTAGAAGTAGATTATCTATTAAATGTTGTAATCCTAAAGGGATAAGTTTTTACCTATCCTACTACTATAAATAAAGGCACAAGAGGGTGAATCAAACACACCTCACAATTAAATCACTCTCTTCTCTAACCATAGCCGGACCCCTCTCTCTAAACCCTAGATCGTTCAATCAAATAGGCCTACTATACGTTATCAGCACGCTCTTGCCAGAAGTTGAGGAATTTGAGGAATCGTAGGGGGAGGCTATCTGTAAGATCCCACATCGCCCAGGGGTGTGGATCTTCTATGCCTTATATGTACATTCTCATCTCTACCTAACACGAGGCCTTTTGGGAGCTCACTGGTTTCGGGTTCCGTAGGAACTCCAAAGTTAAGCGAGAATGGGTCATAGCATTCCCAAGATGGGTGACCCACTGGGAAGTTCTCGTGTGAGTTCCCAGAAACAAAACCGTAAGGACATGGTCGGGGCCCAAAGAAGACAATATCGTGCTACGGCGGAGTCAAGCCCTGGATGTGGTGGGGGCCCGGGCTGGGATGTGACACTATCTTCTACAAAATTCAAAGGCTTATATTCGTTTTCTGCTAATCAGGTACACTTAAAATAAAAGAAGATCTTTGAAACGTCCACGAAGCATGAAAACATTCACCATGATGCACGAACCCTTCTATGTTTATACTTTCCTTAGGATATATATATATATATATATATATTGTATATGTTCATATATTTGTTTCATGCATCGCACAATTAAATTGTTATGCGGAATATGTGAGTCAAAGTATCAAATTAAATTAAAAGCATATTTAGAGTTTCCTAAACCCTAGGGGATTTTGGAAAAAAAAAGGGAAATTGGACATAGTATGGCACCATCCATGCGACACAACATCGGCAGCAGCCCTTTGGGCTTTGTTGCACATGTATGGACCCCCAGGCCTTCGGCCTGATTGACTGGCATGGGCCAGAAGCCCAAGTTCTATCTCTATGAAGGCTTGCAGCCTTCCTGGATCTAAACCAAACCCACGACAAACTTTGCTTGCTGGGTCTTTGTCTCGCATATGCCCAGGCTCGCAGACTTGCTCCCTCTGGTGCTAGCCCACTTGATTGGGCTTAGTTTTTCTTACAGCTCGCAACACAGGAAGCCAGCCTATGTGGCTACGAACCCACACGCCAGCCCATGGGGCTGGGCTTTGTCCTCCCACAGGCCAGATTGTTGTTGGACCTGCTTCCGTGCATCCCCCTTCGACCCAAACTAAAACCTAGCTGCGGGTGGGGTTTCTCCCACCCCCCCTGTGGCCTGCAGCCCACTCCCGAGGCGTCTTTAGGGCCTTACCTTTTACTTAAGGCACCTAACCTGAGCCCAATTATTTTTAAGGGCTATATTTTTGACCTAATAATATTATTTAGCTTCTACAATCGATCCTGTATGGCTCGATTTATTGAATTAATTAAAAGAGACCTACAGTCCATTAATCTGATAATGAATCCAAAATTAATGACCCGAAGATCACTTTTGGACATTAACAATTCAATAATTTATTTTTATACTTTGAACGGTGACATACTTTGTTAGTAACAAAGCTCTCACACTTGAGTTCTCGAAGAACCTCAAATCCGCTATATTCAAATTAGTATATTGCATTATGTGTTTCTTGCAGGAACCTCTCATTATGAACTAATTGTTCATAAAACTAAATTGAACTTGTAGTTTCAAATTTAGTGCCTTTGAAACCCGAAGTTTTCATTCAAAACATACCACATGAAACCTGTAGTTTTCATGCATAAATTAGACCAATACATGTCTATAGAACCTGTATGTTCTACAATATATGTCTATGGCTTACCATATGACTAATCACGTTTTTCCCTCTATTTTAGGGACATGTCGAACTTGAACAAGCTTGATTTCTCCACTCTAGAAGTCTTTAGAAGAAACTATCTGAAGTGGGTTCAAGACGTGAAGCTCCATTTCACTGCAAAGGGTATTAGAGCCACCATCGAGGCACCTATCGCTGACAAACCTGTTGACGAAGCTAAGAAGGCTACTGCAATGATCTTCATTTAAAGACATATCCATGATGCACTGCAGACTGAGTATCTCGCTGAGGAAGACCCACGCACCCTCTGGCTTGCTTTGGCCGACCATTTCGATCACCAGAAAAACATATACTTGCCTGAAGGAAGACACAATTGGCATCATTCTTCGCTTGCAGGACTTTAAGTCCATGAATGAATACAACTTTGAAGTTTGTAGAATCCGTTCATTGTTGAAATTCTGCAAAGTGGAACTAACCGAATCAGATCTCCTGGAGAAGACCTATTCGACCTTCCATGCCACCAATATTGTCTTTTAGCAACAATATAGGGCATATAAATTCACCAAGTTTTCGAATTTGATCTCTACTTTACTTATCGCCGAAAAGCAGAACCAGCTTTTGATGAAGAATCATCAAGCTCGACCCACTGGCTCGAACGTCGTGACTGAAGCGCATGCAACCTATTCTAGTAATCATAAACGACGAAATAATCGTCGTGGCTGTGGCAATGGACGGCAAGCCCTACCATGGGCCCAAGGTCAATAGAGTGCCGCACTTAAAGGAATAAATGTGACCTAACGGTGTCCACCACTAGTCCCTAAGGCCCCAAACTTAAAAAACAAAGGCAAAGCTCCCGTTCAGGCTGATTCTACTGAACTGGACATGTGCTATCGTTGTGGATCAAAGGATCATTGGTCACACGTATGCCGAGTTTCTCCTGAGGCTATTGCCAAGTATCATTCCCGTCGT
This sequence comes from Cotoneaster glaucophyllus, assembly GCA_036320875.1. Lineage (NCBI taxonomy): Eukaryota > Viridiplantae > Streptophyta > Magnoliopsida > Rosales > Rosaceae > Cotoneaster > Cotoneaster glaucophyllus. The sequence goes on from CM070070.1 coordinate 7,953,559, forward strand.
GAGTCTAACTTTGCACATGTGGATCATCCGGAAGATGCAACTACATCAATATAGATATCAGTTTTTCAGGAGGCGTCAACGCCTATAGATGAATAAATTAGACATGTTTTTAGGGTGTTTACCCCTAGTGGCCGAACCCACTAGGAGTGGTCGGCCATACCCCCTTATTTTTCTAGGTTTATGGTTTAATTTTGAACAATTTTTCTAAGTATTTGGAATAATTTGTTTGGTTTTGGTTTGTTTTGAATTATGGATTGTTATTTGAATGGATATTATTGTCTCAAATTGCTTAATTGAATGAATGGACTTTATATTTATGCATGTGACCAATTCAATCAATTTATTTGTAGGTATGTCTAGTTGGGAAGTTAGTTGTCTGGCAGATAGTGCAACCACGCACATCATCTTGCATTAAGGAGGCACTCTATTCTCCAAGTTCTGGAAGAACGTTGCTGAGTTTTAGAGATTTTCGAGATAATCAATATCATCTTGAAACCACTGAAGATCATGGTTCTGAATTTCTTTGTATCACTTCGTACGAATATGGCCAGAAGCATATTCACGAGAAGATGGAACGTCTGCCGAGTGGGTTGTACATCATAACCATTCGCGGCATAGAAGCCCATAGTGTGGCCGGCCCTCTGCCTGAGTTCCAAGACACTTTGTTGCTCTGGCATGACTGTTTGGGACATCCTGGATGTGACATGATGCGCCGTATCCTCAAATCTTCACACGGGCATAAGTTACATCCCTATGTTGGAGTTCCGCCATGCAAAGCGTGTTTTTTAAGGAAGTTGAATACTCAACCCTCCCATACAAAGATTATTCATAAGCCCCCTAAATTTCTTCAGATGATTCAAGGGGACATTTGTGGACCTGTCCAACCAACTTGCAGACCATTTAGATATTTTATGGTGTTGGTTGATGCATCGACACGATGGTCACATGTTTGCTTGTTGTCCACATGCATCGTTGCGTTTGCTAAACTCCTAGCTCAAATCATTAAGCTAAGGTATCACTACCCTGATTATCCGATTAGGTCGATTCAACTGGATAACGTTGGAGCGTTTACGTCACAAACTTTTGACGATTATTGCACGTCAGTAGGGATTGATGTGGAACATCTTGTGCCCCATGTTCACACCCAAAACGCCCTGGCAGAAACTTTCATAAAGGAATTTCAATTAATAACTCATACTTTAGTTATGTGAACCAAATTGCCGGTATCTGCTTGGGGCTATGCAATATTGCACACAACTATGTTGGTCCGCCTGAGGCCCACCGCAACTCAACCACATTCACCGTTATAGTTGGGCACTAGATATGAGCCTAACATCTCGCATTTACAGGTGTTTGGGTGTGCCATTTATATGCCAATATCGCCACCACTACGTACCAAAATGGATCCTCAGAGAAAAATGGGAATCTATGTCAATTATGATTCGCCATCAATTGTTCGCTACTTAGAACCCTTGACAGGAGATCTCTTTACTGCACGTTTTGCGGATTGTCACTTTGATGAGACAATCTTCCCGTCGTTAGGGGGAGATAAGCATGCTAACGTTCCCGTAGAACACAGCGAATTCTTGTGGTATGCTCCCACTATGTCTCATTTAGATCTCAACACTGTCTAGTCTGAAACTGAGGTGTGACGAATTATAGATCTTCAGAGCATTGCTCAAAGCGTGCCGGATGCTTTTAATGATCTAGCAAAGGTGACAAGATCACATATACCGTTGCAAACACACCTGCAAGGATAGATGTACCCCACGTACGTCCACAACCCGCCTGGGAAGGCCGGATCGTCCCCGAAGGTGGGGAGACCTCACCTTCCACGTTGCAAGGTACATTGGCGGCTAGCCAATCACCTGCTCCGACCCTAAAGTGTGGCAGACCCCTTGGTTCAAAGAATTCACAACCCCCGGAAAAGGAAAATGGCACCAACTAGTGACCCTAGTTTGAATCCAACCATTGCTCACTCATCCGTTCCAACACATGGGGTTATTCTAGATTACGGTGATGTTTTAGACGAAACATGCCGGCCTCCCGAGAATCGTGAGATTTCGGTCCACTATGTAGTATTTTATAAGGTTTCGAATAAGAATGAGATGATCATCGACGATGTATTCGCGTACCCAGTAGCTACAGACATCATGCTTAACGATGACATTGAACCAGGTTCCGTCGATGAATGCTGACGTAGAACCGATTGGTCAAACTAGAAACAAGCAATCCAGGTTGAACTCGATTCGCTCGCGAAACGTAAAGTGTTTTGACCTATCGTTCCTTCACCACCACGCGTGAAGCTCGTTGGCTACAAGTGGGTTTTCGTGAGGAAGTGTAATGAGAAGAATGAAATAGTGTAATACAAAGCACGCCTCGTAGCTCAAGGATTCTCTCAACGCCCTAGAATTGATTACGAGGAGACGTATTCCCTCGTAATGGACGTTATAACGTTCTGCTACCTAATCAGTTTGGTAGTTTCTGAAAAACTGAATATGCAGTTTATGGACGTGGTAACCGTGTATCTCTATAGGGATCTAGATATGGAAATATACATGAAAGTTCTAGAAAGATTTCCATTGACTGGTTCAAATAGTTCTAGACCATGGAACGCTCTCTCAATTAGGTTGATGAGGTTACTCTACGGATTGAAACAATCCGGGCGGATGTGGTATAACCGTCTAAGTGAATATTTGACAAGTCAAGGTTATGTGAACAACGAATTATGCCCATGCGTGTTCATAAAGAAGTCACATTCCGGATTTGCAATCGTTGCAGTTTATGTCGATGACATGAACGTCATCGGGACTCTCGCAGAGCTTGAGGAAATTGCTGCACACTTGAAATCGGAATTTGAGATGAATGATCTTGGGAAAACTCGATATTGTCTCGGCTTGGAGATCGAGTATTGTTCGGATGAAATCTTAGTACATCAATCGAACTACACCCAAAAGGTGTTACATCGTTTTAATGAGGATAAAGCGAAACCTTCGAGTACACCTATGATCGTTCGGACTCTAGATGCTAAACGAGATCCATTCCGTCCAAAGGAGGATGAGGAAGTGATTTTGGAACCTGAAGTTCCGTACCTAAGGAAAATTGGGGCTTTATTGTACTTGGCTCAGTGCACTAGACTCGACATCTCTTTCGTTGTGAATCTTTTGGCAAGATACAGCAATGCGCCCACACACAGGTACTGGAATGGTGTTAAAGACATTTTTCTGCTACCTCAAGTGTACTACGGATTTGGGCTTGTTCTATACACGCGAATCTCCGAGTGTTGCCGGCCCCCTATGGTTCTCGGATTGATTCTCGCCTTGTTGGTTACGCAGATGCTGGATATTTGTCTGACCCACATAGAGCACGTTCTCAAACGGGTTATGTCTTTACTATTGGAGACCACTATATCTTGGAGGTCTACCAAGAAAAAGCTAGTTGCGACTTCGTCGAACCATGCTGAGATTGTAATACCCTGAAAAATTTAAATGTATGAATTGGATATTCATAGTTATGAATATGTGAAAAAGAATTGAGAAATTATATTAATTGATAAGAGTTTGGTTTTAAATTAAACTAGTTACAAGGTTTAAAGTTTGGACATTAATTATTTAAAATACATAGACTTTTCAAGGTTACAATTTATATATTTGAATAGAGCTCGATCTCATGAACGCGTAGGCGTAAACCGTTCGTGAAACGGAGTTATAACGAAGAAGTTATTAACGTTCAAAATCAAGGCTATTTTGGTAATTTTTAGGTCCCTTTAGAAAGCTCCAGAAAATTCTGGAGTTATGTAAAATGCCACATGTGTGGCTGGGATTAAAGGGAGACAATGGGTTGGATGACTGTGATTAAAAGAAAGGGTTAGAAATGAGAGAAAGGGGGAAAAAAAAAGGGAGGAACGGACGAAGGAGGGGGGAGAAAACAAGAGAGAAAGGAGGGAAAAGAGAAGGAGGGGAGAACCGGATCCCTTCGACCCGCGACCCAACCCGGTCGGATCTTTTGATCCCGGCCACCTTAGACGACGGGAAGGGAGGAAAATGCAGGGGGGTGCCGGTGTCTCTCCCTTCGAACCTACGAGTTTTGAAACAAGTTCCTCCAATTACCACCACCTTTGGACTCCCCTTGAGGTCTAGAACAAAGCCCAAACAAGTGTTGGAGCATCGGAATCGATTCGAGGACGAATTGGAGAACACCCACATATAGGGTTCCGTACGGGTTTGATGAAATTGAAGTGTTTTTAGGCCAAATTAGACTTGGCCACAGGTATAAAGTTTGCTCTACTCTTTGAGATCTTCAATTCTGTAATTTTTGAGATTTTTTAGAAATAGTTGAGTTTTCCGGCAAGCCGGGGCGGCAGACCGCCACCCACGGCGGCTGGCACGGCGGTGCACGGCCAGGGAGCCGACATTTGTGTGTTTTTATGTGAATTTGGTTATTCTAATTTTATTTTGGAGATTTAAGTGTTATAGTTTCATGTTTGGTATGATATATATATATATATATAGGATTAAGTAAAGACATTCGATTTTGATTAACCTTTGGGAATCTTGAACTACGAATGGCTTGATCCCTGTTTAGGGTACGTAGGCAGTCTAACGAGATGTTAGATGCAGCCATATAATTAGTGAGAAACTAATATTTAGTTGGATTCGGTACGTAAGAGAAGAAAATAGAAACAAATTATAAAGTAGTGGACTAATTGTATGTTTTGGTAATTAAATATATTAGTTATAGATTTGAGATTAAATTGAAATTGGTAGCAAATTAATCAAGTTTTTTGTTGGGCCTACACTAACATTATTAATTTCCGAAATAAACTAGTATTTCGGGGCGGGGCGTGACAGAGATTCTCGCCCTACATGAAGCATCGTGTGAGTGCTTTTGGCTAAGAGAAGTCATGGAACATATTCGAAGCACTAGTGATCTTACATCAGTCGTTGACCTTCCTACTACGATCTTTGAAGACAATGCAACATGTATCGAGCAGTTGAAGAATGGATACATCAAGGGAGACAACACCAAGCACATAGTGCCGAAGTTCTTTTACTCATACCATCAGCAGCAACATCAGAACATTGAAGTCAAGCAAATCCGTTCCCAAGACAACTTGGCTGATCTCAAGACAACTTGGCTGATCTCTTCACCAAGTCGTTGCCTAAGTCTACTTTTCAGAAGCTCGTCTAAGGAATCGGTATGCGTAAATTATCTAAGTTGAATCGCTTGTAGTTCTCTTATTTAGAAGTTATGTCTAACTCAAAGGAAGTATCTAGAAGCATACTCACATGATCTTAATGTACTCTTTTTCCTACGATTAGAAGCAATTTTTCCACTGAGTTTTTGCTACCTAACGAGGTTTTAATGAGGCATCCATCCTGGGATAATCATACTCCGTTGAGTTCACTGCTTTCTTCCTGTTTGACGTTTGTTTTAGACATTATGCATACTTCTCACTTTTCTCCTTAGTCTATGGGTTTTCCACATGCCTTGGGTTTTACCGTAGCGAAGTTTTGTGAGTTTTACTACAAATGCATACTTCACTTAAATTTGAGACTCGCGATCACCAGTTGTGCCAATGACTTCATCAACTATTCTACCTTATCTGCTGAAGATCTGATGCGATGGTCTGTTGAGTATTTACACACTTAAGGGGGAGTGTTATAGTCATATTTAGAATATGAATGTGATTGTGTAAATCCTAGGGAATCTGGGAAAGTATCTTATATTCCTATTAGGAGTAGATTACCTATTAAATGTTGTAATCCTAAAGAGAAAAGTTTTTACTTATCCTACTACTATAAATAAAGGCACAATGGGGTAAATCAAACACACATCACAATTAAATCACTCTCTCTTCTCTCTAACCATAGCCGCCCCCTCCCTCTAATTCTTATATCGTTCAATCAAATAGGCCTACAACACTTCTAAATATTATTGAGTTCTTACTTCTAGTTTACACAACTCAAACTAGTTATAGAGCTTGTTTTGAGGTGCTTTTTAAAATGACTGAAATCATTTTTGTTGAAAATATGTTTAGAAACAATCCTTAGTAAAAATGCTAGTTAATTCTGAAAAAGCACTTAAAAGTTTTTTCTGGAAGAATCACATAACTAATGTTTCTTGTAGAAAACACTTCAAATGCTTTTGAAACTAAAAAATATTTTCTTTAAAAACACTTTTAAATATTTTAACAACACATCAAAATCAAAATGAGCTCATAAATTATTATTCACAATTCCAAATTGTAATGCGCGTTGGATAGTCTGTGTGCGTGTGTGTACACGTGCTCATTGTCAGTATGTCATGTGCTTCTCCCTCGTCTCCCTGAGTTTTGATCTCAATCAGCTTCCCAATTTTTGAACCGAACCACCCACACCCCACCACCACAATACTCTCTCTCCGTCCCCACAACCTCTTTGTTGACTTTTACCTCCATTTTCACACCTTCACTTGACTTGACCAAACTCCCACCTCCACTTCCACACACTTAACAACTAATACAGATCACAAAAGAAGAAGAAAGGAAGCAGAGCAGTGGCATGTAGCTCTCATCAATGGGCTGCTTCCAGTCCAAAAACCCCCGCCTCCCTTCCTCCGACAAAGCCCCTCCGCCACCAGATCCAGGTTTCACTCCTTTTCCTTTGTGGGTTTCGATTATTTTTGTGTTTAGCAAAAACCCAATTGAAAATTATGAACAAAATGATTTATTTGTGTTTGAAATTTGAACCCAATATCTGTATGATGGTGTGAAAGCCAATGAAGTGGAATTGGAAGATGAACAAGCTGTTCCTGCATTCAAAGAGTTTGGACTGGCAGAGCTGAGAACTGCCACCAATGGGTTCAACTCTAAACTTATTGTCTCTGAGAGTGGGGAGAAGGCCCCCAATGTTGTTTACAGAGGGGAGTTAAGAAACAATCGATTTGTCGCCATTAAACGCTTTTCTAAGCTGTCTTGGCCCGACCCAAATCAGTTTTTGGTATGCCATTGTCCACTGAGTTTGTGCATGTTATGTGTTTGTGTTTATATGCCTGTATGAGTTTCTGAGCTGATGGAGGTGTTTGTGTTGTATCTGGATGTAGGCAGAGGCGGCTGGGGTTGGCAAGGTTAGGCACAAAAAATTGGTGAATTTGATTGGGTGTTGTGCTGAGGGAGATGAGAGGCTGTTGGTGGCAGAGTACATGCCTAATGATACTCTCTCCAAGCACCTCTTTCACTGTATGTTTCTATCGTTCTTGTATGTATTTGTGCTTATAAACTATAAAAATATGAATGTTGCTAATATTGTCTAAGCCTCATAGCGTTGGGACATATTATATAATGTAGTTTTGCTTTGGTCATTCTTCTAGTTGTAACTTGTAACTCAATGCAAATACTTTGGAAGTGAAGTGATCTCCAATCGTGAGTCAGCATGGTCATCTGTGTCCAAGGACTCTCACTAGGCATTTAGCTGTAGATATAGTCCTTTTCTGGTTTGAATTTGTGTACCTCGCATGTTCTGTAATTTGCATCTTTGTTGTAGGCTTCCCCTCCCGGTGAATGCACCCACATCTATCCTACCTTCTGCCAATGTCTAAAAGTAATAAGTCACCAATGATTCAGACCTTGCAAACGCTAGATTCACTATGTTGATATCCTGCAGCCTAACTTAGTGGTGTTTGTTTATACTATTTCTACAGATTAGGATTCCCTGCACTCTGCTTGGATTTTAATCTTTATGTGTTTTCATAGGAAAGAGTTTTAACTATGCCTTGATGGGTTAGCCGATTAGTTAGTTCAGAAGAATTTCCTCTTCTCTTCGTAGTATTGAAGTCCTGTCCTTAACTAGAAGGCCTTTCACTGCCAAAATTAGGCTAATTGAACTCATATTGTAACTGTGCTTCTCTGGCTTAACTTTTCTGGACGATGAGCTCAATTATTTTCTGCTAGCATATTCTATTGTCACTGAGCATGGATAACTTGATTGTCTTAAGATTTTGTTTTCCTGTTTTCCTTTTTTGCGTTTATTCTTTGAGTCACAGTTAAATTTGGTTTCCCTTATTCATTAGTTTTTCTAATATATGATACAGGGGAGAAACAGCCATTGCCATGGGAAATGCGCGTTAGAATTGCATACTATATTGCACAAGCCCTTGATCATTGCAATACAGAAAACAGAAAACTGTATCATGACTTAAATGCATACAGAGTTCTTTTTGATGAGGTATGCAATATCCAAACACACTGCTTTAGTGTTTAACTGACTTCCAAACCTAATTATTGGAACCAAGGTTGGGGCTTACCGAAATTTCTGTAGTTTGCACATACAGAGTTTTCTTGGAAGAGGTACAGATCATTCAACACAATAAGTTGCTAGTAGGAAATTCATATTTATTTGCTTTAGTGATTCATTAACTTCAAAACCTAATTATTTAGATCAGGGTTAGCGCTTACTGAAATTTGGTAGTTTATACACGTGTAATGTTTATGTGTTCATTTGTGCATAATAACAATTAAAACACACAGAGTATAGTGAGTATGCAGTTGAGAGAGATTGTTCAGAAACAAATCTAACAAATGATATTTGAATTTCAAATTTCCTATCTCTTGGCCATCCTGGGTGGTTCTCACTTTAAGGAAATAATGGTCTGCCTAGCCAATATGTGATTAAGGGGAAACCTCGAGGTTCTACATGTTCTGTTTCATGCCCTGATTCAATTGTGACCCTTTATTATCAAATAGTTCCTTATTGAACTAGAAAAAGAAACTTCCTTTTTGTGACATCAAGGGAGCATATTTTGTGGTGTTAGTAACTTAGTATTGAACTTATCTGAATTATTGTTGAACTTAATATTTGACTGGATCACAGGATGGTGACCCGCGGTTATCTAGCTTTGGTCTGATAAAAAATAGCCGAGATGGTAAAAGCTATAGCACTAACTTGGCTTATACTCCACCTGAATTTTTGCGGACAGGTATGCCACGTTGTTTAGCATACATTACTGGAGGTTTCTTATAGACTCTTGCATGTGGAAAGATTTCAGTATGGTGATGTTTGATCTTATGTCATCATGGTTAGTAATATTCATCAGAGCAGAATATAAAGTAACTGAAGAACAATAATGATTTTTACATTAAACAAAAAAGAAAATGTTTAAAAAAAGAAGGGAAAAGATCAAATAAGCTGTCACAGACTTTAAAATCAAGGGACCAATAAGTAAATCTTGGAACCTGTCTCGATGTCTCCATTGAAACATGTGAGTTAGAACAGCAAGAAAGTGGATCAAGATGTGAACTATTGTCTCTAAAATTTACATTTTGTTATCCTGTGCTTTCTATGGTGTGAGCATTACCATTTACCAATGTAAGAAAGACCCAGAGGGTTCTATTCTCTAATTCTCCTATGTGTGGTCTTCCATTTTCCATCCAAAGGAAGTGAAGTCGGTCTCGTTTGAAACAAGAGGAATTATTTCTGCTTCTAATGCTTGATTTTGTTACATGATGAGTCTTGTTAAAAATCAAAATGCTAATAATTGATACAATTCAGTTAGCGGCTTAGCGCTCTCTCATGGATAGGAAACTAAATTTTATTAATGGAAAAAGGAAGAATGCGAGTGTGGGCAGATATCGACTGAGCCTGATGAGCTAAATACCTGCTTCCCCCACCATTACGATGAACTATAACAGATAGAACATCCACAACCCCATTTACTGCGACAAAATAGAAAAACAGCAGCATTCCAATCATACAATATGCAGAAAAAGAACCATCCAAACTCTCGAAAGTTTAACATGTAGCAGGACTGTGATAATTTCTTGTATGTTTCTGATAGTGGCTATTACGGAAATACCATTATCCATTTTACATAATAAAACGTTTGGTTTTTGCAGGTAGGGTCATTCCAGAGAGTGTGATCTACAGTTATGGGACTGTTCTTCTTGACCTTTTGAGTGGAAAACATATCCCTCCAAGCCACGTATGCATTCTTCCCATATTTATCTTTACTATTCTGTACTATCTCAACCTTCATGACAGTTTCGTTCTTATTTTTCTTTTTGGGTTAAGCATGACAGTTTCACTCTTTAGTTCAATCATGTAATTTTTTTTTATTGTCGAATCATGCTGACAAGGGTTAGAAGGGTAAAATATCTGGTGCCAGTGGGAGTTGCCAACCCCCACTATATTTCCTCCAAACACAAAGGATAAGTGTGTCATTGTGAGCTCCACTTGCATATTCACTCTATAGATTGTCAGTTAGAAAACAAAAAAGAATTAAAGATATGTTGTTGGGGTCAATGCTAAAGAGAGTGGTTTGAATTTTAAGTAATACAAGAATGTTTCCTTAAATAGGCATTTTCCTGTCATTCCAAACATGGTTCTCAGAGCAGCACCACTAGGTACGAGCATTGTCTGTTTCGTTGGTATACTCCATCCCATTTTGAAATTTTTTTCTTATAGACTAGTTATAACTTATAACTCCGCCTGTGTAAGTTTATCTTAGATTGCCGGTCCCAAGCCCGGATAAAGGAGGATGGGGAGGGCGTCAGGTAGTCGACAGCCGGCACTCCTAGGTTACGTCGAATCCTTATGAAAATGAATCCAGAACAAAATCGAGCTAAAGCTAGGGCGTCACCCTTAAGTGGCGCGCTGTGTGGCCCAAGCACAGTGATAAGTGAGCAAGGGTCGCTGTATCTCCATCGGCGCCCGGATGTAGTGTTAAATGAGCAAGGGGCCCATAGAAACTTCTTTTTGAACGACTCCACTCGAAGTTGTGTGGAAGCATATGCTCCTATCAACTTTACACAGGACACAAAAAAGAAGTGGATCTAAGGGAGGATATGACACAAGACCGAGCACAATGGCGTTCTAGGATTCATATAGCCGACCCCACTTAGTGGGAAAAGGCTTTGTTGTTGTTGTTGTAGACTAGTTATAACTTATACCCAAGCTAGGGATGGGAGACTTAGGAGTACTTGCACCATCTGCATGTTGAATTAAAACTAAATACTTGAGCATGGAATACGAGGATATAATGCAGTAGTAATAAACAAAAATAAAACCCAAATGGATGCACCAAATGTGTATGGGACCGACTCGACCAACAAAATAGACCGTCATTAATTTCAGTATTTATATCAAGATACACTGTCTTTCTCAAAGCAGTCAATATATCAAACAATTGTTTGAGCCTAGTGTTCTTCATGAGAAGGCTATTGAGGGCCATATAGTTGGTTGTGAATAAAATAACACCAAGGCCCATTAACAGACCATGATTGTAGCTACACTGTTAACTATTGTTCTACTTGGAATTGCCTGCTTGACTCCAAGTTCATTGGCCTGTCTTTGCAATTATTATAGTGTTTTGCTGCCTTTAGTGATTGGGGCAGACATGTCACTTGCAACTTCTTACTTTGTGGAATTAACTTGTTATTTTCTAGGCATTGGATCTCATAAGGGGGAAAAGTTTGTTATTGTTAATGGATTCATCCTTAGAAGGACAATATGCCAATGAAGATGCAACTGAATTGGTTGAATTGGCCTCAAAATGTCTTCAGTATGAGGCTAAAGATCGACCTGAGATCGCATTTCTTCTGTCAGCAGTATCCCCCCTCCAAAAGCAGACAGAGGTATTTTGAAGAGTTACGGAGTCTCATTGAAAACTAGGATTTTGTGATGACTTGCCCTGCAATTTGTTCATTTGTTTTATTTATACTTACTAAGATGTTCATTCGTTGAAACTGGTATTTTAGGTTGCATCACTTGTTTTAATGGGTTTATCAAAAACTCCAGTGGTGGTGCCAACCATACTTTCTCCCCTTGGGAAGGCCTGTGTACAGATGGACCTCTCTGCAGTTCATGAGATTTTGCTAAAGACTGGTTACAGAGATGAAGAGGGTGCAGAAAATGAAGTGAGTTTCTTATCTTCTCTATGTAGGTGAAGCACATTTATCTGGAAATAGCAAACTTAAATATGATTATCTTACCGTATTACCGAAAGAAAGAAGGCAATCTTCTGCCATTAAATAAAGTTTCGTGAGCAAATGCTGTAATTTTGCCTAAAACTTAGTTGATCCACGTCAGTGTTCTCTTTAGCTTCCATAACATCTCCCAAAATAGTCAGCCATCTTAAAATATGTAATTAGTAGTTAGTACCATTGTTTTCAAAGGCTTGTGGGTCGTGGTCTTACATAATGGTCCTTTTCATCGTAAATGTGTTCTATCTAAAGCTGTCATTTCAAGAGTGGACACAACAAGTGCAAGATATGTTGAATACCAAGAAATTTGGGGATATTGCGTTCAGAGACAAGGATTTTAAGAATGCCGTGGAGCACTACTCTAAGGTATTTTCTTTAATTTCCATTGTTCTTTACATTTACTTTTACTCTCTAATGCATAATTTGATTCCGATGATGTCATGGTCTAGGTAGCAATTTCCGTATTGAAATCTTGAAATGGGGATACTGCGTTCCTTGCAGCATCGTATGACTTACATGAAATTGTTTTCATCATCTTCTACGCACTTTGAGTAAAAGTCATTGAATGGAACAACTCTTACAATACCTTTATGGCTTTTAAAATCATATGAGCAGCAAATGACAGCTGAAAATTGAATAAAAGAAGTTTACCTGAACCGCGAGTACTTGCATACTCGGCAAAAAAAAATTGAATATCTTAGTGCCTTTGTATTTGTATGTGTCTTTAAATTTCTGATCCTTTTCAATGTACAGTTGGTTTCAATGATGTCTGTTCCTTCGGGTACTATATTTGTGAGGCGAGCGCTCTCCTACTTAATGATCGGGCAACCAGAATTAGCTTTGAGAGATGCCATGCAAGCTCAAGTGTGCTTGCCTGAGTGGGCAACTGCCTTCTACATGCAGGCTCTCGCCCTTTCGAAACTGGGAATGGAAACTGACGCTCAGGACATGCTAAAGGATGGAGCTTCCTTCGAAACGAAGAAGCAAAACAGCTGGCGCAATTAGATCACGAGGCTGATGAGATGGCAGTAACCAAGGCCTTTGAATTTTTTGCCACTTTTTCACCCTGATGTTGTTGCTGCAAAGGATCCGTGGTCGAGCGGAAGCAGGTTTCGTTTGGGTTATTTTCAGTTGACACTTCATCTTCTAGTTGTGAAAGTAGTCTTACACAAATGTATAAGCAAAAATTTGAAATAAGAAATTAGAAACTAGATGTGTAATCAGCTGTTCAATCAAATTTACAGTTATTTGCTTTCTACCTTGGTTTCTTGTTCTGGGGTATAAGAGCGGGAAGCTGGAATCGCTCTGATTGAGCATTGCATCCACGAAAGTCCACCACCGTTGCCAACGCCTCTCGTGGTACAAAACTCACGTCCACCATCTTTACCGGCCAGCCCACGTCCACCATCTTTACCGGCCAGCCCACGTCCACCATCTTTACCGGCCAGTTCACTATTTACTTAAATAGTGAACTGCCTTGACTTTTTTCTACCACTCTCCACCTATTGTGAATAGTAATTGTCATGGCACAAGCACTGTTCTAAAAATGCGGCGCTAGGCGGCTGGTCACTAGATCGTACTACTAAGTGGCGCCAAAACTTTAACTTTGTAACTTATCCTTGTAATCAAGTACATGATTCGCAAAGTTATCCACATAGATTAACACGGTGTTATAGACGGCTGACTACTAGACTATAGTACTAAGTGTCACCAAAACTTTAACTTGGCTCAAAACTTGTTAACTTATCCTTGTAATCAAGTACATGATTTGCAAAGTTATCCACATGGATTACGTCCTTCGTTGTCAACTTGTTCGAGAAAGTTAACAAATGTAAACAAGCAATTCTTGGTATTTTCTGGTATGCATTGCCTCCGCTTGGTCTTTTGCAGTTACTTTTGTTGTTTTCCTTGTTAGTGTTTTCGTAGGTTACAAATAGTTTGGTCCAAATCGTCTTCTTCTTGTTGTCAGGTTGGGTATTTCTGGTATTTTCTGCGCTTTTTATTGGCCTAACTTGGTGTTCTCTTTTAGGGCACATGCGTAAAAGAAAACAACAATTTTTAACACAAGTTTTTGTAGTCCAATTCGTAATGTATTTTAATGATTTGAATTGTTTATCTTTTAGGATATCATTCATAGATCATTCTTATAAAAATTTAGACAAAGAACCCTAAACCTTTAAGTCATATGGTTTCAGATTTAGGCGATTTTTGATAGACGTGATCTTTGAGAGAAAACCTAAAAGATAGACGGTTCGGATCGTTGATATACATTACGGAGTGAGCCACACAAAACACTTGTGTAAAGAAAGTAGAGCCACGAATCTGTATAAATATCTATATATAAAGTAAAGTGTCTTTTATAAGAAGATAATAAGTAAAGGAGGTTGAGCTAAGCTTCACAATTATTCGTAAGGGTAAATTACACAGAACTACCTCAACTATTTGATCATTAACAGTTTCATACCTCGTCTTTAAAAAGTTTCAATGTCATACCTTATCTTCGAATTTGTTGCAACGTCATACCTTCCGTCAGTTGTCCGTCAATTCCTATGTTAAATGCTGACATGGCTTGAGGCGATGCCCACCCCAGATTCCTTTCCTCCCCCTCCCCCCCAAAACCTTCCTTCCAAACCCAGAACCCCACCCCACCTCCCCCGCAACTCCCCACTGCTCTTCTCCCTCCCTTTTCTCCCAACCACCTCCCTCTCCTCCACTCTCTTCACCTCTCATCCCATTCAAAACTTAAAAAAAAAAAAAAAAAACAATCAGAGGGTCCCCATTACCTCTATCATTGAGGTTGTCAACAAGGTGGGACCTGATGAACCTAGCTTTGCCGATGACGACAATTCGCAGCCTCTGTTGGCCGAGCGCAACAGGGACGCGACACACCTTGGCATGGGTGGGCTTGGAGACGAGGTCGTGGGCGGTGTACAAGGTTCTGGAGACGGAGTTGGCGGCGGAGTTGGGATCGAAGGGGCCGAGGCGGGAGAGGGTGGGCTGTAGGATGAAGAAGGTGAAGCCGATGAGAATGCCGACGAGGATGAAGAGGAGGCACTGCTCCTTGAAGAGGTAGTTGATGGATCTGGGTGGCAGATTTGATGGATCTAGGTGGCAGGGGGGAGGGGATCTGAGTTTGGGTTTGGGTTTGGAATTTTTTAAATAAATTTTTTAATATTTAGTTAATATTTAATTTTTTTTTTAATTTTTTAATTTTTTTTAATAGAAAGTGGGTCCCGTCTGAAGCCACGTCAGCATTTAATGGAGGAACTGACAGACAACTGACGGAAGGTGTGAAATTGTAACAAATTCGTAGATGATGTATGACATTAAAACTTTTTAAAGACAAGGTATGAAACTATTAATGACTTTTTAAAGACGAGGTATGAAACTATTAATGACCCAATAGTTGAGGAAGTTCTGTGTAATTTACCCTATTCGTAAATAAATTGATGTCAAACTTAGTCATTGCAGAAGTCTTATCTAAAATCTTCTATTTACATGTAAAGAAGAACACCACGAGACCGTAATATTAGTTGCCAAACCAATACATTTGTTTTGCTTGAAACGCTGGTGTTTAGGAAAGAAAAACGTTGTATTGCACAAAGTTTGGTGCTAACTAATAATGCATAATGCATGTCAGTTGATATTATTTTATCATATGTGCATGTTCCGCTCGTTAATTTTGTATTAGTCACGATAACCACAGGACTCATAGTCATTGGTGATTAATAGTTATTATTAAACTTAAAAATCGAATTATATATGCTAAGACAGAAGATTAAGTTTAGATTTAACCAAGTGATATCAAGCCCACGATGTAAGTTAGGGAATGCTGAAATGCCTCTCATAGTCTTTCCGACCCTCGAAAATATAGATTATCGTGGCGAATCCACCTGCTAGTCCTTTTTGTAAAAGCCATATTTGTCGATTTGCCCATGAACTTGTATGGAGCTGCTAATTTCTCCATTGAACTTTAATTTTAGCCGATTACCCCCTTGAACTTTTATAATTAGCCGATTTCCCCCTTGAACTTTAATTTTAGCAGATTACCTCCCCGAATTTTTATAAATAATGACACACCCCGACCCAGAATGTCCTTTGGAACTCTTAATCGAGCTGTGCTGGCCGACACCTGGAAGATGACGAAGCCATAAAGTATAGTGACGTGAAAAATGTGAATAAATTTAAACTTAAAAGTGCCTAAATACAAGAGTGCGCTATGAGCGGGAATGAACCCATTTCGCATGCGACGTCAGAGCATAAGTAAAATACAGTAGTGTGGGTAAAGATCATACCCTCAGAGGTAGCCACCTATACTGAGATTTGCCAAGAATCCTCGTCGATATGAACTTTCAGCAGCTAAAACCTGGAGGGACGAAAAAACAAGGGTGAGTGGGTCTGAAAAATAAAGCTTCAATAAAAACCTTTTGAAAACTTCATAACCCCTCACTGTAAAACCCGTATAGTTTCCAGAAAATAATACTACATAAGTATGAAAACGAATGCATGAGTGCAGTGAAGATCGAAGCATGCCATGCCATAATGTCTCAACAATAATAAGTGTAAGCAAGGTATGAAACCAATATAAAATAGCATGCCAGTCGGAGTCTCCTAACGTGACCTGTACGACTGGACTTGTAGCTCATCAATCTGGAAAACCATAAGGTATATGTATATATACTATAAAAAGGAAAGGGCCTACTCACCTGGAGTCCACACGTCAATTTCCTAGCACGAATATCGAGACATCACGAACGATCGTCGCCTAGAACAAATATTCAATCACATCTCCGAATTCTTATCAATAGAACACGTAACTTACATAAAACACATCCCCAAGGACGTTCTAGAATGGTTTGAGACCCATTGACCAAAAGTCAACCATCGGTCAAAGATCAACGGTAGGGTCTTCAATCCTACGTAACTCGCTCTGGAAGATCCGCACATTGGATTTTCGATCCGTAACTTTCAAATATCCACATTATGCTTCTAAAGCATCATACTAAAGTTTCATTACGATCCAACTGTTGGATCTCTGCCAATTGCCAAAACCAAGTGGCGGTTAACGTTTTATTTAATGAACTTACAAATCCAATTCGGGAAGATCCGTACGTTGGATTTCCGATCCGTAAGTTTTTATGATACTCATAAATTACGTACTAAAACGTATTAAAGTTTGGTGACAATCCAACGGTCGGATTGTCGATTCAAATAATGACCAAGTGATGTAACGTGATGAAACTAGGTTCACAATAATCAAATCACGTCATATGGATGTCAAATCTGAGATCAAGATATCAATTTAGCATAGAATAGCATTGGCAGCCCACTGGCCACGCGTTGTCGCAGGTGGCGGTCGGCCGCCCCGACTCGTCCGAAAATTTAACTATTTCAAAAAATTCTCAAATTTTACCGGGATGAAGATCTCAATGAGAGGAACAACTTTCATACCTGTGGCCAAGGCCAATTTAGCCGAAAAAGCTCCAATTTTACTTAAATCCGTCGGAAACCCTAAAGAGGGTGTGCTTCGATTTGACCTCCATACTCACTCCGACGCCCCACCACTGCTTGGGCTTTGTTCCTGAGGTTGAGGGGAGCCTATTGGTGGTGGTGGTTGATGGAGTTACCTTCGGATTTGATGGATTGCCACCACGAAGCCGTCGCACCCACTGGTGCATTTCCTCCGAAATTCAAATCCAATCTCCTCAAATTTGATGTGGAAATGGTAGAGGAAGGGTCGAGATGATGATTAGGAGTGGTAGATCGGCCCATTTCGTCAGAAAAATGATGAAATTCGCCGGAGAAACCCACCGGCTACAACCGGGTCACGGGTAGCACGGGTCGAATTAGTTGGGTGCTCTGCATCTCCATTAGTTGGGCAGCAACCCCATCTGCTTTCTCCCTCATTTTTTTTTCTTTCTTTTCCGTCTCCTTGTCTCCCTTCCCTCATTTCTCACAAATGAATTTTAAAATAATAATATAATAAATAAGAGAAATATATAAAATAACAAATAGTAATCTTTACAAGAGTACTTTTCGGATTTGTAGTTCCGTAAAACCTCCGTCGTAGCTATGGTTTCAAATATGCTCGCATCTGCGCGTTCACACCATTGTGTACTTCTGGAATACAGTAAGGTAGTAGTTCATACGCGTCATGAACTAACGGTCAATGAAAGTCAGTACCCTCGCCTCTAGGGCATTTTCGTAAATTCAAGCTTTTAAAATAAATAAAAATGTAAAATTAAGGACGGGTCGTCACAAATAACCAATTTACCTCTGGCATTTTTAGATTTTAAAAGTTTTCATCCAATTTTCCATCCATCTTGATTACAGAAACAACACATGACAACTGTATGAGGACAAAAATGATGGAAAGTTGGATGGATGAAAAATTGAATGCAAGTTTTTAAAATTTAACGCCATGGGGGAATTGGTTATTTATAAAAGTTTTGGAGGTAATCGACTAAAATTAAAATTCAAGAGGAAAATTAACTAATTATAAAAATTCAAAAGAAATAATCGGTTAAAATTAAAGTTCATAAAGTAAATTAATACTCTATACAAATTCAGGAAAAAATTCAACAAATACTTCATTAAAAACATTTGATGTGACTCAGAACCAGCTCAATTTTTGATTAAAAATATTGAACTAATTGTGCTGGAGCTTAGCAAGCGTTGGTCCTTGAGGCCAACCCAAAAAGGGTTCGGATGACAAGAAACTTCTAGCAAGACCGAGTTAATATTGAACTATTTGAAGCCTACTTGCAACGCCTCATTTTTGTTCCTTTAAATAAAAAACATAGTTAAATAGAGGATTCAGAGTCGATACAATACAAATATATTTATATACACATAGAGAGGTCAACACACACTCATAAATCTCTAATCACCAACTCCCCTTCTTCTTCCTCAAGCGGCTTTGATTTCACGGTATGTCCTCTCTCTCTCTACAATTTTGTTTGGGATTTTATATTTCTCTCTTCTTCCGCTCGGTCTCTATGGTCATATGTTGTTTCAGAAATTTGGGATGTTTGAATTTCTTTCTGGGTTTAAATGGTTCTGCCTCTGATTGAATCTGTTTTTGTTAGTCATCCTCGAAAACAAGACATGGGTTGTGCATGTTTTTCTCCTCGCTTTGATGGGTCGGTGCTTGATTTTCCATATTTTTTAAAGTTCAATTTTTTAATTTTTGTAGTTATAGATGCTTTTCTCTTTTCTGAAGTGATAATTTCAAGTTAATTTCAAAGATTAAATGGTATGTAGCTTCAAGATGAAGCTGCTTCTACTTTGTAGATTACTGGGTTTTCTCCTTTTTTGCATAGGTTTCCAGTGGTTCAGAAATTAATTGTTTTTCAGCTGTTAGATTCCCATGCCGTTAGGGTTTTTGATGAAATTCATGAAAAAGAAGTTGGTAGTTGCCAAGATGTAACCCTGCATTCCAATTCAGAAGTCAAAACCTGCATTATGAGCACCTCATAATCTCCCAATTAAATCTTCTACCTGGTCAACTTCTAGTTACTGACCCTTATGATAATTGATGCAACTAAATGAAGCCTGAAAACCTTCAAATCGCAAGTTTCTGGTGGCAGATTGGTTTTGGTTTCAGTCCGATATGTTGAGAGCATTCAATTTTGTGTGGAATTTTTGCTTGATTTTCAATAGCTTCTTGGGGTTTTATACTATGTGTTCCGGTTTAATGATACGGGTTCTACACTTTTCGGGAATCAGAAATTTGATCAGCGCAAAACTTGCCAGTTCCCTTTGTGTTTGAGAGGGATGAATTTCTTTTGTGTTTCCTGTTATTCAGAAGAATCTGAAACCCTGCCCCTTTTGTTGAACTTGATAGTAAATTTTTTTTTTCATTTTTTGTGGCTTTGAAATCTAGTTGTTACATTTCTTTTGTCCTGGAGGGACGAATTGAAAATCTAGTCGTAACGTTGTGTCTGCATCTTTTCAACGTCGTCTTCATTATTACTGGTTTCCTAGTCTGTACTATGGATTTTCTTATGCTTCCCATCTAATTTAATCGTCGTTGGGGCCTCTTCCATTGTTGTGCAATATGCTGTCTTATACTGATGTAGCAGTTAATCTGCAATTTTTTATTTTGCCATATCATGTAAACTTTTGTTACTGAAAAACACTTAAAACCGAATATCATTTATCAAGGCCAAGATATACTGAAGTAGTCTATGTTCCGGGAAAATCAAAAAGTACAATTCTTTGAAGCAGCATGGCCAGTAGCCCTCCCATAGTTTGGCTGTTTTTCTTTTTGGGTGGTGAATGGGGATTCTCAGATGCATTTCTATTGCAAAATGAACAACTTTGTGAGAACATTGTGGTAGTAATTGGAACTTCTTGTGAATGTCAGTTCCGATTTTCTTGTCGCCATTTTTCAACTTGCCTCCAGTTAATATGAAATGTTTGGATACATGCAGACCAAGCAGATCAGACATTTTATGGATAAAGCAGGACTTGGCAAGGAGGCTCCTGAAGAAGTGACTCGTGAGTCGCTTATTGCCATTTCTTACTCTTTACCAGAGAAGAATCTCACTTCAAAACTCTCTTCTGGAAAGTTGAATGGCGAGGCAATAGATACTGATGGAGAAGAGAAGTTTAGGTCTGAGCTGATCTCCATTTCGTATACAGAGTCACCGGAAGTTGGAGGCTTACCTGTTACCATGGGAGAACATAACAGCTAGGGTGCAGGCGGTTCCTGTTTTAATAGAAACCGAGTAATACTGTGTGCATGGACTTGTATTCTGCGGAAGTTGTTTACATATTCTGTAAAATAAACCTTAAGAGTTCCTTGAGACAATGAATGAAAAAACTTCCTGTCTTCTCTGTCTCTATGTGCTGCCGGTTGTGAAATCTGGGTTTTGTATCTCTGCTGCCTCAAAGTTTACTCTATCTTTTGTCACTTGTGTTACCAATTGTTGGGACTCACAGCTCGCCTGCAATGAATAATTTAAAGTTTAAATATTGTTAGGTCTTGTGTTATCTTTTCATGGTACTTTACAACTTTAGAGATGAGATTGAAAGTTTGAGATTTTGCTTATGGGATCAAGTATTTTGAAGTTTGTAGTTTGATGATGAATTTATTATTAATTGATAGGTTTATAAATTTTTTCTTATAATTATTTCAACATAACTGGAATTTTCATATAGTATTTGTAATATGTGCATCATAAACTCCAAATCGAACCAAACTGCACAGCAATATTGGTGAACCGATTACATCGGTTTAAGCCATTATGGTTCGGGGGTGGTTTGAAATTCAGGCAAATCGCAGTGTGCAGTTTGGGTCGTGGTTTGTATCCAAAACCGAACCAATCCAAACCGTGTCAACTCCTAATATGTTTTATTACGCTGGCAGAATATTCTACAACTAAAAAAAAAAAAAATAAACCTTGCACAATAGACTAGTCAGACGAGCTAGTCAACAATTTATAAGTTTGACATTGATGGAAAACAAGTTGTAAGATATAAACTTAAAAGACTAGAAATCTCAACTAGTCAAACTCCACCAAGTTTTTAAGTTTAATAGAAAATATTCATACACAGAAGCTTATTCACTTATCAGAGCACACAATACCAACAAGTAACAATAATATATGAATGTAAGTTAAATCAAAATATGTTGTGAAATCGACGGTATGTATGCAGTGGAATAAAGTAAATAAGACATAATATTTACGAGGTTCGGCAAGTGTGCCTACATCCTCGGGGCAATAGCAGTAGTCTCTCTTATTATCATACTGAAATTACAAAGTAATTGAAACAATACATTGTATCTATGCTTCTCTATCATATTTGTGTGTTGATAGGCCTTTATATAGAGAAACTTTATCTGCTTTGTTAATCAATAAATGTGAAAGTAGGCAGCACAACTTTAACATTTGTTGGCTGTTGGTGCCTTTTTCTTCAAGTGGGTCATCCACCTTTATAACACTCCCCTTTGGATGACCACAAGTTTTTAATTGACTGTCTTCATTAGAACTTCATGATACGAATAGGTGGTCTAAGCAAAATAAAAAAAGTACTTTGCTCATATGGCCAATGTAACATACTCTTAGACACTCCCCAGATGATATCTCCCCCTGATTAGAATAAGCTTTGGATTAAGTAATTTGTCATTAAGCCAATACGCGATAATTGGAGTGTTTGCTTTTAAAGGTGAATCACATGCGCTCCAAATTTGATTGGCCATAGGTCTTAACCATACACATGTATTTATGAGAGATATAAAGATGTAGCAATGAATGCTCGTTTCCTTGATCGTTGCAAGATCAATCTATTTCCATATGTAAATATTAACCATTTCTGAGAGCGATCTGAATGTAGACTAGAGAGATATTCAGATTTTACTTGCTTAATATGACCATGGCTATTAGTGAGTTATTTGGAATAGAACAAGCACATGTCTATAATTTTCTGGAGATATCAATAGATAAACTTTATTTCATTGCAATACCCATTTTGTTGGTATTGTGCTCCACATAAAATGTAATAATTGATTAAGTATATTGTGCTAAATATAGGAAGGCACATACTTCACTAAGATAAGGTACTTCTGGACCAAATATCAATTCATCATTTACCTCACAAGGATGAATGACCTTTCTTAGTGCTTAAAAATTAATTAATCATTTGAGTGTTCAACTCATAATCTTCAAACCACATGGTTTTTAATACCATAAACTTTCGATGGATAAGAATTCGTGTTGGCATATCGTTCGATCTGCAGCTCGAGACAATATTCATTTCAACACTTTATAATCTGTGTAGACTCTTCAGGAGTCTCAATTTTATATGAACTCTTGCAAGAGATTTAGTATGTTGCAACAATATAATGAAAGTACTCTCTCTGGCAATTTTATATCATCTATTGGTATTGAGCACATAATATGTGCTTTACACTTCCATAACTTACATTAAGCAATTTGAATCATTCAGAGATTTTTTACACTTCATGACACATTCTCCTTTAGAATTTGATAGGGATTTTACCACCTGCAAAAAATACTTAAAAATACTTGCAAAAGAACAAGGTAGTCGTACTATAGCAGCTAAAGTAAGGTCGTTTTCCGCAGAGATTGAATGAATAATTTATGTAATTACCAAATCTTAATTAATTACATAAAAACAAAGATTGGAATGGGTTGTTTTTGAATTTAAAAATAATAAAAACGAATTTAATTAAAAACAATTAAAGAAATTAGCAAAGTAAAGAAAACAAAAGAAAAATAGTTTTGAAGGTAAATTTGAGCACTAAGATTCCGCCATCCTGTTAACAATCTCATGTAGTTTTACCAATTACTTATGAATTACACATGCAACTTTGAAGGTTAGGTTTTCCTAATGCATATTCTACTCGTGGTATTCAAGCTAGAATGTATATCAAACGTGCAACTGTCCGTGGTCTTCAGATCGAATATAAACATGCATAACTCATTATGCTTTGTGAAAATTCTTTGAAAAACTATGCAACCCCTAAGACGTGGTATTTGCCCTAGGTGAAATTACAACTATCAACCATAAGAAGCAATACTCAATCCCCCGGTGGTATTCTAACCGAATTGCATCCGATTACTTATCTAAACATTCTAATGGTAGCTAAGCATTAAGATATAGAGACAGTTTAAAGCACAGTGATTAATAATTCAAAGTAGGGTTTATATCACAAATGGTCCCTGAAATTGACCCCATCAATCATGATGGTCCCTGAAATTGAAAATCGAAAAATGTAGTCCCTAAATTTTAACTCGCGAATCAATGTGGTCCTTCTGTTAGTGTTCCGTCCAAATTAACACTAAAAAAAGGTTAGAGAACCAATTTTTCATGGTAAAATGACCAAAAAAAGGTTAGAGAACCACTTTTTTTTGTTTTTATTTTAGTTTTAGCACCAAATCCATGAAAAAATGGAGAGAAAAGTGAAGATGAAAAAAAGAAAAGAGAGGTAGTAAGTAAAATTATAAGTAACAGGGTTATTTTTGATCATTTTACCATGAAAAATTGGTTCTCTAACCTTTTTTTAAAGTTAATTTGGACGGAACACTAACAGAAGGACCACATTGATTCGCGAGTTAAAATTCAGGGACTACATTGATCGATTTTCAATTTCAGGGACCATCATGATTGATGGGGTCAATTTCAGGGACCATTTGTGATATAAATCCTTCAAAGTATGCATGCATAATATCATAAGCAATTAAATAAAAATTACATATTCAAACTAAGGCTCAAGGAATCTCCCTAGCAAATGGAAATTAGTTACTAACAACCATAAAACAAAAGGAATTTTTTTTGAAATAGAAAAAAAGATAGAAAACACCTTAAAAATAAACTTCAAAAACTCTCTAGAGTTGTGCGCATTTTCCTCCTAACCTAATGGCTAAAAAGCCTTATTTATACTACTAGAAAATAAAATTCTTCATAGAAAAGGTCTTCTTAAAACTAGGAAATATAATAGAATAAGATAACTAGGAAATAAAAGGTTTCCTATTTAAACTGAAATTCGGACTTCTTAGAAAATTAGACTTTTGACTGATCAAATCAACTCCAATTTGGTCCCAAAATGTCTCTTTTTAAATCTTGAGACATCCCTAACAAATCCTCAGAAGAAATCTTCCTCAAAATATGCCATCTTGACCTTCAAAATACCCAAAACATCTAGAAATATCAATATGGGAAAGCTGCGCATTGGGTCTTTATTTCATTGCCACGGTCAAACGGCTTGGTAGAAAAATCTTAAAATTTTACACAATCATCTTGAAAGAATTAGGAACATCTTTCAATTAGAATCACTCCAACATTCATCTGTTTGATCACGTTTTGCTCTAGAGGAATTCGAATGACCTACATTGAAAATATATAACAAAGTATCAAAATTCTACCAAAATAACCAACAAATTATAACTAAGATTAGGGTAAAATATATGGTATAATATGGACTCAGCAGAATTTATATAGAGCAATTTGCCTCTATGTATACTTAGGGGATTTACTTGTGGAGATATGCTTTGGGCATATATATATCTCCACTGAAATGAACGAGTTTCACAATGAGAAATCATGTTTAAAAGAGTATATAACAATTTCAGGTTTCAACTAGGAACCAAGTGTCATATCATGTAAGTATATTTCACTGTATTACAAATGTCAATATGTAACCTTCTGGTTCAACATCATTTGACGATTTGTACTATAGGTCTATTTTTCCACGTTCTTGCTAAATTATAATGGAATTGCCTTTCTCCATTTTGGCCAATAATTTTTCTTTTCGTCAACGAACAAAAAAACTTGGCTCAATATCAACATAGCTCATTGATTAATTTAGTAGCTACTGTAAAACCAAAATCAACATTGGTTATCATCAATTCGTGATCCACAATTCTCATGTACATGCACATGCATAGTTTAAGCATTGTTGGAGTTTTGAGCTCCTTTAGTCCCACATCGGGGAACTTAAGTTCCCTAGAGACCCTTATATTAGGTTAGTCACCTTTATTAGTGATTAGGTGTTGGACCATTTGGAATGAGAATTGAGATTTGGGCTTGTGATAATTATACCATAATATTAATATTATTAATCAAGATCAGAGTTCATTAATTTTAATTTCGAAATAAGTTTTTAATTAAACTAATTAAGAAAACGTTTTGATTAATAGACACAACTGTTTGGAAAGGGTTGTGTGGTTTTAGATACATCCAAAAGGTATTTGAAAAGGTATGAAATAACCTATATAACTGAAGACTCTCAGTTCCTTCGTATATCATCTTTTTTCTTTCTATATTTCCCATACAAAACCTTACAAAGAGTAAACACGCTAAGCAATTTGCCAGAATTCTATAATCTAGTGCAGGTTGTAGAATTAGATAATTGTATCCTGGTCGAGCAGATGTCATAGAACCACAAGCACAAGAGTAGGACAAAAATACTGTTCGAAGGACATAACTTTTGCACTAGCCTCTATCTGTGTAAACCAAGTTAGTATCATTTGAATTCATATATTTATTTCTATTATTTCATTCTGTATTGCAAGTATTTTTCGTTAATAAAGTTTTAGAATTTCAAGTTATGTTATTTTTATTTATTTCAGAATTGTTCTCCAACAATCTTTGAACAATATGGAACAATCAGGAACTAAACTTCATTATGAAAAGCCTGAGAAATTTAAGGGGCGAAGACTTCAAAAGTTGGCAGCAGAAAATGCTGTTTTATTTGACAACTTTGAATATGGCCAATGTTATGCGTGAGACTGTGCCTAGTGTAGAAGGAGATAATATGCCTGCATAAACTTTGATTGCTATAGATGCCTGGAATCATAATGATTCCTCCGCAGAAACTATATTCTTAATGCATTAGATGATTTGTTGTATGATATCTATGTAGTATGCAAGACAGCCAAGGAACTTTGGAAATCACTTGAGAAAAAAAATATAAAACAGAGGATGCTGGTTCAAAGAAATTTGTCGTGGGGCAAATTTTTGGACTACAAAATGGTTGATTCCAAGTTAGTTGTCTCTCAAACTGAAGATCTCCATAAAATCATCCATGACATTCATGTTGAAGGGATGGTGATCAATGAGTCTTTTCAAGTGTCGTCTTTTATAGAGAAATTGCCACCTTCTTGGAAGGAGTTCAAGAATTATCTCAAGCATAAACGTAAGGAGATGACCCTCGAGGATCTCATTGTAAGGCTGAGAATTGAGGAAGATAACAGAAAGAATGAGAAGGGCCTAGTTTCGAGTATGAAAGCCAAGATGAATGTTGTTGAAGGAAGTTCACCAAAACAAAGGTCGAAATTCCAAAAAATTAAGAAAAAGGAAAAGAACTTCGTCCCTGGTGTGAAAGGAAAAGACTTCAAGAAAATTAAGGGAAGTTGCTGTGTTTGTGGAAAGCTAGGCCATAAAGCTCAAGAATGTCTCCATCAAAGGGATCAAGGTCCTGGAAATCAAGGCAACAATAACCGCACAAACCTGATTCAAAATGATATGGATGCCCTGGCTGTAATTCTGAAATCAATCTTGTATTTGACCACGCTAATTGATGGATAGATACCGGTGTGACTCGCCATGTATGTGGTGACATAAATAGGTTTTCTTCGTACCAGAAAGTTGAGGGGAACGAGCAACTGTTTATGGGAAATGCGTCTGCATCTGTTGTGGCTAGAATAGGGAAATATATTCTGAAATTCACTTCTGGAAAGGTGGAAAGAATCTTGTTTCTGGTCATATCCTTAGTAATAAGGGATTCAAACTAGTTTTTGAGTCTAATAAGTTTGTACCAACTAAAGGGGGAATGTTTGTAGGAAAGGGTTACCTTGCTGATGGATTATTCAAACTGAATGTACTTGCTAATGCTATACAACAACAACAATAATAAAGCCTTTTCTAACTAAGTGGGGTCTGCTATATGAATCCTAGAACGCCATTGCGCTCGATTCTGTGTCACGTCTTCCGTTAGATCCAAGTACTCTAAGTCTTTTCTTAGAGTCTCTTCCAAAGTCTTCCTAGGTCTTCCTTTACCCCTTCGGCCTTGAACTTCTATCCCGTAATCGTATCTTCTAACTGGAGCGTCAGTAGGCATTCGTTTCACATGTCCAAACCACCGTAACCGATTTTCTCACATCTTTCCTTTAATTTCGGCTACTCCTACTTTACCTCGGATATCCTTTATTCCTAATCTTATCCTTTTGCATGTGCTCACACATCCAACGAAGCATTCTCATCTCCGCTACACCCATTTTATGTACGTGTTGATGCTTCACCGCCCAACATTTCGTGCCATAAAGCATTGTCAGCCTTATTGCCGTCCTATAAAATTTTCCCTTAAGGTTTAGTGGCATACAACGGTCACACAACACGCCAGATGCACTCTTCCACTTTATCTATCTAGCTTGTATTCTATGGTTGAGGTCTCCATTCAACTCTTCGTTCTTTTGCAAGATACATCCTAGGTAGTGAAAACGGTCGTTCTTCGGTACTTCCTGATATCCAATCCTTACCCCTAACTCATTTGAGCCTCCGTTTACACTGAACTTGCACTCTATATACTCTGTCTTTGACCGACTTAGGCGAAGACCTTTAGATTCCAATACTTCTCTCCAAAGGTTAAGCTTCATATTTACTCCTTCCTGAGTTTCATCTATCAACACTATATCGTCTGCGAAAAGCATACACCGAGGAATATCATCTTGAATCTCATTAACTTATCCATTACCAATGCAAAAAGGTAAGAACTTAAAGATGAGCCTTGATGTAACCCTACAGTTGTGGGGAAGCTTTTGATTTGTCCTTCTTGAGTTCTTATGGCAGTCCTTGCTGTATCATACATATCCTTTTTAGCTTGGATATATGCTACTCGTACTCTTTTCTTCTCTAAAATCCTCCAAAGAATGTCTCTTGGGACCCTATCATATGTTTTTTTTCAAATCTATAAAGACCATGTGCAAATCCTTTTTCATATCTCTATATCTTTCCATCGATCTTTGTAAGATATAGATTGCCTCCATGGTTGAGTGCCCTAACATGAACCCAAATTGGTTATCCGGGACCCATGTCTCCTGTCTCAGTCAATGCTAAATTACTCTCTCCCAGAGCTTCATTGTATGACTCATTAACTTAATACCCTTATAGTTCATACAATTTTGTACATCCCCTTTATTCTTGTAGATAGGCACCAAAGTGCTCTTTGCCACTAATTTGGCATTGTCTTCATTTTCAAAATCACATTTAATTTATGGCACCAAAGTGCTCTTGCTAATACTATGAATGAAATAAATAATGCTTCTGCTTATTTTGTTGATTCATCCAATTTATGGCACTCTAGGCTAGGACATGTAAATTTTCGTTCTCTTTTTAGAATGCATAATTTAGGTTTGCTGCCCAAACTTGATTATTTAGATAATGTTAAATGTGAGACTTGTACAGAATTGAAATTTGCAAGTCAAAGCTTTAAATCAGTGCATGAAAAATCCAAAGATTTGTTAGATTTAATTCCTAATGACTTGTGTGATTTTAAATCATATCCAACTCATGGCATAATTCATCAAACAATAGCTCCATATACACTGCAAGAAAATGGGGTTGCCGAACGGAAAAATAGAACTTTTAAAGACATGATCAATTCCATGTTGAATAGCTCTGGGCTTCCACACAATTTGTGGGGTGAAGCTTTACTTACTGCAAATAAAATTTTGAATCGAATTCCACCTAAAAGGAGAAAGGAGTCACCATATGAATTATGGAAAGGAAGAACCCTAACATTTAAATTGCTTAAAGTGTAGGGTTGCCTGGCAAATGTGCAAGTCCCACTGCCCAAGAGAACAAAATTAGGGCCTAAAACTATAGATTGTGTTTTTATTGGTTTTGCATCTAATAGCTCAGCTTATAGATTCTTAGTTTTTCATTCTGAAGTACACGATATACATGTCAATACTATCGTAGAATCTATAAATGCAATATTTTTTGAGGATATATTTCCATACAAAATGGGCAAGTCTAATTTCTTGAAAAAGAGATTACTTGATGATGTATCTGAGGTTAATGACGAACCTAGAGAACATGATGATGGTTCATCCTCGTCTAGAGTTCAAGAAGAAGAACTTGAACCTTCGAAAAGACTTTGGGCCTGATTTTGTGACCTTATTAACTAAGACAGAACCACAATCATTCAAGGAGGCCATGTCCATTCTTGAAGCTCTATTTTGGAAGGAGGCAATTAACAGTGTAGTAGATTCCATTATGCAAAATCATACGTGAGAATTAGTTGATTTGCCCTCTGGCAATAAGCCAATTGGATACAAATGGATCTTTAAGAAGAATTTAAAACCAGATGGTACAATTGACAAATATAAGCCTTGCTTGGTATCTAAAGGATACCGTCAAAAACATGGTTTGGATTTCTTTGATACATACTTTCCTGTAACGAGAATTACTTCAATAAGACTATTGAGTGCTATAGATCCACTCCGTAACATGGAAATACATCAAATGGATGTAAAGACTGCATTCTTGAATGGAGACTTAAATGAGTAAATATATATGGAACAACCCAAGGGGTTTGTGGTTAAAGGTCAAGAACACAAAGTTTGTAAACTTGTGAAATCGCTATATGGGCTTAAACAAGCTCCAAAGTAATGGCATGAAAAATTTGACCATATTATGATCACGCATGGATTTAAGATAAATGATTGTGTCTACACAAAACTCAAAATAATGCTTACGTTATGTTGTGTTTATATGTAGATGATATGCTTATAATGGGAACTAACAAAGGATTAATAAATTGGACCAAGAAGATATTGAAATCAAGTTTCGATATGAAAGATCTTGGTCTAGCTGATGTGATTCTTGGTATAAAAATAAAAAAAAACCAAGAAGGTTATACTCTTACACAATCCCATTATATAGAAGCTACACTTAGAAAATATGGTTATTTGGAAAGTAAAGATGCAATTACTCCTTCTGATGCCAATAGCAAACTAAAGAAAAATAGTGGTGATGCTATATCTCAGCGTGAATATTCACAAGTTATTGGACGCCTTATGTACATTATGAATTGTACAAGTCCTGATATAGCATACTCAGTGAGTAGACTGAGTAGATATACATGCAATCCAGGGTAGGATCATTGGGAAGCTTTAATTTGAGTATTGAGATACTTAAAGCATACAATAAAGAAGGATTTACTGATGTGAATTGGATATCTGATAGTACTGATACGAAATCCACAAGTGGATATGTATTTACTTTGGGAGGAGTAGCAGTATCTTGGAAATCTTCCAAACAAACGTGCATAGCCCGATCTACGATGAAATCAGAATTTATAGCTCTCAATAAGGCTAGAGAAGAAGCTTTGTGGCTAAGAGATTTTTTTGGAAGATGTTTCCATATGGTTGAAACCTATAACGGCAATATGTATACACTATAATAGTCTAGCTACACAATATCGAGCTAAAAATAGTGTATAAAATGGGAAGTCTAGACAAATTAGCCGAAGGCATAATACAATCAAGCAACGGCTCTTTAGTGGTGTAATTTATATTGACTATGTTACGTCAAAAGATAATATTGCGGATCCACTTACTAAAAGTTTGTCTAGAGAGCAAGTTAAGCATACATCGAGGGGAATGGGTTTAAAGCCAATAGAGTAAAATGAAACTGCCAAACAGAAACCTAACCTAGTTGATTGGAGATCCTATGATCTAGGTTCAATAGGCAAACTGGTTTGGCTAGTTTTAAAGAAGAAACACTTACATACCCATTCCTATGATGGAAGAAGCGTGGTGACTGTTGATGGGTGTATGATACATTAGTTTAATGATATTGATACTTGTAAATCAAGTGGAATAGTAGCAGCCTATTCTTAATCAATATCACCTATATGAGAGTAAATGTGGGGTCGCATTTATGAGAATTACATGGCTACATTCTCTAAAGCTCTCATGAATCGAGGAATTGTTCAGGACCAAAATGAACTCAAACATATGAATTTGCGATGTGTTGGTGTGACATATGTTTTGCTTATTGTCTTGGTTTACTGCGAAGATGACAGTTCAAGATTTTATATTCACTGCGTCATCTAGTAAATCCGATAAGTATATACTAAGGTAGGTTCAAGTCCAAAAGGCACTTCTCCTGATGTGTGTCACATATATTGTTTACTCTCATTTTTCACCTTACCCTAGGACCTAATAGTCGGCTCAAAATGTGGGGTATTGTTGGAGTTTTGAGCTCCTTTAGTCCTACATCAGGGAACTTAAGTTCCCTAGAAGCCCTTATATTAGGTTAGTCACCATTATTAGTGATTAGGTGTTGGACCATTTGGAATGAGAATTGAGGGTTGGGCCACTAATTGTGTGGATTAGGCTTGTGATAATTATACCATAATATTAATATAGAGAATTGTTATTAGCACTAAAAAAATCTCATTCTACACTCCAAACTTTCTATATTAGGAAAGAAAAAAAAACACTTGTGAATAATGTAGAATGAGATTTTTGGAGTGCCAATAACACTTCTCTTAATATAATATTAATATTACTAATCAAGACAAGGGCCTTGGGCCTTGGGACACTTGAGGCCTAAGAAGTTAAAATTAATCAGAGTTCATTAATTTTAATTTCGAATCAAGTTTTTGATTAAACTAATTAAGAAAACGATCAGATACATCCAAAAGATATTTGAAAAGGTATGAAATAACCTATATAACTGAAGACTCTCAGTTCCTTCGTATATCATCTTTTTCCTTTCTATCTCTCCCATACAAAATCTTACAGAGAGTAAACACACAAAGCAATTCACCAGAATTCTATAATCCAGTGTGGGTTGTAGAATTAGATAGTTGTATCTTGGTCCAGCAGACATCATAGAACCACAAGCACAAGAGTGGGACGAAAATACTGTTCGAAAGACATAGCTTTTGCGCTAGCCTTTATCTGTGTAAACCAAGTTAGTACCATTTTAATTCTTGTATTTATTTCATTGCAAGTATTTTTCGTTCATAAAGTTTTAGAATTTCAAGTTATGTTATTTTTATTTATTTATGAATTGTTCTCCAACAAGCATTTTATACTTCGGATATCCTTGCCTCTTCAGGGTCTTTACATTGTCTTCTAGGATAGTCATCTCTTATTAGATGAATTTGTTCAGAGAACTAGGATCATAACCTCATCTAGAGCGTTATAGAGCTTGAATTTTTAATCTCCACTTTTGGGGAGTTGAATCATTGGGACCTATACATTTATCATGCTTCGAGCATAAGACACAGTAAAATTGCTAGTGCATAGATTATCCTTTTTGGGACTTAAATCCATGTGGCGACTATTATGCTTTGGGCATGCAACATTTTAGTAGTGCCAAGTCCATGGATAGTCTTATTGAAACTTCAATCCATGTGGCATATTTGTAACTTGTTAATGCATTTGATAGGATAGTTTATTAGTAATTGTGAAGATTGTTTACCTTTACATCATCGAAATGATATAGTGTAGTGATGATAACGTGTTGTAAAATCGACGATATGTGTGCAATGGAATAAAATAAATAAGACACAATATTTATGAGGTTCTGCAAGTGTGCCTACGTTCTCGGAGCAATAGCAGTAGTATCTCTCATTATCATACTGAAATTACAAAGTAATGGAAATAGTACATTGTATCTATGCATCTCTATCATATTTAATAGGCCTTTATATAAATTAACTATATCTTCTTTGTTGAGGTCAAGAAATGTGAAAGTAGGTAGCACAACTTCAACATTTGTTGGTTGTCCTTTTTTTTTCTTTTTTTTTCTTTTCTTTTTTTATTTAAGTGGGTCATCCACCTTTATAACAAAATACACAATAATTTTGTGCCTGAAAAAATCCTTTGGGATTTTTGTTGGGGAAGGGGGGCTCCAGGCCATGTTGCAATAGATGGAGAAGTCTTAAGACTTCACAAAGAGCCAGCTACACTTCTTTATCTCATCTCCTTGTGGCAACGAAACGAAGCATGGATTCAAACATGTGAGTTGAAACATGTGGCTATGTTTCTTTATCTCATCTCCTTGTGACATGAAGATATGAATGTTGATATGTAGCTATGGATTCAAACTCTGACATGTGAGTTTTTTCAGTCAAATAATTGAAACGAAGAAACTAACTGAGAATCCAAATTGAAGTCTATACAAAGATTTGAAAGTAAGATTTCAAGCATGAACAATGCAAATCTTTTTCACAAACGATGCCAGTTAGTTAGCACAAGATTTAATGCATGAATAGGTGCTTGGGGAGCATAACACTTTCTTGAAATATGAGTTTTCTAACAAAAAAAAAACATTTTAGCTTTTAAGAAGATTCAAGCAAGCATTTTCATGGATATTTTTATAAAAGGGTAATTCTCAGTTTATTACTCTCAAGTATCGTAATTTTCAAACTTGCATACATCAAGGTTTTTTTCATCCCAATTTCATACCTAATGTTTGAATTTTGTGACATTTTCATACTTCCATTAGTCTTGATGTTATTAGCTTAGTTAACTGATGGCGTGGCTAGACTTTGGCACATCAAAGTTATGTAAACATGGCAATTTCTTATACGACACGTAAACGACATGAAAATAACGGGTTTCGGGTCGACGCGATAACTAATTGAGTCGTTATCGAGTTACACGATAAGAACCTGTTAATAACAGGTCCTTAACATGTTTACATGAGAGTGACATGCAGGTAACTCGTTTTGACACATTAAGAAAAAAAGTTATTTTGATTATTTTAATTTTTAGACTACTATAAAATACAATAGCCATAGTGTGTGTGTGTGCGCGCATGTGTTGTATATTAAAAATGTATTCTTGTATTATTATTCTATAAAATTTTAAAAATTTGTTTTGTTTATTTATTTACTTTTATAGTATACTATAGGCAAAAAGTGAGATTAAAAAAAAAATTATAAAACACATTAAAAATCAAGTAATTTAAAAATATCAAACACATTATAATAATTAATTTACAAGTACGAAAAAAATGTGAAAAAATATGCAAATGCTCATGATCGCATCATCTATGCTTTGAGGATGTATACATCATCGTTTGAATTTTTAAAACCATACAAACCCTCATGAATATTAACTTTAAAGAAGTTCAAAATAAATATAATCATTAATGTACAAGTCTGAAACATGTGAAATCACATATAAACGCTCTGATTGCTTCCTCTAAGCTTAAATGATGGTTATATGGTCGTTTATATTTTTAAAACCCTCCAAATCTCATGAAACACAACTCCCTTTATTTTGCATATCCTTGAACATTTGGTATTTTGTAGTAATGTACTAATATTTTTTTCATTAGACTC
Source organism: Cotoneaster glaucophyllus (assembly GCA_036320875.1). Lineage (NCBI taxonomy): Eukaryota > Viridiplantae > Streptophyta > Magnoliopsida > Rosales > Rosaceae > Cotoneaster > Cotoneaster glaucophyllus. The sequence continues at coordinate 7,988,352 of CM070070.1, forward strand.
TTATTTTAGGGTATGTAATACTTGAAGGCTTTTTAGCCAAAATGGTCCCTGAGATTGAAAATCAATAGAAGTGGTCTTTGAGATTGTCCACCATCCATTATTTTGGTCATTCCGTTAAAAATTCCGTTAAGTGTCCTGGAGCTCTTGGCCGGAAGTTTGGGCAATTTTCAAAGTTTCGTAACTCAATCGTTTCTTAACCAAATTCGACCCATAATATATCAAAATGAAGATAGAAAAGTGTAGAATAAGATTATACCTATTTAGAAGCCCAATGGTTACCGGAGATGGTAAAAAAATAGCCTGAAAGGTGACTGGTCCACGGGAAAACTGGAAGACTCGTCGGAAATTGGGTAAATTTTAAACGTTCATAACTTCTTCAATACTCAACGAAATCGAGTGATTCAAAAACAAAAATCATACTTCTCGATGAGAGGAAGAGAATGGTACTTTCTTGATGGCTAACTCGTCGTGGTTTAGCCGAAAAACGGCTAGAAAATAGCTAACTCGATGAATAAGATAGCCACTTTCGAGCATTTTTTTCAGAAAAACCATGACGAGTTAGCCGTCAATAAAGGTATGATTCTCTTCGTCTCGTTGAGAAGTATGAGTGTTGTTTTTGAATCACTTGATTTCGTTGAGTATTGAAGAAGTTATGAACGTTTAAAATTTACCCTAGTTTACGGTGAGTTTTCCAGTTTTCTCATGAACCAGTCACCTTTTAGGCTATTTTCTGGCTATCTCAGATGACCATTAGGCTTCAAAATAGGTATAATCTTGTTCGACATTTTCCTATCTTCATTTTGATATATTATGGGTCGAATTTGGTTAAGAAACGATTAAGTTACGAAGCTTTGAAAATTGCCCAAACTTTCAGCCAAGAGCTCTGAGACACTTGACGGAGTTATTAACAGAATGACCAAAATAATGGATGGTGGACAAGCTCAGGGACCATTTCTATTTATTTTCATTTTCAGGGACCAAAATGATGTGTTATGCAAATCTCAGGGACCATTTTGGATAAAAAGCCATACTTGAAAGACAAATGTTTTTATTATTTTATTATTTTTTATGTTTTCAAGTAATATTTATCTAACAATATAATATGCATGTACTAATTTAGTATTACGTTTTTCATTTTTTTGAGGTCAAATTATGTTTTTCATTTTCACTATTTATTTATTTAAAATATATATTCATTAACGGGTAAAGGATCGGGTCATATTACTTGATAATATAAACGGATCTATTTCAGGTCGGGTCGGATTACCCGTTTACTTTAACGGGTGTTACATGACACAACCCGTTAAGATATTTGGTAAGTCACGAAAACGACATGAACACGAAAAACACGACAAGAATGTCAAGTCTAAAGTTATGCCACGTGAGCAATAAACATAAAGAATTAATTCATAAAAAGTAAAAGGACAAAATTCAAGAAAAGGCATCTCCATCCCTTTTCTCTTCCCCTCCCTCTTCGACTCCCACCGCATTTCCATCCCACCTATCTGCCCATCTTCCCATTTGCGACCAAATGTCAAGGTCTCCACCAAGCTCTCTGCTACAGCCTATACCGTCAATAAAATATGGTTTTTACGAATTTCCTTGAGAAAATATGTTTTTTTTTTTTTTTTTTTTTTTATTCAAAACCCAGATCGGAATTTGATTATTAAGAGGAGAGACTAGTTCTTGTGCTCTGCAAGAGGAGAAACTAGTTTTTTTTTTTATATATAAGTTATTCGTTTATTTTTTTAGTATCTAGAAGTGAAAATGTTTTAAGTAGTTAAAAGAAGAAAAAATAGTTCTTTAATTATAATTCTGATAACTTTTTATTAATGAAATTTTTCAAGAAGCAAAGAAATTCCATTTTCCACTGCTACAAAGATTGCAGCTGCCAAAACACAATGAAGCTTTACTCCGGCCCTGAAAAATCATTGTCCCACAGGGATGATGCGATGAAATGCACTTCTGAATTTTGAACGAAACACTTTCAGCCGAGGAAGGAACTCTCAGCCTTCGGTTCTAAAACTTGAAAATAAGGTTATGCCTTTTGCCGTGAAGTCCAATAATGGTTCGGCTGCATGTGCATTGCACACTGAATGTAACCTGAGTAACACCTCACTTCGCCGAGAAAGCTAATGGAGTGATCCTCATTTTATGAAACGATCAAGGACTTTTCGACAATAGAGAATTACGATAGATAACTAGTCGGACTTAGTAAACCTATTGTTTAAAAAACTGTTAGGCCTCTTAAATCGAATTGATTCTGCAACTCAATCCTATTTAACCAAACTATTACCTCTGATGGTTGCCTCTAGAAAACGTTGTCTAACAAGGATGTCGTCGTCCGTCAACGGTTAACACAAATCTGTTTAACCAGACTGTATCTGTGCTAACAATTAGTGAAGCTGATAGTATTTCTCAAAATGGTTGAGAGGATTCGAGTAAAGAATTGATTTGTGTGTTGAGTTAAAGGTCCCTCTACTTTGCAAATCCTCTTGTCTTTATAGGACTAATGCGCTTGGATGTGTTCTAGAGTCCATGCCGTGAACACCAAGTCATATTTTGATAATGTCACGTTTAAGTGATTAGTTTATCCCACCATGTAACTGTCTTAGGTGCATGCAAGTTCCAATGATAATTTCTATGGACTTATTCCAACTGATAATTATTCAAGCCAAATGATTTATCACGAAGTTTGATCAGATTGGCTCTTAGGTTTCCACCTATGTGTCCTGTGTTTGAAACTCTCCCTCCCCTTATCAAGGTCAATTGCATGGTTTAATGTAGTATTCTCACATCAATCCAACTTTTACGTATTACGGAGTCTATAAAAATCACTGACTGTTGAATCAACTTGTGGTATCAATCTACTGCCCTCTCGTTTTTATCCTCATCTCCAAACTAAAATATATTTCTCCAAGATAATTATTATGATAATTAACGTCACGTCCCGGTCTCGGCTCCATCGTAGTACGATATTGTCCGCTTTGGGCCCCGACCACACCCACACAGTTTTATTTCTAGGAACTCATGCGAGCAGAATTTCCCAGTCCAACCGTTGGATCATAATGAAACTTTAGTATGATGCTTTAGAAGCATAATGTGGATATTTTGAAGTTACGGATCGGAAATCCGTGGTGCGGATCTTCCAGATCGAGTTACGTAGGGTTGTAGACCCTACCGTAGATATTGGACCGACGGTTGACTTTTGGTCAATGGGTCTCAAATCATTCTAGAACGTCCTTGGAGATGTGTTTTATGTAAGTTACGTGTTCTATTGATAAGGATTCTGAGATGTGGTTTGATAATTATTCTAGGTGTCGATCGTTCGTGACGCCTCAATGTTTGTGCTAGGGAGTTGTAGCGCAGACTCTAGGTGAGTGGGTCTTCTTCATTTTTTATATGAACTATGATTTGAATGCCATGTCGTGAATGAATTAAATTTTATTATTTCATTACTATTGTTGTGCATTATATGAAATGATGCCGCGGAGGCTCAGGTAAGCTTCAAGTGAGTTAGTTAGTGAATGATTGTTTACATTACATTGTTATGCATAGATGCATTTAGAGCTCATTATCCTGCACCTGGGTGTTAGTGCTCCTGCCCAAGACCAGGGCACAGCCTTCACGTGATCGTTCACCTCCCGCACCGCACGCTCACCTTGGATCCAAGTCTGGTGCCAGCCTATCGTACAGACCACAATAGGTGGTTCCGACTCGTAGGTGACTCGCGATTCATCGCACAACCTTCACGTGATCGTAGCACTTGAGCGTACTTATTTACACTCAGTCTGTAGTACATACCACATTAGGTTGTTCTGATTCGTGTGCAGGCATAGGTTGATAAGCTACAAGTTCAGCCGTACAGGTCACGTTAGGTGACTCGGGCTGGCATATTATTTTACATTGTTTTTCACACATAGCTTACATATTTCAGTGTTGAAACGTTACGACATGGCATACTTGGTTTTTACTGTCGTTGTGCATTGTTTTACGTATATACATAGTATTATTTTCTGGAAACTATGCGGGTTTTACAACGAGGGGTTATAACGTTTTCAAAAGGTTTTTATTAAAACTTTATTTTCAGGCCCACTCACCCTTGTTTTTCGCCCCTCCAGGTTTTAGCTGTTGAAGGTTTGTATTGACGAAGAATCTTGGTGAATCTCAGTATAGGTGGCTACCTCTGAGGGTATAATCCTTACCCACACTACTGTACTTTACTTATGATCTGATGCCGCGTGTGAAATAGGTTCATTCCCTCTCACAGCGCACTCTTGTCTTTAGACACTTTTAGGTTTAAATTTATTCACGTTTTCCATATCACTATACTTTATGGCTTCGTCACCTTACAGGTGACGGCCAACACAGCTCGATTCGGAGTCCTAGTGGATATTCCAAGTCAGGGTGTGTCAATTAAGACATGTAGGTCATTTGTAAAAATTTTAATTCATCCAATGACATCAATCTCGGGTGATAGTGCAAAAGCGAGTCCAAACAAGTAATTATTATAGTTTCATGGGAATTTAAATGAGATTCCTAGTAGGTATTATTAATTTTAGGTTTAGTATATAATAGAAAAGCATTATATGTTATTCTTAGTATCTAGTCACTTCAAATTCATAACAAATATTGTAATTCTTTTTACATGGTATAATATTTAGCTATATATGGATTTTTTTTTTGGGTGAACTCTATATATGGATGTTACGTAGGTTGTATATATTATCTTTTAACAATGTGTATACATTGTATTTTTTGTAATATCTGTACTCATTTTTGTTAGAGAAGAATCCTCACATTTAAAAGGAGCTAATGCTAATTTAGGGTGATTAAGAGGTTTTACAATTTGGTTGTTATTGTGGTGTAATTATGTAATTAATTATAGAGTTGTGGCTACAAAACTAAAGCCCAACGGCTGCCTACTTGTGTATATAACCGTGTATGTGTGTTGATAAATGATAAGAAAGAATCATTTCTACAATTTTATTTAGCCTGCAAATTATTATTTTTCTATATTTTCCCAGAAGGATCTTAGTCAGAAATTCCACATATTGTCCAAATTTAAACATTACTTTAAATGGCTTTTAGATTATAAAAAGGCCAAAATAAAAGTAAACACGAATGGTGCAGGTTAAAAGAATCAAAGCCAATTTACAACACGACGAAACAAAACAATATAGGTAAAGGGCCGGCAGATATATATGTCTCCATCACCATGCAAATCACACCATAAATACCTTTGCTTTTATTTTTCAAGAATAAATTATAATTTCTCTCCTCTCTTTATGTTTTTTTTTTTTTTTTTTTTTTTTTTTTTTTTTTTGTGGTATAATTTTTTGAATTTTTACTAGGGAAAATATTTTCTACATTTTTAATTATCTGGGAAAGGCAGATCAGACTGATCACACAGGTTTGTTTGTTTTTTTTTTCTTTATTTGGTTTATTATGACAAATCACAAATTCCTTATGTATTTTATACCCCTTTGGGTTCTCTCTCTCTCTCTCTCTCTCTCTCGGGCCATGCCTAGGAGTATATATATATATATATATAAAGGAGCAAACATAGAGACACAGAAACAGACTGAGGGATATCACTCAAAGTGCGAGCTTCTTCTTCTCCCTCTCACTCTCTCTGTGTTCATAGAGTGAGTGTTCTCTCTCTCTCTCGTTCTCTCGCTCCCTCTCAGTTTCTTGAGTGAGTGAGTAGTAAGTTATAACAAAGCAAAAGAGAATCATGGTGCTGGGTTTCGTGGTGGGTGTGGGAACGGGGCTGGGTTCCATTTGGATGGTACTTTTGTCGAGCTTTGTCGGTCTTGTGGCCTTCTGGTGGCTTATCAAGAATGCGAATCGGTTGCTGTATGAAACCCAGCTGGGTGAAAGGCAGTACTCTCTCCCACCTGGTGACTTGGGCTTGCCTTTCATTGGCAACATGTGGTCCTTCCTAAGAGCTTTCAAGTCTAACAATCCTGAGTCCTTTCTCGATACGTTTGTTTCCAGGTCAAATTTCACCTCTCACTCTCTCTCTCTCTCTCTCTCTCTCTCTCTCTCTCTCTCTCTCTAATCTTCCTTGTTTAGCTAAAAGCAAACTAAGTTGCGTTATGTGGTTGATATTGAGCCAAAATGATACATTTAGTACCGGATGTCAGTATATGCTTACAGTGTCGATATCTGGTCCATATCATGAAGTGTTCAAAAAATAAATGACTACCAAAATGTCGATCATGTTTGCACTCTATGTATCTGTAAATAGGTGTTTGAATTACCTATTTGTCCCAACATTGGAAAATATTGCGTTGTACATCTTTGTCTACCACAAGTAACGTTTGTGAAGTACAGAGTAGAAAACGTTATAAAAAAACGCTAAATAATTGGCTTTTTTTTTTGTCACTTCTCACTGCCACATTTGTAACCAAAACTCTAATTTATTTTGTAACTGATATTTTGTGTGCATGTTTGACACTTGTTGAGGATAGTCTACACACAATGTGGGTGACTGCCACCACCACTTCATGTAAATACTCCCAATTTTTCACCGCTCCTTATTTTGAGTTTTCTGCACAAAAACCCTTGTCTTAGCATGCTTAGGAAGGCTCACTGCTCTCTTTGTCCTACGAAAACCTCTTTATGACATAAAATACCGTCACAATAACGTTATGTGACATGTAAGTTGTCCTCGTTTCCGACATATTTCACACCTTCTCTTGTTTTTCACATTACAAGTAATTGTCCACATAGGATATGTCAAACTTGAAACTACCCAAAAAATTATTTGAACTTGTGTCAAGTTGAAATTTTAACAAGACGGATTTTTATTTAAGCCTTTGATAAGGGGCCAATATCCTCCTTCTCTGTCCCACACACTAACTGTACATGTGGACTTTAGAGTACAATGGGTGGTGCATGTTAAACCAAATTGTCCATGTAGGATGCTAATTAAAACTATAAAATATCCCAAATCTTGTTTATAAGAAAATTGGGTTTAACAGTAAACATTAAAAAAAAAAAAGGTTTTATGTTTGGTAGATGTGGTACTCTTTTTTCTTGACAAAGTTTCTTCAAGTCGTTTTAACAAGTCAGGTTTTAACGAGGCCACTAATTTACTCGTCTGCTTGATCTCGTCTGATGAAGAGTCAATTTACCGTAAATAAAGAAAAAGAAAAAATGGTTTTAGAGTTTAGTCTTTAATGGGTTGAGAATATCTTCATTTTTGTATTGAGGGGATTTGGTAAAGTTGTTGATATTTTGAACGAGTAGCCTAATTTAATTTCAATATGCTTCCCCCTTGTCCTCAACTACTTGGCATTTTCTGACCAAAGAAAGCACTTGGCATGCATTTAGGTGCAAAAGTGGGATATAATGAAGAGTAGAGAACTTGACTCATTCCTACTGAGGATGTGGAAGTCAGTTTTCCAAACATTAGGAATATGTTCCCAATTTGTTGAGAACTGCTTCTTTTGCAAGTGATTCTCTTTAGAAACTGCTTTTAATATTCTCCTTTGTTTTTTTCCCTGTTCTAAAATAAAAAACAAACAAAATTAAAAAGTTTAGAATTAAAAACGGACATGTGTTCTAGGAAACTAGATGAACTAATAAGTTCGATAGGTAGCCACCACTATAGTTTATGGGAATAAGAAGCAGAAAATGTTTTTGGTCCAAAACTTGCATGCTTTTGTTGGGTCACCATGTAGCAATGTGTCACACTCATATTTTTATTAGGGCGAATGCAGTGCGTCTAATGCACCCAATACAAACTAGTATATGGATGAAAGAACATTAGTTACATTGTACCATAATGTTGAACAATGTGAATGGAAGAGTTTCTTTTTCCCTCACCATCTGTCACTTCAACTCAAAAGCGAGTCTAACACGAGCGCGCGCAAGCGGACACATACACTCTTCTTTGGTTGACCCTTTTTTCATTTGAATTATTTGGAAGTTGATTATCGGCTTAGTTCAATCGTTTTGTGTGTGCCATATATTTAGCCAATTTGACTAATTTCAGTGTAACTGTTACCATATCAATGAACAATACAGATTTGGGAAAACTGGAATCTACAAGGCCTTCATGTTTGGGTCCCCAAGTGTCATTGTTACAACGCCTGAAACAAGTAAAAGAGTTTTGACAGATGACGATGCATTCAAACCCGGGTGGCCTGTTTCTACTGTGGAGCTAATTGGAAAGAAATCATTCATTGGTATATCTTACGAGGAACACAAACGTCTAAGAAAGCTAACAGCAGCTCCAGTCAATGGCCATGAAGCACTCTCCGTGTACATGAAGTACATTGAAGAGATTGTCATAAGGTCCTTGGAAAAATGGTCCAAAATGGGACAAATAGAGTTCTTAACTCAACTCAGAAAGCTTACCTTCAAGATTATTATGTACATCTTTCTTAGCTCAGAGAGCGAGTCGGTCATGGAGGCTCTGGAGAGGGAATATACAGTACTTAACTACGGAGTTAGAGCCATGGCAATCAATCTTCCAGGATTTGCATACCATAAAGCACTTAAGGTGAGGAACTGATAAATTGGATTTTTTGTTTCATAACTTGGACAGTAGTATTTGTAATTTTTTTAGCATTTAACTAAGGTCTTTGCATTTCAGGCTCGGAAAAATCTTGTTGCTATATTTCAATCAATTGTGGATGATCGAAGAGCTCAAAGAAAGGCCGGAAACTACTATGCAAAGAAGAAAGATATGATGGACGCTCTGCTGGATGTTGAGGAAGATGATGGAAGAACACTTACCGATGAGGAAATTATAGACGTACTGTTAATGTACTTGAATGCAGGCCATGAATCTTCCGGCCATACCATCATGTGGGCTACCGTTTTCCTACAAGCAAACCCAGAAGCTTTCCAGAGAGCTAAGGTATTTGAATTCACATATTTTTGGGTAGTTCATCTTGAATGAAGTTCTTTTATTGTCTCCTTTTCCTTTTAAATATTAGGGGGCTGATTTACCTGTGCAGGGGCAATGACACAATTCACCAGTCGCAGCATTTTAGCCTTTATTTTGCATGCATAATCAATCCACTTTGATTAGGCCGCATTTTTTAAATTGATCGATATTTATGCTGTTATTCAATGAATTCTGGTTTGATCAATCCACCGATATCGTTTGATGAATTATGTCTGATGACTCCTAAAAACTTTAAATATTATTTGCTAATCATGTTTGAACAACTTTAGGCTGAGCAAGAGGAGATTCTCAAGAGGAGGCCACCAACGCAGAAGGGCATGACACTTAAGGAATATAGAGAAATGGACTATCTTTCAAAGGTACAGAAAAGTGGCTTCACCTTCACTTTCGTTTTTATTCAGCAGCTGCCAAGTGATTCCAGCTAACTGTTTTAAACTCCATAGGTGATTGACGAAACTCTTCGTGTGATAACATTCTCACTCACCGTCTTTCGTGAGGCAAAGAAGGATGTCAAAATAAATGGTAGGTTAAGATTTTCTTTCTTATGTATTTTACTCTGCATACATATCTTCAATGGTTACACATTTTTCTTTGAATAACTACGAGACCTCAGAAATTTACGTAATGGCTTCAATTTCAGGTTACAGCATTCCTAAGGGCTGGAAAGTATTGGTCTGGTTCAGGAACATTCACTATGATTCTGAATTATATCCAAACCCAATGGAATTCAACCCTTCCAGATGGGATGTAAGTTTTTAAACACCTGTGATTTAATAATAATTATGACAAACAATAATTTATACTTACATATGACTTGTTTTCCTGCTTTCTGCCGGCCCAGAATTTAACACCGAAAGCATTAAGTTTTCTTCCCTTTGGAGCTGGAAGCCATCTGTGCCCTGGAAATGATCTTGCTAAGCTGGAAATTGCTATTTTCCTTCACCATTTCCTCCTTAATTACAAGTGAGTACTCTTAAACAAATTCCTCTCCATGACTAAAATTATAATCTTAATAATCTTCTAATGTTTCGGTGATTTGATGCTGCAGGATGGAACGCGCTAATGCGGGATGCCCCTTGATGTACTTGCCTCATACTAGGCCAATAGACAACTGCGTGGCAAAAATCAAGAAATGTGGATCTGCAAAGGCCTGAGAGCACTGAGCGGATAAGAGAAGAGAGTACACATTCATGTTTCAGATGGAAAGAATGCAAACCAATAAGAGCTGGTATTTGGGCATTTGCAGGCTTGTTTAATCTGTAACCTTGTTGTCTTCTCTTGATAAAACTGCGACTTCAACTTTTTTTTTTTTTTCTTGGGCTATCTTTTGTGGTTTTCTCCATTTATGATAAATTTGGACGAGAGATTAAGAGATTTAGGTTAAACTAATTAGAAATGCACTGCTCATGAGAATCATAAAGTCACCAAACAAATGATGCATTTCAAGTAACGAGGTACAAGTTTTGAGGCATTATGTCCTTAATGGTCCAACAATGCCAACTAGAACAAATTTACTATGTACATCAGTACATTTGATACTATTTTGACGGAATAAAAAGAATTTAGTCAAAGTTAAGCGAATATTGATTTTCAAGGTATAAAATTTGAATTTTAGGGAGAAAAAAAAGGTTACAAACAATTATAAAATAAAATATTATTAAAAACATAGAAAATATCTTGAAACAATATTACAAATCCTCAAAGCCCAACAAAGTTCTCCAAATTGATCCCTCATTTAACCTAATGGCCAAATATCCTTACTTATATTACAAAAGGTTTTAGAATAAAACTAGAAAACATAATAAAATAATAAACTAGCAAATAAAAGGTTTCTATTTAAGTTAAATTCAAAATTCTCGGGAAAACACACTTTTGACCTCCCAAATCAATTTTGATTTGGTCCAGATTTGGTCCAGAAGGTCTCTTTTGAAAGCTTAGGATGTCCCCAACAAATCCATCTTCCTCAAAATATGCCACCTTCACCTTCAAAATACCTTAAACGTTCAAAAATGTCAATCTAAGAAAGCTGCGCGATGAACCTTCTTTTCTTTGCCACAGTCAAACGGCTTAGTAGAAAAATCCAAAATCTTGATACAATCATCTTGGAAGACTCACGAACATCCTCTGATTGGAATCACTTCAAAATTCATGCGTTTGATTACTTTATGCTCAAGATGAAGTCGAATGTCCTACATTAGAAATATAATTCAAGAGTATCAAAATTCTCACAAAATAACAAATGAATTAATGCTAAGAATAAGGTAAAAAAATATAATATAATATTGCCTGATCACCTGTGCACGTCTAAAACTTTATAGTATATATGAGATAAAGTTCCGGGAAGGAAAAACTAAAGTAACGGTATTTCAAATTCGAAGCGAAATGACGGCGGCTACTTTGGCAAGATAAATGGGCAAGGCTATTACAAACACCACAAGCTCAGGAAATGGATGGTTCAACCCTCACATGGCGGCTGCTTCTCGCGCCATTGCCAAACGGATCCCATTGGTTGATCTCCTCCTCAAATTCAGAGACGCAACGGTAAATACCTAAACTAATTCAAAGTATTTGTCACACACTGCAAGTGTTTGATGAAATCCCTGACTCACATGCGGTAGTCTCTTTTTCTTTCTTAGGATGATAGTTTCTATGTTTAACTCTGTCTTCGTGAGTTTTAGGGCTTTAATTGTAGAAAACTGGTGCAAGTAGCTCTCAAGAAATCTCTGGATGGCTAGAGATGGTCTGGGATTTAATTCCAATGGAGCAACATCCTCTTTTCGTGACTACACTCTGGCAGTTATGGCGCGAAAGGAATAAGGTTCTTCATGGAGCCGAGGTGTCGTCGGTTTTTTGTGTGCTATGATGAGGCGTATAAACAAGTTCTGAACTTCCATCATAGGAGTACTCCTTCCTTTGTGTGCTAGTGAGGTCCGCTGGAGGCCTCCTAGTGTAGGTATTCTCAAGCTCAACGTGGACGGGGCTATCAATGTTACTGATGAGTCCATATTATACCATATATTTTACCTTAATCTTAGTTTTAATTTATTAGTTATTTTGGTAGAACTTTTATACTTTGTTATATATTTTCAATGTAGGACATTCGATTTCCTCTTGAGCAAAAAGTGATCAAACGGATGAATTTTGGAATGATTCCAATTGAAAGATGTTCGTGAATTTTTCAAGATGATTGTATCAAAATTCAGATTTTTCCAATGTTTTAAAGAACTCGCCTCAGGGCGCGCCTAGGGCGCCCTTGAGGCTGGGTGGCGAGGCAAACGCCTCAGTTTTGATGGAGTAGGCGAAATCCTTCGCCGGAGACGCCGAGGCTGCGGAGGCGCGCCTCAAGGCGTCCAGGCGCCCTGTTTTTTTTTTTTTTTTTTTTTTTAAAGCCATCCAAACCCAAAACGACGCCGTTTGGGTAAGGATTTCCAGCTTTATACCTGTTATTCATACATACCTTCGATTTTCTTCATTCTTCTTCGCATTCTTCTTCTTCTCCCGCGCGCCAGAACCACGCCGCCCGCCGCTCGGAGCAGCAACGTCGAAAATTGAAGTCACAGAAGCATAAAAATTGGGGATTTAGGGATTTAGTTTTCGGGGGAAGTCTCTGCCTCTGTTTTCTGGGAAATATCTCTGCCTCTGTTTTCTGTTTTCTGGGAAGTCTGCCTCTGTTTTCTTTTCTGGCGAAGTCTCTCTGCGTGCAGTGCACCCATGTGCTGCCTTTTTTTGTTTTAATTTTTTTTAATTGGATAATCTGCGTGCAGTGCACTGTGCACCCATGTGTGTTTTTTTTTATTTGGTAATCTACCCGTGCAGATGTCTGCCATGTGTGTTTTGATTCTTTGATAATCTGCCATGTGTGTTTATTTGAAATCTGCCCGTGCAGATGTCTGCCATGTGTGTTTGTTTAGATGAAGATGATTTGGATGATTGATTGATATCTTTGTTTGTATTTTGATTTCTATGAAGAGGATTTGGATGAATGATTGTTTTCTTTGTTTGTATTACCTTTTGAATGATGAATTTGGATGATATTACCTTTGAATGATGAATTTAGATAATATTATCTTTTGAATTACTATGGATTTGAATGAAAAATTGAGAATAGATGTTTATTATATGTAGTATTATTTTTATACAATTATGTGTATGATATATAAAACATATATATATAAAAAAATTAATTCCCGTGAGGCTTCGCCTCACGCCTCACGCCTCGGACGCCTCGCCCACGCCTTACGCTTTTAATACATTGGATTTTTCTACCAAGCCATTTGACCGTGGCAATGAAATAAAGGCCTAGCGAGTAGCTTTTTCTGATTGACATTTATGGACATTTTGGATATTTTGGAGGTCAAGATGGCATATTTTGAGGAAGATTCCTTCTGAGGTTTTGTTGAGGATGTCTCAAGCTTTAAAAAGAGATCTTTTGGGATCAAGTCGGAGTTGATTTGGTCGGTCAAAAGATTGATTTTCTAAGAAGTCCGAATTTTAGTTTAAATAGGAAACCTTTTATTTTCTGGGTTATTATTTTATTATGTTTCCTAGTTTTATTCTAATACTCAAGGCTATACACAAAGCCTACTCCACCTTTTTCAATGAAAAACCAAAACACTAGGAACAATTTTTCTGTAGGTTTTGTAAATTTCCTTGGTTTTTCACTTGAGTGTTCCTTGTTAACTCTTGTGTGTTAGGGGTTTGTCTTATGAGAGTGCAAAATTTTGACAAATAATAACATAAAGCCAGGCTTTATTGTATCCATAGGGCTTATTATTCAATAACACATTTGTAAACGAGATGTGGACGCTAATAAAGTCTGATAGATAGCATATTTATACTTGCCTTAAAGCAAGCAACTTTTCATCTTAATCGTAATGTACCTACATATTTTCAGAAATTTTCTCGAACACCAAATTTTGTCCATATTTGGCTTTTTATTATTTATTTATTTTTCCATTCTATCTCATAGGCTTCTGCGTCGCTTCAGAATGCGAGGGCTAGGAATCCTGTTTTGAGTGACAGGGAGCGACCAAGGACTCGGTTTAATCCCCCTTGGTCCCCTCCTCCCAATGATACGGTAAAGATTAATGTGGATGCTAGTTGGAAGGCAGGTGGTAGCACTTTTCATATGTGGTACGGGACTCGAACTCCAACTGCTTGGCGGGAAGGAGGAAGGAAATAAGGGCCCCCAACGTCCTGGTGGCAGAGGCTTTGGGTGCTTTGGAGGGCTGCGCTCTGGCTCAACAGATGGGGTACTCGAGAATTATCAGAGTCCGACTCTAAGGAGGTGATCTCGTGGTTCAATGGTTGCATTGATAATGGAGGCTGGGAGGTGTTTCCTAACCTCTGTAAGACTCGGCAGGTGGGCAACTCCCTTCTCTCGTGCAACTGGTCTTGGGTCTCAAGATCAGCTAATGGAGTGGCGGCTTTCATAGTGTCGCATTATGGAGCGGAGATGAGCGACTTGGTCTGGTTTGAAAGACCCTTATCTTCATCTGTAAGAATCTTGAACAGGACGTGTTTCCATGCCCTCCAAACTAGTTTTTGTTTAGGGAGGCTGTAAAGGTTGACATGGGGGTGTTTCTCTCGGTTTCCTTTTATTCCCTTACACTATGTTTGGATGGAGAATTTCTAAATTTTCATAGAATTCTAAATGACGGGAATTACAATTCCCAGTAATTGAAATCCTATTAATTGAAATTTCAGTGTTTGGATATTCCCTAGAATTTGTATACATGGAAATTGCAAAATGAAGGGAATTACAAATTTCATTGTTTGGATATTCCCTAGAATTTGTATTCCATAGAAGAATACAAATTTGAAAAAAGGTTACAATGTTAAACTGGTAACAAAGTCATCAATGATAAAGGTCATCAAACCCCCAAGATTGGGGCTGCCAAAGCCGCACTAAAGGGAAAACTGTCTAAATTTTCCAGCAATTAAGAACTTATCAAAGGTTTGCAATAATATTTCATTGGAAAAAAATGTTTGCAATAATATGATAAGAGTTGATTGAAGTAGGAAAATCCCTGTAAAGCACACTTGTGAAATTACACCTCTTTAGGCGGAAATTAAACTCGGAATTCTTCATCCCCAATTTCCACCTTTTTTTCCCGTGGAATTTGCCGTTTCTCACGCTGCAAGCTTCCCAAACGAGGGAAAACTGTTTTCCCATCCTAAATGACGGGAATTAAGTGAAATTCTGTTTTATTGTTCCGTATCCAAACGGAGTGCCTGATGTTTGTTATCCCGGATTTGGCTTTCTGTACTCTTCTTGGCTTCGGTCCTGGTAATGATATTTCCAGTTCGCCCATATTTGGTAGGTGGACGATACATGACCAACTTAAGAGGGTAAAAACTTATAGTTTTCCGCACTTAGATGAGTTGGTGCTATACATAGTCGATTGATTACACTTGCACGAATTGGTTGGAAATATAATTGGTTGGCGGTTGTCGGTTTTAGTTTGTGGCAGAAAGTGTCATGGATGAAAATTTTGAATATCTGATGGTGAGGAGGATATTGGGTATTTAAAAAAACTTTAGGTTACCGTCTTATAAGAAGAGAGGATGGGCGAAGACGTTAAACCACCAGCAAGTTCATTAATGGATTAACCACCTTAGTTAGTAACTCAACAACTGCTAACTTGTGACGTTTGCCCACCATTAGTTTCATTCAAACTGAACCGCCACTCTCCCTGGTGTAGAAACGCCGCGACACTAGGTTATCCGCCATGAGCAAGGGCGGAGGGAGCTAGAGGCCCAGGGACAAGGGCCCTTTATCAAATTTTGTATAGCCAAATTTTTGCGTTAATAATATATCGACAAAGTTTATCACATCCTTATCTTTATAGGTCATACCACTTGGCGTGCAGCTTTCTCTGAGAAGTTAGCCCTTTCTAATCACTTTCAATGAGAAGAAAGTAGTCTACTTTTGTAGTTGATGGCTAAATTACAGGTTGTGATTCTTTTTGACCGTTTTGTGCGTGTTAGAGAGTAAGGTTACTTTTATAGTTGATGACTAAGTTTTATAAGTAATTCGACTCGTCTAATCCTTTATCAGCCTCATTAATGAAATTACAATTTTGTCTAAATTGATAATCGAAACGAGTTTAGAGTCTTGATTCACTTTTGTTGTTAACTATTCCATATTATATTGGGAGATTTTTCTGAGCAAATATATAGTTATAATCAAACTGAAAAATATAACATGGAAAGATTGAAGGTGTTGATAAAAAAGCAAGCATTGAATAACATAAATAAACAAGAAATTGACAATTGGGCATCTTACTATCTCTTCCCTTCTTCTGACTTAGCTTATTCTGTTTCCACATGGATCTTGCCGCTATATAAGAAAAGTTAAACATTAAAAATAAGCTTTGACTACCGACTCACACGATGTTTATAATGCATATATATACTAGTCCTTGCCATCACATCTCTCACCGTCAGATGATCATTCTTATTATATTAGCACGGATGTAAATATAGTTTAGAGTTTTTATCACAAATGGTCCCTGAAATTGACCCATCCAATCAAGATGGTCCCTGAAATTGAAATTCAATCAATGTAGTCCCTGAAAATGAGTATCGCAAATCAATGTGGTCATTCCGTTAAAAATCTATCAAAAATTCTGTTATGTGCTGATGTTCACATAACTGAGTCCTACAAGTATAATTAACTATTATTATAAGAATTAAAAATATTTATTTAATAAAACAACAATTTTTCTTTTTGTATAATTAAAAAAAACCTAAAAAAAAGGAAGATGAACTGTTCATCTTCTTCTTCCCTTCCTACCCCAGCAACCACCACAGCTTACCCACCCCGTCGCACATGTAACCTGATGGGCCATCTGTGTTTGTGGACAGATTCTTCTACGTAAGACATGAATCATAGATTCCATCACCGAACAATTAGAGGCGAGCGTGTTTTGAAAATAACCGTAAAGAAATGCAATCAATGATTCAAATCAATAAATCCAATCGTAAATATTGCAAACATGTAAATTACTAGTTTCATATGTTAGACATAATCTTTGAATATTGGTTTTGTAAATTTGGCGATGAGTCCATGGGAAGTCAGATTGTTTAAGGAAAGTTGGGGTGCGTCTCAAATCCGGCATAGATGCAAGGCTTGTCCTCCCAGTTTCTTTGGTGTTTGCGCTCCTGGGTTGTTAATTTTTTTTCATAAGTTGTTTCCTTTTTTCTGGGATTCATGGGTTATAAAGCATAAAGTGTGTGTGTGTCTGTATTCAGTTAATAGTTGTCTAGTTTTAGTTCCATGTTTCAGATCTAATGAAAAAAATGAACGCTAAATGCGAAATGTTCAACAAACTATCCTAATTTATACGTTTTAGAAAACCGCCATTTGTATTTCTTATTCACCTTGAATTTTGGAGTGACCACAATTCCCTTATTTATGACACAAGATTGCAGTGGCCTTTGTTCTAATGTCTGTCTTGTTTGTGTTCTTGATGAAAATGTACTCAAGAATTATGCACGCCTTTGTTCTAATGTCTGTCTTGTTTGTGTTCTTGATGAAAATGTACTCAAGAATTATGCACTTGATGCAGCTGATTTCTGCTCGTAGTTTCACATCGCATTGAGTCGTCGACTGTATACTCTATATCATTCTGATCAATTTGGCGAGAAAGATTTTTGGGATTTCCCTGTCTCTCGTTCTTTTCAATTTGGCTGCTGTAATGAAGCGTGATGACGAAAATCTGGAGTGGTTGGGTTCTACGGGTTGCGCGGGTGGGTACATCTTCTTCTTCTGTTTTTCCATTTTTTGTTTTTCAAGTTTCTTACTATATAAAAACAAAAATTGTTTTTTATTTATTTAAATATTGTAATTCATATAAAAAAAAAATTAATTAGACTTGTGAGACCTAATTATGTGCCACATCAGCACATAACAGAATTTTTGACAAATTTTTAACGGAAGGATCACATTGATTTACGACACCCATTTTCAGGGACTACATTGATTGATTTTCAATTTCATGGACCATATTGGTTGGATAGCTCAATTTCAGAGACCATTTATGATAAAAATCCTATAATTTAAGCATATGATCTCCCCTACACTTCCTTGCCACTACTTGGCCCAACATATACCTTACCATTTTTTCCGGCTAAAAATAATTTAGAGAAAAAATGAGTTTCGAACCCAAAATGCATGAATGGAAACTAAACATTCTATCTACTAACTAGGATATTGTACCACATGCACACAAAAAAAAAAAATCTTAATTATGACGTTATATGATATCTTAAAGTGCTAGAGTTTGGCCATATAAAGTGGATCTTTTTTTTTTTAATTTTAACTTCGAGAATTGCTACATGACCACATTTTTCATACCACAATTACACATTGTCTAATAGAGATAAGGTTCACCAACACATGTGAGTTTTATCTCTATTAAAAATTATAAATGTAGTATAAAAAATCTTATAAGACTAACATTTTTATTTAACTTCAGTGAAAATTTTTAATTTGGGAGTATATACACTTCATATGTACCGATAATGACTACTATATTTGTTGTTTGTAACAGATGATAGTAAAAGCTAAATCATTAGGTTTGACTCAATAACTCAGTCACTCTCCAATGCAAATGAATAATTAGGGTCGCATATATTTTGAAAAATATGTAAATGTAATTTCTGGAGTTTTGTCAACTTCCAAACATAAATCCTGGTTTTGGTTTCATAATATTATAATATCTAGTTTAATTTGTCAGACTTTCAAGAATTACTTTATGAATTCTGTCAACATAACAGTGTAAATATATCTTGTTTCATTTCACGTATCTGTTAGATTTGAAAAGTGTGTAAACGCAATTTCTGAATTGAAAATGATACATTAAACAGCAAGTCATATGGTTTTGAACTGTAATTAGGCTAAAACTTAATAAATGCCCAAAAAAAGGATGAGCTCGGGCCTAGACTTCCCAATAAGTGATATGGTTTAAATTTTCTCCTCTAGTTTTAGTTCAAACCAAACAAAATCGCCCTGCTTAAATGATTGGTTATACAGACTGCAGTACATAGTACAACCATACTGCACAAATGATTGGCGAACTATTTTATGCACAAAATTTAGTTTAAGAATTCGAACTCTAGCATTACCTTTAGTAAAATAGTGTTCGAGCTTCCCTATAGTTTAAATGTAAACATTTGAAGAAACTAAATCAGTTTTCTTGTTTTTTTTTTATTAGAAAGAACTAAGGCATTTTATACTCAAATTTATCAATACCTGCCAATTGTCTTGGAAATTAAGATTTTCCTGTATGTTTCGAGTTCAAATACTTCCTTCTACTCTTGATATAAATTAATATAAAATGTCGCTCGTAATAAAATTAAGAATAAAAAGATTGTCAACTTGTGCAGCTCTCTTTTGGATACCATGTACTATTGGACCTGATTAATCAAAGGGAGTTTTAACGAAAAGCCCGCGGTACTGTTCACTTTAACGAAAAACCACATTTTTACACTAAAAAGTCAAACTTAGTACTATTCATTTTACCCTTTATTTTGTCCTTATCGTTAAAACTCAAAGTTTTCAAGCCCTTTTCATTAGTTTTCTTTTAATCAAAACCAATGATTTTTTTTGTCAACTAGCTTGATCATCAGCTCCAATTTTCTATTATTTAAACAAAACCAATAATTTTTTTTTGTCAAACTAGCTTGATCATCAGCTCTATTTTTCTATTATTCTGTCAAACATTGCTGATCCAACTCCCTTAATAATAATAAACTTAAGAAATAAAAATTTGTTGATCCAACTCCAATTTTTTATTTATTGAATTTGATCAGATTTTCACCTGGAGAGTTAGATGGTATATATCATTGTCAGCAAAAAGGCAGCTCAACCGTTGGTAGCTACAAGTTAATGAATATAAAAACATCTTGGTCTTTCGTTCCGTCATATTCCTAATATTATAAAAAGTACACACTTAATTGAGAACATGTTAGCCTCGCAGTATTCGCCGTGTGTTTTGTGAGATTGATTTGAAACATGTAGAAAATTCATAGATATAGTTGAAAACTCTCCATCTTTTAATATGATAAGTTAGAATTTTTTTTAAAAAAAAAGAAGAGAAAAGAAAGGAGAAAACTGGAGATTCAAGCCATGCATATCTTGTGCGCGCAACGTATGATGTAGATGTAAGTGGTAATATATCTATTGCAATAGTGCCCAACCTTTTTAAAGTCAACTCCCAAAACGGTCGCATATTTATGTTTATTTTGTTTTCCCACACCAAAACTTATAAAATCTTCCCTATGCCCTATGTTATTAGAAAAAGGATCCCTGATCTCCAGATGAGCTGTGAATTCAAATCATCAAGGTTTAGCCTGCACTATGAGAGATTTTTCAGTATACTCGATACACTGTCATGTGGCATAACAATTTCACTTAAATTATCACATACATTTGTTGTATTTTATAAATATACTCTAGAAGTAAAATATATCAATTATGTCGTTCACCACATGCGGAGGCAATTAAAGGCGTACAAAGGTTAAACATAACCTAATCTCATATGTGCTTAAGGATAAAGAGACTCAAGACACTTGGGCTTAAAGGTGCACGTCATTTCATTCTTTGCCTCAAGTTAGATCGACCCTCTTATTAGAAATTCTGACTACACCATTGTCGTCGACTCCTATTGTAATACCTAAAATAATACATTACGTTGTATGTGTTTTAAATAAGGCTTTAATTTCGTGATGTGAAATTCGTTCTCAACAAAATCCATATTCATTGGATAAAATGAGACCTATTCCCTGATCAGTCATTACAATGCTGTCACAACCAAAACTGGAATTAAAAGATATAATTATTTTTCATTCATGTTACTACCAGGAATGAGCCGATTTCATATTATATATATTTGATTTTTCCAAAAATTTAATTTTGCTGTAAATTAATTGTCTCCTCATTGTATATACATCTAACCTGCAAATAAATGTACTCAAATATTATGTTAATGCTATATTTGTGAACCAGCAAAATTATCACTGGCATGCTTTTTTCCTTTTTAATTAATCGCGCTGTTTCTTTTAACTTGAATTTTCTGAAAAGGAAGTTAATCTTAAAGATGGTCAACCAAACACATGCATGAACAAAGTAACTCCTCGTCAATTTGCCATGGTGTTCTTACCATCTTTTTATTTTTGCTGTCAAGCTACTTACCATGTATTACCAAGCAGAAACGTTTATTCCAGCGGTGGATATATCTCATAAAATTATTAGATTTTTGGATAAGAAAGCAAAATAACAAAAAGAAATGGGTCAGATAGGAATATCACCACAACTATGGTACTTAATTAGACTTAAATTTAAAATTTAAAAATTTAAAAATAAATTCAAACAAAGAAACTTTCCTGTGCTTACTTGTAGATTTAATGTTACAGCTAGGGATAGCTACCAAATGCATATCCATATATTGACTTTGAATTTTTCCCTTTTTTTGGACTTCCACACCTTCCTCCCCTCACTTTATATATGTGTGTGAGAGAGAGAGAGGAGATCTCAGTATTGTTAATAACCTCATCAGTCATAACCTCCTCAACTTCTCTTTGATTTTGCAATGGAGGATCTTGAGATATCAGAGAGAAAAACACCTGCAGATCATTCAGCCATGGACGACTTTCTTCCGTACCATTTCAGATGTCCCATTTCTATGGAGCTCATGAAAGATCCTGTCACCATCTCCACTGGTGTCACCTACGAGCGTAACAACATTGAGAAATGGTTCTTCTCCTACAAGAAGAAAACTTGTCCTGCCACAATGCAAAGCGTTGAGAATTTCGACATGATTCCAAACCACACCCTCAAGAGGCTCATTGTTGCATGGCAAACCAAAGAGGATGCGAAAAAAGCTATTTGCTCAACATCATCTACACCAAGGCCTTCAAATAAACATGACGAAATTCAAGCGCTTCTCAACACAGTCGTGTCATCCCCATTCAAGGTAAATTCGATTAAGAAACTCCGTTCCATCATCGAGATAGATGACGAGACGAAAAATGATTTTATTCGATCAAACGGGGTCGAAGTTCTTGTCCAAATTCTTGATCAAATTCTCTTGGAGAGCTCAGATTTCACTACGTTTAGAGCTTGTGAGGAGGCTCTTTGTATTCTTCACCAACTTCCCATATTGGAAGAAGGGAAAACATTTAAATTGTTATCGAAGCAAGGATCAACCAGATCAATGGCCATCATGCTTCAGCGAGGAAGCGCTGAGGCACGGCTCCATACCATTACCATATTCAAGAAGATGGCGAAAACCCAGTATGATTGGAGCTTCGTGATACAAGATCAAGGTATAGATTTTTTTAAATCCTTGTTGGAGCTTGTTTCGGATGAAATATGTAGCAAAGCAAGTTCATGTGCCTTGGAAGTCTTGATAGAAATATTGACAGCATCAAAGAAAAACAGGCTGAGGGCAATTGAAGCGGGTGCAGTTTGTGTCCTCATAGAGCTACTGCCAGACTCCAACAGATCCAAATGTGAGAAAATGTTACAAGTGATAAAGTTGTTATGTGAATGTGCTGAGGGAAGGCAGGCCTTGGTGGAACATGGTATGGGCATTGTTTCCATTTCCAAAAAAATGTTGCATGTTTCCAATGCTGCCACCAAGATTGGGGTGAAGATCATATGGTTGATTTGTAATTTTCATCCGACCGAGAGGGTATTGGAGGAAATGTTGATTTGTGGACCTGTGAAGAAGCTTCTGGCATTGTTGCACATGGATGGCAGATCTTCTACAAAGGATAAGGTGGTGAAGATCTTCAAGATGCATGGAAATTCATGGAAACGATATCCATGTTTCCCTTGTAATTTGAAGGACTATTTGGGATTTGTAAATGATCCTCGCTAATTAGGGTTTTATCTTTGATGAGTCAATATTATATTATATATTTTACCCTTTTCTTAGTATAATTTGGTGATTATCTTGGTAGAATTTTGATACTTTGCGTTATATTTCTAATATAGGACATTCGACTTCCTCTGGAGCAAAATATGATCAAACGGACGAATTTTGGAGTAATTCAAATTAGAGGACGTTCGTGTGTCTCTTGGCTTGTTCGTGTCAAAATTTGGGATTTTTCTACCAGGCGATTATTTTCTGGCGATTTATTGAAGAAGCAGTGCGCGTTGCAGTTTAATGACGTTTCTGGGCTTAAACTGCGTTTTTGGAGCCCAAGATGACCTCAAATGGGTTCGTGGCCTTCTGGAGAAGTGTTCAGAATAGTTCAAACTTTAAATCCAGCTATTTTGGGCCAGTTTTGAAGCTGAATTAGGCCCGAAACGTGACTGAACAGTTTATATGAAGTTTTTCCTAGTTTAATTAGGTTTAAGATATTTTATTTTATTATTTTAATTGGTTTCCTAGTTTGACTAAAAATCCTAGGGTATTAGGGTTTTTGTGGATTGGCTCAGCAACTATAAATTGCTGGAGCCGTGCTTTTTTGGGGGGACCTGATTCGACTACTATTTTATTTTACAATTTGGGAGCTTTTTCAAGGCTTTTGGATCTTTTACTTCAAGGTGTTTTCATTCTTATTCATTCAATATAATTATGTTGATTTTAATTATGAATATGCGTAACTAATTTTTCTATGCTGGGGCGATGCTTGAGCCTTAGCATGAATATGTAGTTTTTATTTAATTGCTTATGATGTTTTTCATGCATGCTTTGAATTGTTAATCACTGTGCTTTAAACTGTCTTTGTGTCTTGATGGTTCGCGACCATTAGGATGTTTAGATAAGTAATCGGATGCAATTCGGTCGGAATGCCACCGGGGGATTGATTATTGCTTCTTGTGATTAATAGTTGTAATTTCACCTACAGCGAATGCCACGTCTGAGGGGTTGCATGGTTTTTCAAAGGGTTTTTACAAAGCTTAATGAGTCATGCATGTTTATATTTGATCTGAATGTCACAGACGGATTGCATGTTTGATATACGTTCTAGCTTGAATGCCACAAGTAGAATATGCTTAAGGAACTTTCAAGTTTTGTATTAATTTTTCAAAACACACAGCAAAATACAGTTAATTTTCTCATGAAAAAATTTGAACTGGTACTTAGTATTGTGAAAGTCTAATTAATGATTTAGAATTTTATATATATGATTCGGATATTGGTTCAATGGTGGTATAGTACTATTTTATTTTTTTGTTGCTCAGGATATATATGACAGGTTTTACCGAGTTTGAGAAAAAGTTGATTTTGACATTTAAAATAATAAAAACGAAATTAATAAAAAAAAATAATTAAATAAAATAAGCTAAAAGAAAACGGTTTTTTGAAAAATATATTGTAAAAACTTAGAGTTCCGTCGTCACTTTAACAATCATATGTAGTTCTTCCAATTACTTATGAATTACACATGCATATTATGAAGGTTAGGTTTTCCTAAAATATGCCTATTTGGACCACCAACATAGAGCGTATATCAAACATGCAACCTATCTGTGGTATTCAGATTAAATCTAAATATGCATGGCTCATTAAGCTTTGTGAAACCTTTTGAAAAACCATACAACCCTTAAGACGTAGTATTCATCTTAAGTGAACTTGCACATATTAATCACAAGAAGCCTTCTTCAATTTCAGGGACCGACCTCCGACCAAAATTGCATCAAATTACTTTTCTAAAGATTCTAATGGTAACTAAGCATTAAGACAATTAGATAGTTTAAACCGGTGATTAATAATTCAAAATCTGCATGCATAATATCATAAACAAATGAAAAAGAAACTACATATTCTTGCTAAGGCTCGTGGCCTCGCCCTAGCAAATAGAATTTAGTTACTAGCTATCATATAACGAAATATTATTAAAAACAAGGATAGAAAACACCTTAAAAATACAAAGTAGTGCGTTCTCTCCCTAGCAGTGCATTGTTTCCCCCTTCTTCTCTAATGGCTAAAAATCCTTATTTATACTACTAGAAAATAAAACCTACCTAGAAAAGGTCATAGAATAAAACTAGGAAACCAAATAAATTAAAATAAATTAGGAAACATAATCCTAAATTGATCAGGAAAATTCGCCCAAAATCTGAACAGCCACGTTTTGGACTCTTAAACTGCTCCAAAACCGGCCCAGTATAGCTGGATTTAAGGTTTGGAATATTTTGAACACTTCTCCAAAAGGCCACGTACCCATCAGAGGTTATCTTGGGCTCAAAAAACGCAATTTAAGCCCAGAAACGTCATTTTCCAGCACTGCGCACTACTACTTTATTCTATTATCACAAAATAACCGCTTGATAAAAAAATCTCAAATTTTAGACAAACATGCTAAGAGATGCACGAACGTCCTCCAATTTGAATCACTCCAAAATTCGTTTGTTTAATCATGTTTTTCTCTAGAGGAAGTCTAATGTCCTATATTGAAAATATAAATCAAAGTATCAAAATTCTACCAAAATGATTACCAAAACACACTAAGAATAGATTAAAATATATAATATGAAATTGACTCATCAAAATACCCCCAAACTTAGCTTTTTGCTTGTCCTCAAGCAAAATAAAACTAGAAAACAAAAACAAAAACTAACAAACTAGAAACTTAACTAAAACTAACTAAGACACAAAAATTTCACCTTCAAGTTGCAATCCATAGAAAACGTTAAAAATTAGAACATCTTTCCAAAAGTTCCAACCAATCCCACTTCAGAGTCTAAAGCCATTAAGAATCATGAACTTCCTTTGGTGTAAAGTGAACCAACATAGCTAAGGAGACTCGACTAAAACCCTTACCACTCGTCTTCTTTATTTGATACATACTATCTTGATATATATATATATATATATATATATATATATATATATATATATATATATTTTGTTCTTTTTTTTTCTAGTAACAGTAGTGGTCATGCAATGCCAGTTCTCTTAAGCTTTCTATTCAACCCATGTAACGAGCTTTAGGTCAATGACTCCCAAACCACTAAGGCTTTAGGGCACTAGGTATAGAACACCCCAAGGACTTATTAACTCGAGCTGAAAAGGCTATGAAACCAACTAACCACCCTGCCCCATGCCAAGACTCTACTGTTTGACGCGAGAATCTCTATTAATCAGGCAGGACTGGCCCGGTTACTAAGCAAAGCCTCGGGTGGAACAATTATTACTTTATTTGTAACACATACTAAACTTTACTTTAAACAAAAATTAAAATTAAACTTAGACTAAAAAAGTAATGTTTCAATCTCACTCTGCACAAACCATGTTGATGTGAATGAGCAAATTTTCAAAGTATAACTCATGAATTAGTGTTTAAGCAAAGGTAAATGGAAAATATTCTATTATGGGAATAACATTCACCATGTCCATTTGTTCTAACGTTTAAAATAATCTATAGATATTAACTTAAAATTTGAAAATTTTTTATTGACTAAAAAATTCTTAGTTCCCACCCCCAAACTTAAATCACACATTGTACTCAAGGTGTGGAAAATAAAATAAACATGACAAAAATGAAATAAACTTAAACTAAAATATAAAAATTATAAAAGTGAAAATGATTAACAAAACCAAAGAAAAAGAAAGATATTACCTGGGCTTGAAAATGAAGCTGTTGCACGGCTGGGCTAAGAGCAAATGTGGCCTAAATTTGAGTCTGAGATGACTGGAGGCCATTATGTGGCTTATTCCAGCAAAAGATGAAACAACCCATGTGATTACCAAGCCCAAATCCAAAACATCCCAGCCAGCTTGTTTAAGCTTACTCGGATGCTCATTTAGCTATTTAGAATACCCTAGCGTCGTGCTCCCATTTCTCATTTCTCTCTCAAGCTGCTTCAGAGAGCTTCTCTCTCTAGATTCTTCTTTTCTCATCCTCGAGCCCAGAGCCATTTCTCTCTCAAAATCCAAAACCATACCCCAGAGCCGCATTATACCCCCAAACTTAATCTCTGAACCAGGACCATCCAAGTGCATCTACTGTTAAGGATACAATAGGACCACCAACTAAGTCTATATCTGATTAAAAAATTTCTTAGCTGTTAAGCTATAGTTGTTAGAGTAGTTGGTTACATAACTAATTGTATCTATTTATATTGGATTGTACACATTCTGTTTGGGTAATGAAATCATTATATTGAATAGCTTATCTCTCTACAATTCCCTCTCTCTCTTTTCTCTAACCTTTCTTCTGTAGAGATATGCCGCTTCGATCCGCCACTTCCATCTTCTTGAATTTTCTCACCGTTTCTCGCCTTCCAAACAGATCTTACTCCCTCTAATTTCTTTAATTTCTTCAATTTCTTCTCCAATCTTTATCTTCTGATGGCGATGCCCTCGACAAACTCTTATTCTCTGGCCGCTTCATCTGGTTCTCATGGCGATGTTACGAATCCATTAGTTCAATCTCTCTCTTCGATTACTATTCAGAATATTACCAGTATGGTGACGCTGAAACTCACTCGTCACAATTACATCACCTGGCGCAATCTCTTCATCCTTGTCCTGAAGCGATTCAAGCTTTTAGGGCTTGTCAATGGCACTGATGTGTGTCCTTCTCAATTTGTGCTTGATTCTTCTGGATCTCAGGTTCCTAATCCAGCGTATAAGATTTGGGGTGAACGAGATCAAATCTTGATGATTTAGATCAATTTGACCTTATCTGAAGATCTTCTTCCCTTGACAGTTGGCATGGATGATTCCAGATCTCTCTGGCAATCTCTCAAGCGTCGTTTTTCTAGTGCCTCTCGCACTCATATCCATAGCTTACGCTCGAAGATCCAAACTATCCAGAAATGAGACTCCTCGATGACCGATAATCTCAATTCTCTCAAGGAGATTTCTGACAAACTTGTTGCGGCAAGTGATCCAGTTTCTGAATCTGATCTTGTTGCCTACATGCTTTCCGGCCTCTCTGATGAGTATGACTCTTTTGTTGACTCTATTGAAACAAGAACTGAAGCTGTCAACACTGATGAACTTCATGGATTACTTCTTAGTAAGGAGATTTCTCTTCAGAAACGAAAGACCAGAGCTTATTCTTCTTCATTAGCACCATTTCATTCTTATACGGCTCAACAAGGATCTTTTGGTGTCAACACTTACATAGGCAATTCTCGAGGCCGCTTTCAGAATTGTAATCGATATAATCAAAATCGAAATTTTGGAGGCAATCGCACCAATAATAACACCTCTAGTGGTCTTCTTGGACTTGGCCCTAATTTAAAATCCACAGGTTTTGGTTAGCACACCAATACTTCCTATTTCTAGAAGGTTCTTCAATGTCAGTTATGCCTCAAATCTGGTCATGAAGCTTTCAATTGTGAGAAGCTCTCTCAGTTTGCCTCTCAAAGATCACATACTGGACCTCCTATTGGCATGACTGCTGCTACTTCTCCTCTACCAAGCTATGGGATAACTTATAGTGGTGCATCTCATCATGTGACACCGGATCCAGCTTCTCTCAATTTTGTCATTCCCTACATTGGAAGTGATCAACTCTTTGTTGGTAATGGCAAAGGTCTATATATTTCTCTCACTGGATCAGCTTTAATTAGCACTATGAATGCTACATTTAAACTCAATGATGTGTTGTTAGTTCCAAAAGCTTCACATAACTTGTTATCTGTTTACAAGTTTGTTTGTGATAATTGGGTTTCTCTGACCTTTGATGCGTTTGGGTTTTATATAAAGGACCTAAGAATTGGGAAGATGCTCTTCCAGGGCCCCTGTGAAGGTGGCTTATATCCTTTTTACTGGGATGCATCCAATGGCACCTCTAGAATTGCTCTCTCTCCTTATGCATTGATGATTACTAAAGCGGATGCTCATGTATGGAATAAACGTCTAGGTTATCCATCGAGTCTAGTTTTACATACTGTTGTGAATAAAAATCAGCTACCTGTGATTGGTTCTATCAATACAGGGTATGTTTGTACTGATTGTAAGTTGGGGAAGGCTTCTAGGCTACCATTTTCCAATTTCATTTACTACATACTGATGTTTGGGGACCTTCTCCCACTTCTTCATGTACTGGTTACAAATACTACCTCATTGTAGTAGATGATTACACTAAATACAGATTGTTATATCCAATGTTCTATAAATCAGATGTTTACTCAATCTTCAAGACTTTTGTTCACAAAGTTCAAACATTTTTTTACTATAAAATACAATGTCTAAGGTCATATTCTGGGGGTGAGTTTTTAAGCAAGGATTTTCAGGGCTTTCTTAATGAACAATGTATTACACATCAATTAAGTTGCCCTCATACACCTGAACAAAACGGGTGTGCTGAGAGGAAACATAGGCATGTTGTCGAAATGGCTAGGACTCTTCTTTTTAAGAGTGGTTTGGAAACAAAATTTTGGGTAGAGGCTTTTCAAATTGCAGCGTATCTCATCAAGAGACTACCTTGTCAATCATCTTCTGTTAGTCCTTAGAAGAAACTATTCAAAGCAACTCCTAAGTATCATAATCTTAAGGCATTTGGTTGTGCTTGATATCCCTAGTTGTAGACATACTCATCTAATAAACTGGATACAAAGAGCAAACTATGTGTATTTCTGGGATATAGCCTCAATCATGTTGGTTACAGTTACTTTGACCCTGTGGCTAATAAAATCTATGTCTCACGGCATGTTATCTTTGATGAACATTTATATCCGGGAAAAGGTTCTCAGTGGCAAAGTTAGTGTTCATCATGTTACATCTCTTCTTCAACTAGCAGACATTTTCACCAAATCTTTTCCATCTCATCGATTTTTCGAGTTAACTTCCAAGCTTTCAGTTAGATCCCCTAACTTTAGCTTGAGGGGGTGTGTAAAGGATACAATAGAACCACCAACTAAGTCTATATCAGATTAAAAGATTTCTTAGTTGTTAAGCTATAGTTGTTAGAGTAGTTGGTTACATAACTAATTGTATCTATTTATATTAGATTGTACACATTCTGTTTGGGTAATGAAATCATTCTATTCAATAGCTTCTCTCTACAATTCCTTCTCTCTCTTTTCTCTAACCTTTCTTCTACAGAGATATGAGTTTCTACATCTACCACTCTTCAGCGATGTCCTCTTTCATCATCTCGCTACCTTCAAACCTCAGAAATCCAGCACCCTCAGACAGTAATATCAACAGCCTTAATGATGACACTACAGATCACATCCCTATCTGATTCTAACACATTCATGGGTAATTTTTATGCCCATCTCCCTTTTTCTTACAGATTTCATGACCAGAAGTCATATGTACTCCATTCTGATCTTGATGCATGGGCTCATTGATATGACGAAATTCTCTGATCTGATACTTGTGTATGTTGTGCTTGCAGGTTCAACCCAAGAGAGATGCAGAGGCCAAAAAATTCATAGATCCTCACCCCCTCAAAGGTAAAATTCATCACTGCAATTATTTAAGCCTGAACTTGCCAAATCTGTAAATGTGTTGCTTGTGCATGCCTAAAATATGAATTAGGTTGTGTCACATAAATCTGTGTAAAGTAGTGCTTTCTGATTTCAGTGCATTCAAGCATCAATGGTTTTGGTCTACTATATGCAAGCTTGTGAATGTGTTATGTATATTGCATGTCTCCATTGATGAATGCAGCCCAAAAATCTGTGCATGAGGTCAATCTGCGTATTGGCTTGATGAATGTGCTCCCCTCCGTGTTGCTTGGATCCCATTAATGTATGTTGAGCAAAAATATAAGCATATGGATGGTCCTGATAACTGTTTTTCTCTGTGCTGCTTGGATCCCCACCCCTAAACTTCAATGTAATTATATTTTGAATCAAGAGTGAGAGAGTGAAAGGGGTCCATTAGCATAGAGGTCTTCTCAGCATCCCTACTGTGAGTATCCCTGGACCTCATCATGTGCTCCTTGTGTATCATGTGCTTGCATTTGTGTTGAATTTGACTCTCATGAATATCCTTATGATTGTGATGATGAATTTTATTGTGATGAATGTATGAATCCACGAGTAGTTGAGATTAGACCGAATCAGTTCCAAATGCAGCCAGCAATCACAAATCAAAAACCTAATTAGATAAGTAAAGAAAAATAACAAGAAGTAAAAATTGCAATTTTTTTTTCAATTATCAGATTTTTTATTTTTGTGATTTTTGTAATTTGGAATAAAAACATGAAAATAAAATAAACGAAATAAAAAGAAAAGAGTTGGAAAAATTGGGTTGTCTCCCAATTAGCGCTTTAGTTATCGTCTATAGCTAGACGGATTTGAAAGAAACTGGTGGTCATGTCACTTGTTCTTGTAGAGTCAACCAATCTTTAACAGCATCATCGGGCAATATTAGGTAATGAGTGACTTGATGTTTATTGACCGAGTATTTAAATGTTGTGGTTGAGTCCTTAATGTCTGCTCTTCTATGTGAATGAATTCTTGTAATCAAGGAGAGTCCCTTCAAGCGAGGCTTGTATCTCTATTGAACTGACTTAAACCTTGTATTTAACACCCATAATTTTTGCACGAACTGAATTTCTTGACGAAGAATAGGGCTGCCATTAAACTTTTTCTTCATTCCCACGTAGAACTTATCCTATTGGTAGGACTCATCTTGAATTTCTTTGAGTTTGATTGGATGTGCAGGTGCATTGTCTGTTACAACAGCAAAAATTATTTTATCTTTAGCTCTTTGCCCAATATTGAAATCTGGTAGATTTGTCAAGTGATAGTCATGTGTTGGATTAGATTTTGAATTTATGTGAATAACCTCTTCAAACATGTCAGTTCCAATGCCTTCATGCAGCTTTGTTGGTTGCTTTGCAGCCTCTGGATAAGGAATGTGCAACATATAGGTCTGGGTAGGAATAGGTTCTAGGGATATGTTAGAATCAGCAGGATCTGGTGGAATTTCAAGATTAGCATTTTCCTCCATTGGGCTATAGTCCTCGCCTAGGCGCTTTTCAATTATGGCGTCTTCCTGCATGTAGTTGTAATTCGTTGCACATTGGGGTGTTTGAATTACACAGCATTCCTCTTAATCTTGTGGGCCATCAATTTGTTGACAAGGAAACTTGCTTCCTCGTGTTCGTCCCATTGATGCATGAGCTGCCCAACTTGTTGCACCATATTATCTAATGAAGCTTGGGTATCCTGAATCACATGGTGGTTGTTTTCAAAGGATTTAGCTATGTTTTTTTATTGCAATCTCCCAATCAGCTTTTGTTGGCACAATAGGCTGCCCAAAAAGCTGATGACTAGGTTCCCACATAGGATTTTGATGCTCTGGCCATGATGGATTATAAATATTTGAGTAGGGATTGCACCTAGGCCTCTGAAGATTGTTCCTCATATTAATATGGTGTTGCACAAACTCTGGAAAATACTGCCTTTGAGGACAATGCATAATATCATGGGTATTTAAATTGCAAAGAGCACTAATTGTTGGTGCAAATCCAAAGTATCCCATTGCTGCTAATGAAATCGTTGCACTACTCTCAAAATCAACAAATTGTAACCTAAAAAAAAATTAAAATCAAGTAAATAAAAAGATATATACAAAAATAATTAACTAAGAGTTGATAAACACAAATTATTTACAACAATCCCTGGCAACGGCGCCAATTTCTTGATAGATTTTTTTACCACCAGCAAAAATATGGATAAAAATATTAAAATACTTGCAAGAGTATAAGGTAATTGTAGTATAGTCGGCTCTAGCAAAGTTGTTATCCACAGGGATTGAATGAATAATTTGTATCAAATCTTAATTAATTAATTAAAACAAAGTTTGAGAAAAAGTTTATTTTGTGATTTAAAATAATAAAAACGAAATTAATAGAAAATAATTAAATAAAATGACAAAATAAAATAAGCTAAAAGAAAACGGTTTTTGAAAGTTAAATTGTAAAAGCTTAGGGTTCCGCAGTCACCTTAACAATCATATGTAGTTCTTCTAATTACTTATGAATTACACATGCATATTTTGAAAGTTAGGTTGTCCTAAAATATGCCTACTTGGACCCCAACATAGAGCGTATATCAAACATGCAACCCGTCTATTGTATTCAGATCAAATCTAAACATGCATGACTCATTAAGTTTTGTGAAACCTTTTGAAAAACCATACAACCCTTAAGACGTGGTATTCGTCTTAAGTGAACTTGCACATATTAATCACAAGAAGCCTTCGTCAATTTCAGAGACCGACCTCCGACCAAAATTGCATCAAATCACTTTTCTATAGATCCTAATGGTAACTAAGCATTAAGACAATTAGACAGTTTAAACTGGTGATTAATAATTCAAAATCTGCATGCATAATATTATAAGCAAATTGAAAAGAAACTACATATTCTTGCTAAGGCTCGTGGCCTCGCCCTAGCAAACGGAATTTAGTTACTAGCAATCATACAACGAAATATTATTAAAAACAAGGATAGAAAACACCTTGAAAATACAAAGTAGTGCGTTCTCTCCCTAGTAGTGCATTGTTTCCCCCTTCCTCTCTAATGGCTAAAAAGCCTTATTTATACTACTAGAAAATAAAACCCTACCTAGAAAAGGCCTTAGAATAAAACTAGGAAACCAAATAAATTAAAATAAATTAGGAAACATAATCCTAAATTGACTAGGAAAATTCGCCCATAATCTGAATAGCCACGTTTTGGACCCTTAAACTGCTCCAAAACCGGCCCAATATAGCTGGATTTTAGGTTTGGAATATTTTGACACTTCTCGAGAAGGCCACGTACCCATCAGAGGTCATATTGGGCTCCAAAAATGCAATTTAAACCCAGAAATGTCATTTTTCAACACTACTTTATTCTATCATCAGAAAATAACCACTTGGTAGAAAAATTCTAAATTTTGACACGAACATGCCAAGGGACACACGAACATTCTCCAATTTGAATCACTCCAAAATTTATCCGTTTGTTCATATTTTGCTTCAGAGGAAGTCGAATGTCCTATATTGAAAATATAAATCAAAGTACCAAAATTCTACCAAAATGATTATCAAAACATAGTAGTCAAACTAAGATTTTAAAGGATTTTAAAGGATTTTAAAAATGATAGATTTGATAGGATTTAAGAGGATTAAAGACTCCTACAAAATTCATATGGATTTGAATGGATAGTTTGTAGATTTTGGTGGATTGTGGTGGAAGGATTTGAAATCCTAGGGAGTGACGTTGGATTCTTTTTAGCCTTGGTTACATAAATTTTTTGCTCTCAAAACCCACAAAATCCACAACTTATAGAAATTCTACAAATTTTGAATACACTTAGATTTGGATGGATTTTAAAATCTTTTAAAATCTTTTAATTGACTACACCTGGATTCTAAAATCCTTTAAAATCTTTTAATTGACTACCCCTAGATTTGAATGGATTCTAAAATCCTTTAAAATCTCTTAATTAACTACACTAGGATTTTAAAGTCTTTTAATCCTCTCAAATCTGAGTTTGACTACACCCCCTAAAAATAGGGTAAAATATATAATATAAAATTGACTCATCAAACTGCATCTATCCCTAGATATTATACATATACTAAAACTGGGTTCCCCTAGCGCTGTTTTTCACTGTTCATGAATAGTGAAATGTCAGAAATAACCTTTGTTTATTCTCACTCCCACATTTTGTTGTTTGCTTGCTACAGCGAAGAGACGCTTTTGCCCTTTTTCTCCACGGGTCGGTTATCGTTGCCCATCTTCTCCACGCGTCCTTCATCATTTCGCTACATGCTCTGGATTTTTTATTGGATTCGTTTTTTTTCTTTCACATATCTATATTTTGTTGTTCTCCAGCTTGCCCTCGCTCTCGAATCTTCCATCTTTTCTCTCGCAAAATACCGGCCAAGGAAACCCTTTTTGTTGTTTGGATTTTGTTTGCACCCTCCATCCATCTTCAGAGGAGGGGCCGATTTCTTGAAGCCTTGATTTGTCAGCATTTTGTTAATTGCATTTTGGCTGTTTTGTCCTGATATATCTTACGATCGTTGCTGTAAAACCTTTATAATCGGACTCTATTTTAGTCTCTGACGTTAGAATTGGGATTAGTCTCGAAGAGCTTTGTGTGTATACCATTTTCAAGGTACGATCTTCACCGATTTGAAGTTTTAGTTTGTTTGTGAATTTTTTTTCTTTTGGATTTGTAATTTATCCTTTTGTACGTGACACTTTGTGATCCAATTTTTTTTTCGCACGTTTTGATTTTCTTGTGAATTTATATAGGTTCATATTTTTATTGTTAATTTACTGATGTTGTGGGGTAATTTTGGCTTCTAGATTGGTTTGAACATTTTTCTGTCTTTGTTTTTTCCTCTGTGTAGTTTTAGTCAGATTGAAGTGTTCTTTTCAATTTGAGATTTAATTGAAGTGTTTAGGATTATCTACATATATATAATCAATCTTGAAATTTTAAACTAAAACACTGCTGCAATCAAACCCAAAGATTATAGGGTCCAAAAGAAGAAGAAAAAGAACAAGGAGAGAACAACACGAAATTGGCTTTGGGTAAGCTTCCACTCTCTTCTGTGTATAATATGTTTGAGAAGTGATTTTCATTTGTGCTTTCGTATTTGGACAGAGAAAACAATAGGCATGTATTATGAAGTGGAATTTTTCGTGGTATTATCAAAATGCATGTTATAAAGAATTCTTCATTTAAATTTTTGGGTTGTGTGTTTTGTGCTGTTTTATTCATGAATTCTGTGTTTTGTTGTATCTGATTCCAGTTTTTCTTCTGCCCATCACTTAAATTTTGCTGTTTTCCGTTGGATTTTCAGCCACGAGTATACGTCATTGAAGAATGTTAATGAATCCAAACATGAGTTTTGGGGTGTTCTTTGCTAGAAAAGACAAAGGCATTCTCGACGATGATGATAATGGAGTTTAAGATTATGATTCACCCCGAACAACAAGAACAGAATGTTGTCTATGCCAACAAGGGGGTAAGGTGAGATATAGTTTTCGTCATGTCTTTATAGTAGCTTGGCATTTTCCAAGGACTTTTAATTGCTGCTGCATTGTTGAATATATTAAGAATGATGCGGTAAGCCGGAGAGGGAGTCATCAGCGTATGGATGTGTTAACACATCCAATGTGTTGTAATCTTTTCCCTACTTAAACATGTTAAGACATTAATTCTAAAAAAACTTGGTTTGCTACTTTACTTACGGTGTTGTTGGTTTACTCCAAAGATACAGGCTAGGATAACCTTTCTTTATGTCGTAATTATTGATAGTGCTATCATCATGGCAGGCCATGTTGGAGCAAGAACCGTGCAGGCAAAGACATAAGAGTGATGGATTTTGAAATGAAATGTAGAGGATATCCTTTTGTGCTGCTTAAGTAAAAGTTTCTTCTTTTGTTATATTTGTGTATTAGATATTGTTGAAAATTAATATAACTGACTATATTCAAGATAATTGACTATATTCATAATAAATGACTGATTAAGATTACTTACAAGGGGTATGTATGCAGAGGAGAGCTCAGCATGAGGGTGCAAGAGAGTTATTGGTACAATAAAGAAAGGAAAAGTTGTACGCCACTACAATACTACACTGGGTACTAGCCAACATGATAACAGTACTTACAAGATAACAATAACAATATAAAAATGATTATGGTGGGAAACATAAATTACGTCCAATAGATATCTATTGGGACTAATATATGTTTACTGTTCTTTTAATTCATTTATTAATTCTGTGTTGGTAGTTATTATATGCTTTTAGCTGGTTAGGTTTAAATTTTAATCCAAAATGCTTTTACCCAATTATTTTGGGGTTTGATTTAAGAGGATTATATCTTTTCCATTTTCATTTATACAGATAATGAAGGAATGGTGAGGATTGGAAGGCAGATTAGTGTACAACTGAGAGGAGGATTGAAGAAGAAAGCAGTAAAATTCAGTTGGGTCCTTAAAGCACAAAGAACAGATTGAGAAGTTTAAGGTGTGTGTTTTCTGCTCAATTATGGGAAAAAATTTGCTTCTTTTTTACAGTATATTATTTTTATGTGATTTATGTTTGTTGCATTGTTGATTTGCTTTATTGTTTCAGGATGTTGAGAGTTTGAGAAATGATGGAGGTATCATCATCTCAGTTTCTGATTTTTAAAACTATCCATCATGGAACCTCTATTTTTTTTATTATTTAAATTTTTATTTATATACAATAAGGTCAAGATGGTATAGTATAATTTTATATTAAATTCTAGAATGTTTGAATTTTATGTCAATTTCATTTGACGTTAATCAGTCACTGTTTGAAGATTGCCAATAATCAAAGTGATTAATCACTAATTGGAAATATTTAAAGTGTAATTTTCTATAACCCCTCTTTTGCACTTTATTGGATTCGTTATCAATTTCTGCTTAATTATATGATTTCTTATCTTAAGAATGTTTGCATCTTAATAATTAGCTTAAATATGTTAATCTGTCCCTTTTTTCTATAGAATTTAGTGCAAGTTATTCTCAATCACGCAGGCATCCACAGCTTCACGTGGACATCTGTTCATGCAGTGTTGTTATAATCCATTTGACACTCTCGTGGTTTTGCTGTTTTTGTAGCGAGTCATGTGAAAAAAAAAAAAAAAAAAAAAAAAAAAACCCATATTCAAAAGGTTATATTTGTTTCCTCTACTGTGGTTACATTTTTTTTATTTGATCAAGCTTTGTGATTGTGTATATGTTGGTTGTTCTGTTTCTTAAAATTGTGGTTAAAAGAAACCTTTTTGAGATTATGTGAAAATCCATTTTGTCAATCAATCTACTTAGTTAAATGTTTCT
Organism: Cotoneaster glaucophyllus; assembly: GCA_036320875.1. NCBI lineage: Eukaryota > Viridiplantae > Streptophyta > Magnoliopsida > Rosales > Rosaceae > Cotoneaster > Cotoneaster glaucophyllus. Next base: position 8,026,034 of record CM070070.1, read on the forward strand.
TTAGGTATGATTGGGTCCCAAAAGAAGTTAAAAGACTGCAACTTTATTGAGGGCGGAATCAAAATCAAATTCGTCTAGCACTTTCTCCGAATTTCCAAAAGGTGAATTACAACAAAAGTGCTCCTCCTTTCTTCAATGGTCAAAACATTTGCATGTATGTTTTTTTTGTAGGAAGCTCAAATGATGATTAAGAAGAAAAGGAAATCATAGATTGGAAAATAGATGGACAAAGTGGCGATAGAAATTTCTAGGGTCCCAAACCCGTGACATAAAAAGGTATAAATTGTTAATTGATAATTGAACATAATTGCACTGATTATGAATAAGTATGGTTGCTTTTGTGTCATATTGAATCTTTATTTCGTGGTGTACATTTTGTCTGATAGATTATTACTGCCCAATTTGTCCTATGTTCGTCTTCCATAGTACAACTATGAATTTCCACAAAATTTTGTCCGATTCTGCTTCTGTTTATTTCCAAATAAGGTAAATTATAATACTAGAATAAATAACCACATTAGAGTTCTAGGTTTTCAAGAGATGAATTTCTATGTTCAGAATTTTGTTTGTTTCGACGCAAGAGTGAACATGGGGAGAGTCGGAAGACAGAAGAGAGAAGAGAGAAGAGAGGAAAACTCACTTCATGTTAGCGTCGTTTACTATATCTTTATACTTTGAACCAATGAAATTATTATTAGATTTTGTAAGGTTACATGTTAATTCTCTATGTAACTTGCAATTTTTTCCCATAGGTTTGTTGCTAATAATCTATTGTAACCACTCTTTTTGCCATTTTCCAATAGGTCATTCTCTCTAATTTCTATATAGTTTTTTCGCATTTGCACAAGTTCAGTTGTCTTTCTTATTATACAATGTAGGTCATTAGTTTGTCATTTAATAATTGCAAAAATACATGCAGCTCTGAATTTTGATGATATAACTATTCTTATAATTTTAATTTTGACATGTGAGTTTAGCTTACTGATTAACATTGTTTTAGAATTTATGGTGTGTTAATTTTATGAAGTGGCTTCCTATTGTTTTGGTTATCATATACTGGAATTTGAAATGTCATTTGATTCAAAGTTTGCTCTTTTTTTACAAAATAAAGAAAGTGTTTTTGTGGGGTTGTTGCCCACAAATTCTCTTTAGGCCAAAGAATAAAGTTAGAAGAATTGCGGTTTGCTTCCGTTTAGTTTCCTCTATTGAGTGCAAACTTGCTAATATACTTTGAATTGATTCTAAAGATGATATCTTTTCTGAGTTGTTTTACAAAAGAATTTCCTTTCCTTTCGATTCAGATTTTGATGTACTTTACTTCAAGCAAGTTAAACGAAGGAAATTAACTTTGCAATACAATCTTTTATACAATTTTCAATCCCGCAGCAACGCGCAGGTACAAAATTCTAATGGCTACAATCTCTCTCCTGCTAATTGTTTCTACTTAACTGGAGTAAGTTTTAGTTTTTTGTTTTTTTTGTTAGGGTAAGTTTTAGTTCAATCACCTAGAATATGAGTCTTATGTTTATATGTATTGAGTTTGAAAACAAATTGTAGTCGAGCAAATCATGGAGGCATGTGAGTGTACAATAAGGGATCTCTAACCTTCAAACGTTTGAGGGAGAATATTCTATGATATAATTAAAAGTCTCTGGCCATAACACATGAATGAGATTTGAAAAGTACATGAATAACTATCAAGCAAACAATATGATTGAGAGTATTGATATAGAGAAGATCATATTGAAGAATACATCAGAGTTGAGTAAGGAAAATAAATGGTTTAATTGTTTATGGCTAGAATTAATTAATATGTTAATTAATCAAACTAATAAGTTTGTTTTAGATCTCGAGTTAGTATTAGGGCTCAAGGCCTAATGGGCTTCGAATAGTCAAACCCATTAACTTAAGTTGTATGACAACTTAGTAACTAAAACTCAAAAGGTCCAAAAGCCCAAAGGCTTTAGGCATAGCCGTGAGAAGGGAGATGGTTTTCACTTATGTTGAAAGCCCTGTATAAGGAGAATTATATCTCCACCCTTCATTAGGGGTTTCTTTGAGGCAAAAGAAAGAAAATATCTCCTTTTTTTTTCTTCTAAGGAGGTTGGCTACATGGAAGAGAATTGCTTGCATTTTTTTTTCCCTCTCATGTCACTCATCTTCTTCCTCAATCATCTTTAGTGTCGAAACGTAGAGGCCTGCTTCTTTAGTGGCTTTCGAGAATCCAAGGAGCCAAAATGATGAAGATGAAGGCTATGGAGTCCAACTGAAATAGTGGAATGAAGGCCCTCACTTTAGATAATTATCCTTTGCTTATGCAAAGATGAACTACAAAGGTATAAGAACTCTCAACTCTCCTTGTGAATTTCAATTGAGTCTTTGGTTCACCACATTAGTAGGCTCTAAATTTCATGGGTAAAATTTTGTTTTGAGTGCATATAAGCATGCTTCTGCCATTTAATTGTTAAAGGCATGTATGATGTTGCTAAAATAAACATAGCATAATCAATTTATTTTTTCTTTAGTGTCTTGTGGCAATTCGCACGATTGCAGGGTGGTGACATCAGCATGTCAGCGTACATCGTCATTTAAGGATGCAACATATTCCTAGGTTTGGTCGTCGTCTGCTTGGCAGACGCACTTTGATAAAAATCATGTCTTAATCATCGAACGAGTTGGGATGAAGTAAGGTGATCGTTTGAGTTATGGGATAGGATCCCAATTGAGCTTCAAAGTTGATGGTTGGAGTCATGCTAGTTTGGCGTAAATAAAAATAGTTTAGCCACACAGCAGACCTTATTTTTATTTATGGCCCAAACAGGCGCATTATGGTTGTGCGACTTCATTGTTGTGAGATTATCGTGATGTAAATGATTCCAATGTTTAAATTCCAACTTTGTAAATATTATATCATTTATTAGACATAATTAAAGCAATGACTTTTGAACTTTAAGTGGAATTTATAATAAAACATGTAATTATCAAATTGCGATTTGAGATGCACTGTTGATTGTCTCAATCAACTGCGTCAATCTTTGTTGGTTTAACGTAGAGCCAAATGAGCATTGACCTCAAAATATAAAAAGAGGTAAAGACAAAAGAAACTTATAGTCGGATAACAATTCCCCATATAAATATAAAAACAAAAAAAACAAAAAAAAATCATTGTTTGGTGGTGATTTGGAAAGATGGTGAAATCCTTGTACTCGTCGGATCTTTCTTTCGAAAAGTTCTGCAGGATCGTTGGTCGTAGTAAGAGATAGTCTCCAGCCGTGTTTCTAGGCTGTTTACAGTCATACTAAAATTTTATTTTGTAGGTGAACGCTATAATTAAATAAAATTGTAGCATGTCTAATCAGTGACGGGGAGGTCCAAGACCCAAGACACTAGCTACCAGCTTAATTAGTTTCAGTTTCAAACCATTTGTAAATGAAATGATTTATACTATTAATACAACCCAATTAAGAAAATTCACGATCACCGTATTAAAATTCAACTGGAAATAAAGTTTAAAATCAAAATGCCTTATGGCATTACTTACAACCCAATTGAAAAAGTTAAATTTACCATATTAAAACTAAAGTTCAAACAAGCTTTAATATCAAAATGCTCTATGGCATTAGTACAGCCCGAAAAAATAAATTGTTAATGCAATTAAAGAAAAAGGTTTTTATGCTTCAACTTTCAAATCACTACTTTGCATTGTTCAACCCTTTTTCTTTCCCTTTACTTTTGGACACTTACTCTTCGAAGGTTGAAGAGGCTTTTGAGCTTGTGAACGGGCTTGAGAAGGCAATACTTAGAAAGACCTTGGATCTTGTGAAAGTGAAACCGATGTATGAGAAGTCATTAAACCTTGTGAACTAGAAGGTTGAAGTTGCCATAGAGCTTCTTGGTGTGGTTGTGGATTAAGAGTAAGAAAGGCGATACTTGAATTCAAATTGGCCAGCTTTACGCAGTACAAATACATAAACAATATAAATTACTCTATCAGTTGTTATAAACTTTAAAAAGCATACAAAAGTAACAAAACACATAGAAAAAATAAAACAAAGAAAGCCTACAATATAAGTTACCTATTATTGGTATTAAATTAAATATATACTTCAACTTTTTGGTGCTTGGACGATTATTTTTTTTGGTGCGGTTCAATTTCAATGCGGTTTTAGATGTTCAAAAATCGAAACCAAACCATTTTTTCATATTGCGGTTCAGTTTCAAATCAGAACCAATTCAAAATCGCAATAACTGAACCGCATTGGTTTGTGTATTGTTTCTTTGTCTATTTGCATTAGTGTACTCTTGTATTTAGATTTTTAAAACGTTCAATATGAATTTTTCTAGTTCCAAAACATATTTAGTTTTGTTGTCAAACTCAATAATTTAACACAGTACTTATATGCATTTAGTACAACCACCTGTATACCTGTGGACAAAAATTTGACATGCATGGTTGTGGCATTTACCTGTGAACCGGAACCCTAGTCCATCAATGATAAGCATAATTATCTGCTCCAAATGAAGCTAAAAAGTCAGCAACCTAATTTTCTTCTCAATAAATATGTGTACATATAAACCGCATTCTACAAAGTCGTCATAAACAATTCTTCCAATCCAAGATAAGGAAACAAGGGACCGCATTAGGAGCCTTGAAAAAAAAAAAGGACTAACCAACATAGATTCAATTTCAATCCATATATGTTTCCTATCTCTGACCCAAGCTATACGCGTAGCCTTAATAAAGGCAAGAGTTTCTGCTGCAACTGAACTTGCAAAATTCGTATTTGAAGCAAAAGCACCAAGTACCCCACCCTCCGAAGAGCGAAACGACCCCCAAATCCAGCACGTCTGTTGGCACAAGACCCATCAATATTAACCTTAAGCCACCCATCGATCAACAACTCCAAAAGATTGGACTAAAGGATGGAGCCCAATAAAAAGTGGCAAGATACCAAATAAAAAAAAATACGCGACACCAAAGACGATGAGCTACAATTCAAGAAACACATTGAGGCCGAGTCACGAAATTAAGCCGCTAGCCAGCACGTGGTATAATCCAATGAAGCGAACTTGCCCTCAAACCAGAGACTTAAAACTTATACATAAGTAAGGTTCTAAAAGACGCTAGGCAGTAGTCGGTCGGCAAGATGTGGTCTAGCGCATAAGCGGCCAGGCTGGGCCTAGGTGTACTAAGAGGATTTAAGTAAATTTGTTATATATCGTATAAAATAAGTGCATATTTATACTTAAAAATACATAATTGTAGGGGGATACATAAATTGCGAAATAAAATGACACATATATTATATAGTATTAGAACATTTTGAAAACATAGAAAACAAGCATATAATGTGTGTTTATCCAAGTATTCAACAAGTTTCTTACATTTTATTGAAAAAAATTAAACGTAAAATGAAAGTTATCGATTTTATGTCTAAGTCTAGGCAGTCTAGGCGATCTTTCTTAATTTTCAAATGCTAAGGGATTAATCGAGACGGTGGTCAACCGCTTAACGCCTAGGCGGCATTAAGCGTGAATTTTTAGATCAGTAATATAAGTCTCCGGCGAAATTAAGACGCAAATTTGAGTTTCAAATTTCGGTTTTCAGCCTTTGGGATTTCCAATGAATTTGAGTGTACAGGTGAAAAAAAAAAAAAAAAAAACATAAAATAATAATACTTTGTACCTTTTTGAGAAGTTTGTAGCTTACTTACTCTTACCATGTTTGTACCCTTGTACCTCATGTTCCGACGTCCTCAATTGGTATTAAAATGATGTATCCTTACTTGGTATAAATACACATTGTAGGTTCGAATTTTATGGGTGATAAGTTCGATACCAATTTATCTTCCACTTCTTAGTGTAAATATATGTTAGTATAAATAATAAGAGAGAGGGAGGCAACAACCGGGCTTTTGGGAAAACACAAGTCAAAACCAATGCATTGACACTCAAAAATTATGAAGTTCCTACGAAATGAACTGCTGTTTTATATTCTCTCTGTGTAGTTGAACGGTGAAACCAGACCATGATACCAACAACTGCTGAAAGGCATTCCGTACAATATGCATATCAGCATTACCGGTTGCAAAACTTTACTTAGCAAGTTCAATCTCAGTTGCCAAATTCAAACGTGCAGAAAGAAGATAAAGGAAGAACATTAATATCGACATATGAATGCCTCGCTTGATACATTGTGCACATTTGTGTTCATAGGCTTTAACCATGCGTATACAGATTTATATCATTTGGCTGACACAAGAAATGTCTACTACCGAGCCATTCGGTTTTATCACCATGAACTTGAGCGGTGTTTTTATATGTACCTGCTGAAGTGCGAACTTAAACTAAATGGCCTTGACAAGTTACAAGGTCTGAGTTGGTAGAAACGGCGGAGTACTCAAAGCTTGGCAATGGCAGTTGCAGGCAAATTTGATCTTGCAGGGAGCTTTAATTCTTCCCATCCTTCATCATCCAACTTAGAGAAGTATTGCTCGACCATATGGTTTGTGACGAGCTACAATTTGGAAGGCTCCCACTGCGTGAACCAAGAGAAGAATCCAAAGAAAATTAAAGCGCAAAATACACATAATTTGTACGATAAAAACATATATACACAGCCAGATATGTGTGTGTTAGAATTCATAGCTTCTTGTATATTTAGTTTTGTGATGATTTTGAGTGTTTGGGAAGAGAGAAAATTGCAGAGAGAATTGCAGCTATAGTCCTGCGAAAATAGTGAAAATGTTCTATATTGGTATTCCACTCACTCTCAGCCAAGATGTGACCGTTAGAGGAGAGAGAGAGAAGTGAGATTCTTCTCTCTCAGATTTACACAAAGATTAAATCCTAGCCTTTGATTCTAGCACCCTATGAGGTGATTACACTTGTCCTAACCAGTCACTTATATCCTAGGCTAGAGAAGAGACCACTTGGACTATGATCCAATGGCTCAAATTACATAAGAAAAGAATGAACATATACAAAGAAATGAAATTCAAAACTTGTAGCTTTTGCATCCAACATATCAGCTTAAGGGTTACACATCAACACTCCGTTCTAACCCTTTAGCTGATTTTACACCTAGCAGTCCTCTTAGATAAGTGAATCGGTCCTTTGGCAGAGTTTTAGTGAGAATATCAGCAATCTGTTCTTCTGTCTTGCAATAGATCAGTTCAATTTCTTTTGCTTGAATGGCTTCTCTGATGAAATGGAACTTTCGACTGATGTGCCTAGTTCTTTGGTGAAGAACTGGATTCTTTGCCATTGCTATGGCAGATGTGTTATCACAGAAGATTGGTGTGCCTTCCACTTGTTCTTCCCCAAAATCTTCGAGCACAAACCTTAGCCATTTAGCCTGTGATGTAGCTTTTGCTGCACTCACATATTCTGCTTCTGCTGTTGACAAAGCCACTGTGTTTTGTTTGATTGAAGCCCCTGAAAACACACCTGAGCCAAGTGAAAACACATACCCTGAGGTGCTTCTCATGTCATCTTCACTTCCAGCCCAGTCACTGTCACAATACCCTATTAGAGAAGAAGTTCTTCCTTTCACAAATTCAATTCCAAAGTCAAGAGTACCTTGAATGTATCTCAGCACTCTCTTGGTTGTTCCCATGTGTTTTCTTGTGGGGTTATGCATGAATCTAGCTAGTAGACTAGAAGCAAACATTATATCCGGTCTTGTAGCAGTCAAGTATAATAAACTGCCTACAACCTGTCTATATTCACTCTCATTTGCTGCTTCACTTCCATCCTCTTTGCATAACTTCTCACTCACAGCAAGTGGTGTTGCCACTGGTTTGCAATCTTTCATCCCAAATTTCTCAATAAGCTTCATTGCATGTTTCTTTTGGTGAATAAAGATGCTTTTGTCTGTTTGTACTACTCCCATGCCAAGAAAATGATGTAATAACCCCAAATCAGTCATCTCATAATGCTGCATCATGTCATTCTTGAAATTCTCAAGCAGTTTTGGACAACTTCCGGTGTATATAATGTCATCCACATAGAGTGAAACAACAATAATACCTGAAGATGTACCGGTCTTGACATAGAGTGTTGCCTCACTTAAGCTTTTTTTGAAACCTGCCTTGCTGAAATAGGAATCTATCTCATCATACCAGGCTCTTGGGGCTTGCTTCAGCCCATATAAAGCCTTGTTCAACTTATACACTTTGGTTTCTTTCTTTTCTTTCACAAATCCCTGTGGCTGTTCAACATAAACCTCTTCCTTTAAGACTCCATTCAGAAATGCAGACTTAACATCTAATTGATATAAGTTCCATTTCTTCTGTGCAGCTAGAGCTATCAAGGTCCTAATTGTATCCAACCTTGCCACTGGAGCAAATGTCTCATTGTAGTCTATTCCAGGCTTTTGAGAGTAGCCTTTTGCCACCAGTCTAGCCTTGTTCTTTTGCACAGATCCATCAAGGTTTAACTTAGTTTTATAGACCCATTTGACACCAATGGTTGGCTAGTCAAATGGTCTATCAACTAGATCCCATGTACTGTTTTTCTCAATCATTTCCAGCTCAGACTTCATTGCATTCTGCCATGATTCATCTAGAGCAGCTTCTTCATAGCTTTCTGGTTCCACAATGCACATGTTAAAATGTGCCATGATCTCATTTATGCTTCTCCATTTCTGTGGTGTGTGATCAATTGCTTGAGAACTATCAAAAACATCTTCACTCAGTGATGTAACAGCTTCATCCACTTGAGTTGGTGTATCCAGGGAGTGGCTTGAATCACAGACTTCAACCTGCTTCTGTCCTTCACCCAATTCTGCCATTTGATTCTCAGCAATCATAGGAATTATGACTTCACTTCTATCAGAGGTTTCCCATTTCCATGATTCATTCTCATCAAAGATTACATCTCTGGACATGATGATTTTTCTGGAATTTGGGTCAAATAACCTGTACCCTTTCTCACAGGTTCCATAACCCACAAAAATACACTTGTGACTATTTTCTTCAAGCTTATGTCTTAGTGCAGAAGGAATATGCACATAGCATAGTGAACCAAAAACTTTCAGATGTGCAATGCCTGGTTTTCTGCCAATGTATGCTTCAAATGGAGTCACTTTCTTGAGAGACTTAGAGGGACACCTATTGAGTATGTAGACCGCAGTGTTCACAGCCTCAGCCCAAAATGCATAAGGAAGACCCTTTTCATGCAACATAGACTTTGCCATTTCCACCACAGTTCTATTCTTCCTCTCAGCCACTCCATTTTGCTGAGGGGAGTAAGCCATGGTTAATTGTCTTTAAATTCCAAGCTCATTGCAATACTTGTCGAACTCATTTGACAGAAACTCTCCACCCCTATCACTCCTTAGGCATTTTACCTTATATCCACACTGAAGTTCAGTCATAGCTTTGAACTTTTTGAAGCATTCAAAAGCACTTGATTTGTTCCTGATGAAATACACCCAAGACATTCTGGTATAATCATCTGTAAATAACAGAAAATATCTATTTCCAGAGATAGACTCAGTTTGCATTGGTCCACAGATATCTGTGTGAACCAATTCCAATGGGAATTTAGCTCTCCAAGAGGATTCTGAAGGAAAAGAATCTTTGTGCTGTTTTCCTAGCATGCAACCTTCACATACAATGGAAGTCTCTTCCAGGTGTGGTAGTCCATGAACCATTTCTTGATCTTCAAGCAATTTTATGCTTCTATTATTCAGATGCCCTAATCTCTTGTGCCATGTATGTAAATAGTGTGTTACACTTGCCCTAAAAACCAACTGATTTGCTGGCATCATTGTGAGAGGAAAGCACCTGTTGTTTGTCATCTGCACTCTAACAACTCGATTGTCCAGTGACCAACCATCGAAGATATTAACTACATTTCCTCCAAACACCAGATAGTATCCATGCTCCATCATCTGTCCAACACTGAGGAGATTTTCTTCAAGTCCAGGAACAAGCATCACTTCTTGAATGTGCTTTCTTCCCAATTTGGTCTCTATTACTAGAGTTCCTTTCCTGCCACTTGTACAATTTCTCCTGTTCCCATCTTCACTTTGGAAGTTAGGTTTCTTTGAACATTAACCAGCAACCTTTCATCACCAGTCATGTGGTTACTACAACCACTATCAATGTACCATGAATGATTCACTTTCACATCCATCACTGCATTGCATGCATAGAACAAGGAACCAATCTCTTCTATCTGATTCGCATAATTCACCTTCTGTATACCCTTGTTTCCATTGCAATCCCTGAGCACATGCCCAAACTTCCCACATCCTGTGCATTTAGGCTTCCCTTCAAACCAGCACTTGCCATAGTGCAGTTTATCACAGTGTTTACAAGCTGTTTTGTTTCCATCAAGAGAGACATTTGGCTTGGGAGTAAAATTAGGCTTATTGTCCCATTTCTTTCCTTTGGATTTTCAGTTCTTCTGAAATTTTTGATTTCCAGAATAACCTCCTCCTCTAGGATTTTTACCCCCTACATTTAGACTTGTAAAAGCCCTCTCTGTGGAGTTTTCAGCATGTCTATCCAATCTGAGCTCAAAGCTTTTCAGAGAAGCAACTACCTCTTGAACCTCAAGTGTCTCAAGATCTTTAGAGTGTTCAATCACAGAGCAAATAGGATCATATGATCTGGGTAAGCTAATCAACAGTTTTTGCGCAACTCTCTCCCTAGACATATCCTCACCATAAGTCTTCATTTGATTCATTATCTCAAATAGCCTAGCAAGATATATAGATAAGGATTCACTATCTTTCATACGAGTATATTCAAATTCTCGACGCAAACCTTGCAATTTTACGCTCCTCACTTGCTTATCTCCTCTGAACTCCTGCTTCAGAATATCCCAGGCACCCTTTGAGGTTTCCTCGTTCACAATTCTAGGGAAGATTTGGTCTGAAACTGCACTTTGAATGAGCCCAAGTGCGCGAGCATCCTTCATCAGGATTTCAGTCATCGTGGGCTTCTCCACTTCAATGATCTCTCCCTTCTTATCTGCATCTTCTATCTTCTCCTTCTCCTGCTTTGGATCTGAGACATCGAGACCATTTTCAACGAGATCCCACAAACCATGAGATTTCAGAATGGTTTTCATTCGAATGCTCCAGAACTCGTAATTTTCTTCACTAAAGACCAGCGTGCGAAGCTCAGCGGTGCTCGATCCTGCCATATTAGACATTGGATTCAAGAAATCACTCCACCTTGATCGTCGAATGAGCTCGATCGCAGCTCAAATCGATTCCGGTTCTCTTTTCACAGATTCACGCCCAGTTTAGGCAACCGAACCTGGCTCTGAGGTCATGTTAGAATTCATAGCTTCTTGTATATTTAGTTTTGTGATGATTTTGAGTGTTTGGGAAGAGAGAAAATTGCAGAGAGAATTGCAGCCATATTCCTGCGAAAATGGTGAAAATGTTCTATATTGGTATTCCACTCACTCTCAGCCAAGATGTGACCGTTAGGAGAGAGAGAGAAGTGAGATTCTTCTCTCTCAGATTTACACAAAGATTAAATCCTAGCCTTTGATTCTAGCACCCTATGAGGTGATTACACTTGTCCTAACCAGTCACTTATATCCTAGGCTAGAGAAGAGACCACTTGGACTATGATCCAATGGCTCAAATTACATCAGAAAATGAACATATACAAAGAAATGAAATTCAAAACTTGTAGCTTTTGCATCCAACATATCAGCTCAAGGGTTACACATCAAGTGTGTGCGTGTGCGTGTGATGAGTAAGCACATAACAGGGATTCTACACCCAAAATTATTTGTACTGTTGGCATTAGAGCAAAAATTTATTAGGCGTTTCAATGCCTTTGCGTCCGAACATGAAAAAGTCAGGATGAGCAGCAGAGAAAATTTCTCTACACGCAAGTTAAGTTGTCAAAAGCAAGAATACCCTCATTCTAAGACAAGGGCCACTTTGTGGTAGCACAACCATCAATGTCATACATAGATTTAAACGTTTCATGTTTTAGGTTCCCAGTTAAGGTTAACAGAAAATAAGTCAATTTATAATGTTTAAATACTTTTGTTGATTAAAATGAGATGATTATACACCTTCAGTATATGTTGATTACTTGCGCAGATGATCTATCTAGAGAAAAGTAATACAATGTCATTTACCTTTGGGTTCTTATCCTTGTCCAGCAATAAAGCTCTGCAACCCTGCAATTAGAAGCAATGCTTGAGTCACCCGAGAAAACAAAAACAATGTGGATACGCTATTTGAACAAGCTAACCTCTCTGAAGTCCTTGCTGACTTCTCCTTTCACAACATGTGAAACCATTCTGTATTCACGAACAAGGCACTGACCAACTCCCTGAAGTCTTCCTTCTCTGATCTAAAATTGAAAGGAACGCATTAATACCAAGCCCAAAAAATTTCCAATTCAATCTCATACAATGCAATGTGTCTAATGTTTCTCCTCAGCATATTATCAAACTTCAATTCCAAGCTTTAGGTGATATTTGTGCGGTATACAATGCCTCATTTTGTGCTGAGAGAAAATAAAAAGAAATATTTGCCTTTCATAACCATCATATTACATGTTCATGTGAGCGATAACTTTTTATTTCACCTTACTATAGTGAATTCCACTTTACTCCCTTCAAATTTGTCCAATGTAAGCTGCTTAACAATTTTTAGTTTTGTTATACAATTTACGGACGAAGCAGGAATTCATATTTTTAGAATATACTTATGGAACCCTATACCATCTGCCCTGTGCATAACAAGCAATTTTTTTCTTGCCCTGTATAAGGAGTAAAAAAACAATCTAGTATCATACCAGTTTTACACAAACTAATGATAAGTAATTTTGATATGCTACAATTAACTAACTGCAATTTCAAGGCCTGCAGTAGACATACCGATCTCAAAGAAATCTTCAAACTCATTGGTGATGCCTTCTTTAGCGCTTGAATTGTTGAAGTTAGCCAAGCATCCACTCCGTTTGGAGCCTCCTCATCCTCCTTTAATACAAATCATAGGTATCATCAAGTAAAGTATACATGCTTAATCTACAAGTTGAACACTAAATGTAAACTACTTAAGTACTGAGCCAAAAGAGTAATAAACTTTCCAAAGATCCAGAACACAGAGAACATCAAACCAAGCCTTCCAATATTTTAAATTCAAATCAACTTACAAGGGCAGATACAATTTCTCCTACAGTTCTTCTAGAAAAGCACTTATCTATAACATCCATCCTGTATTCAAAACAGCTGAAAATTACAAAAAACATATTCCCAGCTTTTCATTTTTGAGAATAAATAACCGGTTCAACAAATGATGGGTCTAGTTGAACTAATAGCCACATCAATTTCTGGACTACGCAACGGATTTGTTGAACTTGACAAATGCATAAAGATGCAGTTACTGTCCTTAACGTCCACGCCAAAGCACCAATTTTACATCTAGAAACTTCTAAGTGTGTAGCAACTTAGACATTGTAACTGTTAGATGTGCTTCAACCATTAAAATAACGAATATACTGAGGAATGTAGCTGGAATCCAAAGTTTTATAGTGTTCATGCTTCCGCTGTGGTGATCCAAATGGTTATAAAATCTTGTGAGTGCCACTGGATAATCCATTGGAAGAAAAATAAGATCACTCAGAACAGTAAATTTCATTAATAAAAAGTTCAAATCGACTCGTGCTTGAGAATTGCAGTCCGTTAAAAGAAAAAAAAGAAAAGAAAAACACCCAAGAAAAAATAGTTAAAGAAAAAAGGAACAGAAATACTAACTGGTAGTATGCACTTTTCTTCTTCAGAGCTGGACTCTGCGAGTATTTATCTATGACTACTTGAATAATGGCAAAATCACTTGAATCAACTTTGTGTAAAGCTTCTTCTAACAAAGACAATCTCTGTCAATAAACCAACCACGTAATAAGCACTCAAGTCTCAAACTGAAGGAATAACATGCTGCTACTTGTTATGATTCTTAACCAGCATAACTCCTTAACCAATCAGGTCATCTTCTTCTTGTTAAGTTTCAATTAGGACCATTGGAATAGATAAAATATGACGATAATTAGAGATAACACACCGTTGATGGAACAAAGTGTGTTGCAAGACTGCAAGCAAGCATTTCAGCACCATCCAATCTGGTACCTGTAAGACCAACATATTCTCCTGCAATGCACATAGGGGAGAAGGGGCAATCAATAATTGAGAACAAAGATAGTAAAGAAGATGAGCACATGCAATACTTCCCACTTTACCCTTCATACAAAAGACAGAACAGGAAAAAATAAATTACTTATTGAAGTCAAACAAACATGTAAACCAGAGACATAACAGATATTACCGAAGAATCCAGGAAGCCTGGACAAGTAATAAGAGGCACCAACATCCGGAAAAAGTCCCAAAGCAGTTTCTGGCATTGCAAAAACCTGCAAAGGATTCATAAGAAATACAAGGGATTAAGTTGCTACTAAAAAGACAGATATCTTTGCAATTGCCTCCCCAAATGCAGTAAAAGATCTGGACCGTTAAGTGGGATACCAACAGCGATGCAACAAATAACAGAGTCTGCATATTTCTTGCTTTTACTTGTAGAAAACAACAGACCCTGAAAGATAGTAAATCTTATGTGTAGAATCTCAACTCACTAATAGAGTGAGCGATGTTCATTGATATTTATAGGAATAATACTATACAAATATACATAGGACTAGGATTACAATCTAATCAGAACGTGGACTAATAATAGGAGATAAGTCAGGATAGAACTCATGCTGCAGTAGCCGTGTCATCTGAGGAGTCCAGGGTGGACTGGGTTTGCGCAGGAGCAGACAGAGGTGGAGGTGGATTAGGATTGGGTTTATCACTCCCCCGCAAACTGAGCGGACGGCAACGGACGGGAAGTTTGGACAGCAGGAAGGCAAAACGAACGGCAGAGAGACCTTTGGTGAGAAGATCAGCAAGTTGGTCGGTGGAAGAAACATAACCAACAAGGATCTCTTTGCGGGTGACCTTCTCGCGGACATAGTGATAGTCCACCTCGACATGGCGCATGCGCTGCTGATGAACAGGATTGGAAGCAACAGAGAGAGCACTAATGTTGTCACACCAAAGATGAGGTGGTGTCAGGGGAAGGTGAAGTTCACGAAACAGAGTGCGATACCAAGAGAGGGCAGCAGCGGTGTAGGCAAGCTGACGGTATTCAGCTTCAGTACTGGAACGGGAGACACCACGTTGCTTCTTGGAGCTCCAGGAGATGAGGTTTTCGCCAAGAAAAATGCAGTAGCCACCAGTGGAACGACGATCATCAGGGTCACCAGCGTAGTCAGCATCGGCAAAGGCAGTAAGTTGAAGAGAACTTGGACGATAAACAATGCCATGAGTAGGAGTAGCTTTCAGATAGCGAAGAATGCGTTTGACGGCAACCCAATGAACTGTCGTAGGCTTATGCATAAATTGACAAACCTGGTTAACGGCGAATGCAATATCAGGACGGGTGAAGAGAAGATACTGCAAGGCACCCACAACACTACGAAACTCGGTGAGATCAGACAAGGGGTCTCCATCAGACAGACTTAGGCGCCGGCCACTAATGACTGGGGTAGAGATCGGCTTGCAGTCCAACATTTGGGTACGGTGAAGAAGATCAGTAATGTACTTAGTCTGAGTGAGATGAAGGCCGGTGCTGGTACGGGTTACTTCCATCCCTAAGAAATAATGGAGGGGTCCAAGATCCTTCATAGAGAATAAGGTGCCCAACTGATGAATCAAACGAGATATATGGGACATGCTACTGCCAGTAATGAGAATGTCATCAACATAAATTAACAAGTAAAGAACGACCGAACCGTCAAAGAAAGTAAACAGTGATGAATCAGCATGGGAAGAGACGAAACCCAAATTTTCCAAGTGATGGGAAAAGCATTGAAACCATGCGCGAGGAGCTTGCTTAAGACCATATAACGAACGATGTAATTTGCACACATGAGAGGGATGCTGAGAATCAATGAACCCTGGTGGTTGCCGCATATAGACCTCCTCGGTTAAAGAACCATGAAGGAATGCATTCTGAACATCGAGTTGACGAAGAGGCCAGTTAAAATGAAGAGCAATGGAAAGGATTAACCTGATGGTAGCATGATTGACCACAGGACTAAACGTCTCATCGTAGTCCAAACCCTCTTGTTGATGAAACCCATTAGCCACTAAACGAGCCTTGTAGCGCTCAAGTGAGCCATCGGAGCGTCGCTTGATCTTGTAAACCCACTTGTTGGGGAGAACATTCATGGTGCGTTGAAACGGAACTAAGGACCAGGTGCCATTACGTTGTAAGGCGTTAAATTCATCAGCCATCGCCTTGCGCCATGCGGGACTCTTATTGGCCTGACTAAAACAAGTAGGCTCAACCAAGTCGTGATTAATAGCAACAGCAAAAGCATATTTGGAAGCAGTTTTAGACAGGGCTGCTTTGGAGCGAGTAAGCATAGGGTGAGTAGAAGTACGTACCTCAGGAGTAGAGGAAACCGATGCCGAAGTAGGTGCATGAAGCGGCAAGGCTGAGGGATCAGGTGCGGGTGATGGCAAGGCAGGGGAAGGCTTGGTTCGACGAGTATAGACGAGGAGGGGGCGCGGCTGCTGGGTGGCAGGGGAGGGTGAGGACGGGGCTGGAAGAGAAGAAGGCTGGGCCAGGGCAGCTGGTTGGGCGGAAGAGGAAGGTGCAGAAGCATAGGAGGATGGTGCACCAATTTCTAGTACGGGATCCGCAGACGGGGAGAGCAGCGAGGATGAAGTAACAATGGACTCTTTGTAGGGAAACCTGTTCTCATCAAACACAACATGGCGAGATAGAAAAACTCGTCCCGTAGAGGGATCCAAACACCTATAACCATGATGATTTAAAGAATAGCCTAAGAACACACAACGTTTAGAACGAAATTGCAACTTATGAGAAGTATAGGGACGCAAATAAGGATAACATGCACACCCAAAAACCTTGAAAAACAGATATTGAGGGGGTTTAAGAAATAATTTTTCATATGGAGAAATGTGGTGTAAAATGCGAGTGGGAAGTCGATTAATAATATAGTTGGAAGTATGAAGGGCTTCGGCCCAATAAGAAGTGGGCAACCCAGATTGAGCCAAGAGAGTGAGACCAGTTTCAACTAAGTGGCGATGCTTACGTTCGGCTAAGCCATTTTGTTCAGGGTGATGAGGGCAAGTGAGGCGATGGAAAATGCCATGGGTATTTAAAAAATTGCGAAAAGAAGTATTAACAAATTCCCCACCCCCATCTGTTTGAAAAGCTTTAATTTTAGCATTAAACATATTTTCCACTAAAGCTGTGAAAGTAACAAAAGTGGAGAAAACATCAGACTTTAAACGTAAAGGGTAAAACCATGTATAACGGGAAAAGTCATCCACAAACACCACATAGTACTTGAAACCAGAAACAGACAAAGATGGTGAAGACCAAACATCAGAGTGAATTAATTCCAAAGGAGAAGAAGACATAGACGAAGATAAAGAAAACGGTAATTTATGACTTTTACCTAAAGGACAAAATTCACAAAAATGACGAGAAAAGTTGCCTTGAATGGGCAATTTATTTGCAGAAATTAAATGCTTTAAAATGGAAAAAGAAGGGTGACCTAGCCTAGAATGCCACAAAACATCAGGAACACGTTCTCCTAAGAAAGCAAAAACACCATGAGAGGGATGAGAGGAGCGGTAAGGGTAGAGTCCATTGTTACTCCGGCCTTGTAAAAGGATCTTCCCCGTCTGTGAATCCTGCACACGATAAAATTTGGGATGTAAGGTAAAGAAACAGTTATGATCATCGGAGAATTGATTTAAAGAGATAACATTAGTAGAGGCCTGAGGGCAATAGAGGGTATTAGGCAAACGAAAAGAAGCATGGGGAGTTTGGAGATAGGAGTCGCCAATTTTGGCGATTTGCAAACCTGGACCGCCATGCACACCACGAATCTGGTCGGTTCCTTGATACTCACGAGGATTTTGCAATTGGGTCACATCATTGGTGATGTGAGAATTGGCACCTGAATCAAAGAGCCAAGGTTGAGCAGGCGGCGCAGAGGCAGAGGCAGAGGCACGAGGTGCAGGGGCAGCCGCATATGCTTGAAGTCGAGACGAAGGAACCCTTCCTTCATAAGCCATGTTCAGACGGTTGAAACAATCAATAGCGGAGTGACCAAAGCGTTGACAGATCTGACATTGAATGCGCCCAGAGAAACCGGGAGGAGCGGTGGAAACCGGTGCCGGACCAAGAAGACCAGTGGAGGAGGAGAACTGCCCGCGGGAAGAGGTGGCAGGAGCAGTAGAACCATGGTCATGGGCAGGAGACTGGCGGGAAACACCACCACCACGGGAGAAGCCTCCACCACGGCCACCACGAAAGGAAGACCCTCGGCCGCGAAAGCCACCACGGCCACCACGAACAGCAGCAAAAGCAGAGAGGCTGCTGTCAGAGGGAAGAGAAAAGGCGTTGTAACGCTGTTCAGCACTTAATAAAAGAGCCTCCAAAGATGTGTAGGTGATGGGAGTGTCACGGGCTTGGGCAGAGGCGACTGTAGTCTCATATTGAGGACCCACTTTACTCATTATAATAGCAACTAAGTCTGATTCAGAGACTGGGGCGCCAGACAGAGCAAGATTGTCGGCAAGGATGTTGATTTTGTCAAGATAATCAGCAATAGAAAGATCACCACGAGAAGTATTCATCAATTCAGTACGCATCTGAATAATGCGATTCTGAGAGGTAGAAGCATACCGTTCTTGAAGAGACGACCAGGCAGAGGCGGAATCAATTTTGTTGACGATCGTAGCAAGAACCTTGGGAGTGAGAGAACTCATAATCCAAGAAAGGATCATCTGGTCCGTCTGGATCCATTCATTATATAATGGATTTACCTTGTCAGTAAGTTTACCATTATCATCAAGAAGAAAGGCAGAAGGGCAAGGAGTATCGCCAGTAACATAAGAAAGAAGGTTGCGGCTACGCAGCAAGGGAAGAAACTGAGCACGCCAGAGAGGGTAGTTGGTGCGATCGAGCTTGATGGTAAGAAAATTGGTGACTGATGGAGCAGCAGAAGAGGAAGAAGACGCCATAGAGGAGGATCTGCGGGGAAAAAAAAAAAAATTATTATGAACCGGTGTCGTTAGACGTTGGCTCTAGATACCATGAAAGATAGTAAATCTTATGTGTAGAATCTCAACTCACTAATAGAGTGAGCGATGTTCATTGATATTTATAGGAATAATACTATACAAATATACATAGGACTAGGATTACAATCTAATCAGAACGTGGACTAATAATAGGAGATAAGTCAGGATAGAACTCATGCTGCAGTAGCCGTGTCATCTGAGGAGTCCAGGGTGGACTGGGTTTGCGCAGGAGCAGACAGAGGTGGAGGTGGATTAGGATTGGGTTTATCAGACCCCTCCTCTTCTTTCCCAATACAAAGGTCAAACCATAATCTCAAATCATACATATAGCTTGGGAATTCATGCATTCCTTTAGCATTTTGATAATGGGAACTTATGTACCTTCCTTGCATGCTTGTTCTTTACAAGACCCCCATTTAGCTCAGAAAATCTTAGCTATCCATAAATATAAAGAAATGCTACATTTTAATCTCTGATATGTGCAATACATGTCATCAATATTTTTTGACACAATTTCAGCATACGCCTTATAGACTTTATATTATCTCAAAGCCCATGGACTTTGGCCATGAAACAGAAAACGTGTTTTATATTCTTTAAGTCATAGGAAGGTTATGTCTTCATTCCTTGATCGGGCTAACTCATACTTACAGATTTTCAATGTACTCACAGAAACCTTGGGTCCATATAAAGCAACAAAATTATTATTGATGTACAACAAAAAGTAATGAGATTATTTTCAAGATATTGAAGTGACAAAATAACTATCATCTCACAACGGACAATTAACTACAATGCTTACAGATAGAGCATTGAAATTTTCCATATAGGGCACTCAGAATTTTCACCTGTAATTCAGTCTTATCCTACTGTGATAATATAAGAGAAGTTAATTTCCCATAGTTTAAAACAAAGAGGGAAAATAGAGAAAATAAAAAGATTAAATAGTTCAAATCAAAAGGATGCAACCAAAATTACTCCTAACTTCAGACCTTAGATAAAGTGAGACATACCGAATTCTCAGCTGCAACACGGAATCTTCCATGTATTGAAGCACCAGCCCCACCTCCCATGACAATCCCGTCCAGAATTGAAACCTTCAATGATGTCATGCTAACAGTAAGAAAAACATATTTTTCTAAATATAGCTAAATTGATTAAGAAATAATACCTCTGATACCAGAACTGAATAAATATTAATATGAAAACAGCAATTAACAAAGGAACTGGGTCACCTGGGGTTTACTGTATGTTGCCAGCAAATAATTCAAGGTATACTCCTTTTGAAAAAAATGAGCAGCTAATCTCCAATTTCCTAAGTTATAATGCAACAGGGTGACATCAGGTTGAAAGTAATTTACTGCATCTTACAAATAGATACTCAACATTTTCACACAGCTAAGCAGAACTGGAAATGTAAAATTTAATAACAGTTAGGTGTGCACCTAAACTGAAGCTATTGCTCATTATGTGATGTTAATGATCAGTAAATATGCTCAATAAAAATAGAAAAAGAAAAGACAGATGAAAAAAAAGCAGTTGTGCCTTCATTAATCTGACGAACCACAGCCGCTACATCTCCACCAGCACAAAAGGCTCTTCCTTTCCCCTAGAAAAAGATAAACAGATCGTACACATGTCACATTGTTTTACTTTCACTGTCTTGCTGAACAGAAGTATGATCATTCAATTATTAATTCAATCAAAGCTTTAGTGGATAAAAGCACAGCCTCTATCCATCACCAATACATTATACACCAAAATAAATTATGTTTCCAGGTTAAATCCCCATCCTTTTGGATTGCCACTAAGCAAGCAAACTGAAACCGGCCGAAAATGAAAAAGAATACCAAGTTGGTATTGGTTTAAAGCCAAGAGACTGTAAAACTTCTATGCTCTCAACCATTTATTAGCAAAATGATCAGGATGAATTTTTAAGTGGGGCTGCAAGTGGTATGAAACATGCACTCCCAATCAACTTAAAATCCTCTTTCTTGGAGAAAATCGAACAGAATCTAAAGATGAGCTTACATCTTAACAGGATTGTAGGTTCACAACATCAAGCCAAAGACTTTGATGCTAATATTTATATACGAAACTCAAAAGAAAATGTAAGCACACAACATAGGACTGTGAAAAACAGTGATAACTTAAATGCTTAGACATTAACAAACATCAAATATCCCAAATTAAAGATCAACTGCATATGGCTAGTAATTCATTCTAAGACAATATTCTTCTTTCTTGTTTCTCATTGAGAAAGTTTTAATATAATACATAAAACTGGAGCATGGAAGAAGAGTACCTTGACAATTACCAACTTGACATTAGCATCATCCTCAGAGGCAAGAAAATGCTCCAACAGACGAGAAATCTACCCAAAAAAAAAAAGTAACTAGAAATGAGAAACATTATTTTCTTGTTTCACCAAAACCTATATTAACCTCACCTTATAGCCATGGAGATAATATCACTGCATGAAAAAGCATGACATAGTTTTTACGCAGATTAATTTAATCATCTAACAGTCGATTAAAAGATGAAGCAGGCAACAAAAGACTCAGAATAAAGAATGTCTGAAGACCAAAAAATTTCTTGAATTACTGCTTGATTTCTGCGTACTTTTGTACTTTGGAAAGACCACATTCCTTTCATACTTTTGTACCATAAACATTTCCACCCTTGATTCAACATGATGCCTCTCGGGACCTTCAAGGGCTGATATGATTCTTAAAACAGTATATACCTTCTTTTTTGTAAAAAAAAAAAAAAGAAATAGAAAAATAGTTTGAGGAGGTATACATTCTTTTAAATTTTATCCTTGAAAACGTATAATCTATTTCATAAGTTGAATTATAGAAAGTTGAGTTACAAATAAAAAATAATACAGACACGAAATATAAATCGTAAAACATAGACACAAGATGAAAACGGGAAAAAGAGTAAGCTCTCAAACTCTCAACAAAGTCAATAAAGTACACGTTCATGATAGGGCAATACCATATCAAAGTTAAGGGCATTCAACTGCCGAGGCCGGTTCAATGTCAATGTCCTCGCAATCAAATTCTTCTGTACCAGAACCTATCAGATAACATGAACAAAACATAAGGCTTCAGACAAATATTAGGCAAGAATTGAAATAAAACGTACTATATTTTTCACATAATCCACATTTCTACAATAACAATTTCCGACCCAATTCAGGAAAACAATCAAAAATTAGAATTTAACCATTAGAAATACAAATTTTAAGATGTCCGATGCTCCATTCCTAATTTTCTCAGAAGCCAAACAGAAAATAATATGGATTGAATTAAAACAGAAGAAATATATACAGATACACATATATGTATATGTGTATAGTAAAGGGTATGACAGAATAGAAAATTGATTCACCGCATCTCCTTCGCGCGGGATGGAGGTAATAGAAGAAGCCATGGTAGTACTGGAACCGCACTGAAAGTCTGAAACGACTGAGACAGGCGCACGACTGAAGCTTTTGGATACTGGTTTCGGCTGAATATGGCGGGACAGATTGTTGGGTCATTTTACCGGTCCGAAAATTGGTTGGGTCCACTAGTCAGAGTGCTAACGTAAACCATTTGGCTTCGGCCTAGCAGCCTCGGGGAAATTTTTTACATATGAACATGTGATACTCTACATGTTTTTATATAAATGGTGGAAAATTGTACTTTTTAAATTATTAACTTTTAAACACACATATCTCTCCATTTGTATAGTGACACGTGTACCATCTCGTGTTCCCGTCACATTCCAACCTCAGACTCTAGTCCACTTGATCAAAAGTCGTCTAGTGTTCGACTTACGTAGCGGAAATGATTAGCATGTTGTGAGCAATTCAAATGTTGTCATCTCGCCGCTTAGTAATAAGGTCTAATGGTGTTCTATTTTATTTATAAGTGAGAGGTCTTAGGTTTGATTTTCAATAAAAATGATTTTGAACAACATTATTGCTAGCATCTTGTGAAACCCCTTAATGTAGATAATATCGTTTATTAAAAAAAATTGTTATCATTAAAAAAAAATATTATCATCTCATTTCAAACTCCAACAATTCAAACGTAACTTTTGAAGTTGATTGAATTATTATCGTATTAAACAAAAAAATAGTTGATTAGACCTGTCAATTGATCGGATTTTGATCAAGATTTGATTCGAGTTCGATGTAATTAATGATATGTAAGATTACTAAGCCTTAGATAAAATAAATAAATAGAGAAAAACGAAAAAGACGGGTCTGTCCAGGAGGCCAATTTGTCAAGTTTCTCCTCCAATTAGCCACCTCGTATTTGCATGCGATTATGAGAGTTTTGAGGTCGTATGAGAGGGCTTAAGAAGAAACATCAAGAGGCCAAAACAGGAGGATGTGACTCGGTGTTTTGGTGTACCCTACATTGACAGTCACAAAGATATCTGGGGCTCCTTATGCTGGTTGGGTGCAACAACAGCACCTGTTTCGGGTACATCAAAGAATGTCAATGGAAATGCCTTCAACGCTCAAAAGGGCGGCTTCTTTACGTACTATAAGGTGTTTTCTCCTGCCCAAGACCTTTTGTGACAACCTTAATGGAATGATAACGTGTTGTGGTGGAATGGAGCTAATGACGGATGCCGTATTCACTAGTTCAAGTGGGATACTCTGTGTGCCCCAAAAGAGGGGGAGGCTTTTTCTTCTTTTTTTTTTTTTTTTTTTTTTTTTTTTTGTCAAAGGGGGGAGGCTTGGGTTTCAAAAGTATGTATTAGATCTGACATTCGTGTCGTGTTTCCTGTGTTCGTGTCATACCCGATATCTTAACGGGTCGTGTCGTGTAACATCCGTTAAAATAAACAGGTAAAATGACCCGATCCGAAATCGATCCGATAATATTAACGGGTAATATGACCCAACCCTGTTACCCGTTAAGGAAAATATATTTTAAACCAATAAATAATTAAATAAAAAAATAATACTTTTTTTGAGTGAAAACGCATTTTTCTTTTTAAGTATTGTCACATCCAAAACATAAAAACGGATTTTTCTTTTAAGTGTATATTTACATATCCAAAATAAGAGCATAATAAAAAAACAATAGAACATTACAAAATATCAAATGTTCAAAAGATTTGTAAAATTAAAGACATTGGAACATTAGAACATCTTGCACATTTTCTTCCAATCAAACCCTTCAATGAAGAAGTATAAAAAATATAGAAAAAATATATAAACGCTCGTAATAACAAGCTTTACAACTTTCGTGAAAAGCTTAACTTCGAAATTCGTCACTATAATCATATAAATCATAGATCAAAATTTAACCGTTGATTATTGTTTACATTTAAGCTTCATTTTTCTCATCAAATTTTGTTTTTTCAGATTTTCTTTTTTGAAAACATGATCTATTAGAGGATGCAAGAAGATGAACGGTTTGGATAGTTGATATTATGTTCAGAGTTTTACGATTAGTGAAAATATTGCTTGATGTTTATAAAGTTTCTACAAACTATATGACATCGACTCATATTTCAATTAACCGTAAATATCAAAACGTGATATCAAAGATCTGAACCATTCAGCTTCTTACATCCGCCAGATGATCATGTTTTCAAAAAAGAAAATTTTAAAAATGAAATTCAGTAACAAGAATAAGGCGTAAATGACAATCGACAGTTAAATATAAATTTAAGGTTTATGGATTATAATGTTGTATTTCGAAGCTGGCCCCTTCATAAAAGTTGTAAAGCTTGTCATTATGAGTGATTGGATATTTTTTTTACATTTTTACAGTTCTATAATAATTATTATTAATTTTGCCCTCAAATAAAAAACATTATTTATGAGGGTTTGGAGGATTTTAAAAATCTAAACAATAATGTAAGTGTAACCATTAATGATGAATCACAAGTGTTTATATATTCTTTCACATTTTTCATACTTGTATGTATGTCTTCTTAGTTCTTGCCTATACAAATATTATACTAGTTTATTTTGATTTTGGACAAGAACATGTTGAGTAAAATTTATTATCCTAGTAATGATAATAAAGAACTCTCACAATAAAAATAAATAATGACTAGTTTTTTTTTTAACTTATATAGAATAATAATACAAAATTATATATTTAATATAGAATATATTGTATATATTAATATGACTATTGTATTTCATAATAATTTTTTTAGTAATTAAACTTTAAAATTATCAAAATAATTTTTTTCTTAACGGGTCGAAACGGGTCACCCACGTGTTACCCACGTGTATACTTGTTAAGAACCCGTTATTAACGAGTTCTTAACGGGTCACCCGATAATGACCCGATAAGTTATCGTGTTGACCCGAAACCCGTTATTTTCGTGTCGTGTCAAAAACTGCCGGGTCTAGTATGTATGCGTTTAACCTTGCTCCCTTGGCGAGATAAGGATGGCAGCTGATCCATGAGCATGGCGATTAGGTGGCGAGGGTCCTAAAGGCCAAGTATCAACCTCTAGAGGTTGAACCATGTAGACATATAACGTTGCTCTCTTAACACAACGATCTTCTGTTAAATCTGTTCTCAAGTTGTATCAAAGTCCTACTTCGATCTTGACATTTGGTTATTTATGTTCTTAAGGACAAAGCTGGATCTTTATTTATGGTCTTTAGTTAAGGAATTGTTTTTGACATTTCAAAAATCTTATTATGCACTCCTCACAAATGTATTTTTATTTCCTAATTATAGAAAGTATAGAGTGCAAAATAAGATTTTTTGATTGCCGATAATAGTCCTCTTTAGTTATTGCCCTACTTAATTTTTCTAAAGCCTCGTTTGTTCTCCAACGCCTCCTTTCATTTACAACTCAAGATAAAATTCATTACTCTACTCTCACCATGACTAATCATTGAAAAAGTTCAATTTTATGGTTGCTAATTGCATGTAAACTTATCTCTTTTTCTTATTAAAAGAGGACAATTGTTGTCAAGCCATGGTTATCCATCATTTTCGGTGGCTGGAAAGATTCATAGAGACATTTTAGCCTCTCCTAACCACAAGTCTAGCTTCCACACCAACAACGGATTTCGAACCTGAGACCTCAAGTTTTTTTTTTTAAAGGAAGCTTCGCAATCCGTTGTTTACAACTGGGCCACCAGCTCGTGGTTGGTTAAGAAGAAAAAAAATTTACGCTTATCTCAACCAAATTGAAAAGATGAAGTAACGTACGTGACATAAGTGGAAACAAAATAAAGTCTAGGGGCATTTTCTTTTCAAACGCAACTGTTTGTTGTGCTGCCCAGAATCAGTGTCGGAGTATCTGAGAGAGCTTTCAATTTCTCATCTTTTGAAGGAAAGGAGAAATGGGATTGAAATTCGAGGAGGAGGAGTTCTTAGCTTGCTGCGCAAGCACCAAATTCGCCAAAGAAATGGCGGAGGCGTCCCCTTTCTCATCTCTCGACGAAGCTGTGACTGCCGCCAGAGACATTTGGTTCAACAAGGTCGATGTCAATGGTTGGCTCCAATCGTTCTCCGCTCATCCTCAGATCGGAAACTCGCCTTCGCCTGCTTCTCACTCCACCTCTGCTCAGTTCGGTTCTTAATCTCACTTTTCTGATTTAATTGCCGTTTTTGTTGATAATTCACAAATTTTTACTCAAATCTTGACAACCCATGAAGGAAATCGGCATAATTGAATTGAATTACTTGAGTCTGCACACCATCGATGATCAGATGGATTGTTGTTAGCGTAAATTTTAGTGTTTAATTAAACCTAATTACAATAAAAATTGGAAATTTTGAATCTTCCAAAAGATGCCCAATTGGGTTTTGGCTCATCAAAAAGCATCCTGGGTATTGGCGTATGGAGTTGATTCATGTCATCAATGGGTTTGCTTTTGTTTTTTCCTTCCCGTCTCGATTTAGATTCTAATTCTTGATTAATTTTTCGTATTCAGTTAATTGTAATGCTATTCTATCTTTAGTTTACGTTTGAATGTGCTAAACAAATAGGTTGCCTTCAATATTTGAGTGCTGAGTAATAAGCCATGCGGTGTTTGAGCTTAGTGTTATTTACCATCAAGATGAGGCCTTTAAATTTTAAATCTTTTGCTGGACCGCTTGACGTTTTACTAGCTCCAGACCGAGTCCAAAAAACATTAGCGACAAATACGAGTGGAGTGCCCTTGTTCTTTGTGGGCTAGTTGATGCTAATTAACCGCCTTTCTTTCTCCATTAGTCTTTTTAGATATGCAAATGCAATGATATTGAAGTAAGTGATGAAGCAATCATTTGTAGGTGGAGTAAGGGAGAGCAGGCAACTGCTGTAGCAACTGCCACTAGTTCTAGCTTGCAGGTTAGTATGCTTCAGATACTTTATGCATATCTTTGAAGTCGTAATTCCCCCTTCAAATGGAACCAAACACCTTCAAGGTTTCCCTCTATTTCATCCTATTTTAGTTTGCAGAAGCGAAAGGATTAAAAATAGTTTGATATTTCAATTTCTGTTTGTTTATGTGAAGGTTATGATCAGAGTTTTTTTCTTTTACTTAAATATTATCCACCTGGCTTTTGTAGGAACTGGCTGAATGGAATGCTAAATACAGGCAGAAGTTTGGTTTTGTATTTCTTATATGTGCATCTGGAAAGAGTTCTGATGGGATACTTGCTGAGTTGAAGGTAGATTTTCACTTACAGTCCCTTTTTTTGTTAAAATTTCCAAATGTTAAAAGATTATATACGTGACCCTGATGAGCATTATAGAATAGCTTGCAGAGATATACTAGCGTTTAAGTCAAGGGATTCAACGTACTGAAACTATTTCATTTTGAGAATTTCAGTTTAAGCATTTTCATTAATAGAAGTTTCTTTAAACTCAATGCAGAACGAATTTGTTTACTCGATAACTTTTGGTTTGCATATTCTGGCTTAATTAACATTTTTCATGGGAAACAAAGACTAATAAATCAAACAATCAAAGTCAATAATTTACAAAAATCACTCTCGTATAAATGAACTATCAAGGACAATAGTAGTTTGTTGGAATATAACAAGTGTCTCTACCGGTCATTGAGGCCCAGAAAGATGGCTAAAACCTCACACTGACCTCTATATTGGCACTTCCGCCCCATTTTTATCTTTGGAGATTCGATTATTCCTTTCCAATCAATTCACTCCAAAAAAACAAAGCGATTAAAAATACTTTTAAAGAACTTTAGCCTCGCTATTTTTCCCGGAACACAATGTTTGGCAACCAATAATTTAGCACAGGATGGTGGGGTAAACCAGCTCAGTTTTGCCTCTACGAAGAGCTTAAGTCAAAATTTTAATGTTTTCGGGCAATGAAGAAATAAATAAAGAATGTGTTCCACTCCATAGAAAGTGTGTACAAAAGACGGGAGATAGCCTGCAGTTTAGAAGTCGCCCTAAAGCATACGTTGACTAACATAGTTCTTATATTAGCATTTGCGATTGAGTAAACAATGACCAAGCTTGAAGAGAAGTAGTTATTGTCCTTAATCTTTATTATATGTAAGCAAATATTTTTCTTGCAACTTATAAAGAAAATGTATAGACCACATGAGATGTTCACCAGAACTTCTGCTGATGTTTATTTTGTGATGCCTGTTGAGTGAGGAGAAGTATACCACTTCTGCGAGGACCATGCTCTGCAGACTCTGCATAAATTGTTACTCAAATTAATAGATGTACTTTTCCTCTTTGCAGAAACGATATCCGAACAGGCCAATAGTTGAGTTCAAGATTGCAGCTCAGGAGCAGATGAAAATAACAGAGCTACGCCTTGCGAAGCTCTTTGCAGCAAAAGAAAATGTTACTTCCACTGGCAACAAGAATCCCACAATTGTTGCAAAGAAAGCGGAAGGTATTGTAAATTTCTATTCCAGATCCTTCTCAAAATTGTGAGTTTTAGTCCGCTGAATGCTTATGCTGCTCTGGGCTTTGCTTGTCTGACAATGTTTATAACTCATGAATGACTCTTCTCTCTAGAGGAAGTCACTTCTCTTTCCTTTGCATTTACTACCATTTCTAAATTTTTATTTATTAATTTTACAAACCCTAGAAGATCGTGTGAGCATTATTGGAGGGCATCTAACTGCTACTGCTTCTGAAGCTTCATCCGTAAAAACTTCTCAAGCTCCAACTCGAACCCGTCCACCCATCACAACCCATGTCTTGGATGTTTCTCGAGGATCTCCAGGTGCTGGAATTGAAGTGTGTTTAGAAATGTGGAAGGGTGTTCAACCTCGTCCGGTGTTTGGCGAGTCAAATGCAGGTGCTTGGGTAGTTCAAGGGTCTTCGACTACAGATAATGATGGGCGAAGTGGTCAATTGATGAGCATCGTTGATGTAGTGAACCCAGGCATATACAGGATAAACTTTAACACAGGTAAGTACTGCCCAGGCGGGTTCTTCCCTTATGTTTCTATCGTGTTTGAGATCAGAGAGTCGCAGAAATCGGAACATTTTCATGTTCCTCTGCTGCTGTCGCCTTTCTCATTCACAACATACCGTGGAAGCTAGACGTGTGTGTAGTTCGGTCGATAAATAAATTGTCTGT
The DNA here is from genome assembly GCA_036320875.1 of Cotoneaster glaucophyllus. Taxonomy (NCBI): domain Eukaryota; kingdom Viridiplantae; phylum Streptophyta; class Magnoliopsida; order Rosales; family Rosaceae; genus Cotoneaster; species Cotoneaster glaucophyllus. Next base: position 8,055,731 of record CM070070.1, read on the forward strand.
AATTTTACTTGAGATTGAGCTATGTATTAAATATATCGGAAAGCAATATTGATCTCCATGTGTTACTGGTGATAATATGAACTAAGATAATGTGAATGGCAGTTTCCTTGTAGGATGGGAAGAAATCTCTCACTTGCCACCTTGTAATAAAACGAGTGAGCTTTCCCAGTGTGAAATTCACATCCCTGGGTCAAGGCTTTGCCTAGGCCTATACAATCTTTCATATTTTATTTTTGATTGAAGGCCAGTTATTTCGAACCTCTTGCTCAAAATTTCCAATACTTTCTTAGGTTAGCTACGTTTGACTTTTACACCCCAGGTTTTGGGGTAATTTTCGAAATAGGCAACTCGGGTAATCTTGTTACTGTCTCTGTCATGAACCCTAAAGGCCTGAACATTGCATATAGGCTTCAAATTTAACTGTCAATTTACCCTCTAAAGTTCTCCTATACTATTTTTTTTCCCTGGAAAATTAGGTCTTTAAACTCATTGAAAATTACCAATCTATTCTTTAAAGTGTCTCATATAAGTTACATGACTTAATTTGATGAGAAATTAGATAAAATAGCTTTGAATTTACAATAAGAAGGAATTTGGTTGTTTTTAATGAACTAGGACTTGTTTTTCTGATAGAATTGTCTAGCTACTTGGTTTCCATTCGAGTAATAATTAAGGGACCAAATCGGCAGGTTAATCGGTATCTAATATTGCTTAAAATCCTACAATATTACTTCCTGATCCGATCGAATCATCAAATTTCAAAATCACCCTTTAAAGATCATCTTTACTGAAAGTTAGCTACATCTGAATCCATTTAATTAGTCATCTTACTTGTTATTCAACAATATAGAAGAGCTATGTTATTTAGTTAAACAATAAAATCATGACTACATTAATCAAACTATTAAACAATTTTCAATTTAGTATTTATTATTTTTATTTTTATTTTGCGAAGTTCATCTTTATAGAGTCATACAAAATAGAGAAAATTGTAATAATGGTTCCTCAACTTTAACCCAATTGGAGCAATAGTCTCTCAACTAAAAATTCATGACTATTGGTCCCTTAACTCATCAAAACGTGTAGCTATGGTCCTTTTTGTTAACTCCGTTAAAACTTCCGTCAAAATGAGTCACGTGTCACGCACGTGAGGTCAGAATGAGCATTTATCAAATATAGCCAAATATTAGCTCTTAATTTCAAAAATGTCAGTTTTTTTTTTAAAAAAAAACTTTCAAATATATTCAAAATATCACTTAAATAGACACAAATTCCCTTAAACTTTAAAACTAAATAAATTTAAAAAAAAACCAAAACCCTATTAGATTGATATTTTGGACGGCAAAACCTAAAAAACGGTGGAGAGATAGTGAAGGCATCGGCTACTGTGGAGACTTTGTGCAACCCTAAACATACGAAGTTGAGTGTAGATGGTTAATTTTTTCATTATTCCTAGTCTACGTTTTCTCTTTGCTTTTGTATTTTCTTCCTTTGGTTGAATTTTATTGAAGAACAAACTGTCAATTTTTGTAAAGATTACGGAATAGAAATTCTTTAGCGCATATTAGAAAAATTAGGTTTCTTATGTCAATGGAATGGAAGATTGACAAATCTAATAGCATTTGCCAATCAGTTAGAGACAAAGCTAATAGTTCTTCAGTGCATATTTGAAAAAGTAGGGTTTACGGAATAAAGTTTTTCTTTCCGTGTTTTTATTCATCTTATGTTGGTTTGGTAAGCAATATTAATTTATTTTTTTTCAATGCGTAAAAGTAATTGGAATTAACTTCCAGAATAGCACCTTAATCAACAAGGTCCGTCTTCCATTGCTCATATGCATGATGTTTTGTGTATATATTAATGCTGTATATATTAACGCCCAGCCTTTCTCATGATTCAGTTCTGTTTTCACAACACCCTTTTTATTTTCACATATATATCGATCTTAGCTGTGTCTGTATGTCACCTTTTTATTTTTCTTATTGTTTTGCTTATATTTCAGGACAATGTCTAGTTTGACAATTTTAGTGAACTATGGTGGGAGATGGGCTGACTCAACGTACAAAAATTGAAAAATGAAAGGATTACTTGTTTCAGACAAAATCACATTTGCGGAGCTTCAGAAGAAAGTACATAGTATTGTGAATGTGGACCCAAGTGAGTATGAGATAAGTATGAAAGTCATATATAACGCAATGGAAAGTACATGGCTTGCAGATATAGTTGATGATGATGATGTGAGGGCCTTTATTTTTGAAAACCTTTCGAGGTCTTGAAAGATTCCCTTGTGTGTTACATTAAAGCATAAAGTATTTTCTTCATAAGATAATGATGACCCATTACAAACAGGTCTTAACTTTGTTACTCAAGGTGATTTGGAAGATATTGTGCTACATGATTCAGATAATGACTTGGTAAATCAAGAAGTTGAGAATGGATCGTATCATGAAGAATTTGAGAATATGCCACATATGGAGTCTAATAATGTGTTCCAAGATAATGTTGAATTCAATGAGTTGCCTCCTGAAGGGATGGTATGTGATGATGTGCCTATTAATGTGCAATTTGATGAACCTAGCTCTAACCAATCAAATGTTCACAAGGGTACAAATATTGTACATGAATCAGACAAGGCAAACCTGTGCAATTTAGATGGAGATATAGTTATAGGCCAATTGTACGAGACTAAGGAGGATTTAGAAAAAAAGTTGGGTATCGATGCTATGAAGAACAATTATAAGTTCAGAGTGAAGAGATCAAGCAAAGAAAGGTTTGAATTTGGTTGTGTCGGCGATGGATGCAAGTGGTACAACATCATGACAACAAATATTGTTGAATGTCTCAATGCAATCACCAGAGATGCTTGTAAATTACCTATCATCCAATTTCTTGAGTATTTAAGAATGAATATTCTCCATAAGTTGTTTTATGAGCGTCGAACCGGGGTAGCCAAAATGAATACACATTTGACAGATTGAGCAGACAAATTGGTGCAAGAAAATAACAAGCAAGGATTATCATTACAGGTATTTTTGCATTCACTTAAATAGAATTTAGTTCAATTTGTCTATTTAATTTTGGTATACTTTCATTTGTTCTCAAGTTTTTAAACTATTGTACCGATTCTTATATCCCATACTCTGTAGCTTTATCCATTGAAAAAACTAGGCTTTGACCCAAAAAAAAAAAAAGGTTAAAAACCAAATCTTGTGTAACTTCAATGTAATTGCCGCTATGGTTTTATATAAATTGCCTTTATAGTTTTATGCAGCAGTTTAGGGTATTCATCCACTTCTCTTACAGATCACTAACTGCGAATTGCTTTTGTAGTTCTTATGCGGAATATTTGTTTTGGTTGTTTAGTTCTTCTTTTGTTTGAGTAATATATATTTATGTGAACATGCAGGTATCGCCTATTGCAACTTACTCATTTCATGTATACGATGAATCTCGTATTGAAGTTGTGAATTTAGAGGAAAATAGTTGCACATGCCAACAATTTAATCTTGAACAACTCCCTTGCTCACATGCTTGTGCTGCATGTAGACACTCATTATTATACTAGAAATTCCTTGGTCATTGCCTATGTAGAAGCTATATGGCCAGTTGGTGATCAAACCGATTGGATAGTAATTGATGATGTCCGTGAAAGAATTGTCCTACCACCAATTACACGAAGAAGATATGGTAAGCGCAAAGAAAAGAGGATCCCATCACGTGGAGAAGAAAAATCAACTCGAAAGTGTTCAAAATGTGGTTCAAATGGCCATTATAAACAAACTTGTAGGAATCCCGTTCAACTTCATCCTAATTTGTAGAACCCGTTTAAATTGGGAGTTTTATGAATAAAATTTTCTTTCTATCATTTTATTGGTTGGGCCGAGAAATTGGGGTGTGACGAATAAATATTTTCTTTTGATCATTTTATTGTTTATTTTGGTTTTACGTACAACTCTTTAAATTTCCAACAATTAAAAGATAATTACTTTTATTTCTTTACTTTGATAGTTCACTTTTATAACATACTAAAGTGTAATCTGTGAACCATGTGAGAAAGAAAGGTTTCCTTGATTATTTATTAAAATAAAATTGAGAGAAAACTTTTGCTCTTCGTTTGGAAAAGAAAAGAAAAAAAAAGGAGAAAGTTTTAGTAGAGATTATAGCACAAGAAGTTTTAAGTCTAACAATTAATTATTCATATAAATTGAGGGTAGTTATGTCTATTTAAGTGAGATTTTTGAATATATATGAAAGTTTCTATAAAAGTTGACATTTTTTAAATTAGGGTTAATTTTTTGTTATATTTGATAAATTCCCCCATTTTTACAATTTTTCATTTAGTTTCCATGATGGTCCCTCAACTTTAACCCAATTGGAGAAATAGTCCCACAACTTTCACCCATTCGGAGCAACGGTCTCTCAACTTTAACCTAATTGGAGCAATAATTTTTCCACACGACTCGTTTTAACAGTAGTTCTGACGGAGTTGACGAAAATGACTATAGTTGCACGTTTTGAGGAGTTAAGGGACTATTGGTCATGAATTTTTAGTTGAGAGACCATTGCTTCAATTGGCTTAAAGTTGAGGGACCATTGCTACAATTTTTTCTACAAAATAAACAACTTCGATAATCAAGCAGTATTGTAGGATGTTTGTTTGTACCATATATATTGGGCCTCAGTATTTGGACCTCGGGACTAAGCCCACGATTTGTGTAAGAGGGGAGAAACCCTTATTCTATAAAAGGGGCCTCCTCTCATATTTAGAAGGGATCCTCTTCTTCCTCACATGAGAGAAAAGCTCTCCCTCAGCAAACACAACATCTCTGAGGTCTGAAACCACTCTCAGACAACTCTCTCCCTCACAACCCTCTTCCTCTGGGGGATTCCCCCTCAACACTTTGTAATCTATACATTTATAGAGAAATACAATCAACATCAGTGTGGACGTAGCCCAGACATTGGGGTGAACCACGATACATCTTTGTGTTCTTGTGCTTTTGTGCGATCCACAGTCGGATTTACGTTGGTCCAAAGCCCACCCGGTTTTGTGCATCAACATTTGGCAGGAATCGATACGAAAAGCTATGTCGGTTCTCTCTCAATTTTTCATTCCACCACCGTGGATTTGCACAAAATCAAGAACTCGTTTTGGCTTTTTCAGAGAACCCTCAAAACTCTCTCTGTGAAGCCAACCTTACGCGACGCCCTCAACCAGGAAGCCCGGGCCTTCGCCCAACCTCCACGGCCCAACTCCTAGCTTGAAATGGGCGGGCCGGAAAAGAGCCACAACAGACCCAACTCAGTTCTCTTCTTCCCAACAGTGAACATGGGTGGCGATCACTTCGTTAGCAACAGCCACTCCAACAGCAGCAACATCTCTTGCACTGCAGTACCCCACAACCGTCCCCCTCCCGACATCTCCGCCCTAGCTCGCCTCTCCGACAACCTAGAATCAATTGTCGACTCCACAGACTTTGACTACTTCCCCGATGCCAAGATCGTCGTCAACGCCGGCCAGGAAGTTCCCGTCCACCGCTGCGTTCTGTCTGCGAGGAGCGAGTTTTTCCAAGAACGTATTCTCGACGAAAGACAGAGGATCATCAGCAGCGGCGTCGTCGTCGTCGGTTGCGGCTCCTCGGTTTGAATTGAAGGAGCTCGCCAAGGAATACGACGTCGGACTGGACGCGCTGCTCACCGTTTTGGGGTATTTGCACAGCGGGAAGCTCAGGTCGCTGCCCAAAGGCGTTTGCGTCTCCGTGGACGACGCTTGCGCACATGTCGCTTGCCGGCCGGTGGTTGATTTCATGGTGGAGGTTCTGTATGCTTCTGCAACTTTTCAAATCTCTGAATTGGTCTCTCTTTATCAGGCTCGTCTTGTCGGATTGCGGCGGCGGCGACATGGGGTTCCACTATGGATCCATTAGCTCGATCGTGGAGCCGTGTAGATCGGCACATCTGAAAGCAATGGAGGTGGCCAAAAATAGCAGGTACACTGTTCTCCTACGACCCGAACCTCCGGGAGCCGTTGTGGCCGTCGCGGGAAGAGGCAGAGAAGCAGAGAATGAGCATATGGGATAAGGCCGATGTGATAAAGGTGAGTGATGTGGAGCTGGAATTCCTGACTGGGAACCCCAAGATTGATGATACCACCGACACCACCGCCCCACGCGTCGGCGATTCCGCACTACCTGCACAAAAAATCATTACTATGTTGGAGTCTATCTCCAAACCACTACCAAGTGTTTGCCACCCACCGAGAGCAGCAAAAGAAAAGAAAAAAAAATGATGGAGGTAGGTGCCATGTGCACCGAAAAAATAAAGAAAAAGGAAACAATGGTACCAGATGTGCACCACCAGAAGAGGAAAAGAAATAAAAAAATAAAGGGGAATGGTGCCATGCCGGGCACCCAGAAAAGAAAAAGAGAAAAGAATAAAAAGGGAGTGATGGGTGATGGGCATGGTATTAAATATCGATAATATCGGCGAAATATCGCCGATATTATCGTTTTTTGGCAACAACGATATTTTCAGAGTATTCCAATTGATATCGTGATAATATCGCGATATTAGCGATATTATCGATAATATCGCGACTCTCTCCGCTCTCTGCCAAGATCTGCGCCGGTGGTGATGGTCGCAGGCCAAGATCTGCCAAGATCCTCGTCGTAGGCCACCGCCTGGAGGTGTGTGCGTGTGTGCATGTGTGCATGTGTGCGTGTGTGCGTGTGTGGTGTGTGCGTGTGTGCATGTGTGCGTGTTGCAGAGAAGAGATGGGGGGAGAAGAAAGAAGAAACAAGGAGACTGGGAGAAGGATCGAGAGAGCCCTGTGTGCGTGTGTGGTATGCGTGTTGCAGAGAAGAGATGGGGGGAGGAAAAGAGATGGGGGCGGGGGGGAGAAGGAAGAAGAAACAAGGAGACTGGGAGAAGGATTGAGAGAGCCCTGTGTGCGTGTGTGGTCTGCGTGTTGCAGAGAAAAGATGGGGGCAGAAGGAAGAAGAAACAAGGAGACTGGGAGAAGGATCGAGAGAGCCTGCACGAATCCCTTTACGTTTCTAAAAGATAATTAAAATCCTAACTATGATAAAACTATCAATTCTTCACATGTGGCTAGAAATGCCGTGTGAAACTTTCCATATGGCTAGAAGTGCCGTGTGAAAGTTTCCATATGGCACATATATATATATATATATATATATATATATATATATATATATTATTGTCAGTTTTCTTACTTTTCAAATTGTTGTTCCACATCTGTTAATTTCATTATATATAAATGATTTTGGTGTGTTTAAATTCTTTTCATTAATTACTACATATTTTCTACATTCACAATATTTGCCAGCTCGCTATATAATCGGTTAAATCGGTTAAATCCATCATGCAATGCATTTCCTTCCAATGTTTTGTGATAAACTAATAGATAATTGACTAAATAAACATCCTGCAAAGTTTCAATAAAAATTTCCAAGTTTTTCTTACAATTTCCGTGGTTTCCATATAATTTTTATCGATATCGATATTATCCCGATATTTCCATCGATATTTCCGTGTTTTCGGACTACCGATATTTCCGATATTACCGATATTTAATACCTTGGTGATGGGTGATGGGTGCTGCACCAGAAAAGTCAAAAAAAGAGAGAAGAATAAAATATATATATATATATATATATAAAAGAAAGAAAGTGGGTGCCATGTACACCGGAAAAAGAGTTTCAACATGCGTACTTTGACACAAGGTGATGAAGGAACTCGTCTTCGTGCCACCAACTAGGTGATGAAAGGTACAATCCGTACTCTAATTTCAGTAGGCAACTTGCCACTTCATGCATAACAAAACATTCATGAGCATCACTCATGTCAACATTCATGAGCATCACTCATGTCAATCAACATAAACATCATACATTTCAACACATTCATACATAAGCCAACTGAGCTTCGAAAGGGTTCATCGTACTCTAATATCATTAGGCGACTTGCCACTCTTATCACCAACCAGGTGATGATATGTACGACCCGTACTCTAATATCATTTTAGGTGACTTGCCACTCTTATCATCAACCAGGTGATGAAATGTACGACCCGTACTCTAATATCATTAGGCGACTTGCCACTATTATCACCAACCAGGTGATGAAATGTACGACTCGTACTCTAATATCATTAGGCGACTTGCCACTCTTATCACCAACCGGGTGACAATCAAAGCTTCATCCAGAGCTTCACAATCAGGGCTTCACTCAGAAAGCTTCACCCAGGGCTTCACTCAGAAAGCTTCACCCAGGAAGCTTCGCCCATAGCTTCACTCAAAAAGCTTCGCCCACAGCTTCACCCTGAAAGCTTCGACCACAGCTTCATTCCGAAAGCTTCGCCCAGGGCTTCACCTAGAAAGCTTCGCCCACAGCTTCACCTAGAAAGCTTCGCCCACAGCTTCATTCTAAAAGCTTCGCCCACAGCTTCACCTAGAAAGCTTCGCCAATAGCTTCACTCAGAAAGCTTCGCCCACAGCTTCACTCAGAAAGCTTCGCCCACAGCTTCACCCAGAAATCCACTTCGGCCCACACATGGATTGAATTTGAAGTCTTCAGCCAAAAGACTCTCTTGACTGAAGACTTGGGGGACTACTGTACCATATATATTGGGCCTCAGTATTTGGGCCTTATTATCGAGCTTAAGCCCGTGATTTATGTAAGAGGGGAGGAAAACCTTATTTTATAAAAGGCCTCTCCCTCGCTCACAACAAACAGGCCTCGAGTTCTAGCCCGTGATTTATGTAAGAGGGGAGGAAAACCTTATTTTTAAAAGGCCTCTCCCTCGCTCACAACAAACAGGCCTCGAGCATAAGCCCGTGATTTATGTAAGAGGGGAGGAAACCTTATTTTATAAAAGGCCTCTCCCTCACTTACAACAAACAGAACACAACACAAGTCTTAGAGCTCTCCAGAAAGCTCCATACAGAAAGCCACTTTGGCCCGCACATGGATTGGATTTGAAGTCTCCAGCCAAAAGACTCTCTTGACTGAAGACTTGGGGGACTACTGTTTGTACCATATATATTGGGCCTCAGTATTTGGGCCTCGGGACTAAGCCCACAATTTGTGTAAGAGGGGAGAAACCCTTATTCTATAAAATGGGCCTCCTCTCATATTTAGAAGGGATCCTCTTCTTCCTCACATGAGAGAAAAGCTCTCCCTCAGCAAACACAACATCTCTGAGGTCTAAAACCACTCTCAGACAACTCTCTCCCTCACAACCCTCTTCCTCTGGGGGATTCCCCCTCAACACTTTGTAATCTATACATTTATACAGAAATACAATCAACATCAGTGTGGACGTAGCCCAGACATTGGGGTGAACCACGATACATCTTTGTGTTCTTGTGCTTTTGTGCGATTCATAGTCGGATTTACGTTGGTCCAAAGCCCACCCGGTTTTGTGCATCAACAATGTTAAAAATAATGAAAAGGATGAAAATTAGAGAGAGAGAGAGAGAGAGAGAGAAAAAAAAAAAGGACAGTACAAAGGGATAAATAACTAGCATTCACCAGTAGTAATAGGAGTAAAAGATACGAGGACAAAAGGGCAGTGACCGAAGGAGTCGGTGCATGGTATAAAAAAGGAGTGTCAATTCTAGTTGTATAAGAAGCTATTTACTATGAAAAAAAAATGAAGATACATGGGTAAATTGTGAATGAGATTATCACCACATGCATTGTTATTGTATAATTTTTTTTTTATATGGCAATACATCATTATGGTACAATCATTGTTCCCGTAGGAAAGGGATCCTCTTCGGATCCTTCCACCAAATCTATCTAATTAATTAATTCGGGTCCTTAAAATTTGATCAAACGGCTACAAACAGGAGGTCTCTTTAAAAGTTATAATAATTTTAGCCGTTTGATCAAAATTCAAGAGCCCAAATTAGGTGATAGGGAAGATTGGGTGGAAGAGATCTGGAGAGGATCCCTTTCGGTTCATGTACACACAGAATTGACACTCATCAAATAGTAGTAGTACAATACATAGAAATTTACACTTGTCAAGAGGAAACATTAGCTTAATTAAGATCAAACCCAACCTTATTCTCAAATTATGCCTTCAACTTAAAACTCGGATCTTGAATTGGCATTGTGGGATGGGAATTTTAGAGTGATTGACTCCTCATCAACATCGCCCACAAGTTTGTCCTAAACGTCTGCATGTTTGACACGTGTCAGCTATACGTCCACAGACCATCTGTGCTCTTTCTGGGTCGTACGAACTCTCTATATATATGTTACAATTTCATTGTCGATTATTGGGAGCATTATATTGCAGTTCATTTGGTTAATTTTGTAAGGTGTTGATAAAAGAGAAAGGAAAATGCAGGCAGTGAAGGACAAGATAAATGAAATGGGAGCCATGAAAAAGGTCAAGGAGGAGGCCAGGGCCGAAGAGAGGGTACGTATGTTACAACACTTTATACAAATAGTAATGCATTGATATGTTTGCAGATTACATTATTGTCGATCAATTCCATAAGAAATATAGAGCGACTTAATCATATAAGTCTCGACTCCACAAAGAATATATTCAGGTGTTAGATTTTCTATTTGGTCATTTTCATTGTACAATAGTATCATTATGAAAATAGACACAAGTACGAAGTGGCATGTACGTAATCAAACGGCTATAATCAGATTTCAACCTAACACTCATTTTTATATTGCTGGATTCAAATTGTATATTACTAGGCTGAGAAGGAAATAGCAAAGGCGAGAGCAGACGTAGCTCATGAGGTGCGATTGGCTAAAGAAGCTGAAGCAGCAATGTCACTGCATGTGGCCAAGGCTGGGGAGATTGCCAGAGCTGGAGACAAGGCAGCACATGAACATGAAATTAAGGCAAAGCATGCGGCTGATGGTACGAACACTACACATGGACATGGAGCTTCTCCTTCTGAACTGGCCGGTGCGGGAGGTCATCCAACTTATAAACGCATGCCCTAATTTTTTATTTTTCTCTGAACATGCACCTATGAATATTTGTACTCTTTATTCATATATATATATATATATGCATGTGCTTTGTATTGTTCATGCATTTCCATGTAATTTTCTATGTTAAATTATTTCTTTGATTCGATACAGTTTTCCGTTCGATTTTAGGCAAAATTGCTATGTTGTGTAATATAAAATTAGTAATATTAAATTTGATGTTATTTATAATCTTTGTTCTGATACATTTTATCACACTATTTTTTTAGTCGCCCGGCCACGTCTCGCCCTCAAGGCTCTATCTTCAGGTTTTTATTTTATTTTGTTGTTTAGGCTCGGCACTTATGGATTGCCCCTTATGTGGACTTTCAATGATATTAGAACACTTTTGAAAAAACAAAAAAAAAAGCTTCCAAAATGAGAGCTTCTAATTTTTTTTTATTTATTTATTGAACAAACGATATTATTTATACATTAAGGGTAGTGCTTTGGGGGAGGAGTCCAGATCTTCTGCACCCAAATACCCATGTGGCCCCTCTGTGTCTTTGTTTTTTGGCTGAGGATTTGATTTATTTTTTATTATTTTAATTATTGTCAAGTTAACATTAATTATGTTTAGTCCAAAAAACAAAGGCACACAGGGGCCACAGGGGTATTTGGGTGCAGAAGATCTGGACTCTTGGGGGAGTGGGTTAAACCTCAAAGTGAGCTACGATAATGTGATTCAAATATGTCTTTGGCGAGAATCGAACCTAAGACCTCACTTACAAGTGAAAATGAATACTACTAAACTGTAGTACTAAGTGACAAATGAGAGTTTCGAGATGTTAAAATGAATATAAAAAAAAAATCAACTCCAATCATGTTTTTTTAAGAAAATTTCGAGGAGTTCTTAAATAGCTGGTGTTTCGGGAATGTGTAAAATTTTCTCCTCCGAGTAAGTCTTTAATAATGCTAAACGGTTTAGATATTATTTTATTAAAAATTATTTCGTGGTTGGTGTAGAATAATTTTGTAAAGCTTACGCGTTAACGTGTAGAGACTTACATGATACATTATGGATCATCATATACGAGATGTGACACGAGAATAATTTAAGCATTGATAATGAATTAATATGAAAAGTACTGTATTAACTTTTTGTACATACCGCCAATACTGTGTAGGTGGATTTGAATTCAAAACATTGCTGCATAGGTAAATTCCAAAAGCTAGTTTGGCAAGTGTTTTTAAATGACTAAAACTGATTTTACATAAAATACTTTTGGAACCATATCTTAGTAAAATGATAAGTTAATTCTGGAAGAACACTTGAAGTGTTTCTTGCTAAAAACACCAGTTATGTGCTTCTTACTGGAAGCACTTCAAATGTTTTTGAAACCCAAAAACATTTCCTCTAGAATCAGTCATTTTAAAGCACTTACCAAAACGAGCCCTTATCAACAAGCCTTTGCAAAAAACAAAAACAAAAAAAATAAAAAAATCCAACTATATATAAAGATGCAGAGGATTAGAACTCAGATATTCCAATTGAACTCATGTACCTTAATACTCACCAGATCCTACATAAATGTGCATAATAAATTCACATGTCATCACTTAGTCATCCATATCCAACCAACCCAAATCTATCTGGCTTTACATTTAAAGAAACCCTTTAACTACATATTTCAACTCTATATATACCTTATTTCAGGGAATGAACTAGAAGGGGCCTCCTCAACTTCAAAACCATCTAATCCATTGTCTCTTCCTTCAACAATCCCTAGCTCACCATGACAAGAAAAAAAATTAAGCTTGCATACATAAGAGATGATGTTTCAAGAAAAGTCACCTTCAAGAAAAGGAAGAATGGGCTGATGAAAAAGGTAAAGGAACTTAGCATTCTTTGTGGAATTGATGTATCTGCTATCGTTTATAGCCAGTATGACACCGAACCAGATGTTGGTTCGTGCCGAGATGTAGCCCGACGAATTGTCACAAGGTTTAAGCAGATGCCGGAGAGGGACAAAAGCAAAAATATGCTGAATCAAGAGAGTTTTCTTAGGCAGCAGATACTTAAAGCTGAGGAGCAGTTGAAAAAACAAATTAAGGAAAACCAAGAGAAGGAAATTATGGTACAATCTATGCGCGGGAGCCTTCCAGCTGACTGGTTGCAGAATTTGAGTGGTACGGATTTGAACGGCTTGTTGTTGTCGATTGAGAAAAATATAGAAGCAATCGAGGAAGAAATGCAAGAGGCGTGACCATAAGCAACAAAAATTAATGATGTTGGAGGGCTAACGAAAAAGGAGGAGAAATGATGGGGTATTAGGTTATATTAAAATAAATTTACCGCTCTTCTATTTGGATTTTCATTATAATTTAATTCGAATATTATGCAGTGGAATGTCTTATCAAAATTGTCTTGAAGATCTTTACGTAAAAAAAAGAAAGAAAAAAAAGATTGTCTTGAACACAAAGCATTTAAATCTTAACCGCTAAAGTGGTTTTTTTTTAAACAAAAAATATTATCTACATTAAGAGATGAGAGAGTGGGTTAAGTCTCACAATGGTCTAGTAATAATGTGATTCAATTTGTCTTTGGTGGAATCGAACCTAAGACCTCTTAGGTACCAATGAAGATGAATACCACTAGACCGTAGTACTAAGTGGCAACTGCTAAGGTGTTCTATATATATGATTTGTATGTCGACACTGTTGTTGGGTTTCTTGATTCCTCTAAATAAAAAAGGCTCATGGTTGCACTTAATATCACAATTTCGGTTATAGGTTCAAATTTCATGAACTACGAGTTCGAAATTTATTTATTTCCTATCCCTTAGCATAAAATATATTGTTGTATAAAAAAAAAGGTGATGGTCACTACTTATTAGTCTTATGGTCTAGTGGAATTTTACTACATTTTATGAGAGGTCATAAGTTTGACTCCCATTGATGGTTAGTTCAATACTGAATTATTATATATGCCTAGTCAATTGCATTTAGCCAAATCCCTCACCCCTAAATGTAAAAGAGTAGTGCTGCACTTACCCTCTATTTGTATCATCTCTCTAATAGAACTAGGGTCCACCAACACATGTGGATCCTATATTATTAGAGAGATGATACAAATAGATAGTATAATAACATTTTTGAATGTAAAATACTGTTGCTATTTGGACTCCATGTGCATAATACTTGCGCACGCACACACCCAACGGTCCATTGCGAATATTAATGTATATTCACTGTATAAATTTCAACCAAAAATACCATGAATACGTTACTTGGTGCTCACACCGTTAATTTGTTTCATGCATAAATGACCTCCAATTCGAATGAATTTTTTTATTTTTTATTTTTATTTTTGTAGAGATAATCTTCAAATTAAGATTAAAAAATAAAAAGGCTCTGGTTATAAAATTCATATAATGAAGATACATTATTTGCATGGGATTGGATAAGTGCATTTCGCGTGCTTCCCTTGTCAATGAAACAAAGACATATGAACATAAATTTACACATTTTATTTCATTGGCAAGGGATACCATTATGACAATGTACTCATGTGATATAAATTATTCTCCCCCAATAAGAGATGTCAGTATTATTCTTTACGGACCACGTATCTAATACAAGTAAGTTTCACATTTATAAGTGAGGTCTAAATAGCATTTTTCATTAAAGAATGAAATCATTTATCCTTGAATGCAATCTAGTTAAACACTTGCTAGCTAGTTAATCTTGCAAACTTTTAAAAACCTATATGACAATTAAGTAATTTGGGTTATTTAGTGCTAGAAAAACATAAGAAATATTTGAAACTCATTAGTATTAATTTTGTTTCTTAAAATTTTTGTTGGAGGTGAAAGAAAGTGAGTGAGATTGAGGAGATTTGGTTTGGAAAGGGATTAAGTTGAATCCCTACCTGAACTAGCATGGTGGGTCAAAACTTAACTAAGAGATGGTACCAACATCATATCATTCCCAGACATTATTCTCTAGAGGCCAACTAGATGGTAATCACAAGAGATGGTTGTGAATGGATGTATCTACCCACCCTCTCATTATTATTTTTTCTAGTCAACATCATATTATTGTGAGGCGGGCTTGGTAATAGTGAGACTCCCATAACCCGCTAGGAGGTTTTTTTTTTAAATCTCCTGAATTCCATCTTGAGGGATATGGGATTTGCCAAAAATAGTGGGTGATGTCAACTGATTTAAAGGCCCGAATCGTTTGACTTAATTAATAATCAAACTAATTTATTTTTGTTATGTATTTAGATATGGTTGGAAGCACACTTTCAAAGATACTCGACAAGCATTGCCTAGGGGCAAAATGTCCTATCTTGGTACAGTAATGTCAAGATTCTCCTCAGATTGGAGAAGATTGCTTACGTACTAGAGAAAGCTCCACTCAGGTACCTCCTGACTCCAATGCCATTGAGGATGAGCGTGCTAAGTTTAACAAGCACATTGAGGATGACACACAAGCCAAGTGCTATTTGCTATCTACTATGAACGAGGAGCCACAACGACAACATGATGACATGGACAATGATTTTTCCATCATACTCCATCTTATGGAGTTATATGGTAAAGGGACACACAACCGTCACTTCAACAATATTTCTGAACTTGTGAAGACCAAAATAGTCAATGGAGCCCCAGTGCATCAACATGTGCTAGATGATTGGACTCATTGAACAATTGGAGAACTTAGGTACTCTACTTGACAGGGATTTGGCTCTTGACTTCATCTTGGCTTCTCTTTCTGATTCGTCTTCACTGTTTGTTATGAACTACAACATGAACAAGATGGATAGTTCTCTCTCACAGTTACTAGACATATGTTAGTAATCGCTGAGAAAACTATAAATAAAAGAACATTGTAGGGATTATAGTTGTAGACCACACCAAGCCATCATCTTTCAAGGTCAAGCCAAAAGGCAAAGGCAAGGCAAAGAAGAAGAAGTCATCCACTCCCAAGGCCCACGAAGGAGTGAAGAAGAAGGCAAAGAAACCCAAGGTAACCTGCTTCCATGTGGAAGGACGAGCATTGAAAGATGAATTACAGGTCTTACCTCACATTTCTCAAGGATAAGAAGGTAAAAATTTGTTTTTATGTTCAATTCTAATTGTTAGATATTATATTTAAACATTAGATATGAAGGATAGGAGCATATTTATGTAACTTAGTTAGCTTGTTTTCTTGCATTTACTTAGCTAAATTACATTAATTATAGTGTTTTGAGCTATTTTCGTGTATTTGTAGGTACAAATGAAAAAAGTGGCAAGAAAGTGCATTTTGGAGCGTTTTAGAGCAGCTTTGGGCTTGGAATGGATAGCTTATATATGGAGCAAGGTGGATGGACGAATTTGATGATCAAGACAGGCTAGGGATCAGCTAAAGAGATGGAGAAAATAAAGTCAAGATAAGAAGATAAGAAGTTAGCAAGAAATAAGGAGCATTATCCCAAACATTATCCAAAACCTTATCTTATCTTATTCAAACATACCTTATCTTATCCTAACCTTATCCTAATCCTATCCTACCTTGTTTTCAGCTACAACGAGGGACTCCTATTTACATTAGAACATCTAGAACCTGATTTCTAGAATCCAAGCCTTTTCCTTAAATCTATGCCGCATTGTCCCTTTCTAGAAGCTCTAGAACCTGCCGCAGGGATGTATCCTTTTCCTCCCTAAAATCTGATTGAAGTTAACCTTTTTCCATGAGGATTTGGAATCCAAATCCTTCACCCCTTTTCAGCCCTTGCCGTGCATTCCCCTCTCCCTATAAATACATGTGCTGCAGCCCTCATTCATTCACCACAATTCACAACACACTTTAGAGATTTCTGAGAGCAATTGAGAGAAATTTAGAAAGTCTCCAAGGTGTGCCGTAACAAGGGGAAGGAAGGAAGAAGGGAAGCTAGTGCCGTGCCTCTGCCTAAGCCTTGGGAGTGCTGGAGCATCTCTGGGGTTTCTTCTATCCTTGTTTTAGTTTTACAACTATTTTGAACTTGTTGTTAATTCTTACAATCATGTGGAACTAAGTTTATTTTAGCTAGGGGCGATTTCAAAGCCATGAACATATATGTGACATGAATTGATTACCTTCAGTTATTATTTCATAAGTCGTGAATGCAATTTACTTAACTGTTTGATTCAAAACTTATTCTTGTATGTTGATTGAGGATGCATACTTAGTTTGCATGCATGAATTTGATGCTAGAATATAAGGGAGTTTCACCTAATCATTATGAACTTATATTTATAAGTAGTGGAGGTTGCTAGTCACGATCGCGTTAAGTAAATTTCTGGCAGGAGTATCATGCAGTTCACAGTTACGAATGCTTTGTCAATGCTTATAATTTTCACAGAACTTAATGATCTTTGATATGTATCTCTATTATGCAGTTCATGTAGGGAACCTGATAAGAATAATTTGGGTGATGGCGCAGAGTCCAATTCAATGAATTTAGGAAAATCTGAAGGTTAATTAGTGCAGTTCACGGTTAATCTGGGGCATTGTCATTCATAGTTTAGAGAAATAATAACTAGAAATTGGTTTGTGTTGCATATGTGTCATGTGTGGAGAATGACCCTCTAGCTAGCTCTTTACCCATTTAAATCACTCAATTCGTTCTTAATTTACTTTGTTTTTGCAATCTGTTTGTTTAAGTTCAAATTCGTTCAAAATCCAATACCCCTTTATATTTCATGTCATAGTAGTTAGATTCTGTCCAAACTTGGTTCTTTTTAGTGTTTTGAGTCTTACTAGTCTTAATTTCGTCCAAATAACTCCCTAGAGTCAGTTTTGTGTCTATTTGCTTGATTTGTGTTGTTTTGTGTCTATTTAGTTTGTTTTGAGTTCCTAGTGTCTAGTTTAGTGTTTTTAAGTTTAGTTTTGTGTTTTTGAGTCATATTTGTGTAGATTAGCAGCCCTAGTTAATCCCCGGCCTAGAGCAATCCCTACTTTCTTATACTACAACTATCTTAATAGGGTTTAATTTGTGTGTTAGTTTTCTTTCACATCAATGAAATGCTAATCACTTATGCAATTGTGTGCAGGTAAGAGCAACAAGTAGAAGATGGATATGCAAGGATGAATAAGGAAGTAGGAGAGTTCCGCCTATATCTTTTTGCTACTACTAAGGAAGGCTTTATGCATATAAACAATCTTTAATTTTCTTAAATTTGTTAAAAAATTATTATATGGCTTCATTTTTGGAAGACCCATTTTTGGTGTCTATGTCAAAGCATATAATTAGTCTCTAATGTTAGAGCTAATTATTTTTTTTAAAACTTATTGATGTTTAAACTAACCATGTTAATGTAATATGATGAATGCCTTCTACTATATTTATTCCTTCAAGTAGTGTTACGAATTGAATATTGTCTTGTTGTATTCCAATTGGAATACAAAGTAATCTATCACTTACATAATGTGATAACCAAACTTTGGATCTATCAATTAAAGATAGGTCTCACATGTTGGCCATAGATGGATAAGTTAACCATTGAATTTGGTTTCAATTGTCTACAAATGAGTTCTATTTGAATTAAGAAAGTCTAGAGATTTTTTTCTTGTAGAAAAGGAAGATCACGTTATAATGAAGTGAATAGCACATAAGGTCATTGGTAGTATATTGTGACATAATGGGAGATAGCTTAAGCGATGGAATCAAGGTCTCACTTGTTCAAAGTAGAGAAAACATTATATGTTTTGGAAACATGTAATAGTAAGATCTTTTACAAGCTAAATGGAGTAATACATATACCGTAGTTAACCTACAAGCTCAAGTTCACTTGAGTAACATCTTCTAAATGTAGAATCGATTGAATTTAGTACAAGTGGAAGATTGTTGGAGACATGACCTGGAAGTCAATCTTGAGAAGAAACCTTTTAGGAAAATGTCTGAATCATTAGTTATATCTAATACAACAAAAGGGCAAAGTCACTCATTAGGACTGTCTCAATTAAACGATGTATGTCCAAGTAGTTAATCAATGGACAATGGACTAATGGTAGACCTTCTTTACATAACCATAATTTCCAAAAGGTTCCTGGATATAAGATTGTCAGAGAGACAATGACAATTCGAATAGATCAATATATACTATGTCTTCTTCAATGGGAAGGATGATAAGTTTCCAACCATTCGTGTAGTGACACTAGGACAAGTATGTAGGTGCTTGTGGATGCAAATTTCTTCCTCCTTAGACAAAATTGCACCTACAAAACAAATAACACCTTAGGTCAAGGCCAAGAGCCTCATGCGCCCATGATGAATGGGGGCTTTGGCCGAAGAACCTTCGATGCCAAAGTTAGAATTTTGAGGGAAAAGTGTTTGAGAATTTTAGAGAATTTTAGCAAGAGAATTGGAAGTGTGTTTTGGAGAGAATGTGAGGCCTTTTATAGGGGTGTGGCCGGCCTCCTTGGGTGAGAGAGGACCGGCCACCTAGCTCCCATTGTGGGCTAGGTTCTTGATTTGTGTTAATTTGGGAGTTATGGAAATAATTAGCTATTTAATTAGCAAATAAAATAATTGCCTAATTAACTAGCTAATTAATATGATAAAAGGGGAAAATGTGGTAGAATATATAAGGCAAGGCCGGTCCCTTTGGGAGAGAAGGTGACCGGCCTTTTGGGTATTTTTTGGTAGTAATGGATAGTTTAATTGACAATTAATGGATTATTTAGGTAATAAACCCATTAATTAGCCAATTAATATAATTTAAAAGGAATGTTTTTGGGAATTACCTTGTAGGAAGGATTTGATGTGGATGGATGAAATAGGTTTTGAATTGTTACCTATTTTGGGCACTTTTGACTTGGTTGAAAGATGATTGCTCGCTACTCGTGCGTAGGAATCCCAATGTGCCTCAAGGGTATCTTTGTCTTTTTTATCCAAAGATCCACGTGTCGCCTTGTGATTATTTTTGGTTCCACAAATGCCCCCACACCTGTTGGGCTTCTCGTAGCAAAGGGCATCAAGTGTAGAGATCTTCTTGCTTTAGGAAACATAGGCTTATTTCCTATTTTGGTGTAGATTCCCTCTTTAATTGGAAATTAGGTCCTTGTAGGCAAGGGAAATAAATTTCTCTCAAAGCCTATTTAAGTCCACCTTAAGTGGGTAATTAAATCAACTTTGGAGAGCGATTTATTCTACCCTACCAGAGAGAGAAAGCTTAGAGGATATTTGTTCCCCCTCCTCTAGCAATCTTCTACATCTTGCCCGTGCAAAGGACCGTCTTTCGTTGCTTTCTTCTTCTTCTCCGTGCCGCACCGATGTAAGAAAAAAATTAATTTTCCTTGTCTACTTCTTGGATATTGTTATCGCGGGGCAACCGTCGAGGTGGTGCTGCACGTATGCTGGCAGGGGCCAAGAGTCGGCTCGGCATAGGCCGAGGAGGTGTTGTGGCAGGGACCACTGCTTTAGGCTGCTCAACTTGGCTAGAGCCATGGGAAACTTGTGCGGCTAGGGTCGCGGATTGAGGCGCTGGGGCACAGTGCTAGGTGAGCCGCATGACTTATGTCATTTGGGCTCTTGGACTTGACATGGGCTAGGCCGGCGATTGAGAGAAACGAGGAAGTCACGGGCCTCATGGGCTGTTGGAATGCTTGGCATGTAGGCCTCATTCCTGCTGAAATGCTGGACATGCATGCCTCCTGCCTGCTGGTCCGAGAGAAAAATGAGGGAAAAGCCAATATGGGTTGAGCTCCCCTGCTGAATACCGTGAATGGCGTTGACTGCTTAATCTTCTTTATCAGGAGAAAGGTGGGCTGCTAGGATCAAGGCGGATGCATTGGCTCGTCAGACCATTGTCGTGGAGCTTACGATGAATGAAGGTGGAAAGAAGAGATATTCCCCGTCTGCTCAAGAGATGTCGGTTGAGAAAAAATTGAAGACTTCATCCGCTGCTCGTGAGGATCTGTCTATTGCCGAGAGGCCTTTGATTGGCCTAACTTCTTCTAATAGGAAGAAAAATGAGGCTGCTAGATCTGAGCATATGGCGTCTGTCATGTCGAGAATGACTTGTACGATTGCTGATAGAATTGCTCAGCGTAAAGATCCTTTCATGCCCCCAGTGCCGAAGTTTATACCAAGACGTCTGTTGGGAGCCAAGTCTGGTTCACCTTTGGAGAAGCTTGCTATTATAAAGAGCAATAAGGTGGACTCTATTGCTAAAGTGGCGCTAAGGCCCACTTTCTTTGCTACTGAGACTGATTGGCCTACTGGCAAGGAAAAGACTGTTCGCGTGGGCAGCTGTGAGAAATCCACTAAGCCTGTTTCTAGGGAGGCTGCTGAGATCTGTGTGCTCTTGAAACCAAATCTGCTTGAAGACATGGACGTTTGTGCCAAGTTTGTTGATGGCGTTAGAAAGGTTTGCTTGCCCAAGTTCCTTTACGAAGCATTTGACATAATATAGAATGATTGATCTACTTGTTATGACGCAGATATAGTAAGGCTGCCAAGGAGGTGGTGAAGACTATGGCAGTTAAAGCTTATTCCTTAACCGAGGAGATTAAGAGGTTGGATTCTTAGCTCGTTGTTTTGAAGGAAGTGGATGAGCTGCAGCGCGTCCGTGTTGGTCTGCTCTAGGAGAATGAGCAGCTGATGGGTGAGAATGATGGGCTCGAGGTTTCGAGGTCTTCTCTATTTCTCCGGAAGACTTGTTCATTTTTACTTTTGAGGCCTCCATTGGTGAAGTAGTCGGAGATGTTTGTGCCCAGGCTGGAGCAGCTGGGGGTGAAGCGCCGGATGATGTCGCTGCTGAGAATGTTGCGGCTGCTGAAGGTGTGGCGACCGAGTAGTCGTGGAGTGTCCAAGCTGCTAAAGAGTAGTCTTCTAGGTAGTCTTTAGGATTTTCTTTGTTTCCCTCGTTGCTTTTTGCTTTGCTTGAACTCATTTGGTCTTTGCTAGTTGTTTATCAATTTGCTAGAAAATTTAATAAACTTGCTTCCTTCCCTTTTCTCCATCTTCACTTCTTTTATTCATGCCCTAACCTTTAGACTTTATAGACCAGTGGCAGGTATGCTACTTATTTTATAAGCAGATAGGATGTGTAGCCTATGCAGTTGTAGATGTTGGTGTAGAACTTTGCAAAGTTGTTAGCCATAGGGTCGGCAGCCGGACGCCTTACTTACAGAAGCAGACAAGTCCGCGTGACCACTAGGCCGTTAACCTTGGCTTTCTCCAATTCTGTAGGTTGCGTAGCAAGTATCACAACACTTTAGGACTTGGTGCAGGTGGTTCTGCGCTTGGTAGAGGTAAAGCTTATCGACTACGTAGCATGTCGGCAGTGGATAAAACTTTGTATATGCACGCTAGCTTGTTTAACCTTTCACAAGAATGTGTGGTTGTACAAGTTTAGCGCGGCTTTACTGCTTGAAGGGCAAGCCATAGGCAGTCTTCCGGAAACCGTAGGCTACCTTAGTACACTCGGTAGTAGCTTTAGGGTTCCATGGTAGTCGTCCATTGGATGTACTGCATAATGTGCCCCCTCCGTCTCTAGGGCCCGGTTCCTCTCGAATTAGGCCAAGAGACCCAAAACCCTTCAGTTAGCTAAGCCTTGAAAAAGACCATTTGGCTACTTCTAGGAATCCCAACGCAAGCCATCGTGCATCTAATTATACTAGGGCAGCCAGGCTCATCCACGTCTGGATATTCGGAATTTAGAGTTTATCCTTCCGCTTTGGAAAGCAAACCCATGTGGGTGTTGGGGAATTGGTTTACTCTCTCACACTGGAAAACATGGTTGGTCACTCGGGGAAGGGGTGCAATTCCTGCGGTGAGTCCCTAAGAAGGGCGCTGTCTTCTTTTGAAGTGCAGAAGTGATCAGTTGTTGTAAACATGCAGCCAAGCCAAGTTGTGATTACTTCTTAATTCCTCATTGAAAAACAAGTGAAACGAACGAGAACTTAGTTGTAAGGTAGGAACTGCATAACAACTGGATAACCCTCAGCTTATGAGGTAGTGCCCGTCGAGCTACTTAAATCTTGGGGCTTTGATGTAGCGGGAGGTCACACATGTACTTCCTCGGATTGTAGGCGTTCCACTACTTTTCTATCTTTTTGTTGTTTCATGGTGGCGAGGGTGTAATTATTCTTACCGCCTACTCTGCTGATCTTGTACGGACCTTCCCAGATGAGATCCATCATTTTAGAGCCTTCACTGTGGACAATGATGAAGGCTTTTCTTTAGACTAGATCTCCGGGCTAAAATTGCCAGATCTTGGCCCTTTTGTTTTAGCTGGAGAGAAGCTGCTGCTGGTCGGCTGCGATGTGGGTGATGGTCTGCTGGTACTTCTCCTCTATTAGATCTAAGCTTGTGGCCATCTTCTTATTGTTCTGCTCAATGCTTGGTAGTAGAGCGATGATACTTGGCTTGATGACATTGGGATGAATGATTGCTTCTGAGCCAAATGCCAAAGAGAAAGGAGTTTCACCGGTTGCTCATCTTTTGGTGGTGTGATATGCTCATAGACATCCGGGGAGTTCGTCTGGCCATTTTCCCTTCTTGTTGGTGAGGGATTTATTGAGGCAGTCGAAGATCGTCTTGTTGGATGCTTCGACCTGCCCATTGCCTTGAGGATATCTCGGCATGGACATGTGCTGCTTGATGCCATATCTTTGGAAGAAGTTCGCCAAATCTTTCCCACGAATTGCGGGCCATTTTCAACGACGATGGATTGAGGGTTGCCAAATCAGCAAATGATGTTCCTCCATATGAAGCGCTCTATGTCCGTCTGAGTCGTGGTCTTCATGGGCTCTGCATCTACCCATTTGGTGAAGTAGTCGGTTGCCACGATCATCATACTTCTGTCCCTATTAATAGACGACTTAGGT
This sequence comes from Cotoneaster glaucophyllus, assembly GCA_036320875.1. NCBI lineage: Eukaryota > Viridiplantae > Streptophyta > Magnoliopsida > Rosales > Rosaceae > Cotoneaster > Cotoneaster glaucophyllus. The sequence continues at coordinate 8,079,563 of CM070070.1, forward strand.
CTTACCAGGTTGATTGCCCGTTGCATGAACGGCCAAGGATTTGTCTGCGAGTGTAGCTCGCTGGCAGGCAATGCTGGTACCGGCTTGTATCGTTGGCAGCAGTCGTACTTTTGTACTAACTCCTTAGCATCTTGGTGCATTGTAGGTCAGTAGTAGCCTGTGTTAAGAGCCTTCTGTGCTAAGGATCGACCTCCGGAGTGGTTCCCACAAATGCCTTTGTGGATTGAGCTTAAAACCTTCAAGTCATCGGGAGACGTTAGGCAGCGGAGATGTGGTCCGGTGTAGGATCTTCGGATGAGAATGCCATTCCACATGTAGTAGCGTGCTGCCCTTATTTGGAGCTTTCTAGACTCTAATCTTTCCATGGGGAATGTGCCATTGACCAGGTAGTCTATAGTGGAATCTTACCAATTTGGAGTTGTACTAACCTGTGACACTTCGACTGCTGGTTCTGCTTCTATGCTTGGCTGGTCTAGACACTCTGCCGGAATAGAGCATTTGAGTTGGTGGTCTAGGGCGGAGCCTAAGCCGGCTAGCGCATCTACGTGTGCGTTGTCTGCCTGCGGAACTTGAGTGAGAGTATAAGTTTGAAATGCTTCAAGTTGCTTGCGTACCTTCTCTAGGTATTGTGCCACCTTTGGATGTTTCGCTATGTACTCCCTAGTAGTCCAGCTGGTGATTAGCTGGGAATCGAAATGAATTGCAAGCTTCTTCACCGCCAAGTCTTTTGCCATTCGAAGGTCTGCTAGTAAGGCCTCATACTCTGCTTCGTTGTTGGATGTTTTGAAGCCTAGAGTGATCACATGTTCGAGCACTAAGCCGTCTGGGGTGACAAGGACCACGCCTGCTCCCGAGCCTTTGTAGTTGGATGTGTTCTCGACATGCAAATGTTAGAAATCTCCATTAAATGAGCAGGTGCGGCTAAGGTGTGCTCGGCTGCCTTCAGGGCGTCATTGAGCCGCTCTGTTGAGTTACCTAGGCTAGGCGTGAAGGCGCGGTTGGGAGACGTGGAGTTGGGGCCATATTACACATAGCAAGAGATGCTCAACTGCCGGTATTGGGCCACTCTAAAGCTGAATTATGCAGCAAAGGTCAGCTAAGGCCGTGTGACCTGCAGCAGGAGGTGGTGCTCAACTGCCGATACATGTTGCTCCTATGTAGAATCTTTTGGGGCGACAAGGACAAAGCTTAATTCCGAATGTGTCCTTCTAGTGTTTCTAGTGTTCGTATGCCCTTGGCGCGCCTTTTGGGCTGAGTTGTTACGCTCGTAAAAAAACTTTGCATCCGTTAGTGTCTGCACCTTTATCATCGCGCGTCTGCATTGAGCGGAATAGTGCATCATGAGGATGACTGCGTGCGTATGAAGGTAAAACTTGAGCTTTTGAGTTGCAACAACTATCGCCAAAGTTAACTTTTGAATTTTTGGTAGCATCGAAGAAAGCTTTTGAACTGTGGAATACGGGTAGTCGGGCCTCCAGCTCTTCTCGTATGATGGTAGAGCTTATTGCTGCTTCAAATACCGTCAAGCATGCGAATAGGTCATCCGCTGCTTCCGGTTTGGATAATAGGGAGGTGATGTCAGGTACTCATTCAATCCTTGAATCTGGATTAGCAAGCCTCGTCCCAAAGTACATGTTTTTCTGCTAAAGTGAAAGAGTCTGCCAGAGTCAGATCTTTTTTCATGATCAATTTTCCGAACAACAGGTGGTCTGCTGGAAGTCCTTTTTGGAAGGCTGCTCTAGCTATCGAGTCGTTGCATCCGACTATCTTTGCCTTCTCTACTTTGAACCTCTTCACATAGTCGCGAAGCGACTCCTTTGGGATCTTCTTGACGTTGAACAAGTGGTCGGACTTCTTCTTGATCGAGTGATGGGATGAATATTCTTTGGTGAAAACCAAAGAAAGTTCATAAAACTCCAGATAGATTGTGGCGGCATGGTGTAAAACCAATCTTGTGCCTCGCCTTGTAGAGTAGTGGCGAATATCTTACACATGAGATCGTCGTTGTTTTGATAGAGGATCATTGCGCTTCGGTAATGCTTCAAGTGTCTCTCTAGGTCTCCATCTCCTTTGAAGGATGTGAAATGTGGCATGCTAAACTATTGTGGAGGCTCTGCCTGCTCGATCTCTTCCGTGAATGGTGACCTACTTATGTTGGTCATATTCCGTAGTAGTGCCTCGTCGGTGACCTCGTTGCATTGGAAATCGCGCAATCGCTTGGTCAAGATTCTCTCTACTTCTTCCTAAATTTGCCTTTGTTGGGGGCAAGGTAATAAATATCGATGATATCGAAAATATCGGTAGTTCAAAAACACGGAAATATCGATGGAAATATCGGGATATTATCGATATCGATAAAAATTGAATAAAAACCACGGAAATTGTAAGAAAAACTTGGAAATTTTTATTGAAACTTTGCAGGATGTTTATTTAGTCAATTATCTATTATTTTATCACAAAAAATTGGAAGGAAATGCATTGCATGATGAATTTAATTGATTTAAGTTGATTATATAGCGAGCTGGCAAACATTGTGAGTGTAGAAAATATGTAGTAATTAATGAAATAAGTTTAAACACACCATAATCATTTATATATAATGAATTAGTACAACAGTTTATACTTTATACATTGTATGGTAAGATACATGAGTGACTTAGTAAATATTAGCTTGCAAGCCTTGCAGACATCTTAACGACCATATAAATATTACAGGCTGAATATGTAATCACAAACACATATGTAGCAAGTTGGATAAGGCCCAGGTGCATGGTTGACAAAGGGAGGGGTTCGAATCTCTCTATGCGCAAGATTGAGAACTATGTATTAATGTGTTTTATTTTATATCTTAAACATTGATAAATACACAAATTATGAAATTCTCACTTGAAAAATTTAAACTTTATTAACTCAAATGTAATTAAATTAAGAAGGAAACAAGCAATTGATCAAAGCAAGTTGATATTCATGGGGTTTGCACTTTGCAGGCAGGGAATCAAAACGCACACATAAAAATCCATGTTCCAAAGCCACGCGAGGGAAGTGAGCCAGAATCCCACATCGGCTGTGCAAGGAAAGTAAGCAAGCATGCAGGCCTACAAAGGCCACGTTCCAAAGCTGGAATGAATCCCACATCGGCTGTGCAAGGAAAGTAAGCAAGCATGCAGGCCTACAAAGGCCACGTTCCAAAGCTGAAAATGTCATTCTTTTCTTGGCCTTTTGGCTAAGATCAAGTGTATTAATATTTTTTTTATCAATTTAATATTTGACGTGTGGGCTAATGGATGGTTCACAAGTAATATCGCGATATTATCGCTAATATCGCGATATTAGCGATATTATCGATATTATCGCGATATTTTAAAGATATTATAATTTAAGTTAAAAAAATATCGTTGTGTCAAAAAAACGATATTATCGGCGAAATATCGCCGATAATATCGATTTTTAAGACATTGGTTGGGGGGTATTGGAGCTCTCGGCTGCCCCTAGTCGTGACCTATTGGTCTAGGCTGTTTTTCTATGTGTTTAACTCGTCTATGCCACTGCTGCGGTGCATGTGGTTCGTTCCTAGCAGGCAAGGGAATTCTTCGCAGGCTGCTGGTTGAGCTTAAGCCAGATTGAGTGACTGCTTCTCTTCGTCCGTCGTGCAGCTTACTCCGATGCTAGGTAAATGATGCTCTTTGCGGGCCTAGCCGCGAATGAACATTTCGCCTGGAAGAATGTCCATGTTGTTCATCGGAGTATGGTCCCAACTGTGAGTGTATGCTCGTCCGTGGGCCTAACCGAGAGTGCATGCTCCTCCTCGTGCTAAGACGAGAGTATACGCTATCTCGGGGCTCAGTTTGGAGTGTACTCTGCCGGAACACTCGGTTCGTAGCTGGTCGAGTGGCTGCTTAACGGGACTCTGCTAAAGAGGTTCCTTGTTTGCCCTTGTCCTACTTCGGGACACCTTGTTTGGGGCACATTGGATCTCGATGCGTTGCAAGAGCTGATTCACCAAGGTCGTTTGTTATGCAAGGGCGCTTGTCAACTCTGTGACTTGTTGAGACAAGTGTTGTTCGCCATTTGGATTGGAAGAGCTTGGAAGGAATGTGCCTCATTGAGCAGTGGAATGGTGGTATACTCCAAGTGCAAGATTTGAGTTGGGAAATGTCAAATCCGTGGAGAAATATGGTGAAAATGCCACCGGCTCGATGGTGGGTCCAGATAGTTGAGATAATCTTGAGCCGACTTGGGCTGCTTGGGAAACCATGAGAGCAGGCTGGGCCACGAGAGTAGGCTGGGCCACGAGAGTGGGCTGCTCAGTGGGAGCAAGCTAGGTCACGGGAGTGTGCTGCTCGGCGTGTGGCGCACGTGGGTGCGAGGCTTGGGCTCGGCTCGACAACTCATTGGGCTTGCGTTGGATTTGGGTGGCACGGGCTGGTTTGCCTTGGGCTTAGAGTGACATGGCTTGGGTCGTGGCTTTGGTGTAGTGGGCCTTGGATGGCACGGCTGGGGCTGGGGCCCGTGCAAGTTTAGATGGCATAGCTTGGGTCGTGGTAGTGGTGTCATGGCCTCGCCGCGGGCGGTTGCCGTGGTGGCCACCATGGTGGTTTGCATGATGGAGTCTCGTAATGGTGGTGTCGCTTCACTTATTGTCACATTTAGCCTTGTGGATCGCCGTGGTCCCATTTCTTGAACATTGGAATTTTCTTTCGTTGAAGTTTCTAAATTTCTAGCCATTGTACTTTTCTTTTACGTTTTATCAAAGAATGTTTGCAAATAAAAAATTCTAAAAATAAGAACGTACGAAAAATCTACAAATGGATAAGAAAATAGAAAACCTTGGATGCGAGAGTCTTTTACGAGTGTGGGACTCAACTCTCAATGAAAGCACCAATTTGTGGATGCAAATTTCTTCCTCATTCTTCTTGGAAAAAATTGCAACTACAAAACAAATAACACCTTAGGTCAAGGCCAAGAGCCTCACGCGCCCATGACGAATGGGGGGCTTTGGCTGAAGAACCTCCGATGCCAAATTTAGAATTTTGAGGGAAAAGTGTTTGAGAATTTTAGAGAATTTTAGCAAGAAAATTGGAAGTGTGTTTTGGAGAGAATGTGAGGCCTTTTATAGGGGTGTGGCCGGCATCCTTTGGTGAGAGAGGACCGGCCACCTAGCTCCCATTGTGGGCTAGGTTCTTGATTTGTGTTAATTTGGGAGTTATGGAAATAATTAGCTAATTAATTAGCAAATAAAATAATTGCCTAATTAACTAGCTAATTAATATGATAAAAGGGGAAAATGTGGTAGAATATATAAGGCATGGCCGGTCCCTTTGGGAGAGAAGGTGACCGGCCTTTTGGGTATTTTTTGGTAGTAATGGATAGTTTAATTGATAATTAATGGATTATTTAGGTAATAAACCCATTAATTAGCCAATTAATATAATTTAAAAGAAATGTTTTTGGGAATTACCTTGTAGGAAGGATTTGATGTGGATGGATGAAATAGGTTTTGAATTGTTACCTATTTTGGGCACTTTTGACTTGGTTGAAAGATGATTGCCCGCTGCTCGCACGTAGGAATCCCGATGTGCCTCAAGGGTATCTATGTCTTTTTAATCCAAAGATCCACGTGTCGCCTTGTGATTATTTTTGGCTCCACAGTGCTCGTTAAGGGAATGAGTTCACTTAACACAATTAAAGAAGAGTACTTGCATGGAGTTCTACATACATGTCAAGCAAGTAACTCTAATAGTTGAATAATGTAAGTAGTCTTTTAACCTAAGACACCATAGTTGCCTTGGGGATACGTTTCTGGTCATTTGACAATGAGACATTGGATGTGTTCTATGCATTGTTAAGGTCACTGATTTATTCTCGAACAAATGTGAATGTTTAACAAGGAATCTTTATTCCTTAGTATAATAGGAAGAATACTCTAAAATATGATTATGGATTCTTTGGCCGAAGTATCGAGCATAATAAAGGAAGACATTCCTATACGACTCAATTGAATCATATAAGTTAGTATGACCATAGTATGGGTTTGACATAAAGTAACCATATACTGGTAATGTGATTGAGAGTATTGAATTAGAGAAGGATTGAATCACATTATAATTTCAATATATTCTACGACCAATTCTACATTAGCTTGGGTAGCCATGACATATGGATAGATGTCACTCTTAGCTTATGGGTCTCTCTTGATGGTTAACTAAGAAATCGTTAAAGTGGAGGGAGAATTAAAAGTAAATTAAAATTCACTAAATGATCGTACAAGTATTAATCAATTGTATTACTATCCAATCACCTCGCTGCCTCGCTAATTAAAACCTAAAATGTTTGTACAATGATCATGGTTCTAAAAGACATTAAGTGCTAGTCAGGCAGCGGTCTAGCACCAAGGCAGGAGCCTATGCGGATTTAAGTAATCTATTATATATTATAAAAATAAGTGTCATATTGTTGCAGTCCTATTGGAATAGGAATGTGATTGTGTAAATCCTAGTATATCTTGGAATATCTCTCATATTCCTATTAGAAGTAGATTACCTATTAAATGTTGTAATCCTAAAGGGTAAGGAATTAACATTCCCTACTACTATAAATAAAGGCACAATACACATCTTTCTTTCTTCTCTACTCTTGCTGCATCCCTCTCTCTATGGTTTCCATAATTGTTCTGTAAATTATGCCTACAACACGTTATCAGCATGCTCTTGACGCTGTGCTAAAGAGACTTTATTTGTGATTAATTTATTATTTTGAATTGATCTACATGTTATTGATTCAATTTAATTTTTCTGTGTTGAACATGATACAACGCATTGGAGATGCAATTCCGGCTTTATGAGAAGGGATCTTCTACAAATTCAAAGGGTTTTGTTGTTTTCTGCGAATCAGGTACGTTTAAAATAAAGTAAGATAGTTGAAACGACCTTGAAACATGAAAACATTCCCCATAATGCATGAACCCCCTATGTTTATATTTTCCTTCCGATATATTTTGTATATGTTCATATATTTGTCAATATATATATATTTGTTTCATGCATTACGCAATTAAATTGCTATGTGGAATTTGTGAGTCAAAGAATTGAAAGAAATTAGAAGCAATTAGGGTTTTTCAAACTCTAGGAATTTCGAGAAAAAAAATTAAATTTTGTGAAAATTTTTATGAGCCGCAACCTGTAGCCAATCCAACCTAACCGAGCCTGCATCTCTAGGCTTGGGCATTGGACCCGTGAAGCAGCAGCCTTTGGGCTTGCTGCATGTGCATGAGAACCAGGCATGCGCCTGGGTTCGAAATCTGCATGGGCTAGCAGCCCCTCCAAATAACCTAGCTGGGCCTTCATTTCTCACAAGCCTGCCCTGCTGGGCTTGTCACGCCCACTCGGCCCTCTCGCGCTTTAGGCCCGCCTCCAAAGGCTTATGCGCTGCTGTTTTTTTTCCCATACATTCGGCCAAGATACTTCAGCAAACCTGCAGCTTATCTTGCAGTAAACTGGGCTACTTGGCAGCCGTGTCCCCAAGCCCAAAGGCTTGCAATTTTTTGTAGGACCGTGTATTGCAACCAACCAACGTGTGTTGGGCTGCATTCTTTTTCGATCCCATGCTATAATTTTTAGCATTCTAAATAATTTTAACCCGAATGTTATTATTATTTTTTGCTTCTACAATCGATCCTGTATGACCGATTTATTAAATTAATTAAAAGTGACCTGCAATCCATTAATCTGATAATGAATCCAAAATTATTGACCTGAAGATCACTTTTGGACATTAACGATTCAATAATTTATTTTTATACTTTGATCCGTGACATACTTTTGTAGTAACGAAGCACTCACACTTGAGTTCCCAAAGAACCTCAAATCCACTACACTTAGTTGTATATTGCATTTTGTGTTCTTGTAGGAACCTCTCTTTTATGAATTGAACGTTCATAAACTAAATTGAACCTGTAGTTTCAAATTTAGTGCTTTTGAAACCCGAAGTTTTCATAAAACAATACACCCATGAAAACCATGTCTTAGAACTCTAATGTTCTAACTTTGATGCTTATGGATGATTCATTCCCATAGCACCAAATCACAATCTTGGTCCCTCCAATTTAGTGGATTGTCAAACCGTCACAAGTTCGATTTTCCTGATTTGGACGTTTCTATTAGAAACCACTTAATGTGGGGTACAAGACATGAATCTCCACTTGACTATCAAGAAGCCGAGAAACCATTGTAGCCAACAATGGCAAGGAAGAGCTGAATAAGCCTCCGCCATGATCTTCATTCGAAGACTTAAGCCCGAAGCATTACAAGTGGAAATACCTCACGAACGAGGATTCCAGGGCTCTTTGGCTCGCTCCTATGGATTGTCTAATCATGAAAGAAATTGACCGAAGCACACCATGATTACGTCCATGAATGAGTACAATTCTGAAGTTTATAAATTTGATCGAATTTTTACTGTAGAATACTTTTCTCGTCCTTCCATGTTTTTAACTTGCTCCTGAAGCAACAGTGTAGAAAGCGGAAGTTTACCAAATTCTCGAATTTGATTACTACCACAAACATATGGTAGAATCAGGGCCTGCCAAGGTGTGGCATCATGCTCGAAGTGTGATCCTTGGCACCTAAGACCTAAAACTTCAAGAATAAGGGATAGTATTCCTAAACCTTAACCACGCAGAATCTACTTCTGTCTCGATGGAATAGATCATGCACCTGTTCGTGCCCCTACCAATGTTGTTAAGGAGTACCATTCTAGTAGTCAATATGTGAGACTAATTTTGCTCCGCCAAACATCGTTGGAAGAACAAAATTTTGACATGGATAGCCTTGATGGTCGAATCCCCTTAGTAAACCATTTACTTTGTGAACATTTTTTCTATGTTCTTGGATTCAAGTTTGGTGTATGTTTTACTTATGGATAATCTTATTGATATTGTCCTTGAATATAAGTTTATTGAATCATGTTTCTTAATACATGTGACCAATTCAATGAAACACGTGATTAGGTAGGAATGTGGGAAAGTTAGTTGTCTGGATGAATGCGTACTACGCACACTAACTTTACACATAAATCACATCTCTAACAACGACTTCAGGTCTATCCAACTTGATTAAGAGCATTGGCACGCTCCTTGTTGTATGAATGGTACTGCATCACCATTTAAGGGACCTAGAGTTTATATCGACGATTTTCGATAAAGTATTACATGTCGTTTTGGGTTTCTAATTGAACATCGAATTCCCATGTTCACCCCAAATAACCTCGCCTAGCGATCATAAAACGCAATTTAAATGATTGCCCGAATTTTGGTAAACATACCAAGTTTTCGGATTTTGCTTAGGGCTATGCAATCCTTGTACACAATTATGTTGGTCCGCCTTGAGGCCCACTGCCACCCAACCTATATGACGTTATAGTTGGTTACTGACTACGAACCTGACAATTTTCGTATTTACGCATTTGGTGTGCATTTCATGTGCCAAGTTACGCCGCCGTAACGTACCATCATGGGTCCTTAAAGAAGGATGTGTATCTTTTGTCAATCATGATTCTCCTTCACATTAGCTCTCTTCGAGCCCTTGCACGAGATCTCTTTGCCGCTCATTTACGGGTTGTCACTTTAATGAGACAATCTTCCCGCCGTTAGGGGGAGATAAGAACTTCAATGTTCCTGTAGAAGGGCTCGAATTTGCATGGACGTTGCCCACTATGTCTCATCTCGATCCCCATACCGTACAAGTGTGATAAGCAAGTGCGATGAAATCTAGATTTCAGAATGTTGCTCCAGACGCATTCCTCTGATCTAGCTAAAGTGACGAGATCAAATACCAGCTGCAAACATGTCTGCAAGGATAAACGTACTTAACGGACGTCGAGTCAACATCCCTGGAGGGTGTGCCGCCCCTGTTGGACAGTTTAGACGCCCCTGTTAGGTGGTCCGGTACACCGGCGAATAGCCAATCAATCTGTCTTGGCCTGGAGCACGACAGATCATTCAGTTTGTAGGATTCACTTCCCTGGAAGAGGAAGACATGGCACAACAATGAATCTACACTCGATCGCTATCTCAAATCATTTCCATCTCATGAGATTAATCTGGATTACTCCCGAGACTTGAAGTTCTTGGTCCAGTATACTAGTTTGGGTGAGCTAAATGGAATTGAAATGAGATTACCATCGATGATGTTTTCACTTATATGGTAGCTACCGACATAAATGAAAAGCGGCGATATCGAACCGTGTTCCGTTGATTAAGTGACAATGTAGAACTGATTGGATAACTGAAATTACAATCCAGGTCAAATTCTTTACCAAAGTGTGTTTGGACCCGTAGTTCCTACACTGCCCAAGGTAGCCCGTTTGTGTTACAAGTGGGAAAGGAAGCGTTATGAGATGAATGAAATGGTGCGCTATAATGCATGCCTTACGGCGCAAGGTTTCTCAAACGTCCTGTGATTGATAGTAGCATTATGAAATATGGTTAGTGTTTCTTGTTCAAATAGTTCTAAACCACAGAATACCATCTTAACTTGTTTTGAGGCGTTAACGTATGGATTGAAAAATCGGACGGATGTGGTATACCCGTGTACGTGATTATTTGATCAGTCAGGGATATGAATGAATGCCCTTGCGTGTTAAACTATGAAGTCTTATTCTGAATTGCTAGAGTTATAGTTTTTGTCGTTAACACGAATCTCACTAAGACTTCGGAAGAGCTTGAGAAAACTGACTCGCACCTGAAGATGAAATTTGAGATGAAGAATCTTAGGAAAACTTGTTTATGCTTTGACCTGAAGTTGAAGCATTGTTCTGACGGTATTTTGGTTTACCAGTCGAACTACACCCCGAATGTATTACCTATGAGTATACCTTTGATCGTCCATACGTTATATGCAAATGAGACCCTTGAAGAGGTTACGGAATCCGAAATTCCATATCTAAGTTCAACTTTGCGCTTCGTTGTACTTAGCTCATTGTATTTAGATAGGACATCTCCTTCGCTGTTGATCTTGGTAAAGATGCAGCACCGCGCCTACACGTAACCACTGAATTGGTGTTAAAAGATGTACCCTGAAGGTACTATAAATTTGGGCAAATCAAATCCCAACGCATCTCAAGCGGATTCAACCCCCCTGATCCTCGAAATGATGCTTGCCTTGTTGTTATGCTGGCGCAGGTTACTTATCAAACCGGTACAAGGAAAAATCCCCGAATGGTTATGTCTTTACCGTTAGGGATATCGCAATATCTTGGAGGTCCATGATATGACCTTAGTTGCGAAATCTTTGAATCGTTCCAAAACTCACCTCACTTCACTACGCCACATGTGAGACATGGTTAGGAGTTCTTGTTGAGCATATTTGAAGTACTTGCTATTTTTTTCATCTATTGTTGAGTTCCAAAGACGATCCATGAAGATTATGCCACATGTATCAACCCGACCAAGCCATGATACATCAACGAAGTCAACGCCAAGACATATTGCATCTACATCTACATCAGCAAAGCATCAGGAGATTGAAGTCATGCAATTCGATCCCAGACAACCTTACCGACCTCTACACAACGTCACTGCCGAAGTCAACCTTCCAGAAGCTTGTTCGAGGAATTGGTATGCATAACTATCATATACAATGCTTGTAGTTCTCATTTGGAAGTTATGTCAAACTCAGGGAGAGTATCCAGAAGTATACTCACTTGATCTTAACTATTTTTCCCTACGATTAGGAGCATTTTTCGCACTAGGTTTTAACAAGGCACCCATCCTGGCCTAATCATACCCTTGTGAGCTATTCTACTTGCGTCCAAAAAGATATATAGTTTTGACTTAATGCAACTTCTCACTTTTCTCCTTAGACTATGGGTTTTTCTCCCACCTTGGGTTTTACCATAGTGAGGTTTTGTGAGTTTTACTTTTTTTTTTATACATTCTTCCGTTGATTTGAGACTCGCATTCGCTCATTGTGTCGACGACTTCATCAACTGTACTTCTTCACTGAAGACCTGATGCGCCATTTACTTGAGTATTTACACACTCATGGGGGAGTGTTGCAGTTCTATTGGAATAGGAATGTGATTGTGTAAATCCTAGTATATCTTGGAATATCTCTCATATTCCTATTAGGAGTAGATTACCTATTAAATGTTGTAATCCTAAAGGGTAAGGAATTAACTTTCCCTACTCCTATAAATAAAGGCACAATGGGGTGAGATAACACACACCCACAATTACACATCTTTCTTTCTTCTCTACTCTTGTCGCACCCCTCTCTCTATGACCTCCATAATTGTTTTGTAAATTATGCCCACAACACTTATTACATTATATTTAGAAAAACATATACTTGTATTTCAATACAATCATAATAATAACCATTCTCAATAATGCATGTGGGTTTCCATAAAAAAAAATGCATGTGGGACATGAAAACAACTAGTGGCGCAATACAGGCCCAAAGTTCAACTGTTACCTCATTTTTTTCCACTCTTCCCTTTTCTTTTTCACTTTCCCCTTTTCTTCTTCTTACCGGCTTTATGTGGGCTAAATATACATTTCAGGTAAGGACTTTGGGGATCAGATTTGATGTGATGCGGTGGTTCGATATTAGATGGTGAAGTAGTGCATGAAGATGAGACGGTGAAGTAGTGCATGAAGATGAGACGATGTGCGAGGCACAATCAGCGGCGACAATTGTCGAGACATTGGCGGGTTTGATCAGGCAGCAGCGGGTGCGGTCAAATCTTGAATTCAATCATGGCAGCAGTAGGTGTAGGCAGCAACATCAACGGGTTCGATTAAGGGGCAATTGGCTTGAGAGTCTATTTGCAGTTTGCATAGAGTTCAGAGATAATCAGAGAGGCGGCACACGATCGGATCTAGAACCACTTAGCCTCCCGCCTGGATCACCTAGATAGCGTCTAGGAGGCCGCCTAATCCCTCCCCAATTTAGTGAACGTCTCGACCAAAATCGCCATGATCCGTCACCACTCAACGCTTAGACCACTTTGTAGAACACTAACACTGATACACTCGTGTGGTGAGGTAACTAAATGATGATGGAATTAATTAATGAGACTAACTGAGTGATATAATTAATTAAAATTTCTTAATTAATCTAGAAAGCGATGAAACGTCACTTTTGGGCTTGAAAGTAGTTCGGATTCTTTCGGGCACATTGGGCCCAAACCCATTAAGTTTTGACTTTAAGCATAAGATGACTTAAAGTAAGATAGGCTAAAGTCAAGCCCGTCACAAGGGAGGGTCGACTGTTTAGTGTGGCATTGAAAGAGAAAAATTCAATTTGATTGGCTTACTTCTCTCTCTCCATAAAAGGGGAGTTAAAGGCAAGAGTTCATTGGAGATTTTTGTGAAAGATAACAAACCTTCTCTTCCTATACACTAGAAATGGCCACCTAAGGAAGAAGATTGCTAGCCTTCTCTTCTTTCTTTGGTTATTCTCTCATCCACAACACTTGTGGGTGTGGATTTTTAGAGACCTTCTACTTTAGGGGCTAAAGGATAATCAAGAACATCCAAGTTTGTCAAGGTGAAGGAAGCTGGGAGGAGGGAGTTCCAAGAGGAAAGGAGTTGAGGTGGTTTATCATTGGATTGAAGTCAAGATCCAAAGGTATAAAAATATCCTTCTCTTTGTTCTTCATTATAACTCTTTGATGCATCAAGTCTAAACCTATGCTTCTTGAAGAGGATTTGCATATAGTTTGATTCATATGTTTCCGTTGCTTATGTATACAATTTTGGTTTGTACATACTTACTAGTCAATATAAATCTCACTTAAATATTTATATTTCCTTTCACAAATAATCTTAGTTTTAATTGATTTTTTGTATAGATGATATTTACAGAGTGATTTATAATATGAACGGTTCCAATCACAAGCACGAAATTTTGTGAATCGAAAACGAAGTGAATTTAGGAGAAACTCCTCCTCAATCTTGAGGAGCCAAGTCTTTCTCTTGTGGAAATATAACTAGCATTTGGATTCACTAGTGTAGCGTGGAAAATGATTTGACAATATGCAACCAAATTATGCCTTTGAGTGGACCAAATTTGATAAGTCTTTCTCTTGATATCAATGTAGCTTCACTAAGACTTCTGTGAAAACTACATTCAAGCAGATAAGAGTTGATTTCATCATACCAAGCTCTTGGAGCTTGTTTCAGTCCATAAAGAGCTTTTCTGAGCTTATAAATTTTATCTTCGGAACTTGGAACGCTATAGCCCTCAGGTTGATCCACATACACTTCCTCATTGAACACTTCATTCAAGAAAGCTAACTTCACATCAAGTCGATATAACTTCCAAATTTTCTGAGCTACAAGTGCAATGAGAATTCTTATGGTGTTCAATCTTGCAACTGGAGCAAATGTTTCATTTTAGTCTATTCCAAGTTTTTGAAGATACCCCTTAGTAATCAATCTTGCCTTGTGCTTCTGTATAGTGCCATCTAGGTTCAATTAGTCTTGAAAACCATTTGACACCAAAACTTGGTTTATCTGTTGGTTTGGCAATTAATTCCTATGTTTGATTCTTCACAATCATCTTAACTTATGCATCCATAGATTTCTTCTGAGCTTTATCAGTAGAAGCCTCTACATATTTCTCGGGTTCAATTATGGTAAGACTGCATCTAGCATATACATCACTCGGCGGTTTCAATTTCACATGAGTAGTGCTTGCAGAACTTGGTTCTCCAATGTCTACGATAGAATATTGAAACATTCCCCACTTAGAATCGCTCTCTTCTAACTGTGGCGGTCCTGCAGTCACATTCACCTCAACATTTTCAAGTTCATTGAATTTCTCATATAACTGCAAGTTCACTAGAATTGACTTTGTTACTTCACTCTTAGCTGTTCAATTCCACATTACATTTTCATCAAACAACATACTTCTAGAAAGTACAATTTTCCTTGTGTCAGGATGAACTCTATAGCCTTTTCTACCTTTCTATAGCCAACAAGGATCCAATTGATTAAAGCTTCATCCACCTTATGTCTTAATTATCTATGAATGTGACTGTAACACACCCATAAAAAAACTTTGAGATGTTTAACTTCAGGTTTTCTCCCACTAAATGCTTTAAAAGGAGTTTTATCCTTTATTTCCTTTGGAGGACATTTATTAAGCAAATATACAACTGTGTTGACAGCTTCACCTCAAAGATGGTTTCTCATGTAACATACTCTTTTCCATCGCAACAATACTTCTGTTTTTCCTCTCTGCAACCCCATTATGTTGTGAAAGTAAGCAATAGTCAGTTTCCTTTCAAGAACAGTATATTCACTGAAATTTAGAAATTCAGTTGAACTGTACTTTCTTCCTCCATTACTTCTCAGTCTCTTGATTGAGTAGCCAGACTGGAATTGTACCTTAGCTTTGAACCTCTTGAAACACTCCAAACACTTCTAACTTGCAGGTTAAGAAACAAATCCAACATTCTCATATAATCATCTATGAATGTGAGAAAATATATATTGCTTCCTTTAGTAGTTACCAGCAATGGTCCATACATATCAGAATGTATCAATTCCAAGGGTTGTGAAACACTTCATACTTGTTCTCTACTAAAAGCCTCTCTTTGTTGTTTTCTTGCAGCATATCATGCACACATTCCACTACTTCCCTTTAAACTTGGTAGCCCATACACCATTTATTTCTCTTCAAGTAATTGAGACGTTGAAAGTTCAAATGTCCCATTCTCCCATGCCAATCCCATGCGTTCTCCTTTATACAGCTTTTCTAGCCACTAGATTCATGTATTCCATGAGTAAAGGAAAGCATTTATTCCCAGTCAACTATACTATGGCCACATAATATTTAAGTTGTCTATCTTCAAAGAACCATATCATCTCCAAACAACGAGAAGTATCCATGTTGGATCATTTGACCCACACTCAGTAAATTTTCACTAAGCTAGAAACTAGCATCACCTCTATAATATATATTGTTCATTTTTTGTCTCAACCGCTAGAGTACGTACCTTTCCATTTGGCTTGAAAAATCTGTCAATTTCCCATCTTAATCCTTGTAGTCATAGTCCTGTAAATATTTATGAGCAGTGACTCCTGTGAGGTCATATTGTTACTACAACCATTATCAATCACCCACACATGGTCATCCTTGATCATAGTTATTGAATTACATGAAAAGAACATTGAAGCTTCCTCCTCAATATGACCAAATTTGTCACACTTGTGGCATTTTCATTTTCCTTTGAACCAACATTCACCATAGTGTAAGTTTCCACAAGTTTTACAACCTTCTTTTGCATTCTCTTTAATGCCATATATTTCATCACTGGCCCAAATTTCTCTCCTGGTTTAACAAACCCATTTTCTCCTTTTTCTTCCAAAACTTCTTATTCTTTGAGTTATTTATCATGTGAGCTATTACTAGGTTGCATACTAGGACTACTGAATACTCTCTCAGTTACATCTCCATCCTCAACATGTCTAATAAGCCTTTCTTTAAATCTCTTGAGTAGCAACCACCTCAATGCACCAATCTCACTCAAATTCTTAGTTTCTTCAATCACAGACACAATATTGTCAAATGTAGGAATAAGAATAATCAACAACTTTTGAACAATTCTCTTATTTGATAGTTCTTCATCATACACCTTCATTTGATTAATTAAACCAAATAGTCTATTCAGATAAGCTGATAATGATTCATCATTCTTCATACAAGCATATTCAAAGTCTAGTCAAATACCTTGAAGTTTCACAGTGTTGCGAAAATTAGATGGCCAAAATTAACCTCATTAAATCTTGAATTTTAGTGCTCACAAGTATACGATTCAATTCGATCTCTTTAGGACGATATCCGTGCTTATATGCTATACTATCATTTAATTCGAATATGATCGGATTTTTACCACCTGCAAAAGTAGGGATAAAAACACTTAAAAATACTTGCAAGAGTACAAGGTTGTCGTAGTATAGCAGCTCAAGCAAGGTCGTTTTCCACAGGGATTGAATGAATAATCTATGTTAAAACCAAATCTTAATTAATTATTTGAAAACAAAGTTTAGAAGAGATTGATTTTATGACCTAAAATATTAAAAACGAATTTAATTAAAAACAATTAAATAAATTGGCAAGGTAAATAAAATAGAAAATAGTTTTGCAAATAAATTTGAGCACTAGGGTTCCGCAGTCACCTTAACAATCATACGTAGTTTTTCCAATTACTTATGAATTACACATGCATATTTGAAGGCTAGGTTTTCCTAAAGTATGCCCTACTTGGACTCCCAATATAGAACGTATATCTAACATGCAACCCGTCCGTGGCATCCAAATCGAATGTGAACATGCAAGACTCATTAAGTTTTGTGAAAACCTTTTGAAAAACCATATAACTCCTAAGACGTGTCGTCCATCCTAAGTAGTTACACATATTAACCACAAGAAGCCAGCGCCAATTTCAGGGACAGCTCTCCGCCAAAATTGCATCAAGTTACTTTTCTAAATATCCTAATGGTGGCCAATCATCAAGACAATTAGATAGTTTCAAGCACGGTGATTAATAACTCAAAACTTGCATGCATAATATCATAAGCAAATTGAAAAGAAACTACATATTCTTGCTAAGGCTCGTGGCCTCGCCCTAGCAAACGAAATTAGTTACTAACAACCATAAAACAAAATATTATTAAAAACATGGAAAGAAAACACCTTGAAATAAACTTGAATTATTCCTCCTCCTATGTCTTCTCCTATGTTGCGTCCCCAATGTTGCGTACGTTCCTAATGGCTAAAAAGCCTTATTTATACTACTAGAAAATAAAACCCTACCTAGAAAAGGTCTTAGAATAAAACTAGGAAACCTAATAAAATAATAAAACATAAAACAAAAGGTTTCCTATTTGAACTGGAATTCGGACTTCTCAGAAAATCACCCTTTTGACCGACCAAATCAACTTCAATTTGGTCCCAAAAGGTCTCTTTGAAAGCTGAAGACGTCCCCTACAAATCCTTAGAAGGAATCTTCCTCAAAGTATGCCATCTTGACCTCCAAAATACCCAAAACGTTTAGAAACGTCAATCTGGGAAAGCTGCGCGCTGGGCCTTTATTTCATCGCCACAGTCAAACGGCTTGGTAGAAAAATCTGGAATTTTGACACAATCATCTTGAAAGGCACACGAACATCCTCCAATTAAAATTACTCCAAAATTCATCCGTTTGATCACTTTTTGCTCCAGAGGAAGTTGAATGTCCTACATTGGAAATATATAACAAAGTATCAAAATTCTACCAAAATAACCTATAAATTATAACTAAGAATAGGGTAGAATATATAGTAAAATATGGACTCATCAGAATACAATAAGAATAGGTTAATTTTGCTATTCGTATATGATAACAATAGGAGATTGAAACTCCTTGTAAAAAAGAGGAAGTCAACCACCAAAACATATCATATTGGCAGAGGGTTGCAGCACAACAAAAGGGAAGAGTTCTTTCTTTACGAATAGCAAAATTAACCTCATTAAGTCTCAAATTTAAATGCTTGCAAGTATAAGAATCAATTCGATCTCTTTAGGACGATATCTGTGCTTATATGCTATACAATTCGATCTCTTTGGGTCTCTTCCCTTTTGTTGTGTCGTAACCCTCTGCCACTGTTATATGTTCTGGTGGCTGACTTCTTCTTTTTCACAATGAGTTTTAATCTCCATTTGTAACCCACGACAATAAACATAAATCTTACTAAATTTTAAAAGCCCACTGACATTCTAACTAATGGACTTTAATTCCTTATTAAAGGAAAGGAAAAAAAAAAAAACGGAAATAATACAACTAGTAATTAAGTTCTCTCCTAAAATCTATTGAATAGCATCCCCATGTCCATTTGGTTTCCAAAATTGTTGTAGTCTCATCTTCTTGTTGGGCCGGCCGGCCCGGGGGTTATCCGCGATTGGTAATGGCATAACCAGAAGAGGGGTAGGGGATGCATATGCCTTAGTGTTATTAATTAGTCTGTTGCTCCATTGAAATTACTCTAGACACCCGGAAAGCTCAATTTTCACTTCATTTTTGCATAGCTCCAGTATGAATGCCTAAAGATAAAAGCAATATAAATCCATACATTTAACCCTTTCAAATATACAAAGTCCAAAGGAAATAAATGATAAAAATATATACGAACATGACCACATTAAATAGCCTCAAACTTAGACTTTGCTTGTCCTCAAGCAAAACAAAAGAAGACACAAAAACTTCGAAAGAAACAAATAATAGCTAACTTCCCAAATTTTAATATTTAAGATAACACGAACCGTGAAATAACTTTCAAGAAATAAACAATAATAGCTCAAGACATTATCCAAGAGTTAACCAAATTTGAATCGAACTAACTTGGAATGTAGTGTGTGTAATAGTCATGTCAATGCAATTTCAAGCTTCTTAAAATCATCATATGCAAACAAGTGAATTTCTCACAAGGCATACACTCATTCACTCATATTTGTGGATTAATGTGTTTAGCTCAAATGATCTCACAAAACACACTGCCATAGGCTTGCTTGTCCACCTTACTCTGTATAAATATCAAGTAACTTCTTAGATCAAAAGGATTTTATTACGGTTGTAATAGGGTTAAAGATGATAGGCTAATGAAAGAAAGGTTATGGAAAAATATAAAGTGTAAATAGCTTGTAGAGCTTTACAATTGAATTCGGTAGAAAAATGCTTAAAACTCATGAAGCTTATCAAAATGGCACAAAACTTGAAATACTTTTCATTTGGAACCAAAGGCGAAGCTACAGAGGCGCAAGGAGGGGAGGCTGTCCCTGCCGTCCCTCCCCTTGCCGGAAATCAAACCCAAGAGTTGTGGTTCCGCCCCTCTGGTCCCTTCGAAAGTGATGAAATTTCGTTTAGTGTTCTGGCTTTCTAGGTTTCCCTGCTGTTGCGCAGAGCAGGCTTCGTGCGGGCTATCTGCCAAAGAAAGAAGGAAGAGAGATCTGCGATTTGCAGCTTCTGGAATGGAGTTTAAGTTCCAACGAAGAAGACGAGGGAGGAAGAAGAAACATTTTCTCTCTCTCCCATCCCACCCCATATTCCTTGTAAAATTTACCCAATTTGTTATTTTTTTAACTATTGTCCAATCAATTTGCACCACCTAGCTTATTGCTATTTACATGTGTTTTTTATATTTGTTTTTTAATTATTGCCTAATTAATTTGCCTGTTTATAGTTTTGAAACTAAGTGTTTTGACAACGTTATTTATCTTAAGATTCACTATAAGTTCATACGAACTTCAAATTTATTTTGTAAAGTATTACGGACTCGTAATGTTTTTAAAATTAATATCTTATATCAAATTCAACAAAGTAACAAATAAAATTGTCAATATTCTTATTTATTATGTGTTTTATAATCAATATTTGTAGATATTATATGCTATATAATCAATTGGCACTTATGTATACGTATTAAATCTATTTAAATCCGCCTAGTTCGCTTAGGTCATCGCCTCAAAGTTAGGCCATGTCCGCCGCTCGACCAACGCTTGACATCTTTAAGAATTTTGCTCATTATATAGTTATGTAATGGCACGATACAACAAGAAATGATGCTTAAATCCTCATTCCAATAATACTGTAAAATTCTCCTTCGAATATTTCGGGTAGTCCAAATCCTCTTTTGAATATTTCATTTAGTGCAATTCCTCGTACGAATATTCTGGCTAGTTCACATAATCTTCTTGCCAACCCTGGACTCAGATCTCGAATAGATGTCCACATTCTTTCGGGGCCTTAAACCTTTTAAATTTCACCCTCCCCTTGACAATTTTTGGCTTCACCAATGTTTGGAACACCCTTCTTTTTTTTTCTTTTTTTTTTTTTTTTTTTTCTTCTTTCTTCTTTTACAGCAGCAATCATCAACTTTTTTTTTCTTCTTTTTTGTAACAATATTTAGCCCCCAAAACTTTGAGCTCTCTAATGTTTGGAACACCCTTCTTTTTTTCTTTTTTCTTTTTTTTCTTCTTTTACAGCAATCATCAACTTTTTTTTTCTTCTTTTCTGTAACAATATTTAGCCCCCAAAACTTTGAGCTCTCTTTTGATAGATGTGGAATTTTTTTACGAGGCTAGGTAGGGACAATCCAGGTTAAAAAATTAAAAAAAAAATAAAAAAAAACCAAGAAAAGACTCACATAAAGGCTCAACATGGCTAACTAGGAAAAATAATAACAAGGGTTGGTTAGAAAGGTTCAAACGAAAGAAACAAATGCGTAAATCACTTCCAAGTTTGTTACGTGAATTGATGAAAGCAAAGAAAGGTAGAAGGCAAGTTTTAGAGATACATGTAAAATGAGATCATGCGCAAAAAAAAAATATATATATGAGATTGATGCATAATAGTTCAATCTATAATAGGCTCAAAAGCTCACAAGGGTTACATAAGCTCGCTAGATTCACATATGAAACTTTTAAATCATGCTCTAGTTTTACACCAACAAGGCTATGTGCATATATATTTTCCTACGTCATGATCATAAAAAAATATGGTTAAAACAAAGATAATGTAAAAAACTAATATCAAGCTTAAATTCCATGAAAGTTATGAAAAACATAAAGATCGTATCTCATCACTAAATTGGGAAGTAGCTAATAAAAACAAGACTCAAAGAAAAATATTTTTGGGTTCTCAAATTTTATATATATTTTTATTTGTTTTCATTTTTAGTTAGATAATTAATTAAATGACAAATACAACAAACATAAAAAAATAAACGGAAAAAAAAATTCAACCAAAACTAATTTGAGACTCCACCAATTGAAAACACATGAGAAGCCAAATTGAACGAGGCAAAAAATAAAATAAAAAATTCACGTATTGTTCTTAATTTCAATGTTTGATGCTGCTCCTCTTTGTGACTTCGTAAAACCCAATGAAATATTCACTCCCAAAATAAAATCACGTATTGTTCTCAATGGCAGGAGACAAAAACGACAAGCAACACAAAAATAAAATGTAAAAACTCAAGGACAACGATACTTCCCTGGTTTAAAGGTGACGGGCAAGCGAAGATATAGATGGCAATCCACCTCGGAACTTGAATTTTGTATTGGCAACAAGGTAAAGCAGCTCCATTTTTCTACAAAAACACAAAACTAGGGCTGGAAAAATATCCCGAAAATCCCGATCCCGGTTTTTGAAATTTTTCGGTTCAGTTATTATCTCGAACCGCCCAGTTCGGTTTGGTATTCGGTCTAGCATTTGTGAATTTCGGTTTTTCCCAAACCGAATCGATTTCAGATTATTACCTCAAAAATGAGGCCTCCAGGATTCAAACCCCTTATCTCCTCTTGGGAATTATGAAACTTCACCACTAAGCCAACTCTCGATTGTTGATATTATAATACAAAAAATATATTTATATGGTTAATAACGATTAGTTACTTATTCTTAACCACTGAGCCAACTCTCTCCCTTATCTCTCAAATGAATCTCTGCGCCTCTCTCTCTCTCACTCAGACTCTCTCTAACCTCTCTGATCTCTCTACACTCTATCATCTCCTCCTCTGCTATGTCAACATCATCGGACTCAACACTCTATATAATCCCTCAAATCGTCTCTACACTCTCTGCTCTCCTCCTCCTTCCTTTGTCACAAACTCTACACGTCGACCGTTGAGTCATCGACCACTACACCTCCAACGACCTCCAACGACCTCCAAATCGAAGCTTCTCTAATCTGAAGGTGCCAAACTTCATGATATTATTGTACCTTGATTTGGATTTGGATTCTGAAATTAAGGATTAGGGTTTTGAACTTTCAATTTGGGGATTTAGAATTAAAATTAGGATTTTTGTTTTGAAAATCCCCTAATTTCAGTTACCGCATGCTTGATTGCTTTGTATTTTTCTACTTTTGAATTTTGATCGACGACTTCTTCGATCCTTGACTGTCTAATTTTTGATGGGTTGTCTGCAAATTTGGGATTAGAGAACTAGAAATTTGTTATTTGGGGACTGCATTCATTCAATCTTCCTAAATTAGGTTGATATCTTCTGACTGCATCCATTCCCGATCCCGAACCGAAAAACCGAAACAATTTCGGGATTCCCGAAATTCGGGAATACCAAAATTTGGGTACGGTTTCGGGTTTTAGAATCGTATCCTGATGAGAGTCGGTTTGGGATTCGGGCTTTGCGTTTCGGTTCAGGATCTCGACCCGAACCACCCCTACACAAAACAATGGCTACACAAAACAATGGGTAAGCTAAACAAGAGACTTAGGAAACAATTTATTACTGAAATGAAAAAAAAAAACTAACTATTAACATTAAAGCTAAACCAACTAAAAAAATGTAACAATCCGATTAAGTAAGTAACAAAATCAAATTCGATCACTGATAACGGCGCCAGAAACTTGTTACGAAAATTAGATGACCAAAATTAATCACATTCAGTCTCGAATTTTAGTGCTCACAAGTATACGAATCGAATGATTGTATAACATATAAGCATGGATATCGTCCCACAAAGATCGAATTGATTATAAAGTCTTACTAATTAAATTGAAATTAATTGTAATTGTGAAGTTTTGACGTAAAAGATAGAAAATTTGATTTAAACTAAAATGAAATAAAACTTGAAAATAAAATGCATGAAATAATAAAATTAAAATATAAGAAAATAAGACCTAGGCATCCGAATTCACCGCAACCACTATTACTTAATTCCTTTAATATGTTATGCTCAAGTAGTTCCCCAGTATTGATGATCAATTTTTTCTAAATTATTCAACAGCCATATCTGGTTGCATCAAAAGTATCTTTACATGTTAACCCCTTTATGGCATCTAGATGAATTTAAACAAGTAAGAACCCATTAAGCTTTATGGAAATCTTTGAAAAATCACACAAACCCTAATTGCATGTCATCTACAAATAGGTGTTTGATGAGTATATTTTATATTATATATTTAACCCTATTTTTAGTATATTTTGGCTATTATTTTGGAAGAATTTTGATACTTTGAATTGTATTTTCAATATAGGACTTTTGACTTCATCTGGGGTAAAACATAGTCAAATGAATGAATTTTGGAGTAATTTCATTTGGAGGACGTTCGTGGGTTGCTTAGCTTGATCGTATCAAAATATTAGATTTTTCAACCAAGCGGTTATTTTCTGGCGATAGAATAAAAGAGCAGTGCACGGTGATGGAAAAGTGATGTTTTGGGCTTGATTGCGAGTTTTGGAGCCCAAGATGACCTATTTTGGATTTGGCCCTTTCTGGAGATGTGTTTAGACTGTTCTGATCTTTAAAAGAAGTTGTTATGGGTCGGATTTGGAGGATATTTGAGGCTAAAACATGGCTGCACAGTTCCCTGGAAAATTCTCCTAGCTTAATTAGGACTTTATTTTCTAGTATATTTTATTATTATTTGGTTTCCTAGTTGGAGCCAAAGACTTTTATTGAGGAATCATTTATGTAGAGCGATATAAGGCTTTGGTCGGCCCTATTCTTTGCCTTCTTCTTCTTTTATGCAACTTGGGAGATAGGAAATTGGCTTCAAACTTTTACTTTAAGGTGTTTTCAATCTTTTTCTTCATAATAATATTTTCTTTGATTTTAATTATGAATATGCGTAACTAATCTGTTTTGCTAGGACGAAGCTTTGAGCCTTAGCATGAATATGTAATTTTTATTTGATTGCTTATGATTGATTGCATGCATGCTTTGAATTATTGATCACTGTTTTAAACTATCTAATTGTCTTAATGCTTGATCACCATTAGGATCTTAAGAAAGGTAATTTGATGCAATTTTGGTCAAAAGGTTCCCTGAAATTGATTCTGACTTCTTGTGGTTAATAATTGTAATTTCACTTAAGATGAACACCACGTCTTAAGAGCTGCATGGTTTTTCAAAGGGTTTTCACAAAACATAATGAGTCTCTCATGTTTGTATTTGATCCGAATGTCCGAACAGATTGCATGTTAGATATACATTCTATGTTGGAGGTTCTAAGTATAATATATATTAGGAAAACCTAACTTTCAAAGTGGCATGTGTAGATCTACGTAATTGGTAAAAAATTGTGAAATTTTTCAAGTCAACAGGCCCAGGATCCACTCCAACAACACCGATACTGTCCCCACTTAACCACCTGCACAATCCTCAGGTGTGGGGTTTTATCACAAAAGGCCTCAGTGTTAGTTAGAATGGGGTAATTATATATAAACTTCTCTTTCTTCTTCCCTCTGTCCGATGTGGGACAAACTGGGGTTCCAACAAAAATACATAGGATTGCTAGGTGATGGTGGAGCCCTAGTGCTTTTATAAATTGGTATTCAAAAACTCTTTTCTTTTATCTTCTTAATTTTGGCCAAATATGCTACTTGGTTTTTAATTAAAATTCATTTTTAATATTGCCAAAACTCAAAATCTCCTTTCTAAATTTTTTAGTTTTAAGTAGTTAATTAGGAATTGGTTTTACATAAATTATTTAAATAGTCCTTGTGGAGAACGACCTTGCATGAGCATCTATACTACAACATCCTTGTCCTCTTGCAAGTATTTTGTGTGATTTTTACCTTCTTTTCGTAGGTACTAAAAATCCTATCAGTGTTTATGGTATAAATAGCAAGAAGCTAAACTCAAGTTAAGTATGACATCTTCTCTAACTTGCATCGGATCAACTTAATTGAAACCTAGATGGTGATCAAGCATCTAAATAAAAATGAAGCACATTATGAATAGCAAAAGGTACTCAATAAAGAAGAAAAACTTGATAATAACAATGCCACAAGGAAATTAAGTATTCATGATTAGGCTACATTGTAGCCCTAGCAAAGAAAAAAAACTCTAAAGAATAAACTCTTCACTTTTGTTGTGCCGCTACCCTTTGCCAATATGATATGTTTTGGTGGCTGGTTTCCTCTTTTTCACAAGATGTTTTAATCTCCTTTTGTAACCCACGACAATAAACATAAAATCGTACTAAATTTTAATTAAAAACCGACTAACATTCTAACTAATGGACTTTAAGTCTTTATTAAAGGAAAAGAAAAATAAACGGAAATAATAAAACTAGTAATTAAGTTCTCTCTAAAATCTATTGAATAGCATCCTCATATTCATTTGATTTCCAAAACCGTTGCGGTCTAACCTTCTTGTTGTAATGCATCTGCCTTGGTACAGTTAATTAGCCTCTTGCTCCACTAAAATTACTCTAGACACCTGAAAAGCTCATTTTTCACTTCATGATTGCATAGCTCCAGAATGAATGCCTAAAGATAAAAAAAATATAAATTAGTGCATTTAACCCATTCAAATATACAAAGTCCAAAGGAAATAGATGATAAAAATATATATGAACATGACCACTTCACACAGCTAGAACTTGTGAGTCACATCTGTACTCTTGCTTCAAGTATCTCAAGCTACCTTGGCTGTCTCTTGATTGCAATCCGCGTAAAGATCTCATCAGAGATTGCAATTTGTATCAACACTAACGCTCTAGCATCACGAGCAATCAGATCATGAGCAACAATTTGTTGCTTCTCGATGATTTCTTCATACGAATTTGAGGGAAGTTCATATCCTTCTTCAACGTACTTCTAGAGGTTGTTGTAAACATGAAAAATTCTGTAACGAATGAAACGAGAACACGTGTACAAAGTAGATTTGTATTGATTTGAATTTGTAGGTTACAATCTCTGTTTACAATTTTCCTCTAATTTAGTCTTCAAATTTGATGTAGATGTGTAGGTTGTTGATCCAAGGGTCGCGACGACTTGATCTCAGACGAATGATTGAATGATTGCTTCAAGTTTTGAGCTTGAAACATTGTGTGGATGGTCTTCACCTCAAAGCTGCGGCAAAGGGTGATATTGATGCAGGATTTCGTTGATTCAAGAGTCTTGGGGACTTGATCTTGAAACAAACGTCGTTACAAGTTTTGAGCTTGCATCAAAGTCTTGAAGGAATTCGCACGAGTGATTGTTGATTCTTCAAGAGAATGCTTCGACTTTGGTCGAAAGAAAGCTTCAGCTTTGGTTGAACGTTATTCGAATAGATCTTTGGCAGTGTATTAGTCTTCAAAGATTTGTGCAGAGGTTCTTCTCAATGTAGAATTTTTGATCCTTATGCTTATGGGAGGACATTGTATTTATAGACTTCTCAAGGCTTGCCTTTGGGTGGATTTGGCTTTGATTTATGTCCTAATTCGTCCATGGGAGAATTTAGAGATGTTTTGTGTCTTAATTTCAGCCATCTTTACTCCCTTGGCTGAATTATATGGTCTTTGTTGCCTATTTTGTGAGCAATCTACAATTCTTGCTTGTTTTATGAAGAAGCCTTAACTTTCTTTCCAGTTTTGAGAACACTTTGAACCCTTGCCCTTTTGTTTAAGAGAGGTTTTCTCTCTTTGGCCGAATTCTAGGAAGTTTTAAGCTTAATTTGCTTGATTTGTGCCACATGTCATTGATGACTTGTGCTTTGCGATGCATCATTTGTATGCAACGAAATTTACATGTCTACAGTTGTGCGACTTGATGATCATCTTTATTATGATACACCAAAAGTCGTAGTTCACTCTGGTAAACACTGGAGCTTGAAGATTAGTTCTACATCTAACCACCGCAACTACGAGTTGTCTAAGTTCTTCTTTGAAAAGCCAGAAACCACAGTCACAGTCAAGGTCTAAAATATCGATATTATTGGCGAACTATCGCCGATAATTTCATTTTTTTGAGAGGGCAATATTTTCACACTTATCCACTTAATTATCGTCAATATATCGCGATATTATCAATAATATTGCCGAGGCTCCATTGTAGCAACTGCAGCCGAGGCTCTGTCGTTGCAACTGCAGCCGAGGCTCCGTCGTCACAGCTGCCAAGATCTGCGCCTCTCTCTGCAATCCACGCTTAGACCCATCAAAATAAGCAATCCCTTTTCTCCGGATCCCAAAACCCGCTCGGGTTTGATAGATCCTCTGCCTCGTACGGCCTAAACAAGGCCTCCCTTTGACTGATGGTGCTCGCCGGGAGGTGAGAAAGGGAGGAAGAACGGTCCACAGGTGGTGATGGTGCTCGCCGGAGTGTGCGCCACTGTGGTGGAGGTCACGGTGGGGTGTGGGTGTGGTGTGTCTGTGCTTCGGGAAGGAGAGTTGCAGAGATGGGGGGAGAAGAAACAAGGAGAGGAATGAGGGAGAAGGTTCGAGGGATTGGGGAAGGGGGAAACACGGGGAAGTGGGGTGTGTGTGTGTCTGTCTGCTCTGGGAAGGAGAGTTGCAGAGAAGAGATGAGGGGGAGAACCGGAGAAGAAACAAGGAGAGGAATGAGGGAGAAGGATCGAGAGATTGAGGGTCTCTGTGTGTGTGAGTGTATGTTATCCGAGAGAAAAAAAAAACATCC
Organism: Cotoneaster glaucophyllus; assembly: GCA_036320875.1. Lineage (NCBI taxonomy): Eukaryota > Viridiplantae > Streptophyta > Magnoliopsida > Rosales > Rosaceae > Cotoneaster > Cotoneaster glaucophyllus. The sequence continues at coordinate 8,107,973 of CM070070.1, forward strand.
AAATAATTCATATAACATATATATATATAATATATGTAATATAAATCCCCCAAACCCTATATATAAATCTAAACGCTATATATATATATATATATATATATATATTATATGTATAAATCTAAATCTAGTATAAGATCAGGAGACTCACCTACCACCGGAGGTGGGAATGATGAAGGATATAGTGGAGCTGGAGGTAGTGGTGGATATGGAAACTATGTTGGACCACCTCCCGGATTTATGAGCCCCTTCACTGGTGAGGCAAACTTCACGCATGCAACACAAGATGAGGACCATGGTAGTAGGCGGGCAGGACCAGGAATTGGTGCCATAGGGAAGGACTATACTCGTAGAGAAAGAGGCAAGGGGACTTTGTCAAGTAAAGAAGATGACTCGTTATCTATAACTTCGGACTCTGTTGGAGTGGGAAGTAGTAACTATGGTTATACTCATAACCAACCATTTCCCTACCCTTCATATCCCATTCCTATCGGGATGGAATCGAGCGACTCATGGAAAGAATCCGAGACTCAATCTTCAAATGATTTTGCTTATGGACAACGTCAACCAATCTCGGATCCATATGGGTGGCATGTTAACAATTACATGCAAAACTATTTTGGGGATTTATCATTTGATGACTACTCTTCGCAATACACTTACTCTACACATAGAGATGATGAAGATAGTGAAAATTTTGAACCTCGTTGGAACTCTATGTGGTACTAAGTCACTCATGTATCTTACCATGCAATGTATAAAGTGTAAAATATTGTACTAATTCATTATATATAAATGATTATGGTGTGTTTAAACTTCTTTCATTAATTACTACATATTTTCTACACTCACAATGTTTGCCAGCTCGCTATATAATCAACTTAAATCAGTTAAATCCATCATGTAATGCATTTCCTTCCAATTTTTTGTGATAAACTAATAGATAATTGACTAAATAAACATCCTGCAAAGTTTCAATAAAAATTTCCAAGTTTTTCTTACAATTTCCGTGGTTTTTATTCAATTTTTATCGATATCGATAATATCCCGATATTTCCATCGAAATTTCCGTGTTTTTGGACTACCGATATTTCCGATATCATCGATATTTTAGACCTTGGTCACAATTGACGCCCCTTGATTCAAATCAAACCAAGTTCTAAGGCCATGTTAGTGTTTGTTAATTGAATTGAATCGTATTTTACTGAATTTTATTCAACTTTGGAAAGAGAAGATTGTTTTAAGCTATCTGAGCTTAAGGAAGAAGAAAGGTGGAGTTCATAGCTTCATTTCATTCACACATTTAGCATTACATCTTGGATCCGAAAACAAAGGGAAATATCAACATTTTTGTTGGAGATTCCCATGCTCTACACGAGCCATTCTCTTAAAACTACTCATGTGTTCTGCACATACATCACTTACTTTACTCAACTGCTATGACAGCTGGCCTAAACAAGCCCTTAAAATGTTCTAATCCTAGCCATACATTGCAACTAAAACAACACACTTAAAACAAAAATGAAAATGAAGAACAAAAACAAACTGCAAAATTTGAATTTTGTTGATTTGCAACAAGCTTAAATCTCAAATATATATATATATATATATATATATATATATATATATGTGTGTGTGTGTGTGTATTTATGTGCCAATAATATTTTTTTTTTTTTTGTAAGGTAAACAAAAAAACAAAAACTGCTTACACTAAAAATATTATTGGGCCTTGGTTTTGGCCCAGGAAAATAGAATTTGGACCTTTAATTTACTGCAAATGAACAATGTACAGCTCAAACCACTTTGACTTGTCGAATATACCAAGCCCTAGTTTTTCCTCTTCACTGCTAAGAGCATTAAATGCAAAGTACTTTGATTATTTTTAAGGGAAGGTGATCAAAGATTTAGGCTAAACCACAATCTTGATTATGCTAATCTGCATTCATTGCCTAGATATTTTGGATTACTTTTCTATTGATGCATTACTTTCTGGAAAGTAATCCTACGTCGGTTTCAAGTGAAACATAGGAAGCATTGAAGAAGGAAGTGAAAGGTCTATAAATAGAAGTAAAGATGTTAGAACAAAAGACACTCAAATCATTCAACAAAATAGATTCCAAGCTTAACAACACTAGTAGAAAAAAAAAACTTGCGCGACGAACAACAATTTGTAGCACAAGACGCACTTGCGAAACTGAAAAAAGTATTCGTCGCACAAAATAGAAAACATATTGAAAAGAAAAAACTTTCACGCGACGAAAGAATTCATCGCGCAAGAATACTTAGCGCGAAGAATAATTGTTGTCGTCGCGTAAAGTCAGCAAGAAAACGCGGGGTAATTTTTTTGGTGCGAAAAACTTGCGGGACGAAAATGAGCTTTTGCACGATCAATTTTTCGTTGCGCAAGTTCCAGTCAGCTTTGACCATTTAATGCAGATGAATTAGAGTACATGTAATACAGATGATTGCGCGACAAGGCCTTCGTCGCACAAAGATCCTTACTTTGCTATAAATAGGCGTTTCTACTGTCCTTGTTCTTCACAATTATGTTCTTGCTGAGATGGTGAATAAAAACAACGATAAGAGTGTGCGCGACGCCAACCCGCATGATTTGAGAGAGCATTTTGAGTTTGCTTATGCGATTGTTGTAGCTATGGGGAATAATTGCCCCACTGCTGAGTGGCGTTCTTGGAAAGATGTGCCCAGGAATTTGAAGAAGGTTGTGATGGATGAACTATTAGTAAGTATATTATTGATGGATCAATAATGAAGTTTGTGAAATTTTTAGTTATATGTTGGAATTAATTATTTGCATATATGTGTAACAGTGTTAGTATGTTTTTGATGATGAACCGAAAGAACAATTGATGAAGTTGCTGGAGGATGTGTTGGAGGGAGGTTACAATCGGTGACGTTATGAAGTCTTGCAGAATGGAGCAGGATCATCGAAATAGTAGTTTAATATTTATGTTTTGTATGACAATATTTAAATTTCCAGTTTTTTTTTAAATTTTTTTTTATGTATTTGGACTTAATTAGGTTTCAATTCCTGTTCGGTTTTTTTTATTGAGACCTAATGTAAGCACCCTCGCTATCCTCGGTTTATATGTGTTTTTAATCTTTAATGAATATCGTACTTATGTTGAAAATAATTGTATGGATTAAGCCATTAATTATTTGTAGAATACATATTTAAGGTATTAATTATTTATAGAATAATATTTTAGGTATTAATTATTTATAAAATAAATATTTAATGTATTAATTAATTTTAGAATAAATATTTAAGGTATTAAATTGTTTGTGAATATTTGTTTGTAATTATAAAGTTTACGTAAACATAGATATCAATGTTTACGTAAATTTTGTAATTACAGTTATTTTATTCGTCGCGCAATATACTGTCAAACTTGTTTGTATATGATTCGAGATCGCATACGCCAAAAATTGCAAAAAACAAACATTCAGAGATCAAGTAACGATACAAAACTTTTCGACGTTTAGAAACGAAAAATCATGATTTAATGGTTATTTTAACTTCGATTTTGATGATTTTTTACAGCTACACTCCTTGACCCTATATGAATACAATGAATGAATTTGATCTTCAATTTAAACTATTTACACTAGTGGATACAAAATCTTATGTTATACTTAATGAAAGCATAAATAAACTCTAAGTGTTAGTGAATCTATCTTTTTGATGGGATACGCATTCTACGAAACTAATTTCAACGATCCAACCGTCAAACTTGTTTGTATATGATTCGAGATTGCATACGCCAAAAATCGCAAAAAAAAAAACATTCATAGATTAAGTAATGATATAAAACTTTTCGACGGTTAGAAACCAAAAATCACTATTTAACGGTTATTTTAACTTCGATTTTGATGATTTTTTTACAGCTACACTCCTCGACCTTATATGAATACAATGAATGAATTCCATATTCAATTTAAACTATTTACACTAGTGGATACCACAAAATCTTATGTTGTACTTAATAAAAGTGTAAATAAACTCTAAGTGTTAGTGAATCTATCTTTTTGATGGAATACGCATTCTACGAAACTAATTTCAACGATCCAACCTTCAAACTTGTTTGTATATGGTTTGAGATCGCATACGCCAAAAATTGTAAAAAATAAACATTCAGAGATCAAGTAACGATACAAAACTTTTCGACGGTTAGAAACCAAAAATCACGATTTAACGGTTATTTTAAATTTACGGGGGAATATTGCCCGACGAATACATATATTTCGTCACACAAAGTATATTTGCGCAACGAAATGTTGTATTTGTCGCGCAAGTGTCTGAAACTTCAATTAAGGCACTTTTTTTCTTCAGGGTTTAGGTCTTAAATTAGAGTTTTTTGGGTTCTTAATTGGGGTTAGATTGAGGTCTTAAATTAGGGGAACAATTTTAGGCAGTGAGGTTAGATTAGGTTTTCTTAAATTATGGGTTAGATTTAGGGTGCTTCACTGGTGGTTAGATTAAGGTTCTTAAATTAGGATTTTTTTTAATTTCAAGTACAAGGTTCAAATTAGAATTTTTATTTTTATTTTTATTTTTAAATTTATGTACAGGGTTCTTAAATTAGGGATTTGTTAATGTTTTCCTGTGGTCTATGCATCCACAACATTGCACTTACACTTTTCGACATGCAACAATCCTTTTATATATTTATCTTTATATCTTATAATTCACCTTTTTAATTCTCTTTTATTACGATTAGATGAAATATATTTATATTTGTGGTTTTTATGTTGGAATTTAAGATATTGTAGAATGTGTTCTCTATTGTAGGTTTGAAAGAAAAAAATTGAATTACACTGTACATTTATGGAATAAGTCTTTAGAGATTTGCATTGTTGACTACCACGATTTCTTGATATATAATGGGGTATTAGCCTTTGTTGTTGCCTTATTAATATGATAGACTCGATTGCGTTGCTTGTTGAATTCGGCCTCCCAATTTTGAAGTTACATTTTTAGGAATGTCATGAATGGATTCTCTCTTGGGTCAGGCTATACTTAATTCACTAAAAAGGACAAAAAAAAAAAAGGAAATTTATATGTAAAATATGTTTTCAGGCAGATAGAGCAATGCCATGGTGATTAGGTATAACAAACCAATATGAACAAATTAAATCAAATGAAATATGTTTTTAAACTCCATTATTATTATTATTCAAATATGTGGGAACCCACATGATATAAGCAAATCTGGATTTTACTAGTAAATAATGATATGCTCTCTCTCACATTATTAGTTTGTTGTGAGGTCTTTATTTAAACATAAGGTAGTAAGGATATCCAAGGCACCTCACATTTGTTTGGTTTTAGGTTGTAAACTTGTAAGGATGTCCTTTATGCTAGTTTGTTCTTATAAGTTATAATTGATGGGTCTATATCCTATCTGAATTGATAAGTTTGTGTATAGTATATCAGTTTTAAGTTTTGTTTCTGCCAAACTTAAATTGGGTTTAGAATTAGGGTTTTTAAAATTCGTTTTAAATTTAAGTTCAAATTATTAGCATGTGTACGGTAAGTTAAATCTTTGTGTATGAAACAAATTGATTTCCAATTTTGTAGATGTCACACCTCATTAGAACCTGGAGGGCGATGACTTCTACACCTAGTCCGACGGCTACACCTAGTCCGACAACTACACCTACTACTGCCGCCACTGCTCCGGCAGAGATGGACCATAGGCCGGTCAATCTGGTTGACCCAGTTGGTCCTCCAATCCCACAGGCGCAGGCATTGTCGACTTCTTCGGTTGCGTTGCTTGTTAGCGCCCGATTCATGTTTGTCATGAAATCGAAATTGTGTATATTCCGTAATTCATGTTTGTTAATTTTTATATTTTTTTTTGTTAATTTATGTGTCATTTCTTAGTTACTGAAATGGGTTTCTCACGGAATTGAAACGGAAGTGTTGTGGAAGAGATTTGATGCTGATCACGAGGAAATGGCGAAAATGTTTAACTGGAAAATGAAAACCTTGGTAATTATCATGAAGCAATGTTTTTAGAGTCGTAGAAGTTTCGGTTGTGATTGTCAGAGTCTTACAAATGTCAATGTGGATGAAGTTATATGGAATTGTTTGCTATGGCAACTTATAATTCTTTGCCAAGCATGTTGCCAACAATGTCGAGAGCCTGTGTATACAAGCTCGAAAATTGGCCGTCTTGGATGGCAGTTGTCGCCATTTTTAGAAGTTTGTTGTGGTATTTGAAAACGCTCAAATGGGAAATATGTTCTAATTAGGAGAAAGGAAATAGTGGCCTCAAACAGAGAAGTAGCTATGATGCTCAATAAGTAACTTTCAAGAGAAATAGAGGAAGAAAATGTATGTGAATGTTAACTGATCAGTTTTGTTATTTTAGGTTCAATTTGTTAAGTTATGTCATGTAAGGATTAAAAAGTTGTCATCGTTCCGAACCTTTTATTAAACTGTTGTGATCATTGTGTTGTTTATGTTAATTTCAGGGTTTTGGGAAATGTTTTAATTATAGGGGAGGTTATGCTGAAATTTTAGTAGGATTTGTTATTAGTTTTGGGTTAATGATTTTTTTTTTCATCTATTTGCAGCGAAGAAAAACACCCTGGGACGTTGTCGGCAATTGAAGACGGCGAAGGTCACCCGGGTGTCCAACAGTCGTATCCCAATCGGATATGATGAGCGACATCGGGTAGCACCAACGGCGGAGCATCATAGTGCATTGGCCCACGACATTGGGCATGTCGTGCGGACCTTTTGCCCTATGCGGTAGAAGTCTTGGAAGACGATGCTTTTCATGTAAAATTTATATATTTATATTTATTACTGTCTTTTATTACTAATACTTTCAAAATATTTGTTTCATTGCAGACAAACTACAATTTGGAGGACATGGACGAGGACATGTTCGCGTACCTCAATCGGCTCTTCTCCGAACGCTACAAACAATGGAAGAGTGACCTGCACCAATGTTTCCATCAATTTGAAGATCCGCAGGTCGCTCTCGAGGAGGGTTGTCCGAAGGAGTTGGAGGACCGACAAGATAGTTGGGTTTGGCTTTGCGGTCATTTTCAGGAGCCGGGCTATGTGGTGCATTTTTAATTACGACTTCTTTCATTTTACTTTTTTTAATTTTTACTAATGTTTATTATTATTTTTTAAATTTTCTTTAAGTATTACAACTAATACGTTTATTTTTTGTATAACAGAAGAAGGCGAAGGTGAACAAGATCAATCAGGAGAAGAAGACTCTTCTCCACCATTCGGGTTCGAGGCCTTTCTCCTATAGGATGGAGGCGCAACGGAAGGTATATATTACATCTTTCATTTCCAATTTTAAAATGTCACTAATAATTTTTTTTTTCTTACTAACATTTTTCTTATCTTTTTCGATTTCAGGAGGGTTTAAAATTTTCGGAGATCGACGTCTTTGCTGACGTTTATGTTCGACCTGGGGATAAGTTGACCGAGTCCCTTCATGTAAGTAATTTCTTATGCATTCAACATTTATACTAATTATTTCAAATTGTTTTCTATTAATAATCCATGTTTTTTTTCACAGGCGACTATATATGGTGGAGAAGAGTCAGTTGGTGCTTCAAGAGTCCGTCTCCTAGCTTCCCTCGGACACGCCGATTGAGCATGTGGATCCCCCTGAGGATGTAGGGTTTCACATCGTGACAGAGACGTTAGACTAGACTTACGGTCAGAGGCCATGGACTTATTGTCGAGGGATGGGAAATGCCAGGCGGCGGAAGAGTAGAGCCTCGTCATCCTTGCAGTCAAAGGGCCAGGTTATGGCTTTGATGTAAGAAGTCGTTGGCCTGACGAGTGAGCTGGCATCATACAAGTCTCAAATGTCGATGCTTGTACAAGCCCTCGGTTACTTCGGAATACATATCCCCAGTTTTTCTGCACCATCGCCCTCACAGCCCTTCCACACTAGCAAGCACAGTAATCAGGCTCGTTGACCTCCGACCCCGTCCCCAACCAGCAGCAAGATCCTTCGAACGACATTCCTATAGATTTTTCCACTTTTTTTTCATAGTTTTGTTCCTGCTTTCTTTTATAACTTTATATTTGTACGTACATTTTTATTTATAATATAAATAAAAATTGGTTTTTTTATTCATTAATTTGCCTTTTTTTTTCTTTTTTTTTTTTGTCATTAGTATGAAATCTTTTACATTTTTTGTCACGCTAACTTTTCGAGATGAACTACTCACAAAGCGCACTTGTACCCTTTTATATCATACGACGAAAACCTTCGTTAGTATAACTTTAGTGCGACGAGTAGTAAAGCGTCACGCAATTTTTTTTTGCGCGACGAGTTTGAAATTGTTCGTCGTGCAATGTCTTTTTTCACGACCTTTGCTCGACAAAATACGCGCGACGATTTTCTGGTCACCATAATTTTTGTGCGACCTAATAATGATTTGCGGAACAAAATCTCCCCCATCGCACAAACTGTTTAATTTAGCAGTGCAACTAAAGCTCTCTGCCTTTACTTATTTCATCCCCTTTGCCTTGCTAAAAGATCACTTTGAAACCAACACCTTAGAACTCCAGGGAACCTTCCTTTAGACTCTAAGACCAATTAGAATTTGATTTGCTACCATCTCATTGTGTAATATCGATTTACCATTCAATACATAGGTTTATCTCTTTGGTTGAGATCCTTTACAAAGAAGCATCTTTAACTCAATCTGACAACCTTGAATCCAATCCGATAAGAGTTTTTATCAAATGTTTTAAGTTCATTTATGTATAAACTTGTTTTGTGATATTTAGTATTTTTAATATCAATTTCAGTTCTGTATTTACTACTTATGTTACTTACTGTCTTCACTTTTTTTTGTTGTGAATGATTGAAGTAGTGTATTTGAATATAACCAGTTTATATTCAATCCCATCTCAGTAGTTTCTAGTCTAATACTGAGAAATAATTAAAGCTTTTAACATGCAAGGCATCAGAAAGAAGTTTTATTTACTTGTGGCGCAAGTATCACATATACATAAATCTATTGTAAATACAACATATTATTTTGTTTTATGTCAGAAGCCAACGGTGGCATGCCTTACTAACAACAAATCAGAGGATTCACTAAGCCTCTTTGAAGGCCAAAGAGTGAAGGCTATAAAAACTGAGAAACAAATTACTCAATGAGCCATCGTGTTTGTTTTTCACGAGAACAAAAACTTTTACTGCGTGAAGAAATGAAATTTGTAGAGCATGTAGAGTTTTTCATGTCTCCAAGGTTGAGATAAAAATACAATAATTATGTTGTCATATTGTAAATTTGGACCATTGATTTTGTATTAATATACGTTATATATGCTCACAGTATGTAAAGTAATCACCTGTCTAGTTTGTAGTATATATAGAAGATCGAAATAACATTATCATATTATATGCGAGTGTGTTTCCTTATTTTTATTTCCCTTTGTATTACATGGTCCATACTTGAGGCACCTAACGGAGCATTATGTAAACATGCATCGCCAGGTGTTCATAATGTCGAGGTTGATATGGAAAAAGGTGAAATAAAGGCAAAGGAGTTTTCAACCCAACAAAAATTCAGAAACGGCTAGAGAAACTTTGTAAGAAAAAGATCGAGTTGGTATCACCCAAAATTCAGATCAAGGAGAGCACATAATAGAGAAAAAAGTAGTGAAGGAAACCAAAGAGGTGGTGCTCTCTCTCACCCATATACTTCAAATATTTTATTGCTTAATATGGTTACCACTGCTTAACAATCCAGGTGAATTATTTGATTGTCATCAATTACATTTCATTGATAGTCTGTTTAATCAACAGTCATGGCGGGTTCTTTTCCTTAAAAGTTGGCGTTTAGTTTCCACTTTACTTTTTATTTATTGTTTAATCAGTACACTAGTATAGACATGTGCCAAAGTTAAATATACAAGATACATTGTAGGTGATATTTTTGAGTGCTTAGTTGCTAATCAATTCTTAGGTGTGTTTAAATCCCACATAGAACTCTTAAGAAGCCTCACATAGTAGTTTAACAGAGTTTAGACCGCTCCATGATTGCCAATTTGTTTTGAGTTAGATGTTCTAAATCTGTTATAATGTTGAGCAGGCCAGCATACTTACACGATATCCCATGTCATATAATGAGTTATGAGTGTGAGAAACCTTTCATATAATAGTTTACACATGGATATAGGCCCTATTTTTTAAATTTTCAATAAGCTATAATCGATTAAATGAATGCATTAGAATAACCAATTCTGTCCTTTTATTCCGAAGGCAATTTCACGGACAATAGTAGTGAAGGTTCACATGCATTGCGACAAATGTGAGTAAGATTTGAAGAAGTTAATAAAGAACAAAGGTATAATTTCCAAAGTTTGTTTGTGTATAATTTAGGGTTTTTTTTTCTTCTAAAGAACATATATATATATATATATATATATATATATCAATGATGTATGTAGGTATTCACAATGTAAAACTGACATGAAAGCTCAAACTCTAACAGTGGAAGGAACAATCGAGCCTGAAAAACTAATATCGTATTTGTGAAAGAAAAAAAAAAGGTGCACAAACATGCAGAACTTGTGCCCTCGAAACCACAGAAAAAGGAAGAAACAAAAGAGAAGGAGAAGGGTTCCCCAAAACCACCAGAGAAGGAGGAAAAGAAGGAGAGAAGGGAGGAGAAGAAAGACGGTAATCAATTACCAAGGTTATAGAAGTTAAGGAAGAGGTAAAGGTGGTGGAGGTTAAAACAAAAGAGATGTTGTTGCTCCCAAACCACAGAAAAAGGAAGAAACAAAAGAAAGACGGTAATCAATTACCAAGGCTCCATATTTCATTCACTATGTTTATGCTCCCAAACCTTTAGCAATGGAAATCCAAATGCTTGTTTTCTAATGTGAATAGGTGAGGGTAGAGTGTATATGTATACCTGTACTCCGGATTTGTTGTTTGGGACTAATTTCTTTATATTTGGCTGCTTGAATTGAAGAAGAGATGTTGCGTATATGGGGAAAAGCAATTTCGCACCAGATTGTAAGAAAGTATATGATAAAGAAACTTAATGTGGATACTATGAACAAAGATGAGGCACTTTGTGTCTCATGCTGGAAATCTTACAAAATAGATTTCAACTTAAGTGGTTTCACTTCTAATTGCATTAATTTTCTTCTGTATAAAACTCCACCTTTGTTGGACTCAATATATATATATATAGGTCATGTGATTAAGTTAAGAACAATATCGATATTGACTAGTACTGGTCCACTAGTCTCTCTTTAAAACTCTTAACATTAAGTAACACAACATAAAATGCACATCTTGCGCATATAAATCTCAAAGGTATAAACACTAGTGACTATACTATAGACAATATATCCGTTGCCTTATTTTTCAAACTCCTATATATCATCACCTTTTAGTTAAAAGACTATAAACTGCATACCACAACCATACCACAGAGAAATAACTATACATAGTATCCACATTAATTTCTTGTAATGAGATACAAAGTGCCCTGACGGAATTTTTTTAGGGGTGAAAACTTGTGTGAAATCAAGTGCCCTAAATCATAACATAAAATCAACCTGAATCAACAAACATATAAACTAGTCTTATCAATTAAGCCTCGTGAATTAATAGGTAGTTTTGGTTAGTTTATCGCAGCCTTACCCTCCATGGAAGCTCATGCTGCTGTGTGAGGTTCGCACTGGTATTCGCTGACTTTGCGACTTAGGTTGGAGAGAAGCCAAATTAGCTAATTCCTGAGATTAGGGTTTATTCTGAAATTGGTTGGTTTGATTTCCCTTGTCTGATGTTTGAGTGAAGTGCGTCCTCTTTAACGAGGCCACACTTGCAACCTTTCCCATGTATTTGTTATTATGAATGAATCAAATTTAATCTTGCAATAAGAAAAAGGAATTCAAGTATCTTTTCTTTTTTCTTATTGTTCAATAATATTATCATAACAAAGCATTTCCTAGTCTTTAATGTCTATCTGAATTAATTTCTTAAAGAAAAGTACTCCTTAAATATGTACGAACCATATAAACTAAGGATTAATTCTTGAATGAAAGAACCTCTCAGATAATCAGGAATACATTTTAAGAAATGATAGAAAACTGAGAACAACTAAAAAAAACCCTCTTATTATATACAGTGCAAGAGACTAGCTAGCTAGGACGATTTGGTTAGAAAATTGATTATCTGATTATGTGCGTTAAGTGGCCTGATCATGTGAGAGCTTTCTTTAGTAGGTTTTGGTCGTTTCTTTCTTTTTGGTGGAAGATAGGAGAGATATATTGGGGAGAGAGAGGGAGAGAGAGAGAGAGAGAGAGATCCAATTATATAAATTCATGTTTTTAATATTAGTTTCACATGACCAAATATCATATAATTGTATAGCTTTCGAGTGGAAAGCATGTTTTCTATAGGTATATACAAGCATCCTACACATGGACAAGGCACAAGTTAATCATCATTTTTATAACAAATCTCTAAGGATTAATATTAGCAGAAAATATTACCTGATTAATAATTTATATAATAAAGATTTTTTTATCAAAGCTTAAGTTGGAGGTTGTGATACTTATCACAAAAATTATTTATCAGTAATATCATTCTGACAATTATTTTATCAAATTCAAATTAAGCTAAAATATTCTCTGAAACCATTTCTAATTAAGAAAAGTCATGAGTTTCAAAATTCAAACTTCCATAAACATTCCATGGAGATGATCATCAGTACAAGACAATATTAAAAAGCAATTCAAATTAGGAACCAAAATGAAGTTACGACAGGATAGAAAAAAGAAATTAAGCAAGAAAAATAATTGTCCAAGGTTGGGAATGGGAGTGATGATATTAATGTAAAGATCGATTCTCTGACCTTGATTGACCTGACCTATAGCTAGCAAAAACTATCAATAAGGCGGCCGCGCAGCAGAGTTTCCTCCCCAACCATCAACCTGCAGCTGATGAGTCATGTTATTGAGTGGCAGATTAAAGAAGGGAAGCCCCGAAGATGGATCTGGGAAGGGGTTGGTTGCGCCTCCGCCACCGCTGCCTTCACCACCGCCTCCGCCACCTGAGGACTGTGGCAAAGGCTGCTGCATCTGCATCTGCTCCTCTTCCTCCAAGGGCAATCTCTCATAAGCCACGTTGGTAAAGGATGAGGCTATGACAATAACAGGTCCAGATGCTATTAGTGCTCCCACAACATTTCCGCCCACAACCTGGCCTTGTCCTCCAGCCAAAAATATTGTGAGGCTGGTGGCTCCAGGCGGCGCAGGTGGTGGCAGAAATGAGCCTGTTAATGACAGAATCTCAAATCTGCCGTGCAGCGTGACAACTGCTCCAGCTGCAGTCGGCTGGCGCAAGCTCACGTTGGTCACCATTCCACTCCCACTCAAAACACAAATCCCTCGCTGTCTTTTCCTCGCGTAGGTGCCAACGGAATCAAACACATCACAACCACTGGTGACTTCCAAAATATGTGCTCTTAGGGTGTTTGCGCTCTCACGAGTTATGATCACCGGGGGCTTGGGCTTGTTTCTAGACCCTGGGGGTCGACCTCTGGAGCGTCGGCCCCCAGAGTCACCGGAACCAGAATTTGGGGTCACCAGGTCAAGCCCTTGATGATGAGGATTGTCATCATCAACATCATTTTGGTGGTGGTCAGAGGAGAAAAGATTGTTGCGGTTGGGGGTGGTGAGGTCATCTTCGGAGTCCGGTGGTCTTTGGAGGTGGAGATCAGGGAGTTGGAGCTGCTGATGAACAAACCGAGATGCTGAACCCAAGTCTAAGCCAGCCATACACAGAGAGCTAAAGAGAACAGAAAACAAGAAAAATATAGTAAAATATATGTATAAATTTTAATATAGCAAGGTTCAATATTTTATGGGTTTTTGGACAAAGGAGAGCCCCATAATTTCAAACCCTAGAGCGAATAGAAAACAAAGGGGATCGAGTGCAGAGAAAGGGAAGGGTATTAGTTGAGGAGAGAGGTGCAAGGAGGAGGAGAGAGATATCATAAAGTGGCAAACGCAGCATTCTCAACATCTAAAGTACATAAATATAAAATGTATATGCTTATAAAATAGCAGAGATAAAATATTTCACTTCTTTAGTAACTTTTACTTTTTTAAATGTGGGAATTGAATTTTCTATGTTGACACTGAATGTGCTTGAAATTGAATACTCGAATATGCTGAAACATTAGTTATTGTAAAGAGGAATAACATTTTATGACCATATGTATTAGTTGATAAGTTGTTACATAATCAATTATTATACATGTAATAATTGTGTTATCAAGTGTTATTCTATTTAAACTAATCTAAAATACAATGGTGAGAGAGAATTCAAACTCAAATGAGATGAATTGGGAAATCAATCATGCTTATACACTCTGGTTCAGGTTCGATTACCACCGATCCCCCCTCCCCTCTTTTAACAACTAACTATCTAAGAATTGATGTGCTTAAAAAATAGCACGCAGTGTGATCATTGCGACAATATGTACATAAGAATTGATATGTATTATTTTACATTAATTATGATGATAAATTTTAACAAAAATAAATAATTCAAAAACTTCTCCATTTCTACGAAGTATTCTTGAGACCAAAAAAGAAACCCTAGCCATAAGGGAAGGAGGATCCTCCTCCCCATGGCGTACCTTCTTCTCCTTCTTTAGTCTTTTGTGGTGATTCCATCTGAGTTATACTCAAGTTTTAGTATTTTATCATAATTTCTAACGCGCAATATACACGATATTTATTAATGAGAGAAATACGTACAAATCAATGAGGATATGGTGCATTTAAACGTGCTCCTTATTCAATGATCAATCCAATCACTCTCTTAAAAACTCTCTCCAAAATTTATTTTCTCTTTGTTATAACTGCTTTTGGAGGAGTTCGTTGCTATCTACTTAAGTATTTTTTGCCATCTTCACCTATATTAGCTAGCTACTATATGTGCGTAAATGTACCGCTAGAGATCATGTTTTCCGCAGATCCGCCCATTATTCCACAATGATTTCCATGAGTCTAATAGTGGCTTTGCTTCGTGTAGTGTCGGTGATTATCATGATTTAGGCTTGTGGGTTTGTCGTAATTTGGTGATTTGAGTTGTAATGTTGACACGGTTGATCCGTTGATATAATTTTAATATATGTTGAAATTGAATTCTTTTGTTTACTTGATAAATAATACCCAAAAAAAAAAAAAAACTAACCGTAGCCGTTTTCGTTGTCATGTTTTCATGAATTGTTAAATTAAAGGGAGTTTTAACGAAAAGCTCTCGGTACTGTTTACTTTTAACGAAAAACCATTTTTTTACCTTTACCTGACACTATTCACTACATCTTTAAGAAGGGCTTTTCGTTAAAAGGAAACTTTTCATGAACTTTTCATTAGTTTTCTTAAATTAAAAGAAGTCTAGTGATTTTTCCCAATATTAAAAGAAGTATAAGTTCCGATACTGCCCATTGATTAGCAGGGAAAAAAAACTGTTACAAACATAATTTTGTTCATAAAATATGTTACCAAATGATGTTGGATCAACTAGCTAGTGTCGCTTTCTTTAAACATTACTCAATATTTACTTGGGATTATACAGTTTAATTAAGTACTACCTTTCTGAAAGAAAAAAAAAAACAAAAATCATTCTATTGGCCAAACCTTTCTAACAAGTTTCTTTAATTAAATGTTGGAGCATAGATGATGTTGAATCTAAAGAATCTACTCTTTGATAGATATCCTTGGCAACTAATCCTCTTGATAGTTCGATAGTAGCATCTAAATGTGCAAATATCGTGGGCGGAGTAGGATCTGTCAAATCGTCTGCAGGTACATAAACTGCTTGAATAGAAGTTATAAGCCTCTTTTTGGTAGAAGTAGTTTTTTCTTGTAAAGTACCCATTTCAGTACTAAGGGTGGGTTGATAACCCACATCAGAAGGCATTCTACGCAATAAAGCAGCTAATTAAATATTTGTTTAAATAGCTTTATGTGTTTGAAAGCTTTCTGAAAAATCTTATTCAAAGGGATATAATAAAGGTGGACAGAAATGTAGATATATCAAGACCTCCCTCTCCCTCTTAAGATCTTCCTTACGAGATCTAACATTCGTAGACACAATTTAGTATGTTTACACAGGAGAACAGTATATATGGGATCAATTAGCACCCTAGTCAATCTTTTTTTTTTCTTATAAATTTATTATTATTAAAGAGATGAGTGTGTTCAAAACTATTACAATAATTTGGAGGAGGAGAAGATCAATATACAAATTGTATGTGAATCCGCATACGTTTTCATTCATGTGTTAGTAAATACATGAAAAGTCAATTATAATAATATAATAATTGTTTCTTAGTAAATGCATAAGAAAATCACTAGTTTTATGTAACGTGTAAATAGATATATTGTCAAAGATAATAAAATACTCCACAAAAACTCAGGACTATTTTTTTTCCTTTCCTCTCATGTTTAGGATCTACTATAACAAGAAACACAATTAGGAGTACCCTTCATCTCATCCTAGTTCATGTAACTTGAACTTACTAAGGTTTTTGGGAGACCGATATAAATATATGATGAAGTGTCTTAAGCCAATGCTTTCCTTTCCTTAAAATTTGGCCCCCTCCTTTATATCTTTTAATAGAATATTTAGAGTTCATCATCCATGTGCATGGCCAGTATGTTAATCATATAAGAGGGGCTTCAGAGAAATTAAATATTCATATTCATATAGGAAAAAGCATGCATTGAGTTAAACTTGAGATGTGTATTTAATTGTATTAAAAATATGAGAGATTAATTAAATATTCTTTTAAGTTGCTGCGCTCGAATTTTATGTTTAATTTTCGTATTTTTATATTTTTAAACATTTGTGTTATGTTGGATAAAGCAGAATGGTATCCTGTGTTGGATAAAGGTTCAATATTGTATATGTAATTTGCTATTGTACATCCAAGAGGATTTTCTCTAGATTTTTTTTTGATGATCCTGAAAATTCTTAAATCATGATCGTTTATCGTATATTGTGCAGTCAGCTTTCGTCAGGTACTATTTATATTTAATTTTAAATAAAAATATTTAAAATAGTTTCTAACCGCACAATATACGATAAACGGACACGATTTGAGAATTCTCACGATTCTCACAAAGAGAATCCAGAGACATACTCATTCATTCTTACATGGCTTGGTGCTAGCTAGGTAACTACTTGTATAAAGTGTCTATCACATCGCAACCCATTTTATATACCATCCATTTGTGGTGCACCAGTAGTCATGATGGTTTCATAGAATCGAAGAATATCATGGGTCTCTCATGAGTACCTTAAAATTTTTGGAGTGTGATATTCACATAATTTTTTTTTTTATTTCTCACACTTTTTTTTTAATTTTTGACCTTCCGATCGGATGAATTGAAGAATATTAATAAGAAGTGTGCAAGAAATAAAAAAAAGATGTATGATTAGCATATCGCAACTTTCAACTCAACAAAGATATGCCTAATTTTTATTTTAGATCATCTCTTCTTCTTCTTTTTTTCCTTCGAGATTTCTTTAGTCTTAGTTCTGTAATAATTTTGTTTAAATAATAACTAATACAGAATGCTATACTTTGTCCGTGGCTAATTCAGTTTCAATAGTTTTTTTTTGGCCAAAACACAATGAAAGGCCTCGTTTGATTAAATGACTGGATTGAAATAATAATCCTATAAATTTAAGGTATTTTGAAGGTCAAGAAGACATTTTCATTATGAGAGAATTGAAGGAATATTAGACCAAAAAAAAAAAATTCTCTCTTCTAATCAGATCTCATTTTAGAGAGAATTAGAATGGAATAAACCCTAATCCTCTAACAATGAAAGGCCTCGAAGATCATGCAGTTAAGCATCACATGAAGTGGCTGCATATCTTTCCAGGGTGAACGATGTGTTCTAATGGATACATTCGATTATAATAAAATCTAATATCAGTCTACCATTTAGAAAAAGAAAAAAAAATAGAGGCTATTATTCAGCATGAACACAAAATGCCACGACAATAAAACGACCTACTAACTAAAATCTTTTGTTCAATTATCTAATCCAAATTATCAACATCACCATCACAGGAATAGTGCATGAAAGGATTGAAGGAACTTTTATTTTTTGTTTCGTTGAACTTTCAGAAAACAAAAATTATTAAAAAAATAAGAGTAAAGCATGTATTATAGAATTGGCTAATATGTTTGGTTGGTGAAAACCTGAGAGCAAATAAAAGATAATACTTGCATTCATGGGAATGCACATATTTTATTTTTTGTGAATAATGTATTTTCATAGTATAAGTTCTATAATTAGAATTATTCAATTTCTCCTTCATCATTTGAAATCATCTATACAAAAAATTCATTTGAATAGAAGATCATTTATGCATCCAAAAGTTTGTAACAAATGCACAAAGTGAGTCCAAGAAACATATTCATGATGAATCATTCCCTTATTTGATACATTTGAATGATTCAACAATTTATGAATCGAATGATGATTTTTTGTCTATAGAAATGATTTTCAAATGAAAATTAAGAAATTGAACAGTTTTGATCATAAAACTTATATACTAGGAGTGCAATTTGGTTTGGGTCAGCTTGAATCCGTTCATGTCCAACCCGATTTCAAACCCAATTGGGCGGGTTAGAAAGAAGAAAAACTCGCCCAAACCCAACCCAACCTCAACCCGATCATTTATTGGGTTGGGTTGGATTGATGTCTTGCCCGCCCATGTCAATCCAAACCCAACCCTATTTTGAGCTTGAATCCTCTCATGCACATATTATACATCCTGCTTCATATTATATAAATTATGTGTAATTTGGAATGACTATACTTGAAGTTTATTGTTAGTTTTTATATGGATAATGAATGATAGTGTCACTTTTACATTTCTTTTGGTTGAAGATTTCGTATATGTCTTGATTTAATTTCAATTTTGCATGGTTGAAACATTCAAAATAGTCTCCAAGTTGTTCGCTTTATCTTTTGTGTGGTTGATGATGAGCAAATGAAATTTTAACTAATATTAATGTTGTTTGGTTCAGAATTTGAAAAAATCATGCAAAACAATGTGTTATAAGATTGAATTCGATAAAGTTAGGCGAATCCGAACCCAACTTGAAAAAACCTGAACTCAATTAAAACCCGAACTTGACTAAACCCTAACCCAACCCAAACCCAAACTGTGGAAGGTCAATCCGAGTTGCATCCTATTATATATTGTAAAGATACTTTATTAGCAAAGAATGAAATATGTGTTGAAAATATGTAAATATTATCTTAAATAAAATTAACTTTTTTCTCGTCGAAAAAGGATAAAATTTTCATTTGAGTCCAAGATTTTGGTAAGTACTCCCCATGAATTTCGGGCAACAAGGCCTACAGGTTCCAAAAGCTGTCATAAAAGTAACACCAAATAAAAGCTATGCATTTGGCACTGTAAAATAAAAGCACACATTAAACGCAGTGAGTAAAACACAGACAATCGATATATAATAATAATAATATAAGAAAAATAACAAATAATAAGCCATATGTATGAACGAAGGGGTTGCCCTAACCTAAAGGACGAAAACCCTACCTTGGATTTTGCTCATCGAATCCCATCTATCCTTGGATGCGAGATTTGACCAATCCTCTTATATCATTTCTGTCCACATCATATTTCACCATCATTCTTTCTTTCACTCCCCAATTCGCAAGGTCATCTTTGTTTATTTGTCGACGAGCTTGACCATACATACATACATACATACATACATACATACATTTGTCATACGTATCAACGTGTAAGAATGTCTAGGGACAGTTTTATGGATATTGACAATTAGTATTATTCAAAGCTTGCTTCATACGGAAAGCAAATGTTATTATCAAAGAAGTAAGATAATTAAGTCAATAATTATAAGCTTCAATTGACCAATCAAATGACCTAAAGCTAACTTTGCACATTGAATACCAAAATGACCCATCAACACTCAATTAAGATGGCTAATCGATTTGGGAGGAGCCTATTAGTCTTATTAGCTCTAATCTTGTAGAATGGGGTGCAAAGGGTAAGATTTTCCATTTTCACAAAAGCAAACATTTTTGTTGAGGGAAATTCACGTCTCAAGTGTTTTGTATGTTGATAGCGTGTTTTTATGACCAGAACATCATCGTTTTAAGTTGTCCAACATAAATTATAATCTTTAAATGGTTTTATTGACTCTGATCAAACACCCTACCAATAAATTATAATAATCATCCATTAA
The DNA here is from genome assembly GCA_036320875.1 of Cotoneaster glaucophyllus. Taxonomy (NCBI): domain Eukaryota; kingdom Viridiplantae; phylum Streptophyta; class Magnoliopsida; order Rosales; family Rosaceae; genus Cotoneaster; species Cotoneaster glaucophyllus. The sequence goes on from CM070070.1 coordinate 8,128,286, forward strand.
ATAAATGGTCATGTGTTTTAGGTGTGAAATGATGCTCCAAAAACCTCTTTAACTGTGTAAGACTTGGCTCATTATACACTTGTCATGGTTTAATAATGAGATAATTGGAGCGATAGTCCTTGATTTTTAGTACAATTAGAGCTTTGGTCTGTGAATTAAAAATTTGTGAGTTTTGGTCGCTGAACTTGTTATAATGTGTATTAATTATCGGTTTGGCTAATTGCGTTAGAATTTTTATCCACTTTTTGTGCTTTCCAAACCCTTTATTTTGAATGAAAATTCTTACGGAGTTAGCTAAAAAAAATTATAACTCTATATTATAATAAATTCAGAGATCAATAATTACGAATTTTTAATGTAAGAATCCAAGATACAATTGGGCCAGAATCCGTGGTATCGCCCCAGTTTGCTCTTTAATAATCTGTGTCCAACTTTGACTATTTCAAAAGATGATTAAGCACTTAGCATCATTTTACAATTGTTTAAGGGCAAGTGCTCCTTGTGGAACCTAATGACATGCAATTTGTCGTTGTATGAATTAAAATATTGACAACTTTCATTGATTATCTCAACAACGACAATATCATCGACCAATCAAAACGTGTCTACGGACACAAGAAAAGTAATTAACAGTACCCTAATGTCTCATCAAATCGGGGTCCCACCACGTTGTGATTAAGACTATTATATTTCCAACCTAATCTTGTCATATGAAATATATAATGTTGTGGGATTGTCAATTAGATCATACTTGGAAGGCAATTAGATCATGGCTCCACCAAACCTTTGTGCGCATTTTAAGCAATTCGAAGGTTAATGCTTCTTCGGTGCAAGTTGGATTGAATATTCCAATTCGAAATGAAAATTTATGTTCTGAGTTCCAACATTTTGAATTCCGAACATTTTTTAAAAGATTTAGACGGCAATTGAAACGTATATATCTGCTTTGAAATTATGAAAATTCTAATCCAAAATTTCTCAAACTAAGTGACAATTCATAAATTGTCAGGAAAAATGAGAAATTTAAAAGGGTAGGAGGTTCCAACAAAATTTAACAAAAAAAGAAGTGTTCTTTGCAACAAGAGGCACGAGAAACACACAACAAAACCAATTTCATTCCGATTGAAGTGAATTAGTAAACAACTTATATGGACTCAACATCATTCCTACTCCGATTTCAGACAGTTTTAGTAAACAACTTCAACAAGAATCTGATTCTGATTCCACCTCATTTCAATTCCTCCTCAATCCAATTTCTCCTCAATTCAATTCATTTTAATTTGATTACGGATTAGTAAACGCGCCATTAAGTTAGTGAATTATGCCAAAAGGGTATGGGCATCTTCTAATGTTCAAGTTTTCCTGAAATGTGAGCAGAAATAATTATCTCCCTTCTCTAAAAATTGAAAAGATTTCGTGAATTCTATGTTTCTGATAATCAGTCGTCAAGGATAACTCTGCAAAATGCACTGCCCATCAACCAAGTGCTAAACGAGTTAGATGGGGAGGTCTAGAGATAAATAAAGCCAACTGATGGATACCATTCCCGAATCTGAACTACCAATTATAAGGTTAAATGAAAAAAAATCACTTTCATATCTGAGTCAGTGAGCAATAAAAGCAAAATTGCCTTTCTAATCTGTCACAGAAAACCAAAACTATAACCTAGAGAGTATTAACCAAATGACTCATTCTCTCTCTTACCTTCTCTCTTATTCAGTTAAATTTATGCCACAACAGCTTTTAAATAAGGTTTTTTAGTTAAAATAATTCCTGAGATTTCTCTAACTCCTCATTTTGATCCCTGATATTTGAAATCAATAGAAGTGGGTCATGAGATTGTCCACCATCAATCATTTCGGTCATTAAAAATTATGTTAAATAAGGTTCAAAATGACAAAATTACCCTCAATTTAATAAACAATATGCCAAAATGATTTGACAAAAAATGAGGGTATTTTTTGTCATTTTATCCTTATTTTATGGAGATTTTTCACAGAATAACCAAAATGATTGATTGTAGACAAACTCAGGGACCAATTCTATCGATTTCAAATCTCAGGGACCAAAGTGAGGAGTTATGCAAATCTCAGACAATTTTGGCTAAAAAAATATTTCAATAATTAAAAGTATTTTGATACCGTTGATCAAAAATTAGGTTCAAATCTCGTAGACATCGAATTTGATACCAAATTAGGTTACCCATTGTGTATCTTAGCCGAACTCCTCTTCCCTTAGTGTAAAAATATCAATGTACTCAAAAGAAATTATAAAATGTTGCAGTCCTATTAGATTAGAAATGGGATTGTATAAATCCTAGTAGATCTAGGGATATCTCGTATATTCCTATTAGGAGTTGATTACCTATTCAGAGTTGTAATCCTAAAAGGGAAAGGAATTAACCTTCTACTATAAATAAAGGCACAATGGGGTGGAATAGAACACACCTCACAATTACACATCTCTCTCTTGCTCTCTCTATGCCGCACCTTCCTTCTCTCTGACCTTCATAATTGTTTAGTAAATTATGCCAACAACACGTTATCAGCACGTTCTTGACGCTGCGCTAAAGAGAGTTTGATCTTTAATCAGGGGAGTATTATGTTTTAATTATTATTTTTATGATTAATTTATTATTTCATTAAATTGATTTACATGCTACTGATTCAATTTAATTTTTCTATGTTGAACGTGATACAACGCGTTGGAGATGCAATTTCGGCTTTCCGAGAAGGATCTTCTACAAATTCAAAGGCTTTTGTTGTTTTCTGGCAATCAGGTACGCTTAAAATAAAGGAAGATATTTGAAATGACCTTGAAGCATGAAAACATTCCCCATGATGCATGAACCCCCCTATGTTTGTATTTTCCTTTCGATATATATATTGTATATGTTTTTATTTTGTCAATATATATATTTGTTTCATGCATCGCATAATTAAATTGTTATGTGGATTATGTGAGTCAAAGTATCAAATTAAATTAGAAGCAAATTTAGGGTTTCCTAATTTAGGAATCCTAAACCTTATGGGATTTCAAAAAAAAAAAAAAAAAAAAAGAAAAGGAAACTGGACATGGTGCTGCACACTTTGATAGGCTTGAAGCCCTGTGCCCACCTGCACCATTGGCTCGAAGCCATTCAATCAACCCAGTTGGCTGGGTTCCCTTCCCGACACTCACGCTGCAACCTTTTATGGTTGCTGGGCATGAGCCACAGCCATGGGCATGCAGCCCCGGTTCTCGGCTCACAACCATTCAATCAACCCAGTAAGCTGTTATGCTTATTGGGCCTTGTAGCAGCCCCGACCTGCCACACATGCAACCAGCCCGTTAAGGCTAGGTTCATGTGCCGTAACCCACAGGCCAGCAAACCTGTTAAGCATTGTTCCTATGCCTAACCCCCCTGGCCCAACACGTCAGCCTTCATGGCTGGGCTTACACCCCCTAACATGTGGCCTACAGCCCACATTCACGGCACCCAACCCTATCCTTAAGGCTATGTTATTTTCGACCCGATAATATTATTCCAAAATTAATTTACTTCTACAATCAACCTCGTTTGGTCTCAATTTATTGAATTAATTAAAAGTAACATGCAGTCCATTAATCCGAAAATGAATCCAAAATTATTGACCTGAATATCACTTTTTGGACATTAACTATTCAATAATTTATTTTTGTACTTTGAACCGTTGACATACTTTCGTAGTAACAAAGCTCGCACACTTAAGTTCCCGAAGAAACTCAAATCCACTACACTTAGTTGTATATTGCATTATGTGTTCTTGCAGGAACCTCTTTTTTATGAACTAAATGTTCATAAACTAATTTGAACCTGTAGTTTCAAATTTAGTGCCTTTGAAACCCGAAGTTTTCATAAAACAATACACCCATGAAAACCCGACGTTTTTCATGAAAATCATGTCTTAGAACTCGAATGTTCTAACTTTGATGCTTATGGATGATTCATTCCCATAGCACCCATCACAATCTTGTTCCCTCAAATTCAGTGGATTGTCGAACCGTCACAAGTTCGATTTCCCTTATTTGGACGTTTCTAGTAGAAACCACTTTATGTAGGGTACAAGACGTGAATCTCCACTTGACTATCAAGAAGCTGAGAAACCATTGAAGCCAAAAATGGAAAGGAAGAGCTGAATAAGCTTCCGCCATGATCTTCATTCGAAGACTTATGCCCGAAGCATTATCAACGGAAGTACCTCCTGAACGAGGATTCCATGGCTCATTGGTTCGCTCATATGGACCGTCTAATCATGAAAGACATTGCCTGAAGTACACCATGATTACGTTCATAAATGAGTACAATTCTGAAGTTTATAAATCCGATCAAATTTTGACTGGAGAATACTTTTTCTCGTCCTTCCAAGTTTCTAACTAGCTTCTGAAGCAACAATGTAGAAAGCATAAGTTTACCAAATTCCCAAATCTGATTACTACCAGAAACATGAAAGAACGGTGTAGACCTAGTTCAGCTGGAGTCTACCGAATGGCGTGACCCAATTCGGTCAAAGCCTAACTGAATGGTGATGCACTGCTTCGGCAGGAATACACCGAATGGCAAACTTTCTCACAATCCAATTTTGAGTTTGTTTTTACAACATATGGTAGAATTAGGGCCTGCCAAGGTATGTCATCATGCCCGAAGTATGATCCTTGGTACCTAAGACCTAAAACTTCAAGAATAAGGGATAGTATTCCCAAACCTTAACCCTGTAGAATCTACTTTCGTCTCGATGGAATAGATAATTGGTTATGCATCTGCTCGTGCCCCTACCAAAGTTGTTGATGAGTACCATTCTAGTAGTCAATATGTGAGACTAATTTTGCTCCACCGAACATCGTTGAAAAAGTAGAATTGTGACATGGATAGCCTTGTAGGCCGAATCCCCTTAGTAAATCATTTAACTTTGTGAACATTTTCCTATGTTCTTGGATTCAAGTTTGGTGTATGTTTTACTTATGGATAATCTTATTGATATTGTCCTCGAATATGAGTTAATTGAATAATGTTTCTTAATACATGTGACCTAATTCAATTAAACACGTGAGAAACGTGGGAAAGTTAGTTGTCTGGACGAATGCGTACTATGCACACTAACTTTATGAGATGAATGAAATAGTACGATATCATGCACGCCTTACGGCGCAAGGTTTCTCTTAAACGTCCTGTGATTGATAGCAAGACTATGAAATATGGTTAGTGTTTCTCTATGGGGATATAAATACAGAGAGTTACATGTAAGTTCCCGAAGAATTACATGGACTGGTTCAAATAGTTCCAAAACCACGGAACACCCTCTTAACTTGTTTGAGGCGTTCACTTGCAATCTGACGGATGTGGTATACCCGTCTAAGTGATTATTTGATCAGTCAGGGATGAATTATGCCCTTGCATGTTAAACTATGAAGTCTTATTCCGAATTGCTAGAGTTACAGTTTATGTCGTTCACACAAATCTCACTAAGACTCCGAAAGAGCTTGAGAAAACTGCCTCGTACCTGAAGATGGAATTTGAGATGAAAGATCTTGGGAAAACTCGTTTATGCATTGACCTGAAGTTCAAAGCATTGTTCTGATGGTATTCTGGTCTACCAGTCGAACTACACCCCGAAAGTGTCACTTTTGAGTATACCCATGATCGTCCATATATGCAAATGAGACCCTTGAAGAGGTTATGGAATCCGAAATTCCATATTTAAGTTCAACTTTGCGCTTCATTGTACTTAGCTCATTGTATTTAGACAGGACATCTCCTTCATTGCTGATCTATTGGTAAAGATACAGCATCGCGCCTACACTCAACCACTGAATTGGTATTAAAGACGTACCCTGAAGGTACAACGAATTTGGGCAAATCAAATCCCAACGCATCTTGAGCGGATCCAACACCTTGATCCTCAGACTTATCAAACCTGCACAAGGCAAAATCCCCAAATGGTTATGTCTTTACCGTTAGGGATATCGCAATATCTTGGAGATTCATGATATAACCTTAGTTGCGAAATCTTCGAATCATTGCAAGACTCACCTCACTATTCGAAGCACTTGCTATTTTTCATCCATCGTTGAGTCCCAACGACGATCCATAAAGACTATGCCATATGTATCAACCCGACCAAGCCATGATACATCAACGAAGACAACACCAAGATATATTGCGTCTGCATCTACATCAGTAAAACATCAGGAGATTGAAGTCATGCAAGCCAATCCCAGACAACCTTGCCGACCTCTACACTACATCACTGCCGAAGTCAACCTTCCAGAAGCTTGTCCTAGGTATTGGTATGCCAAACTATTCATATGCAATGCTTGTAGTTCTCATTTGGAAGTTATGTCAAACTCAGTGGGAGTATCCAGAAGTATACTCACTTGATCTTAATGTATTCTTTTTCCCTATGATTAGGAGCATTTTTCCCACTGGGTTTTTGCTACCTAACTAGGTTTTAACGAGGCACCCATCTTGGGTTGATCATACCATTGTGAACTCTTCTACTTGCGTCCAAAAGACGTATAGTTTTGACTTAATGCAACTTCTCACTTTTCTCCTTAGTCTATGGGTTTTTCTCCCGCCTTGGATTTTACCATAACGAGGTTTTGTGAGTTTTACTTTTTATGCAGTCCTATTAGATTAGGAATGTGATTGTGTAAATCCTAGTAGATCTAGGGATATCTCGTATATTCCTATTAGGAGTTGATTACCTATTAAGAGTTGTAATCCTAAAAGGGAAGGGAATTAAACTTCCCTACTACTATAAATAAAGGCACAATGAGGTGGAATAGAACACTCGTCACAATTACACATCTATCTCTTCCTCTCTCTATGCCACACCTTCCTTCTCTCTGACATCCATAATTGTTCAATAAATTATGCCTACAACTTAAAAAATATTATTATATACACATTTTAGGAATTTTCAAATGGTTCCATAGATATCGGTTCTACTTATTTTTAAAAATGCACACTTGGATCTTAATGAATTTTATCTTATTTTATGTATGTATTCTTAGTAAAAGCAATATCAATAAAAGCGCAAGTGAGCAAAAGTATTTCTTGCATAAACAAATTAATTTGAACAGAAAGTGCCTTAAGAAACTTTTGCGACTGAAATATCCGTAGATGTTAATTAGGTTTTTTGTGACATCCGCATTAATCAATCGTGGTCAATTATTCATGCTATATGGGTGATTAGTGCTAACCTTATTCATAAAAATACACATAATCAACTATACTTTCGGTTAGAATTTGTATTGTAAGTGCTGGGCGCTTTTAAATTAAGAACAGAGAGCATGGTTTTATCCAATATTTTATGAGATAGACTATGTACAAGAAACATCGTTTTATTTATTGTTTAAGATGCGATCCATTAGGTTTTTTGTACTTAATTTCCTAATGAAAGAGGCATACAAAAGTTGATTGATTAATTAATTAGCACCAAGTCGTTATTATCCTTCATATAAAAGAAAAACAATTGACACAACAATAGTACACCTAGTGATAAACTTTATATTTAGTATCCTTTATCTATAGTATCCTTTATCTAGTGATTAACAAGACTGGATATGATGGAAATTCCTTAGACCGTGAGAAGATTCTTGGGTAATCATTTATAGACGACACACATCTCTGATTTTTATAGTCGTAATCATGTATTTTATAATCTAAATTTGAAGGCTAAAAGGATTAACTTTCAGCATCTTACAACAAAGGGGTTAATTACACCACCCCCTCGAGTTTATCTCGCTTTCACGAACACCCCCTTGGGTTTGAGATATTACACTAATATCTCTCAAGTTTTAATTCACTTTTACCTAACCCCTTTAATCAAAATTCTGCTAATAAATTGATAACTTTACCCTTATAACTAATTACTTAAACAATAAAAATTTCTTTACAAGTATACGTAAAAAAAAAATTAAAAAATATATTAAACATTAAAAAAAAAAACCCTAAAGGAGGTGTATTCAATTGTAATTTTGAGAGATTTTAATTCTTTTAATGAATCTAGGCGTATACAATCAGGATTTTAAGTGATTCTCTAAAATTCAAGATGTATTCAATCAGAATTTTAAGATAGTTTATTAAAATCCTTAGAAATCCGGGTGTATTCAATTATGATTTTAAAGAATTTTATAACATTCCCGGTGTTTTCAATTAGAAATTGATTTTAAAGAATTTGAGAAAGTTGAGGAATTAGAGGGAATTGGAGAGATTCTGTAGTGTATTTTAAGCATCCACAAATCTCACCTTTGTGGATGCAAATTTCCGCAGTCTTCTACTTTGACCAAAATGTAACTGCAAAATAATAACACCTAAGAATAAAGTCAAAAGCCTCACACGCCCACGATGAATTTTGGGGGGGGGGGGGTTTGGTCGAAGAATCTCCGATGCCAAAGTTAGAATTTGAGAAAAAAAAAGTGTTTAGGCATTTTTGGGGAGAGAATGAACTTAAGTTTTTGGAGAAATGTGGGGCTATATATAGGGGTGTGGCCGGCCCTATTTTGGAGAAATAGGGACCGGCCACTTATGGTGGAATTCTGGCTCTAATTGCAAGATATTATGTCAAATAATATCTTGCAATTAATCAATTAATTTGGTAATTAATCCCAATTTGAAAAGAATAATTGGGAGTTACCTTGTGGGTGAGGATTTGATGAGGAGTGATGAGAGGGTTTTGAATAAATACCATTTTTATCTCCTTTGACCTCGATTGAGCTGTTATTGTCTGTTGCATGCGCGTGGGAATCCTGGTGTGCCTCGAGGGTAATTTTGTCTTTTTCTACCCCAAAGTCCATGTGTTGCCTCCATAATTTTTTGCTCCACAAATGCCCCCACACCTGCTGGGCTGCTCGCAGGAAAGGGAAATAAATTGCCTCCAAAGCCGATTTAAGCCTACCTTAAGTAGGGGATTAAATCAACTTCTGAGGGAATTATTTATCCTTACAAGAAAAGGAGAAAGCTAGATGATATTTGTCCCCCCTCCCCTAGCACTCTTATTTGCTTGCCCGTGCAAAGAACCGTCTTCTGTTGATTTCTTTGTCTTCTCTACGTCGCACCAATGTAAGAAAAACTTAATTTTCTTTGTCTTCTTCTTAGGTGGTGCTGCCACAGGGCAGCCGTCAGGGTGGTGCGGCACGTCGGCTGGCAGGGGCCGAAAGTCGGCTTGGAATGGGCCGAGGATGTGGGGTGGCAAGGGCCACAACTTGTGTTGCTCAGCTTGATTGAAGCCAAGGGCTGGCTTGGCATGGGCCAAGGAAGTGGCATGGCATGGGCTACCACGTATGGGCTGCTTACTAAGAATCAGGAAAATGTTTGAGTTTGACTTCTCAGCTGCCGAAGATGGAGCAATCAAAGACGAAGCTGCTAATATCGGAGCTTCTGAAGATGAAGTGTCGGAAGAGAGAACTATTGAGTGCGAAGTGGCTGCTACCCCTAACCATTTGTTGCTTAGCTAGTCTTCGAGTATTCGATCGTTTAAGTTGTGTGGCCTTCTTTCACTGAATAGTAAATAGTTTATCCTCTCGCACTAGAGAGCATGCCTATATGGGTGTCGAAGAATTAGTTTACCCTCTTACACTGAAGAGCAATTAGTTTATCCTCTTGCACTAAAAAGCAGACTCAGGTGGGTGTCGGGGAATTAGTTTACCATCTCTCAATGGAAAGCAATTAGTTTATCCTCTCGCACTGTAGAGCAGACCCATATGGGTGTCGGGAAATTAGTTTACCCTCTCGCATTGGAGAACAATTAGTTTATCCTTTCGTACTAGAGAGCAAACCTATATGGGTGTCGGGTTTTTAGTTTACCCTCTCGTACTGGAAAACAATTAATTTATCATCTCGCACTGGAGAGTAGACCTATATGGGTGTCGGGGAATTAGTTTACCCTCTCGAACTGGAGAGCAATTAGTTTATCTTCTCGCACTGGAGAGCAGACCCATATGGGTGTCGGGGAATTAGTTTAGCCTCTCGCACTGAAGAGCAATTAGTTTATCCTTTCGCACTAAAGGGTAGACCCATATGGGTGCCGGGGAATTGGTTTAACCTCTCACATTGGAGAGCAATTAGTTTACCCTCTCCCATTGGAGAACATGGAAGTCGTTGTGAGCGCAGTTGAGGAAAACTGGACTGCTAGACAATTGAAATAATCTTCCGCCTGTGAGGTCTTGTTCGACGATCTGCTTGAGACTTCGAACTATTTGTAGATCCCAAGTAAAAGTGTACGTGGGAAGCTTGATGAGTTGCTCCCAGACTTTCTTCAAGTATTGCGTCATTGTTAGATGTTTCGTCGTGTGCCCTTTTGAAGCTTGGTTAGTGATCAGCTGAGAATCTGAATGGATTGCAAGCTTCTTCACCACTAAGTCTTTCGCTAGCAGGGGCCGTTAATAAAGCCTTGTCTTCTGCTCCGTCGTTGGATGCTTTGAAGTTTGGAGTGTTATGCGCTTGGTCAGCGAGAGTGGGTCAAGTCACCAGAGTTGGTCAGACCGCTAGCTTGGGCTACCCTACGTGCAGTGCTCGTATACGCTAGGCCTAGGCTCATTTTGGGAGCGCACTGGCCTTGGGCCCGAGAGCGCTGGGCAGCTTCTCCTCCTACGCTGCCTAGGCTTGCGATGCTGAGATTGTGGCTCGTGCCGGCTCGCGCTAGGCCTGGCTCGGCTGCTTTGCAGTGTGGGCTGTAGATTGGGCCATGCACCAAGTGGACGAGGCTTATGCCTGCACTATTGGGGAGGTGGCTTGGGCTTATTCTAGCGTCTGGGCTTGCTGCTTTAAAATGACGTGGGTCTGGCTATTGGCTACCTTGTTACTCCTTGCTCATCGTGGGCTTGCTACCATGGAGCTGGCACACTTGCCACTGCCACGGTGGTCTCCGTGGCTTCCATGGTGGTGTACTCCTTGGTGGCAAAGTTGCTCCTCTTGCCATCGTATTGAGCCTCGTTGATCGTCGTGGTGGGGCTACATCTCGTCCTTCATCATTTGATCCAGATCTTTGAATGTAGGAAGTTTCGTTCGTCATGGTTTCAGAATTTCCCGTCATTGTATTTTTTTTTTCCTCACCTCTATTCAAAGAATTAAAAAAATTCTAGGAATAAGAAAGTATGAAAAATTTACGAATGAACGAGAAACGAGAAACTTTGAATGCGAGAGTCTTCTTTGTGTGTGTGAATCAAACTCTCAATGAAGCACCAATTTGTGGATGCAAATTTTCGCCGTCTTCTTTTTTGACGAAAATGCACCTGCAAAATAATGACACCTAAGATTAGGCCAAAAGCCGCACTCGCCCACGATGAATGGGGGTGGGGGGGGGGGGCTTTGGCCAAAGAATCTCTGATGCCAAAGTTAGAATTTGAGAGAAAAAGTGTTTAGGAATTTTTGGGGAGAGAATGAACTTAGATTTTTGGAGAAATGTGGGGCTATATATAGGGGTGTTGCTGGCCCTATTTGGAGAAATAGGGACCGGCCACTTATAGTGGAATTTTAGCTCTAATTGCAAGATATTATGTCAAATAATATCTTGCAATTAATTTGGTAATTAATCCTAATTTGAAAAGTATAATTTGGAGTTACCTTGTGAGTGAGGATTTGATGAGAAGTGATGAGAGTGTTTTGAATTAATACCATTTTTATCTCCTTTGATCCAGATGGAGCCGTTATTGTCTGTTGCATGAGCGTGGGAATCCCGGTGTGCCTCAAGGGTAATTTTGTCTTTTTAACCCAAAAGTCCATGTGTCGCCTCCACAATTTTCTTGATTATTTTTGGCTCCACAACCTCCCCATGAGATTTCAAGTGAATTGAATCAAAATTTTATATAGAATCTCTGCAAATCAATTAAACTCCATAAAAATCCATGGATTTATAAATCCATTAAAGTCTCTCATATTCTCAATTGACCCTAAACCCCGAAACTCGGATTCGCTGCCACGAAAACCCATCGTCGTCCTCGTCGAGCTAAAAAGGAAGCACATGCTCGCTCCCCGCCATGTAATGTTGCCATTGGCGACTTTTTTCGAGCGGAAGCAGAACACGACGTTGTGAATTTCGTACACTCGATCTCCAGTTGATCCTCCTGACGAACTCCACCTTGGTTACATCCATGTCGAAGCAGTATACACTTGAAGCAGAATCCAGTTATGTTCGACAAGCTCATCAGTGACCCAGAGTTCTTGAACTCGTTGAAGATTTTCCAATCGCTGTAGTTTCAGACAAGCAACGATCTCGGGTGAACGTCGTGGCTGTGATTGTCGTGGCTCTAATTGGCACGCTGGATCTTCAGGTCAGCGATGTCGACACATAAATTGTTGTCGCGCTTCTAGATCTTGTACATGTCGAAGGGAACGATCTTTCTGACGAAGGGAATGACAGAGCTCTTGAAGTGGAACGAGATCTCCATGAAAAAATCCTACTATCCCTAGAGCACGACCATTACACGTGGCAGGTAGCGACGCCACTTAGCCCAAGCAGAATGGTGGTGGAGCCGAAGAAGGATTAAATGCAATGGTGCTATTTTTTTAATGAATAATTTATTTTTATGAAATTGTAGAGATTTTTTAAGGGTGATTTTGTATACAATTACAATATTTATGTTAATTTTAAATAGGTCAATCATGTATTGTGATACTTGAATGGTTTTAAAATAAACTAAAATTACAAAATCTGCCACTACAGCTGGCACCCACTTCAATTGACACCCTATTTCTAATAGTTTTATATTTTAGAATAAGTCAATACGGAACAGACACTGTAACGCAAAGTCTGTTTCCTGATTCTATTTTTACATTTGGATTTAGACATTGCGTTGCAGTGTTCACTTCCTGATTTCGTTTTTTCCATCACTCTCATGCCTTCTACATGTTTTTATTTTTATTTTTATTTTTATTTTTTTAGACATTGCAATGAGTGCTTGTTTATTGATTTTTTTTTTTTTTTTTTTTTTTCATTTTGATTCAGACACTGTAGTATTCATTTCCCGTATTAAATTATAATTAAAATGTTTATATCTTTCGCTAGGATATTGAAAATAAAATCTGGGCCAATACAATCCCATAAATGGACACCTCCATACTTGGAAACATAAAGAGGCAACATCATGAGCAGCATGGGTATACATGAACGTTGCGTTTTGGAATGTTTGAGCGCGATTCCAGATGTTGTGAATGATACCTTCCAAAGATGCATTCGTTCCAGTTTCCTTATTGATCGTTTGCACAATTGGCTTTGCATCAGTTTCAATCTCAATAGACTGGATGCCTTGCTTTGCACACTCTTGCAGCACTACCCTCAACACAGTAGCTTCAGCAATTTCAGCGGAATGGAAGTACAGGTTTCCCAATCCTCCTGCAGAATGCAGTAGGTCGACAAAGTCCCTTATAACCCATCCCACTCTACCTTTATGTGATTGTGGATTCCAAGCTGCATCACAATTCACCTTAAGTGTCCCAAACTATGGTATTTTTCATCTCACCCTTTTCTTGCAAATAGAGGCTCAAATGAGTTAGGGGTGAGGATTCGAGATCAGGAAGTACCAAAGAGCAACCGCTTTCGCTACCTAAGATCTATCTTGCAAAAGAACGGAGAGTTGGATGGAGACCTCAACCATAGAATACAAGTTGGATGGACGAAGTGGAAGAGTGCATTCGGCGTGTTGTGTGACCGTCGTATGCCACTGAAGCTCAAGGGAAAGTTTTATAGGACGGCAATAAGGCTGGCAATGCTTTATGGCACGGAATGTTGGGCGATGAAGCATCAACACGTACATAAAATGGGTGTAGTGGAGATGAGAATGCTTCGTTGGATGTGTGGGCACACGAGAAAGGATAAGATTAGGACTGAGGATATCCAAGGTAAAGTAGGAGTAGCCGAAATTGAAGGAAAGATGAGAGAAAATCAGTTACGGTGGTTTGGACATGTGAAACGAAGGCCTACTGACACTCCAGTTAGAAGATGCGATTATGAGACAGATGTTCAAAGCCGAAGGGGTAGAGGAAGACCTAGGAAGACTTTGGAAGATATTCTAAGAAAAGACTTAGAGCACTTAGATTTAACGGAAGACGTGACACATAACCAAACACAATGACGTTCTAGAATTCATACAGCCGACCTCACTTAATGAGAAAATGTTTTGTTGTTGTTTGTTTGTTTGTTATTAAGTTTTATAATTAAAAAGAGATATTAAACCAGGAAAGTAACTATACTCTCGTTATTGAAGATTCCATTGAATAACAAGGTCAATAGCTTTATGATCACCAAAAAAAAAAAAAAGGGGGCAATAACTTTATATAATTACCTGGTTTGAGGATTTTCCGAATTTAAAAAGATTGCTGGTGTTTTGAGTTTTGTATACGCACTTGAATTTTGAAGGTCAATTATTAGAATAACTATACCAGTTTTTGTCTTCCTCAAGCTGTGGAAAACATTTTAATAAGAAAATGGAGGATGTAAACTCAATTAATTAATCAAGAGCCCATTTCAAACACAAGGTGATCACTTTTTCATTTTAAAAGATGTACCCGTGTAGATATAATAAGTGGGGAGAACAAAATGTTTTACACATGAGGCATGTACATGAACTGCCGCCAGCCAGAAGGGCAAATGAATCCTTTGCATGCCTTAACCTATTCTTTCGTTTTGAGCACCATCAATGAAAGATGAAAAATACTTTAGAATGGACATTTTACATGTTTTGTTGGTTAGATACCAATTTAATAGACGGAGTCACGAGCTGTATAATATACATGTTGGCCGAAAAATATATATTTACATCCTTTCACATTTTGAGGTGGGATTTGTGGCAGAGCCAAGATTTCATGTGAGGAAGGATCTTTCCCAATTGTAAAAAAATGACGGATAACAATTACAAAATTATTAACCAAAACATCATAATAACACATGCATTGATAATATTATATATACTCAATAATCATAATTGCCTCTTACGAATTTTCTTATTTTGAAATCGTTGAATGATGAACGATCAATAAAAAAAAAAATTATAGAGAATAAGATAAATTTTACAAATAATGTTGTTGTTTGTGAATTAATTTGAACTTCCGTATGACAATACATATGAAATTTCTAGAAATGGGAAGAAGAATAGCTTTGTAGTCTTGGAGTCCTACTTCCTGGATTGCACCGTGAAAGAAAAAGATCAAAGAAGATTTTTTTTAGTAAAGGTTATTGATTTTATATCAAATAAATATAGTAAAATAAACACAAATAAACACTGCAAGGGCCAAAGATAAATAAGCACAAACAAATAAAAGTGGACATGCAGAACTAGCCCAAAGCCTAACCAACAATTAAGGCCCAAACCGTAAAATACAGCAAAAGATGGCCTAGCCACCGAGAATCTTTACCATCACAATCCCACACCACCAACCGACCCACGCCCCGCCAATTGCAACATCCAGCCACGAGCACCTCTCCGAACACAACCACAAAGACGATAACCAACAACCAAGTAAAGGAAGCCTGTGAGATTCCACGAGCAACACTGCCAACAAAGGTAGACAATAAGAAGGTGGTGGTATTGACAACCAACCCGGTGGGAACATAGGAATTCTACACACCTTCTCGAAGTACCGCAACAAATCGCGATTATGAACCAGCTGCATATCGGAGCAAAAATGAGCAAGGTGGAGGGATGCCAATGGGGTGTGAAGAAATGGGTAGATCGGGATGGATAGCAAGGTAAAAATAGCTGAAGGAAAAAGAAGAGAAAAAGGAAAGCATGCAGTGGAGGAGCTAGAAAATTAGATTAGGAGGGGCCTTTAAAGCCGTACAAAAAAAAATTAGAAAAATTAATTACAATACAAATAATGATAGGAAAATTAAAGTTATTTGTTTTTTGTAGTGATATGGAAAATTTTAATCAAACAAGAATGGTGGAGCCTTAATTTTGTATAAAAATCTTAGTATTAAAATGATTACATCCTAAGAGCAAAACTTGTTTACGTGTTTTGATATAAAAAAATTCACACATTAAATTCAAACTAAATTTAAGGTTGTAACTTAAAATAAGACATTGCTCTCAACTATATGGTTTTTATAGTTAAAACATAAGGCCAATTATAATATAAATAAATAAATAAAAATAGGAATTAGCTTTAATATGGTAAAAAAAAAAAATGTTGTAGGCCTATTTGATTGAGCGATCTAGGGAGAGAGATTGATTTAATTGTGAGGTGTGTTTGATTCACCCCATTGTGCCTTTATTTATAGTAGTAGAAAGGGTAAATACCTTTCCCTTTAGGATTACAACATTTAATAGGTAATCTAGTCCTAATAGGAATATTAGATACTTTCCCATATTCTCTAGGATTTACACAATCACATTCCTATTCTAAATATGACTGCAACACTCCCCCTTGAGTGTGTAAATACTCAACAAACCATCGCATCAGATCTTCAGCAGATAATGTAGAATAGTTGATGAAGTTATCGGCACAACGGGTGATCGCGAGTCTCAAATTTACTTTGAAGTATGCATGTGTAAAAACTCACAAAAACCTCGCTATGGTAAAACCCAAGAAATGGGGAAACCCATAGACTAAGGGAAAAGTAAGAAAATATGCATAATGTCTTAAACAAACGTCAAATTGGACGAGTGTAGTGAACTCAACGGAGTATGATCATCCCATGATGGGTGCCTCATTAAAACCTCGTTAGGTAGCAAAAACCCAGTGGGAAAAATGCTCTTAATCGTAGGAAAAATAGTACATTAGGATCATGTGAGTATACTTCTGGATACTCCCCCTGAGTTAGACATAACTTCTAAATAAGAGAACTATAAGCGATTCAATTCAGACAAATTGCGCATATCGATTCCTTGGACGAGCTTCTTAAATGTAGACTTGGGCAACGACTTGGTGAAGAGGTCGGTCAGGTTGTCCTGGGAACGGATTTGCTTGACTTCAATGTTCTGATGCTGCTGCTGCTGCTGGTGTGAGTAAAAGAACTTCGGCGCTATGTGCTTGGTGTTGTCTCCCTTGATGTATCCTTTCTTTAACTGCTCGATACATGCTGCATTGTCTTCAAAGATCGTCGTAGGAAGGTCAACGCCTGATGTGAGTAAAAGAACTTCGGCGCTATGTGCTTGGTGTTGTCTCCCTTGATGTATCCTTTCTTTAACTGCTCGATACATGCTGCGTTGTCTTCAAAGATCATCGTAGGAAGGTCAACGACTGATGTAAGACTAGACCCGGCAGTTTCTGACTCGACCCATTAAGAAAAAAAATTATTTTGATAATTTGAAAGTTTAATTACTAAAAGATTTATTATAAAATACAATAGCCATATTAATATATACAATATATTCTATATTAAATATATAGTTTTGCATTATTATTCTATATAAGTTAAAAAAAAAAAAAAGTTTTAATCATTATTTATTTTTATTATGAGAGTTCCTTATTATCATTACTAGGATAAATTTTACTTAACATGTTGTTGTCCAAAATTAAAATAAACTAGTATAATATTTGTATATGCAAGAACTAAGAAGACATACATACAAGTATGAAAAATGTGAAAGAATATATAAACACTCGTGATTCATCATTATTCCTCCACGAGTAGATAATGGTACACTTATATTATCGTTTAGATTTTTAAAATCCTCCAAACCCTTATGAACAATTTTTTTATTTGAGGGCAAAATTAATAAAATTAATAAAAATTATTGTGGAAGTGTAAAAAATGTAAGAAAAATATACAATCACTCATAGTGACAAGCTTTACAACTTTCATGAATGGATCAACTTCGAAATCCAACACTATAATCCATAAACCTTAAATTTATATTTAACCGTCGATTGTCAGTTACGCTTTATTCTTCGTACTGAATTTCATTTTTTAAATTCTCTTTTTTGAAAACATGATCATCTGGCGGATGTAAGAAGATGAACGGTTCAGATCTTTGATATCACGTTTCGATATTTACGGTTAACTAAAATATGAGTCGATATCATATAGTTTGTAGAAACTTTATAAACATCAACCAATATTTTCACTAACCGTAAAACTCTGAATATAATATCAACGATCCAAACCGTTCATCTTCCTGCATCCTCTAATAGATCATGTTTTCAAAAAAGAAAATCTGAAGAAAAAAAAAAAAAAACAAACAAACAAATTTGATGAGAATAATGAAGCGTAAATGTAAACAACAATCAACGGTTAATTTTGATTTATGATTTATATGACTATAGTGGCGAATTTTGAAGCTAAGCTCTTCATGAAAGTTGTAAAGCTTGTCATTACGAGCGTTTATATATTTTTTTACACTTATACATAAATTAAAAAACTATTAAAGACTTTAGGTAAGCGAAAATATACTTAAAAAAAAAATGCATTTTTATATTTTGGATGTGACAATATATTATGTATATACTTATTTAGTATTATGTTTTTCATTTGATTATTTATTAGTTTAAAATATATTTTTTCCTTAACGGGTAACGGGTCAGGTCATATTACCTGTTAATATTATCAGGTCGATTTCGGGTCGGGTCATTTTACCCGTTTATTTTAACGAGTGTTACACGACACGACCCGTTAAGATATCGGGTATGACACGAAAATGACACGAACACGGAAAACACGACACGAATGCCAGGTCTATGTAAGACCACTAGTGCTTCGAATATGTTCCATAACTTCTCTCAGCCAAAAGCACTCACGCGATGCTTCATGCAAGGCGAGAATCTCAGCATGGTTAAACGAAGTCGCGACTAGCTTTTGCTTGGTAGACCTCCAAGATATAACGGTGTCCCCAACGGTAAAGATATAACCCGTTTGAGAACATGCTCTATGTGGGTCAGACAGATATCCAGCATTTGCGTAACCAACAAGGCGAGAATCAATCCGAGGGCTATAGGGGACGGCAACACTCGGTGATTTGCGGGTATAGAACAAGCCCAAATCCGTAGTACCCTTGAGGTAGCGGAAAATGTCTTTGACACCATTCCAGTGCTTGCGTGTGGGCGCATTGCTGTATCTAGCCAATAGATTCACAGCGAAGGAGATGTCGGGTCTAGTGCACTAAGCCAAGTACAATAAAGCCCCAATTGCACTTAGGTAAGGAACTTCGGGTTCCAGAATCTCTTCTTCATCCTCTTTTGGACGGAAGGGATCTCGTTTAGCATCTAGAGTCCGAATGACCATGGGTGTGCTCGAAGACTTCGCTTTATCCTCATTAAAACGTCGCAACACATTTTGGATGTAGTTCGATTGATGTACTAGGATTCCATCTGAACAATGCTCGATCTCCAGGCCGAGGCAGTATCGAGTTTTCCCAAGATCCTTCATCTCAGATTCTGATTTCAGGTGTGCAGCAATTTCCTCAAGCTCTGCGGGAGTTCCGATGAGGTTCATGTCACCGACATAAACTGCAATGACTGCAAATCCGAAATGTGACTTCTTTATGAACACGCATGGGCATAGTTCATTGTTCACATAACCCTGACTCGCCAAATATTCACTCAGACGGTTATACCACATCCGCCCGGATTGTTTCAATTCGTAGAGTGACCTCCTCAACCTAATTGAGAGAGTGTTCCGTGGTCTAGAACTATTTGAACCAGTCAATGGAAGTCCTTCTGGAACTTTCATGTAAATTTCCGTATCTAGATCCCCATAGAGATACGCGGTTACCACGTTTATAAGCTGTATATTGAGTTTTTCGAAAACTACCAAACTGATTAGGTATCGGAACGTTATAACGTTCATTACTGGGGAATACGTCTCCTCGTAATCAATTCTAGGGCGCTGAGAGAAGCCTTACGCTACGAGGCTTGCTTTGTATCGCACTATTTCATTCTTCTCATTACGCTTCCTCACGAAAACCCACTTGTAGCCAATAGGCTTCACGCGTGGTGGTGTAGGAACGATAGGTCCAAATACCTTACATTTCGCGAGCGAATCGAGTTCGACTTGGATTGCTTGTTTCCAGTTTGACCAATCGGTTCTACGTCGGCATTCATGGACGGAACGTGGTTCAATGTCATCGCTAAGAATGATGTCAGTAGTAACTGAGTACGCGAATGCATCGTTGACGATCATCTCATTCCTATTCCAAACCTCATCCAATACTGTGTAGTGGACCGAAATCTCGCGATTCTCGAGAGGCCGGCATGTTTCGTCTGAAGCATTACCGTAATCTAGAATAACCTCATGCGTTGGAATGGATGAGTGAGCGATGGTCGGATTCAAACTAGGGTCACTAGTTGGTGCCGTTTTCCTCTTCAAGGGTTGTGAATCTTTTGAACCAGGGGGTCTGCCACGCTTCAGGGTCGAAGCAGATGATTGGCTAGCCGCCAATGTACCTTGCCGCATGGAGGGTATGGCCTCCCCACCTTCGGGGACGGCCCGGCCTTCCCAAGCGGGTTGTTGACGTACACGGGGTACATCTATCCTTGGAGGTGTTTTTTGCGGCGGGTATACATGATCTTGTCACCTTTGCTAGATCATTAAAAGCATCCGGCATGCTTTGAGCAATGCACTGAAGATCTATAATTTGACGCACCTCAATTTTTGACTGGGCAGTGCGGGGATCTAAATGAGACATAGTGGGAGCATACCACGACAATTCGTGGCGTTCTACGGGAACGTTAGCATGCTTATCTCCCCCTAACGGCGGGAAGATTGTCTCATCAAAGTGACAATCCGCAAAACGTGAGGTAAAGAGATCTCCTGTCAAGGGTTCTAAGTATCGACCAATTGATGGCGAATCATAACCGACATAGATTCTCATTTTTCTCTGAGGACCCATTTTGGTACGTAGTGGCGGCGCTATTGGCATATAAATGACGCACCCAAACACTCGTAAATGCGAGACGTCAGGCTTGTATCCAGTGACCAACTGTAACGGTGAATATGGTTGGGTAGCGATGAGCCTCAGGAGAACCAACATAGCTGCGTCCAGTATTGCATAGCCCCACGTAGATACCTGCAGTTTGGTTCTCATAACCAAAGTCTGAGCTATCATTTGAATGCGCTTTATGAAAGCTTCTGCCAGGCCATTTTGGGTGTGAACATGGGGCACAGGATGTTCCACATCAATCCCTACTGACATGCAATACTCGTCAAAAGTTTGTGACGTAAACTCTCCAACGTTATCCAGTCGAATCGACTTAATCGGATAATCAGGGTGGTGAGCCCTTAGCTTGATGATTTGAGCTAGGAGTTTAGCAAACGCGGCGTTGCGTGTGGACAACAAGCAAACATGTGACCATCTTGTCGATCCATCAACCAACACCATAAAATATTTAAATGGTCCGCATGTTGGTTGGATAGGTCCACAAATGTCCCCTTGAATCCTCTGAAGAAATTTAGGGGGGTCGTGAATAATCTTTGTGTGGGAGGGTTGAATATTCAACTTCCCTGTAGAACACGCTTGGCATGTCGGAACCCTAGCATAGGGATGCAACTAATGCCCGTGAGAGGATTTGAGGATACGACGCATCATGTCACGTCCAGGGTGTCCCAAACGATCGTGCCAAAGCAACAAAGTGTCCTGGAACTCAAGCATAGGGCCGGCCACTGTGTGGGCTTCTATGCCCCGAATGGTTGTGATGTACAACCCACTCGGCAGTCATTCCAACTTCTCATGAATATGCTTCTGGCCATATTCGTATGAAGTGATACAAAGAAATTCAGAACCATGGTCTTCAGTGGTTTCAAGATGATATTTATTATCTCGAATATCTCTAAAACTCAGCAACGTTCTTCCGGAACGTGGAGAATAGAGTGCCTCCTTAATGGTCAAGATTGTACCATTAGACAACATGATACGTGCCTTTCCGTATCCTTCAATTAGGTTGGATGGGCCTGAGAGAGTTGTCAAATGAGCTTTCTTGGGTATCAAGTTAGTAAAATAATGTTTTTCACGCAAGATGGTGTGCGTGGTTGCACTATCTGCCAGACAACTAACTTCCCCACTAGACATACCTAGAAATAAATTGATTGAATTGGTCACATGTATAAATATAAGTCCATTCATTCAATTAAGCAATTCGAGAAAATAATATCCATTCCAATAACAATCCATAATTCAAAACAAACCAAAACCAAACAAATTATTCCAAACACTTAGGAAAATTGTTCAAAATTAAACCATAAACCTAACAAAATAGGAGTAGGGGCCGACCACTCCTAGTGGGTTCGGCCACTAGGGGTAAACGCCCTAAAAAAATCATGTCTAATTTATTTGTCCATAGGTGATGACGCCTCTTGGAAATCCGATATCTTCATTGATGTAGTTGCATCTTCCGGATGATCCACATGTGCAAAGTTAGACTCACGACGGGAATGATCCTTGGCAATAGCCTCAGAGGAAGCTCGGCATACGCGTGACCAATGATCCTTTGATCCACAACGATAACACATGTCCAATTTAGTAGAAGCAGCCTGAATGAGAGTTTTGCCCTTGTTCTTGAAGTTTGGGACCTTAAGCGAGTGGTGGACGCTGCTGGGTGGCAATTCTGCCCTTAGGTACGGCACTTTGTTGACCTTGGGCTTGTCCCCCATTTCCATGGCCACGACGAGTCTGTCGTCGTTTCTGGCTGCGATAATTAGTCGCATGCGCTTCAGGTGCGGCGTGCGAGCCAGTGGGTCGAGCTTGATGGTTTCTCATCAAAAGCTGGTTCTGCTTTTCAACGAGAAGTAAAACAGAGATCAAATCTGAGAACTTGGTGAATTTATGTGCCCTATATTGTTGCTGCAGGACAATATTAGTGGCATGGAAGGTCGAATAGGTCTTCTCCAGGATATCTGATTCGGTTAGTTCCACTTTGCAGAATTTCAACAAAAAACAGATTCTACAAACTTCAGAGTTGTATTCATTCACAGACTTAAAGTCTTTGAAGCGAATATGCTGCCAGTCGTGTCTTGCTTCAGGCGAGTATATGTCTTTTTGGTGATCGAAACGGTCAGCCAGAACAAGCCAGATGGTGCGTGGGTCCTCTTCAGCGAGATACTCGGTTTGCAATGCATCATGGATGTGTCTTCGAATGAAGATCATTGCAGTAGCCTTCTGAGCTTTGTCAACAAGTTTGTCGGCGATGAGAGTCTCGATGATGGCTCTAATGCCCTTTGCAGTTAAATGGAGCTTCACGTCTTGAACCCACTTCAGATAGTTTCTTCTAGAGACTTCTAGAGCGGTGAAATTGAGCTTGTTTAAGTTCGACATGTCCCTAAAACGGAGGGAAAAAAACGTGAGTAGTCATATGGTAAGCCATAGACATATATCGTAGAACTTACAGGTTCTTTAGACATGTATTGGTTTAATTTTTGCATGAAAACTGCAGGTTTCATGTGGTATGTTTTTAATGAAAACTTCAGGTTTCAAAGGCACTAAATTTGAAACTACAGGTTTAATTTAGGTTTTTATGAACAATGAGTTCATACTGAGAGGTTCTTGCAAGAAACATAGAATGCAATATACTAACTAAGTGTAGTGGATTTGAGGTTCTTCGGGAACTCAAGTGTGAGAGCTTCGTTACTACGAAAGTATGTGACGGTTCAAAGTATAAAGATAAATTATTGAATCGTTAATGTCCAAAAGTGATCTTCAGGTCAAGAATTTTGGATTCATTATCAGATTAATGGACTGCAGGTCACTTTTAATTAATTCAATAAATCAGGCCATACAGGGTCGATTGTAGAAGCAAAATAATATTAACATAATATTATTGGATCGAAATTAGAGCCCCAAAATAATTTGGACTTTGTGCCGTGGGTGTGAGAAGGCACGGGGTGCCTTGAGTAAAAGTCACACGGCCCTAATAGGGCCTCGGGGGTGGTCTGCAGGCCACGGGTTGGGTGAGGACCTCTCAGCCGCAGCTGGGTTTGGGTTTGAACCGAGGGGAAAGCACGGGGGAAAGGCCCATCAAGGCTGGCCTTGGGTTGTCACACGAGGGAGCCCAGTAACTGGGGCAGTGCGTTTGTGGAGCTGGGAAGGCTTCGGGCCTTGCGCGGAAGCCCAGCCCGAGGGCTGGCTGATATGGGTGCGGGCCAGGAAAGGCCGTGGGCTGCAGGCCTAGCAGGAAACCCTCTAGGCCGAAGCCTGGTGTCCTTTTTGCACATGGATGGTGTGGTGCCACACCAAATCCAGTTTCCCCTTTTTTTCTTTTTTTTCTTTCAAATCCCTTAGGGTTTAGGAAACCCTAACTTGCTTCTAATTGGTTTTTATACTTTGACTCACAAATTCCACATAACAATTTAACTGTGCGATGCATGAAACAAATATATATATGAAAAAAGGGAATATATATATCGGAAGGAAAATATAAACATAGGGGGTTCATGCATCATGGGGAATGTTTTCATGCTTCAGTGTCGTTTCAAATATCTTACTTTATTTTAAGCGTACCTGAGTAGCAGAAAACAAATGAGCCTTTGAATGTGGTGGATGATAGTCTCCTCCTATGATGCGTCAATTCCTTAGCTTCTGGCAAGAGCGTGTTGATAACGTGTTGTAGGCCTATTTGATTGAGCGATCTAGGAAAAGAGTGAGAGAGAGGGTGCAGCAAGCTTTAGGGAGAAGAAAGATTGATTTAATTGTGAGGTGTGTTTGATTCACCCCATTGTGCCTTTATTTATAGTAGTAGAAAGGGTAAATACCTTTTCCTTTAGGATTACAACATTTAATAGGTAATCTAGTCCTAATAGGAATATAAGATACTTTCCCATATTCTCTAGGATTTACAAAAGTGTTAGCATACCAAAAGATCTCAAACCATGGCCTTTTGGAAGTGCAAAACACCACTAAACCATGGGACACACGTTAGTCTTTGTAAGCATTTGTAGATAATAGGTATTAAATGTTGTAATTGCAGGGTACGCCTAGGCCAATCCTAGGCTCTATGTGGCTCTCCCATTGAAAGCAGGGCCACAGACTCCAGCCACGACTAGGGTCGGCGACATCAGATTTGAACGGAAGTGAAACCCTCACAGAAACAGTGAGAAAAACCCTCAAGCAAGGAGAGAAAAGTATTTTGGAGTTGGAATTTGGAATAAGAGACAATAGGAGGGTTGTAAGGAAGAATAATAACAAAATGTCAGGATAAACCGAGTCCTATCCTAATCTTTTCATCGTTCTGTCCTTGGATGAGATCCGCTAGTTAAAGAGAGAAAAATAAATGAGATTCCATATTTATATCTCACCGTGTTATAAAACTAATGTTTACATATCTCAAAAATGTAAAATAAAAGGGCTGCTCAACCTTTCCTTTCACCTCTCTCTGTTGTTTGCTTGGCCCAAAGTTGTGTATAAGTTATTAAGTTGTTCAAGAGTCTTAACAATGAAAGAATAGAAGCCTTATAACTGGGTTAGGATGAAAACAAAGGGGCCCAAGATATAAAACCCAGGCCCAACTAGTAGACGGGCCTTAGAATCAACAAAGCAAAGCCATGTATTTCCCACCCTGACCAATTATTTACTCCTCAATTTATTACATAACTTGACTTTGTCTCTTATATTCCAACCCATTAATTTTATTTATACTAGCGTTCATGCACATGCGTGAAGTATTTTTTGAATCACGGAATACTACGCGTGACTTACACATTTTAAATGTATTTATATGCGTAAATTGACAAAAGAAAAGTCAAATATTTGAAGTAAATGAATAATCTTAGATCATGCTAGAAGAAACCCCTCATAAACTAATTAAAGCAGCTGAATTCACATAATAAAATCGGTCTCTATAGAATTTACATTAAGAATAGAGAAAATAATATTTAATAAACAATTGATTGAATCAAATTATTGCTAGCCCATTGTAATTTAATCACATTATTATCCGCGTGTGAAATACCTTTCTTTATAACCGGCATTACACGCCTCTTAAGATGTTTTCAACGTGTTTAAAAATATAGAAAATAATATTTGATAAACAACTAATTGAATCACATTATTGCTAGCCCATTGTGAGACTAAGCACACCCCCTCCCCTTTAATGTAGATAATATCATTTGTTAAAAAAAAAAAAATCATTTGACAACTAGTTTAATCACATTATTATCCGTGTGCGAAAGACCTTTTTATAACCGGTATTACACGCCTCTTAAGATGTTTTGAACGTGTTTTAAAATAGAGAAATTGAATCACATTATTGCTAGCCTATTGTGAGATACTAATTAAAAAAAAAAACAGCACAAAAAAAACTAATTAAAATGACGAAGACATTTTTTGAATCACGGCATGCTACTCGTGACTTACATGTTTTAAATATATTTATATGTTTAAATTGACAAAAGGAAAGTCAAATATTTTAAGTAAATGAATAATCTTAGATCATGCTAGAAGAAACTCCTCATAAACCAATTAAAGCAGCTGAATTCACATAATAAAAGCGATCTCTATAGAATTTACATTAAGAATAGAGAAAATAATATTTAATAAACAATTAATTGAATCACATTGTTGCTAGCCCATTGTGAGACTAAGCCCACCATCCCTCCCCCTTAGTGTAGATAATATTGTTTGTTAAAAAAAATAAATAAAAAAGAACAATCATTTGACAACTAATTTAATCACATTATTATCCACGTGCAAAATATATTTTTTATAACCAGAATTACACACCTCTTAAGATGTTTTTAACGTGTTTAAAAATAGAGAAATTGAATCACATTATTGCTAGCCTATTGTGAGGTACTAATTAAAAATAAATAAAAACCACACAAAATTTAATTATTAAAATAATATTGTTAAAACGAGGAAAATGCCCCTGCCTTATTTGATGCATTATTTTGGGATGCCTTGGAAGTTTTTTGTCTTGAGGGCATTTTTGTTGAAGCTTGGTGACACTAAAATCACTATTCACCTTTTCCATTGGCTTTATATATAAACTAGCAGAGCGCATACACTTTGTGTGCGTGAACAATTTCTCTTAATATGTGCATTTTTTTTTAATATTACACAATTACTGTTTTGTCCACCTTATGTAAATTAGGGTGTGCTTACACACCCCATTTTACTTCTCACACACCCCTTGATAATTTATGTATGTTGATCTTCTTTAATTCGATCCAACGGTCGAAAATTAAAAAAGTGTGTGAGAAGTAAAATGGGGTGTGTGGATATCACACCCCATGTAAATATTGTGTATCAAAAGTGAGGGTAAAATTGGAAAAAGAAGAATATGATTGTCATTTTAGCACACACTTTATGTGTGTGAACAATTTCATTTTGTTTGTTTTATTAAGGAGTGTGATTAGATTTTAAAATTTTAAAAAGAGTATGAAATAATGATGATGGGACAATTTCTTCTCTTAATAAGTGTATATTTTTTCTTAATATTACATAATTAATGTTTTGTCTTCCTTATGTAAATATTGTGTATCAAAAGTGAGGGTAAAATACGAAAAATAGGAATATGATTGTCATTTTCTAAAAAAAATAAGGGTAAAATAGGGACATGATTATCATTTTCTCAAAAGATACAAAATTACGGTTTCGCCCTCATCATGTCAATATTGTGTATCAAAAGTGATGACAAAATATGAAAAAAGGGGCAAAAATTGACAATGAGGGTTTTAATAGATTAGATAGATTACATAATTAATATTTTGTATCAAAAGTGATGGTAAAATAGGAAAAATAGGAATATGATTGTCATTTTCTAAAAAAAAAATAAGGGTAAAATAGGGAAAATAGGGATATGATTGTCATTTTCTCAAAGGATACAAAATTACTATTTTGCCCTCCTTATGTCAATATTGTGTATAAAAAATGAGGGCAAAATAGAAAAAAATGGGGCAAAAAGTTGACAATTAGGGTTCTCTTAATAGAATAAACTAGCAGAGAGCACACACTTTGTGCATGTGAACAATTTCTCTTAATAAGTGCATATTTTTTTTAATATTACATAATTACTATTTTGTCCTCCTTATGTAAATAGAGGTGTGTTATCCACACATCTCATTTTACTTCTCACACATCCCTTGATAATTTTTGTCCGTTGATCTTCTTCAATTCATCCGATCCAACGGCCGAAAATTAAAAAGGCGTGTGAGAAATAAAATGGGGTGTGTGGATATCACACCCCGTGTAAATATTGTGTATCAAAAGTGAGGGTAAAATTGAAAAAAAAATAATATTATTGTCATTTTAGTACACACTTTGTGTGTGTGAACAATTTCATTTTTTTTATTTTTTATTATGGAGTGTGATTAGTTTTTAAAATTTTAAAGAGTATGAAATAATCATGATGGGATAGTTTCTCTTAATAAGTGCATATTTTTTTTCTTAATATTACATAATTAATGTTTTGTCTTCCTTATGTAAATATTGTGTATCAAAAGTGAGGGTAAAATAGGAAAAATAGGAATATGATTGTCATTTTCAAAAAAAAAAATAAAGGTAAAATATGAAAAATAGGGATATGATTGTCATTTTCTCAAGAGATACAAAATTACTGTTTTGCCCTCTCATATCAATATTGTGTTTCAAAAGTGAGGACAAAATAGGAAAAAGGGGCAAAAAGTCGACGAGGAGGGTTTTAATAGAATAGACAGATTGCATAATAATGTTTTGTCTTCTTTATATAAATATTGTATATAAAAAATGAGGGAAAAATAGGAAAAATAGGAATATGATTGTCATTTTCTAAAAAACAATAAGGGTAAAATAGGAAAAATAGGGATATAATTGTCATTTTCTCAAAAGATACAAAATTACTATTTTGCCCTCTTCATGTCAATATTGTGTATCAAAAGTGAGGGCAAAATAGGAAAAAAGAAGTATTAAGGAGTGTGATTAGTTTTTAAAATTTTAAAAAGAGTATGAAATAATGATGATGAGACCGTTTCTCTTAATAAGTGCATATTTTTTTCTTAATATTACATAATTAATGTTTTGTCCTTCTTATGTAAATATGTGTATCAAAAGTGAGGGTAAAATAGGAATATGATTGTCATTTTCTAAAACCAAAAGGGTAAAATAGGAAAAAAAGGGATATGATTGTCATTTTCTCAAAAGATACAAAATTAATGTTTTCCCCTCTCATGTCAATATTGTGTTTCAAAAGTAAGGAAAAAATAGGAAAAAAAAAAGGCAAAAAGTCGACAAGGAGGGTTTTAATAGAATAGATAGATTACATAATTAATATTTTGTCTTCCTTATGTAAATATTGTGTATCAAGTGTGGGTAAAATAGGAAAAATAGGAATATGATCGTCATTTTCTAAAAAAAATAAGGGTAAAAAAGGAAAAATAGGGATATGATTGTTATTTTCTCAAAAGATACAAAATTACTGTTTTTGTCACATCCCGACCCGGGGTCCACCGCATCCCGGGCCCGCTCCACCACCGTAGCACGATATTGTCCGCTTTGGGCCCCGACTACGCCCTCACGGTTTTGTTTCTGGGAACTCACACGAGAACTTCCCAGTGGGTCACCCATCATGGGAGTGCTCTCGTGCGCTACTCGCTTAACTTCGGAGTTCCGACAACCCGAAGCCAGTGAGCTCCCAAAAGGCCTCGCGCTAGGTAGGGATGAGAATATACATATAAGGATCACTCCCCTGGGCGATGCGGGATCTCACAATCCAACCCCTTAGGGGCCCGACGTCCTCGTCGGCACACCACAGCCAGGGTTAGGCTCTGATACCAAATTGTCACATCCCGACCCGGGGTCCACCACATCCCGGGCCCGCTCCACCACCGTAGCACGATATTGTCCGCTTTGGGCCCCGACTACGCCCTCACGGTTTTGTTTCTGGGAACTCACACGAGAACTTCCCAGTGGGTCACCCATCATGGGAGTGCTCTCGTGCGCTACTCGCTTAACTTCGGAGTTCCGACGGAACCCGAAGCCAGTGAGCTCCCAAAAGGCCTCGCGCTAGGTAGGGATGAGAATATACATATAAGGATCACTCCCCTGGGCGATGTAGGATCTCACAGTTTTGCCATCATCATGTCAATATTGTGTATCAAAAATGAGGGTAAAATAAAAAAGATAGGGTAAAAAGTTGACAATGAGGGTTTTAATAGAATAGATAGATTACATAATTAATGTTTTGTCTTCCTTATGTAAATATTATGTATCAAAAGTGAGGGTAAAATAACAAAAAAATTGAATATAATTGGCATTTTCTAAAAAAAATAATGGTAAAGTAGGAAAAATAGGGATATAATTGTTATTTTCTCAAAAGATACAAAATAGGGATATAATTGTGTATCAAAAGTGAAGGTAAAATATAAAAAAAGAGGGCAAAAAAGTTGACAAGAATGATTCCTTTAATAGAATAGATTAGTCATTAGTTGGAAACAATAATTAATCAACACAAATTCAATGTTATTAAAACATGCATATTCATTGATTAAAAAAAATAAAAAAAAAACCGTGCATTTTCAAATAAAAAAAATAAAGATAAAACATGCACGAAAAAAAAGAACCACTCATTTTAGAAGTATTTTACCCGCCGAATAACGACAAAGAAATAGTGAGTGGTTAGTGGCGGGAAGAGTTATAATTGTTTTTCTTTTAAGGTTGACAATCGGTGATGAATCACGATTATCCATTCCTTTCAGGGCTGGAGAATGCTAATTGGAAAGTGCACCACCATCACGCCTTTCTTCATGGAGACCTCTACCAAGTTTTCGAGCTCAGGGGGAGGAAGGGAAAGTTTTCAAGTGAAAAAAGGCGATATATAGTCTCAAGTAATCTCCTCGGACTTGGTTCGAGCTATGAAGTTTGGTTATGACGAAGATCGATGGGTCTCTACAATAATGATGAATATGTCCATTGAGTTATATTATATAACATTTTTCATAAGGTAATTTGGCCAGTGGTCAACAAAATCTTTACTGATTAATCATATATCAATGGAAGTGGCCGTCTACCACAGTGGTAAAGATGAGTATTGCCCTTGCATTACGACATGGGTTCAAACCCTGTCGGCTTCCTAATTTAACAAATCTACCGTTTGTCAAAAAAAAAATTAAAAAAAAAAAAAAAGAAAAAAAAGAAAATCATATATCAGTGGTCATTTTCATTTTTGGTGTAATCAATGAAATATATTATACATTTCTCTCTCTTCACTTTATTCCTTCATTTTCTCACGTGAACCCCTAGCTCCCAATTTGATTTTGAATCTCAAAGCTTTTTTGTCTCAAACTTTCCAAACGTGTGGGACTTTCCTGTTGCCGTGAGTTGTAAATAAAAAGGGCATGTAAATATATATTGTAAAAAATAGGAATCCTTTATTAGGAAGGATATTTGTGGGTGTCCTTTATTGTTTTATTGTTTCCTTAAAGAACTAGTGTTGTATCTTGTATATATTTTCAGTTATGCAATACAATGAAAATTAAGCCGTAAAATTCTATTTGGCATCAAGAGCTAGGTTTCGATCCAAAACCCTAAATAAAAACCTTTTACTGTTGTGGCAGTAACTAAGCCCAGCATTGTAACCTTGGCCTATATGTGGTTGTATTCCTTGTCCGCGTCATACTTGCTGCTAGTTGTCGGACCGTACTTGTGGGTGTTGCAGAGTACAAGTCAGTATACAATTGTTGTGCAATTGCAGCAATTGTCAAAGAAATTGGATTTGATTGGAGATTATCGTGTGCTCTGCTGCACCGTCTGACATGCTGTGTGGGAAACAGTATTGCACTGTCTTTTGCCATTGCTGTTGACCAAAACAATTATAAAGGGTTTTCCGCTGCTGCTTGTCTTTTCCGTGAATGTTGCATCAGAGGAAGTGGTAGCTGCTGATTGTTTTCGATATAGAGAATTGTCACAACAGTATTGTATACTTGTCATCGTGCTTTCCTGCTTCAATTACCGCGTATTGGTATAATTGTTGCGTATCAGTAATTATCGTGTACTATAGTCTCGGGTGGTATTGCAATGGCGAATACAGGTTGGATTTTGGACTCTGGGGCAACGGATCATATGACATATGATAGAACTTTGTTTCGGTCCATGAAAGATTCTCATAAAAAGTGTGTGGCAACTGCCAATGGTACTACTGCTGCTGTTGTTGGAGTGGGAACAGTGTCTCTTACACCCTCTCTTCCGTTACATAATTGTTTATTGGTTTCGTCATTGTCCCATCACTTATTGTCTGTACCTCAAGTCACTGAACAATTGGATTGTGTTGTAGTAATGTATCCTTCATTTTGCTTGCTTCAGGATATTCAAACAAAGGAGATCATTAGGTGTGGCACTAAGAGAGAGGGGCTATATTATGTGGATGATGTGGTTCCTGGAAGAGCTAATTTGGTTCATTCGTCACGTAATAATAATCTACAGAAGGTATTGTTACTGCATCCTCGTTTGGGGCATGCATTGTTTGGTTATTTGAAGCATATATTACCTTATTTGTTCAGTGGTATTAAAGACTCAGAATTGAAATGTGAAGTATATATTTTAGCCAAAAGTCATCGTGCTTCATTCCCTCCAAGTATGAATAGAAGATCTTTTCCATTTGCACTAGTACACTTTGATGTGTGGGGGCCTTCCCCTGTTAGTACAACTTCAGGAATTAGGTGGTTTGTTACTTTCGTGGATGATTGCACTCGTATGACGTGGTTGTATATGTTGAAAAATAAAAGTGAGGTTTGTGATGTGTTTCGTCTGTTTCAACAGATGGTTAAAACTCAGTATTCCATTGATATTAAAGTTTTGCGTTCTGACAATGGTGAAGAGTACATAAATTCAGAGTTATCTCGGTTTTTACAAGATCATGGAATTATTCATCTAACTACCTGACTGCATACTCCGTTATAGAATGGGATTGCTGAGAGAAAGAATCGTCATATCTTGGAAACTGCTCATGCCTTGCTTATTGGTGCGTCTGTGCCTAAACGTTTTTGGCCTGAAGCCGTTACCTATGTCGTGTATGTGATTAACCGTATGCCATCTCGGGTTGTAGAATTCCGTACACCTCTTCAAGTATTGACGGAACATGTTCCTGTAGTATCCACTGATACCCTACTCCTCGTGTGTTTGGATGTGTAGCATATGTTCATATTCACAAGATTTATCGTAGCAAATTGGATCCATGTGCCCTCAGTGTGTTTTTGTTGGGTTTGCCTCCCAACAGAAAGGATATAAGTGTTATCATCCTGAAACTCGACATATGTATGTGACTATGAATGTTACTTTTTCTGAATCAGAGTATTTTTATTCTTCGATCCCATCACCTTCAGATCACCAGGGGAGAACACTAGTGGTGATCAAGTTGATCTTGGGTGGTTAGAGGTACCAGAGGATGTGATATGTAGTTCAGGGGGAGCATTTGTTGATGACAAGGATGAAAATGGAACACCAGTCTCTTGGCAAGAAACTGCCGAGAATGATATGGGCCTTCAGCTGTTGTTTGCCAAGACAAGTGCAGGCTTTCGGCAAGGTCCTGCCCAGGAAGCTATAATAGTCCAGCAGCCTACTGCCGAACCAAATACTTCAAGGGAAGAAGTGCTTCCTGCATAACCCACATCACCCCCTCTCTAGCTCGATAATGCCACCCAATGTGTCTACTCTGAATATCCCTAAGGTAAGTACTACAGATGCTCATGTAACTAATCCAAATAATGATGTAAGTACGTATAAGTTCCCGCCAAGGCAAAATTGTGGTGTACCTCCTGACAGGTTCTCTCCGGTGGGAAAAGTGAAGTATCTCATAGCCAATTATGTGTCCTGTAAAAATCTTTCATCCGAACGTCAAGCTTAGGTGAATAATGTGGATTCAATTCAGGTACCAACTCGAGTAGAAGATGCTTTGAAAAGTCGAGAATGGACAGAAGCAATGGATGAAGAGATGAGGGCATTACAGAAAAATAATACATGGGAAGTAGTTGAGCTGCCGAAAGCGAAAAAATCAGTTGGGTGCCGATGGGTTTTTACAGTTAAATACAAGGTCGACGGATCACTCGACATGTATAAAGCAAGGTTGGTAGCGAAAGGGCATACTCAAACATACGGAGTTGATGATCAGGAAACTTTCTCTCCCATGGCTAAGATGAATATGGTACGAGTTCTTATCTCATTAACTGCAAATTTGAATTGGCCACTGAAACAGTTTGATGTAAAAAAAAATGCGTTTCTTCATGGACATCTAGAGGAAGAAGTGTATATGGTTTTTCCTCCAGGATATAGTAACGAAGGAAAAACAAGAGTGTGCCGATTATGAAAGTCACTTTATGGCCTTAAGCAGTCACCGCGTGCATGGTTTGGGAGGTTCACTCAGGCCATGAGGAAGAATGGGTATTATCAGAGTCATTCTGATCATACGTTATTTGTGAAGCGGAGAAACGGTAAAGTAACAGCCTTGATTATTTATGTAGATGATATGATAATAACAGGTGATGCTTTAGATGAAATTGTCAAACTGGAGAAGAACCTTTCCACCGAGTTTGAGATGAAGAGTTTAAGTGACTTAAAGTTTTTCCTTGGAGTTGAAGTTGCTCGTTCATTCAAAGGTATTTTCTTGTCTCAACGAAAATATGTTCTGGATTTATTGAAGGAAACAGGTATGCTTGGGTGTAAACCCATGAATACTCCTATTGTAGAGAAACATTACTGGGGAATTTATCCGGATCAAGAACCAGTAGATAAAGGCAGATATCAGATACTGGTAGGAAGACTAATTTATTTAGCTCATACCCGTCCGGATATTGCCTATGCAGTAAGTGTAGTGAGTCAGTTTATGCATTGGTCAAGTGTGGATCATATGGCATCTGTTATGAGGATTTTAGCTTATTTGAAGTCGGCTCCGAGAAAAGGAATTTTGTATAAAAATTCCGGTCATCTGAGGATTAAGGGGTTTACTGATGTTGATTGGGCAGGTGATGTGACTAATAGACGCTCTACTTCTGGATACTTTATGTTTGTTGGCGGGAATCTAGTTATTGGAGGATCAAGAAGCCAAATGTGGTGTCAAGGTCTTCAGCTGAGGCCGAATTCAGAGGTATGGCATATGGAGTATGTGAAGTTCTTTGGTTACGCAAGTTATTTTGTGATCTAGGTTTCAAAGCAAAGGAGGCCATAAGCTTGTATTGTGATAATAAATCTGCACGTGAGATTGCAGAAAACCCGGTACAACATGATAGAACAAAGCATGTGGAGGTTGATCGTCATTTTATCAAGGAAAAGCTTGAGAGGAAGATTGTGTCAATACCGTTTGTGAACTCGAAAGAACAGCTTGCGGATATCCTCACTCATGCCGTGTGTAGTAGATCTTTTTGTGACTCACTTGTTAAGTTGGGCATGTGTGATATCTGTGCTCCAACTTGAGGGGGAGTGTTGCCTTGAGTTGTAAATAAAAAGGGCATGTAAATATATTGTAAAAATTAGGAATCCTTTATTAGGAAGGATATCGGTGGGTGTCCTTTATTGTTTTATTGTTTCCTTAAAGAACTAGGGTTGTACCTTGTATATATTTTCAGTTATGCAATACAATGAAAATTAAGCCGTAAAATTCTATTTTTCCATCTTCTATCAATTTGATCCCATCCCATCGTAATTAGGGTTTCCCGATAGCCAAAACTCAGAATGTTGTCGTTCTGGTTGAGCACGGCCTCAAAGGCAGTGGGTGCTTACTCTCCCGCAGAACCAGTCATATGCATCTAGTCTAGTCTGGCCAAAAATTTGATTTGTTTGATGCTTTAGTTCTATAAACAGATTGCCGATTCCTACCTGAGTATTTCAGTTAAAGGTCACGGTTGCTGAGAAAGTGAAGAGAAAATAAAATCTTACCCCTGAGAAGAAATGTGCCACCGAAATAGGCTCTGCATTTTTTCTAGCTAAGAGAGAGTACACAACAGTTGAGCAATGTTCTGAATTTTAATTTACATATGGTAGGAATCTAAGAAAACTGAAATACATTGACCATTTCCATCACCATGATCTACAAGTCAAGAAGCATAGTAGGGAGGGAAAACTAATTAAAACCTCTCCATCTGTAAGAGTAAAAGTCGGCCCTAAAGGAAAGATTACCAGTCTCTATCTCTCTTATAGGCCATCATCCACCTCTCTACTCTGGAGGTGGGTGAATTTGGAGGTTGCCTCTTTTAGAAACTATATATGGAGAATCTAAGGTGGAATAGTTGAATATCAAAGTTTGCGACTAACTAACGAACAAACTAACTATAAACTTTATTAATTGAAAGAAAGATTGCCATGACGACTACATAACCCAATAGGCTGCATTGTGAATGACTTGCTACTCACACTAAATTAAATTACACGCTATATTTATAGCGATATAAATCTAAGAAATCATAATGCATAAATACCAAAGATATCCCAATACAGAATAAAATCAAATCTCTAATTAATTTCCTAAATAAACCTAATAAATCCCAACACCATCCGTCAAACTAATTGGTAGGATTAAATACACACCACAAAGTAGCACACAAATATCCTATTGATTTTCCTTATTAAAACTAAGATTTGTTAATTGTAGTATATGAAAATAAGGGTCTTTCCCGCAGAATATTGTTTTATCTAACTACTTAAAATGTCACAAAAATTGGGTTGCTGTCCCTACTGACCAACCACCGAAAATTAATTATTAGACCAACTTACACTTATCTAAAGTCTACCAAATTTTATATGAAGATACTAGACAAACAAAGATACACTCACACAAAGTTTTGGGATTTTTGGAGTTTATTTGATATTTAAATTAAATCAAACAAAAACAGGACAGAAACAAATTTTAAGTAGTTCACAAATTAGGAAAACGAGTTAGGGGAAGTGCTATCCACCACCAAATAATCATGCAAACATATTATGTTTCATTCAAATTCCTTTTATTTCCGGATGAAGATGCTCAACTTGGCTCAATGTTAGAACTCAACCTAGTACTCTTTCTTATGTAGTATGTTAAGAGAATGGCGTTTTCAACTTAACTTAGTCCCTAGCATGCAATCTAGAATGGCGTGTTCATAGATTTAACAAGTAAAAATCATTAAGAACGAAAAGAATTTGAGTCATCACAAAGACAAGTGAATTTGCAACAAGCAAATGTGGATTCAAGCTCTGTTAGACGGACACAACAAGAAAAACTCCATTAGATGGACATGATAAGACAAGCTCTGTTAGGCAGACATGACAAGACAAACTCTATTAAACAAACAAGGTAAAACAAGTAATAAATAAAATAAAGTCGTTGGGACTCGGGGTCTTTTGTGAGCATTTAATGGAGGAAGCGATAAGAATGACGGAGTTGAATCAGACGATGTGAGTCTGATTGCTAGACCAAAAATGCCACCATACAAAAGTTACCATCTATTGTCAGAGTTGCCTCCTTGTCGTGGTCTTCGTCGGTGTTGTGTATTTTACGTTTCAAGACAATGGCTACGACGACTCATCCATTTATTTTAAAAATAAGCAGTTTTTTAGAAGCAAAATTAAGTTGCAAGTGACCCTTTACCACAATGGTGGAAAGATGTTGAGCCATTGCATGACGGTGTGGGTTCAAACCTTGCTAGTGGCTAATCTAACATTTAATTTAACAAAATCTATCTTTTGACAAAAAAAAAAAAAAAAAAAAAACACACACACACACACACACACAAAATCCAAGTTGCTTCTACTTTCTTGCTAATAAACCATGATTTAAAAAAGGCAATAATTAGATCTAAGTCCGAAAACCTAAACTCTTTTAAGAAGACTACAAAAAATTTCAAGAGTGTTGCAGTCCTATTGGAATAGGAATGTGATTGTGTAAATCCTAGTATATCTTGGAATATCTCTCATATTCCTATTAGGAGTAGATTACCTATTAAATGTTGTAATCCTAAAGGGTAAGGAATTTACCTTCCCTACTACTATAAATAAAGGCACAATAAGGTGAGATAACACACACCCACAATTACATTCTCTACTCTTGCCGCACCTCTCTCTCTTTTTAGCCTCCATAATTATTCAGTAAATTATGCCTACACCACACTATCAGCACGTTCTTGATGCTGCACTAAAGAGAGTTTATTCTTCAATCAGGGGAGTATTACTTTTTAATCATTCTTTTTGTGAGTAATTTATTATTTTGAATTGATCTACATGCTATTGATTCAATTTAATTTTTCTTTGTTGAACGTGATACAATGCATTGGAGATGCAATTTCGGCTTTATGCGAAGGATCTTCTACAAATTCAAAGGCTTTTATTTGTTTTCTGCCAATTAGGTACGCTTAAAATAAAGTAAGATATTTGAAACGACCTTGAAGCATGAAAACATTCCCCATGATGCATGAACCCCCTATGTTTATATTTTACTTCCGATATATATATTGTATATGTTCATATATTTGTCCCCCTATGTTTATATTTTACTTCCGATATATATATTGTATATGTTCATATATTTGTCAATATATATATATATATATATATATATATATTTGTTTCATACATTACGCAATTATGCTATGTGGAATTTGTGAGTCAAAGTATCAAAATAAATTAGAAGCAATTAGGGTTTTTCAACCCTAGGAATTTGAAGAAAAAAAAGGGAGAAAATAGGGGAACTAACCAAGCCATTGTGAGACGGCAGCTTTTTTTTGGGCTTTTCTGCGCGTGTGACAAACCAGGCCGGATGCCTGGATTATTATCGCTGGGCCTGCAGTGCCTCCAGCCCACGCTTAAGTCTCCAATATCTGACTGGGCTTGTCCTTTCATCCTCCCTTTGCCCGCATTCAATGGCAAGCTTGCAGCTTGCTTTGTACGCTGGGCTGCACAGCAACCTTTCCAAGCCCAAATATCAGCCTGTAGCAAACCTGAAAATGGGCTGGTTTTTCCCCAACGCCCACCTGGGCTTCCTTTTTGTTTTAACCCGCATACCAGCTTGTCCTAGATTGCATAGCCAGCAGCCTAATGCTGTTGGGCTATCCATTTTCCTTGGCCCGTAACACTGCAACAAGCATGCAGCTTGCTTTGCATTTTATTGGGCTGCCAATTGCAGCCTACCCGAGCCCAATTTGGGCCTAATTTAATAATTAATGGGATTATTTTTAATTGGACCCGGGGCCTATAGTCCACCCCCGAGGCCTTAGGGTTCACGGCACCTAGCCCAAATATTTTTGGGACTATATTTTCGACCCATTAATATTATTCTAATATTATTTTGCTTCTATAATCGACCTCGAATGGTCCCGATCTATTGAATTAATTAAAAGTGACCTGGAGTCCATTAATCTGATAATAAATCCAAAATTATTGACCTGAAGATCACTTTTGGATATTAACGATTCAATAATTTATTTTTATACTTCGAACCATGACATACTTTCGTAGTAACGAAGCTCTCACACTTGAGTTCCCGAAAAACCTCAAATCCACTACACTCAAATCAGCATATTGCATTCTGTGTTCTTGCAGGAACCTCTCTTTTATGAACTAAACGTTCATAAACTAAATCGAACCTGTAGTTTCAAATTTAGTGCCTTTGAAACCCAAAGTTTTCATAAAACAATACACCTATGAAAACCCGACGTTTTTCATGAAAACCATGTCTTAGAACTCGAATGTTCTAACTCTGATGCTTATGGATGATTCATTCCCATTGCACCAATCACAATCTTGTTCCCTCCAATTCAATGGATTGTCGAACCGTCATAAGTTCGATTTTCCTGATTTGGATGTTTCTATTTAAAACCACTTTATGTGGGGCACAAGACGTGAATCTCCACTTGACTATCAAAAAGCTGAGACACCATTGAAGCCAACAATGGCAAGGAAGAGCTGAATAACCCTCCACCATGATCTTCATTCGAAGACTTATGCCCGAAGCATAACCTCCCGAACGAGGATTATGGCTCTTTGGCTTGCTCCTATGGACCGTCTAATCATGAAAGATATTGCCCGAAGCACACCATGATTACGTCAATGAATGAGTACAATTCTGAAGTTTATAAATTCGATCGAATTTTGACTAGAGAATACTTTTCTCATCCTTCCATGTTTCTAACTCGTTCTTGAAATAGCAGTGTAGAAAGCAGAAATTTACCAAATTCTCAGATCTGATACTACCACAAACGTGAGAGAAAAGTATAGACTCCGTTCGGCTGGAGTCTACCGAATGGCTCGACCCAGTTCGGTCAAAGCCTACCGAATGGTGATGCACTGCTTCGGCTGGGATACACCGAATGGTATACTTTCTCACAATCCAATTTTGAGTTTGTTTTTACAACATATGGTAGAATCAGGGCCTACCAAGGTGTGGCATCATGCCCGAAGCATGATCCTTGGCACCTAAGACCTAAAACTTCAAGAATAAGGGATAGTATTTTCGAACCTTAACCCTGCGGAATCTACTTCCGTCTCGATGGAATAGATCATTGGTTATGCACCTGTTCGTGCCCCTACCAATGTCGTTGAGGAGTACCATTCTTGTAGTCAATACATAAGACTAATTTTGCTCCACCAAACATCGTTGAAAGAACAGAATTTTAACATGGATGGCCTTGTTGGCCGAATCCACCTAGTAACTTTGGCTTACTTTGTGAACATTTTCCATGTTCTTGGATTCAAGTTTGGTGTATGTTTTACTTATGGATAATCTTATTGATATTGTCCTCAACTATGAGTTAATTGAATCATGTTTCTTAATACATGTGACCAATTCAATTAAACATGTGATTAGGTATAAATATGGGAAAGTTAGTCGTTTGGATGAATTCGTACTACACACACTAACTTTACACCTAAATCACATCTCTAACAACGACTTCAGGTCTATCCAACCTAATTAAGAGCATTGGCACGCTCCTCGTTGTATGAATGGTACCGCATCACCATTTAAGGGACCTTAAATTCTCCGTGACGTTGAGTTTTTAAGGATATTCGAGATGACAATGATCATAAATGAAACCACTGAAAAAAATAGAGTGAAATATCTTTGCACCACCTCCAAAAATGAGCCTGAAGCTTTGATTTGGGGCCAATGGGTTGTCTCCTAACTGAGGATGCACCACATGTGGCCGGCCTGGAGCTAGGTGCTTGAGTAGTTTACTTGCTTTGGCACGACCTTTTGGGACACTTAGGTCGACCAACGATGCTATGACGCATCTTCTTACGCGAAGTAAGGATCTTGTGCCTACAAGTACACTTGCCAAAGTCTGCTCGTTTGTGAAATTTGATTTTCTAAATCATCCCTTGCAAAGATATGAAACGACTCTCTTTTCATAATGGATTCAAGGGAATATACGTGGACTAATCCAACCAAAATGAGGACCATATAAAGGCATATGGTTTTGGTTGATGAATCGATAAACTGGTCACATGTTTGTCCACACACATTGCTGCTAAACCTTTTGGCCGATTAAGGGCTCACCACCCTACTTATCCCTTAAGGTCCGGGAGACTGGATAATGCCAGGGAGTTTATATCGATGGTTTTCGATAAAGTATTGCATGTCGTTTTGGGTTTATAATTGAACATTGAATTCCTATGTTTACCCCAAATAGCCTCGCCTAGTGATCATAAAGTGCAATTTAAATGATGGCCCGAATTTTGGTAACCGTACCAAGTTTTCAGTTTTCGCCTTGAGGCCCATTGCCACCCAACCTATATGACGTTACAGTTGGTTACTGGGTATGAACCTGACGATTTTTTGTATTTACGTATTTGGGTGCGCATTCCATGTGCCAAGTTGCGTCGCCGCAACGTACCACCATGGGTCCTCAAAGAAGGATGTGTATCTTTTGTCGATCATAATTCTCCTTCACACTAGCTCTCTACGAGCCCTTGCACGCGATCTCTTTACAGTTCATTTGTGGGTTGTCACTTTAATGAGACAGTCTTCTCGCCGTTAGGGGGAGATAAGAACGTCAACGTTCCTGTAGAACGACGTGAATTTGCGTGGACGTTGCCCATTATGTCTCATCTCGATCCCCATACAGCACAAGTGTGATAAGCAAGTACGATTAATTCTAGATTTTAGAATGTTGCTCCAGACGCATTCCTCTGATCTAGCTAAAGTGACGAGATCATATACCAACTGCAAACATGCCTGCAAGGATAGACGTACTTAAGGGACGTCGAGTCAACATCCCTCGAAGGTGTGCCGCCCCTGTTGGACAGTTTGGACGCCTTTGTTGGATGGTCTGGTACACCGACGGATAGCCAATCAATCTGTCTTGGCCTGGAGCACGACAGATCATTCAGTTCGTAGGATTCACTTCCCAGGAAGAGGAAGACACGGCACAACAATGAATCTAAACTCGATCGCTATCTCAAATCATTTCCATCTCATGAGATTAATTCGGATTACTCC
The DNA here is from genome assembly GCA_036320875.1 of Cotoneaster glaucophyllus. Classification (NCBI taxonomy): domain Eukaryota; kingdom Viridiplantae; phylum Streptophyta; class Magnoliopsida; order Rosales; family Rosaceae; genus Cotoneaster; species Cotoneaster glaucophyllus. Next base: position 8,170,530 of record CM070070.1, read on the forward strand.
CGAGACTTAAAGTTCTTGGTCCAGTATACTAGTTTAGGTGTGCTAAATGGAATTGAAATGAGATTATCATCGATGATGTTTTCACTTATATGGTAGCTACCGACATAAATGAAAAGCGACGATATCGAACCGTGTTCCGTTGATTAAGTGACAGCGTAGAACTGATTGGACAACTAAAGTTACAATCCAGGTTAAATTCCTTACCAAAGTGTGTATTGGGCCTATCGTTCCTACACTGCCCAAGGTAACCCTATTTTGTTACAAGTGGAAAATGAAGCGTTATGAGATGAATGAAATAGTGCGATATGATACATGCCTTACGGCGCAAGGTTTCTCTCAAATGTCCCGTGATTGATAGCAGCATTATGAAATGTGGTTAGTGTTTCTCCATGGGGATATAGATACGGAGATTGACATGTAAGTTCCCGAAGAATTACATGGATTGGTTCAAATAGTTCCAAACCACGGAACACCCTCTTAACTCGTTTTGAGGCGTTCACTTATGGATTGAAAAATCCGACGGATGAGGTATACCCGTCTACGTGATTATTTGATCAGTCAGGGATATGAATGAATGCCCTTGCGTGTTAAACTATGAAGTCTTATTCCGAATTGCTAGAGTTACAGTTTATGTCGTTAACACGAATCTCACTAATACCCTGGAAGAGCTTGAGAAAACCGACTCACACCTGAAGACGGAATTTGAGATGAAGGATCTTAGGAAAACTCGTTTATGCCTTGACTTGAAGTTGAAGCATTGTTCTGACAGTATTTTGGTCTACCAGTCGAACTATACCCCGAATATGTTACCTTTGTGAATACCTTTGATCGTCCATACGTTATATGCAAATGAGACCCTTGAAGAGGTTATGGAATCCGAAATTCCATATCTAAAGTTCAATTTTGCACTTCGTTGTACTTAACTCATTATATTTAGACAGGACATCTCCTTCGCTGTTGATCTTGGTAAAGATACAACACCGCGCCTACACGCATCCACTGAATTGGTATTAAAGATGTACCCTGGAGGTACTACAAATTTGGGCAAATCAAATCCCGACGCATCTCGAGCGGATCCGACCCCCTGATCCTCGGAATGATGCTTGCCTTGTTTGTCTTGCTAACGCAGGTTACTTATCAAACCCGCACAAGGCAAAATCCCCGAATGGTTATGTCTTTACCATTAGGGATATCGTAATATCTTTGAGGTCCACGATATGACCTTACTTGCGAAATCTTCAAATCGTTCCAAGACTCACCTCACTTCACTACGCCACACGTGAGACATGGTTAGGAGTTCTTGTTGAGCAATATCGAGAAATTTTCGAGGTACCGAGAACTTCATAAAACTATTTGGCCTTAGTGGGGCATATATCGTTATTGGATTGGAAGGGGAACACCACCTGCCCTGCTGAGGTGTGTGTTCCCGTTACCCCCAAAAATTTCTCGTAAATATCCTTTGCAACTAAACGCCCAATTCCTGCTACCTATGAAAATAGGGTTTGCCGGTTTGGTGTAGTTGTCCAACGCGATACTGCACATCCTAAATTATTGTCTTGGGCGAGTCACATATTGCGCCGCTTGTTTTAGTTTTACTATTTTAGGAATCCCTCTCTCTCCTTTATACTCGGTGAATAGATAGCGTAACATAAAAGAAATCGGTAGCATAAAAGGAAATGGCTCGGCTATCATGTTAATTGTTGATCAGCTACATTATTTACTTTTTGATCATTATACACAACCACAAACTTCTACATAAAATTTTACTTAACGCTAATATTTTTTTTTATGTTCACAATGTTTTTACGAACAAAGTCTATTAAACAACCAATTATTTTATTTTACAACTGATTATGTTTATAGCATAGTAGAAGCAGTCTTGGTTTAAACACAACAATACCAAACTGGCCAAACAAACATAAATCCACGAGGACAAGAAAACCTTTATATAACGTTTTTGGATTTTTTTTTTATTCTCCAACATTGACTAGTAGAGGTTGAAACCCATGTCGAATACTTGCTAACCAAATTTTGTCATTGCTGGACATGAGGTAACCACAATCATGCTCGTGGCAACCTTCCAAGGCATGCACTATGCCTGCTATACGCCATGCACTCATCACCCTTCTTGGCAACCAATTCTGTGATCACAACATTAATGAAAATATATGTCAATCTTAATGTCTATTGAATAGAAAAAATGGGACAAAGAAAGTAAAAAAATAAATAAAAAATAAAGCCTATCATTTTTAGTTATCAGTTAATTGCTTGCCTCACAAGAGTGAACATTCTCCATAGATGTGGGAATCTTCATTGCTGGAGTGTAGTGGTAGAAGCAGTCTTTTCGCAATTTTTTTGGTGGCAGTTGGGAGAAGGGAACAAATAATGTTCCTTTTGGTGCATTCATCTGTTCTCTATCAGTAAATCCATCTCCCACTAACCAAATCTGAAACGTTTCAGTTAGCATATTTACCAATATATAATAGTCCTCTAAAATAGTCGTCCTACATCATCTACTTGTTAATTGTTTTATTAAAGTAGACTTTATAATGACGTTTTTAGAATGTCAATAACAACTCAACGTAAAATATAGAGGCTATTCTACATAAGGGGTGAAGTATAAATATTTGCAGATGATAATTGATACCTTGGGTCCACAACTTTCTCCAAGAACCAAACAACTTTCAGTGGCATTTAACGATTTGGTGAGCTTCAAATACTCAGCTTGATGTAAAGTAGCTTACCTGAAATAAGTGCAATTTGGGTAGAGGTTCCATGTCTAAAAAAATCAATGCCACACACACCAAGTCTAATCTCAATTCCTACACCAACTTTCACATTGTATGAATCTTGTATGGGTTCTACATAGTTTTATACTCTCATGAATTCCTGCATTGTGTAAGAGAGCCGATGTAAATTCTAACAATAATATTGGTGTATGTAGCATTACTTCACAAAAAAAGTATTTATTCTCTTCATCCCTTTGTGTGAATATATCGTTGTATAAAAAATACAAAAATACATTCTAACAAGTTGTATTACATCTAACACCAGGGTCGACTAGAGATTTTAGGGCTCTATGTGGAAGATAGTAAATGAGCCTTGTATATGTCTATGATTGTTTTAATAAATGAACTAAATGGAGTATTATTACTAGAGTTATAATTCAAGTCAACAAAAATAATGAAAAACAAAATCTAGAGCAAAGGCGGCAGAACCAAACTAAAAGTATAAATGTGATTTCTCTTATGCATATGGAGGCCATATTTCTCTTATTCACATGCAATTACCTAGAAAATTTTCCAAAGACAAAGTTTTTTTTTTTTTTTTTTTTTTTTTGGGAACTTTAACTTTACCCTTTGTTTTGTCTTTATTATTAAAACTAAAAGTTTTCAACCCCTTTTCATTTTTTTTTTTTTTTGCCACAAACTAAGTTGGTACATATGTAGATGATATTATGGGGCCTTTAGAATTGGAGCCCTATGCAAGGGCACCTATTGCACATGCCCAAAACCGCCACTGTCTAACACGATGAAGTGGCAATGTATGACAGTTATACTACAGAGGATTTTCTATTCTTAAAGGGGAGCTATAGCCATGATGTATGTATTTGATACATATGAAAAATATAACACATATATACACACACATGTATATTTACCTGGATACCCTTCTGGCTCAAAGCAAAGGCAATGGCATAAGCAACCTTTGTGAGGTTGCCTCTAAGAACAACTTGGGTTGTCCCTCTTGGAATGCTGTTTAGGATTACAGCAACTGCTAAGCTACTTCCATCCACCACTTTGAGTTTGAGATGAGGATGCCTGCGAACATAGAGACCACCATATCCGTTCAGCTCCTCACCCTGCTTGCAAGAGTTTTTGTTAGGTACTATTCATATTTAATTTAAAATAAAAGTATTTAAAATGATTTCTGACCACACGATGTATAATGGACGGACATGATTTGAGGATCCTCATAATCCTTACAAAGAGGATCCGGAAATGATCCTCATTCATCTTTTTGTGCATACCTTCACTTGGTATACTGTTAATAAATATAAAAAAAAGCCTAGTATATAAAATTAAAGAGTTCCTTTCATTGGGACTTTATTCACTTTTTGCGAATAACGTATTTTTATTGTACAAATTTTATACTCAAAATCGTTTATTTTTAAATCATTATTTCAAGATCATCGGTATAAGAAATCAATCAATTCAAAAATTGGTTAGTCATCCATACGTGTCAAACAATTAGATGATGGTATGTAGTAACATATTTATAGTGTACCTGTCCATTTATTTGATATATAAATAATTAAACGATATCTAATTTGACTAATTCTTTGTAATGATAATCTTAAAATGATGATGACTAAGAAAATAAAATGTTCTATTTCTAAAAATTTTATTGTGAAAATATGTTAATCGCAAGTGGACAAAGTGGTGCACCCCCACAGGGTGCAAGTATTGTCCTTCGCAAAATATGTAACAGAGTGGACATCCTTGGGATCATAAAGACCAACATTTTAAGACTATAAAGTGCAATTCAGATACAAACTCGATGAGACGATGACCATAACATACTCAGATATTGGTCGGTAGAGAATGACCTGATTCAAGAGGCCGAGACTTATAACTTTGACACCCTTTTCTCAGCTTCAACTATGGCTTCCTCAATCAAGCTATTTATAGATCCATTTTGCAATTGCAGGTAGTACTGCAGTAATATGTACAAACAAAGCTCAATCATACCAATAAAGAAGTATGCTTTTAGTAGAGAAAAGAAAATGGTTCTCACCTGCGTAGTGTATCTGGGTAGAACCCAAGTTTGCAATGTGAGCTTGTTAAAGAACTGCCGCTCAACCACAAACGGACGGCCATATATTCGAGTTAGAATCATGGACAGAAATGTCACAGGCCACATCAGCCACATATACCATGTTGATTTGTGGGGCCTAGAGGCCAACGAAGCAAACCCTAACCGTAAATGATAGATGGACTCAGGTGTCGTTAGATGAGTTAGATGCACGACATCTGGCAATTCCTCTCCTCTTTTCAGTGAAGATTCATAGAGGGCATCAGTAGATTTGTCCATAGTACCATATATGTAGTCGTAGATTGGCATGAAGAGAGAGTAATTGGTTCGGAATTGTGTGTGATGCAAAGAGTGGAACCTGTACGCAACTTATAACTACATTAATCATATAATTCGTATATTATAAAGGTCTTAAGTTTCTATCAAGTCACTTAAGAGAATAAATTCAATAAATTTTTATTCGATTCAGAGTTAGAATTAATCAGCGCAACATAGATTAAGAGTTGAAATCAAGTAAATCTTCAAATTAACTGTTGGTTGGCACAAGTTGTTTGCATTGTTAAGCTACACACGTGTTTTATACATTTATATATACTTTTTGGGTCTTATCACTAAACGGCCTAAGCTTTTGGGTTGAATATACTTTGACATAGTCTCACAATCACCAATCATAGCTAGCTCTCACCGTCATAAAAATCGAACGAAAGAAGTTTGCCTTTTTTCTTTAATTATATTATTTATTTGAAGAAATTGGACTCTTTCTTTTAGGGTAGAAGAAATTAGACTTTGCAAAGTTATCTTATTCAGTTATCCTAAACAACAAGCAAGTAAGCTCATTTTTAATGCACAATATTAATTAGGATGGAAGAGCTTTTGAATTGGTATACTTCATTACATATACTACCTATGAATATGGATAGTTTTTTTATCTAATACAAACATAAATATATGTGTATGTATAATATATATATATATATATATATATATATATATATATATATATATATATATATATGTATGTATATATATGCAGGGCCTTTATATGAAGGAATCCCCAATTTTTGGGTAAAATGAGGACTTGTTGTAGAGCCCACTCCACATCGAATTTCAATGATCCAAAACCGTCTATTTCTTAAGTTGCACTTCATAGATCATCCTTACAAAATAGTAGCCAAATTGGAAATGTTTGAGGCATCTAATTAAGTTTAAAGAAATTGATCAATAATATGTTCTAAGAAACATTAAAATTTCATCATGACAATCAAATGAGTATAGGGTTTTTGGTTGAATTGATTTTTTGCAAAGATGACCAATAAATGAAGACTTAAAAAATAGACGTTCGGATTGTTGAAGTTTGATGTATAATGGGCCTCGCAACTAGTTCCTATTTTTTTTGTAAAAGTGGAGATCCCTTTGAATAAAAGGCTATGTATATGCATACATACAGATATAGATACATATATATATATATATATATATATATATATATATATATATATATATATATATATATGGAGAGACATATACATAATATATATGTGTGTATGTATGTATGTATGTATATATGGATATTGAGAAGAGAGAGTCTTACGTAGGGGTGTACATGAGATACTTGAGAGGAGGAAAGCGAAAAAAGAGGCTGTTCGGAATGAGCTCAAAATTACAGTGTCCCATGTTATTCATGAAGTCGATGTAAGTAATATAACCAGCAATGGATGTGAAAGAAACTGTTCCCATGAAGACAGTTGCTAGAATTGGCATTGAGAAGATCATGGAATAGACTACGTGCTCCGCAAATGGGTGAATCACAGCTGCAAAAATATGATTAAATAGATACATAGATACAACAAAAAATTAAGTCAATATAGCAGCTCAAAATTAACAAAAAACCAAAGATACAAAATATAGTGCCAGTCTTACAAGTAATAGGCTCAGTAACGATTGAGGAATGGTGATGAGAATGGTAGCGAGAGTAAAGGTAATGATGGTGAAGTGCTCTGTGAAACCAATAGTAGAGGTACTCCACTGGACCAGCATGAAGCAGAATTGTAAAAATAACCCCATCTGTTCTCCAAAGTGGCATATTTTGAGCACCTGAAAACATCCTGTTAACGAGGTATGATAAACCTCCATTGAACAATATTTGGTCATCCCTGTAAACAAATAGGGTTAGGTGCTGGATGGAAGTACAGTAAAATTATTTTTTCAATTTTAAGGGGATTAGGCATAAATGAAACTTTTCCCTTCTAATCCTACCATTTTTTTTTTTGAGTAATTCATTTTCCATCCCCAATTTGGTCACATTTTTTTTCATTTACATACGTGTGCGTTGGGGAACGCGTTGGCGGGGAGAGGTGGGGATGTGGAAATGATATATTTGGGGGAGGGACTTTCAAATTCCAAGGCATCGGACAAAATGAAATGAAAGGATCTCAAAAAGTTAGATAGGAGGAATTAGAAAATGCATGAAATTAAAATTAAACTTAGAAACTCAAGTTAACATATTATTAAATTTTAAAAAAAAAATTGATTAAAAAATTTTGCAACAGAAAAAAAAAAGGACAAGAACGCACCGAGAATTGGCTTGGAAAGAAAAATTTAATGAACACTTTGAATGAGAAAAATATCTGATTTATGGATGACAATCTAACACTTGAAAACACCAATTTAGATCATATCCATTTAATAGGAATCAGTTTCTTTAACCCTCTGAGATCAAAAGCAATATACAATGACGAGTGTTCTATACGCTTAACCAAAAGTTCGAAAGAAAATTTATCTAAGACACAGGTTTGGATGAGAAAAAATATCTGATTTATGGACCACAATTTAGCACTTTGAAAACAAAAATATTTAAAATACAATATACGTAGATTGAAATGCACTGACCAATTTTTTTCTCTGTCAACCTGATCAAATTCAAGACCCTTGTCAACAATTCGACCAATGCCTTTGGCTGTTCGATATCGAGAAAGAGTGATCCATATCTGGTTGTGGATCATCCTGCAAAGCATAAGTGGAAACATGAGCAAGTAAGTTGAATCTCTATCTTTTCCATCATTCACAATAAACAACAATGTGCTGTGAATGACCCAAGGAGCCAAGATCAGGTACTGCAACCCCAGCGTAAATCACAGTAGAACTAATTAGTGCAGCAAAATATAGTCCAAGTAGAAATATATATAGTATGATGATGCTGATGATATAGAATCTTAACAATGTATAGTTACTCTACAGATTAGCGTGTCGCTTGACACAAAACATTGCGAGTACATATGCATGCAGTAAGGTGTAAACATGCATGTGCATAGTATGCTAGCATGCAGTTAGACATGTCATATGTAATATTTATAGAAATGCACAAAAGAAAATATGGAAGTAATTAGGTGAGAAACCTTCAAGTTTCCAAGAGGTTTCCATGGCCACTCAGTAAGAATTCCAGGTATAGAAGCCATATTGTTCTTTGTTAATTTGCAGTGTAGTTAGCTTTCCGAGGGTTGTGTATATATAGGAAGCGCTCAGTGGACTTCCTGATAAAAAAAATTTCTTATTATTTTACAAAGACCGTGTCATTCACACCTTTTTTTACCTTCCACACACCCCTTGTTAATGTGTCAATTCATTCAACCAAAAGGCCAAAAATAATAAACACGAGTTTGTGGAAAGTAAAAATGAATTTGTAGATAGCATCACCCTTTTACAAAAAGGCCTATGTAATTCTTATATTCTAGACATAAACCTACCTATTTCTCAATTCTCATAAAGAATTCAAAATAAAGATAGGCTAATAAAGTTTATACAATTAGCAAAGTTATGGGTTTATATCATTCAAACCTGGGCTCTACGCCATTCGAGGGAGTAGTCGAAAGAGCGATCTAGAAATCATCCGAAGATGGCTCTAAACTCTGACCCTGAGTACGACTACTTCTATCTCGGACCGACATACTGAGTCAAGTATGTTCGCAACATCGTATGTTAGCAGGTCTGAAAGGGGCATCTAGACTCGGCAATCCCCAAGAGGAACTTTATTCCAATAGAGCTCTGATACTCAGAAAAGTTTTGGCCAAGCTAGTTAAGGCAATCCGATCGGAAACGCTTAGGTCCGATGCATAGGGTTTGACAAAAGGATTCAAAAAGTATTTCCGACCCACATGCCGAGGAGCAAGTTTTCAAAAAAAATTTGTGTAAACATCACTAAAAACGGAGACGCAATCCAGTCTAGGAAGAAAAAATCTCTTTCCGGTACTACATAACAAGTATTGGGGCAAGAAATAGAGAAATCAACCCGTGTTTACAGGTCATTTCAGGAACAGTTTGAAGCTCCTAGATCTGATAAACTTGTTTCAATAAGTGCAGAGCAAAAGTCTTCTCATGGGTTTAATCGCTTCATGGTATCGGAGTAAGGTGGTACGCCAAATACCGAGATGAGAATACTTTATGAATGTTAAATTTAGGAGGCAACATTGAAATGTTTCCCTAAATCAACGTTGACGATGGGGCTTTTGAGCTCTGTCCCAGGCCCACAAACTTACTCTTATCCGTTCTGCCATTTATTCCTCATATGAAGCTTGTTTAATTTAGAGAAGTTTATCGGATCGAGATTTCTTCCATGAACAAAGAAATAACAAAAAGGAATTCATGTTACAATGAAAAATGATGTTTGAAGCCATGGAAATGACAGGCCCCCATTCTAGCCAGAAAATCCTAAGGCTAATCCCCTTTTGAGACTTTTTTTCCCTTTGGACGTAACTGAAGAGTTTCCAGGGGCATTAAGTGATGAATCATCATTGCAATTAGACTCTTTTTCTTGTTTCACCTCCAAGTCCGATATCTCGGTCAGCAGATGTTCTAGGACGGGAAAGTCCATGTTTTTTTATCTTTTCTAAAATCTTGAAGACGTTTCAACCTCTAAGGTGATCCCGCCGAGCGTAGACAGTAAGTACCAGAGGTTATATCCTTCGTCGTACTCCTCTATGAGCATCTTCTCATGTTACCTCAAAGAGTCGACATCTCATAGGCGTGCATGTCAGTGAGCTGCTGGAGATTCGCGATACGCTTATTCCTTTTCTGATCAACCTTTTGGAGGAGTTGCCCAATCTCCCATTGAAGATCCTCCTGTTCCGTTCCCCTATCACTATGCTCGAAAGCTAACAGACGCTTCGACTCCTCCTTCAAGGTAGTCAAGGATCGGTCCACCTCAGCCTTGGCCCGTCGCTCTAACCTCAGCTCATTTTTCACCCTCGCAAGGTCTTCCTGGTAATCCTTAACCTTTAACTCCTCGACTGTAGCAGCGTCTATATACTAGTGTATCTCTACTTTGTGGGAATTTTTTAAAGCTCGTTGCTCAGCCCATATTTTCCTAAGCTCCTATGACTGAGATAACAATCACTGCTCCGCTCCACTCTTGCCTCAGTGTCCCTACCAAACAATTGCTCAAGTTCCCGAATTCGCCCCACTTAATAGAATAAGGCCATCTCCGTCCATACATTAGACTGATAAACATAAGTTATAAAGAAAGACAACCGCAATGACATTACTGACGAAAAGGAAATGAAGCCTCTCTACAACTCTCCAAGAATTGAATTACCAAATGAAGAAAGAAAACTAAACGAAATACGGTTACCTCAGAAGTCCGGTCATGGACTTATCAGCTCCGAGCGGAGTTGTATCATACGGAGTAATGGTACCACCATCACTCTACTTATAGGCACTAGGCGGAGTTATAACGACTCCACTGGATAACCATGCTTGTTTCACAAGACACGTGATTTGATCTGGATATGGACACAGTCAGATCCTATAAGTCTTAAAGTTCCTACAATTTAAGGATTGATATGCGCCACAAGTAATCATAACTCCTAAGAGGATGCAATATCTACTTCTAGATATCCTATAGGACTCTCCCGGCTTGGAACGAAGATTCTATCCTAAAAAAGTCTCTCTTCCCACGGTATAAATACACATGTAGGGTTCATCTTTAGTAAAGCAAGCAGAAGCGGTGAGAGGATATTTTCTCTTCTCTCCAAGCAGAAGTGGTGGCCTTAAAAGCGGGTTTGTCTTTGGCAGTTGACAGGGTTTTCAATATATGTTATTCGAATGCGATTCATTTCAGATTATGTAGGCATCATGCGATCTCTCTCTAAATTTGTCTTCGACTGGGCAAACTGTGGAAAATATCATGTTGCTTCTCTATTCAATCACTGAAGCTAAAATTACCCATACTCGTCGCCATGCAAACTCGGTTACCCATCGCCTTGCACGAATTGGTTTTTTTGATGCAACAAGACTGTGTATGGTCGGACTTGCACTCGGACTTACAGGTTGTTCAGGTTTACCTTGCGCTCTAGTACCTTTCACAGAGGTGCGTGAATTCTAGGGCTGGGTTCGATTCAAAATGGTTCAGTTTTTTGCCAAAACCGAAACCGAAACCGAAACCGAACAGAAATTTCGGTTCGGTTCGGTTCAAATTTTTTTCGGTTCGGTTTTTTATTTTTATTTTTTATTCAATAGCAAAAAAAGGTGTTCTACCAACGATTCACACTGTTAAGATTTCAAAGCTAACACAAGCAATCAAGCACACTCATACACACCGAGTCGCATGTTTTCAATGCCGAGTCGGATTCCTTACTCAAATAATTCCCAGAGCTTCAAGCTAGTACAGTACCATTCCTAATTCCTAAAGCTCAGTTATTCGATACAAACTACAACAATTCTATTCCGAATCCGAATGCATTACTATCCAAAACGAAATCGAAACCGATGTAATCCAGTACCCCTAACCAAACAAACCCTAAATTCTCCCAATAACAAAAAAAAAAAAAAAAAAAAAAAAAGCTCACCTTAACGAATCATCCCGATTCTTATTCTCCACCACCACCATCCTCTCATACTCCTCCTCCTCGACCGTACAGCTCTGCTTCTTCTTCACCTCATCCGATTTCTTCTCCAACGCCTCCTTCTCCTCCAGCTCCGCAAATCGGCAGGCCTTGGCCTTCCGCATGGCATCCTCTGCCCGCTTCTCGGCTTCTTCCTCGCGCTTCTTGGCCGCGCGGGATTTGCTACCCTCCACCTCGCGCCAGTACTGCTCTCGTCCTTCTCGCAAGTCTCGCACTCCTTGAGCTCGGCTTCGGTGGAGCTCTTCACAGAGAGATAGAGAGTTTGAGAGTGATTGAAGACCGAGAGAGAGAGAGAGAGAGAGAGAGAGAGAGAGAGAGAGAGAGAGAGAAGGAGGAGGCTCAGACTCTGGAGAGAGAGTGATTTGGAAGAAGAGAGAAAGGAGAGACTAAGAGAGAGAGAGACTGAGGAAGCAGTAGATAGGAAGAAAGCAGCAGAGGTGAGCAAGACAGAGTGTTTGGGAAAAGATGAAAACTGAAATGGGAGAGAGAGTGACGGCTAGGGTTTGTAAACTTAAGAAATTTTATAAAAGCATTACATATTAGAAACCTATAAATAGATTACTGATACAATTATAACAATACAAAGCCGACAGTCAAGTAGGCTTGAAACCGTCCCTAACTTGTATAGGTCAGGGGTTCAAACCCAGATGCCAACACATTTTTGAATATTTATATATAAATTTTTTTTCAGTTCGGTTCTGTCTGGTTTGGTTTCCGGACCTCAAAAACCGAAACTGAACTGGCCAAATTCAGTTCGGTTTGGTTTTTTGATTTTTTCGATTTTCGGTTTTTGGTTTTTTTCGGTTTTCGGTTTTTTGAACCCACCCCTAGTGAATTCAGTTCCAACAACTCGGTATACCAAGTGAAATAATATAATTGTTTGAAAACTGGAAAAAAAAAAATCAACCAATTGTATAATGACATTTGGTGTACCTAGCCATGCTCCTGGCAAACAAAAAATTTTCTTCTCACTTGGTGTAGCCGTTATATTATTTTCTTTTATAAAAAATAAGCTACATGAGAACCCGGAACGGAGAGCTTTCCTCCTTTCTTCACCCGACTCTTTGGTCTTAAGAATGTTGGTTTTAAGAATGAGTGATTACCCTTCTCTGACCCTTACTACTCAACCTGAAAGGGGACAGCTAATGTGGTCCACTTATTGAACAGGGTTCTATGGTCGGTCTGCAAACCCTGGTTATTTAAAGAGAACTTCAAGTGCAACCGCTTTCAGTAAAATCAAAGAGAAAAACATTTCGAGCAATAGTGGGTGGATAAAGACCTAATATAAATTTCATGAATAGAATGTCTAATGCTAGTAGTGACATCAACAAGAAAATTCGCTTCCATGAACCCAAAATATAGAAGAAAAAGATCATGCAAGTAATCAGATGTCTCAATAATAATCTTCAACCGTCAAGACGTTCTGTACTTGGTTAAAATGGATTCCATAATGACCTTGGAATCAACTTCAACACAAACATTCTTAAAACTTTTGGCTATTCCAAACTTCAACGCATCAAGTGAGACAAGTACGCAAAAAGTATAATATTCTCCTTAAGATCGTGAGCCCAACAAAAATAGGTGACTCATTACAATCTCCAATGACAAAACATGCAGCCGACAACAGTTATATTTTGTTTTTGGTTGATATAATTTTTTGCCCAGTTGTTGTGGTTTTTCTTCTTGAAAGTATGAATCTCTCTTATTGAAGTCATATTGTGATTTGGTGATTGGTTAACATCAGTACTAAAGATGAGCCCACTAGTTCGTGTTGCGTGTCTCGATCTTTTAAATATAGAAATTAATGTGAATTTGTAAATGGTTTGTACACGAAATAACAACAGCAAGTAATTAACTGAAGGTGCTTGGTACCTGGGATCTTTCAGCTATAATTCATTACGTGGCTCCATTGCATGCGTGGGGACATGACTTCCCTGCCAATGAGCAATTATTTTGGAGAATGGTTTTTATGATACGAAATATGGTTATAGCATTATATAACAACAGTATAAAAACATATAAATTTATGAGAAATGCTAACGAGATTTTTTTAAAGTAAGATTTTTTTTTTATATTTTCTATCATTTTATAGTTTAACGTTAATTTTCGTGTCAACATTATAAAGAATTGTGCAAAAAATATGCGATGGTAGAGCTCTACGAAGAATCCTGCTTTTGAGACAATTTATTTAGCATTCTCTAAATTTATATATTACATGATGTACTACAATCACACATGTGTTGTACATTCAAACTACAACAAGTAATAAATTGTATATATTTGTATTTTATCATCCCACAACAATTAGAGTTGTCTAACCATTAGCCAGTAGATATATTATATAAGATTTGACACCAAAAAAAAACAAGAAGATTAATGTATTATATATAACATACGTACCAAAGAAGAAAAATAGGTAAGAAAATAAGTTGCAAACTATACACGGATGAGAAAGAAAGAATCAATCAAAAATATTTTTCGTTGGAATCAAAGCATTAACCACAGGTCCACAACCTATATAAAACATAACATACATATACTAATAAAAAATAATATAAAGAACACAATTAAAAATATGTTTTATACCTATTCTAATAATAAATAATATAAAGAATTAAATAACAATTAACAAAATATGTGAAATGTGGGTCTATTAGTCATGAAGCGTAAAATAGGAATGAAAAATTCTCTCAAAATGTGACTAAATCCTTCTGACTCATCAACTCAAAAAAGAAAAGTTTGCTTGCGTGGAATGCTTGTCAGATGGTGTAATGTGTTCATTACGGTTCTTGAGTTTTCCCTAAAATAGTTTATCACATTCAGGCTAAAATCAATTTTTCTATTTAATAAAGTAATTACTGTTGCAGTCCTATTGGAATAGAAATGTGATTATGAGAAAGTATCTTATATTCTTATTAGGAGTAGATTACCTATTAAATGTTGTAATCTTAAAGGGAAATGTATTTACCCTTTCTACTACTATAAATAAAGACACAATGGGGTGAGATAATACACACCCACAACTACACATCTCTCTCTTCTCTCTCAATTACCGCACCCCCTCTCTCTTTTGCCCTCCATAATTGTTTCAGTAAATTATGCCTACAACACGTTATCAACACGCTCTTGACGCTGCGCTAAATAGAGATTGATCTTCAATTAGGGGAGTATTACGTTTTAATCATTCTTCTTATGATTAATTTATTATTTTATTGAATTGATCTACATACTATTGATTCAATTTAATTTTTCTGTGTTGAACATGATGCAACGCATTGGAGATGCTATTCCGGCTTTCTGCGAAGGAACTTCTACAAATTCAAAGGCTTTTGTTGTTTTCTGCTACTCAGGTACGCTTAAAATAAAGTAAGATATTTGAAACGACCCATGAAGCATGAAAACATTCCCCATGATGCATGAAACCCCTATGTTTACATTTTCCTTCCGATATATATATTCATATATTCATATATATATATTTGTTTCATGCATCGCACAATTAAATTGTTATGTGGAATTTGTGAGTCAAAGTATAAAAACAAATTAGAAGCAAGTTAGGGTTTCCTAAACCCTAAGGGATTTGAAAAAAAAAAAAGAAAAAAAAGAAAAAAAAGGGAAATAAGGATTTGGTGCGGCATGCACCATCCCTATGCACAAAGGAAACCAGGCTTCGGCCTGAGAGGATTATTTGCTAGGCCTGCAGCCCACGGCCCTCCTCGGCCTGTTCCCACATCTGCCAGCCCATGCGGCTGGGCACCCCATGCACACACGGCACAAAGCCAGCCCTCGGGCTGGGTTTCCCTCAAGGCCCGAAGCCTTCCCAACATGCACAGCCCTCTGTTTTGGGCTCCCCCGTGTGACAACCCGAGGCCAGCCTTGCTGGGCCCTTTCCCTCGTGTCCCCCCTTGGTCCAAACCCAACCCAGCTGCGGCTGGATGGACCCTCACCCTCCCCGTGGCCTGCAGACCACCCCGAGGCTCTTTTTGGGCCGTGCCTCTTACTCACGGCACCCAAACCCAATGTCATTGGGTTATGGTATTTTCGAACCCTAATGCTATTTTTAGCATTCTCGATAATTTTAACCCGAATGTTATAATTATTTTGCTTCTACAATCGACCATGTATGGCCCGATTTATTGAATTAATTAAAGGTGACCTACAGTCCATTAATCTGATAATGAATCCAAAATTATTGACCTGAAGATCACTTTTGGACATTAACGATTCAATAATTTATCTTTCTACTTTGAACCGTCACATACTTTCGTAGTAACGAAGCTCTCACACTTGAGTTCCCGAAGAACTCCAAATCCACTACACTTAGTTGGTATATTGCATTATGTGTTTCTTGCAGGAACCTCTCTTTTATGAACTAAATGTTCATAAACTAAATCGAACCTGTAGTTTCGAATTTAGTGCCTTTGAAACCCGAAGTTTTCATAAAACAATACACCCATGAAAACCCGACATTTTTCATGAAACCCATGTCTTACAACTCGAATAATCTAACTATGATGCATATGGATGTTTCATTCCCATAACACCAAACACAATTTTGTTCCCTCCAATTCAGTGGATTGTCAAACCGCCACAAGTTCGATTTTTCTGATTTGGATGTTTCTTGTAGAAACCACTTAATGTGGGGTACAAGACGTTAATCTCCCATTAACTATTAAGTAGCTGAGAAACCATTGAAGCCAACAATGGCAAGGAAGAGCTGAATAAGCCTCTGCCATGATCTTCATTCAAAGACTTATGCCCGAAGCATTACAAATGGAAATACCTCTCGAACGAGGATTCCATGGCTATTTGGCTCGCTCATACGGCCTGTCTAATCATGAAAGAAATTGCCTGAAGCACACCATGATTACGTCCATGAATGAGTACAATTCTAAAGTTTATAAATCCGATTGAATTCTGATTGGAGAATACTTTTCTCGTCCTTCCATGTTTCTAACTCACTCTTGAAACAGCAGTGTAGAAAGCGGAAGTTTACCATATTCTCGGATCTGATTACTACCATAAACGTGAGAGAAAGGTATGGACCCAGTTCAGCTGGAGTATACCGAATGGCTTAACCCAGTTCGGTCAAAGCCTACTAAACCCAAGTTTGGGTCTGTCTCTCTCATAATCCAATTTCGAGTTTGTTTTTACAACATATGGTAGAATCGGGGCTTGCCAAGGTGTGGCATCATGCCCGAAGCATGATCCTTGGTACCTAAGACCTAAAACTTCAAGAATAAGGAATAATATTCCCAAACCTCAACCCTGCAGAATCTACTTCCGTCTCGATGGAATAGATCGTTGGTTATGCACCTGTTCGTGCCCCTACCAATGTTGTTGAGGAGTACCATTCTAGTAGTCAATATGTGAGACTAAGCTTGCTCCACCAAACATCGTTGGAAGAGCAGAATTTTGACATGAATGGCCTTGTTGGCCGAATCCACCTAGTAACTTTGGCTTACTTTGTGAACATCTTTCCATGTTCTTGGATTCAAGTTTGGTGTATGTTTTACTTATGGATAATCTTATTGATATTGTCCTCGAATATGAGTTAATTGAATCATATTTCTTAGTACATGTGACCGGTTCAATTAAACATGTGATTAGGTTAGAATGTGGGAAAGTTAGTTGTCTGGAGGAATGCATACTACGCAGACTAACTTTACACCTAAATCACATCTTTAACAACGACTTCAGGTCTATCCAACCTGATTAAGAGCAATGGCATGCTCCTCGTTGTATGAATGGAACTGAATCACCATTTAAGGGACCTTAAATTCTCCCTGACGATCAGTTTTTAAGGATATTCGAGATGACAATGATCATAAATGAAACCACTGGAGAAAATAGAGTGAAATATCTTTGCACCACCTCCAAAAATGAGCCTGAAGCTTTGATTTGGGGCCAATGGGTTGTCCCCCAACTGGGGCACACGCCATATGTGGCCGGCCTAGGGCTAGGTGATTGAGTAGTTTACTTGCTTTGACACGACCTTTTGGGGCACTTAGGTCGACCAACGATGCTACGATGTATCTCCTTACCCGAAGTAAGGATATTGTGCCTACAAGCACACTTTGCCAAGCATGCTCATTAGGGAAAATTGATTTTCTAAATCATCCCTTGCAAAGATAAGAAACGACTCTCTTTTCATAGTGGATTCAAGGGAATATATGTGGACTAATCCAACCAAAATGCGAACCATATAAAGACTTATGGTTTTGGTTGATGAATCGACAAACTAGGTCACATGTTTGTCCACACACATTACTGCTAAACCTCTTGGCCGATTAAGGGCTCACCACCCTACTTATCCCTTAAGGTCTGGGAGACTGGATAATGCCAGAGAGTTTATATCGACGGTTTTCGATAAAGTATTGCATGTTGTTTTGGGTTTATAATTGAACATCGAATTCCCATGTTCACCCCAAATAGCCTCGCCTAGCGATCATAAAGCATAATTTAAATGATCGCCCAAATTTTGGGTCAACATACCAAGTTTTCGGTTTCTGCCTAGGGCTATGCAATCCTTGTATGCAGTGATGTTGGTCCGCCATGAGGCCCATTGCCACCCAACCTATATGACGTTATAGTTGGGTACTGGGTACGAACCTGACGATTTTCGTATTTACGCATTTGGGTGTGCATTCCATGTGCCAAGTTGCGCCGCCGCAACGTACCACCATGGGTCCTCAAAGAAGGATGTGTATCTTTTGTCGATCATGATTCTCCTTCACACTAGCTCTCTTTGAGCCCTTGCACGCGATCTCTTTACCGCTCATTTGCGGGTTGTCACTTTAATTAGACAGTCTTCCCGCCGTTAGGGGGAGATAAGAACGTCAACGTTCCTGTAGAACGGCGCGAATTTGCGTGGACGTTGCCCACTATGTCTCATCTAGATCTCCATACCGCACAAGTATGATAAGCAAGTGCAATGAATTCTAGATTTCAGAATGTTGCTCCAAACGCACTCCCCTGATCTAGCTAAAGTGACGAGATCATATACCAGCTGCAAACATGCCTGCAAGGATAGACGTACTTAACGGACGTCGAGTCAACATCCCTGGAGGGTGTGCCGCCCATGTTGGACTGTCCGGTACACCGACGGATAGCCAATCAATATGTCTTGGCCTGGAGCATGACAGATCATTCGGTTCATAGGATTCACTTCCCTGGAAGAGGAAGACACGGCACAACAATGAATCTGAACTCGATCGCTGTCTCAAATCATTTCCATCTCATGAGATTAATTCGGCTTACTCCCGAGACTTGAAGTTCTTGGTCCAGTATACTAGTTTGGGTGAGCTAAATGGAATTGAAATGAGATTATCATCGAGGATGTTTTCACTTATATGGTAGCTACCGACATAAATGAAAAGCGACGATATCGAACAGTGTTCTGTTGATTAAGTGACAACGTAGAACTGATTGGACAACTGAAATTACAATCCAGGTCAAATTCCTTACCAAAGTGTGTATTGGACCTGTCGATCCTACACTGCCCAAGGTAACCCTGTTATGTTACAAGTGGGAAATGAAGCGTTATGAGATGAATGAAATAGTGCGATATGATGCACGCCTTATGGCGCAAGGTTTCTCTCAAACATCATGTGATTGATAGCAGCATTACAAAATGTGGTTAGTATTTCTCCATGGGGATATAGATACGGAGATTGACATGTAAGTTCCCGAAGAATTACATGGACTGATTCAAATAGTTCCAAAACCACAAAACACCCTCTTAACTCGTTTTGAGGCGTTCACTTATGGATTGAAAAATTCAACGGATGTGGTATACCCGTCTACGTGATAATTTGATCAGTCAGGGATATGAAAGAATGCCCTTGCGTGTTAAACTATGAAGTCTTATTCCAAATTGCTAGAGTTACAGTTTTTGTCGTTAATACGAATCTCACTAAGACTCTAGAAGAGCTTGAGAAAACTGACTCGCACCTGAAGATGGAATTTGAGATGAAGGATCTTAGGAAAACTCGTTTATGCCTTGACCTGAAGTTCAAGCATTGTTCTGACGGTATTTTGGTCTACCAGTCGAACTACACCTCGAATGTGTTACCTTTGAGTATACCTTTGATCGTCCATACGTTATATGCAAATGAGACCCTTTAAAAGGTTATGGAATCCGAAATTCCATATCTAAGTTCAACTTTGCGCTTCGTTGAACTTAGCTCATTGTATTTAGACAGGACATCTCCTTCGCTGTTGATCTTGGTAAAATGCAGCACCGCGCCTACACGCAACCACTGAATTGGTATTAAAGACGCTCCCTGAAGGTACTACGAATTTGGGCAAATCAAATCCCAACACATCTCGAGCGGATCCAACCCCCCTGATCCTCGGAATGATGCTTGCCTTGTTTGTTATGCTGACACAGGTTACTTATCAAACCCGCACAAGGCCAAATCCCCAAATGGTTATGTCTTTACCATTAGGGATATCGCAATATCTTGAAGGTCCACGATAAGATCTTAGTTGCGAAATCATCGAATCGTTCCAAGACTCACCTCACTTCACTACGCCACAAGTGTGACATGGTTAGGAGTTCTTATTGAGCATATTCGTAGTACTTGTTGTGTTTTCATCCATCGTTGAGTCCCAACGACGATTCATGAAGACTCTGCCACATGTATCAACCCGACCAAGCCATGATACATCAACGAAACCAACGCCAAGACATATTGCGTCTACATCTACATCAGCAAAGCATCAGGAGATTTGAAGTCATGCAAGCCGATCCCAGACAACCTTGCCGACCTCTACACGACGTCACTGCCGAAGTTAACCTTCCAGAAGCTTGTCCAAGGAATCGGTATGCGCAAATTATCTTAATTGAATCGCTTGTAGTTCTCTTATTTAGAAGTTATGTCTAACTCAGGGGGAGTATCCAGAAGCATACTCACATGATCTTAATGTACTCTTTTTCCTACAATTAGGAGCATTTTTCCCACTGGGTTTTTGCTACCTAACGAGGTTTTAATGAGGCACCCATCCTGGGATGATCATACTCCGTTGAGCTCACTACACTCGTCCAATTTGACGTTTGTTTTAGACATTATGCATATTTTCTTACTTTTCCCTTAGTCTATGGGGTTTCCCCATATCTTGGGTTTTACCATAGCGAAGTTTTTGTGAGTTTTTACACATGCATACTTCAAAGTAAATATGAGACTCGCGATCACCCGTTGTGCCGATGTCTTCATCAACTGTACTTGCTTCATCATTGAAGACCTGATGCGCCATTCACTTGAGTATTTACACACTCAAGGGGGAGTGTTGCAGTCCTATTGGAATTGGAATGTGACTGTGTAAATCCTTGAGAATATGGGAAAGTATCTTATATTCCTATTAGGAGTAGATTACCTATTAAATGTTGTAATCCTAAAGGGAAAGGTATTTACCCTTTCTACTACTATAAATAAAGGCACAATGGGGTGAGATAACACACACCCACAACTACACATCTCTCTCTTCTCTCTCAATTGCCGCACCCCCTCTCTCTCTTTTGGCCTCCATAATTGTTTCAGTAAATTATGCCTACAACAATTACAGTTTTTTTTTTTTAAAAAAAAAATACATATGATATTATCTACAGTATGAGAATAAGTGAGTGGGCTAAGCCTTACTATGAGTTAGCCATAATAAAGTATACACATGTTGCATGTGGTTCAATACCTAATGGGGTAGTGGTGGATCCATGATTCTAACTTTGAGTGGTCCTAACCAAGAGATGTTAGGTGTTAGTCCAGCGGCGAACAGGAGCGCAACGGACTAGGTTGACTGGCAAATTTAAATAAACTTACTATATATCATATAAGTAAGTGCCTATTTACACTTACAAAAAAAAAAAAATATATATATATATGTTGTAGGCATAATTTACTGAACAATTATGGAGGCCAAAAGAGAGAGAAGGGGTGCGGCACATAGAGAGAAGAAGAGAGAGATGTGTAATTGTGGGTGTATGTTATCTCACCCCATTGTGCCTTTATTTATAGTAGTAGAAAGGATAAATACCTTTCCCTTTAGGCTTACAACATTTAATAGGTAATCTATTCCTAATAGGAATATAAGATACTTTCCCATATTCTCAAGGATTTACACAATCACATTCCTATTCCAATAGAACTGCAACACTCCCCCTTGAGTGTGTAAATACTCAAGTAAATGGCACATCAGGTCTTCAGTGATGAAGCAAGTACAGTTGATGAAGTCATCGGCACAACGAGTGATCGCGAGTCTCAAATTTACTTTGAAGCATGCATGTGTAAAAACTCACAAAAACCTCGCTATGGTAAAACCCATAGACTAAGGGAAAAGTAAGAAAATATCCATAATGTCTAAAACAAACGTCAAATTGGACGAGTGTAGTGAGCTCAACAGAGTATGATCATCCCATGATGGGTGCCTCATTAGAACCTAGTTAGGTAGCAAAAATCCAGTGGGAAAAATGCTCCTAATCGTAGGAAAAACAGTACATTAAGATCATGTGAGTATGCTTCTGGATACTCCCCCTGAGTTAAACATAACTTCTAAATAAGAGAACTACAAGCGATTCAATTCCGATAATTTACGCATACCGATTCCTTAGACAAGCTTCTGGAAGGTTGACTTCGGTAATGACGTAGTGTAGAGGTCGGCAACGTTGTCTGGGATCGTCTTGCATGACTTCAAATCTCTTGATGCTTTGCTGATGTAGATGTAGACGCAATATGTCTTGGCGTTGGCTTTGTTGATGTATCATGGCTTGGTCGGGTTGATACATGCGGCATAGTCTTCATGGATCGTCGTTGGGACTCAACGATGGATGAAAACACAACAAGTACTTCGAATATGCTCAACAAGAACTCCTAACCATGTCACACTTGTGGCGTAGTGAAGTGAGGTGAATCTTGGAACGATTCAAATATTTCGCAACTAAGGTCATATCGTGGACCTCCAAGATATTGCGATATCCCTAACGGTAAAGACATAACTATTCGGGGATTTTGCCTTGTGCGGGTTTGATAAGTAACCTGAGTCAGCATAACAAACAAGGCAAGCATCATTCTGAGGATCAGAGGGGTTGGATCCGCTCGAGATGCGTCGGGATTTGATTTGCCCAAATTCTTAGTACCTTCAGGGAACGTCTTTAATACCAATTCAGTGGTTGCGTGTAGGCGCGGTGCTGCATCTTTACCAAGATCAACAGCGAAGGAGATGTCATGTCTAAATACAATGAGCTAAGTACAACGAAGCGCAAAGTTGAACTTAGATATGGAATTTTGGATTCCATAACCTCTTCAAGGGTCTCATTTGCATATAACGTATGGACGATCAAAGGTATACTCAAAGGTAACACATTCAGGGTGTAGTTCAACTGGTAGACCAAAATACCGTCAGAACAATGCTTCAACTTCAAGTCAAGGCATAAACGAGTTTTCCTAAGATCCTTCATCTCAAATTCCTTCTTTAGGTGCGAGGCAGTTTTCTCAAGCTCTTCCGGAGCCTTAGTGAGATTCGTATTAATGACAAAAATTGTAACTTTAGCAATTCGGAATAAGACTTCATAGTTTAACACGCAAGGGCATTCATTTATATCCCTGACTGATCAAATAATCACGTAGACGGGTATACCACATCCGTCGGATTTTTCAATCCATAAGTGAACGCCTCAAAACGAGTTAAGAGGGTGTTCTGTGGTTTGGAACTATTTAAACCAGTCCATGTAATTCTTCAGGAACTTACATGTCAATCTCCATATCTATATCCCCATGGAGAAACACTAACCACATTTCATAATGCTGTTATCAATCACAGGACGTTTGAGAGAAACCTTGCGCTGTAAGGCGTGCATCATATCACACTATTTCATTCATCTCATAACGCTTCCTTTCCCACTTGTAACACAAACGGGTTACCTTGGGCAGTGTAGGAACTACTGGTCCAAACACACTTTGGTAAGGAATTTGACCTAGATTGTAACTTTAGTTGTCCAATCAGTTCTACGTTGTCACTTAATCAACGGAACAGGGTTCGATATTGGTGCTTTTCATTTATGTCGGTAGCTACCATATAAGTGAAAACATCATCGATGACAATCTCATTTCAATTCCATTTAGCCCACCTAAACTAGTATACTGGACCAAGAACTTCAAGTCTTGGGAGTAATCTGGATTAATCTCATGAGATGGAAATGATTTGAGATAGCAATCGAGTTCAGATTCATTGTTGTGTCGTGTCTTCCTCTTCCAGGAAAGTGAATCCTACGAACCGAGTGATCTGTCGTGCCCAAGGCCAAGACAGATTGATTGGTTATCCGCCGGTGTACCGGACCGTCCAACATGGGCGTCCAAACCGTCCAACAGAGGCGGCACACCCTCTGGGGATGTTGACTCGACGTTCATTAAGTACGTCTATCCTTGCAGGCATGTTTGCAGCTGGTATATGATCTCATCACTTTGGCTAGATCAGAGGAATGCGTCTGGAGCAACATTCTGAAATCTAGAATTCATCACACTTGCTTATCACACTTGTGCGGTATGGGGATCGAGATGAGACATAATGGGCAACGTCCATGCAAATTCGCGCCGTTCTACAAGAACATTGAATTTCTTATCTCCCTCTAATGACGGGAAGACTATCTCATTAAAGTGACAACCCGCAAATGAGTGGTAAAGGGATCGCGTGCAAGGGCTCGAAGAGAGCTAGTGTGAAGGAGAATCATGATCGACAAAAGATACATATCCTTCTTTGAGGACCCATGGTGGTAAGTTGCGACGATGCAACTTCGCACATGGAATGCACACCTAAATGCGTAAATACGAAAATCGTCAGGTTCGTACCCAGTAACCAACTGTAACGTCATATAGGTTGGGTGGCAATGGGCCTCAAGGCGGACCAACATTACTGTGTACAAGGATTGCATAGCCCTAGGCAAAAACCGAAAACTTGGTACGTTTACCAAAATTCAAGCGATCATTTAAATTGCGCTTTATGATCGCTAGGCGAGGCCATTTGGGGTGAACATGGGAATTCGGTGTTCAATTAGAAACCCAAAACAACATGCAATACTTTATCGAAAACCGTCGATATAAACTCTCTGGCATTATCCAGTCTCCCAGACCTTAAGGGATAAGTAGGGTGGTGAGCCCTTAATCGGCCAGGGGGTTTAGCAGTAATGTGTGTGGACAAACATGTGACCTAGTTTGTCGATTCATCAACCAAAACCATAAGCCTTTATATGGTCCACATTTTGGTTAGATTAGTCCACGTATATTCCCTTGAATCCACTATGAAAAGAGAGTCGTGTGATATCTTTGCAAGGAATGATAAATAAAAAAAATCAATTTCCCTAATGAGCATGCTTGGCAAAGTGTGCTTGTAGGCTAAGATCCTTACTTCGGGTAAGGAGATGCGTTGTAGCATCATTGATCGACCTAAGTGTCCCAAAAAGGTCGTGCCAAAGCAAGTAAACTGCTCAATCACCTAACTCCAGGCCGGCCACATATGGCGTGTGCCCCAGTTGGGGAACATCCCATTGGCCCCAAATCAAAGCTTCAGGCTTATTTTTGGAGGTGGTGCAAAGATCTTTCACTCTATTTTCTTCAGTGGTTTCATTTATGATCATTGTCATCTCGAATATCATTAAAAACTCAACATCAGGGAGAATTTAAGGTCCCTTAAATGGTGATTCAGTACCATTCATACAACGAGGAGCGTGCCGATGCTCTTAATCAGGGTGGATAGACCTGAAGTCGTTGTTAGAGATGTGATTTAGGTGTAAAGTTAGTGTGCGTAGTACGCATTCATCCAGACAACTAACTTTCTCACATTCCTACCTGATCATGTGTTTAATTGAATCGGTCACATGTACTAAGAAACATGATTCAATTAACTCATATTCGAGGACAATATCAATAACATTATCCATAAGTAAAACATACCTGATCACGTGTTTAATTGAATCGGTCACATGTACTAAGAAACATGATTCAATTAACTCATATTCGAGGACAATATCAATAAGATTATCCATAAGTAAAACATACACCAAATTTGAATCCAAGAACATGAAAAAATGTTCACAAAGTAAGCAAAGTTACTAGGTGGATTCGGCCAACAAGGTCATCCATGTCAAAATTCTGCTCTTCCAACGATGTTTTGTAGAGCAAACTTAGTCTCACATATTGACTACTAGAATGGTACTCCTTAACAACATTGGTAGGGGCACGAACAAGTGCATAACCAATGATCTATTCCATCGAGACAGAAGTAGATTCTGCAGTGTTAAGGTTCAGGAATACTATCCCTTATTCTTGAAGTTTTAGGTCTTAGGTGTCAAAGATCATGCTTCGGGCATGATGCCACACCTTGGCAAGCCCTGATTCTACCATATGTTTAGAAGCAAACTCGAAATTGGATTGTGGGAGAAACAGACCCAAACTTGGGTTCAGTAGGCTTTGACCGAACTGGGTTGAGCCATTCGGTAGACTCTAGCCGAACTGAGTCTATATCTTTCTCTCACGTTTGTGGTAGTAATCAGATCCGAGAATTTGGTAAACTTCCGCTTTCTACACTGTTGTTGCTTCAGGAGCGAGTTAGAAACATGGAAGGACGAGAAAAGTATTCTCCAGTCAAAATTCAATCGAATTTATAAACTTCAAAATTGTACCTATTCATGGACGTAATCATGGTGTGCTTCAGGAAATGTTTTTCATGATTAGACGGTCCGTAAAAGCTAGCCAATGAGCCATGGAATCCTCGTTCGGGAGGTACTTCCGTTTGTAATGCTTCGGGCATAAGTCTTCAAATGAAGATCATGGCGGAGGCTTATTCAGATCTTCCATGCCATTGTTGGCTTCAATGGTTTCTCAGCTACTTAATAGTCAATGGGAGATTCAAGTCTTGTACCCCACATTAAGTGGTTTCTAATAGAAACGTCCAAAGCAGGAAAATCAAACTTGTGATGGTTCGACAATCCACTGAATTGGAGGGAACAAGATTATGATTGGTGCTATAGGAATGAATCATCCATAAGCATCAAGGTTAGAACATTCAAGTTCTATGACATGATTTGCATGAAAAACATCGGGTTTTCATGGGTATATTATTTTATGAAAACTTCGGGTTTCAAAGGCACTAAATTCGAAACTACAGGTTCGATTTAGTTTATGAACATTTAGTTAATAAAAGAGAGGTTCCTTCAAGAAACACATAATGCAATATACTAACTAAGTGTACTAGATTTGGGGTTCTTCGGGAACTCAAGTGTGAGAGCTTCGTTACTACGAAAGTATGTTACGGTTCAAAGTATAAAGATAAATTATTGAATCGTTATTGTCCAAAAGTGATCTTGAGGTCAAGAATTTTGGATTCATTATTAGATTAATGTACTGCAAGTTACTTTTAATTAATTCAATAAATCGGGACCATTCGGGGTCGATTGTAGAAGCAAAATAATATTAACATAATATTATTGGACTGAAATTATAGCCCTAAAATAATTTTGGGCTTTATGCCGTGGGATAAGGAAGGCACAGGGTGCCTTGAGTAAAAAACTCACAGCCCAAGGGAGTCACGGGGTGGCTGCAGGCCACACGGGTGAAGGACGAAGCCCCAGCCGTAGCTGGGTTCGGTTTTGGGCCAAGGGGAGGGCACAGGAAGGTCCAGCAGCAAGCTGGCCTTGAGGGTTAGGACACAGGTAGCCCAGAAAACTGGGGCCGTGGTTTGTGGGGGCAGGGAGTTTAGTCGCGAGGGCTGGCTATGCGTGTGTGCGTATGGCCCTAGCCGCAAGGGCTGGCAACAAAAACCCAGCAACATTAAAAGGTTGCAGTATACAGGGGCTCAGCCCAGCTGCATGGGCTGGCTGCAGATGAAGACGCAGGCCAGGGCGCCACAGGGCCCAGCAACCAGAGCGGTTGCAGTGCACGAGTCTGGGAAAGAAAACCCAGCCAATCTGGTCAGGGCCTGGTGAGAGTGAGCTGGGCTTCAGGCCAGCAGGTTTGCCAATAGTGATGGTGCAGTGGGTGTGCCGCAGCATGCCCAGTTTCCCCTTTTTTTCTCTTTTTTTTTTCCTTTTTTTTTTCAAATCCCTTAGAGTTTAGGAAAACCCTAATGTGCTTCTAATTTATTTTTGCACTTTGACTCACAAATTCCACATAACAATTTAATTGTGCGATGCATGAAACAAATATATATATATATATATATATATATATATATATATATATTGACAAATATATGAACATATACAATATATATATCGGAAGGAAAATATAAACATAGGGGGTTCATGCATCATGGGGAATGTTTTCATGCTTCAAAGTCGTTTCAAATATCTTCCTTTATTTTAAGCGTACCTGATTGGCAGAAAACAACAAAAGCCTTTGAATTTGTAGAAGTTCCTTTGCAGAAAGCCGGAATAGCATCTCCAATGAGTTGTATCACGTTTGACACAGAAAAATTAAATTGAATCAATAGCATGTAGATCAATTCAATAAAATAATAAATTAATCATAAAAAATGATTAAAACGTAATACTCCCCTTATTGAAGAATAAACTCTCTTTAGCACAACGTCAAGAGCGTGCTGATAACGTGTTGTAGGCATAATTTACTGAACAATTATGGATGCCAAAAGAGAGAGAAGGGGTGCGGCACATAGAGAGAAGAAGAGAGAGATGTGTAATTGTGGGTGTATGTTATCTCACCCCATTGTGCCTTTGTTTATAGTAGTAAAAAGGGTAAATACCTTTCCCTTTAGGATTACAACATTTAATAGGTAATCTATTCCTAATAGGAATATAAGATACTTTCCCATATTCTCTAGGATTTACACAATCACATTCTTATTCCAATAGGATTGCAACAATATATATATATATATATATATACATACTTATATTGAGAATTTGAGGTTTATTATTTTGATTAGGTTTATTATTCAACATAGAACATACAAAAAAAAATAGAATGTTTGCTTTAGTGATATAATGAATTTGATGGTATGAGATGAAAATGCAAGCGACTACAAGTTCATAGTACATTACGAAATACTTTTCATAGATCGTATGAATTTATAGGAATTTAAAAAAAAATAATAATGGTGTCAAACATATGGTATAAAAATATTGGTTGAGTAATATATCATCCCTTTGCTAATTAAAATGCTAGTAGTAGCACAGACAACAATTTAAAAAATAAAAAATAAAAAATAAAAAAAATAAAAAAAGTGAGAGCTGGTCACGTCAGAAATGAAGAGAAAAAGTCTTTCTTCTTTGTTGTAACCAACATCCAAAACAGCAGAGCCATGGTGGCTTCCACCACATGTCCAACCCATTGGGTAGTCCTCAGAGGTTCTCACAAGCACTTCTTCAGACATTTGGGTGGTCCTGGGACCAGAACCACCCTGGTTCAACAGTGGATCCGTCCTTGAGTGGGGTGTTGGATTCTACACATACATTGAGTATATAGAACTCCCTCTATAATATGTAATAAATTCAAATATTTTCCTCTCCTCTTACTAATAGTAATTTTTTTTAAAGAGCATACATTTGGAAAAAAAAAAAAAAAAAAAAAAAAAAAAAAAAAAAAGGAACGGGGGAGATGAAATATATGTTAAATTGAGTCTTAATTGTAAATATATTATATAGGGTGAACTGCCAATTTAGTCCATAAATTATCACCTAAGTGAAAATTAGGTTCCTCAATTATTTTTTCAGAAAAAATCAATCATTGAATTATAAAAATTTGCCAATTACATCCTTAATATTATATTCGAAGCTACTATTTTCAATGCCGTTAATTTAAGTCACATTACTTGCATATGATACACATTTGAGGGTAGATTAGTAAATTTTCATAAATAAATAGTGGATGAAGCTAATTATGGGGAGTAAATCAGACGTTAGATTTGCAAATTATATGAAATGTTAAGGTTTTATAGGCGAGAAAATGACGGTATTGCACTTAAAAGTGTGTCAGATGACTTAAGTTGACAAAAAATTACATAAAAGAGTGTAGGGATGAAATTAACAAGTTTTAATGAATTTATGACTTATTTTACCGAATAAATAATTCAGGGATCCAATTTTCATTGAGGTGATTCAAAGACTAAATCGGCACTTCACTCTACTATATATATAGATGAAGGAGGAATTAAAATTAATTCATGTCGAATTTTGGACCTCAAAGAAAAGCAAACAAATTTTAAAAAATAAATAAAAATTATGTGTGTGACGTATAATTGAGCGTTTAACTATGGGTTTTTTTTTTATAATTATTATAAGGTGGCAAGGATTTGTTTTTGAGTGTTAAATCTGTAATGTTTCTTTTGAAGTATCTTCTAATTCATCTACATTCCAATATTTCCTATTTATTTTTATTCTACTTTCATTTACACGAGCGATATTGCAGGAGAGGGTAGTTGAACAGAGAACTCGGATGCAGGAGCAAAACACTTTTAACCACTTGAGCTACAAGTTTCTTGCATTTTTATTCTTACTCCAAAGTAGCGAAGTGTAAATCGTGATCATGTTTCCATCAATTACTCATTACTGCATGCACATAATCCATGCTGAACTTGGAATGCAAGCCCAAAATGGCACTGAAAACCTTTATCTTTTCTAAGACCAGAGGAAAATGTTGGACTACACTATAAAAAAAATAAATAAAAAAAAAGTGAGACAACATACCCAACAACAGTATGGTGGAATGCTCGAAGCACTTTGAGATTTTCTCAAAAAGCACTTTCAAATAACCACAAACCATGCCGGCATTTCAACAGAAATGGATAAAAATGTGCTTATTCAAACTAGGAAGTACTTGGTGCTTCCTGGAAAACCATCTCTTAATATGCAGACTTGGTGTTTCACTGGATTGAAAAATTGTACAAAGTTTCTCTGGAAAATTACTTCCATGCCGGAGTACTGCATATAATTACTAAGCATGGGTCAAATACATCGCTCATCGGACTCGGTAAAGAAAACACAAATCCTCAATTAGCTTCTAAGCATGGATCAGAAAATAAGAAAATTACAGATAAACATAAATAAACAAAGCGTGCCGCATGCCCCCTTCCCTAATTAGCTTCTACCGACTACATTTGGCTAAGTAATGGAAATTACACTAGGGCTTTGCCGGTTCTTCAGGTAAATCATCTTCGTCATGGTAAATGTTCTCTGCCATCTGCCATATTTGGAGTATGTTATCTTCAGCGACGCTAGAAATAACCCAATCTTCACAGGGGTTCCACGAAAAATCAGATATTTTGCTGGTGTGACCCCCATGAATAAAAAGCAACTCTGGGGGGCCATCTTCTGCATCCTCTGGTGTCTGCTCTTCATCGATTCTGTAAAAGAAACCAAGTTATAACATCTTGGTTAAGATTTGCTCTCATGCAAATATGATATATAGTACACAATGATCAAAACTAATTAATAGGACATCATAATTATACAGCTGTGGATGCTTATTCAACCCATGTCCGAAGATTCTCTCTTTATTACAAATTAAGCACAAAAAGACACAACTCTGAACACATCAGTTAAATCCGAAAATTAGAAGAAACACACGGCAAAGACACATATACGTATATTCTGGAATTCCTCATATTTAAGCTATCATACCACTAGTAACTAAATCTTTGTTCTTGTAGCATTGTGACTTGGGACAACATGTGAGGGGCAGAAGTGGCTTAATGGTATTGATCACGACGGGGTTAATAGTCCTCCATACCCCTGGTTTTGCCGGTGTCACTTCTATATTTTGTTTCCATGGGGTTTCTTTGTTGTATTGAAAAATATTTATTGATGCTTATGACAAAACATTTGCTGACACGTCAATTGTGAGAGCAGATGAAATATTCAAGAGGAATTGGCACTTGGATATTTGTTATTGTGTGGCCAACCATATCTTCTAATCTGAGGTCTCCATTGGCTTCATTAACTCAAGGCTTCTGTTTCATGTGCACTTATATTTTAGTTTGGCTACTCTTTTTGGTTAGGACCATGAATAACCAGCAAGCCCAGACAAGCCCGGCTGTAAGTGCCTGCTCAAATATACGTGGCACTTCAACTGTTAAGAGATGATCCCTCCATGTGGTCTGATGCCTAAAACCCATACTTCTGTATGATGCTTTAAGGCTCCACTGAATTATTTTAGTCATGCATCTATTGAAGCTCTTACTATCTGGTTTCCCAACTAAACCACCAATTCTAGAGTCATAGCCTAAATGCTTTCACCAGAACAGGCACTTAAAACATATTGATTTCTGCTAGAATAGAACA
This sequence comes from Cotoneaster glaucophyllus, assembly GCA_036320875.1. Classification (NCBI taxonomy): domain Eukaryota; kingdom Viridiplantae; phylum Streptophyta; class Magnoliopsida; order Rosales; family Rosaceae; genus Cotoneaster; species Cotoneaster glaucophyllus. The sequence continues at coordinate 8,202,522 of CM070070.1, forward strand.
AGTTGGAGTGGAGATCGCCTCTCCTTGTATAACAAAAATAAAATATGACAATGGGTTATTCAAGGAATACCTGCTAAGATCCCACACCATGAGTCTCCTACCAAGACAACAAGAAGCTAAGATAGTTTCATTCTTTGGATTCCAACCAACTTGGAAAACCTCCTCCCTGAAACACCACAGAAAAAACATTTGATATCAGATCTATAGATGGATTGCAGCAAAGATAATTTAGAACATCCAAACTTATGACACCCAGAGGAGGATCCTTACTTATGACAATCAAAGGTGTGGAGTGCAGTATTGATCTTGCGTAGATCAAACAACTTAACAGTTTTGTCAGTAGATCCAGTTGCAACAACCCATTCACTGAAGGGATTGAAAGCCAAACAATTAACCTGAAAAAAAAAAATATCACATAAACAAATTACTTCATAATTGTCCCAACTTTCTAAGGATAAATATTCACGTAAAGGACTAACCCATTACAATATCAGATAAAGAAAACTATAAACCTTACAAATTTGCAGAAGTGTAAGTGATATATTGTTCTACACAAAGTTAGGGAGCTCAAGAGTCTAGAAGAAAATCACAGGGGAGGCCTTTGCCCACAAAGATGATTCACGTCTAAATACATACAATGATTGCTTGCTCTTGTTTCTATTAGGTATCCCACAACCCTGCAATAAGGTCAAATTCCATTGCAACAAATCGACCAAGCTATCTAGTAGTGCCGAAATGTCACTAATACAAAATTTCCCTTTTGTGTTACAGAAATGTCAATAATTATACGTTAAAGCTGGCATTCTAGCTTTCTGAATAGTTATTGTTGTCTCAGTCCCTCCAGGTTCTACAAAATATCTCCAAATTGTCACCAGGCGACCAAATTACAGTACTCATTGACTGGCTAAAAACACTTTGCTTCGTTGATGTAAAAAGTTAGCTAAAGGCACCAATTTATAGTAATCAAAACATATAAATTCGAATATTAGAACATAACTAATACACGAACAGGCCTGAACGTTCCGAGATTGACATTTAAATGTTAGATGCATAAACATAACTTATCTGTAGCAACAAGAGAATATTCACATCACTCACCTCACTTTGATGAGCAACTACAGATTGGACAGGCTTGGTAACTGATGGAGTCCGCAGATCCCATATAAGAAGGTATTGATCATCACCAACAGAACCAAATAAGTTTTCATGCCTCAAATGCCATGCTACATCTTCTACTACACCTTCATGAACCTAATCCAGTAACCATTTCAAACAACAGAAAACTTTTACATATAAGATGCAGAGAAGTAGCAACTATATACGAGTATTTCCCTATGAAGTGCTATCTTATTGCATCCAAATCAACACACCGCAGCCATCATGTTTAATGATAGCCTTCCTCTGGTACACGTGAAATTGTAGCTTTTTCTTTGCATTAAATAATAGCGACATCTCACAGTCATCTACATTGCAATACATGCTTTGATAAGATTCATATCTCTGTATGCATAGATATAGAGACATACCTTAAATATCTGCATAGCTTCAAGAGTTTTGTTCTTAGCAGTAGCATTAATATCCCACAGGCATATCTGAGCATCATCAGAACCACTGAGTAAATGACCCTGCTTGAACTTACTCCACGATAAACCATATCCTTCAGTGCTGTGGCCCCTCAGCCTCAAATCAGGACTGCATGCACCATCTATGGGAGGCTTAGATGGATGTTTGCTATAATCGAACACAAAAACTTCAGCATTGACAGTCTTTGTGGCAATAATAAATGGATTCTGAGGCATATAACGAGCCCGATTAACCTCTCCATCATGATTTATTTGCTGGATTATTTGCACCTGCAAGAAAATGTAAGATCACATACTTGGGTCCATTTAGACACAGAATGATATAAATATCTACAGCATATGCCAAACAACGGTACTTTGGTTCAGTTATTAGAGGGCCATATGGGCTGCGAGCAGCTCAAGAATCCCGACCAGAGCATGAACCACTTGCTAATAGACCATGTTTTTGGACCTGTAATGAATCCTAACCAGAGCACGAACCACTTGCTAATAGACAATGTTTTTGGTTCTGTAATTCTAGGGACAGTTATACCAATAGCCGTTAGTACTTTTCTATTTCAAACAAGTGCAATCCTGCCTGCTGGAGTCAACTTGGAACACAATTCAGAAAGCTGGTGTGTTTTCTCGTTTTCGGACACACCCGATTTCGTTTCTATTCAATTCTTCCTTTATTTTCCTCATAGAGCAACTTCTTCTAAAAATCAAACCTTAGTAATGATTAAAACAGAATGAAATTTTCCATTTTCTTTCAAGTTTACAATTGATTTAGATTCCAGCAATTGCTTTTTATCTCTAACAAACATGACAAAATTTCGGACATAAAAAAGATTCAAAATTTATTGGATTTCCTAGCACTTTCTCTACACCACCGAACAGGTCCGCAATCCAAAACCCCCAAATTTGACGTCTTTAACAAATCAGTACGAATTGTTCATGTTCTTCACCGCGAAAATTAACAACTCAGACCACAAAATCAAGCATTACCTTTCCGTTGGCGCAACCGAAACCCCCAACCTCAGCTCGATCATCATCATAATGCCGCGCATCGTTCTCGGCGTCCTCCAACGGCAGCTGAACCTGAGCGAGCATAAGGTAATTCGGCTCGTTCTCGGAGGTGTGGGTCCCCAAAATCATCTTCTGCACCGAATAATCCTTCCCCGGAGGCTCCTCCCGGTCGGGAAGCCACTCCACAGTAAGCGATGGCCACTCTAGGGCATGGGTTATGACCAGATCGTACAAAAACGGAGTGTTCTTCTTCCATATCTTGTACTCCTCGTTTATCAACCGCTCCTCTATCTCTCCCCTCATTTCTTCGTCGTCTTTGCCCATGCTCTTCCTTTCACTTTCTCGGAAATTCTCGGATTTTCTCGAGAAAATTGTTGAATCTGAAGTGTGGGTTCTTGGCGGGAATTGGCGCAAACAAACCCTAAATGGAGGGCTTGAGGAGCGAAAGTGATAAGAGGGAGAGTGTTTAGAAGTTTGGAGAAGCAAAGAGATATTGGGCTTTGCTGGCGGGTCTTTGGTACGGCTGGAAAAAAACCGACCGATTTGTACCAACTCAGCTCCAAAAAAAACCGAACCGATAATATCAAAACTCGGTAATCGAAACTAAAAAATTCTTGAACGTTATTGGATCTGTTGTAAAATCGACGGTGTGTGCAGTGGAATAAATAAACAAGACACAAAATTTACGAGGTTCCTCTACAGTCAGTGTGACTGGAGTACGTCATCGGGGGCAGCAGTGATGCTTTCATTTATAATCTGAAGTAATAAGATTACAAAGATAACTCTCTCTATTCTCTCCTCTCTTTTCTTCTCTCTGTCGTGAGCCTTGTGGCTTCTCTCTTCTTCCTCTCTTCTTCCTCTCTTCTTCCTTCTTTCTTTTCTCTCTTCTCAGCCGTGAGGCTTTGTGTTTTTGTGTGTGATTTTATATGGAAGGATACGATAGCAAGTGGATTAGTGGACAAACATGTAGAATTATAGTGGGTTGGCCATCCACATATTGAATGGCTTATAATATTACAACATTCCCCCTTGGATGGCCATAAATTGTGATGTCGCCGCTGGCTACCACTCCAATCATTTTCACTTATCTTATCTGTCCCCCAGGTAGAAATGGCATGTTCTCTAGTTTTCCCCAAGCAGATGTGGCATCTTCTCTGGAAAGCCTTAAAATCTGAATCTGTTTTTGGGTGCTCCCCCTGATGAGTTTCTCCCCCTGATTTCAAATTCTTTAGGCTGATGTTTTCCCCAAGATGATGTATCATTTTCACTTGCCTTACTTCTTGTTGACTTTCCACAACTTGATCTTGAACTGGTTTGGAGGGTTTCTTGAAGGGCCGACGAGGCATGGCCTTTTAATCACTCAGTTAGCCACCAATATTCTCTCTTTGGATTCCATGGGCTCATCGTTGATCCTTCTGCTTCAGTCTCTTGCACAGTAGAAGTGGTGTGCAACCTTTGCTTTTGGATGGTCCATCACTTCTTGGTGACTCATCCATGCTTGGCAGCTTCAGTATAAAGAGTAAACAGTGGACCAATTATTTTGTGGTGTTGGTGACTTGAAAACCCAGCTCCAACAACAGTTGAAAATGGCTACTCGAGAGCAAGGCTAGGTAAGCAATCAGGAAAGTTTCTAGGCAGTCGGTTTCTGACTGGAAGTTTGATTTCAGGTTCCGACTGATTGCTTTCTTTCTCCTTGTCTTGCAAGTAAGAACAAGGGAAAAGGAAAAGACATGGAGATTGTATGATATGAGATACTCTTGTTTTCGTTATTGATGATATGAGATACTTTTTCTCTTGAAGGAAATAGTATAAGATTTTGATGCTGGTGTAAACATTTTCGATCGAAAAGGGTTTCTTGCTAAGGAAATGAGCTAGGCATTTTTAGGGACTTGGTTGTAGAGATATTCTCGGAGAAGAAGAATTGTATTCAAATTATATTCTTTATAGAGGTATTCTTTATAGAGGTAACGATTGTATTCAAATTGCTGAAAATGGTCACTGTGATGGAGTAGGTATTCTATGTTGTATTTCTGAGATTTTTACTCCATCCAACCTTTTTCTTTCATCATTTCTGAAAATGGTTTACCCATCTAACATTTGCTTGGATTTGAATCTCAAGAGTGATACAGACGAGCCGCATCAAGATAATATTTGGTGCCCATCCTTCTTATCTTCTAATGGCCCTCTTACAGTTGGAGACTCTGTGATGAGGGATGAAGTGACGGCTACAGTAGTAGCTAGGAACCTTCTCACTCCCAAAGATAAAAGAATACTTGCAAAGATGACTGATGAATCAGCTGTTCAAGATTCTTTGGCTTTCAGTGTTCAATGTGCGGGTTCTGTATCCAACATGAGCCAACGTCTACTTGCTCAATCTCACCAAGTCGAATCATTAATGGTTGAGGTGGCAAGTCTTAGACAAGAGATTAGAGGGCTAAAGTATGAGAATAAAGAGTTGCACAAACTCGCAAATATTTACTCGACGAGCATGAAGAGAAAGCTCGACCAGCTACAGGAATCCGAAAGTTGGATTCAAAGTGATCACCAGAGATTCGTGGCTAGATTCCGATGGCAACTAATGTCTTCCCCTTCTAGTGTTTTGCCAAGTGTTGAGGCTTTACATGAACAACCTTTGTGAAGGCTCCCTCTCATGTGTATTTACATGTCTGTAATTTCTCGGAGATATCAATAGATAAGCTTTATTTCATTCAATGTATTGTGTAAATACAATAAAGCATATACTGCACTAAGATGTGGTACTTATGGACCAAATATCAATTCATCTTTTCCCTCATGAGGATGAATGATTTTTCTTAGTGTCTAAATATTAATTAACCTCTTGAGTGTTCAACTCATGATCTTCAATCCATAGGATTCTTTAATATCATAAACATCATGGATAAGATTCGTATTGGCATATTGTTCGATCTGTAGCACGTGACAATATTCATTTCAACACTTTATAATCTTTCTAGACTCTTTAGGAGTCTCACTGTAATATTATTAACTCTTGCAAGAGATTTTAGTATATTGCAACAATATCAATATCATAATGATAGTACTTACTAAGGCAATTTATATCATCCATTTGTATTGAGTACATAATTTATGCTTTTACCCTTTCAGGGCTTTCTTCAAGCAATCTTAATCCTTCAGGGTTTTCTACACTGCATAACACATTCTCATTTGAAATTTATATAGAGCAATTTGCGCCCATGTATACTTGAGGGATTACTTATGGAGATGTGATGTGGACAACTCATAACCCTTCGTAAATAATTCTCCATTCATATAAATTCATTTACAGGAGTATAATTTTAGGTTTCAATTAGAGACCTTGTGTCATATCATGTGAAGGTATTTCACTGTATTACAAATGCCCATATGTAACCTTCTAGGTTGAACATCATTTGGCTATTTGTATTATATACATATATATAGGTCCATTTTGACGAAAAAGAACGAGACTCAATATCAACACAGCTCATTGATGAATTTAGTAGCTACTTGTAAAAACCAAAATTACCATTGGTTATCGTCAATTCGTGATCCCATATTCTCATGTGCGTGCACATGCATAAAAGCTTTTCATTTCTTTGGATATCTATTGCCTCTTCAATGGCATTACACTATCTCTTATAGAATAGTTATAATTTAGAGAATGTGGATCATATCATCTTCTTGAGCGTTATAGAGCTTGGATTTTAATCTCCACTTCTGGAAGTTAAGTCATTGGAACCTATATGTCTATCATGCTTCAAGCCTGAGACACCAAAACTTCCATGTTTGCAGACAGTCATTTCTGGGAATTGTATTCATGCTGCGACTGTCATGCTTCTAGCATTCAACAGTTATGCTTCGGGAATGCAATAGTTAGTAGTGCCATATTCTTCTTCTTTCAAAGGATTGAACATTTTGAGTCTGAGGGTCTGCCACACTTCAGGCGTGTAATAGATAACTCATTTTGCTGCCACATTATTTTGTCCAATAGGGACATCAATTCTTGTAGGCACATTTGCAGCAAGTATATGTGATTTCATCACTTTCGTTGCATCATTCAATTATTCTTACTTCATTTTCTCATTAATTGCTTTGTGAATCAACATAAGACAAATTCTCTTCGTTCTTCTGGAACAGTATTTTCTCGTCGTTCTTCTAGAACGATATTTTTCCCCCTAACAGCGGGAAAATTGTCTTATCAAAACGACAGTTCGCAAACCACGTGAACATATCCCCAGTCAGGGGTTCCAAATGTTGAATGATAGATGGTGAATCAAATTCAATATAAATTCCTAGTTTGCGTTGATGCCTTATTTTAGTACGTTGTGACAGTGCAATAGGCATATAGATAACTCAACCAAAAAACTCGTAAATGCGTAATGTCTGGTTGGTGCCCAAACACGAGTTGTACTGAGAAGTATTGATGGTTGACAACTGGTCTCAACCGAACTAATAATGCATTATGTAACATGGCATGTTCCCATCTTGGAATTTCTTTTTCATGAGCAGAACGCGGGTAATCAATTTCATCCGCTTAATAAATATTTCTGCTAAACCATTTTTGGGTATGGACTTAAAGAACATGGAGTTCAACATCAATGCCCAGTGATATGCAATAGGCATCAAAACTTTGAGACGTAAACTCTCCAGCAAATATGCATTATATCATCATATGCATAAATCAAGGAACTTTTGGTCCTTATTTAATAGTTTGTGGACTGAGGCTCTTATGTCCTTTATTAAAATTAAGTTGTGGCACTTCGGCACTTCAAACTTAAGGTACTCATCAAGGAACTTCATGTCCGATCTTGAGGATCTAAGGACTTCATCCTGATCATTTTGCATGATGGAACTTCGGGTCCAATCATTTTATGTGATGAGGATCAAGAAACTTCAGGTTCTGATCTGATCAAGGAACTTCGGGTTCTGTATATACTCCTCACAACAAAAGAAGTACAATAAATAAATTAAAGCAATAGGCGGTAATTCTAGCCATGGTATATAAATTGCTTTTAAGTAAATAAAGCTTGTGACAAGGGCTTTGATTCAACACCATTCACATAAATATCAAAGTTTTAAAGCAAAGCGTAATAATTCTACCCACTGTATATAAACAAAACTTGTGATAGGGCTTTAAACCAACACCATGCACATAAATATGCCAAAACAGAAAATGCAATGATTAAGTCCTTATCTTTTGCTTTTTTCTTTTTCTTGGTCTGCCACTTTCTTTTGTTTCATCCCTTTTATTTTTATTATTATTTCATAGTTCTAAGTCATTTTAGTTACCCAGGAAATAATAGTAACAATAAGTTCCAATTGGTGTTCCTCCTCCAGTGAGTTTCGAAAAAGTTGAAACTGTTCCCATAAGTTTTTAGAGTCAAGAGTGTCTGCAACTTACGAGAAGATCAAACCGTTAGATTTAGCTCAAATTTTAGTATGATATGGATAAGAGGATACCGAACAACTTTCGTGAAGAAACAATTTCGATCTGAGCTACCGAAATGGAGTTTTGGTACTTATAAGGTGGTTGTCTAGTTTTCTGCGGAAATTGGAAACTGGTTTGGATTTTTATTTGAAATCCAACAATCCAGAATGAGACACGTGACCCACCCAAACATTTCTTACTTTTTTCTTTTTCTAAAAATTTTTAAAGCCGAAAAAATTTGATCATTGATCTGAAAATCAAACGGTCCAGATTCAAAGTGACTAAATGGGGCTGGCATGCGGGCCCCATCGTCTGAAAATCTGCCCGAGATGCGCCCCCACGCGCCTGACGTAAATTTTTTTATAACGTGGTTGACGTTAACCTTGCTTCACTCTTCCTCAGGCACTCGGGCCTTATACTCCAGCCTACCCTCTCACACGGGCTCCCATTTACCCAATTGCTCGAATGGGCTGGAGCTAGTTTGGAAGAGGATTGGGTTGCAAAAGTTCCCTATCCACCGGCCTAAAGAGCACGTTGGATTTACTTTTACTGTGCAATGTTAGGATAGATAGGTCTGGTAGCCAATCTAGTACATCTATTGTCTTAGGTAACCAAAAGCAAACAAGTCAAATCCCACCTACACCCAACCACAAGCTGGTGGCCCAGTGGTAAGTGGCAGATTACGAGGTTTTCTTAAAACTAAAAACTTGAGGTCTCGGGTTCAAAATCCGTTGCTGGTGTGGAAGCTAAACTTGTGGCTAGCAGAGGCTGAAATGCCTGACTTGCCACCAGTAGTCCCCCTTTATAAAAAAAAAAAAAAATAAAAATCTCACCCACACCCCTCAAATAGAAACTCCTTCAAACCCATTTCCCAATAAAATGAACAATATCATCATGATAATTATTATGAAGATGAGTACGACAATAATCCTAATGGGGATGGTGATATTTAATTAGAAGTAGAAAAAGAAGAAACTATGGAGAGGGCGAAGGTGGGAAGTAAACGAACTAGGGGTTATAGAAAGAAGGGGCCAAGTTTGTGTGACAAGATGCCACTAAGCTGGAAGTAACTGATGAAAGTGGGAGAGTGGTATGGGTAGCAGAATGCAAGCTTTGCAAAACGTGAGTACCCGCATATTCTGCCAAACATGGGACAACGAGAATTATGAACCACTAGAAGAAATGTCCAGGTTCTATTTCTCTACGATGCTTCCTGATTCTAAGCAACCATTGCTGGCACAAGTGTAGATGGGGGGTTTCAAATAAATTCTCTCACACTTTCAATAAAAATAAACAAAAATAAAAAATTTGATTTAAAGTGTGTTAGTGGATTATAAAGGCTGAGCTGTCTTTTACAGTGGTTGATCAATCGAACTTTAGTGATTGAATCTATGACTTGAGTCCAAAGTACGAACTTCCTAATAGGCACAAGGTGGCGACAATGGTTTTGGACTTGTTTTGTACAAAGAAGGAAAAAATCATAAGTGTGATTAGGAGTGGGCACGATTATGTTCGTTGTGGTTTTTGGTGAAACTGAAACTGAAAATTTTTGGGGTATGATTCGGTGAGTTTTTAAGTTTAAACCTAAATGAAACCAAACCATTTAGTTTTGGTTCGGTTCGGTTTCAAACTATTTTGGTTACAATTTCAAACCATTTGCAAACAAAATGAATAGCTTCATGAATTACAGCTGCTAGCTACAACTCAAGAATCAAATTAAATTGTAGCTACGATTTTAATTAAATTAACAAGCTAATGATTATTTAGGAAAAAAAAATCACAATATATTGAGGTCTCTTTGCTGAATTTTAGCAATAGCTACTGAGGTCACTTCCTATGTCACCGTTTACGTTTAGTGTTAAAAAAAAAAAAAAACCATCTCATCACAACAATAAATAATGTCGATCGATGAAATGCAAGCTGATTAGAGATTAGAGAAAGAGACTTGGAGCTTTTTGCATGGATTGTATTCCTTCCAATATAATCATCGTCCATCCGTTTTAGTGAAATTGATGATAAAAACTAATTAGGGCAACAAGAAAGTCATGCATAGAGATATGGAACGACAAAGAAGACAAGAAATGGCTATTGCATCTCGGCGTTCTCAACTCCCCTTTGAATATCTTAAGGTAAGTTGGTTATATTTTTCTTTAATAATTAAGCACATGAACTATGTTTCATGAACAAAGTTGCAAGATAAATGCTTGAAACAGCAAACAAAGTAAAAGCAGAATATAATCAATTCCAGAATATAAATGCTTGAACAATATCATCTCATCATCATCGACTGGAGTCAAAGGGGAAGGATTTACACTGCGTGTGAATAATGTCGACTGGAATTGAAGAGCGAAGTCTCCACTCGAGTTGAGACCGAAAATCGAATAGAGAATAATTGAAGAGATTATAGACATGTTACGATGTTGTTGAGTCCATACTAAATGTATGGACTCGACTAAATACCCAAATTAGAACCCAACACCTAATATGGGTAATAAAATGAAATATTATTTTAATTTCGTGTGGTTCAGTTTTGATTCGGTTCACCAAATGGTCAGAACCTAAGTATGAACCGTTTTTTCCTCCAACAATTCGGTTTCAAACCGAAAACATTTCAAAACTGCAAAAATCGAACTGTTTTGTGCAGTTCGGTTGGATCCGTGTTTTAGCTTCGGTTTTCGGTTCTAAGCGCCCACCCCTAAGTGGGATTGGTGGATTGATGATGAGTATAACTACCAATACTTGGACCTCAATCCAAAATATCAATTACATGGTTGTCACCGGCCATTTTTTGGGAAATGATTTGAAATTGCATAAGAAGATCCTAAAATTTGTCCAAATTATGTCTCACAAGGATGATTGCATTGGGTGGTGTCTAGAAGTGTGTTTGAATGAATGGAACACAGACAAGGTATTTGGCATTACCGTTGACAATGCTAGTACAAACTGTTTTACTTGATGGGGCTCACTTGCATATGAGGTTTGCTTGTCACATTGTCAATTTGATAGTATCTTTGTCACAAGATTGAGGGGATAAGAAATTATGTCAAGTTCATTGATCATCCCTATGAGGTTGGATGCTTTTAGGGAGTACGTCTTGATGAGAGTTGATAAAATGTCAATATCCCTTTTGAGGTTGTCAGAAGGTGGAATGACACCTATGAAATGCATAATAGTTATTTCAAATTAAGGAAGTGTTTTCTAGGATAGCCTATGAATGTGACAGTTTTACTTTGAAGAGGAGGTCTCTAGAGAGGTTAATGAGATGACGACCAAAACCAAGGTGGGTGGGTCCTCCGAGGGTGGATGACTGGGAAAATGCGGTGAGTTTTGCTCACTTTCTAAAAGAGTTTTATGTTGCCACCATGGCGCTTAGTGAAACCCCAACTCCAATGTCAAATTTAGTACTAAGCATGTTGATTCCATTGCAAGTGGAGCCAGTGGCGAATCCAAAACTTTAAGGTCGAGTTGTCCCAATATAAAAGGTCCAAAAATAATATTACAAGTTACAAAATCTAAACAGGAATAGTATTTTCTAGCAAGGTCATTAAGACAAAATCCTTTCCCTCAATTTATGAGTAAATTAATATCTTTTTTACATCCATTCCCTAAAAAAATATGTATTGTTTCATTAAAATTTAGTATGACAAAGTAAGAATGACAACGTTCAAAAGAATAGAGAGGGTTATTTATGTGTCCTTCTTCCTCACAAAGAGTCTGCTGCAAGCCTGTAACTCATTCACCCTCCTTGAATGAAATTTCTTAGGCTATAAGTTTATAACTATGTGGCGTTTAACAATACAAATAAAACTGCTTAGACTGTAGAACATATAGCCCTAGAAATAGAATGGTCCTCCCTACATAAACATTTAGAGGGTCCTCGAAGGATTGACATGCCCGACCCTGATATTCTCCAAGCACCAGGGTGGGCATGTGTTGGGCGACACCCAAAGGTGATGAAGCCATATTAGGATGCATGAGAAATAATAAACATAAACGATACTTCTAAATTTAAATGTAATTAATATGCAAAAGAGGAACGTGTTTAGAGCATACAACTTATTTGAGACATTAGAAAGGGAATAATATAAAATTGAATGAACAAAGGAATGGGTCCTACACCGAGAGGACTCGAATTAGTTGTATGCTCTAACACGTTCCTCTTTTGCATATTAATTATATTTAAACTTATACGTATTGTTTATATTTATTATTTCTCATGCATCCTAATATGGCTTCGTCACCTTCGGGTGTCGGCCAACACGTGCCTACCCTGGTGTTTGGAGAATATCAAGGTTACACTGACGGGGGAAGAAGGTGTGAGCCTGGAGGCATAAAAAAGGAATCATTGCAACCCGATCGCGACGGGGTGGCATTTTCCCTTTTGTGTAACCGCTCTAACTTGATTTCTTCTTTATATATATAGTTCCTTCTTCCTATCTTTGAGTATTTCAGTGTAGCAAGTCATTTTAAATTTCAGGATGAAATTTTATTTAACGGGGGTAGATTGTGACAACCCGTCCCAGATTTTTACGGATCGGAAGGGTATTTTTGGTAATTTCATTTGGGTTGTGGGATTTTTGTTTAAAATATTATTTTTGGTGTTAAATGGTTTTCCCAATGGGCCTACCCCTGTTTTGGTCCCTCGGTTCCCCTCTCTTCCTTGGTTGCCACATGGCAACTCGTCCCTTCTCCCCTCTTCCCCAAGCCCTCTCTCAACTCACTCCCCCTCTCTTAGCTCATTCTCTCTCTCTCTCTCTCTCTCTCTCTCTCTCTCTCTCTCTCTCTCTCGCACAAACTTTCTTTCCCTCTCCTCGATTTACACACACCTAAATCGAGGTGCCCCGGCGACGACAACACCACCACCACCATCGCGAGGACCTCCTTTCCCTCTCCCTCATCTCTGTGAAGCGAAACTGAGAACCCAGATTCGGCGAGCCCAAAATCCAGCCACCTCCGGCCATTTCACGGTGTCAGATAGGTACCAAACGCTCCCTCTCGTTTTTGCCTTTATTTTGATATGCAGATCGTAGGGTAAAGTGGTGTTTCGATGACAACCGGAGCTCGGGAGGATCCGGCCTTCTTCATATGCGAGAAACGGGCCGAAACGACCCAAATCCTTGGGTCGGGCTTTCAAGCCCGAACCCTTTAAAGCCCAACCCAAACCCTTTAACCTAAAATCCTTTTTAATTTAGGCCTTTGGGCCGTGTAGAACTCGGGCCTTAGGCCCGTTAACCCAAATACCCAAACCCTTCATAAACGTTTTAGACCCTAGGCCTTGGGCCGAGCAACTTGGGCCTTCGGCCCGTTGGCCCTAGGCCCATGAGGCCCAAACCCATTAGGCCCAAAACCTTTTGGCCAAAGCCTAAAGGCCAAGCAGGTGCCGGCGCGTGGAATAAACGCGCCACCTTCTACGGCGGCTCCAATGACTTTTCAAACAACCCACGGCTACAAGGATGCAAATGAAAATCCAACAAAGGAGGGCAATGGCTCAACAAAGTGAAATAGCCAATGAAGTGGATATTTACTTTAATGATTCACATCACAACCGAACATATGAGAGTTTCAATCCTTTGGATTGGTGGAGGAAATTGTGGTACATATTCAACTCTTAAAAAGATTGCTAAAGATTTATTTGCTTTTCCTAGTAGCACTGTTGCTAGTGAGAATGTCTTTAGTCTTGGTGGGAGGGTTGTCAAACCTTTTAGGGCGTGTTTGTTTGCCCTCGTTAGACTTCACTAGACTGGATTGCTTTGCTAAGACTACTAATCCCGTGTTTGATGCGAGTTGGACGAAACTTAAATGAGACTAAGTCGGACTCGTTCCGACTAAGTGCTTCGCTAGGTCGTCCTAGTGAGATCCCCCAAAAACCATGGGATTCCTAATCCCGTCTCCAACATCGTTTGCACGCCTTTGTCGTCTGCAACTCCGACTCCCTCACCCACGCCCAGATCTCAAACCAACTGCCTAAATCTCAAAATCAATACCTAAAATTCAAAACAAAAAATTGCAAAACCTCCCGAATTAAGCACCTGCAGACGAATCCCCCACACAAATTCAAAATAAAAAGGCAAAATCATCAGAAAATTTTGGGATTTTCCTAGAAAATCGGTGAAGGCACTGGGTGGAGAGCTCCGATAAATCCTCTGCGCGAATCTTTGCATAAGGAAAAGAGGGGGAGAGTGGATGAGGAAAAGTGGGAGAGGGGAGAGAGAATGTGGGCAGAGGAAAAGTGGGAGAGGTATAAGGTGAGGAAGAGAATTCTAGAAAAATGGTGAAACATGATACAAAGAGGATAGGAGAGGGAGAGACTGGCGGAGGAAAAGAGAAATGGGTTAAGATGAAAAAAAATGAAAAGATATTGGCAGATGGAGAGATGATTCTAGAAACAAAAAAAATATGATAAATTAATAATAAACTATTAATAAATATAGATTAAATAATATAATATTTGAATCTTTTAGTTGTCTGTTTCTTAGTCCGACACTGCACCAAACACTTCACTAAGTTAGTCTAGCTTAGTCTAGTCTAAGCCAGTCCAGTTTAGTCCCTGAAGCTAATCCAGTCCAAGATAGTCTGGTGCAACAAACGCACCCTTAGAGCTTTCTTAACACTTGCAATGGTTGAGGCTTTTGTGTGTACTAGTGATTGGCTTAGCGGGAATAAATTTTATTTCTACAAGGAACCTATAATTAATGACCTCATATTCTACAGGGAACTTAAAGACTTGGAAAAGAGTAAGGGAAGTACTTACTTTGATATTTTTATTTTCTTAGTATTCATGTCATGTCCCGAACCTGGAGTTGGTGGAAAAAAATAACCATGTGCTCGGTGTACGAATAAAAATAAAAAACATAAAAAAGTAAATTCCTCTTATAAAAATAAATCATTATTATGTACAAAGCTAAAATCTACACAATTAAACCTAAATAAATTCATCAAATCATATTCATAATAACGTTATGATCATATTCATAATAACGTTATGATCATCATAAACATACATTTCTTTTTCTTCATATCTATATGATTAAATATGATTGAAACTCCCCCTTCTTCTAAGTATTGTAATAGTTTAAAACCCTTCCCCTTCCTTAATAATAATTTCAATTGATCCCAAACTTGAGGAATTAAAATATAATTTATCCTTCTAATTTATCCTTTTAAGAGCAACTCCACCCTTGGAGCCCTCCCCCAGGGAAATCCACTATTCAATCCACCTAGTGAACAGTAACTGCCCTTAATAAACAATAATTGACATTTGCATCTCCATCCTTAGAGCCCTCCCCCCTGGCAATTGGTAATAAAATATTAATATTTTTTTTCTCACCCAATATAAAATATTAATATTTTCCTTAATTTGACCGGTCCCCCTCTCTCTCTTTCTCTCTCCCGAACAGCAGCAGCCATGGAAGCCATTCGCCCCATCCTGCAATCCACCCTCACCGCCAGCCAGCCTTTCAATCCCCATGCTCCCCCACCAGTCTTTCCCTCTCTCGTGCACCAGCAATAATCTCGCTCTAATCGACGCCAAGATCTCTATCCCTCTCGGTTAAACCCATTCGCTCGAATTTCAAAAACCCAATTTCCGCATCATCAGTGGTAGCAGAGATTGGTCAATGTCAGATGAAGGTGGAGAAGTTTCAGACGGCGGAGGAAGTGGCGGTGCATCTGGCGATGTACACCGCTGACCTGTCGACCATACGGTGTAGGAAGTGGCGGTGCATCTGGCGATGTCAAGCTCAACGCATGCACCGATGCCGCACATCAGCCATACGTCACACAGCCCTCAGGCTCTCGGGCTAGCAATCCCTGCGGGGCCTGTCGCTCGGGCCTGGCCTGTCCCTCGAGCTCGCAAACGCTGGAGCCCCATCCCCCACCCGTTGGGCTCTTTCTCCTCGCCTGTCCCCCGAGCAACCAGCAACGCTGGACTTGCTCTAAGAAACATGTCATCGTGAATTTCTCTTAACAATTTGCATCTTTGTAACCAAACACCCATATCTCTTTTTAAACATGTAACCGAATCCCTTATAACAAGTCCGCGAAGCTTTCATGCCATGACTACCATGGCGGCTTCTTCGACTCCACCCATCATCCCTCCAACTTCTCCCCTTCGTCTAACCATTCTCATCCCAAGTCCCTCTTCCAACCGTCGATTTCGCTGTCGTATGAGACTGACGGCGATGAAAACTGCAGTTATGTGTTGTTTCTGTTGGTGTGAATAACACCGACTTATGAGGCGGGGTCGCCAGAGAGGATTACAAATTGAGGTTTCTCAGGTTCTCAATGGTGAATCTGGGGTGCTTATTAACACGAGGGAAGATCGAATGCAGAAGCTCGAGTATATTATATACAAGGTAAGCGGAATATGACTGATTACTCAACAAAATGGCAACTTACAGGGTCAAACAGTGATATCATACAACAACAACAACAATGCTGATTATCTATCACAAAACCATCAACCTTCGGTTGTACAAAGTTCCGAAACAACAATCTCTGAAGCAGGGCGTCTCTCTCCAGAAAACCTTTATTTTTCTATTGACAATCCTGTTTCCGACGAGGTAGCTAGCTATACGACAGTAACAGAAGCTGGGAGGGCACACCGCCATGAATTCGATCAATCAATGCCCAAGGTGGAATAGGGTTCATAGCCACCCTGAGAAAAATTCAAAACGAAAACTCTTTTAACATCTCCACCGGAAACTAAGATTAATAAGACCAAATGGGAAGTATAGAGCTAGAACCAAATGGTTTAAAACATGAACCAAATGGTTTAAAACTGATTCCATTAAGGTTTTCTATAAAGGCTAATCGCCATATACATATGAACAAACAAATCAATTGGGTTTGTTTATGTAACAGGGGAGGGAGAATGAACTAATTTCTTTCATATTCGTATTAACCAAATTTTATTGGTATATGCTACTCACAGAGCAGTCATCATGAACACGCCATATGGTCTCGCCCAGAAGATTCGCTACTGACAAGACAGTTAGCTGGGGAAAATAATTCTGCTCCGACACTGGAATGGTATTTGTTATGATCACCTCTTGAAACAAACCACTCGACAGCCTCTCTATAGCAGGAGGGCTGAAAAAAGACAACAGATAAAAGTAAATACTCTAGCATGCTACTGTATACAGTGACTAATGGCTCATAGAAATAACAATAGTCACCATGCAGAGGAGTATGAACAAAAAAAAGGGGCCCTAAAACTCATTCCTTCAAACGTCAATCAACTAGAAGTGACATTGTGGATTTTCTATTTGATACTTTCACCTAATCACAATGCATGTTTGGACAGATGTACATGGCCGAGTGCATTAAACTCCCACTAACGTGTGTTCTGAGAATTGCAAGATAAACACTCACACAGCCTATGTTTCCACAGAGAGTTTTCCTGCAATCACCGGGTTGCTTAGGGCAAGCCATGCCTTTTATGCTAAAGACACACACTGTCCAAGTCAAGCCAATATGTACCGAATAAGATTATAAAAGAAAAATGGTAGGTGGTTCCCATCGATATTATTAAGATCATAGCCTCTGCTTCAAAACGCTCTCCATAAGAGTGAAAGCGGAGATTCATGCACAGAAATTCCACATACCTAAAAACCGCATGTGTACAACATGCATAGACTTCCCTGGCACCCTCTTGGTGTAGTAAAGCAGCACCTTTCGTAATAGTCCCTACAACCCAACAGCAAAACAATGATACAAGAGCAACAACCAAGGATATAACTGCAAAGACTAGTTCATAACAGAGGGAACTATTATGATAACACCAATCAATTCAAAACCAGGACACTGAGTCAATACCGTTTGTGGCATTTGTTGCTAAGATGGTTAAAATTTAAAAGGACAAGTTGTGTTAGCAAACTTTTGGTTTCGTGAAACAAGACTTTTGTATAACTGAGAAGGATTTTTGTGTATTTATGCACAACCAAAAGCTCCTGCACTAATGACTTTAAAAGTACAAAATTGTAAATCGATGACTGGATTTGGAACAGTGCTAAGAACCAACTATCCCATGCTGACTGCAGGCACATTTGATACTGGTCTCAGCATGTGGCCCACTCAAGCGTGAAATGAACATACAGTCAAAATTGAGGGGCCGCGACAGGGATAACTTCCCTTGGCATCTCTCTAAGATTTGATGATTTCCAGACTGTCAGATATACCGTGTATGGGCTTATGCACAAACTTTCAAGTTAAACCCACATAAAAGACTATCAAACGAGGAATAACCCACTTATCCAAACCTACAAGATACAATTAAAATGTTGTGTATATAAATTCTCTGTCAAAATGGAAAATTGTTTCAATCATGATCTACAGTTAGAAGTCCTTAAAAGTTATATTTATGAAGATGAAATCTAAACTAGTACAATGCAATACTTCCTAGGGTTAAAACATAAGGGTTACAATCCACAAAAAAAACTATTATTATAATTTCTATTGGTTGAAATATACTTCTTTCTTTTTATAAGAGAGATATATAGTTCTTTTCAGCCCCTGTTACCCCCTATTTCTGATTTAACTATGCTAATGATGATTTCTATTTTCCATAACATTTGCGTCATACGCAGGATCCTCTTTTGTTGATTATGATTTCTCCAGATAATAGCTTTACCATCACGAGCTAGGCTCATCATCCTTATCTTAATGTTCAATATTATGTAATATCATCCTTGGTACTCCTTGTGATCGATTTTGTAAACAGATTAGAGCATGTACAAACTAACCAGCTGTGTCAATCATGTCATCCACCATAACTGCTACTTTTCCCTTGACATCACCTATCAAATTCATCACCTGCAAAAGAGATACAGAAATGAGTTGCAAGATACGTTTCCAGTGGCTACCCCAAAAATAAAACTTATGCATATGTGAATGACTGTCCTTTTCTTGTGACATAGATTAAAGTGAGAAGAGAGATGGAAGAAGAAAAGAAAGAAATGTTTGTCAGAACAGTGGCACATTCAACAATAAATTTCAGTGTGTAAGCACAAGGGGTGACAAAAATGGTAATAGCTCAGGTGAATGGAGTTTAATGTCCTGGTAAAGAATAAAGATGACAGAAATGAAATCAAGTCATCATATTCTCAAAGTAAAGTAGCAACACTGGCTATGTCAGGATTCAGAGCTAAACAGCAGTTAGAACAACAATAAGATATCTGAAGTTATGTCAAAGAAAGGACGGGTAGTTTTTAAATGATATCAAAGATTATGTGTTGTACCATTGACTCGGACTTCCTAGATTATGTGTTGTAATTTGCAGGAGGTGGAGGTTGTGCATTAACGGATGTTTTAAGTAACTTAATTTAGAGTTACGTAACAGCTTTTTCAGATTGTTTTCGAAAATGTAACATCCTGAAATTAACTTGGTTCATCAGAGTCTGCACCAGTTTATCTTAAGCTTGATAATGTGATTGTGAAAACATTCAGGTTTCACAACAATTTACCTTTCCAACAATTTCATGTGTTACTTCAAATATAATGAAAGAACAAGACAAACATAGGAGGTAAATCAGATAGTTGTCAATCCCATCTGAATAGATCGTACCTCCGCCACATTGTGCCCGTGACGTCTTTTATCAACAATGGCTAAAGGAGCATCAGATAATTTTTTCGCGAAAGCACGAGCTCTAGCAACGCCCCCAACATCGGGTGAGACCACTACCAAATCATCAGAGTATATAGTCTTGCTGGCGAGATAATCAAGTATCACAGGCTGTTAGGACATAAAAAAAAATGGTCATAAAGAAGGTGAACCACATAGGAGAAGATGTCCAACAATTCGAACTTCATGATCAACAGTATTTAGAATCATATGCCTCTCAGGAGTCGAGGGAAGAACCTTGGACAACTCGTAAATAAGCATATATACTTTAAACAGCTTAAATCAAGCATAATGAATTTTATCATAACCGTTGTAGAATTGTTTCCTTAAAAGATGTACAGATACAAATATATTCAAGGGAATACTTCTTTCAGCCAATTTAACAAGTATTATGTCACTTCAAGTTGATTTTAATTCAGGTGGCCAAGTAAATTCTTGTAAGAGTCCAACACCCCCCGGTCCGTGAATTATGAGACAAAAGAAAGCATAGTATTACAGGTATTACCTGACCATATACATGATCCACAGGAATATCAAAATATCCCATAGACTGCCCAGAATGAAGATCACATGCAAGAACACGATTTGCACCTGCTTCTGTAATCAAATTTGCAACAAGTTTGGCTGCAATAGATTCACGCCCTTGAGTCTGGAACAAAAACAATTTAAGATAATAATTAAAACAAATTCGAACTTAAAACTGGTTTACATACCAACTTCAACTAAAATTATGGCATTGTGGAATTTACTACAGAATGCATTTGCATATATGTTTTCAACTCAGCATTCTAAACTTCTGCTTATTCATAATTCTGTAGTGTAGCTCAACCTATTTGTGGAAATAATTCAAGCAAAAATGATATTTGAATCCAATTTGAATGTTAATGACCTGAACTTTCTTAAGGAACTTTAAATTCCAAGTTAACGAATCTAACTTGCATATTCGTAATAACTCTCCATCAAGATACTTCATTGAATTTTTGTACTAGGACAACAGGAATAAGCTATTACCATTAAGCTATATTTTGATGCTGAGAGTACAAATTTACCAAAGACGAAAAGCTGTCCTTGCTGATAATACGAAGTTACCTTTCTATCAGCCCTGGCATAGCCAAAATATGGAATCACAGCAGTGATATTCTTGGCTGAAGCCCTCCGACAAGCATCAACCATGACAAGAAGCTCCATAAGATTTTCATTTGCAGGAGGACATGTGGGTTGCACAAGATATACATCACACCCTCTTACACTCTCTTGCAACTGAACATATATCTCTCCATCAGCAAAGCGTTTGATCTTAATCCTTCCAAGTTCCAGGCCCATGCAGCAAGCAATTTCCTATCAAATAAAAAAAAATTGGTCAGACCATAGTGCTAAATGGTTAATAAGTTTACAATACATTATGGCTACGTTTGCTTTGGGGAATATTGTTCCAAGCAGAAGTATTCTTAATTAGAAAAACTTTCTGATATTTGATTGAATGGTCAACTTCCTGGGACATATGAGCATTTTTTTTAACTGGTGTGTCAGGAAATGTTTTCTTAAGAGGCAA
This sequence comes from Cotoneaster glaucophyllus, assembly GCA_036320875.1. Taxonomy (NCBI): domain Eukaryota; kingdom Viridiplantae; phylum Streptophyta; class Magnoliopsida; order Rosales; family Rosaceae; genus Cotoneaster; species Cotoneaster glaucophyllus. The sequence continues at coordinate 8,223,710 of CM070070.1, forward strand.
GGAAAGGAAAAAAAAAAAAAACAATTTCCCTTCCTTGGGTTAGGTCAAATGGCATAATCAAGAAAATATTCTCTCAAGAGATTGTTTTTCTAAAATCTATCAACAGTGACAGATATTTCCCAGAGAACTTTGTGATTGAAGATTTTTTTTTTCTTCAAATTTATATCTCCTAGACAAGGATGCATTTTCCAAACATATGAACACCAAAAGATGGGTAATGCATATGACTATCACCATGAGCTATAGAAACAGAGGAAACTCAAATCATTACTTAAACGAGGAAGAATGGTGTACTATGCATTCCTGTAACAAACAAAAAAAAAAAATCATTAACTTACAGCATTTGTGCATACAAATCTTGACACGCTATCTAATAAACCCTAGCTTGCTTTCATGAATTTAGATTATTTTCATGAATCTAGATTGTTTTCATGAAACCTTCTTCCCACTAGCTTTGTCATTATAACTATCAACCATAACGCACTGACAGGTAAACATATAAAGCAGAAAACTAGGCCAACAAAATAACCTCCTTCCAACAGTTTCCTTATATACTTTCAGGAAAAACCAAATAAAGTCACCTAGTAGTACATAGAATGACAGTTTTCCTGCACATTTTTTATTGCAATCCTTTGCAAAATCACCATTTTCTTTTTCTTTTTTCAAGGGATGAATCCTATGCATAATTTCCTTGGGTTTTTTTATCCTCATATTTTCACAAGTAAAACTGACAGTTTCCAACTGTAAATTATCAGTGAAACAAAACAAACGTGAACAATGAAAAAGAAGAAGTAGACCCTGATTCACAACTCTTCTACCTAGTCCTTCCTAAACTACAGCAGAACCAAAAGGTCCAAAACTCAAAGAATCGCACGCAATACTTTTGGTATCTACTTTCCCCTATCTTATCCTGAGCAGGTGTCCCTCAAACTGTTACTGGTAACTCGTCCCATAAATATTAACATTCTCATTTCCGCTACATATAAAAATCAAACAATCGCACACGAAACTTTTCGTATCTAAGCATCTACATCAGATCAATCCATAAAACACTAAATGAATTGTTAAAACTCAAAAGTCGACCTTGAATAATAAAATTACCATTCAATAAAACAAACATAGACAAACTTAAATGTTCAAATTTGTATAAAGCTAAACCTGAGACAGCGCAGGGTTCGCAGTGCCGGAAAAGATCCTGAGCCTGGTATCATTCTTGTTAATTTCATTCACCAAATGTGTTTTCATGTCTGAAAAATTCGGCACCAAATCTTCACTCCTGAGGAGTGGAACGCACGGCTTTCCATTTGCATACTTGAGAGGCTCTCCCACACCACACCTCTGCAATACATTATTCAGAACCAACAAATTTCAAATCATATTTATCAAAATATCGCTCGAATTGAAACCAATTAGCGATAACATTCAAGAATTAAAGCATTTATTGAACCAAGAAAACGAAAAGGTTGCGGCGGCTTACCACGGAATTCAGGATGGGGATTTGAGAGCGAGAGTAGTTGGGGAGGTAAGTGCGATGGCGTAGAGAGTCGCGAGAAGCGAGAGAGGACCGGGACGCTGTGTGAAGCAGCGACGCCATTTCTTGCAGTTGGAGTTAGCAATCAGTGAGAGAGAGAGAGAGAGAGAGAGAGAGAGAGGGGTTAGGGTTAGGGTTAGGGTTTTAGAGAGTTGATCGCCATGGGAAAGAGTGCTGGTAGCGTGGGAGGTTTGTTGGTTGTTTCTCAGCTACTGCTGCGAGTTGCGGGATGGGGTCCGGGGAATGCAAGGGAGAAACACTATTAGTTAATTTAGTTGGCCCCATTAATTTTCGACCAAATGATTCGGAAAAGATTAAAAGACAAAAACTAATAAAAAATATTTAAATAGCTCGTCCTTAAAACTTTTTGCTAAATTTCAGTGTCAGGCCCAAACAAAATAATACATAAAGAGATGTGATATTCACACACCTTATTTAACTTTTCACACATTCTTCTAATTTTTGGCCGTTAGATCGGATAAATTAAAGAAAATTAACAAGGAATGAGTAAGAAGTAAAATGGGGTGTGTGGATAACGTACCCCTAAGTAAAAACTTGAGAAAACTTTTCTTAAATGATTAATTTGGCCTTAGTTGTATAATCCCTTTTGTTAGAGTGAGGATGTGTTTATTACACCTTTTCAGCAGGGACTGGGCTTTTCTTGGACTAGAATAAATAGGGAGCTGCATGCACACCTGCACCGGCATTTGATTCTTTTTTAGACATTAGCATCTTAAGAAACAAAGAGAGGGAGAGAGAAAGGCATGCAAAGAGAAAGAAGGTAGGGATGAGAAAGGCAGAAGCGGTTTATCGAAAAGGATGGGGTCTGAATCATGAATCAAACATGATTACATATCTGGTTAATTTGTAGCTTGCAAAGCTCTGAACTGAAGGCGAAAAATCAAAATGAAAGTCTCACAAGGTGTGGCATTGGCATATCGAGCTAACCTACATTATTGCTGGCTTTAGAATCCAGGTAGGGGAAATAATTAAGGCAGACTTTTACGGAAATTGATTTTATTAAATTTCGTGAAGTGTTATAATATTCTTGATCTTTTTGGTTGATTAATGATTGGATATTAATTGACTAATTGCTTCGATTAAGTGTTTACTTGTTATTGGTTATGGAATTATTGATAGAATGCTATTCGTTGAGATTATACCATGATACATATGAAAGATGAAATGTCATTATTTGTGCATCACTCATGTTGTGAGATGTGGTTGGAACTTCAGTGTTGAGATTGGAATTCGGGAAATGAGGGTAGTTAGAAATGATCTTTTGTGTAGTTGAATTTATTCATTGTGAAACCAGTTTCAGGCGAGCCAACTGTGCACATTAGAATAGGATATCAGCGGGATAATTGTCGATGTGGGTGATTTGGGTTGGAGATCAATGAATTAGATAAGATGACTAGCAAAAGAGGTTTATGAACTTGGGATATCATATGAGGGTTAGTTTTTATAATAGAACATTTGAACCACCATTGCAAAGGTAAAATGCATGGTATGGGAGGTGCAGGTCTGCCTGTTTTATTATATAAATTAACGGGTGTAGTTGAAGAGGTTAGATTGCATACATGCATTGCAATCATTTATGATTTGATATTTGGCTATATGATATCATGACACTTAATTTAATATTGTCAATTTACTATGATAAGGTTATTTCCCTTTTGAACTGTTGAAGCCCATCCTTCTATTGTTATGTAGGTTTACAAACTAGACATTCAAGAGTGTAGGCAGGATGAGATCGGATTAGATGTGAGAATAGAATGTTTATTCATCTATTTATTGTAAGATGTAAAAAATTAAAGATTTGTTTAAGAATCATGAATTATTTTAATAAGAGGAATTAATTTTCCAACCCGTTTCTATTTCCTTTTATTTATTGAGCTTTTAACTCACGTTTCGAATTCGGGTTTGAGTTTTTCTATCAACCCCAGGTTCGGGGCGTGACAAATGTGGGGAAAATCCAATAAAGATATTGCGAAGTGAACATGGATCAAGCTGAGATGGGCTTTCTGAATATGAACATAGACCACACAACCAAAGATCTGAGGTGAAAAAGTATTTGTAGAAACCACTAGAACATGCTAAGTAAGCTCTTGAACTGATGTTTGATAATTTAAGACCTAAGAAGGCATACGGTTTATAACATAAACTGTATATACAACTGCATATACAACAAGACAAAAAAATACGAATATAATACATTTGATTTCCCAATCTTGATCGGGAAGATTAGGACAATCTCCACCTCATTTAAAAAAGGGTTTTTATTACAAATTGTCCCTAAAATTGACACATCTCATCAAGATGATCCCTGAAATTGAAAATCAATCAATGTAGTCCCTGAAAATAGGTGTTGCAAATCAATCTAATCATTCCGTTACATTTCCGTCAAAAATTCCGTTATGTGATGATATAGCACACAACTGGATCCCACAAGTTTAATTAAATATTGCCATGTGGATTAAAAATATTTAAATAATTGATAACAATGTTATCTTTTGTATAATTAAAAACTTAAAAAAAGGAAAAAAAAAAAAGGGGAGATGCGTCAATCTTCTTCTCCTCCCACCCGAACACAACCACACCCAAATCCTTTCTTATTGTATTAATTTCTCAATTAACGGGGAAGTTAAACGAGTGAAGTACCAGGGGGTGAAGTGAAGGGACCAAAGGAGGTGGTGATTGCATCGTGGGTGCAGGGGGTGAGTTATTAGCTGGTGCAGGAGCAGATTTGGAACCAGATAGAGGAGGTGTGACGGTGGGGGATGGAGGAGATTTTTCTGGTGCTTCTCCTTGTGGTGCTAGTGGAGAATCGGACGAAAGGGGTAGGACATCATCTGGACTGAAGGACGTGGGGACTCTGTGGATTTAGGTGGAGGTGAGGTGAGGCTTCTGCTGGAGGTGTTGGGGAAGATTTGGGAGGGGGAACTTTCTGATGGAGGTGGTGGGGAAGCATCTGGTGGGGGTTCTGACGTAGCCGAAAGAGAGGCAGCTGGTGGAGAAGGTGGTGGCTATGCTGGAGGAGGTGATGACGGGGGGAGAAGAAGTAGTAGCTAATTTTTTGGCTTATTGTTATATCAATTCCATCACCAAACTTTTCAAAGTTGTTGATGCATTGGCAATTAAAATCGTGAGGAGGGGTTTGGTTGTAGTGCAGGTTTGATTGTGTTCAATTGGGAGGGGAAGAAGATGCGTTCGTCTTCTTTTTTTATTTTTATTTTTTAAGTTTTTAATTATACAAAAAATAAAAAATTGTTTTAATCCACGTGGCATATTTAATTAGACTTGTAGTGTCCAATTATGTGCCATGTTATCACTTAATAGAATTTTTTACGGAATTATAACGGAAGGACTAGATTGATTTGCGACACCTATTTTCAGGAATTACATTGATTGATTTTCAATTTCAGGTACTAACTTGATGGAAGGGATCAATTTCATGTGACCATTTGTGATAAAAACTCTTTAAAAAATCCCAAATCCCAGGCAACGAAGCCACCCAACCTTGAACCAAAAAAAGCAATGAAGAATGATTAATGTAATGCTAAAAAAACTAAATTGATAGATAAAATTTTGTAAATTAAATGACATGTAAGTTGATGATTAACGTAACAAGTTGCACCCACTGCAGAAACACACACAACATACGAAACAGCACTGACTGCAACGACACACCAATACACGGCCCAACAAAAATTGCTCAACTCACAGAACAAAGAGATATGGCTGATACACAACAATTATACACGGTGCACAATTGAAAAAACACAACACTTGTACACGGTTTATTATTTAGAATTTTGAACAAAATCAAGCTCTTGATGCCAATAAGAAATACGATAAATACTTCGTTACCTTATTCATTCTCTAAAATTTACAGTATATATGTGCATATTTCTTATTCTACAAGGAATATAATATACCTCGTTACCTATTTATTCTCTAGAATTTACAGTATATAGGTGTTTATTTCTTATTCTACAAGGAATATAATTACAAAGATACAGAAACTAAATATAAGAGATTACAAATCCTAATCCTTCCTAAAATAGGACTCCTAAAATATTTACAATTAGGGTTTATATCACAAATGGTCCCTGAAATTGACCCTATCAATCATGATGGTCCCTGAAATTGAAAATCGATCAATGTAGTTCCTGAATTTTAACTCGCGAATCAATGTGGTCCTTCTGTTAGTGTTCCGTCCAAATTAACTTTAAAACAAGGTTAGAGAACCAATTTTTCATGGTAAAATGATCGAAAATAACCCTGTTACTTATAATTTTACTGACTACCTCTCTTTTCTTTTTTCCATCTTCACTTTTCTCTCCATTTTTTCATGGATTTGGTGCTAAAACTAAAATAAAAACAAAAAAAAGTGGTTCTCTAACCTTTTTTTGGTCATTTTACCATTAAAAATTGGTTCTCTAACATTTTTTTAGTGTTAATTTGGACGGAACATTAACAGAAGGACCACATTGATTCGCGAGTTAAAATTCAGGGAGTACATTGATCGATTTTCAATTTCAGGGACCATCATGATTGATGGGGTCAATTTCAGGGACCATTTGTGATATAAACCCTTACAATTACGACTCACATTAACATATATTTCATCTCCCCCTTCTATTTTTCAAATGTATACTTTTTAAAACAATTACTTTTGGTAAGGAGAGGGGAAAAGATTTAAATCTATTATATAATATAGGGGGAGTTTCGTATCCGAGATATATGTGCAGCACATGTATACTTTATTATGGCTAGCCTATAGTCAGGCTTAGCCAACTCTTTCCTTCTTATACTGTAATTAATATCGTGTGTATTAAAAAAACTATAGTTAATTTAATTTAATTTATTTAATTTACTTATATTTTTTTTTTAACAAACGATATTATTTACATGAAGGGAGATGTGGGTGGGCTTAGCCTCACAATGAGCTAGCAATAATGTGGTTCAAATTTGCCTTTATGAAGAATCGAACTTAAGATCACTTACTTATAAGTGAAAAAGAATCGAACCATTAGACCTACTAAGTGACTATAGTTATTTATTAAATAGAAAATTTGATTTTAGCCTGAATGTGATAAACTATTTTAGGGGAAACCCAAGAATCGTAAATAACAAATTACACCCTTTGGCAAGCATTCCACGCAAGCAAACTTTTCTTCTTTTAAGTTGATGAGTCAGATTAGGATTTAGTCATATTTTGGGTGAATTTTTCATACCTATTTCAAAGAGGGGTGGAGGGTTTCACTTTTATCTCTATTTGCCCATGAGTAAGGAAATCAATTCCCAAGTCATTCAAACTGAGATTAAGAAAATGAACGTTCCGATTATGAAATTTATACATTGAAGACATATTCATAAAAGGTGGGATATGTGCATACTAAATTTTTAAAATTATGTAAATGCATTTGTGTTTAGAATAATGCTTGCATTCCACTTTGGGGGTTGAGCTCATTATCCACTTGTAATGGGAAGGAGAAGGATTGCCAATAGCTTCCCTTGTCGGTTCAAGAACGACAAAATTCTACTTAGCCTGCAAAAGGATGGATGGAAAGCCTTTCAATTGTTTTGGGTAGCTCAGATTTCATTCCTAAGAATCAAAATCGGTTGACTCGCCAACACATGCTTACTATCGGGTTCTTGAAGGGTTATGGGAGTGAAGAGATTTAAACGAGCTAATAGCGCATGGACATTGATTTAGTAATTCAAATGTATTATATAAATCAACGGTGTAGGTATTAAGTAACATACTAATAATGAACCGTCCATTTATTCGAATGATTTTTATAAGGATGATAGATTAAAAAATTGAACAGTTCTGATTATAAAAAAATTTATAATAAAAATATATTATTTATAATTGAGGAAATAAGCTCATCCCAGAGAAGTACAATTTTATTATCAGGCCATCATTTCTCAATATATGCATGTGCTGTGATTGAGCATGCAATTGTTGTTACGTATGCATAACCAAATGCTCTAGTTACCAAAGTTGACAGAAGCCTGCCACATTAGATTGTGCTTTAACTAAATATGAATTTGCACCTTCATCAACTCTGAATATGGTGTTCAAGGAATCAATGAAAGGCAATACTTGAATATATCCCATTGTTGCAGTTAATCAAAGGAAATCTATTGTAAGTAACTAATTAGTATCCATCCTAAATCCTAGGCTTGTATACGTCTTTGTTGACCAAGTATTATGGCATATTCTACTGTTCGCATTGCTTTCTCTTTTGAAAATTCCACTATTCTCTGGAACCAAACAAGATCGTCACTGTGGACGTAGCTCATTTTTAAGGGTGAATCACTCTTGTTGTCAATTATTTAGCTTTGTACACCGAGACTATCAAGAGTTAACCGTACTATTCTTGTGTTGACCTTCCAATTTTGAGCACTAACAGTTTTGTTGCTTCTGCTCTTAATATGTGCATGCATGTTTATAATCTTCCTTTATATGTACATGCACGGTTAAATAATTTATAAAAAAGTTTAATCTTAACCCATACAAACCCTTTCAACTGTGGCGTCTCATTCGCATAAAACAATGACACGTGTAAAGTTTTCGACACATGCCATTGTACTATTGGATTAAGGACGTCACAGAGGAGGCGTTGGGGATGTGCAAAATGTGCAATGGCACAGGACTTTGAATTTTTGAGGGCCCCAAAACTTTTTATTCTCCTATCTATTACATGTAAGTATAAATTTTCTAATTAAAATGTTTTTAGAAAATTATCATTATATGATTTTATATGTATTACAGCCAAAAGGGCTTGTGGGCCCCTCCCAGCCAAAAATCTCAAAACAGGCCAGCGGGCTGGCCAAGAACAGCCAGCTAGCCAGCCCTCCACCTTCGCTCCATCTGCTTCATCTACAGACCTCATGGCAAGGAGAATTGAGATATGATATATGCAAATTTAGCGCAAGAAGCCATCACTTCAGGACAAAAAGGACTTTGAACGGGGCATAAGGGGCGGATCTATATAAGGACTGGGGTGGTCCCGGAACCCTCCAAACATCGAAGAAACGCTTGTGAAGAACCTCGGAGGACCACCCTAAACCCTAGGCAGAGCTCTATGAAGGACTCGATAGGATAAATTATAGTGAATTAATAGGATAACATAGAAGATATAAGAGCCACCATTCGCTAGGTTTTATTCACCGGAGTATAAAAGTTTGAGTTGCATAACCGGCAAAAGGGAAATTTTATTAAACCCATGTAACCTATTTCTACACCCAACTTAAATTTTCAATGTTAATTGTCTATTTTACCCTATTGCATAATTACTATTAAGTACAAAATGAAATTAATAATAAAACTCAAATTTATCAATAAACCCAAACACTATAATTAAAGCCTACGATCACTCTTTGTTTATCCTATGTTCATTTCGGCTAAAACTCTAATAGCTCTCATAGAGAAAAAAAAATTTATTGATGGATGGTGATTTTGAAGTTTTGAATCCTCCAACCAAGGTATGACTCAATTTATGAATTTTTTGTTCGCTTGATTTCAATTTTTTAGAGTTTAGAAGATGATTATTTTAAATTTTACATTACATTCTTAAATTTTCATGTACTAAATTAGTATTTACGATTTCACACAAACAGTGTTGTTTCTGACATTCAAACACCAGAGACTACCAAGATGCATCTTGAAATACAATATAATTTGCAGCCTTTGATATCCTGTAGGTAAGTAAGTCTTGTGTCTACGACATATGTGCTTGTAAATTCGACATTTGTGCTTGTAAATTAATATGCGTGCCACAAATCTAAGGCTACTGGTGGTTGTCCTGCATCTTTAAGGCCTGATCGTTGGTTAGACTTGTACAGTGATACTGGATCGGTTGGAATTTCATAAGAAAATTTTTGCAATTGATATGCAAGTGTGCAATTTCGAAATTACAGAGATATTATCTTGTCAAACAAACAGTAATGTTTTCGAACAAACCCAATTTGATTACTAGTGCTCCATGCACGTCATGAAGCCTATAGAAAGATTCTTATGAAAAGGTATGGTAGCAGACACATATGCTCATAAAACAGAGACCACACAGAAAGAGATGGTGATATATGATTTTTGTCAACATCTATAGAAGTGTCAGTCTTGTTGTCAGCCATGGCTGAATTCACACCTCAATTCTCACTGTCCATTTCCAAACGGCGTAAAGATAGAGTTATAAATCAAATGAGTGTAAAAATAAAACTCACATATTGAATTGGATTTATAGGGGTATATTAGGTAACAAATTTGGGTTTAAAGAGATATTAATAGTTTAGTTAAAAATCAAATGGGTGTAAAGAATAAATTGGATGTAGATATAGGTTACATGAGTTTAAATAAAATTTCTCCCGACAAAACGAAGAAGAAGGGTTATGCTTTTGCACCCTGGTTTTTTACTTTTAAGAAATGTTGTCGTTTTGCATTCTTTCTATCCCTTTTTCTAATTTGGACCCACCATCTTCTATTTAAATATTTTTTTTTCTATCCCAATTTTGCCTTTCGCCTTTTTTTCTATCTCCTGCAGAAGTATTGAATGCTAAATATGTGTTTTTTAACCTTTTAAATTACTAGTATGACTTCACCTCTTAATTATTAATATCTCAAAAGAAAGAACACCTTTCAAGTTAAGAGTATCTTAAAAAAAAAAATAAAAAAAAACCTTTAATTTGCCTGTCCTCAAGAAAGACCTTTCAAGTTATTAGATGTCAAGAAAATTTAACACTGCAAATTTTAGCAAGACTTTTAATCTCCAAAGAACAAAATGTTTCATTTAAAATTATTGAGATTACATATCGACAAGAAATCTGGAGAGTTACTCACAGATCAACATGTGACACTCGATCTCCGAGACGTAACATTATTGAGATTCCTTATTGACAAGAAATTATTAGCATTCCATCTCGAAAAATGATTGAGGTAGTTTAATTTAAGTAACCATATTAACTCAATTAAAATAATAAAATATGTTCGGCCCTATGGCCCTTTGGCCCATTCGGTTGGAGATGGTTTTTTGTCACAGGGCTATATTTGGCCTATGGTCATCTGGCATTTCGGTTGGAGATGGTAATAAATATGACATAGTACTGTTCATTAAAATATTAATTTCTTAGAGGACTATAGGGCTAAAACGAGCCCTCTAGCCCTCTAACCCTCATTCGGTTGGAGATGGCCTAAGCTCGTATAAGTTTCACCTTCATCATCCACGTGGGCCTAAGGTGAGTAAGCTTTCTTTTTAGAACTTTTTACTGCCCTTTTCTACCATAAAATTTTTATACTTATGACCCATATTTATTTTAGGCTTACATGTTAAAATAGTTCATGTGTTTTACTTGTTGGGTTTTAGTTTCCGTGTTTGTAAGGACAAAATGTATATAAATGTTAAATTTCAATATTAATTAAGAAATTTAATAACGAAAATTGATAATTCCTTCCTGTAATCATGCAAAGATTATATCATATAAGAATTTTTAATCTTTTTCTTCAAATTGGAATTCTGTGAAATCTGATTAGATTTTATTTTTCAAAATAAATTTTTTTCTTTTACTTCAAAATATGGGTACATTAGATCTATAAGATTTGTTCTAAGGTTCTCACTAATAGGTTGAAAGTTATATTGTCGGATATTGTATCGCCTTCTCAAAATGTATTTATTCCAGGTCGATTAATCTCCGATAATTGTTTGGTAGCTTCATAGATCGCTCATTATATGCATAGAAAGAACAATGGATGGAATGGGGGCCAACATTGAAATTGGATATTAGCAAACCATATGATCATATAGAATGGAGTTTTTTGGAGCAAATGACGAGGAGGTTAGGGTTTGCGGAGGAATGGATTCACTAGATAATGATGTGTGTTACTATTGTATCCTATTCATTCAAGCTAAAAGGAAAAGACGGTGGGTCTTGTACAACCTAAATGGGGTATTCGTCAATGTGATCTGTAGTCTCCATTTTTGTTTGTGTTATGTGCAGAGGGACTATCGGCTTTATTTGACTCATGGGAAGCCTAAGGTCGAATTCAAGGTATCAAGGTTTGTAATGAGGCCCCAAGTGTTCATCATCTTTTTTTTGCGGATGATAGTTTTATCTTTGCTAGGAGTTCTCTCCAGGAATGCTTATAGGTGAAGGAGTTGCTACGAAGTTATGAACGGGCGTTCGGACAGGCTGTGAATCTTGCCAAAAACAGTGTGGCTTTTAGTAGAAACCTTACGGTTATGGATGCGCAATTACTGGCCGATTGTTTTCGAATGGAAAGGGGTGGATTATCATGACTGTTACCTTGGTTTACCAGTTTTTATGAGTCGGTCGAATAAGGAGACTTTCACATATATTAAAGACCGTCTTTTGGAAGAAGCTGAATGGATGGTGAGGCTCCATGTTGAGTAGTGCAGGTAAAGAAATATTGATAAAAACAGTAGCTCAAGCAATACCATTGTATACGATGCAGATGTTCTTGTTACCTAAGTCATTTTATGTGGAGTTGAACCAAATGGTAACTTAGTTTTGGCGGGGCAGGGAAGTAGGTAAGCGTTGAATTCATTGGATGAAGTGGCAAAAAATGTGTAAACCAAACAGTGAGGGTGGCCTAGGATTTAAGGATTTATATGCTTTCAATATGGCGTTGCTGGCTAGGTAAGCGTGGAGATTGATTCAATATCCCCACTCTCTGGTTGCTCGTATTTTTAAAGTTCATTATTATCCCACAACAGATTTTCTGCAGGCTTCAACTTCATCTAATTCTTCTTATTGTTGGAAAAGTGTGGCGGCTTCCAGGATTATCATTCAGATGGGTGCTCGATGGAGGGTTGGAGATGGATTATGTATACAGATATGGTGGGATAGTTGGTTGCCAAGGGATAATTTTTATAAAGTGCTTAGTCCCTGACCGGCCAAGGTGCACCCTTCTCTTACCGTGCGTTCTTTGATGGTAGACAACGATGGTGTGCGTTGGAATACAAGTTTAATTTGTAATTGGTTTATGGAGGAGGAAGCAAGATTGATTTTGAGTATCCCTTTAAGTTTATTTAATTTGGCGGATTCCATGATTTGGACTAAAGAGCCTAAGGGTGTATTTACAACTAAGAGTGTTCACTTTTTGGCACAAACATGTCATGGTCTTGGTGGGGATAAACCGGTTGGATCTACACTAAATGAGGAGACAAAATTTCTATGGAAAGCTCTGTGGCGTGCAAAGGTCCCAGGGAAAGTCAAAATATGTGTTTGGCGTGGGTGTATGAACGCATTGCCAATGAAGGTGAATTTGAAGAATAGACGGGCTCTTACGGAGGATATATGTGGGTTCTGTGATAAAGAGGTAGAGACAGATGAACACGCTTTGTTATAGTGCCCACGATCAGCTACTATTTGGTTTGGTAGTCCATTGGGAATTGGCATGTTTCCAAGGGCAGAGGAGGGCTTTGGTGGGTGGTTGATCCATATGGCAAAAACAGTAACTAAAGACAGTTTTGAGTTGCTTCTTGTGTTGGTGTGGAGCGTTTGGAAGGTCTGTAACGAGTTTCTTTAGAAGGGTGTGGATGCATCATCATTGGAAGTGCAACTTAAAGCCCAAACGTGGCTGTCGGAATTCAAGAAATGGAATGAGGTTTAACCGCACTCAATAACGGTTCGTGTTCAGAAGTGGAAACATCCGGATTTTGGTTGGATAAAGTGTAACTTTGATGTTGCTTGGATGAGAATGGTTCGTATGGGTGGGGGGGGGGGGGGGGGGGGGGGGGCGGGTATAAGGATTGTCGTTCGAAACTAAAAATGAGGTTTCATGGTTGCAATGGTGGTTCAGGAGACGGGAGTCAGCTCGATGATACATGCAGAGGCTGCTGCTGCATGGGCAGCAGCTGTGTTTGCTCGACATTAGAGTGAGGAACAGGTGTAGGTGGAAATGGTCATTTTGGTAACCTGTTTGCTAATACACGACATATCCTTCAAGGGTTTAAGCAATGGAAAATTTCTTTCAGACTAAGAGAGACGAACAGAGTGGCACATCGGCTTGCATGGTTGAGTCTAACGCTTGATCGCCCAATTTCTTGGTTCGAAGAACCCCCTAATGTTATTTCTGATTTATTATTGGAGGATAGTCTTAAAAGTTAATTTGGTGTGGGACACTCTTTTTTTCCTTCGATCGGGTTGAAAGCTCCGACAAGATTTTTATTAAGGCCCACTGTTAGCACGCTATCCTCGATTATGTATGTATTTCTACAATTCAATGAATATCGTACTTCATCAAAAAATATATATGGATACATTATAGTTAAAAAAGTGAATAGATTTTACCTAGGCACATTTTACATAAAAAAATTGGGTACATTTTATATAAAAAAAAGATTTGTATGCTTTACATAACAAAGTGGTACATTTTTTTATATAAAATTGGTACATGATTAATAAATTAGGGATAAGAGATTAAAGAAATTATGAGTACAGATAAAAGTTTTAAAATATGGGCATAAAAAGAAATTAGTTATATGGATACAAATTAAAACTAGAAAGAAAATTGGTACAAATTAAAAAAAAAAATGGTTGCAAATTTAAAATGGGTAAAACTTAAAAATACAGATATATGACACAAATTTTAGCCTTAAATATAAATACACCAAATGTAACTTTTTAACACTAAATGGATATATTTGGAAAATTAAATTTAAATATGCTGACACGTAACAAAAATGACGTGAATAAAATCATAGGATCTTGATAAAAAAATTCAAAAGAATAAGGTTTCAATCAATGAAATAGAAAAATGAGGGATGAGAACCTAATTTCTCGTTGGGATAGTTTGGATGCGGTCCCTAATCCTTAACATTCTGTGATTAAAACCTTAATAGTATTCAAAGTTTGATCAAAGTCCCTTAACTTTGTACACCTCATTATATTACTATAATATTTATATTTTTATAGTTTTGAAATTAATTGTTTGATATTTTATAAGATTTATAATCCTATAAATTTAAAATCCCTCATTATAATACTAATAGAAACGGTTACAATAAAAAAAATTCAAACATTTTGATTGAATAAATGGATAAAAACTATGTAAAAATAAGAAATAATAAATGACAAAAGAATGTATCCATAGTGTTAAAAAAATTGGTACATTTTACAAAAAAATTGGTACATTTGACATATAACAAAGGGGTACATTAATAAAGAAGAATGGGTGCATTATAAATAAATTAGGGTAAAGATAAAAGATTAAAAAATTATGAGTACAAATGAATTTAAAAAAAAAAATATAGGTGCTAAAAGAAATTAATACATGGGTACAAAATAAAACTAAAAAGAAAATACTATAAATTAAAAAAAAAAATGTTGCGAATTAAAAGTAGGTACAAACTAAAATATAAATATATGATACAAAGTTTACGCATAAAACATAAATATACGATATGTAATTTTTCTATCATTGATTAAGTATGTCATGTGATGGTATACACATGGGTACAAACACAAATAAAACTTTAAAAAATATGGGCACAAAAAGAAACTAATATATGGGTACAAATTAAAGATGAAAAGAAAATTGGTACAAACTAAAAAATATTTGCAAATTAAAAATAGGTACAAACTAAAAATAAAAATATATGATAAAAAATTTAGCCATAAATATAAATATATTAATTGTAACATTTTTAACACTAAAGGAATATATTTAAAAATAAAATTATTTTCTTATTTGTTGTGAAACATTCCTAATTGAAGTATGATTGTGTAAATCCTAGGTTAGATTAAATTAAATTAGGGTTTATCCTTTCCTATTGTAACTTATATTCCTTGGGGACCAAGGAATATCCTCTCATCTTATTATTATAAATAAAGGTTCAATGTAGGAGGGATAAACACACAATTCCCGTACAATTCTACAAACACACATCTCTCTCTACTCTCTTTCTCTGCCGCCGGCCCTCTCTCCCTTTGTCAGATAGAATAGATCACAACACGTTATCAGTACGCTCATACCGCTGCGCTTAGGAATCTGACGTTGGAGAATTTTCTGCATCAAACCAGTTCATCCATATCATCACGCAATCAGGTTCTTTCAAAATAACGACTTTTAACTCGATATTTTGCAAGCCCTGATAGCATGAACATTCACCATGATGCCATGACCCAACTTTACGTTTTACGTATTTTAGATTCTACATAAATTGTGTATGCCTCATAACCATAATTGCTGAAATTATGTGAATTTGATATTGGTTATGAATTGAATCTTACATATGTACATGCATCGAAAATATTATTTTGCATATGCATCACTGTAAATATGTGCTTCATTGAAATATATTGAATTTCATATGCATATAATTGAATAAAAAAAAAATATTGCGATTGGGACCTAGGGTTCTTTCGAACCCGTGACCACCATCCTGCAGATGGGGTCTCCACGCAAGCAGAGAGCATGCAGCTCTCCTTCTCCCCAGAAAAGCCCCACACCCAAAACCCAGAATCCCGACACCTTTCATGGTGTCCCCGACCATGGAGTGGCCTGCAGCCACAACCCCGAACCTATTGGTTCTTGTTATCAACGACCTGAAGTCGTCCCATGTCGGCAATTGAACCGAGATTCACCGGAATCTCGTCGGAATTTTTTCGAAAATTCGATTTCAATTTTTAGGGTTTTATAGTTGTTGAAACATTGAGATTTTCTTATCTCAGTGGTTGTCCATGACAACCGTGACTCACTCCGAGCCCCAACAACCCTGACACGACCACCTGCAGTGGCGCCATCCCAAATTTTCCGGTCTTCTTCCTCGGCCAAGCACACCCAGCGCCGCTGGGTTGTTCTGTTTCTATCAACCCGAGCCCTAGTGGGATCCAGCTCCTAGGCCCGTGAAAGAAAGAAAAAAAAAACAATTTTTTTTGTTGTTTTTCAAGGCTCGCCTGCAGCAGCCCAAACCGAAAAAAAGAAACTTTTTTTTGCTGCCTACAGCAGCCCATTTCTCTTGCCATGTCTCCCCGTGAGCCTGCAGCTCACCCATGAGCCTCCTGTGGGCTTTGCCCATACTTTAGGCCCCTGAGATTTTATTATTTAATATTTCTAAATAATTTAGGTTTTATATTTTTCACCCACACTTTAATTTGGCCCGAAGTCCAAATAATTCAAATTCAATTATAATTATACACCTAAAGTTATATTTTTGCATATACTTGTTGCATATTTGTTTGCATATATATTTGTGTTTGCCTGCAGGAACATATGAACCTGAAGTTCATAATTATTTTGAAACCTGAAGTTTCTTACAAACATGCCTTGTTTGAAAACCTGAAGTTTTCACTTAAACAACTCACCCATGAAAACCCGCAGTTTTTCATGCAAAACTAAACCAATACATGTCTATTAAAACCTGTATGTTCTACTCCTACGTGAATGGATTGATTTTTTCTCCATTACACTAACCACATCTTGTCCATCTATTTTGTGATAGGAACATGTCAAATTTGAACAAACTTGACTTTACCGCTTTGGAGGTATCTGGAAGGAACTACCTCAAGTGGGTTCAAGATGTGAAGCTCCACCTCACTGCAAAGAACTTGCGTCCTGCCATTGATGAAGCAACGGACAAGCCTGCTGGCGAAGCTGAAAAAGCCACTACTATGATCTTCATTCGAAGACATATCCATGACGCTCTACAAACAGAGTATCTTGCTGAGGAGGATCCAGGTGCATTATGGGTCTCTTTGATCACCAAAAGGACATATTCTTGCCTGAAGCAAGACACGACTGGCAGCACTTGCGCTTCCAAGACTTCAAGTCTGTGAATGAATATAATTATGAAGTTTGTCGAATCTGATCTCTTCTCAAGTTTTGCAATGAAACTTTGACTGAATAGGATCTCTTGGAGAAGACCTATTCGACCTTCTCTGCTTCTAATATTGTCCTGCAACAACAATATAGAGCTCAGAAGTTCACCAAGTTCTCGGATTTGATCTCTGTTTTACTTCTTGCTGAAAAGCAGAACCAGCTGTTGATGAAGAATCATCAAGCTCGACCTACTAGGGCTACTGCTGTGCCTGAGGCACATTATAGCACTAATCAGCACCCAAAAGGCCAAAAGAGGCGTGGTAGGGGCGGCCAGAAGCCATCCCACCAAGGTCAACAAAGCCAAGGCCCATTCAAGGGAGGAAACAAAGCCCAGAAGCGCCCAAACCTCGCTCCCCAGGCCCCGAACTTCAAGAATAAAGGCAAAGCACCTAAAACCATGGATGACGATATGTGCTATCGCTGTGGTTCAAAGGACCATTGGTCTCGTGTTTGCCGCGCTCCCAAGAAGGTTGTAGATGAATATCATTCTCGTCGTAAGAAGTTTGAATCAAACTTCATGCAAGTGGACGAACCGGAGACTACAAAGATCGAGGTTTCTGATTTTCAGGCGGATACCACCCCTATGGAAGATTAGACTCTTAGACATAGACTTATTTTTCAGTTGAAATAAGACAAATGGGGCAGAATTCCACCTAGTGGCCGAACCCCCCCTTGTTTTTGGTTGATTTTTGAACAATTTTCCTTTATGTTTTGGATTATTAGTTGGTGATTTGTTTTGGATATTCAGTTTTAATCCTTGAATAAATAAAATTATTTTGAATTGATAATTGTTTTATAAACTTTTATGCATGTGACCGATTCAAATTAATTTTTCATTCTAGGTCTGACTAGTGGGAAAGTTAGTTGTTTGGCAGATAGTGCAACCACGCACACAGTTTTGCGCGAACTCATCTATTTCACTAACTTCATACCTAAGAATGCACCTCCGACAACCCTCTCAGGCCCATCCAACCTGATAGAAGGATACGGTAAAGCACGTATAATGTTGTCCAATGGTACAATTTTGACCATTGCTGAGGCACTCTATTCCCCACGTTCTGGAAGAACGTTGCTAAGCTTCAAGGATATTAGAGATAAAAATTACCACGCTGAAACCCACGTAGAAAACGGAGTTGAATTTCTGTGCATAACTTCCTACGAATATGGCCAGAAGCGTATTCTAGAAAAGATGGAGCATACCCCGGGTGGTCTGTGTACTACGACCATACGCCCCATAGAATGCCACTATGTGGCCGGCCCTACTACTGGGACCGCGCATGAAATTACACTTTGGCATGATCGTTTGGGATATCCTGGACGAATAGCGATGCGCCGTATCCTCAAATCTTCACACGGGCATCCACTAACCCGAAGTTTAGGTTCGATCCAAGGAATCGCATGTCAAACATGTTCAATGGGAAAGCTTATTACTAAGCCTTCTTATGACAAGATTCGTTCGAATCCTCCCATTTTTCTACAACGGATTCAAGGGGACATTTGTGGACCGATTCACCCTCCCTGCGGACCATTTAGATACTTTATGGTTTTGGTTGACGCTTCCACACGTTGGTCACACATGTGCTTGTTGTCCACAAGGAACGCTGCATTCTCCAAACTGTTGACTCAGGTTATCAAGCTCAGGGCTCACCACCCTGATTATCCGATCAAATCTATTCGATTGGATAATGCTGGAGAATTCATATCTAAAACTTTTGATGACTATTGCATGTCGGTTGGGGTTGAAGTTGAACATCCTGTACCCCATGTTCACACCTAGAACGGCCTGGCAGAGGTTTTCATTAAGCGCTTACAAATGATTGCTCGATCGTTGGTCATACGTACCAAGCTCCCGATCGCTGCTTGGGGCCATGCAATATTGCATGCAGCAAAGTTGGTCCGCCTGAGGCCTGTTGCGACACAACTATTTAGTGCCCTTCAGTTGGTTACCGGATACGAACCCGACATATCGCATCCGCGCGTTTTTGGTTGTGCGGTATATGTGCCGATCTCGCCGCCCTTACGTACAAAAATAGGGCCTCAGCGAAGGATGGGAATCTATGTCGGATATGATTCTCCTTCGATTATTCGTTACTTAGAACCTTTGACAGGCGATCTGTTTACCGCTCGTTTTGCGGATTGTCGCTTCTATGAGACAGTCTTCCCGTCGTTAGGGGGAGATAAGCACATCAACGTTCCTGAAGAACGACGTGAATTATCGTGGACGACTCCCACTTTGTCTCATTTAGATCCCCGCACCGCTCAGTCTGAAACTGAAGTGCAGCGCATATTATATCTTCAGAGCATAGCTCAGAGCATGCCAGATGCTTTCACCGATCTAGCGCGCGTGACAAGATCACACATTCCAGCTACGAATACGCCTGCAAAGATGAATGTACCAAATGTACGACGGACTACCCTCCTGGAAGCCCGGGATGCCAATTCTGATGATCCACGTACATTAGCGGCTAGCCAATCATCTGCCCATACACAAAAGCGTGGCAGACCCCTTGGTTCAAAGGATTCACACCCCTGGAAGAGGAAAACCACGGCACAAGGTCCTGAAGAACCTACCGTGAATCCGACTATCGCTTACTCATTCTACCCAACTCATGAGGAAATTCTAGATTATGGAAGCGACCTTGAAGAGATGAATCCTCATTCCGAGAATCGTGAGATTTCGGTCTATTATGCTAGCTTAGATGATGTGTGGCGTAGAAATGAGATGATTGTCGATGAAGCATTAGCATTTGCAGTAGCTACTGAGATTATGTTGAGCGATGACATTGAATCGCGTTCCGTTGATGAATGTCGACGTAGAGCTGATTGGTCAAACTTGAAACAAGTAATCTAAGTCGAACTCAATTCGCTTGCGAAACGTAAGGTGTTTGGACCTGTAGTTCCTACTCCTCCATATGTGAAGCCCGTTGGCTACAAGTGGGTTTTCGTTCGAAAACGTAATGAGAAGAACGAAATTATGCGTTACAAAGCTCGTCTTGTTGCACAAGGTTTCTCACAACGCCCCGAGATTGCCTATGACGAAACTTATTCACCCGTTATGGATGTGATTACTTTTCGCTACCTTATCAGTTTGGTAGTTTCTGAAAAACTATATGCAGCTGATGGACGTAGTAACCGCGTATCTCTATGGGGATCTTGATACGGAAATTTACATGAAAGTTCCCGAAGGACTTACATTGACTGGTTCAAATATTTCCAAACCTCGAAACACGCTCTCAATTCGGCTGAGGCGTTCACTATACGGTTTGAAACAATCTGGAAGAATGTGGTATAACCGTCTGAGTGAGTATTTGACTAGTCAGGGATATGTGAACAACGAATTATGCCCTTGTGTGTTCA
The DNA here is from genome assembly GCA_036320875.1 of Cotoneaster glaucophyllus. Lineage (NCBI taxonomy): Eukaryota > Viridiplantae > Streptophyta > Magnoliopsida > Rosales > Rosaceae > Cotoneaster > Cotoneaster glaucophyllus. Next base: position 8,244,448 of record CM070070.1, read on the forward strand.
TTAAGAAGTCCCATTCCGGATTTGCGATTGTTGCAGTATATGTCGATGACATGAATCTCATATGAACTCCTGAAGAGCTCGCGAGAACTGCCGCGCAGCTGAAGTCGGAGTTTGAGATGAAAGATCTAGGTAAAACTCGATACTGTCTCGGTCTCGAGATAGAGCATTGTTCGGATGGAATCCTAGTACATCAATCGAACTACACCCAGAAGGTGTTGCGCCGCTTTAATGAGGATAAAGCGAAGTCTTCGAGTACTCCTAAGGTCGTTCGAGATCCTTTCCGTCCGAAGGAGGATGATGAAGAGATTTTGGAGCCTGAAGTTCCTTATCTAAGTGCAATAGGCTCTTTATTGTACTTAGCTCAATGCACTAGACGCGACATCTCCTTCGCTGTTAATCTTTTGGCAAGATACAGTAATGCACCTACACCCAGACACTGGACTGGAGTGAAAGACATCTTCCATTACCTTAAGGGTACTGCGGATTTGGGCTTGTTCTATCCCTACGAATCCTCGAATGATGCCGTACCATGTGCTCCTCGAGTTGATTCTCGCCTTGTTGGTTATGCCGACGCAGGATACTTATCTGATCCGCACAAGGCGCGCTCTTAAACGGGTTATGTCTTTACCGTTGGAGGCACCGCAATATCTTGGAGGTCAACTAAACAGACCTTAGTTGCCACTTCGTCTAACCATGCTGAAATTCTCGCCTTACATGAAGCAACTCGGGAATGCTTTTGGTTAAGAGCAGTAGTGGGCCATATTCGAAGCTCCTGCGATCTTTATCCCATCGTTGATGTCCCAACAACGATCTTTGAAGACAACGCAGCTTGCATCGAACAACTCAAGAAGGGTTACATCAAAGGAGACAACACCAAGCATATTGCACCAAAGTTTTTCTTTTCACATCAACAACAAGAGCAACAGAAGATTGAAGTCACGCAAATCCGTTCACAAGACAATCTGGCTGACCTCTTCACCAAATCATTGCCAAAGACGACGTTTCAGAAGCTTGTTCATGGAATTGGTATGCGTAAACTTTCTGAGTTGTAACTTTGCTATTTCTCTTTGGAATTATGTCAAACTCAGGGGGAGTATCCTGTAGATACTTGCTTGATCTTAATGTACTCTTTTTCCCTACGATTAGGAGCATTTTTCCCACTGGGTTTTTGCTACCTAACTAGGTTTTAACGAGGCACCCACCTTGGGATGGTCATATCCCTGATGACGTCATCTAGACGTTTCTTTTGACTTTGCATTTATCACGCATTTTTCCTTAGACTATGGATTTTGTCTCTACTCGGGTTTTTGCCATAGCCTTAGGGTTTTTAGTGAGACTTAATACTTATGCAAGTCCCTACCTTATTGAGAATAAGCGTTGTTCCCTGGAATCAGCACTGATGAGTCAACTTCCTCAACTTCTGCATGACGCTAAATCTACCTTGAGTATTTACACACTCAAGGGGGAGTGTTGTGAAACATTCCTAATTGAAGTATGATTGTGTAAATCCTAGGTTAGATTAAATTAGGGTTTATCCTTTCCTATTGTAACTTATATTCCTTGGGGACCAAAGAATATCCTCTCATCTTATTATTATAAATAAAGGTTCAATGTAGGAGGGATAAACACACAATTCCCGTACAATTCTACAAACACACATCTCTCTCTACTCTCTTTCTCTGCCGCCGGCCCTCTCTCCCTTTGTCAGATAAATTAGACCACAACATTATTCAAATAATTAATGACATTATTAGTACTCAAGGACTTTGATTAAAAATTGAAAATGAATAGGATTTTAATCAATGGAGTAATAAGAAGAAGGATGTGAACCTAATTTCTCCTAAAGATAATCTTCAACTGAAGATTAAAAAATTGAACGATTCCGATTATGAAATTCATACCACAAAGATAGCATGCAATTGTTGTTACATATGCTTAACCAAGAGCCCAAGTTACCCCAGTTGCCCGAAGCCTGCCACATTGGATTGTGCGATAACTAAATAAGAATTTGCACCTTCATCTCTGAATATGGGGTATAAGGGATCAATGATGGAAGGCAATACTCGAATGTACCCCGTTGTTGCTGTTAATCAAAGGAGAATTAATAATATATTTGCCATGAAAAAAATTGTATCCAAAAGTAGGCAGATCTCTCTATGTATCTGCCATGAAATTTTTTTTAATTACGTTGTTGCGCTACTTAGCCGTGTACAGTTCCTAAATAATATTCTTGCCGGCTTCTGGCATGTTTCAGTCAGGACAAAGAGAAAGAGAAATGACAGAGAAAATTTCAGCACAACCATGCACACAACAATATATACACATTCCTATAGAAACTGATTAGCTCCTACAAACCCCTGTAAATACCAAGTCAGTGATCGATGTAATGCACCACAAACTCCACAAACAAAACCCTAAAGAGAAACAGCTGCATTATATACATCCCATGCATTCTAGTTGTCTGCCATGGCTTTGGCTATGAGATTGACTCAAGTACTGATCATATTAGTATTTTCCTTGCCCTCCTTCGAAGGGGCAGTACTAGCAAGCGATCCTCACATTATTTCAGACTTTATAGTCCCACCGAATTACAACGGCACGGTTGATGGAACGTTCTTCACTTTCACTGGATTTCGTGGCATATTTGATCAAGCTCCTCAAACCATTAAGACAGGAAAGGCAAGCAGTGTTGAGTTCCCCGCTCTCAATGGCCAAAGTGTGTCGTATGCAGTGCTTCAGTTTCCTCCTAACTCGCTATTACCACCTCACACCCGCCCCGACGCAACTGGACTGTTGTTTCTTCTTGATGGTACCTTGGAAGTAGGGTTGATCGACACAAAAAACAATCTGTATACGCAAAAGCTTCAAACTGGAGATCTGTTTGTTTTTCCCAAAGGATTAGTCCATTACCAGTACAATTCGGATCCTCAGTTGCCAGCCACTGCCATTGCAGCATTTGGAAGTGCAAGTGCTAGAGCAGTTACAGTCCTGCCGTCTGTCTTTGGCACCGGAATCAACAACATGATCCTTGCCAAATCATTTAAGACAGATGTTGGTACCATTGAGAAGATCAAGACTGGCTTCACTACCCACTAGCTCCTACACAACAAAGTGCGATCCAGCTTAATAATTTGCTTATTATGCAAACTTTGATTGATTACTTTGTGTTTTGGATTTGTTGATGTATGCAGGTTTTCCCTGTAATTCTATCATTTTTTTAACAGTACTTATATTCATCAGAAAGAATAATACTGCTCTTATATATTTCTACTAAGAAGCAAAGTCCTCACTACCCACTAATGTGGCAACATTTCACCGTACGAATATCATAATCAAATTTGTCTTCTTTTTTTTTTTTTTTTTTTTTTTTTTATCACAATCAAAGTGTAATGTCTAGAAAAATTCCAAACACGATAATCCTTTTCAACTTTAACTTGGCTATACGGATCTACAAAACCGTTCATTCTCCTTATCATCATCTAATAATCATGTTTGTAATCGTTCATTCTCATTTCATGGAATCAGATTGTCGCAACTTGGAAAGGTACTCTTATACTTGCAATGGAATTCAGATTGCATTCTTATTACAGTGTTAGGTATAAAAGCTGTAAGTTACGGTTCATTAGGCGAAACATGTATCTTGCTGGTTGAATCTCATGTTGTTCCTAAGATCATGACACCCCCAAGAAGTATTCCAGGAAGTTGTTTCTAGTAAACGAATATGCCCCAATATCGTTCATTGTGACTGTTAATTAAACTTAATTGAGAACTTGTCCAACATTGCAGCCAAGTACGTTTCATTTTTATAATAAAGTGTGTGTGTGTGTATATATATATATATTATTAGAAAGAATAATACTTCTCTCATTTTCAGTAACTTTCCTACTAACGTGATATCATTTCACTGTACGATCAATAATCATAACTGAAATCTTAAATATCAAGATTTGGGAACATTACAACAGATGGCATATTGTTGGGAAGGTCGAAAACCTAACTTCAAATCAAGATTAAAAAATGCAAAATTCGAGAACAAGTTTTTTCGATAAGAGGAGAATGATTGAGTGCATGACAATTATATGAGTACGGTCCTTATATTAAACATGTTGGCATTGTGACTTTTCATCTTTCAAAATCATGTTTTAATTAGATGCTGTTGGAAGATTGGAGGCTATCGGGAATCCCATTGATACAAGTCTAATCCTATAGTCAACTAGGGTTTAGGGTTTTATTCAAAGTGTAATACGCAGCTAGGGTTTTCTGTCCAGCTAGGGTTTTGTCCTTTGTCCAATGTGCTTTCTTGTGTTGTAATTAACCTTGTTATTGTAAATAGATTAGGAGTGATTTGTGGAGTGATTTGAGGGTTAAGTGTTGTCCTCTCTAATCCGGTTGTCTATAAGTTGGCTGCTGTAATCAGTTTCTTTCCTATGAAATACACATCAAAATTCATGATGGTATCAGAGCAGGAATCCTAAACTCCTGCTTCTGTTGTTTGTTTCCGCTGAGTTTTGTTCTTACTCTAAGCCAGGATGGCTGAAGAAAACTCTTCTGAAGCTGAAAGCTCATTGGCTCCTTCCGTTCTACCCGACATTGATATCAACCCTAATCAACGTCTTAGTTCTGTTTTGTTGAATGAATTCAACTATCTTCCTTGGACTCGTGCTGTTTCACTTGCACTTGGAGGGAGATCCAAGCTCGGCTATGTCAATGGTGCCATCGAGGTTCCTGCAGTCACCTCTCCTGCCTATGAGTCGTGGTTATGCAAAGATCAGCTGGTCATGTCTTGGCTGCTCAACTCCATGGAGCGTAGGATTGCTGAAATTTTCAGCTATTCTAAGTCATCTATGCATCTCTGGAATCAAGTCCAAGAGATGTACGGAAATCAAAATAATGCTGCACATGTCTTCTAGCTTAAGAAAGACATCTCAAGCCTGCAACAAGGGGGTAAAACCTTTGTTCAACACCTTGGTAGTCTTACAACCTTGTGGAATGAGCTTGATGTTTATCGTCCTCACACCACTGATACCAACATATTAACCAAGAGAGCCGAAGAAGACAAGATCTTTCAGCTCTTGGCAAGTTTAGGTCCAGAGTTTGAGGATCTCAGAAGCCATGTTTTAATGAATGCTGAGCTCCATTCCTTTTCTGGTGTTTGCGCCATCATCCAAAGGGAAGAAGTAAGAAGAAAGGTCATGTGTCAAGAGGCTAAAAGCAGTATTCCTGAGACTAGGGCTTATGTTTCTAACAACAATCGTTTTGAGGGCAAACTTTACAAAGGAAAAAGACTGGAGTTGAAATGCAGCTACTGTGACACACTCGGTCATACAAGAGACAAGTGTTGGATACTCCATCCAGAGTTGAAGCCTAAGTTCTTCAAAGATACAAGAGGTCCACAGAGAAACATGAACAACAACAATACTCACAGAGCCAACCATGCAACTTCTCCTTCGACTGAGGGAATGGCAAACTTCACTGCCAATCCTGCTGCACTAATCAATGAATTTGTAGCATACATACACAGCAAACAATTGCATAACAGCGGAGATGAAGCTAATGTTGCTGAAAAGAAGAATCACACAGCCCTACTTGGAAAATTTGCTGGTTTCTTGGCTGAACATGACCATGTCTCGCAGAAAGATATCCCAGGTATTTCAAGTGCCTTTTTTACTGCTCTAAATGCTAGTAGTGAACATGGTTATTGGATCATAGACTCACGAGCCACGGATCATATGACAAATCAAATCACCAACCTACATAGTTTTGAAAAAATGACAAGACATTCTCTAGTGTCAGTAGCTAATGGTAAAGGTGTCTCAGTAGAAGGAAAGGGAAAGGTCAACTTACTGTCAAGGCACATAGAGTCAGTTGCCCTTTACATTCCTTATTTTCCTTTTCAACTTTTATCAGTAGGAACCATCACAAATTCTCTAAACTGCCTAGCCATTTTTTCCCCTCACAATGTTATTTTTCAGGATATCATCACCAAGAGGACGATTGGTGAAGGTTTCTTTGTGAATGGTTTCTACTACCTAGCTAAAGACACCAAGAATCCCAAGTCATTTCAAGTCAGTTCCAATGTCTCTCAAGAGCAACAACTTTGGCATCAACGTTTGGCACACCCTTCTGAAAAAGTCATGTCCTTTTTGTTTCCAAGTTTATGTAAAGACAAGTTACATTGTGATATTTGTCACTTGTCTAAGTCTTCTAGGTTGCCTTTTGATCTTTCCACCTCTAGAGCTAGTCATCCTTTTGAAATCATTCACTCAGACATTTGGGGTCCTGTACTAGAATCCTTTGATGGGTATAGGTATTTTGTGACCTTTATTGATGATTTTACAAGGATAACTTGGTTGTACCTTTTGAAACTTAAGAGTGAACTTCCAAATGTTTTTCAAGATTTTCATAAATTGGTTGGTAATCAATTTGCATCAAAAATTCATATACTAAGATCCGACAATGGCACTGCGTACATGTCCCATAACATGTCTCAATACCTAAGCATTCATGGCATTCTGCATCAAACAACATGTGTTGGCACACCCTAACAGAATGGGGTTGCCGAGAGAAAGAATAGAGATCTTCTTGAGAAAACAAGATCACTCATGTTTCATATGAATGTGCCAAAGAAATTCTGGTCACAAGGTGTACTTACTGCCACATATCTTATCAATAGATTGCCTAGTAAAGTGCTAGATTTCAAGTCTCCATATGAGGTATTGAAGGGCAAAAAAATTGATCTTTCACACTTAAGAGTGTTTGGTTCCACTTGCTTTGTTCACAACCAACCTCTCCACCGTGATAAACTTGATCCCAGAGCAACCAAATGTGTCTTCATGGGTTACTCTTCCACTCAGAAAGGTTACAAATGCTATAATCCAACCACAAGGAAACTTGTGATCTCAAGGGATGTGAGGTTTAATGAAAACATCCCATTCTTCTCAAAGAAATTGAGTGATGAATGTCAGGGGGAGATTTTTAGTGACATGTTTCCCTTGCCTAATGTCCCTTACTACTACGAAAACTCCACTTCAACCTTTCCCTTAGAAGCATCACCACCTCCAGAGCTATCATCTCCTCAAGCCACAGGCCGTGAATCCTAAGTTCAAATTCGACGAAATCCTTCTCGGGTTCGATAGCCTCCACTTCGACTACATGATTATGTCACTTATGCTTCTAGTTATCCTCTCACAGATTTCGTGTCTTATAAGCAGTTTTCATCAGCTCATACCTCTTTTCTTCATATCTTGGATAGTACTCCCGAACCACAAACATTTCAAGAAGCCAATTAACTTGACATTTGGAGAAATGCAATGAGAGATGAATTACAAGCTCTCCATGAAAATAAAACATGAAGTATAGTTAAACTTCCCAAAGGGAAGAAAGCAGTGGGCAGTCGTTGGGTATACAAAACAAAGTTCAACACAGATGGGACTATTGAAAGACACAAGGCGCGTTTGGTGGCTCGGGGGTTCACTCAGACCTATGGCTTAGATTACAAGGAAACCTTTGCTCCAGTGGCCAAAATGAACACTGTAAGGGTTCTATTATCGGTTACTGTGAATCAGTCTTGGCCTCTACATCAAATGGATGTGAAGAATGCTTTTTTACATGTTGAATTGGAGGAAGAAGTGTACATGAAACTTCCACCAGGCCACCCTCAATCTAGTGAACCTGACATGGTCTGTAAACTGCACAAATCCATTTATGGATTGAACAGTCTCCACGAGCATGGTATACAAAACTGAGCTCGGTACTTGAAGAGTTTGGCTTTCACAGAAGCAGTGCTGACTCCTCTCTTTTTGTTCGTATTGGTTCAGTTGGGAAGTTAATTATTTTAATCTATGTTGATGATCTCATAGTGACTGGTGATAACATGGAAGAAGTTCACTCTCTCAAGCTTGCTCTTCACAGCAAGTTTGCACTCAAGGACCTGAGATATCTCAAATATTTTCTTGGTATTGAGCTTGCCACGTCGCAGAAAGGTCTCCTTCTCAATCAAAGGAAATACACCCTTGATCTCTTGAAGGAATCTGGTTTAGTGGATTGCAAACCTGCCCGCACTCCACTGGATAGTAAGTTACAACTCAATGCTCATGGGGAAGTGCTGCCTGATGTCACTGAGTATCAAAGGTTGGTAGGCAAGCTTATTTACCTCACAATCACGCGCCCTGATATCTCATATGCTGTGAGCATCGTGAGCCAATTTATTCATGCACCTACCTCAGTTCATATGCACATTGTGAAGAGAATTCTTCGCTATCTCAAAGGGTCGATTGGTCGAGGACTCCTTATGCAGAAGAATGACAACGTTGCCATCATGGGTTACACCGATGCTGATTGGGCAGGCAACTGTCTTGATCGCAAGTCCACTACAGGTTTCTGTACCTTTGTAGGTGGGAATTTGGTCACATGGCGAAGCAAAAAACAAAGTGTTGTAGCTCGATCCAGCGCTGAGGCTGAGTATCGAGCTATGGCCTCTATTACATGTGAACTAATCTGGTTGAAAAGTCTTTTATTTGATCTAGGGTTTCCCAACAATGAACCGATGTCTATGTTCTGCGACAAGCAAGCTGCCATGCATATTGCCTCCAATCCTGTCTTCCACGAGAGAACGAAGCATATTGAAGTGGATTGTCACTACGTTCGAGCTCAAGTTCAATCCAAAGTTATCTGCACCCATTACACTTGCAGTCATGATTAATTGGCTGATGTGTTTACCAAGTCTCTTCCTACTACTCAGTTCTTACGCATTCTGTCTACGCTTGGCTCCAGGAATCCCCTAGATCCAGCTTGAGGGGGAGTGTTGGAAGATTGGAGGCTATCGGGAATCCCATTGATACAAGTCTAATCCTATAGTCCACTAGGGTTTAGGGTTTTATTCAAAGTGTAATACGCATCTAGGGTTTTCTGTCCAGCTAGGGTTTTGTCCTTTGTCCAATGTGCTTTCTTGTGTTGTAATTAACCTTGTTATTGTAAATAGATTAGGAGTGATTTGTGGAGTGATTTGAGGGTTGAGTGTTGTCCTCTCTAATCCGGTTGTCTATAAGTTGGTTGCTGTAATCAGTTTCTTTCCTATGAAATACACATCAAAATTCATGAGATGCCTAGTAACTATAACTTTAGTATTAATTTTTTTTTTATCCACCAATGAATTGTATCTCCTTATTTAAAGGGCTCCATATGTAAGTTTAGACAAGAATCGATTAATGAAAAATAGTTTATTTGCCTTGTGCATTTGAAGTAAGTGAATTCTCCTTCTCAAATCAAGCGTTTGGCTTGGTCATGTGAGCGAATCCACGATTAGCAATGTCGAGCCAGCTCCGTTGCCCCTGGTTGAGTGATTCCTAGGTTATCTCTCTCGGTCCTTTGATTATTCCCTGGATCATGAAGTGGTTAGCATGATCACGACATTGACCTTAGTGTGTCGACGATATGTGCATATGCATTTAAAAGGGTGAGATATTTCGAGGCCCTGGTCATTTGTGTGGCAAATGCACCTCGAAGAGAACCGTGTCCAAGTCTCAGACAAGTTAGAGAGAAATGAGATGATTGTCCGAGCCCTAGTTTGGGCTTCAAAGTTAGTGAACAGAAGTCGTGCAACCTTTGCGTAAATAAAAATGGATAGACCTCATAAAAGAACTTATTTTTATTTATGGCTCAAACACTTGGACAGTCCCTATGCTTTTTTTTTTTTTTTTTTTTTTTTTTTTTTTTTTTTTGACAAAAGAGAAGATAATCTACACAAAATTTATCTAAATTACAGAGAGGTAAATTCAAACACGAGACCTCGACTGCAAGAGTAATGCCTATAGTCTCAGTTTTGAGGATATGAACATGATATATCATCTGGAAAATACATGCACTGAAGATTTCGGAAAAGATAAATGGTGCATCTGGTGCAGAACTGAAGGTATTTTTATTTTTTTGTTTTCAATTTAACTCATGGATTTCTTAGGAAGTCAGGGGTTTGTGTGCACATATTAAAATGCGCCTGTTGTCTTTCTCCTTGATGCGGGCAGTTTGTGAAGAAAGTAGAGGTTCCACTATAAAACCAATTGGCAATATGGGGAGTAGACCTTTTATAAGCCCATGCAAGGTCCCTCTTCTCATCATTGTGGGATTCATTCATTCTCAATAGTTTGCGCAGGGATGTTTGCTTAAGGGAGTGGAGGATTCAAGTTACACAAGAAGATTTTGAGATGGCAGTTGGCAAGGTAATGAAGGAGACTGAGAAGAACATGTCGTTGCGGAAGTCTTTGAAGTAATCATGCTATCATGGGTTATTTAAGCCAATCTAGGCATGAACATAAAACAATGTTTCCAAGGAAGTAGATGTATCTTAGAAGGATATTCGCACACACGTATGCATGTTAGAGAGAACACACAATGTTAGTTACACAAAACTATAGCTGCAATTTGGAATGCTGAATTCTGTAAAGAATTGGATATCAGAATATCCAGTCTGTCCAAAATTGAAGTTTTACATTTTGAGTTTCCGAGTTGAAGTATCCCCAACACTTTCGAATCCAAAAGGCCACTTATATTTCATATTTATATGTATAACATGTTATAAATTTGGTTGAACAAGAATTACAAGAGAGTGAATGGCAGAAGAATGTGTGGGGGCATGAAAAGAGCAAATGAAAGTAAATTGGATAAATTACACAAAACTACCTCAACTATTGGTCTCACGACACTTTCATACCTCATCTTTTAAAATTGACAATGTCATACCTCATCTTTAAAATTTGGTCAATTTTGTACCTTCCGTTAGCCTGACCGTTAATTTGTCAGTTAAATGCTGACGTGGCTTGATCCAGAACCCATTTTATATTAAAAAAATTAATAAAATATAAAAAAAAATCATTTAATATTTTTTTAATATTAAAATAACAAAGGAAAGTAAAAAAAAAACGAAAAAAAAAGGGGTCAAAACCTCATTCGTCCCTTCCCCTCCTCTCTCTCTCTCTCTCTCTCTCTCTCTCTCTCCTCCCCCATCTTCATCTTCTTCCTCTCTTCCTCTATCTGCAACTCAGAAAAAAAAAAAAAAATACACCAATCTGTCTTTCCCCGCACCCACCCTCAGTTTGTCTTCCCCCCACACCCGCACCCCCTCTTCTTCCCCACCTGAGCCTAACCTACAACCCAAAAAAAAAGGAACCCAGATCCCGTCTACCTGAGCGCGGAGAAAATGGGGAGAATAGATGTGGATTTAAGGAGTGGGGTGTGTAGAGGAGGGAAGAAGGTGGGTGCGGATGGTGGGTGCGGTGGGGTGTGGTGGCGGCGTGGGGGAAGAAGAGGGGTGGGGTGGGGGGTGGTGCGGGGGGAAGACAAATTGTTTATTTATTTATTTTTTTTTCTTCTGGGTTGCAGAGGAAGAGGGGAAGATGAAGATGGGGGGAGAAGGAGAGAGAGAGAGAGAGAGTGGGGGGGGGGGGGGGGAGGGGGAAAGGGACAAATGAAGTTTTGACTTTTTTTTTTTTTTTTTTTTTCTGTTTTTTTACTTCCCTTTGTTATTTTAATATTAAAAAAAATATTAAATGAATTTTTTTAATATTTTTTTTAATTTTTTAATATAAAGTGGGTTTTGAATCAAGCCACGTCAGCATTTAACTGACAAATTAACGGTTAGACTAACGGAAGGTATAAAATTGACCAAATTCTAAAAATGAGGTATGACATTGTCAATTTTAAAAGATGAGGTATGAAAGTGTCGTGAGACCAATAGTTGAGGCAGTTTTGTGTAATTTACCAAGTAAATTTGGTAGTGTTATTTACCCTAAAGTGAATTTGTATATAATCTGTGGTTAAGCTAAAAGGTGGGTAATAATAGTAGAAAATGTGCTGAAATCCAACCAAGAAAACACTATTAAGACCAGTTAGCGAGGGTAGTGTGCCCCCTTGCACCCAAGTTTGAAATTACTTCTCAGTAATTAGAGCGGATCCAAGAGAATGTCAGAAATTAGGACTTGTCTTAGACTCTCACCGTCTCACGTAACTCTGTTGTCCATGATTTCTAGTGGCAAATTTTCTTCCTCTGGAAATCAAGCAACTCCGTGTAAGTAAACGCCGCATCGCTAACCAACTGATTAATTATGCACTAATGACTAATTCTATCTGAAATGGAGGGTTTATACACTTTAATGCAGATAAGTTGCAACAAGATTCTTAGAATTATTTTTTATTTTCAGCCACAATGATGCTTAATTGGTAAGTTCTGCTAATTTTTATTTTTCATTCGAGCTAAATTACGGGGAGAGAGATTATAACTTGGGGTGCAAATGGGGATTCTCATGAATTCTGCAGTTATATAGCAGCTACAAAATAAAATAAACTACTTGATTGATCTATAATACTTCAGAAGCTGGGTTTATTTTAGAGATTTGCTAAGTTGTTGAAGTTCTGGGATCGCATTGAGTACTCCTTTATGAGTTTAGAAAATAAGGACTCTTCTCTCTCTAGTAGCTTGGCTGGCGTGTCGTATTCTGCAACCCGTCCTGTTTGCACAAAAATTTGCTCAAACTCTATTTCAGTAATGTAATGTGTCTGTATGTGCTATGTGCATGTGGTTTTGTACGTGTTTGTTGTGTTTATACTTACCATCACTGAGGACCAAAACCAGATCACTATCTATTACTGTGTGGATTCTGTGAGCAATTGTGACAACCGTTCGATTTTTGAATTCTTGGCTGATGACCTTCTGTATCACTCCATCAGTTGCGGAATCAACTGATGCCGTTGCTTCATCCAATACCAGAATTCTGCTTTTCTTCAGCAAGGCTCTTCCAAGACAAACTAACTGCCTTTGCCCCACGCTCCAGTTTTCACCATTTTCGACCACTGTTATAGCTATGCGTATTAGCAGTTTACTATAGAGAATAAGTTTAGTGTACCAATCTAAAGTAATGAGTCTGACCTGAGGCATCCAACTTCTCTTCCTTCGCACGCACCAGATGACCTAACTGACATTTCTCTAGAGCCTGCAAATTTGGAAATTTACTTTCGTTACATATATGTCATCACCTGTATCCTGTTAATGCTTATTTGATCAAAATAATTACCTCCCAAACATCACTGTCGGAATATTGCTCCAGTGGATCGAGGTTCCCTCTAACTGTTCCTTCAAACATTGTTGGGTCTTGGGGAATGATGCTAAGCCTTGATCTTAGGTCATGAAGGCCAATTTTGCAGATGTCGACATCATCAATTATAATGCTTCCTTCTCTAGGTTCAACTACCCTGAAAATGGCTTGTATGAGGGTTGATTTCCCACTTCCGGTCCTTCCTACAACACCAACTTTGTTCTGTCCGGGGAATGTGCAGTTGATATTTTTCAGAACAGATGGGAGATGCTCAGCATAGCGAATCTGCACCGCAGTTCAATGCATGCATAAGGATTGTTAAAATACTTTTTGTCAGGACAGAAAGTAAGAATGCAGCAGCTAAAGCTGTGTCATTCCTTTTTTTTTGGGTGCAGTATGAGCTAGTTGGTGCTGAATTGAAAGCAAATTTTAGAACTTTTTATTTCCGTGATCTAAAATCTTGTAGAGGCTTACCTGCAGATTTTCGAAACAGATTGTTCCAACTTGTGGCCAGTTGACTGGTGGCCTGCACTCTTCGATTACCATAGGTGCTTCACTTTTTAGTTTTGAGTACTGCAGAATTCTCTCGACTGAGATCATCTTATTTTCTGCATTGCATATGTTCCATATAACAGAAGCTTGCAAAACATTCAGATTTATTCCATATGTTACCGCCAACCCTGCAATGCCTGCTCGAATGAAATTATACAAAGCCAAATCTCTGTGAGTGATCTTTTTATGAGTCATAATAGTGTTCGGGTTTTGGAATGATGATGATACTCACTAGGATTTATAACTCCTTCTGGGAGGGTAACCAACAGAATCAATGAGAAGGCGAAAACAAAGTTGGAGAGCAGATTTAGTCTGAAAGAAAGCCATTCCATTGCTGACATATTATGAAACCATGGCCTGGAATGGTTGTCAATAAGACTGAGATTTGAATCACTGAATCGTTCTTGTTGATCAAAAGCACGGATTGTCGCAGCTCCTGCTAGTGATTCTGCAAAGTGGTGGAGGATTGGAGCTCTTTCTATGCCTGATAAACGTGCCAGTTCTCTTGCTGTTGGTATGTAGTATCGCTGAGGTAATAATAATCATCAATTTTTCAGTCAATTCCCAAACACACACGCGTATGACTCATTTTGATGCATACCATTCATATCATGTTTTCTTCATCGATAGCATTTTAAATGAGTTCAGTTAGCTTTTCAAATCATTTTCTTAGTAATTTATAGGTGTTCGAATTTAAAATCGTCATGATTCAAATTTACTGCTGCAATGCTGTAATTATATGCATCACATAATATATTCATGATTAACGTTCTTATTTACATGAGGAACTTGAAGTTTGAAATTTTATAGGACTTTTTCCATCCCCTTTTTCTTTTTCAGCGTTCGTATTTAGATTGATTATATAAGCTCAATGGCAAATGAAGTTGTTACCTGATACCATATGCAGATTGCAGTTACTGGAATGAAGATGGCGAAGACTTCCCATGCTACCTGCGACATCACTGCAATGGTCCCTAAAAGCTGTATTATTGAGAAAGCACACCAACCTAATTTGTTAGCAATTTCCAGATCGAGCACGCTTTGATCAGTAGATGCCTGCAAAATGAAATGAAGGTCCTATCAGTCATGCTCTTCTTTTTATGACACACATACATATTCAAAATCATGCATATTTTTCAAACTATAACTTACCCGGTTTAAGATTCTTCCAGTTGGGGTTGAATCAAAAAAGGACATCGGTGCTCGGAGCACACTATGTAGCATCGTTGTGAAGAGCTTCTGTGCTGTTGAAAGTCCTGCTATTACAACTAGGGAGGATCGTAATAGCACGCAAAGTGAACTTCCAACGGCTAGTAGTATATAAATAAGTAATACGAAACTCATTTCCATGTGAGGTTCGGTCTCACTTGTAGGAGGTGAAGCCCATGCCATCCAGTAGTTACTACCTACCTGTAGCGCTTGGAATGATGACTGTGCCAAGATTATAATTGGTACTAGCACCCCACCTTTCACGATGGTCAAATAAGACCAGTAAACTTCTTTTCCAATGCTCCCTTTCTCTCTCTCTTCATCTTGTACCAACTTTCCTTCTTTTTCTGTAATCTCTAGAGAGAGATTGTGCTCTGATTCCTGTCGCGTCTGTTGAAGTTCTGCAATTGAAGTGGCGTCTGTGTTCGATTCACTGTCAGGTGTTGGATCTTGAGAAGCTCGACTAGTATTTTCAACTGTGATGATTGACTCTAGAGCTCGACTATGAGCACCAACTAAAAGTTCAAATCCTATGTTTTGTGCCAGAAGCTCTTCGAATCCTCCAGCTTGTGCGATTTTTCCATCTTGCATTACCTGTTGAAATACATATTAGTTACCGTGCTGTACAAGTTCCTTACAACTCTGGTTATTTTGGAAGGATATTTGAATTTGGAACTCGTCAGTTGACTTGATCCGAAGGGGAGAGAAGGAAAACAAAATGCCTATAAAATGCCAAGAAATTTAGGTTGCCGCTTACCAGAATGAAGTCTGCTGCTGGAAGAAACTCAACTTGGTGGGTGACATAAAGTATAGTCTTTTCCCTGAGAATTCCCATCATGCAGTCCTACAGCAGTAAAAAAAACTACAAAACTCACTAGGCCGTTGCTTCTAAGTATGAGATGTTCGAACTTTAAGTTCAATCATCATATTGTTAATTTTTCCTAACACAACGTGTAGGAAAACTAACCTCAAAGAGTTGGGTGCCTGTGTGAGCATCAACGGCGCTAAAAGGGTCGTCAAGTAAATATATGTCAGCATCCTGGTAAACCGCACGAGCAATCTGTATCCTTTGCTTCTGTCCTCCACTCATATTTATGCCTCTCTCTCCAATTTCTGTCAGATCCCCTGCAGAGAATAGCTCAAAGTCCTTCTCCAAAGCACATGCTTTAACAGTTCTGTCATACTTGGCCTTGTTGTATGCATTTCCAAATAGAATATTGTCCCTGATATTTCCTGTAAGTATCCATGGAGATTGAGGAACATAAGCCTTTGTACCGCTGATTTTCACTGAGCCGGAAATTTTCTGTATTTCTCCAAGAATGCATGACAGCAAGCTGGATTTCCCTGATCCGACAGTCCCACAAATTGCTACTTTCATACCCCTCTTCACTTTTAAGTTTATTGCATCAAGGGTTGTTCTGCTTGAATCAGTATCCCAGCCAAACTTTCCATTCTCTATAACAATTGCAAACTCCATCTGATCTTTCGGAACATGTTCAATGGCATCCTGCTGAATTTCATCTTCCTGGAGATAGGAAGCTACTCTATCTGCCGAAACCTTTCCCTGTGCAATCACGGAGAGTAAGTCAGGCAGATTAAATATAGGGTCTTGTAACATTCTGAAGGTGGCCAATGCTGATAAAACTCTCCCTGCTGTGAGTTCTATTCCCATAAACGTGCATGCCACGAAAGTCACCACAGAGATAAATGTGGGTGATCCCCAGAAGACAAAAGCCCCAATTGCTGACAGTCTCAGTGACTTCCAAAGCCAATTGTACTCTATCTTCCTCAAGCTTTCTAACCTGTGTAGGAACTGACTATCCCATGCCTGAAGTTTAATCGTCTTCATGCTTCGAAGAACTTCTGATGTGGCTTTCATCCTGTTGTCCTTGGCTTCCATGATCCTAGTCTGGTATCTTTTCTGCATTGCAGTCATCGGTATGTTGATAAGAAGAACCCCCAAAGTTGCTGCCAATGCAGCAAAAGAACCCATGCCAAGATTCGTGTGAAGAATGTAGATTGCTAATGAGATTTGAATAGGCATCATCCATATTATGTTTAAGTACCACATGAAGTCTGTGATTCTTTGGATATCTACACTCATGTAATTGATGACTTCTCCGCTAGTGTGGCTTTGGCGGGATTGGCTTGACAGAAGTAAGCCCTTTTTGTAAATTTGAGATATAAGTGCAGCTCTAAGCCAAAGGCCTAGCTGCCGAGCCCCAAAAATCCATTGCCTCTGTGTTATCGTCTCAACCATCTTAGCTCCTAGAAAGCCAAGTGCAAGAATGTAACCGCTCTGTAAGCTTCGTGTGCTCTTCTGACTCAGAAAGGTTACAAAGTCATCAATGAGGTATGGACCAACATATGATGCTCCTGCACTTATTACAGCGAACACCGCGTTAATTGCTGCTTTCTTCCTGATGAATAAATAGATTGTCTTGTAGATTGTTGGGTCTGTGATTCCATCTCTCTCCTTGATAAATTTTAGTTTCTCGTCAAAAGAGCGAGACAGAAATTCAGCAGAGTCTTTGATATCAACATCTGGGACTTCATCCGGTTCAAGGGATTTCTTGTATCCAATGACAAACAAGGGATTGAGCCAAGAGAACGTTATGAGTTGGAGAAGAGTTGCTTTTCCATATAGAGATTCTCTCTTACCTTCAGAATGTTTGTGAGCTTTTCCGTTGAGAAGTGGTTCAGTAACGCCATTTGGGATGGCGAATGTTAGTCCTGTCTTCCCTCGTACTGAAATACCACATAGGCAGGTGGATGCAAGGAGACTGAGGAAGCCAGCATAATCTTGTAACCTAAGCTCGCCATGGTAGGTGAGTCGGAAATGAGTATCAACAGCCACGGAGATAATAGATGAGAAGAAGCTACAAAGCCACCACGCTCTTAATAGCCAAGGGAACTTGATCGACTTACTATTCACGATCTGGTATACCGCAACTGATGAAATTGCCCACGATACCACTTGCATGCTCTCCGAAGAAACAGCACGAAACTTATAGTTGCAGTATGTCACCCTTCCATTTAGCAACAGCACAAAAACTACGAAATGAGTGCACATCAGAAGAAGGGAACAAGCCATGCTGGTTTTGTAGATGGTGCTGAATCGTACACCAATGCTGCCATACTTCTCTGTGCCTTTGTCTGGGAACTTTGATCTTTGTTTGCAGATTTTATGTACAAAATGTAGTGCCAAGATGCCGAGGAAACCAAGTTGCATACCGATGCTAATGTGCTCGGACAGGCAGGGCAAGTTTTGCTGGAGCCATTCTGTCCGAAATTGAAGAAGCCTAAAATCTGTAACACACAAATATGGTTGTGGTACGTTTCTTTCCAAAAATATTCAGCTAATCATGAGAAACTTATGAAAATTCGACCTTTTCACACTCTTTTAAAACTACATGTAATGTAATCAATGTAACTTACAAGCAGATACTTATCTGTAAAATTGAACAAGTTGTAACTCTTCAAGCTCATCAGTGTCGAAAAGTGTTTAACTGATGTTTCATACCAAACATTTTACTAGTATTTTCTTAATTTGTGTCTCGGGGACGAAGGAATCCGTTCGTTCTACTAGCTATCTTGTGACAGACTACAAACACTGTACAGTGAATTTGTTACAGCTTACAATCAAGCAGTTCTATAATCAGCAGTGTGTGTCTTTTTCTATGCCAATATTCTTGTAAAAAAATAAAATTTGTCATCTGGAAATTATAACAGTAATTTAGAAGAGGGCGAAGTTTCGAACCCGAGACACATTTATAGAAACCCAACACTCTATCCACTAAAATATTGGACTATATGCAATCCCATTAATTGTCCTTCAATTTATGCAGATTTTCAAGAAAGCTGAAGTGCTCTAACTTTGGCGGTATAGTTGAATTTCTAGGAAGGGATTATGCAAATTTTATGTCCTAAATTGCTACATTCTTTTTTTCTTTTACAAACGATATGATAGTTGTCTAAATTTTACAAAAAATGCAGGGAGATTCGAACTCAGGTGCAGAGGATGAAGTACAAAGTACACTACTCGAGCCAATTTGGCTAAACCCAAGTTTATTTATGTTCTAAGTTTCTATTTAGGAAAGAATGAAACAGATTTAGCAAACTATGATTAATTAGTCAAAACTAATCATAATACTATAACCACAAACGAAAGAGGTCCAGTCAAGTCTTTAAACACAGATTAATGCATGCATACTACTTGGCTTAGCAAACAAATTGGGGGTACCGTTAAGCTATATACATGGTCACCTATTACCAACTGGTCCAACTCTACAAAAATAGAGAGCCTAGCTATAAAAGGCCCTTTGACTAAATAGAAAAAAAAAAAAATTCAGTCTTTTTTAAGATATTATTCCAAGAAAAAGAAGAAGAAATTATTAAAGAAAATTAAGAAACTACTTGGCCTTTGGTGAGGGTGACGATTACACCAAGACAACTTAGCAACAAGAAAGACAACAACAACGAGAAGAAGAAGAAGAACATCTAGAGATGAACAAAATGATTAAGTTCTTGAGAGAAAGAAAATATATAAACTCTCTCTTTCTTCATATATATATATATATATATATATATATATATATAAAACTACAAATACATATGTATGTGTGTATGTATGCATGTATACATGTATGTATGAATATTTTCATGCTTTTTGTGCAACTACTGGAAAACGATATTAAAACTTACTTATATTGGCACTCCGAAAACCAAGCATGTGTTCCCAAGCCATGCTTCTCCAGCTTACAGCTTCTCTCTCACTCTCTCTCTCTCTCTCTCTCTAGGTCTCTCTCTTTCTCCTCTTGCAGTTTAGCCTCAGGATTCTGAGAGTAAGAACATATGAGTCCAAGACCAAATTATATAGAAACTTGGAAGGTTATGGCAACTGTAAATATATATATCAGAGGAGAGTTTCATTTGAATTTTGGGATCGATCAGATCACAACGTACGCCAATCAAGTTCTTTAACTTCAAGTGTCTTACATGGTTCTTATGAACTTGACTGATTGAGAGAGAGAGAGAGAGAGAGAGAGAGAGGCAATTGTGTGTTTTATTAGGGAGAGGGTGTGGGCAAGATATCACGTGAGAGATCAAATGGGGACGGTCGTTTTGGCTGGTTATGTGAAATGATGCGAATGTTTTTTACCAACTATAGGGAGGCATGAGAGAAGCAAATTAAATAACAAAGCTATCTAACCTATGTGATATATATGTTGTGATGGGTCAAATAAAAAAGGAAAAATAAGAAGAATAAAAACCTGCTACAAAGTGAATAGTTCTTTACTTGTTAGAAAATGTTTTCAAGGCGGATGGTTAATTGGTTATCATTTTCTTTATAATGATTCAACTATATATATTATATGTTAAGCGTTTTCAGATTTTAGATTTGAGCAGAGTTTGAAATGACTTATTTATAATAATTAATTAAGTATTGAATTTGTCATTTATTAGAATCGAACTTAATGTCTTCATCACATGTGGAGAAAAATAACACTAAATTTTAAGAGTAATGCTATTCATATCATATCTTTGTACCACATTTTCATACCACCTTAGGTGACATTTAATGTGGACAGCCACATCATTCGAATTAATCAGATTTTTAAATTTAGTTCATTATTTAATAAACTAATAATTAAGAAAAATTAGTTAATTAAATGATGATTGTGGTATACGAGGAGTCTTTCTCCTTTCTTTCCTTGGGTTTTGCAAATTTTTCAAATGATGTAGCTGTCCACATCAGATGCCACCTAAAATGGTATAGAAATATGATATAAAACATGATATGAATGACGAAATTGGGGTTCCACCATAAAACCAATTGGCAATATGAGGAGTAGCCCAAGATCATATAAGCACATAGCAAACCTTGTCCCTCACCAATGTGGGACAACTCTCAACACGCCCCTGCACATATGGCGGATTTTCAAGTCTACACGTGGACAACAACTGGGTGACGTGGAGCGCGTGTGGCCGTTGGGCTTCACACGTGGACAACCTTGCTCTGATATCATGAGGAAATTGGGGTTCCACCATAAAACTAATTGGCAATATGGGGATTAGCCCAAGATCATATAAGCACATAGTAAATCTTGTCCATCACCAATGTGGGACAACTCTCAACAATGAATAGCATTATATATGTTGTGTGTGCATGAGAGAGAGAGAGAGAGAGAGAGAGAGAGAGAGAGATGATTTAATCGTTAAACATAAAGTGATCACTCAATCACATACTTGTATGTTCTCAAGTACCAGTTATTTTTTGAGAAACAGACACATTTTTTGAGAAACAGACACCGTTGATGTATACAAGATCCGCTTCTCATATTTAATTGTGCCTTCTCAGCTGGCCATTATGCGACCCATTATTAATTATGAGAAAAACGTTGCACAAGTTATCGCATGTGAGCTCCACTAATTATTAAAGGGTTTTGTAACTTTGTATACATGAATCGTATGTAATTATGTAGCTCCACTCACCCTGCGACGTTTAAAGCTGCGGGGAAAGGTGGGGGAAAACGGCTCACAATTGTTCTTTTTAAAATTTATTTGGTCAAGAAGCTCACAATTATTTTACTGTAAAGCTAACAATCCACTAACGTGGAGAGTGTGGCGCGGGAAAAATAAAGCCATAAAGGAAAGGCTGAAATTTGTAGGTTTTTATGGTGGAATATCTTACAAAAGAACAAGAAAAATTTGATGCCATTTCTGGTAGTTTTTGTTTCTATTCTTGATAAGAAAAGCATATCTTATATTATATATTATAGGGCAAGTAAGTGCGGCACAGTTCTCGTCTGATTAGAGAAAAGCATATATGTATATATATCTTTAACAAGAGGGATTATCATATTTCTAAAAAAATATGGACACTCTCTTGAACATTGGATTTGACTCTAATGAAATTATGTAGTCTGTGATTTAATCTCAACCACACAATTTCATTAAAACCAATACAACAGTCAAAAGAGTGTTTTTATTTAAAAACAATGAAAATCCCTCTTGTTAATGACCTGTATATATACACACACACACACACACACACACACATTTATTTATATTTTATTTTCGGAAAAACTTCATTAATATGTATCAATACAATTACCCTGGGATTGTCAGGGATATGATGGGATTTAATTAAAAAAATGGTGTTTTTATTTATATTTTATTTTCGGAAAAACTTCATTAATATGTATCAATACAATTACCCTGGGATTGTCAGGGATATGATGGGATTTAATTAAAAAAATGGTGTTTTTATTAACATCTCATAATTTTATGAATACACACCAACTTCAAAATTATTCTTTAAAATTCCAATATTAGCCCTTTCATTGTTTAAGACCGCCTTTTTATAATAGTTAAGAACTTAAAACCTTCTAACATCCTATCTCAACCGCTCACCCTTCTGCCACCTTCCTCGTCGGTGTCGGCTAATGATAGCCACCCCCTTTCCCGCCATTCTCTCTCTCTCTCTCTCTCTAGAATTCTCATTTCCGCTAATATTTTGTAGGATATGAAATACCATAAAATTGAATTTTATAATGTCGATATCAGCCTAATCAGGGATACCAACTTGATGGCCGTGAGAAATTTGAAAAATGCTACTTGTAGAGAAGCAATCATTCTGTGTCAACTAGGAATTGACTTTCTATGAGACTATTGGCTAGTTTAATTGTAACTCGGCATATGTTTTGGTATACTTGAGATCATTTTGTTAATGGAGGTGCCATGGTGGGGGGCTGTCGAAAAGGAGTATGTTTTAGGATGATGAAGGTGGTGCTGGTTTGGTTTGTTTGTTTTTATCTAATTTAAATTAGGGTAGAAAAGGAAATTCAGACCAAATAAAAGAAAATGGGGTTTATTCATAACATTGTGGGGTGCCAATAAAAATGGCCTTAAAAAATGTCCTTCAATGTAACACGATGAGATATAATATGTACATATTCATTTGAGAAAGCTAAGAGACTCATAAAAATGAGAGTTTTCATGAACTTTCAGGCACTTCACAGTTTAACGTTCATTTTCGTAATAATATTATAAAATATCATGTTAAAACATAAAGTGACAGAGAATTATTTAGAGCCTCATTGTTTTTTTTTTTTTTTAACAATCGATATTATCTACATTAAGGAGAGGGGGTAAGTTTAACCTCACAATGGGCTAGCAATAATGTGGTTCAAATTCGTCTTTGGCGAAAATCAAACCTATAAACCTCTCATTTACCAATAAAGAGGAATACCATTAGATCGTAATATTAAGTGGTTTGAGAGCCTTATTTTTAAGAAAGTCCTCTAAACATTTCTCTATTTATTTTTACAGTCTGGCTGTACGTATTTTTGTTGAAAGATTATTTAACCACATGGAAAATCTTAGGGTGCGTTTGTTGCGCCGGACTGTCTTGGACTGGACTAGCTGCAGGGACTAAGCTGGACTGGCTTAGACTAGACTAAGCTGGACTAACTTAGTGAAGCGTTTGGTGCAGTGTCGGACTAAAAAGTAGGATTATAATATTATATTATTTAATCTATATTTATTAATATTTTTTTTAAATTTAATCTATATCAATTAATATTTTATTATTTCTTTATCATTTTCCATTTGTTCTAGACTCATCTTCTTCTCTGATATCTGTACCTCTCATTTTTTACTCAGCCCACTGTCTCCTCATTCGCCCTTCCTTTTTCTTCCTTTTTCTGTTGTCTCCTCCTTCCCCCTTCCTTTTTCTGCTGTTTCACGGTCTCCTCCTCCTCCCTTCCTTTTTCTGTCTGTTTGTCGGGAAATTTGGGTTGTGGGTTCGTCGGGAAGCAAATAGGGGAATCGCGGCGCAACCCATCTTCAAATCACGGCTCAGGAGGCTCTTTGACCAGTACCAGCAGCAGAACTGTAGGATGACAGGCGAATCGTGGCGCAACCCATCTTCAAATCGGAGCAACCCATCTTCAAATCGAAGCAACTGTCGCCGTCGCGACCGAGTTCGAGCCGAGCTTGGATCTCGGCGGAGCAGAAAGAGAAGAAAGCGAGGAGTTAGGAGGAGCGGAAGGGGGAATTGGCGAGGGGGAATGATGGTGGCTCTCGGCGTTTGTGAAAACATAGGAGCAGAGGAAGACGCGATGGAGTTAGTCCCCGCTAATCCTATGGTTCTCGACGGGTCTGCTAGCGAAGGAGTTAGTCCCCACGAGTCCCTTCTAATCCCATTAAACTTAGTCCCGGACTGTTAACAAACACAGGACTAGACTATTACATAGTCCAGTCCAAGCCAACGAAAGCTAGCGAGCTCAAACAAACACACCCTTAGGGTTTTGTCCTTTCACAATTTATTAAAGGGTTTTGGGACCCAAAGGTTTTGTTTTTTCCTTGAGAGGCCAAAAGTATGCGGTGCGGTTGGTGAGTTTTACCTTTTTACTACTTCCTTTATTGAGCAAACCCCAGTGCAATTAACTACTAGTTGTAATTGTTCAAAATGATTTCGCCAATGCATTTTTAAGGTCTTGTATTTTTCTTCTATCAATTTTAAGATTTTTTTTTCATAAAAAACAACGATATTTATTAGTAAAAAGACAACAAATACATAACAACATGTAAATGATATGAATCTGGACGTGTCTGCAAAAGTAAAAACTCTAAAAGCTAAACTAAAGTCGATCAAATTTGCGCAAACAACTAAAACATTGATAACATAAAAATCTAGCCTAACATGTATTCGAGACCTCATAGACTAAAACAATCAAAACCTATATTAAACCATTACCCAAAGTCACGTAAAAATACGACTCCTTGGATGGATTAATCTAAAGGAAAATTAATGAAAAGGGCTTGAAAAGTTTTAGTTTTAATAAAAAAATCATGTTATAAGTTTTAGGCTTGAAAAGTTTTAGTTTTAATAAAAAAATCATGTTATAAGTTTTAGTTTTAATAAAAAAACCATGTTATAAGTTTTAGTTTTAATAAAAAAACCATGTTATAAGTTTTGTTTAATAAAAAACCATGTTATAAGTTAAGTCACTGTTTCTGGAATTTAAGTCACTGTTTCTAGATTTTAGGTAACACTGTTTCTGGAATCTAAGTCACTGTTTCTGGAATTTAAGTCATTGCACTGTTAGTTTATTTCCAGCGACAGTGTTATTTTTTCCAGCGACAGTGTTAGTTTTTTCAGCGACAGTGTTATTTTTCCAGCGACAGTGTTAATGTTCATTTTCTTTCCAGATACAGTGTTTGTTTATGCATGGCCCAAAGGGCTTGGTGTGGTTGCTGCTCGCCGGAGCTAAACGGAAGGGAAGGCCGGATTTCGGCCGGAAAGTTGGACAAACTTTAAACGCTCATAACTTTGTCAATACTCAATGAAATCAAGTGATTCAAAAACGAAAATTGTAGTTCTCGCAGAGACGAAGAGAATGGTACCTTGCACGATAGCTAACTCGTTGTGGTTTGGCCGGAAAACGCCTCGAAAGCCTCGGAGGTCGCCGGAAACTGGTTGGACAAACTTTAAACGCTCATAACTTTGTCAATACTCAACGAAATCAAGTGATTCAAAAACGAAAATCGTAGTTCTCGAAGAGACGAAGAGAATGGTACCTTGCACAATGGCTAACTCGTTGTGGTTTGGTCGGAAAATGACTCGAAAGCCTCGGATGTCGCCGGAAACTGGGTAAGATTCAAATAGATATAACTTCTTCAATACTCAACGAAATAGGGTGATTCAAAAAGGAAAGTTGTAGTACTCAGCGAGACGAAGAGGAGGAGGAGGAGGAGGAGGAGGAGGATGAGGGCCAAAGGAGAGCCCATAAGTGACTGGCTGGTGGTCGAGCTGTCTGTTGGTTTGGTGGGTTTTACCTTGTTCTGGGATGGTTTTTGGTTAAAAAAAGTTATAGGATGGTTTTTGGTTAAAATAAACTTAGTTCAAGACCTTTTTATTAAAGCTCCCTTAATCTAATGGTGTGTTTACGCATCTGGAATGGAGGTAGAAGAAAGGCAATCGAATTCTCCCAAGGGTGATTCCGGCGTTTACCAAATTTTGGGAATGCAAAATATCAGTGGGCTCCACCCAAAATCAGGAATCAAACTCCTGATATTCCCGGAATTGAATTCCCAACTTGGATGAGGTATTTGAATTCCGGATGAAAGCCAACATCCGGAATCAGAATTTTCGACCGAAACTGCCCTTATGTGGAAGAATTCTTCATTCACCGACTGGAAGGGCCTCATGGATGCCCAATGCTACTGTCAGTTTCATCAAGGCAAGTGCAGAAGTTTCCTCGGGTTGTTTTCGTTTCGATGTTTGCGTAATGCACCTGCACTGCTGGTGTGAAAATCGCTCGGTGTTCTGCTGGAAATTTTTGCTGTGAAAATCGCAGCACCTCCCAGACTGTCAAAGTGCCAATACCCATCACCAACGCACCCCAAAAATTTTACCCAACAAACCCATATCCAAACCCAAATGGAGGGAGAGAGAGAGGGAGAAAGAGAGAGATGCAGAGGGAGGTTGACGCATCGGGAGCAGCAAGAGTTGGTGTTTGGGGATGATCGGAGAAACAAACTAAGGAGGATGCAGAGGGAGAGTTTAGAGTTTAGAGGGTTCTGGTGGAACCGTGGAAGTTCCTGAAATTTCTGTTGAGTTTTAACTCTTTAAAACACATATATTAGTGTGAAATCATATAAAAAAAAAATTTTAAATTTGTCTATTATAAATTAAGGATATTTTAGTAATCAACCTAGTTTTCATTCCGATTGAAGTGAATTAGTAAACAACTTATATGGACTCAACATCATTTCTACTCCGATTCCAGAAAGTTTTAGTAAACAACTTCAACAGGAATCTGATTCTGATTCCACCTCATTTCAATTCCTCCTCAATTCAATTCCTTTCAATTTGATTACGGATTAGTAAACGCGCCATAAAGGTTTTTTCTGTTAAAGTTAATCGATTCTTTTGTATTTACAGATATATCAAGAGTAAATTTCATTTTTGGGCTAGATCAATGAATTATTTTTATTAATTAGTTTAAGATCAATGGCATGGGGCTCGTGTTTTATGTGCTTCCTTAGTTTGGGCCTGAAAAGTATTAAGATTAAAAGAATATTATGTACTCTCTCTCCTTCACTTCTCTGACTCTTGCTCTTGATAACCCAAACAAATTTATGAAATTACAATAGATCAATGACGATCTCTATCGCTAACGCCAATCGATTTTTTGTTTCGAATCTGTTCGATTTCATCTTGAATCCTTTTAATTTGTTGTGAGATCCGTTTGCCTCCACCGCCACTGCTATATCACATTCTGGTGGTGGCCACACAAATTGGTTGGAAGACATGGGTTTGTCTCTTCAATTTCAAGTCCAAGAAATTGAATGGTGTTTATGGAGCCACCGCACAAGAGGAGGATGATGATGAGGTCGCCGAGATTGTGGTTGTGGTTGGGGAGACCTTTGAAGCTGTTGTGGAGGAGAAAGACAAATAGCAAAATCAAGCTTTTAGGGAATTTCAAATAGATTTTGTGTCATTACATACTTTCAATGGGAATTTTCTGATTTTTTTTTTGTCCTGTTCATGTGTGACCATGTTCGATGGGTTCTCCTTGTGATACACTGGGCAATAGTACTAGTTTACTACTGGAAAAAAGAAAAAAAATTGTGGGATAAGTGGGAAGGGCCACACGAATTGTGTAATATATGACTAAGACCATTTTTTTTAAGCCTATCCGAGCTAAAGGGACAATAAAATTGGTAGTTCAATGATCGAAGCAGAGCTTTTGACTGGGTTTGGGGAGTTCAAGTGGCAAAGTGTGGGAACTCCGCATTGCAATTTCTGTTTCACAATGCAAACTGCAATGCAGAGTCTAAATTTACTACAGCATCGCGATTGACATGATTCATTCCAAACCATCAACGACCTCCACAAAATTATGAAGTGGATGATGGCAGCAAGGTTTGGGAAGGAGTGGTTGCACGTCTATATCAACTAGTAAAAAACTAAGAAACAGACACTGCGATGGAGCGTCCGAATCAAAATGTAAAAAGTAGAACCAGGAATCCAAATTTAAAAAAAAAAAAAAAAAAACAGGAAACAAACATTGCGTTGCAATGTTTGAATCCAAACGTAAAAAATAGATCAGGAAACGGACACTGCACCACAACTTCTGAATTCAAATATAAAAAACAGATACAGGAAATGGACATTGCATTGAAGTGTCTGAATCCAAATGTAAAAAAAGATCAGGAAAAGGACACATCTTTGCAGTGTTTGAATCTAAATGTAAAAAACATAACAGGAAATGGACACTGCATTACAGTGTCTAAATTCAAATGTAGAAATCAGCAGTCATGTGTGGTGTTAAGCATAAAAGGCATGTGAGCGATGAAAAAAATAGAACCACAAACACTTCAACGTAGTGTCTGAATTGAAAAATAAAAAACAATACCAGGAAATAGACACTGCATTACAGTGTCTGATCTAAATGTAAAAACAAGCACTATGAGGCATGTGAGTGATAGAAAAAATAAAACTATGAAATGGACACTACAACACATCGTTTGAATCCAAATGTAAAAAACAGACTAGAAAACAGACACTGCATTGCATTGTCTAATCCGTATTGACCTATTTTAAAATATAAAAAATATGAGAAAAAGGGTGTCAGTTGAAGTGGGTGCCAGCTATAGTAGTAGATTATGTAATTTTTGTTTATTTTAAATGCATTTAAGTGTCACAATACATGATTGACCTATTTATAATTAACATAAATATTGTTGATCTATTGTCAATATGGTAACTTTGTATTGATTTTATACATAATCACCCTTAATCTAATCGAGACCACATATAATTATGGTAAAAAAATTACATTCCTATATTTACAGAAAAGATTCCGGAGTAACTAAATCTATTCTAACACAACTCCACCGTAGAACGAACCGCATTTCACCAAGAAGGACCAGTAGAATGCAGGGCATGAGAAAATCAATTTCCAATAATCCATCTATGAATAGTAGTGAATAATAGTGCATGGTAGCGACTAAGAGTCGCCATCTCACAAATTTGGCCAAGAACATATGGACAAATCGCAACGAAGTAGTTTAGATTAAGGGTAGAAATAAAGTTAGATAGACCCAAAAAGTTAGAGAAAGTCTTTGGTGGAAGGATTGGAATGACGGAAGAGCACGAAAAAGGTGATTGGGTGTTAAATTTGAGCACGATTCAAACTAAGTCACAACTAATTTAAGACCCAATCACCTCTTTCGTGGTGAACACTGTAAATCCGTATTCTTTAATATTTCAGTTCTGCAGTGCAGATACACGCAACAGAATACATAAACTTCATCCATAACGTAGCAAACTCTACACCTAAATTAAGCCCTAGCTACATAAAAATTGTAATCTTCTTTAGAACATACATCATAAGTGTTAGGGTCGACTCATATAAACGCAATATATAGACTTATGCAAATTTAATTCTTAGTTATGACAAGCTCATTTTAGGCGGATATTGTTGTGAGTTGTTCTAGTGTAAATAGCTTTCGAAAAAACTGACTTAAAAAGAGTTCTGCAACTTCCAAATTTCTGTAAATTACAAAACACCAAACATTCATGAGTAAATGTTCATATTCAGAAATAACTAATGGAACCGACATGTTAGGTTAAGACGACCCCATGAATTATGTTGCCGTATTATTGACAACTAATGGTCCTTCCGTCCTCTGACAATTACTAAATTTGGAGTGTACTTTATGTTCATCACTCTATTTATTGTCATTGGATGAATTTAAATTTTAAGATTTATAGCTATCCACTATACAGATCTCGAAATTTAAACTCATATAAGAGTGATATATAAAATAGTAATGCTCACTTGAGAGCGGTGGGCAAAAATATTCCTCTTAAGTTTGGTGTGGAATTACTATAAGAAATCGGAATTTCACCCACAAGTTTGATCACGAGGGATACCTACGAATCTATGATCAATTTCTACACATGCTTAAGTTTCTGTGTTGTGTTTCTGTGTGTTTCTGTGTGAAATGTTTCTGTGTTGACTGGTGGATTTAAGTCAGCTTCATTTGATTGGTTGTTTTAGGTCGAATTCATATTTGATACAGCAAGAGTATGAGAGATTTTTCAGTGTGACCATCACACGAGGTGGTACACCGCGTGTCCTTATATAAATGGTGAGATATGTGTGTCACAAGATTAATAACTTAAAAATTAAATTTTTTCACCACTTACATAAAAACACGTGGTGTATTATCCGTGTTCCCGTCACAACTAAAAATTTCTCCAAGAGTAGTCCATTTTCACCCTAATAATAATGATGACTATTGCTTTTGCTGATTTGGACGAGAGAACTTTGGCTCGAAGAGGAATTATTTCTCAAGATCTACTTTTTTGTATAACCTCGGCTGAATGACAGAAATTTTGAGATGAAAAAATAAAAAGTTACACCTCGTCATAAACTTTGGTCTCATAAAGCAAGAAATTATTTCTCGACATACTTTATGATCGATTCACAAAATTTATTATCAGAATAATTCATATTATAAATTACTTGTAAAGATTATTTTTGTAAAAAAATCAAGTCGTTTTGTCAATTTAACTTTAAAAACTGATGGTTTTTTTTTTTTGCGACAAATGTTTTTCTTGTAAGCCTACCAATGCCAAAATAAAAAACTATAACTTCGCCGCAGGTTCGGCATGCAGATTAATTTAATGAATTGTTTTTAAAATTTATATGATTGTCAAAGCTTTTTATCAACCAAAGAAAAGTTAGGTACGTAAATATATTAAGGGTATAAATGTAAATGCAGATGTAAAAGATCCTACTTAGATATTGGATAGTTTGTTTTGTTTGTTAGAATGTAGTGGTGCTACTTTTCATTAGTTGTTATACTTGTATATATAGAGGTTGTAATTTTATTTCACAATCAATGAAAAGATTATTTGTCAATATGGTATCAATCGTCTTCTGTCTCACGACTTGATCCAAACACGCTTCACTGCCTGCGACTTTTCTTCTTCCTTCTTCCTGATTGCGATTCCCATCTCCAAACCCTTAGCTTTGTGCATCAATGGCGGCTCCTGTTTCTTCCTCCTCAGATTCTATTGCTCATGTTCATCAACCTCCTCCAACGAATTCCTCTGTCACAACCACTCCTCCGGCGACCTCCTCCATCACTATTTAGAATATTGGATCAATGGTTCTGATTAACCTCACCACTACCAATTATCTCACCTGGAGTGCTGTGTTCGCTCCAATTTTTCGCCACTACAATCTCACCGGCATCGTTGATGGTTCCACACCTCCACCACCTCAAATGGTACTGGATGATTCTGGAAATCGCACTTCGCATATCAATCCTGAGTATGTTTCTTGGTATGAGAATGATCAGAACATTCTCATCTGGCTCAATTCCACACTATCTGAAACCCTAATTCCTTACACTGTTGGAGTTAATTCCTCTCGCGATCTTTGGGCGAAATTGGAATCACGTTTGGCTGCTGCTTCTCAATCTCACATTCATGATCTCAGATCTCGCCTGCGTAACATCACCAAAGGCGAATCCACAGCAGCTCAGTTTCTTCAACAAATTGAGGAAATTGCCGATGCTCTTGCGAGTGCTGGTGCTCCGGTGGATGATTCCGAGCTCATTTCTGTCACACTTCATGGACTGCCATCGGAGTATGATTCTTTTGTTGACGCTGTTCAATTTCGCATCAGATCAATTACAATTGATGAATTACATGGCCTTCTTCTGAGCAAAGAAATTCAGTTGAATAATCGCAACAAATCGCCTCCTTCTGCTCCATTCCAGGCGTTTAATTCTTCTACGGGTCTTCTTCCCACCCCACCTGTGCTATCTCAGGCTTACAGTGCTCAGACTACTTCCTCTCAGAATTTTTCTCAAGGTCGTTATTCTCATTCCTCTCACAATCGTGGCAGTCCTTCAAACCCTAGAAATTTTCAAGGCAGGGGTAATTTCAGAGGCAACTTCCACGCAATAGTTATCGGCAGAACAATCAACGTTTTCCTTGTGGTGGTCGTCCTTTCTCTGGAAAATGTCATCCTTGTCAAATTTGTCGTAACTATGATCATGAAGCTATTGATTGTCCACAACGCATGAATCCAAACTATACTGGCTCCTCTTCTCAATTTGCCATGGTTGCTCAAACTGGTTCTGTTCCTACTGCTCCTACTTGGCTTGTTGATTCTGGCGCCAGTTCACATATGACCAACAACACCAATCTGCAAAATCCTGAGGCTTACCATGGTCCTGAACGGGTCTACATTGGTGATGGCAAAGGTTTGCCTATTCATCACTCTAGTTCATCTACTTTAAATACTAGTACTCATTCTTTTCAGTTGAAAAATGTTCTTCATGTGCCTGATTTAAAGCAAAATCTGTTATCTGCAAATCAATTTCTTCTTGACAACTGGTGTTCCATGCATCTTTATCCTTTTCACTTCACTGTGAAGGATATTTCTTCGGGGAAGATGTTTTTTAGTGGACCAGTTCGTGATGGCTTCTACCCATTTCATGCATCATCTTCTGTTGCTGGTACTCAACACGTGTTTGCAGCTACTACAAAGGCTTTTCGGGATCTCTGGCATAAAAGACTTGGCCATCCCTCTACCAAAATCTTAAATAAATTGGTCTCACATTCGTCTATTTCTGTGTCTCCTACTATGAGTAACACTTTATGTTCAGATTGTGTTATAACCAAGAGCTCTAAGCTTCCATTTGTTTCTGTTTCTTGTACTACCAGCAAGCCATTAGAGCTTCTTCACATGGATGTCTGGGGACCAGCTCCTATTTCCTCTGTACATGGTTTTTGATACTATGTGATAATTGTTGATGACTATACAAAGTATTCTTGGTTTTATCCCCTGCAGTCTAAGTATGATGTTTTCTCTACATTTGTGCAATTTCTTCCTGTTATTGAAAATAAGTTGGGTACCAAAATTACTTCTATTCGATCAGATTCTGGTGGTGAATTTTTGAGTTCCAAGTTCTCTCAGTTTTTAACTGCTCATGGTATTACACATCAACTCAGCTGCCCTCACACTCCAGAGCAAAGTGGATGTGCCGCGCAAGCACAGACATCTTGTTGAAACTGCTCGCACTCTTCTAACGGTTTCCAAGGTTCCACATCAATATTGGGTTCATGCATTCTCCACAGCCATTTATCTCATCAACAGAATGCCTACTGCAACAAATATATCTCCTTGGGAATCCCTATTCAAGAAAGCTCCGGAGTATAATTTTCTCAAAGTCTTTGGTTATAGTTGCTTTCCTTGGTTGAAGCCTTACACTACTTCCAAGTTAGAACCAAAGAGCAAACACTGTGTTTTCTTGGGGTACAATTTACATCACAAAGGGTATAAATGTCTGGATCCTCTCACCCACAGAATCTACATTTCTCAGCATGTCATCTTTGATGAACATAATTTTCCCTTTTATCAACCATTACCATCATCTCCACCATCTTCAAAGGATTTAACTTCCTCATCCTTAAACACCATCCCATCTCATCTTACCTTTACTTCCTTTCATCCCTCTCAGCCTTCACCACCCACCATCTCTCCTTCTCAAAATACATCTCCTTCCCTATATATACCTCCTTCACCAAATCCAACTACCTCTCTACATACATCCCTGCCATCCTCACCTATCAACTTTCACCCAATGCAAACTCGTTCCAAATCTGGAATTTTCAAACCTAAAGTCTTACTTGCCACCAAGCATCATCTTCCACCTCATCTCAGTGTTGATTTTGTTCCTTCCACCTATCATCAGGCATCCAAATATCCTCACTGGCGCCAGGCAATGCAGGAAGAGTTCAATGCTCTTCTAAATAATGGTACATGGTCCTTGGTTCCCTCTTCTTCTTCACAGAACCTAGTAGGCTGCAAATGGGTATTTCGCATTAAACGCAAGCCTGATGGTTATATAGATCGCTATACAGGCACACCTTGTTGCAAAGGAATTTCATCAACAAAAAGGGTTAGACTACACTGAGACTTTCAGTCCTGTTGCCAAACCTCTCACAATTCGAATTTTTCTCACCTTGGCTGCTCAATATGATTGGTTTCTCAACCAACTAGATGTCAGCAATGCCTTTTTGCATGGTACTCTTACAGAATCTGTCTTCATGCAACAACCTCCAGGTTTTCAGGATTCTACACAACCTAATTCTGTTTGCAGACTCGATAAATCCTTGTATGGTCTCAAACAAGCTCCTAGAGCTTGGTACGAAAAACTTCATGGTGCATTACTCTCCTTGGGATTTGTTGGATCACAATCTGACCATTCTCTATTTGTCAAGACAGATCCTCACCTGGTGCTTATTCTCATCTATGTTGATGACATCCTTGTCACAAGTCCCTATTCTCAAACCTGCAAGTCTGTTATCAGTGAACTCAGTGCTCTCTTTCCTATTAAAGATCTTGGTCCATTGCATTACTTTCTTGGAATCGAAGTTAAGAGATCTTCCAAGGGTATTTTTATTTGTCAAACCAAGTATATTTTGGATCTGCTGCACAAAGCCAAAATGGATGGTGCCAAATCCTATGTTACCCCACTGAGCACATCCAAACTTGATCATTCTTCTCCTCTCTTGGATGACCCCACTGAATACAGATCTCTTGTTGGAGCACTTCAATATCTCACATGGATTAGGCCAGATCTCTCCTTTGCAGTGAACCTTGTTTGTCAGTTTATGCACTGTCCTCGGGTCTCTCATCTTCAAGCAGTTAAAAAAATTCTCAGATATCTTAAAGGTTCTATTGAGTGTGTTCTCTAGTTCCCTAAAAGTTCTTCACCCCCATGTATCACTGCCTATTCCGATGCTGATTGGGCATGTTGTTCTATTGATCGAAAATCAACTGGTGGCTTTTGTATCTTTCTGGGCAGCTCTATCATCAGCTGGAGTGCTAAAAAACAACCCACAGTGGCCAGATCCTCCACAGAAGCTGAATATAGGTCATTGGCCAACACTGCTGCATAGTTAACTTGGATCTGCAAGCTTCTAGTTGATATTGGCTTTCACTTACCGTGCAAACCAAAGTTGTGGTGTGATAATATATCTGCCATCTCTCTAGCCAAGAACCCTATTTTTCATGCTCGTACTAAGCATGTCGAACTTGACTATCACTACATTCGGGAAAAAGTTTTGGCTCATGATCTTTCTCTGCATTTTGTTTGTTCTCAAGATCAAGTGGCTGACATTTGTACCAAAGCTCTGTCTAAATCTAGATTTCTATTTCTCAGGGACAAACTTGGTCTTCGGCAACCTCAGATTAGTTTGAGGGGGGATATTAAGGGTATAAATGTAAATGCAGATGTAAAAGATCCTACTTAGATATTGGATAGTTTGTTTTGTTTGTTAGAATGTAGTGGTGCTACTTTTCATTAGTTGTTATACTTGTATATATAGAGGTTGTAATTTTATTTCACAATCAATGAAAAGATTATTTCTCAATAAAATATTGGCACACAAATATTATAGAGAAAAGGCAACAATAATTCCATTCATTTTAAAAGTAGCACTTCCACTTGGTAGTACTGGTCCATGATTTAGCTAGAGACATGATTGACTGCGAAGGATGTTTACATTTCGATTGATGCCTCTCTTGCTTTGACTAATAACATCAAAACTTTTTACTGCTAAAGTGTTTTATTAGTCGTATAAACTTGTTTGTCTCCCAAAAAAGGGAGGACCTTTCGCAGCATCGCATGTCCCTCGAACGCAAGATTCAACGTTCCTTCCAAAAGAACAAGGCCCTTCAATCAATCATTCGGCACTCAAAGTTGAGGGTTGGTTGATTTAATAATTCTTCTTTTTCTATTAAAAGAAAACTGAAGGTTTGAATTTAGATGTCTTCTTTGATCTAACTTTAGGGCTATACTTATTTAGAAAGAATGGATTTTTTTCTTTCCATAAACGCTATTTTCTACGCTAAGGAGAAAGCCTAAGCCTTACAATTTACTTGACATAATAATGTGGTTCAACTTCGTTTTTGATGAAAATCGAACCTAATATTTCTCACTTACAAGTGAAGAAGAATATCATTAAACTATCATACTAAGTAGCTAGGAAGAATGGATTTAATTATAAGAAATGAATATCATTCTCGTGTGTGTACTAAAAAATAAAGAATATAAAAAATAAATATTTCTGGGTACTCGTACTTGAAAAATCAAGGTATGAGATTTCAATGGGAAGGAGGGTTGTTTTTTCTATTCTTATTCTTTTATGTTCTCATTCCTTCACATGACACGTAAACATTGCCTAAGAATATAATTATTTCACCCGTTCAAAAGTTAGTTGGTTAATTAATTGTCCACTTGGTTAATAGGAAAATGCCCAGTTGGTTCCTCATTTTTTTATATTCTCATTCCTTGTATGTTTCAGGAATCGGCTGGTTAACATATAGGAGAATTGTTTATCTTATCCACATATTTTTATATTTGCATTCCTTCTATGTTTCTTAATAGGAAAACGCCCAGCTGGTTCCTCGAAGAAAAAAGGAAATCGCAATTAACATCGTGGGTTGAAGATTAAACCCATACACATTAAGTTAACGAGAAATTGTACCTACAAGAACAATTCACGAATTGTAATTTCACTTACTAACTCTTTTTCTTTTTTTTTTTTTTTTTTTTTTTTGTTTTGGAAATAGGAAATTTATTACAAGGGCCAACAAACCAAAGAAAGTACAGAGAAAGCCTACAAAGAGACTAACACGCTAGATAACAACAAACTCGAAGTAGTGTGGGGATAAGAGAAAAGACAATCAAACCAAGTTCGAATGTGACCCCAACAACTACCATCCCAAAATCAATGAGGACAAGGTAAGTCATCTTTGTTTAGAACATACACCAACGAAGATGAGAGTGTACTGACCCAAACAATATCGCACATCTCCGTACAACTACGCGACGCTAATGAATGCACCACCAAATTGGCTGATCTTGGAACCCAAGACCAGCGACAATCCTGAAAGGCCTCCCCAAGCCGTTTAGCGACAGTTAACGTAGGAAAAGCCTCCCAGCTGCCAGCTTCCAAGGAAGAAGCTAAAGAAGAAATCAAAACCTGCGAATTAGATTCAATAATAATATGCTGATAGCCCAAATCCATAGCCAACTGACATCTACACAAAATAGCCAAAGCTTCAGCCGCAAGAGCAGATTGAGCATGAATCTGAATTTAAGCGTGCCTACACAACATTACTACTTCATATCAAAGCTTTCAATTCAACATATTTCCGGTAGGACCCAAGAAGTTTGGCTCTTTCACATATTCCCATAAAAGTTAGGCAAGTACAAGTAGATGCTGCAAAACAACTAACTGGATTGTTAATGGATTTCATTAAGATTTATTTAGTTTAATTTCATGTTACATTATCATCACCACTACTAATCTCATCTTTATATTATAAGAATATTAACAGATACGTATTAACAACCCAATAAATTGATTTTTCACCTCTATTTACAAGTGTACAAACACAATAATTAATCTGAAGCACTCATAGCTAATTCTCTTGGGCACACAGCGTTTTTTGGTACTTTTGCAAGTTATTATTTTGTTTTTAAAGATTTTTAGGTTTCTAGCCAATTAGTTTTTAAATTAATTTTTGGTTGTACGTCCTTATCAAGCATATTATGAAATGGACTTTTGTAATAATAACCAAAGCACATCCTTATTAAGTATATTATGTAATGATACTTCGCAATATTAACAACACGTATTACGCACTAAAAACAGTCAAGACACTAATCCTACGTTAGTATTAATGTGCACGGGCTTTCCAAACAAAGTTAAATTAGGAGTCATTGATGCCTACACAAACATATATACTTAAATTAATAAGGTGGCGTTATTAAAATAAACTCTATGAGAAGATGCACATATCTTATCTAGTGATATATTTTTGCATTGTATAAATTCTATAATCAGAATTGTTCAATTTCTTAATTTTAGTTTGAAGATTATCTCTACTAAATCATTGCAATCAGGGATTGTTGAGCTCGTTTGGATGTGCTTTTAAAATGACTGAAAGTGCTTTTGGTGAAAATGATTTTGGAACCAATCCTCAGTAAAAATGCAAATAAATCCTTAAAAAAACACTTAAAGTGCTTTTGGAACCCAAAACCACATTCTCTAAAAGTGCTTTCAGCCATTTTAAAAGCACATCCAAATGAGCATCTAAAAGTATCTAATAAATAGATAGCTCATCATATATATGTTACTTGATACACATATTGTCCATTTGTTCTGTACGTTTGAATAAATAAACGATGTCCGATTCAAATGATTTTTTATAGGAATGAGTTTCGAATCAAGATTAAAAAAATTGAATGATTCTGACTATGAAATTTAGACTATGAATATACATCCTTCACAAGAAATAAAATATGTGCATTCTCCAGAAAAGATTCATTATCCTATAAAAAAATGCAATCATCTATAATATAGATGACTTATTTTATGTCCCTTTGGAATTCTCCGACACAGATGGTAACATGCATGTGGAATATTATCATTCCACGTATGATACATGCATTTTAATTAGTTGGTCTTGGTGTTTTGTTGGTTTGATACTATGAAGTGTTTGGTGAGTGAAAGAGATTAGTCTTAATAGAAAAATGGGTCTCTTATTGAACAAAGAAAAAGAAAATAGTATTGTTAAGAAAGCTATTGTGTGGTTCCACAATTCAAAGATGAAACGCACATTAAGTACAAACGTGCAATTCTTTTGGTAGTACATGTGAATATTTCACTCCATGCAAGGGCGGAGTTACAAAATCTTTAGAGGGTGGGCTAGCTTTAAGCTTTAATGTTCTATTTTCTTAAGCTCGTATGTATATAAATTATACAAATGAAGAACTAAGTACAATTTTGTAAACCATGCAAGTATGTAAATTTGTTTTAATGGTCCTTTAGCTTAAGGGATTGAACATCAAACATAAAACCATATAAGTCGATTGCCAAGTTCTAACGGTCGTTTAGCTTACGGGTTCCTTCTTGAATTTATGGCTTATTTTTGTGTCAAAGCGGTTTTCTTCGCAACTCTACAATATCTGGCTAGAATTAGGGTTTTTTTCTTTTCTTATTAATGGCTTGTTGGAAGATGCATAATAAAGTGAAGTTTGAACGTAAACCTCCTCCCTTTTCATGCCTTTGTTGTTTTAATTTAGCCTGAATTAGGCAAGTTGGAGTTTCACTCCTGGTCTGTTGGAATTTTGGATAAGCAACTTTTTCCGAGATTTTGCAAGTTATTTTCTTGATGTTTTCTCTCCCAGAGCTTGGGGCATCATACTTCTTTCTATGCAGAGTGTCATGTTGTCATCCTTGTTGTGGAGTTGGCTCATGTGTAGGGTTGCCAAAATTTATGGCATGAAAGTGACTCTTCTAGTATGATATCTAAGCATGTCTAGAAAAAAGAAAAAAAAACAAGAAATATGGAAATAAAAAGAAAAAGAGAAACTAACAGGCAAGTGTTGGGCTAGATTGAAGCAGTAGGCTAAGTTGGTGGACTTTCACTGCATGTTCTTGGGTTTTTGAACTTGGTTCTCCAAAAGATGGCGGGTTTATGCTTCGATTAGTCGGAATAAAAAATTTCAAAACCCATAAGCATCATTTAAATTGAGAACTATAATTGGTGAAAGTGTTAGAACAAGCAAAAGCATAATAATTCGACGTGAACAAGATTTTGATATCTTCTAACTAAGAGAAAAGTGGTGTTATTATTATTATAAGTATGGTATGCAGAAGATAAATGATATGATCTTGGAACAAAGGATAAGTTGTCAATACGTGCATACGTGCATACATAATATATTTAAGTACATTATTGGCCTCTAAAGAGATCGAAACCATAATACCCTAATCTGTGCATGAACATTAATTAGTCATGCATGAACCCTAAATCTGATGCACTGCATTTACAACACTAAACTGTGTTGGATGCCATGGTTTTTGACAGTGAGAAAGTGATCTTCTCCTCTTGTGTATCAGTAAAGGTTACCCGACTCTCAATGAGACAAGTCTTACTTCTTTGCAACCAAGCACACACCGAGAAAAGGGACCAACTATAGTTATATAGTTGACAACTGCCTCTTCCCATCAAAGAGAAAGTTATCATCAGTAATTATGCAAAAGTAACTGCATGTTTCAAATGTATTTGAATCCATTAAGTTTCCCTCCAAAGGTTAGTTTCCTGATAACAAATAAAACCCTAATTAAGCTTCATATAATATAACTCACTTCTTATAATATTGTACTCATTTAATGTTTGATGAAACTCACAAAAGAGTTTCTTACACATTACGCATCTAATTTCTATCTATTTGTCTTGACGTCCAAGCATACATAGACAGTGCCCTAGAAAAGAAAACCACTAACTCAGGCAAGCCTGGCGAGAACACCTACTGGTGGTGCTAATTGAATTTTTCAGCTTAATCTCGTATATTCCATAATTCTGAGTAAATAGGTACATACAATCCTTGTTACAAAAGGAAACAAATAAAGGACATAATATCCTTCCTAAACAAGACTCTAATAATTACAGAATATTTACATTCATTTTCCCTTAAACATTGACTTATTCCAATACTCCCCCTCAAGTTGGAGCATAGATATTACTCATGCCCAACTTGACTAGTGAATCATCAAAACGCCTACTACACACGGCATGGGTAAGAATATCTGCAAGTTGTTCTTCTGAGTTCACAAATGGTATTGACACAATCTTCTTCTCCAGCTTTTATTTGATAAAATGTCTATCAACCTCCACGTGTTTAGTCCTGTCATGCTGTACTGG
This sequence comes from Cotoneaster glaucophyllus, assembly GCA_036320875.1. Lineage (NCBI taxonomy): Eukaryota > Viridiplantae > Streptophyta > Magnoliopsida > Rosales > Rosaceae > Cotoneaster > Cotoneaster glaucophyllus. Next base: position 8,285,117 of record CM070070.1, read on the forward strand.
ATTCTCAGCTATTTCTCTAGCAGACTTATTATCACAATACAACTCCATTGCTTCTATCTGTTTAAAACCAAGACTCCAAAGTAACTTCCGTAGCCAAAGAATCTCACACACACCCTGTGCCATTCCCCTATACTCGGCTTCGGCAGAGGATCGTGATACTACATTCTATTTCTTGCTTCTCCAAGTGACCAAATTACCTCTAACAAATGTAAAATACCCAGATGTAGACCTTCTATCAGTCACATCACCTGCCCAATCAGCGTCAGTAAACCCCTCAATCCTCATATGTCCATGACACGAGTACAAGATCCCTTTACCAGGTGCAGACTTCAAATAAGCCAAGATTCTCATTACTGCCGCCATATGATCCACGCTTGGTGAGTGCATGAATTGACTCACCACACTTACAGCATAGGCAATATCCGGACGAGTGTGAGACAAATAAATCAGTCTCCCCTACCAGTCTTTGATACCTACCTTTTTCGACTGGTTCTTGATCTGGATAAATCCCCAAATAATGTTTTTCCAATATGGGAGTGTCCATCGGTTTACATCCCAACATCCATGTTTCTTTTAATAAATCCAGAACATATTTATGTTGAGGCAAGAAAATACCTCTAGATGACCGAGCAACCTCCACGCCAAGAAAATACTTCAAATCTCCCAAATTCTTCATCTCGAATTCGGCAGCCAGGTTTCCCTACATCCTCATCATCTCTTTTGTATCATCACCCGTTATTATCATGTCATCCACATAAATAATTAAGGCCGTCACTTTTCCACTTCTCCGTTTCACAAATAATGTATGATCCAAGTGACTCTGATAATACCCAATTCTTCTCATCACTTGAGTAAATTTTCCAAACCATGCATGAGGTGACTGCTTAAGTCCGTAAAGTGACTTTAACAATCTACGTACTCCGGTTTTCCCTCCGGTATTGAACCCTAGAGGAAAATCCATATATACCTCTTCTTCCAAATGTCCGTGAAGAAAAGCATTTTTTTTACATCAAATTGTTTCAGTGGCCAATTCAGATTCAAAGCTAAAGAGATTACGACCTATACTGTATTCATCTTCGCCACTGGAGAAAAAGTTTCCTGATAATCAACACCATAAGTCTGAGTATAACCCTTTGCCACTAGCCTTGCTTTATACCTGTCTACTGATCCGTCTGCCTTGTATTTGATTGTAAAAACCCATCTACACCCAACCGTTTCTTTCCTTTAGGTAGCTCTGTTACCTCCCATGTATCATTCTTATGTAATGCCATCATTTCTTCATCCATTGTAGCAGCCCATTTAGGATCCTTCAAGGCCTCATCAACTCTGGTTGGTGCTTGGATTGCTTCTATATTATTTACCCAGGCTTGACGTTCCGGGGCAAGGTTCGAGCATGACACATAATTAGCTATTGGATACTTCACCTTTCCTTTATGAGAAAACCTGTCAGGAGGAACACCACGATTTTGCCTTGGTGGCAACTTATATGTACTCACAATGTAATCTGGATTAGTTACATGAGTATTAGTGGTACTTACCTCAGGGATATTCAGAGGAGACATTGGGTGGCACTATCGATGTCAAGAGAGAGGGGGTTGCGGATTCGGTAGGCAATGGCGTGACTGGCTCGGCAGCTTCATGCCGACTTTCTTCATCACACTTGGCAACCTGTTGCCGAGAGGGCTCAGGTGGCTGAATAAAACGCTCGGCAAGCTCTTGCCGAGAGCTTTTACGTCTCCTTTCCTCAGTACACGTTTTCCCAGAGCTACATATTGCGCTTTCACGGCTCCCTTCCTCAGTACACTCTTTCCCAGAGCTACATATTTCCAACCACCCAAGATCACCGATAATATTCTCCCCCTGGTGATCAGAAGGTGATGGATTCGAACCATAGAAATACTCGGACTCTGAAAACATCACATCCATGGTCACATACATATGGCGAGTTTCAGGATGGTAGCACTTATACCCTTTCTGTTGAGGAGCAAAACCAAGGAAAACACACCGGTGGGCACATAGATCCAACTTACTACGTTGAATCTTATGAATATGAACATAAGCTACACACCCAAAGATACGGGGAGTAAGGGTATTGGTGGACATTACTGGAACAAACTTCATTAACACTTGGAGAGGTGTACGAAAGTCCAACACCCGGGATGGCATACGGTTAATGACATACACAGCATAAGTGACCGCATCATGCCAAAACCGTTTAGGTACAGATGCACCAATGAGCAAGGCACGGGCAGTCTCCAGGATATGACGGTTTTTTCTCTCTGCAACTCCATTTTGTTGTGCGGTATGAGGACAAGTAGTTTCATGCAAGATTCCTTGATCCCGAAGAAAGTCAGACAACTCGGAACCAATATATTCACCTCCATTATCAGAGCGGAAAACCTTAATAACAGAGGAATATTGTATTGCAACCATTTTGGAGAAGGACTGAAACACCATACTCACATCACTTTTATTTTTCATCACATAAATCCACGTCATACGTGTGCAATCATCCACGAAGGTAACAAACCATTTAATGCCAAACAAAGTACTAACATGGGAGGGACCCCAAACATCAGAGTGCACAAGTTCAAAGGGTAATAATATCTTATTCATACTAGAAGGAAACGAAGCACGATGACTTTTCGCGAGAATACATACTTCACAATGTAAGTCTGATTCTTTTATTGCATGAAATAAACTAGGCAACATACGCCTTAAATAACCAAACGAAGCATGTCCTAACCGACGATGCAATAACCAAATTTCGTGTAAATTATTGGTACGGGATGCCAGAAACGACGTCATCCACATAAGTAATCAAAAAAATGGATACATAAGTACAACACAATCTAATTGCTCAGTAACCTGAGGAATAGATAACAAATTATGAGACAACGAGGGAACAAGCAAGCAATGATGAAGAGGAAGGGCCAGCGTGAGGTGCACAGTGCCGGCCCCCAAAACCGGTGATGTTTGTCCATTGGCAGTTGCAATACATGTTCGTGAACTTGTTGTCATACTAGTAAATAAATTCTTATCAAAGGTCATATGATCGGTTGCACCCGAGTCTAGAATCCAACCTGTATGATGTTCCATATCAGAGGCTAAAAACGCATGCCTCATACTACCTGGAATGGCCGGGGATTCACTAGGAGTGGTCCTAGTCAACAAACTTTGACTCATTTCACCAGAGGGGGTACGGCATCCTTGGGAGCAGTGGCCATGGATGCATGGCCTCCACCTGCTCCACCCGCAGCTCGTTCCTTGGCACATAACTTTTTCTTCAATTTCGGAAACCATTCAGGTACTCCATGTTTCTAAAAACATGTATCTTCTGTATGATGGGTTTTCCTATAAAAGGTACACTTCAAGTCATCCTTATTTTCCCGAGTGAATGGCCGAGAAGTTGTTGATGATGAAGGATTCAAGGTCTGACTACCCGAAGGTGGCCGAGACACCATAGCCACGGGAAAGACTCCACCCTGATTCCTAGCGCCATTACTACCCATCATCGTTGCATGGCGTTGTGCTTCCCACCTCACAATGGAGAACACTTCCTCCACAGATGGTAGAGGTTGTGATCTCAAGATATCACTAGGCACCTTATCAAATATATCATCAAGCCCTGCTAAGAAGGCATACACACGATCTAGTTGGATCTCATCTCGAAGTGTCTTCAAGTCACCAGCACATTCCATCTTGATTAGTCTCTTCTGATCCAATTCTTGCCAAACTGCTTTGAGATCAGCATAGTATACACCAATAGGCCTCCCTTCTTGGCGAAGTCTGAATGACTTCACTTTCAACTCATAAATCTGAGAAATATCAAACTCGTCATAATACGTTCGAGCAACTTCTTCCCAAACTTCTCTGGTAGTACGGAGATGGATGAAAAACCCATGATGGTAGGATCCATGGAATTAATCAATCACCCTTTCACAATGGCATTCCCCGTCTCCTAGGCTTCATACTCGGCACTGTCCTCTTTGGGTTCTTTGATGCTTCATATCACGAACCCTTTCTTACCACGCCCAGCAATATGCATCTCCAACACCTTGGACCAAAGAGGGTAATTTGATCCATTAAGTTTTACAGTACTAGATACTGCTGAAGCATCACTCTGAATAACAACTGGGTTTACGACTGAACCGTGGGTAGAGCCATGTGATCCACCCTCCAACTTCAGCCTCATGTCGTCTTTGTCACTCGCCATAGGTCACGACACACACAAGCACACTCCACAACAAACAAGCACACTGCATGACAAATTGTTCTTGATGCAGGTATGCAGCGAAAAAACCAGTTCGTCTTCCTTTCTTCCATCGCGACACATGCAGCACGGCAGCACAGTGGGATTAGGGTTACAGCTTAGCTATGATGCCAAATTGAATTTTAAGGCTTAATCTCGTATATTCCATAATTCTGAGTAAATAGGTACATACAATCCTTGTTACAAAAGGAAACAAATAAAGGACATAATATCTTTCGTAAACAAGACTCTAATAATTACATAATATTTACATTCCTTTTTCCCTTAAACATTGACTTATTCCAATAATGCTAATGAAACAGTTGCTGGTTCAGCCACTTGGAAGTTCGACCTTGAATCTGAGTAGCCATCATTCTCAGTGGGGCCGCCATCGACTGCTCCATCCAATACATTCGGGCTCAGCGATTTCTTGTTGAACAATAAGTTGAACCCAGCTTTGCATGAAACATGAGCTGAATCCTTGTTGATTGAAACAATGGATGCTCCTCTTCTTAGGAGTAATGAAGGTTTACAATCGGATCAAAGGTGCAAAGCACCAGATTAGTATCTTAGTGTATATGTTAGTTAAGGAAGTGCTGAGTCAGTACATTAGTTAACTTCAGTATTTATGTATAAATACTCAGTGTACACCTAATTTGAATGTAATGGAAAATACAGTTACACAATTCTCTCTCTCTCTCTCTCTCTCTCTCTATATTTTCCTCTCTCTAAAACTTTAATTCCTTACTCGCTAAGGTAATACTTTCCACATGGTATCATTTCCGGAGTCCACTGATGTTGATCTCCCACTTCCGTGTTCTTGATTTTCTTGCACTTTCTCTCTTGTCAAACATGTCTTTTCCTACTTTTCTCTTCAATTCTCTGTGAGATTCCGCTATGGTTGCATCGATGAACTCTTCAAATTTTTCTTCCCCTGCAAATTCTTCAGCCTCTGATCCTCACGTTGAAGTTTCTAATCCTCTATTGGCTCTAATTGCATATATAACTGTTCAGAATATCACCGGTATGGTTCCGACGAAGTTGAATCGTCACAACTACATCACCTGGTGCAGCTTGTTTCTTCCAATTCTGAAGAGATTTAAGCTTGTAGGGCTTATCGATGACATCGACGTATGTCCCTCTCAATTTGTTCGTGACTCTGCTGGACTTCGTATTCTCAATTCTACACATAAAATTTAGTGTGAGCAAGATCAAATCTTGATGATTTGGATAAATTCGACTCTCTCTGAAGATCTTTTTCCTTTGACTGTTGGAATGGATGATTCTAGATCTATGTGGCTCTCTTTGGAAAAATATTTTGCTAGAGCTTCTCGCAAACACATTCATAGTCTTCGTGCTAAGATTCAAACGATCCAAAAAAGTGATTCTTTGATGACTGATTACCTCAATTCAATTAAAGAAATCTCTCACAAATTGGCTGCCATGGGTGAACCAATTTCTGAGTCTGATCTGGTAGCTTATATTATGTCTGGCCTTCCTGATGATTACGAATCATTTGTTGATTTTATTGAAACCAAAAATGAATCTGTTACTTCTGATGAACTTTATGGTTTACTTTTGAGCAAGGAAATTTTCCTTCAAAAGCGTAAAACTCGATTGACTGCATCAAATGCATCTACTCCATTTCATGCTTATGTTGCTGAATCCTCAAATAATTATGGTCATAACTCTGGATTCTAAGGAAATTATCGAGACCGTAATCAGAATCTTAGCAAATTTAATCAAAATCATAATTTTGGGGGAAATCGCTTTATTAACCAAACTGGTGGAATTCTTGGTGCTGGTCCATCTCGATTTAGTGGATTTCAATCTGGTAAATTGTCTTTCTTCTATGGGAAATCAATTCCATGCAGCTTTATAATCAACTTGGTCATCAAGCTTCTCATTATGGCCACCTCTCTCAATTTGCTTCTTCAATGACTTCTGGCAACAATCAATTATCTGGCAACCATGGCTATGTCGGTAGTAACTAATCCTACACCTAATTATTGGATTATAGATAGTGGTGCTTCCCATCATGTTACTCCAAAACCTTATTCTCTCAATTATGCTATTCCCTACACTGGTAGTGAGCAGCTATTTGTTGGTGATAGTAAAGGTCTGTGTATATCTCATATTGGTCATGCTTTTATACACACATCTAATGCAGCTTTTAGACTGAAAGATGCCTTACTTGTGCCTCAAGCTTCTCATAATATGTTATATGTGTACAAATTTGTCCATGATAACTTGTGTTCTCTAACTTTTTATCCTTTTGGATTCTATATCAAGGATCTAAGAACTGGGAAGATGCTCTTCCAGGGCCCCAGTGAAGGTGGTCTTTATCAATTTTATTGAACAGTTTCGAATGGATCCTCTAGAATAACATTGTATCCTCGTGCGTTGATGATTGCAAAGGCCGATATTCATCTCTGGCATAGAAGGCTTAGACACCCTTCTAGTGCACTTTTACATTTTGTTTTACATACTCACCATTTACCTGTAATTGATTCAATAAATAAATTGCAAGTTTGTGTAGCTTGTCAAATGGGCAAAGCTTCTAAGCTTCCATTCTCTGTGTTGCCTTGTAACTCTGTCAAACCATTTCATTTGGTTCATGCCGATGTATGAGGGTCTTTTCCTACCTCTTCTTGTGTTGGCTACAAATACTATTTAATGCTAGTGGATGATTTCACAAAATACAGTTGGTTATACCTTTTGTTTCTTAAATCAGATGTTGCTTCAGTACTTAAAACTTTCATTCTCAAAGTTCAAAAAATTTTTGCATCTAAAGTTCAATGTTTGAGATCAGATTCCGTGTGTGAGTTTTTAAACAAAGTACTTCAGGGTTTCTTTAATGATCAAGGCATTACACATCAACTAAGTTGTCATCACACACCTGAACAAAATGAGTGTGCTGAGAGGAAACATCACCATGTTGTAGAAATGGGTAGGACCTTACTTTCTTAGAGTGGTTTACCTCCCAAATTTTGGGTTGAAGCTTTTCAGACAATGGTTTATCTCATTAACAAGTTGCCTTCGCAAACTTCATCCTTGAGTCCATGGGAAAAATTGTTTCAAGCTTCACCAAAGTATCACACATTGAAGCCTTTCGGTTGTGCTTGTTATCCATGACTTAAACCTTACTCCAGTCACAAGTTAGAACCAAAGAGTAAACTGTGCATTTTTCTAGGATATAGTTTAAATCATGGTGGTTATAGGCAGTGGCGAAGCCAGAATTTCGAGGGGAGGGGGGAGGGGCGAACTTAAAAGAGTGCAAGGTTAAAGAAAAATGGCAACAACTAAATCTTTTTATATAGTAATGTCTTTCATAATTAATCAATACAAACAAATTACAATTGTTGCCGGCGAGGTTTCATGTCATGAAAACGTCACATAATAAGCTCATTATCAATAAAAGCAAATACATCTCTCTCAATGTAAGCAATCATACTATCACTCAACCATTGATCTCCCATTTTGTTACGCAATGGTGTTTTCACAATCTTCATAGCAGAAAAAGCTCTCTCCACCGAAGTGGTTGCAATCGGTAACACCAAAGCCAATGTAAGAAGCTTATACACTAACATATAACTTTCATACCTCCCGGTCTTCACTAACTCTTTTGCAAGATTACTAATTCCTCTCAATGATGAAAACTCACTATGCATTTTCATATCATGAATGTAATTGTCAAGTTGAATTGGAAGATTCATGAGGTCCATACGATCAAAATCTTGAGGATAAAGATGGGCTAAACGAACAATTTTTGCTTTGTCAAAAGATGCAAAATTATTCACCGGACTCAAACATACCATACAAAGAAGTAACTCGGTGTTTACCTCATTGAATCACAAATTTCCATGTACAAAATGCAAATCCTCCATGTTAGGAACAATAATATCATGCTCATCACAAAACTTTTCTACATCATGAAGCAAGTCCCCAAAGTCATCATCTCTCAAGGATTGTAGTCTTTGCTTGCATACTTTCACTAACGCCATCGCATTCACAATATCTTGATCTTTCTTTTGCAATGCTTGTGATAACTCATTTGTAATTCCCAATATAAGTCTCATCAAGAAAAGGTGAAATGCAAAATCAAAAGTTTGTATGTCTTTGAATAACCTAGTTGCTTCATCGAGATTATCTTGGTTGCGATCACTTTTAATCCATTCAACCACCTCCACCACGGCTTCAAACATAACAATAATACTAACTATAGTACCATAATGTGAGTTCCACCGTGTATCACATGGACGCATGAGACTACTTTCTTGATTTAACCTCTACCCGTTTCAAGATGCATCACGACGCTTACACGATGATCCAATAAGATTTACCAAACTACTAGCATTGATGAAGAAATTGGCAACATCCTCATTTTCCTTTGCCACGAATACAAGAGCTAGTTGGAGTTGGTGTGCAAAACAATGAATATAAAATGCTTGAGGGTATTTGTTCAAAATCTTTGTTTTAAGACCATTTAACTCATCTTTCATATTACTAGCTCCATCATAACCTTGTCCTCGTAACTTGGACATACTCAAATTTGTTATAGCAAACAATCTCTCAATGGCCTCTTCAATTGAGCTACTAGTTGTAGAGGAGACATGTTGAACACCCAAAAACTTTTCAATTGCTTCTCCTTTTTTGTTCACATAACGCAAAACAACCGCCATTTGCTCTTTAGTTGAAGAATCATGTGCTCCATCAACCAAAAGAGAAAAAAATGCACCTTCCATATCTTTAGTGATTGCATCTACAGTTTCAATAGCACAAGCACGGACAATATCTTTTTGAATATCGGAAGAAGTATACTTAAGATTCTTGGGAGCATTCTCAAACACAACCTTCCTAACTTGTTCATTATGCTTGGAAAGAAATTGCATAAGCTTCAAATAATTACCCCTATTGCTTGATTTCAACGATTCATCGTGACCACGAAAAGGCAAACCTTGTCCCAACAACCATCTTGTGCATTAAAGTGAGGCACTCAATAGAGTACGATAATTAATGCGAGATTCATCTGTTTGCTTAATCACAAATGTTTCAATATGTTGTTTTTGTGTCATCAAATCTCTAGCTTGTTGTACAGCTTTATTATGAAGACTTCCAACACCTCCATCATGGACTCGAAGATTTTCGGGTCCTTTTTTCCAATTTGTAAACCCTATCTCAGTGAAGACATCACTTCCAGTGCTACCCATTTTATCAAAATCACATTTGAAAAGATAACAATAACGACAAAATGCAGCATTTTTTGATATACTATACTCCAACCACTTAAACTTATCAAACCAACTGATGATAAAACATCGATTGTCGCTAACTTTTCTTGGCATGATGTGGTCTCTAGGTTGACAAGGATCATTTTGGAGATAGTGTCTACGAATTGCTTCACGATAATTAGGCAGATAATCAAGCATTCGACGTCTATGTGCAGGGTCTGCAGGAAGATTAGACAATATTTCATCCAACTCAGTGGCCTCACTTTGTTGTGACCTACTCGGAATATTCGAAATAGGACTTCTTGGAATATTTGAAGGAGGATGAGGACTACTCAGAATATTTGAAGGAGAATGACTACCCGAAATGTTTGAAGGAGGAATTAAGCATTGTTTCTTATAGTATAGTTCCATTATGTAACTGTAAAATGGAAAGAAAGAAAACATTCTTAGACTCTTAATCCTAGAGTAAACTATACTAATATGCATAATAAATAACCCAACCAACAATTCAATTAATCAATACCAATTAGCATACAAATTATTCAACGAATAAAAATTCAATTCAACTAATCATATGAATAATTGTATACATTATGTAATAATTCAATTAATTAATCAATAATCAAGAATTTTAATTTTAATTTTCACCCTAAAAATTAATTTCATAATATCATATCAATAATCAACAACCAATAACCAACTTAGCGCATTAGCATTACCATATTAATATGATTCTATTTCTATACTAAATTACCAATTAAATAAAATTCATATTAAATATTTATTTAGGGTTAGGTAGAGATTATAAATTTACCTTTGAATTGAAGTTTGAAGGCTAGTGGCTCAGTGGCTGGAGTCGCCACTATCTGTGAGAGAGTGAGAGGAACGGCTGGGCTGGAGATGGAGAGGACATGGCTTTGGTTGGCTAAGCTTTTGTTCTTCCTGTCTTGCGTGTTGTGCTAGTGTGATGGGATTTGGGGAGCAGCAAGCTGCTCTCTGTGCTGCAATTGGCTTTAGAAAGGGAGGGTTAAAGGTAAGTGGACCAACGGGGGACACGCGGTCCCCCTACCATATATATATTTTTTTTTTCAAACAGACGACGAAACGACGCCGTTTCGTATAGACGGAAGAACAGACGGAGCGAGCGGAGCTGCGGGGAAGGGAGGGGCTAAACTGGCGCTGGGGGTGTGTTTTCCGGCGAGGGAAGTGGCGGTCGCCACTCCTCGCCCTCACGTGACTTCGCCACTGGTTATAAATGTGATGATCTTTACATCTCAAGGCATGTTGTGTTTGATGAGAGTTTCTTTCCGTATCTTCATTACAGTTTCTCAGTTGCTACAACTCCTACAATGTCTAACTTCACTCCTGCAGCTTCTTCAATTTCAGTAACTATGTATGTGCCATCTACCTCTCCACTTGCAGTATCTCAATCTCAAGAATCTGCTAGTACTGATACCTCCCCTGCACTATCAATGCATGTACTACATCTACTACTTCAACATCTGCACCATCACTACATGTCACTAATTCAAGTGTTGAGGAACTTGTCTTATCTACAGCACTTCACAACACTCATCCCATGATTACTAGAGCTAAATCTCGAATTCATAAACCCAAAGTATTCATAGCCACGAAGTATCATCTTCCTTCTTCAGTTGATCCATTCACCAAGACACCATCAACACTAACTACTTACCTACAAGCTTCTAAACATGCTCATTGGATAACAGCAATACAAGCTAAATTTCAGGCCCTTCAATTCACTGGTACATAGGATTTGGTACCTTATCATCCTTCATATAATTTTGTAGGTTGTAAATGGGTCTTCAAAGTGAAACACAAGGATGATGGGTCTATAGAAAGGTATAAAGCATGTCTAGTTGCTAAGGGTTTCCATCAACAAGAAGGCTTGGATTTTTCAGAAACCTTTAGCCCTCTAGCTAAACCACCAACCATAATGATTCTTCTTTCCATTGCAATTCATTATGATTGGTTTGTACACCAACTACATGTTAGCAATGCACTCCTTCATGGTCATTTAAAATATGATGTTTATATGGTGCAGCCTCCTGGTTTTGTTGATGCTTCAAAGCCTAAACATGTTTGCAAGTTCACGAAATCCTTATATGGTCTTAAACAGGCCCCTAGAGCCTGGTATGAAGCTTTTTATAGAGCTATTCTTTCCTTGGGTTTCTATCCATCTTCATCAAAAACTAGTTATTCATCAAGAAAGACACAACTATCACCTTCATCTTGGTTTATGTTGATGATATAATCATCACAGGTAGCTCATTTTTGTTATGCCAACCCATTATTTCTCAACTACAAGCTATGTTTCCTGTTAAAGACCTTGGTGATATTCATTATTTTGTGGGAATTGAAGTGCAAAGGTCTTCCAAAGGATTATTTTTTCATCAATCCAAGTATACTTTGAATTTGCTCAAGAAAACAGATATGTTAGGTGTTAAACCATGCAACACTTTAGTTAGTTCTTCTAAACTGGATCACTCTTCCAGACCCTACTTTCTATAGGTCCACTGTTGGTGCATTGCAGTACCTTACCTAAACTCGACTTGATCTAGCCTTTGCAGTAAACCAAGTATGTCAACATATGCAGGCTCAAAGAACCATACATTTGTAGGCTGTAAATCGTATCTTAAGATACCTTAAAGGCACCATTGACTCAGGCCTATGGTTTACAAAAGGTGCTCAGCATCTCACAGCTTGGTCTGATGCTGATTGGGCTGGCTACTCTGTTGACAGACAATCTACAAGCGGATATTGTGTATTTTTTGGGATCGAATTTGGTGTCTTGGAGTGCAAAGAAACAAAACATCGTTGCTCGGTCATCCACTAAGGCGGAATACAGGTTTCTTGCAAATATTGCAGCAGAAATTACTTGGATTTGCAAGATTCTTTCTGATATTTCATTTCCTCTTCTGAGAAAACCTGTCATCTTTTATGATAAAAAGAGTGCTATAGCACTAGCTGTCAATCCGGTTTTCCATGCTAGGACTAAGCATGTTGAGATTGATTATCATTTCATTAGATAGAAAGTTTTGTTGGGACAGATTGGTTGGTGTACAACATGTTGGCCCATTGTCACAGGTTGCTGATATTTTCACCAAGTCTTTTCATGCTGATCATTTTGCTTCCTCGGCTGATAAGCTTTCAGTTCGCTCCTCTAACTTTAGCTTGAGGGGGTGTGTTAGGAGTAATGAAGGTTCACAATCTTATCAAAAGTGTAAAGTACCATATTAGTATCTTAGTGTGTACGTTAGTTAAGGAAGTGCTGAGTCAGCACATTAGTTACATACATACTCAATGTACACCTAATCTCAATGTAATGAAAAATATAGTTACACAATTCTCTCTCTCTCTCTCTCTCTCTCTCTCTCTCTCTCTCTCTCTCTCTCTAAAACTTCAATTCCTTACTAACTAAGGTAATACTTTCCACACCTCTGTGGTGAACCTGCGTCGGATATTTTGTCCCAAATCCAGCCATGAAGTTTAAGTTTAGAACATTCTACTTTATCAACAAATGTTAGCCTAAATAATTGTTCTTCGTTTGTATGGATGATAAAGGAGATTTGAAACTGAAAAACAGTACTCGAATTGTGTAATCTCAACTCGATACCGAGTGAGAGTTCTTTCATTCATATATATAAGATTACAATGAATCAGTTGGAATCAGATTGTTACACTCAACAGATAAGTATACATTCAAAAGATAAGTACAAATATTTGAAAGTATTATCAGATAAGAGAGACTTGTGCGGCTGATGAACTTGGATGCTTTAGAGTTGCAGATGAACTCAAACTCTGCAGATTGCTGGTGGAGGAGTCTGACTTGGACTGAGAGATATCTGAAGTGGGCTTATCACGCCCCCGCAAGCTGACGGGGCGTTGACGAACTGGCAGCTTGGAAATGAGAAAATGAAAACGTATAGATGATAAACCTTTTGTGAGAAAATCTGCAAGTTGATCTGTGCTAGCAACATAACCAACCTCTATCTCCTTGCGAATGACTTTCTCCCGAATATAATGATAATCTACTTCAACATGACGCATTCGGGCTTGATAAACAGGATTGGAAGCAACCGCGATTGCACTGATATTATCACACCACAGGCGAGGTGGTGCTAACGGTAAATGTAAATCACGAAACATGGTGCGAAACCATGACAGATGCGCAGAAGTGTAAGCTAGCTGACGATACTCAGCTTCTGTGCTTGATCTTGATACACCACGTTGCTTTTTCGAACTCCAGGAAATTAAATTGTCCCCAAGGAAAATACAGTGTCCACCAGTGGAACGACGGTCATCGGGATCGCCGGCATAATCGGCGTCAGCAAATGCGGTGAGATTAAGGGTGCTGGGTTTGTAAATTAAGGAGTGATCGTGAGTACCTTTTAAATACCTCAAGATGCGTTTCACTGCAGCCCAGTGTGCAGTAGTGGGAGAGTGCATGAACTGGCACACTTGGTTAACAGCGAATGCAATATCAGGCCGAGTAAATAAAAGGTATTGGAGGGCGCCAACAACACTGCGGAAAGGAGTTCCATCTGAGAGCGGCTCACCTTCAGACAAACTCAAACGACGACCACTGGAGACTGGCGTGGAGATCGGTTTTGCATCAAGCATGTTGGTTTTCTTGAGAAGATCCATAATATATTTGGACTGAGTGAGATACATAGCAGAGGGCGTCCGTGAGACCTCCATGCCCAGAAAATAATGTAATGGCCCAAGATCTTTCATTGCAAATTGATATCCAAGTTGTTTGATGAACTGAGACAACTGAGCACTATTGTTACCTGTGATTAAAATATCATCAACATAAATTAATAGGTAAATAATGGTAGACCCGTCAAAATATGTAAAAAGTGAGGAGTCTGCTTGTGAACATGTGAATCCCAAGTCTTCAAGTTTGTGGGAGAAACACTGAAACCAAGCACGAGGTGCCTGTTTCAAGCCATATAAAGATTTGCGAAGGTGGCACACATGAGTGGGGAATTGAGGATCGATAAATCTCGCTGGCTGTCGCATGTAAACTTCCTCATTTAAGGTTCCATGAAGAAAGGCATTCTGAACATCAAGTTGACGAATAGGCCACTGGAAATGAAGAGCAATGGAAAGAATCAAGCGAATAGTGGCATGAGTAACAACAGGACTAAAAGTTTCCCCAAAATCAATTCCCTCTTGCTGGTGAAAACCGTTGGCAACAAGGCGCGCTTTAAAACGCTCAATAGAACCATCAGACCGCTTTTTAATACGATAGACCCATTTATTTGGTAAAACATTCATGGAAGACGTGTGGGGAACCAAAGTCCACGTCCCTGTGCTCTGGAGAGCATTGAATTCCTCTGCCATAGCCTGGCGCCACTGTGCAAACTTATTTGCCTGTGAGAAACAAGATGGCTCAACTAAAGGACTGTTAGCATCAGTGACACAAACATATTTAGGGTTAGGTTTACGAATTCCCTGTTGACCACGCGTAATCATGCCATGAGTGGAGTGTGGAGGATGTGAGGCCACGTTGGTATTGCCAGTATTCAAGGGAGAAGGGTGAGTGATGGTAAGGGAATGAGAGTCTAGGGGAGAGGAAGGTGGGGTAGGAGTAGGGTTAGGAGGAGCGGTCAGAGTAGGGTTAGGATTAGGGTTGGGAGGTGCGGTCAGGGGAGGGGACAAGGTGGCAGGGATATGGGTTAAAGGTGACGGGGAGGTATGAGGAAAAGGCTGGGATGGGGTACGGTTAGAAGTGGGTTGAATAGGGTTAGGTGGGATAAAGTGAAAAGAGTCAAAGTCCAGGACAGG
Organism: Cotoneaster glaucophyllus; assembly: GCA_036320875.1. Taxonomy (NCBI): domain Eukaryota; kingdom Viridiplantae; phylum Streptophyta; class Magnoliopsida; order Rosales; family Rosaceae; genus Cotoneaster; species Cotoneaster glaucophyllus. The sequence continues at coordinate 8,300,414 of CM070070.1, forward strand.
GGTTGATGCGTCTGTGGAGGACAAGGATGGAGTAGACATTGCTTTATAGGGAAAACTCTTTTCATTAAAGACAACATGACGAGACATAAAAAACTTTCCTGTGGAAGGGTCATAACATTTGTACCCTTGATAATTTAAAGAATAACCTAAGAAAATGCACTGTTTGGACAGAAATTGGAGCTTATTAGCAGTGTATGGACGTAAAAAAGGAAAACAAGCACAACCAAACACTTTGAAAAAATCATATTGTGGCGATTTAGAAAATAATTTTTGGAAGGGAGAGATGCCATTTAAAATTTTGGTTGGAAGACGATTAATGAGATAGTTGGCAGTAGAAAAGGCATCATCCCAGAAAGTTTGGGGAAGAGAAGCGTGAGCAAGAAGCGTTAAACCAGTTTCGACAAGATGTCGATGTTTTCTTTCTGCAAGACCGTTTTGCTCAGGATGATGAGGACAACTAAGGCGATGGTGAATGCCATGTTGGATGAAAAATTGCTTAAAAGAAGAATTAACAAATTCACCTCCTCCATCAGATTGGAAAATTTTGATTTTAGTGTCAAACATGGTTTCAACTTGTTTCTTAAATGCCACAAAAGTTTGAAAAACTTCAGACTTTAATTTTAAGGGATATAGCCATGCATACCGAGAAAAATCATCCACAAAAATGACATAATACTTGTAACCATTAATTGAAGAAAAAGGGGAAATCCATACATCCGAATGTATTAATTGAAGAGGAAAAGATGACACTGAGGAAGACAAATTGAAAGGCAATTTATGACTTTTGCCCAAAGGACAGGAGGAACAAAAATCATAAGTTGCAGTACCAGTTAAAGGTAATTTATTTTTAGAAATTAAACTACGTAAAATAGAAAAAGCGGGGTGACCTAGCCTAGAATGCCAGATGGCATCCGACACTCGAACACCAACGAATGCAGAGACACCATGGTTGACCACAGACGAACTCGAAAACGGATAAAAGCCATTTCTACTCCGGCCTTGTAAAAGCGTCCTCCCCGAGTGAAGGTCCTGGACACGATAGGAGGTGGGATATAAGGTTAGGGAACAATTATTATCTGTGGTAAATTGGTGAATGGAAATAACATTAGTAGAGGCATGTGGACAGTGAAGTGTGTTAGGAAGAGTGAAGGAACGGTGTGGTGTTTGAAGATAGGAAGTACCAACGTGAGAAATATGCAAACCTGATCCATCAACCACTCCATTGACATTATCAGTACCATTGTAGGGACGGGGATTGGAAACCTTGGTCAAGTCATTAGTTATGTGTGCATTAGCGCCAGAGTCAAATATCCAATTCTGAAAGCCAGATGGCGAGGCAGATGCATGAGAAGGAGTCGCAGCAGTATAAGCTTGGAGACGAGGAGCAGGCACGCGTCCTTCATAAGCCATGTTCAGCCTATTGAAACAGTCGAGAGCAGAGTGGCCAGGACGATGGCAGATCTGGCATTGAATGCGGCCACCAGTAGGAGCTGGAGATGGATGGGTACCTAAGACACCATCAGGAGCAGGACGGGGATGATGAGGAAGCTGTCCAGGAGCAGGAGGTCGGGGTGCAAACTGACCACGACCGTTGAAGGGACCACGACCACCCCGAGGAGCGCCACGACCACGGAAATAACCTGCACGTCCGCGGCCAGCGGCAAGAGCAGTGGGGTCATGTTCGAACACAGTATGGAGTTTTTGACGGCGCTCAGCTCCCAAAAGAAGTGCTTCCAGAGCACTGTAAGAAATTGCTTCATCCCGTGCTTGCGCAGAAGCAACGGTACTCTCAAAAACAGATCCAACATTATTTAAAATAATAGCAACAAGATCAGAATCAGAAACAGGAGAACCAGAGAGGGAGAGAGTATCAGCAAGACAGTTTATTCGGTCAAGAAACTCAACAATAGATGAATCACCATGATGGGTATTCATAAGCTCACTACGTAGTTGGAGAAGACGACCAGTAGATTGAGAAGCATACCTTTCACGTAAGCAATTCCAGGCAGAAAAGGAACTTGTCTTACCAATGAGAGATGCAAGAACAGTAGGATGAACGGAACTGTTGATCCAAGAAAGCACCATGGCATCTTGCTGAATCCATGCATCGAATTCAGGGTTAACTTGATCAGTGAGTGCACCCTCATCATCTTTCAAGAAAGAATGAGGACATTGGTTGGTGCCATCGACAAAGGACACCAGATTCCTGCTGCGAAGCAAGGGAAGCATTTGGGCATGCCACAAGGGATAGTTTGTACGGTCCAACTTGATGGTGAGAAAGTTGGAAGCATTAGGAAAAGAAGGAAGAACAGTGGGGTTGGAGGTAGTAGAACCGGACGCCATTGGGGGAAAAAAAAAAAAAATTAAAATAAAAGCTTTAGTCGTGAGACGTTCAGCTCTGTGATACCATAAAGGAGATTTGAAACTGAAAAACAGTACTCGAATTGTGTAATCTCAACTCGATACCGAGTGAGAGTTCTTTCATTCATATATATAAGATTACAATGAATCAGTTGGAATCAGATTGTTACACTCAACAGATAAGTATACATTCAAAAGATAAGTACAAATATTTGAAAGTATTATCAGATAAGAGAGACTTGTGCGGCTCATGAACTTGGATGCTTTAGAGTTGCAGATGAACTCAAACTCTGCAGATTGCTGGTGGAGGAGTCTGACTTGGACTGAGAGATATCTGAAGTGGGCTTATCAGATGATACATACAATATATTTATGGAAGTAAGGATGGATATATTTATACCTGTGATTCTGCCAAGGCAATAATTAAGATCAGAAGGCTGGACAATGCCGCTAGGGCATTGAATGGAGGCAAGTTTGGCGTTCAAGTATTCTGAATAAGTGGTTGCGACGAATACAGCAGTTGAAGTGTACTGAAGATTGTTCCATGGCAAAAACCATAACAACCCACCAGGCGTCTTCTTCACATTGTTGTTGCCTTTGTGAATGCAAGAGCAAATGGATTGCTCAGCTTGGCTCTTGTATTGTCCCCATGCACCTGAAGAATTTACCTTGCCCTCCAAAACAAGGACTTGTGCGCCAATAAACTTGTCATCCCAAGCAAACAAAGTTCTAGCACCACCAGTACTGCCTGCTTGGCCAAGATAATCCAGGTAGGTTTTAATTATTACCTTATATCCACTGCTGCTGTAGAATTTTTCCTACTGTACAAATGCTATCTGATAAATGCAAAAGTGGTTGCGAGCAAACTCGAATAACTATAAATTTTCACCTATCCTTAGATATTGATACACCAATTATATGTGTGCGTGAAAAGTAAACATATTGCATAATATAGTACGAAATTTGTGAACCCAAAAATAGGGTACGAGATTTGAAGTTAGATTAATAACAGAAATATTAAGGATCTGACCTACACTCATTCTGTCTCAACTCTTATGGGGAAAAAATCCGAAAATAAAAAACAAAAGTCTTGCTTATATCTTGAATCATACATCGTCAACAACGAGTCTGGGTGGTGTAGTCAGTTATCACGCTAGTCTCACACTAGAGGTCCCCGGTTCGAACCCGGGCTTAGACACTTCATAATTTTTGTATAAACTATTATTTTAATCTTGTTCCTCTTGCCATCAATTTTCTGTTGACGTTTGGCTTGGCCGCCATTGATAAGATTAGAGATGGTAACGGTTTAGAGACGGAAATGCTATATTTATCTTTATAATCATAAAAATTAATCACTTCATAATTTTTGTATAAACTATTATTTTAATCTTATTCCTCTTGCCATCAATTTTCTGTTGACGTTTGGCTTGGCCGCCATTGATAAGATTAGAGATGGTAACGGTTTAGGGACGGAAATGCTATATTTATCTTTATAATCATAAAAATTAATCATGTTTATAATCATAAATTAACCATCGAGTATTATCCATAACTATACCCACCGCATAACGGATTCCCAATCGGTTAATGGTTATATCCATCTTCTTTGATACAAAAAAATATATTCGTTCAATTGAAGCATAATAATTTAGTATATATTAATTTAGTCCTTAAATATTTGGCTGATCTTTAATATCTCTCGTAAATACTATTGAATTCTCGTAAATTTTGATTCATATTTGAACTTTTTGAACTTTTCCTCAAAATGCAACTCACACAATGCAATTTTTGTATTCTGAATATGACTATACATGTATGTGTGTGTATGTATACATTATTTAATACTTTAATATTATATATAATTGTACTATACATTATTTGGTTCAAATTCGGAGATAGATACAAATTTAGGATCCCTATAATCATATCCAAACCATAACCAAATAATATTTACGGTTTTTTTCCATACTTATTAGGGTAGTTTTGATATAGGAGCCTCTTTTTTTAATTTCTTGGATTAAACATCTGTTGCTTTTTAGAATTTGATTAAACATTCTTACTATAATTAAGGTGTTGTTGTAGGCCTAATTGATTGAGCGATCTAGGGAGAGAGTGAGAGAGGGGTGCGGCAAGCTTTAGAGAGAATAGAGATTGAGTTAATTGTGAGGTGTGTTTGATTCACCCCATTGTGCATTTATTTATAGTAGTAGAAAGGGTAAATACCTTTCCCTTTATGATTACAACATTTAATAGGTAATCTAGTCCTAATAGGAATATAAGATACTATCCCATATTCTCTAGGATTTACACAATCACATTCCTATTCTAAATATGACTGCAACAGGTGCCACTTATTTTATAAGTAACATCTTTTTAATGCCATATTACACGATTTGCCATTATGATGTACCTTTAATTAATTAATAATTATCATGTTAATATCCCAAATCTCCTAAAATGTAGTAGATTAGTTTTAAAAATCTTAACACGTCAAACCTGATCTAATTATTGCTTCTAAAGTGCATTTTATTCCTAACTCCACACCATACAAATAACTAAAGTGTTATCTTCTTCTACAACCATTAGCAATTTTTTTATGTCATTGCTTTCCTCGATCGGCCGATCAAACCCTCTTTCGTTCTCCCTTGTTGGTCATATTCATTTCCTTCATATTTCATTTTATGCACACCTCTTGATCTGAGTATCCATATCAAATGGTATGCTTTTTGTTTTAGCACACTTTTTACCCATCTTTCCATCTTTTTCACGTACCATGGTAATTTGGGAAATAGAATTTAGTGGTACATTTTCTTTTAAATGATAATTTGGTACGTTTCAAACCGATATATTGGTACGTTTTAAGTTAGAATGGGTAGGTCCACAAATGTCCCCTTGAATCCTCTGAAGAAATTTAGGGGGGTCGTGAATAATCTTTGTGTGGGAGGGTTGAATATTCAACTTCCCTATAGAACACGCTTGGCATGTCGGGACCCTAACATAGGGATGTAACTTATTCCCGTGAGAAGATTTGAGGATACGGCGCACCATGTCACGTCCAAGGTGTCCCAAACGATTGTGCCAAAGCAACCAAGTGTCCTGGAACTCAAGCATAGGGCCGGCCACTGTGTGGGCTTCTATGCCCCGAATGGTTATGATGTACAACCCACTCGGCAGACGTTCCAACTTCTCATGAATATGCTTCTGGCCATATTCGTACGAAGTGATACAAAGAAATTCAGAACCATTATCTTCAGTCGTTTCAAGATGATATTTATTATCTCGAATATCTCTAAAACTCAGCAACGTTCTTCCGGAACGTGGAGAATAGAGTGCCTCCTTAATGGTCAAGATTGTACCATTAGACAACATGATACGTGCCTTTCCGTATCCTTCAATCAGGTTGGATGGGCCTGAGAGAGTTGTCAAATGAGCTTTCTTAGGTATCAAGTTAGTAAAATAGTGTTGTTCATGCAAGATGGTGTGCGTGGTTGCACTATCTGGCAGACAACTAACTTCCCCACTAGACATACCTATAAAGAAATTGATTGAATTGGTCACATGTATAAATATAAGTCTATTCATTCAATTAAGCGATTCGAGAAAATAATATCCATTTCAATAACAATCCATAATTCAAAACAAAACAAAACCAAACAAATTATTCCAAGTACTGAGGAAAATTGTTCAAAAATTAAACCATAAGCCTAATAAAATAGGGTAGGGGCCGGCCACTCCTAGTGGGTTCGGCCACTAGGGGTAAAATGCCCTAAAATCATGTCTAATTTATTCGTCCATAGGTGCTGACGCCTCCTGGAAATCCGATATCTCCATTGATGTAGTTGCATCTTCCGGATGATCCACATGTGCAAAGTTAGACTCACGACGGGAATGATACTTGGTAATAGCCTCAGGAGAAGCTCGGCATACGCGTGACCAATGATCCTTTGATCCACAACGATAGCACATGTCCAATTCAGTAGAACCAGCCTGAATGGGAGCTTTGCCCTTGTTCTTGAAGTTTGGGACCTTAGGAGCGAGTGGTGGACGCTGCTGGGTCGCAATTCTGCCCTTAGGTGCGGCACTCTGTTGACCTTGGGCCCGTGGTTGGGTTTGTCTCCCATTTCCACGGCCATGAGTAGTCTGTCGTCGTTTCTGGCTGCGTTAGTCAGTCGCATGCGCTTCAGGCGCGGCGTGCGAGCCAATGGGTCGAGCTTGATGGTTTCTCATCAGAAGCTGGTTCTGCTTTTCAGCGAGAAGTAAAACAGAGATCAAATCCGAGAACTTGGTGAATTTTTGTGCCCTATATTGTTGCTGCAGGACAATATTGGTGGCATGGAAGGTCGAATAGGTCTTCTCCAGGAGATCTGATTCGGTGAGTTCCACTTTGCAGAATTTCAACAAAGAACGGATTCTACAAACTTCAGAGTTGTATTCATTCATAGACTTAAAGTCTTGGAAGCGAAGATGCTGCCAGTCGTGTCTTGCTTCAGGCAAGTATATGTCTTTCTGGTGATCGAAACGGTCAGCCAAAGCAAGCCAGAGGGTGCGTGGGTCCTCTTCAGCGAGATACTCGGTCTGCAGTGCATCATGGATGTGTCTTCGAATAAAGATCATTGCAATAGCCTTCTGAGCTTCGTCAATAGGTTTGTCGGCGATAGGAGTCTCGATGGTGGCTCTAATGCCCTTTGCAGTTAAATGGAGCTTCACGTCTTGAACCCACTTCAGATAGTTTCTTCCAGAGACTTCTAGAGCGGTGAAATTGAGCTTGCTCAAGTTTGACATGTCCCTAAAACGGAGGGAAAAACGTGAGTAGTCATATGGTAAGCCATAGACATATATCGTAGAACATATAGGTTCTTTAGACATGTATTGGTTTAATTTATGCATGAAAACTACAGGTTTCATGTGGTATGTTTTGAATGAAAACTTCAGGTTTCAAAGGCACTAAATTTGAAACTACAGGTTCAATTTAGTATTTTATGAACAATTAGTTCATAATGAGAGGTTCTTGCAAGAAACACAGAATGCCATATACTAACTAAGTGTAGTGGATTTGAGTTTCTTCGGGAACTCAAGTGTGAGACCTTCGTTACTACGAAAGTATGTGACGGTTCAAAGTATAAAGATAAATTATTGAATCGTTAATGTCCAAAAGTGATCTTCAGGTCAAGAATTTTGGATTCATTATCACATTAATAGACTGCAGGTCACTTTTAATTAATTCAATAAATCGGGCCATACAGGGTCGATTGTAGAAGCAAAATAATATTAACATAATATTATTGGATCAAAATTAAAGCCCCAAAATAATTTTGGGCTTGTGCCGTGGGTGTAAGAAAGCACGGGGTGCCTTTAGTAGAAACGACATGGCCTAACAGGGCCTCGGAAGCATGGCTGCAGGCCACGGGGAGAGAACCTCCCAGCCGGAGCTGGGTTTGGTCTTTGGGCCAAGGGGGTTGCACGGGTGCAGGCCCAGCGGAAAGCTGGCCTGTGGGTTAGTGAACGGGGGAGCCCAAAACAGAGGGTTGTGCGTGTGTGGCGCTGAGGAAGCGTCAGACCTCGCACGGGTTGCCCAGCCTAATGCTGGCTTTGTGCGTGTGTGCATAAGGCGCCCAGCCACATGGGCTGGCAGGTGTTGATGCAGGCCGAGAGAGGTCATGGGCTGCAGGCCCAGCAAACAAACAAAAATCAGGCCGAAGCCTGTTTTCCTTTTTGCACAGCGATGGTGCGGTGCACCAAATCCCATTCCCCTTTTTTTTTTCAAATCCCTTAGGGTTGTTTAGGAAACCCTAACTTGCTTCTAATTTGTTTTTATACTTTCACTCACAAATTCCACACAACAATTTAATTGTGCGATGCATGAAACAAATATATATATATATATATATATATATATATATGAATATATGAATATATATCGGAAGGAAAATATAACCATAGGGGGTTCATGCATCATGGGGAATGTTTTCATGCTTCATGGGTCGTTTCAAATATCTTACTTTATTTTAAGCGTACCTGAGTAGCAGAAAACAAATAAGCCTTTGAATGTAGTGGATGATAGCCTCCTCCTACGATGCGTCAATTCCTTAGCTCCTGGTAATTCCTTAGCTTCTGGCAAGAGCGTGCTGATAATGTGTTGTAGGCCTAATTGATTGAGCGATCTAGGGAGAGAGTGAGAGATGGGTGCGGCAAGCTTTAGAGAGAAGAGAGATTGAGTTAATTGTGAGGTGTGTTTGATTCACCCCATTGTGCCTTTATTTATAGTAGTAGAAAGGGTAAATACCTTTCCCTTTATGATTACAACATTTAATAGGTAATCTAGTCCTAATAGGAATATAAGATACTATCCCATATTCTCTAGGATTTACACAATCACATTCCTATTCTAAATATGACTGCAACAGGTGCCACTTATTTTATAAGTAACATCTTTTTAATGCCATATTATACGATTTGCCATTATAATGTACCTTTAATTAATTAATAATTATCATGTTAATATCCCAAATCTCCTAAAATGTAGTAGATTAGTTTTAAAAATCTTAACACATCAAACCTGATCTAATTATTGCTTCTAACGTGCATTTTATTCCTAACTCCACACCATACAAGTAACTAAAGTGCTATCTTCTTCTACAACCATTAGCAATTTTTTCACGTCATTGCTTTCCTCGATCGGCCGATCAAACCCTCTTTCGTTCTCCCTTGTTGGTCATATTCATTTCCTTCATATTTCATTTTATGCACACCTCTTGATCTGAGTATCCATATCAAATGGTATGCTTTTTGTTTTAGCACACTTTTTACCCATCTTTCCATCTTTTTCATGTACCATGGTAATTTGGGAAATAGAATTTAGTGGTACATTTTCTTTTAAAGGATAATTTGGTACGTTTCAAACCGATATATTGGTACGTTTTAAGTTAGAATGGGTACATTTTCTTTTTTTACATAATTTTTATTAAACATTTGTTTCTTTTAAAAATTTGATTAAGACGCTTTAACTAGTGTCCACCTAATCATTTTTAAATTTATTTTATTTACATGTCATTAGTTTATTTTTTTTTAAATAAAAATGCTATATGTTGATTTCCCACTTTATCCTTTTAGTTGATAAGGAGAATTTTTTTGGCTTGTCAGGATTTATACCTTTTTTTTAGGGATATTATTAATGGCTATTAACTAAATCACCAATATTATCTATAAACTTTGAATTTTGAAATTTTTTTTGGCATCAGGGTTTATACCCCTTTTGTTGGCTCGTTCACATCATAAAATTATTATTGAAATATAAAAGTTGTTGATAAAAAGGATGAGTTTGAAGTCTTTGGACTGAGATTAGTGCTATTTGGCATGAGATATATAAATGTGAATTTTAAATTGAAATCAATTTGAAACGTATTCAGGTCAATTTGAAACACACCAATAACAACTTGAAACGTACCGATCCTAAATTGAAACGTACCCATATATAAATATGAATTTTAAATTAAAATCAATTTGAAATGTATTCAGGTTAATTTGAAACGTACCAATAACAACTTGAAACGTACCGACGCTAAATTGAAACGTAACCATATATAAATATGAATTTTAAATTAAAATCAATTTGAAATGTTTCAGGTTAATTTGAAACGTACCAATAACAACTTGAAACGTACCGATGCTAAATTGAAACGTACCCATTCTAACTTAAAACGTATCAATATATCGGTTTGAAACGTACCAAATTATCCTTTAAAAGAAAATGTACCACTAAATTCTATTTCCCAAATTACCATGGTACGTGAAAAAGATGGAAAGATGGGTAAAAAGTGTGCTAAAACAAAAAGCATACCCTTTGATATGGATACTAAGATCAAGAGGTGTGCATAAAATGAAATATGAAGGAAATGAATATGACCAACAAGGGAGAACGAAAGAGGGTTTGATCGGCCGATCGAGGAAAGCAATGACATGAAAAAATTGCTAATGGTTGTAGAAGAAGATAGCACTTTAGTTACTTGTATGGTGTGGAGTTAGGAATAAAATGCACGTTAGAAGCAATAATTAGATCAGGTTTGATGTGTTAAGATTTTTAAAACTAATCTACTACATTTTAGGAAATTTGGGATATTAACATGATAATTATTAATTAATTAAAGGTACATCATAATGGCAAATCGTGTAATATGGCATTAAAAAATGTTACTCATAAAATAAGTGGCACCTTCATTATAGGAAGAATGTTTAATCAAATTATAAAAAGCAACAGATGTTTAATCCAAGAAATTAAAAAAAGAGGCGCCTATGTCAAAACTACCCACATAATTCACACCCATGCAAGGACTTGACATCCTAGGGCGACTTTGGTTTAGAAATTTGGGAGCGTTAACTTTCTTCATGCATGTGTTGAATTGAACACATTGCCGCTACGACCCAACAGCAAGTAGTCAACAAACGTCTAGTTCCGTTTACAGCGTCTGCGCCGACCGCCAAGTCATGGGAGCCATAGCCGCCACCATCTCACTGCACCTCACCTCCCCAACTCGCCGCTCCCTCACATTCTTCACCGCCTCTCTTCGACCTTCTTCTCCGATTCTAAAGCTCAACTCTTTCCCTGCAGCCGCCCATCATGTTCCATGAGCGTGGAAGCCGTCGAGAAGGCCTCCTCCGCCTCCTTTCTCGACCGCAGAGAAGCCGGATTCCTCCACTTCGTCAAGTACCATGGCCTCGGCAACGACTTCATCCTGGTATTCAATTTCTCTGAAATATTGGAATTTTTTTTCAAAATTTTCAACTTAAGAAGAAGTTATGGTTAGACGGTATCGATACGCTGTTTGGATTTTGAGTTTTCTTTTTGGTTTTGTGAGTGATAGGTTGATAACAGAGATTCTTCGGAGCCTAAAATCAGTCCGGAGCAGGCGGCGAAGCTGTGTGATCGGAACTTTGGGATTGGCGCCGACGGAGTGATCTTCACGCTGCCGGGCATCAGCGGCACTGATTATACAATGAGGATTTACAATTCTGATGGGAGCGAGCCCGAAGTGACTTACATTTCCCGAAAATTTGTGTTTCACTATGCTTTGAATTTTATGTGGATAGTTGATTGCTGCATTGTATTGAATGGTAGTATTGGTGTTTCAAACTTGTGAAATTGGATATTATATTGTGTTTTGTAGATGTGTGGTAATGGAGTCCGGTGTTTTGCCAGATTCATTGCCGAGCTCGAGAATTTGCAGGGACGGCGTAGGTATGGTATAGCTGGTTCCATATACTGATAAGCATTTTCGTTTATCAATGCTTGGTTATATATTACACTGTTTGCTTTAGTTCTTGTTGCATTTAACATTGAAAATAAATATCTATTCGGTCTTGCACTGATATGTGTGTAAATTTCTAACAACAACAATCTGTGTGAACAATTGCAGCTTTAAGGTACATACTGGTGCTGGTCTAATTATTCCGGAAATTCAAGAAGATAGGAAGGTATATTCTTGTTTATATAATGTTTCAGTTCAAGTAAACTATTTCAGATTGATATGCTTTGAGCACATCAAACATTTTGCAAAGCATGTGATGTGACTTTTGCAATTGTTGCTCTGGATGATCCGTCATGCGTTGAGCATTGGATGTTAATATTTACTTTAGCAGACATCAATTTTCTTAATTACAGGTTAAAGTTGATATGGGGGAACCAATTCTGAAGGCTTCAGATCTGTTGTTAAGTCGGGTCTGTATGTAGATGGAGTAACCTGGAATGTAACCTGTGTTAGTATGGGAAATCCTCATTGCATAACTTTTGGTACAGAAGGAGGCCAGGTAAATTATTTCTGGAATAACTTGAGAGATATTCACCTCTACTAGGGGTCTGTTATTTTTTTTTTTCCGGTTGCCTTCTCTGATACTTATCCTCTACTCAAAAAAATTTTGATAATTGGTTAATAGTTTCCGCCTGTGACTTGTTGCTTTTTGTTGGAATTGAACAGAATTTGAAGGTTGGTGAATAGAAGTTGGCTGAAATTGGTCCCAAGTTTGAGAATCATGAGGTGTTTCCAGCACGAAGTAACACAGGTTAGAATTTATTTGTCTGTGGACATGCTTTTGTTTCTGGAAGCAGTTAGAGATGGCATATTGTTAGTGTAAGACCACAGTTTACATGCTATAGATGATGGCCTTTTTCCTTTTTGGTGATTGTCCATTTCTTACACCCTTTGACAGTGAATGAGGATTGACAGTGCATTAATTTGAACTTTGAAATTTCTGGTATCTTTCGGTTTAAAATTGTTGGAATATTTCTTGCTTGTGGTGGCCATTTTGAGATACACGTTGAAAAAGACGTTCTAAAAGAATTGTGCGACACCTTTTTCTTTGAATTTACAAAATTAGATTGGTATATTTATTTAAGTCTCAAAATTTATAATTATTCTTAAGCTTATTTTCTATTCACAACTCTTATTTGATTCTGATTGGCAGAATTTGTGCAAGTTTTCGCTCGTTCGCACCTAAAGATGCGTGTTTGGGAGCGTGGGGCAGGTTAGTTCTGTTGCAACCAAACGAAGTTATTATACTGTGATCTGATACCAAATCCATTTAAGTTTGTTTTATTGGGTAGTATAATTATTTTGCATTGTAGGAGCAACACTTGCTTGCGGAACTGGAGCTTGTGCAGTAGTGGTTGCCGCAGTTCTTGAAGGTCGTGCTGAGCGAGTAAGTTTTGGCTTTCTTCTTTTTTATGTTGGATATATTAAAAAAAACATGGTAAAATGAGGTTCCCCTTTTCGTCTATCAGTTTTTAGTGTTCAATTTTAAGAAGACGGAAGAGTAATGCTATACATACTATAGTTTTAGTTTTAGTAATCTTATGAATCCACATCACTATGTGTTACATTGTCAATTTACGTAGGTCAATTTTAGAAGCGTGATAAGCCGTTCATAACTATAAGCAGTACCCTCTATGCAAAAGCCACATGATTTTGTAAGGATAATGTGAGGAAAGCTTAGTGTGCAACATTTTACTTCCCAACTTTAATAATACTTAAGTACGGGTATAATTTGTTGAGAAGTGAATGTCGTCTGTCTCCATCCATATCGTTTCAATCAAATTACTATATCACAAAATTTCTTCTTTTTTACCTCTTCCTTTATCGTTAAATCGTTACCCTAGTTTTTTTTACTTGCTTTCTTTGCTCATCTTTTTGTATGCTTATCGTTTGGACATAGAACTGCATGGTTGATCTACCGGGGGGGCCATTGCAGATTGAGTGGAGAGAGGAGAACAATCACATCTACATGACAGGCCCAGCTGAAGTCGTATTTTACGGATCAGTGCCTCTATGATTGTTTTCACTACCATTGTGCTAGTGTGGAGAATGAAGATGGATTTTGTAATTGAAATTCACCTGAATTTTGGAGAATTGCAAGTGAAAGAAACTGTTGGAGACGTAAAAAAACATCATATGTATTTGCCTTATGATAGGTGTGCCCCTCCAGTTGCATCGTACTGTCTTCATAGTCAAATACTCTTCATCTGTGTTTGCCTTAAAAAAATTTGACTTCTAAGTGATGGTTGGGGCATACGTGAGTGTAGGAGATATGCTCTCTTTATGCACCTGGGTTTGAATTTTCCTCTCTGCAACTTAGAATATCATTTGTATAAAGTAAAATGATAGCTAGGAGACCGGATGCACTCCACTACTGATACAAGCGATATGGGGAAAGGAAGAATCGAACTCAGAATCCTTGTCAGTGGAGCTACCAACCCCTTGCACTCCATTTTTATTTTGCATTTTTTTTTACTTAAAAGTTTAGGGGAAGATTGGTTACTCTCACCACTAGTGCCAAGGCATACCCACAATCTCGAGCTGGAAGGACTTACATGTGACACCTAACTACCAATTGCCACAGGAATGGATTTACGTAGGAATTTACAGATTGCGCATCAACAAAAACTGCTAGCAGCAAGACTCAAACCTTGGTGGGACAACACACAAGGTAGGGAGCTTACCAACTGAGCCAACCTCGTCGGCTACTTTTAGTTTAGAATTATGCTATAGACTCAGTCACTCACTCGCACATGGGTAATTGTGAGCTCTTGATACAAGAGGGACCCTGTTGCATTGAAGAGTCCGAGGGAAAGAGTAAAAGTGAAGAATCTGCAGCTTAAGATTTCAAATGAGAATGTTGTGCTTGAGGGATGTGTCATATACGTGACTAGAACACAAAAAGAGATTTGACATGATCATTTTCGTGCCGATGTTGGAGAGAAATACGAGGGTTTTACCCCAAGTTTTTGGAATTTAGAATGTCAGCAACTCGAGAGGTGGTTTCCGAGCATATTCACGGGCGGTTTGAGCAATCATGGAGGCGTCGAGTGGCAGTTTGAGCAATCATGGAGGCGTCGAGTGACCTATAATTCTAAATCTTGAAAAAAATGCCTCAGAGAGAGTGATGTTTCTATATATGCAACCTTTCAAGCTTACTACAGATACATCAGCAGCATATGTACAGCCACTAAACAAAACTGGACGGACAGGATGGAAAGTTTACAATCAATCATCTATCTGCGCTGAGCCTGAGACTGAGAGCATCTCCTTAACTCTCTTTTAAACTTAATATCCTTGTTCGATACATTTAAGATGCCCGACTGTAGTTCAACTTGCTCAATAAGAAGCTTCAACAGCACAACATTCGATAGGGTTTTGCATGATCCAACCATTACCAACTTTTTCTACAGAAGCAAACCAAAATAAACGAAAAACATGTTTCAGTTTGGTCACTCCGAAAACATAAGAAAATCTCCAAATTCACATCGGAACATGATCGAATGAGAAGGCCAAACTGATGTGATTCTTACCTTGGCACGAGTGAGAGCTACATTAATCCTATGCCAGTCTCCAAGCAGTGAGGAGGAGCAATTTGTGGGATTTTCCGTTGACCTAACGAAGGACACTAGTATACAATCCTTGTCTCTTCCCTGGATAAACAACAAGGATAGTTGAAATTAGATATAACCATGTCATCCTTCTGCTTTCAAAGAAACGAATAGTTAGATAAAGAAAACAATAACGTCAGCATAGAAAATGAAATCCTTCACCCGGACCTGGTATTTGTCAATGGTATGTATCTCGACAGAGGTCAGGCGGCTGAGGGCAAGCCGAATGATCTCTGCCTGGGAGTTATATGGGGTAATGACACCAATATCTTCCCCCTTTATTCCACTCTTGACTAGTCCCTCCACAACCTAAAAGCAAAATGAAATTTTTATTTAGCGAAAACAAGCTACTTCAACGGTTTGCATCAGATCAGAAACATATTTTCTTGGGGAAAAAGGATGATTGCGTTATGTATAATTGTATATATATTCAAGCAAAGATCTAACCTGTACAATTATGTTAGCTTCCGTCGGGTTACTCACAATCTTGTGATCCTTTGCCTCAAAAGCAGGTAAAGAATCTACATTCCAAAAAGTGATTATATTAAACAACCAACACTGCTTATATAGAAGAACAGATTATGTAAAACAGATAATAGTACTTCAACAAACCTGTATTAATGAATATAACTGGCTTGCTTGGGTTTATAACCTGCAACCAAGGTTTAAAACACATGAAAAATGCAAAGTTTGAACAAAACCACAATTTCATTGCACAAGTTTTCGACAAGCCATAAAATGTGAAACAATTCACTTGAATCCAATCTGTGACAAAATCATATCATCATGAATTCAACCAAATTGGAAATCGTTTTTCCCTAAGCACAATGTAATTTTTAAACATGCTAACCGGTTGTAATGAACATCAAGTCATAATTCTTTTACATGATATTTCAATAGTTTCCAATGCCCACAACATGATACGGAAGATAACCTGTATGGATTTATCTGGAAGAAAGATGCTATAAACTGAATGAGAATTTTGATATCAAATGTATCTACTATTACCACTTATGAGTAGAACGAACAAGGATATAGGTATACTTCTTTATGCAAGTGCACATCATGAATAAACTTATACATTTCAATAGAAATATGGGATTCCTTTGAAAATTGCTCTTACCTCCTGTATCCAAAATGAATGAGATATTGAACTTGAAACCTTGAGTTCGGCATTTTCTATTTCAGGAGAGCCACAACGCAATCGATCACCATAAATCAAGGCATTTGAAAGTTCCATAATGCCTCGACACATACGGTACTGGATGCAAACAGTTTGGTAAATATCACTTCTACAGAAGAGTGCCAAAATTTATATACAATAGCAAATGAATATAATAACCTGGCTTTGCAAGGCTGAAATTGCCTGAGGATGTGCTTCTGAAAGCCTACAAAACAAGCTTACCCCCATTCCATTTTCTCGAGCCTCCGTACTCTGGAAATAAAAAAGCATAGGGCATTTCATTAAGCCACAGTTCAGAGCGTAACAACCAATTAGAACCCTACAGGCATGCAATGATATACACCTTGACCAGAGGAGGTAATTGATAATGATCGCCAACCAGGACAAACTTTGAAGCAAACATCAGAGGCCCAAGAGATACCTGTTACAACAGAAAATTGCTCATGAATCCAATGCCTTTGATAAGGTTCTGAATAAACAAGGGACTTCAACCTTCATTTAAAGCTAAACAAAATCCTAAAAGAGAGAATATAAAGTCAACCCATCTAAGTATAAAGTCAACCCATCTAAGCACAATTCCGACTAATTTAACACACAAAACAACATTAGATAGATTTTTTACTTTATTATAAATCTATACTTGCAACATGACATAACATCAGGGAAAGATAATTCGATGAGTTCAACTTAACCACTGACAATGAATTAACTACCAAATCATTAAGTACTACAATTTGGTCTTCACCACATATTTGCTAACTTTCTCCATGGTATAGCTTAATATACATCTGCCTCTAGTTACATAAACAATAACTGCAGGTCAAGATATCCATCAGAAAGTATACGTACTGGAAGGGTGGTCTGTCCAGCTTCATCCATGATGCATACATCAAATCTCTTATTGGAAAGCAGGGGGCTGGTGATCCCCAAGCATGTAACGGCAACCACCTTGACTTGGTCTAATATTAACTTAATGCCTTCCACAGTTTGAATGTTCATCTCTGTCACAGAAACCACCGTTAATATGTTGAGAATTAAGTGAGATACTGAAGAAAAATCTCTCAATAGTTAAAATCTGACCCGAGAAGCAATGGCCTCGAATTTCTTCATGCACAGCTTCATGTCTTCCAATGCGTATAAAATCAATATCCTGCCATGCTTTAAATTCAATACAAAAAAAAACCAAAGGAGTGTTTCACAGAAGATATGTCACTCAAAAATGGGTAAACTATACACCCACAAATATAGAACGAAAAGAGACATCAACTTTGTGCCCAATGGTGAATGGTAACTGCAGCCCATTAGATTGAATGGTGGAAAAAATTTGCTATGAACAAGAACAAATAATAATAATAATAATAATAGAAAGAACATGCTTATCAATGGATGTGAAATAGATATATGACCTCAGCCTTTAATTTGACAAGTAGATTATCAACAGCGGAGTTTGTGTAGGACGTAAGCAAAATGGATGAACCTCTAATCAACAGAGCTTTCACAGCATGCACCATGGTGGATGTCTTGCCCGTTCCAGGCATTCCTAGTATAAGAGCGTAGTCCTTTGCTGTAAGTATCTGGATATTTGTTGAATTAGTAAATGTCCATATTCAATAGATAACTGAAAGATTAGCTTCAAACAAATTTAGCCTCACGGTACAGACTTTCTGCTGGAAGACATCATAAGTGTTATGGAAAAAAGATAAATGTATAGAAAACCTTGAGAATGGCTCGACGCTGATCATCATTTAAATTTCTCTGGGACCAGACATAGGATATTGCTGGATCCTGGCTTAGTGGAGACCCATTGTCAAACCTAGGAGCCTAAAAAGAATCCAACAAAAAAGCAAGTTAGAATTAGCAAAAGACGGTGAATTTGATAGAAAACAATTCACTAAAACTCACTTCTAGGTCAACAATCATCTTTCTAAGGTGAGCAGCTTGTGTACTTTGAAGAAAAAGTTGAACAAGGTTACACCTTCAGCAACAAAAGCATGAACTTAGACAGGGTCAGAGAAGTATTCTAAAAGTTGGGATGTGGAAATTTCTCAGAAAAGGTTCAGGAGCGTGTTACCTCATAACTGAAAATGATGTCACGAAATCATCTTTGTCAACACGCCATACCTCCTGAAGGAGATCACTTGCCTCTGAAGAAGGATTGCTCCAAGGAAGTCGTAAGTGCTTAGAGAAAGAAACCTAGAGTTTTGCAGAAAATATTAGAATTTACAAAATTGATTTGATCAGTAAGTTAAGATTTTCCACTGTAGCATTAATCAGCTATATTAGCACATCCGCTTAAAGGTCAGGTAAGCACTAATACGCCAGATTTGGGCTTACGGTAGTACAGATGAACAGGAAACATGTCAGATATTATCCTTACAGAAACATGGGATTGACTTATATCCGTTATGATCCCACTTGCAACAGGTAGATTACCAGATTCGCTGCTAAGTATCTAAACAATAAAGCAATAACCAGTGATTAATAAATTGTTAGTGAGGATAAAAGAAAAAGCGTACCAGGGGAAACAAAATCACACTCACAACAACTAGCTTGCATATATATAAAAAGCATGCATGCAGCACAAGTGCAACTTCTTGGAACCCTTGAACTTGAGAAGACCAAAACATGAATTAATATAATTAATTGATTACTTTACTAACTTGATTAACTTGATTAGGTTCTTAGGGAATGACTGGAAACCTAAACAAGTATTGCAATATTATTGTGCACAACAAGAAATTCCATCCAAGAAAGAAAAAGAATTCAAACAGGCATAAATTTCAAAAAGATTCTTATTACTGTTTGATAGTTTTGTTTCCAACTTATATTTGATTTTGTTTTCCTAAAGCGAAAAAACTCCAGAGACTTGGGCGAGGGAAGGAAATGAGGGCAGAAGAGGCTTCGAATTTTCCTTTTTGTTGAAGTATATATTAGACAGTGATAGATTTACAATAAGTGCCTGCATGTGTACCAAGAAACACACGAACATATGAAATGCATCAGATTGATTTCATAGGTAGAAGTTTTGTTGTAACATTATTAATGTTTATTATGTCTCAAGTCAATACCCAGTATTTGTTGTTATGTTTATCAAATATCAAAAGAACAGGTCACCATAAAACACAATCACGTGTAACTACTTACCCTGGACATCTTAACAAAATTTCTGAACATCTTACATATCTAAATCCATAGAGCAATAAACAGTCATGAATAAAAAATGTACATGTCATAGAGAAAAAGATTCTTGATTAATGAATCATGAACATTACATGTTAAGTAAGTCCAGATATTTCCATGGAAACAACTTCGAGTACATAAAATCCACAGCTACTGTAAGAGTTATATGTTAAACTAGTACAAACAATCAGCTTTCATGTGAACTACCAAAAACCACATTACGAAAGTAAAACATACCACAAAGTCACCACATTTTAGTGTGCAATCTATATCTTTTCTTGAAGAACTGGCACTTGAAAAATCTATATCAGATGTCCTCCCACTGAGAGAAGGAAAACTCTTACGCAGAAAACGATAAACAAATCTGCTATCTTTTCCGGATGCCGAACATGGAGAATCACCATCAAGAACAATAAAAGAAAGGCAACCAGTGGCATAATCACTATTGGAGCTATGCGACCGCCAAATTTCATTCTTTGCAAGCTGAAACAGATAAATTTTCAAACAAGAGAAAAGTCGTTAGCATATCAAATAAACTAAACTTAGGAGTTGGACATTTATACACTTTGCAACCAGTGACTTCAAAATTGCACCTGCATCTCTTTAGCTTCCAGATCAATCAACCCATCCCACAGCCTTAAGAAAACACCATGAGCATTTGTTAGGTACCGAGTATTTGAATCAAACAAATCTGCCAAACCGCTGCTCTCTGTGCTTCCACCATGTACCTGTGGAATTAAAGGTGATGACCAATGATATAACACTAATTAAAGTATGAATAGAATTATAGTAATGAATAATGATATAACACTTCTTAAAGTATGAATAGTACTATAGTAATGAATATCTTGCTTATATTGAGGTTTCCTGTGTGACTGCAACTTTTTTCATGGGAAACCTAGTTTTAAACTTAATATTTTACATGGGTCATGAGGAATGTGGAAACTCTGTAAAATCGGAGATAGGTCCCTCGGTCATATGTTGCAAGGGTTGGCGTTAGTAATTATAAATTCCAATCAAAGGAAGCTAGATCTAGTGATCTTTCTATTTACAATCTTTTGAAGGACTTACAAACTGAATGAAGGCTATATTTACTTATTCTTAGTGGCTTATAGCTGATGTGATATAGAAAGTGTTGCAGGAATTTCTCGATGGCAACGGGATTAAAATAGTGTCCATTCCCATCAACATTGAAGATTGGTTATGTCAATGATTGTCAAGGGTAGCACTGAAACATAAAGTAGAACTAAGGTTTTCCATCAATCAATTTCTTGAGAGGCCTAAAGAACAAAATAATTGTAATATTGTCAATGGCAGGGGGTGCAAAAAAGTCAACAGGAAAGGTTGCAACAATTTACTGATGACATGGAGATTTCAAGGATTCAAATAATAGTAAGAAATATAGTTAGGGTTACTAATCAGTCATGTAAATATCACACGACAAAATTGATCTACAAATTGTTTGCATTAGGCAGTATATTAAGATTTTGAATAATCAAGTACATAGTAACTGAATTCATACAGGAAACTGAGAAAAAAGAAGGGTAGTGCTATCCACACACCCGTTTTTACAGCTCACACACCCTTTTCAATTTTCGGCCGTTGGATCGAATGAACTGAAGAAGATCAATGGCCAAAGATTAACAAGGGTGTGTGGGAGTAAAAATGGGTGTGTGAATATCACTTTCCTTTTTAAGTAGGTAGTAAACCACCATGTTTCTATTCATTTTGGAAAGTGCTTTTAAGAGTCCCCATTAAAAGTAAAATCAATGTTGCGTTTCTGCTGACAAGAGTAGGCAAAAGTTTGAAAGAATCTCATTAATCATCTTTTCTTTTGTCAATTAAACCAAACAGAAACTAATCTATATATATATATACATACATATACATATATATACAGAGAGAGAGAGAGAGAGAAAGGGCCGCAAGATTACAAGCTGAAGATAACTAAGATCAGAAGAAAAAAATATTAGCTTTAGCTCAAAATTCAAATTAATGAATATGAGCCAAACTTGAACAATTTATGAAGTAACAATTTGTTTGCTCTCCTAGTTAGCAATGACTATCCACGCTTCGACAAAACATTACAAGAACAAATAGAAAATACCTTGTGATAGACAGTACAAACATTTAGATGGCGGCAACTTCCGCAAATGCTCTGACACTACAGCACGAACAAGAACAAAAACAGAGAATCTAAAATATCTGCCCAGTAAAGAGTTCTCCGAAAAAAAACATTTGTTCATACTACAACAACCATCATACCTGTAACATTGGGGGCAGTACTTGTGTTTGTGATGCCTTGAGGATATCATTTGCAAGTTCATTACGTCGCATGATTAGACCAACCAGGTCAGATCTTCTAGCAACAATCCCCTGTTTAATTTATTTTATTAAGATAAATTCATTTAAGACTACATAAATACATGATGCAGGGGCATTCCGTACTACCTGTGTCTGATCTGACTGCAGATAACATAGGAGACCAGCATCGACATGCTTCTGGTACCTGAATACAAGAGACGCATAGCAAATTAAATAAAGTTTTTCTCAAAAGATATCAATATTGACTTGTACAAAGGCCTGGGCCCCGTGGAAGCCAACAAAATAGAGATGAATAAAACTATAAGTACCTGTCCGACATGAGGAGAGTGTATAAGATCACTTGGGCACTATGCTCCATAGACGACTGCATATATAACAACCATGACCCAAAATTCAAAAGAGAAACTTTAAGCAACATAAGTTAATACAATGATAAACATGGCTCAAGTTTAATATCATTCTAGACAAGTTTAAGTGAACTAGTAAAGACACTATTCTTGCCTGGCCCTTTGGTACTTTCCCACTTTTGAACTCTAAAGGCATGACCTTTTCATGAGATTCACCACTGTTAGATCCAACCTTCACTCTGACAGAAGCATCAATCTGGCCTTTCAGACCATATTTTGGAGCCCAGGCCATCTCCTCAATATCAATTACCTACAGAATACACAGAGTTCAGAGATAACCTATTGTTCCTGAAATGAGTACATGTGACTTACGAAATAGCACATAACATACAATTGAAAACTAGGACCATGTTTACAAACCCAAACTTCATCTAACCATGTATGCCTTCGACCGGCAGATACATATAGAAAAAAACATTTGAACGCCCATCATCATATAGATGCATTTACTTGCAAGGAAAATATTTTACAGTATAAGAAGACAATTTTCAAACTCAGGAGGGTGCATGCAATGAAAAATACTTTGCAGTAATAGGAAAACCAGTCAACTTTCAAACTCACAAAGCTACCAATTCATGCAGGCTTCCAGATAAGTGGGTATGGCGCATGAATCCCATGTAAATGATCTTTAAACAGGTAGATACAATGAAAACACATTTACGGATGCAAACAAATTTATATCATAGAACAACCAATTATCTAAAAATAGACCAAGTGTGATGCCTTGCCTCAGATAATTTGACCTTTTTCACCCCAATGTCAGATCCAAAATCAACATAAGGAGCTTTTGAATCCTGCCACAATACCAATAGCCTCAGAATATAGCCCTACTCTCTACTGTTGCTTTAAGGTGCAAAATGTCAAACAATTCTTCACCTGAATTGTGAAAATAGAAAGAAAAACAAATCAATATAAACAAAATGGGCGCACCTGGGAATTTTTGAAGAGGTTAACCCAATTCAATATTTTGGGGACAGCCTCGATCAATGTTTTGTACATATCATTTTCGTTCACTGCAAAGTCCACATGAAAGGGAAGGGAAGCTTGACTAAGATCCATAAAACTGATTGATGAAATGTTAGGAAAACTAGTCCCACTCAAATTAACCTGAATGATGATGACATAGAAATTAGAAATTATTTCAAAATAAAATCTAAAACATTCTAACCTCCACAAGCATACAAGTTCTCAAGGTTTTTCTGGAGCACCGTTCTTGCGCGTTCCTCCAAAAAAGTTACTGTAGGTATTTCCTTCATAAGTCCAGCCTACAGAAACAAAGAAATTTCACACGATATAGGTGAGCAAATATTACAAACTATTTCATGGGAAAAAGATGCATGACACTATCCATATACATTAAAAAGTTTACAAGGTCATAGGGTGGTTTTGATACCTCGAAAACTCGATGCAATATTGTACCACTTAGTGCTGCAGTTGAATGCTCATTGGATTTTAGTCTTTCATCCAGGACAGTTCGCCTAGGGCAAATGAAGCTAGCTGTAACCTAAAAGTGTTTCAAATTATTAGGACCAAGCAGGGCAACAATAACTACAAAACTAATGACAAAATATCAGGAGAAATCATAACAAAAACAATGTCAATAACATGTAAATGATAAATGAACAAGCAGGAAGTAGTACCCTAGTCCCAGACACCAAAATATCTGGATGAACAATTATAAAATTATTGTGACGATCCACATGACACTGTCCTTGGTTATCAAATTCACCAATAACATTGACAGTATCTCCAGGAGCAATGACGCTGTACAACCTGGGAAAATAATGGAGAATAGGAGAGCGACATTAATAAAAATCATATTTTGAAATCAAGAAGAATTTGAATTTTTATGTACTAGTTTTGTTGTCAAACCAAGAGCATTCGATTTCACCCCAAATGTACGAATCTCTAAGACACTAATATTTAATGAAGAAAACAAAGACATTATGGTAAAGTTAAATAATTTGATTTCACCAAAGGTCCACAGTCTAGGCCAAAAATACACAAACGTAAACATCCAAAACAAAATACAAACTTTGACTGCAAATGGTCAAAACTAAGATTAACTCACAGCTCCTGCATGTAATCGAGATGATGAATATTATAAGGAATGTTCCTAAAAAGGGAGGAAACTAAGGACGATAAAGATGACACCTCATCCCCTGGCCTATCTTCAATAATTGTACCAATTTTCTCTAGTCAAACCACCCAAATTACAGCCAACACACATAAAGTTTTTGCCTTCTTCCACCCCCACCCACCCAAAATCCAAAAAATAAAAGAGCACAATGCTTCTCAAATAATAAATACACAAGAGGCCAGGATCACCCAACTCAACCTTGCCTTCTCAAACCATCCAGAGAGTAATTGGGCAATGCGGACAAAAATCCATTGCAGATAATATAAAAATGTAAGGCCTCCGCCACTTAACATTATTACAAGTTTGACCCTCCGATGAGCAATAAATAAAGCAAGAATCTGAACCTTGGTACCTTAGGTTTACAGAAGAATTTTAACCACAGTCAAGTCACAAATGATAGGGCTGGAAATGGCTATGAAGATGAGGCCACGAAAAACCATGAAGAGCCATCTCGCGGAATTAGTTAATACTAGAAAAAGCTCCCTATCAAGCAGGAACAAGCTGAAATCGCATAGAATGTGCATTTCTATTTTGGGGAAAAATAACCACTCTAAATAATACTTGTAGAAATTGTTGTTTTATGCTACATTACTGGAAAATAATTTCTTATGCTACATTACTGGAAAATAATTTCCAAAGAACCAATAAAGTATTAAAGTGCTACAAAACAAGAAAATCCTGAATTTACCACTCATCTCGTAAATATACAGAGTGCTCTTCTCCACTTTGCTCATTTAGTAACCTTATAACCTGCAAATCAATGGGATAATCTACATTAGCATTACTAATCTACAGAACAAAAGTAATAATTTAAGATTTTGCTTACTAGAAACCTTAAACAGGCATTGATCACCAGACGAATCAGCATCTCCACACTTCTCAGATACCTATAGCAGAAAGCAAAAACAAAAAAAAGTTGCTAACCAATTTTAAAGAAATTCACTATTCTTTCTCAAAGAGAAACTAAACTAGTAATCCATACCTCCAATACAAGAAAACTACAATAGGAAGATTTCCGAAGAACCTTTCCTGTTAGAGCCGTCTCTACTCTTTTTACTGTGTGATCCAAACTGATAGGCATTCTCTTGCTTTTTTTATCTTCAACTTGAAATGGAGATTCCTCCACATCACTAGACACTGAATCTTCAACAGAAATAACATCTTCCACTTGATCTAAGAGTTCAAGCAATGCCTAATAGAATAGAAAAATATGCCAAAAGAATTTCTAATTAGCACCACGGCTTGAGAAGATAAAATTGACACATACCAGCCACACAGGTCAAGTCCAAGCGAACTTGCAGATTAGAAAATGAACTGATTAATTGCTTTTTATAAACATAACTGACGAGATAATCTATTTAGTTGAACCAGGAAAAAGAATACAGACCATAACTATTGATTTATCAAAGTATGATAACATGGTCCAAACTTGGTCAAGTAGATAATTTTATTGATCCAAACCTTTTTATGCTGCCTCAACCCCTGCTGATCTGAAACTCCATTACATGCAACACCATTAGCAAGCTGCATTGCAGTTACAGCGTCAATCAGAAAAAGATGATTCCACACCCTCTACTTAGCAGACAGAAAAAGGATATCAAAAGAATGTTCTTTTTATCTATTGATTGTAATGTACAGTCAAAGAAAAGATTAAATAGGAAAAGACTGATGTAAACAAAACAGCAGAACAAATTTCTTCTTCTTGTTTCTTGCTTTCACCATTTCCATGAATTTAAAAGTTCAGACAACATCATAAATAATTAAGCCGGGTCAGTATGAAAGCACAATTACCTTATCATGACAGTACGGTAGAGAAGGTGGAGTTCGGAATGGGCTCTGCCTACTATCTATTCCTGAAAAAGCTCCATTATTATCCATATCCTGATCTGGTTTAACTCTTTTTACACCAACCCTATTCAGGGATACCAACGATCTATCAGAAGTATTCGGTGTCTGTGAGGGAATCCACTTCTCAACCGTTACAGCTTTAACAGGAGAAGTCTGTACATTTATCATTGATTAATCACTGACAACAATACAAACAAAAAGAAGGAAATGAAGAGAAAACTAACAAATAAACATGCCTTGTTTTGCGAGCACTGACTAATGCTTAAAGATTTAAGCCTTGAAGAGTCTGCCAACGCTCTAATAATCTCCGGCATGTGTTTTGAAACAGCTTGGAGTCTTTCATTTACCGGAGATATCCTCCATGTTACCTCATCACCTCCGTCATCTTGGCTCTGCTTAATCAACTATCACCGTATCGAAACTCCCAAAATCAAATTACACAAATAAATACCATAAAATCAGCATTGCTCAAAGTTTCACAAGTAAAACACAAGCATTTCCATCAATTGTAGCATAAAGAAATTATCTTTCAATAAGAAACAAAACAGAAATGAAAATAAAATTATTTCTGTGAAAAATTGAAGCTAAGAATTTACCATTCCAGGTGAAAACTTGAAGCGCTTTAAAGACTTGGACTTTGAAATCTCCGGCGAGGCCTCATCGTCAACATTCTCCTTATCACCACCAACTCCGGCCGCCATCAAATTCTCCGGCGGCGTGTACTTCAACATGCTATTCTTATTCCCCAATTGCGAAATCGACTGAATTTCATCATTCACCAAAGCTAAAACCGCATTGCCCGCATCAATCTGAGCAGGCTTTGGGATCTTTGGAACCGATTGTACTGGAGCAACGGTGGGAGAGACGGTGGCGGCTCGGGTTTTAGGGTTCTGAGGAGGGGAAGAAGCGGCTACCTCTTTGGGTTTCTGAGAGTTCTGGGTGTGGCGCTCAAAAAAATGTTGGATGCCGAACTTGGAGGGCTGCGGCTGAGCTTTCGAGTTGGATTTCTTAGACGACGTCGTGTTGGAAGAAATGGGTTTCTTTCTCGGAGCCATTGGAGCAATGGCGTGGTAGCTTTTCCAGTTCCTGGTCTGCTGGTTCAGTTCTCGGAGTGCGATTGGAGATTTGGGGGTTTTGGATTTCGCTTTCTGCTGATCTGTGATTTTCCCGCCAAAATGAACGTACGGCTCCAAAATGAAAAATGCAAAATTGGGTGTGGTTGGGCTTTTCGGGTGAAGATGAATAGAGACCCGGCCTCAATGGGAGCCCAAATGAATTTGTGGAGATAAATGATTAAAGATGGTCATCGGTTATGGCAAGTGATAACCGCAATTATTTATTTATAATTATTTTTTAACATACTTTTCTCCTAAACCCAAGCAAGTTTCCAATTAAAAATATCTAGACTAAGATTAAAATAAATCAAACTTTATACGATTACAAAGTTGGTGGAGCAAATACTTTGACTATGTAGAGCAACACATGCATATAAATAATAATTAAAGCAAAGCATGAACTCAAAACAAATTTGTCCCATGAAATTCAAGGCCTAGTGAGTGGTGTACCAAGACTCTTTTCATCAAAGAGAAAGAAGAAAGTTTGAGCCTTTATACCTTTGAAGCTTATCCTTGTGTTCACAAGGTTATCAACCATGTGAGGCTCTTCAATTTTCTTCCATGACCCCATGGATTTGCCTCCCTGAATCCTTGGGTCTTTGCTCCTTCCTTTCTCCTTTGCTTCTTGAGGATTTGATGAAAAGATTCTCCAAGCACCAAAGAAAAGGTGCCTCTAAGTCTCTACACCAAGATAGAGATGTGAAGCAAGATGGAAGGCCTATAAGAACTTTTGATGCTAGTAAAACTTACTCTAATGGCCAGCTGTTTAAGGGAGAAAGAGGAGATGAAGTACCTCCAAGTTTCTCTTCTTCTAACAATCCTACTGAGGGTTTAGTTATAACACATTAACACCCTTTTTGTAGCCCCTCAAAATTGAGTGATGTGAATGTAATTAAGCTCTCTCTCTCTCTCTCTCTCTCTCTCTCTCTCTCTCTCTCTCTCTCTCTCTCTCTCTCTCTCTCTCTCTCTCTCTCTCTCTCTCTCTCTCTCTCTCTCTCTCTCTCTCTCTATGGCCGGTTTTCTCTAGTCATTGGGTTTGTGTCACATTTGGTTTAAGTTGACATGCAACTTAAGCTTAATGGGCATCATGGACCAAAGCCCATTGGGCCTCAAAAAACTATTTAATTGATCTTATCCATCTCAATTATAAATCTTCATACTTATCCTTACGTGGTGTATGATCCATTAAGTTCCAATTAGCGAGGTAGTAGGCAATTATAAATCTTACTAATCAATTGTGAATTAAAACTTACTTTCAACTCTCTCTTTGATGAGATTAGTGATAGCTAATCTTCGAGGCATACACAAACTTTGAGTGACACCTAATCATATGTTATGGCTTCCCAAGCTAAATAGAAGTTGTTGGAGAACCTATTTGGTTACAACTATAATGCAATGCGGTTCTTCTCTAATTCAATACTCTTGATCAAATTGTTTGGTTGATAGTTCTATTACATGTCTACTATCCAATGTGATACTTCTCTACATGATTCTATTGAATATGATTTGGAACATGCTTCCTAAATCATATTCATATGTTTTAGCCAAAGACCCCTAAATGTATTTTACAATATTCTCCTTCCACTATGGAATGTTAGATATCTCTTGTTGTACCCTCACATGTACATGTCTTTCTAAGTAAATGAACGATTGCAACAATGCTAGGAACTTGCCCAAGGTAATGCATGGTCTTGTTACATTGTCAAATGATCAAAGAAATACCCACAGGGCAACTGTGATGTCTCAGGTCGAATGACTACTTTTCATTATTGTAACCAATGAGTTCTTACCTGACATGTATGTTTGTTGATCGTTGTTCAGTGTACCTCAACAACCTTGGGAGCACCTACGTGTTTGTCTTAGTGTCCGAACACTAATGGCCTTGAGATTAGTCATACTTCCATTTGAGTTGACTAACACATACAAGTCTTAGTGAATTGTCAATGCCCAATTGATAATCCTATGGTTAGGAACATTTTAGAAATGAACATAAGAGAAAGATCTCGTTGGTTTAAGTGTATCACTTCTAACTTATGTTGATTACACTCATTGGATTCTGTTATTGATTAAACACATACTACATTAAATAGAGATTAACAACAAACCATGTCCTTCTATTAAACTAAACAAAAGTTTAACATGATAAGTTCCAAAAGCTATTAATCAAATGAGTGACTTTGTGGGCATAATTCTACACTTAAAGCTTCCAAAAACTCAAGGTGATTCACTTGAATACTAGATAATTCAAATCTCTAAATTTAGACCACCCTACAATAAATATCCAAAACTAAACCTTCAAATTCTCTATTGGTTTGGCAATTTCAATAACAAAATCTTATGACTCATTATCACTACAAGAGACCAATAAAAGAAATGTACAAAGTGACTTAGTTTCCCAACTAATCAACAATAACCAAAATGTTAAAAAAAAAATTAAGATTGTTGCAGTCCTATTAGATTAGGAATGTGATTGTGTAAATCCTAGTATATCTTGGAATATCTCTCATATTCCTATTAGGAGTAGATTACCTATTAAATGTTGTAATCCTAAAAGGAAAGGTTTTTACCTATCCTACTACTATAAATAAAGGCACAATGAGATGAATCAAACACACCCACAATTACACATCTCTCTCTTTCTCTCTACTCTTACCGCACCCCTCTCTCTATGGCCTCCAAAATTGTGTCAGTAAATTATGCTTACAACACGTTATCAACACGCTCTTGACGCTACGCTAAAGAGAGTTTATTCTCCAATTAGGGGAGTATTACGTTTTAATCATTCTTTTTATGATTAATTTATTATTTTATTGAATTGATCTACATGCTATTGATTCAAATTAATTTTCCTGTGTTGAACATGATACAACGCATTGGAGATGCAATTCCGGCTTTCCGAGAAGGATCTTCTACAAATTCAAAGGCTTTTATTGTTTTCTGCAAATCAAGTACACTTAAAATAAAGTAAGATATTTGAAACGACCTTGAAGCATGAAAACATTCCCCATTATGCATGAACCCCCCTATGTTTATATTTTCCTTCCGATATATATATATATATATATTGTGTATGTTCATATATTTGTCAATATATATTTGTTCATGCAATACGCAATACGCAATATATATATTTGTTAGAAGCAAATCCAGTGTTTGTAAAACCCTACCCATGTCGAAAAGAAAACAAAAATTGGGTCACTGATGCATAGGCTTCACTCCCACTGACCGGCAGTCAGGTTGAGCTGCTTTACAGCCATGTTCCCTTCGGCCCAACATGCATCAAGTCTGCAGCTTGACCCGCACAAGACTAGGCTGTCTTTTCCTAATAGCCCACATGGGCTTCTATTTGTTTTGGCCCGCGTTGCAGCAGCAAGTATGTTGATTGTAATTTTTTTTTTCTTTTCTCGGCCCATCTTTGCTGCACATCTGCAGCCTGCATACAAATTGGGCTGCTCCTTGCAGCCATGACCCGTGCCTCTCTTTCGGCCCAAAGCCAGCAGCAGCTGCTACTGGGCTCCCTTGCATATAGCTTTGTGGCCTTCACCCTATGGGCTGCATACTGCAGCTGAACCTACACGGCACACAGCCCAATTTTTTTGGACTATGGTTTTTGACCCAATGCTATCATTTACCATTCTAAATAATTTTAACCCACATGTTATTATTATTTTTGCATTTACAATCGACCCTGTATGGCCCGATTTATTGAATTAATTAAAAGTGACCTGTAGTCCATTAATTTGATAATGAATCCAAAATTATTGACCTGAAGATCACTTTTGGACATTAACGATTCAATAATTTATTTCTTTTCTTTGAACCGTTGACTCACTTTCATAGTCTCAAAGCACTCACACCTGAGTTCCCGAAGAACCTCAAATCCACTACACTTAGTTGTATATTACATTTTGTGTTCTTACAGGAACCTCTCTTTTATGAACTAAACGTTCATAAACTAAATTGAACCTGTAGTTTCAAATTTAGTGCCTTTGAAACCCGGAGTTTTCATAAAACAATACGCCCATGAAAACCCGACCTTTTTTTCATGAAAACCATGTCTTAGAACTTGAATGTTCTAACTTTGATGCTTAAGGATGATTCATTCCCATAGCACCAATCACAATCTTGTTCCTTCCAACTCAGTGGATTGTTGAACCGTCGCAAGTTTGATTTTCCTAATTTGGACGTTTCTAATAGAAACCACTTTATGTGGGGTACAAGACGTGAATCTCCACTTAACTATCAAGAAGCTGAGAAACCATTGAAGCTAACAATGCCATGAATAGCTGAATAAGCCTCCGCCATGATCTTCATTAGAAGACTTATGCCCAAATTATTACAAACAGAAGTACCTCCTAAACGAGGATTCCATGGCTCTTTGGCTCGCTCCTATGAACTGTCTAATCATTGCCTGAAGCACTCCATGATTACGTCCATGAATGAGTACAATTATGAAGTTTATAAATCCGATTGAATTTTGACTGGAGAATACTTTTCTCGTCTTTCCATGTTTCTAACTCGCCCCTGAAGCATCAGTGTAGAAAGGAGAAGTTTACCAAATTCTCGGATCTGATTACTACCACAAATATATGGTAGAATCAGAGCCTGCCAAGGTGTGGCATCATGCCTGAAGTATGATCCTTGGCATCTAAGACCTAAAACTTCAAGAATAAGAGATAGTATTCCCAAACCTTAACCCTGTTGAATCTACTTCCGTCTTGATGGAATAGATCATTGGTTATGCACTTGTTCATGCCCTTACCAATGTTGTTAAGGAGTACCATTCTAGTAGTCAATATGTGAGACTAATTTTGCTCCACCAAACATCGTTGGAAGAGTAGAATTTTGACATAGATGGCCTTGTTGGCCGAATCCCCTTAAACCATTTACTTTGTGAACATTTTTCCATGTTCTTGGATTCAAGTTTGGTGTATGTTTTATTTATGGATAATCTTATTGATATTGTCCTTGAATATGAGTTAATTGAATCATGTTTCTTAATACATGTGACCGATTCAATGAAACACGTGATTAGGTAGGAATGTGGGAAAGTTTAGGTTTTGGTTTCTGCCTAGGGCTATGCAATCTTACACATCTATGTTGGTCTGCCTTGAGGCCCATTGCCACCTAACCTATATGACGTTACAGTTGGTTATTGGGTACGAACCTAAAGATTTTCGTATTTATGCATTTGAGTGTGCATTTCATGTGCCAAGTTGCGCCGCCGTAACGTACCAATATGGGTCCTCAAAGAAGGATGTGTATCTTGTGTCGATCATGATTCTCCTTCACAATAGCTCTCTTCAAGCCCTTGCATGCGATCTTTTTACCGCTAATTTGCGAGTTGTCACTTTAATGAGACAATCTTCCAGCCGTTAGAGGGAGATAAGAATGTCAATGTTCCTAGAGAACGGCGCGAATTTGCGTGGACGTTGCCCACTATGTCTCATCTCGATCCCCTTAACGCACAACTATGATAAGCAAGTGCGATGAATTCTAGATTTCAGAGTGTTGCTCCAGACGCATTCCTCTGATCTAGCTAAAGTGACGAGATCATATACCAGCTGCAAACATGCCTACAAGGATAAACGTACTCAACGAACGTCGAGTCAACATCCCTAGAGGGTGTGCTGCCCCTGTTGGACGGTTCGGTACACCGGCGGATAGCCAATTAATCTGTCTTGGCCTGAAGCACGACAGATCACTCGGTTCGTAAGATTCACTTCCCTGGAAGAGGAAGACACAGCACAACAATGAATCTAAACTCGATCGCTGTCTCAAATCATTTCCATATCATGAGATTAATCCGAATTACTCTTGAGACTTGAAGTTCTTAGTCCAGTATACTAGTTTGGGTGAACTAAATGGAATTGAAATGAGATTACCATCGATGATGTTTTCACTTATATGGTAGCTACCGACATAAATGAAAAGTGACGATATCGAACCGTGTTCCGTTGATTAAGTGACAACGTAGAACTGATTGAACAACCGAAATTACAATCCAGGTCAAATTCCTTACCAAAGTGTGTTTTGGACCTGTTGTTCCTACACTACCCAAGGTAACCCTGTTGTGTTATAAGTGGGAAATGATGCATTATGAGATGAATGAAATAGTGCGATATGATGCATGCCTTACGACGCAAGGTTTCTCTCAAACGTCATGTGATTGATAGCAGCATTATGAAATGTGGTTAGTATTTTCTCCATGGGGATATAGATATGGAGATTTACATGTACGTTCCCGAAGAATTACATGGACTGGTTTAAATGGTTCCAAACCACTGATCACCCTCTTGAGGCGTTCATTTATGGATTGAAAAATCCGACGGATGTGGTATAACCATCTATGTGATTATTTGATCAGTCAGGGATATGATTTATGCCCTTGCGTGTTAAACTATGAAGTCTTATTCCAAATTGCTAGAGTTACAGTTTATGTCGTTGACACGAATCTCACTAAGACTCCGAAGAGCTTAAGAAAACTGCCTCGCACCTGAAGATGGAATTTGAGATGAAGGATCTTGGGAAAACTTGTTTATGCCTTGACCTGAAGTTAAAGCATTGTTCTGACGGTATTTTGGTCTACCAATCAAACTACACCCCGAATGTGTCATCTTTGAGTATACCTTTGATCGTCCATACGTTATATACAAATAAGACCCTTGAAGAGGTTATGGAATCCAAAATTCCATATCTGAGTTCAACTTTGCGCTTTGTTGTACTTAGCTCATTGTATATAGACAGGACATCTCCTTCGCTGTTGATCTATTGGTAAAGATGCAGCACCGCGCCTACACGCAACCACTGAATTGGTATTAAAACGTACCCTAAAGGTACCACTAGGGCAAATCCCAACGCATCTCGAGGGGATCCAACCCCCTTGATCCTCGAAATGATGCTTGCCTTGTTGTTATGCTGACGTTGGTTACTTATCAGACCCGCACAAGGTAAAATCCCCAAATGGTTATGTCTTTACCGTTACGGATATCGCAATATCTTGGAGGTCCACGATATGACCTTAGTTGCGAAATCTTCGAAATGTTCTAAGACTCACCTCACTTCACTACGCCACTCGTGAGACATGGTTAGGAGTTCTTGTTGAGTATATTTTGAAGTACTTGTTATGTTTTCATCCATCGTTGAGTCCCAGCGACGATCCATGAAGACTATGCCGCATGTATCAACCCGACCAAGCCATGATACATCAACGAAGTCAACACCAAGACATATTGCGTCTACATCTACATCAGCAAAGCATCAAGAGATTGAAGTCATGCAAGCCGATCCCAGACAACCTTGCTGACCTCTACATGACGTCATTGCCGAAGTCAACCTTCCAGAAGCTTGTTCGAGGAATTGGTATGCCTAACTATCATATGCAATGCTTGTAGTTCTCATTTTGGAAGTTATGTCAAACTCAAGGGGAGTATCCAGAAGTATACTCACTTGATCTTAATGTACTCTTTTTCCCTACGATTAGGAGCATTTTTCCCACTGGGTTTTTGCTACCTAACTTGTCACATCCCGGCCCGGGGTCGACCACTTCCCGGGCCCGCTCCACCACCGTAGCACGATATTGTCCGCTTTGGGCCCCGACTACGCCCTCACGGTTTTGTTTTTGGGAACTCACACGAGAACTTCCCAGTGGGTCACCCATCATGGGAGTGCTCTCGCGCGCTACTCGCTTAACTTCGGAGTTCCAACGGAACCCGAAGCCAGTGAGCTCCCAAAAGGCCTCGTGCTAAGTAGGGATGGGAATATACATATAAGGATCACTCCCCTGGGCGATGTGGGATCTCACATAACTAGGTTTTAACGAAGCACCTATCTTGGCTGATCATACCCTTGTGAGCTTTTCTACTTGCGTCTAAAAGACGTATAGTTTTGACTTAATGCAACTTCTCACTTTTCTCCTTAGACTATGGAGTTTTCCCTTACCTTGGGTTTACCATAGTGAGGTTTTGTGAGTTTTACCTTTTTATGCATTCTTCCATTGATTTGAGACTCGTATTTGCCCATTGTGTCGACGACTTCATCAACTATACTTACTTCATCACTGAAGACCTGATGCGCCATTTACTTGAGTATTTACACACTCAAGGGAGAGTGTTGCAGTCCTATTAGATTAGGAATGTGATTGTGTAAATCCTAGTATATCTTGGAATATCTCTTATACTCCTATTAGGAGTAGATTACCTATTAAATGTTGTAATCCTAAAAGGAAAGGTTTTCACCTATCCTACTACTATAAATAAAGGCACAATGGGATGAATCAAACACACCCATAATTACACATCTCTCTCTTTCTCTCTACTCTTGCCGCACCCATCTCTCTATGGCCTCTATAATTGTTCTG
Organism: Cotoneaster glaucophyllus; assembly: GCA_036320875.1. Classification (NCBI taxonomy): domain Eukaryota; kingdom Viridiplantae; phylum Streptophyta; class Magnoliopsida; order Rosales; family Rosaceae; genus Cotoneaster; species Cotoneaster glaucophyllus. Next base: position 8,336,245 of record CM070070.1, read on the forward strand.
TAAATTATGCCTACAACAAAGATTTATTTAACAGGAAATCTTTAACACGAGTAGAAGAGTTTGAATATGAAAATGGTACAAGGCAGAATATCTTGCAACTAAAAAAAATTATAGACTACTCAGACGAGCTGGTCAACAAGTTATAAGTTTGTTACGGATAGAAAACACAGTTGCAAGATATAAACTGAAATACTAGAAATCTCAATTAGTCAAACTCTACCCAGTTCAATTTTAACAACATGTATTCACGCACAAAAACTTATTCACTTATCATATCACGTAATAATAGCGAGTAGCATGAACAATAATATAAGCAGGCAAGTTGATCGAAATACACAAAACAATTTTTTGCTCAGAAAAACCCTAGCTAGGTTAAAAAAACCAGGGACTCTAGAGAGTCCAATCCACTAGTGAAAATAAGGTTCATATGAGGATAACACAAGAAGTTCAATATCTAAACCTATTATATGGAGCTGCTTCTAAGATTTTTGTTGGAGAGGAAAAACAGAAACATTCTTTGAAAATAACATTCCAAACGTAGGCCAAAAAACACCTACAACACCTTTTAAAACAAGATCTTTCCTTTTGGATTAGCTGAAGTACAAAACACAAGGACACTTGTCAAGTGCAAATACAATCTGAAAAGAACAATGGTGAAAAAAATCACTTTAGGATAAAAGGTGTCAAACCAACTCATGTGTGTTTTACTAGTCATAATGCATAAGAAATTTAAACGTGAAATACATATGCATGAAATAACTTGACTTCAGTTGAACCACATCCATTTACACTTGGATCTTTAACATCTCAAACTTCAATACTAATACTAAGTATATAAAGTCTAATCTAATGAAAATTGATCTAAAATGCCTGTGTAATAAAATATTACAAGTTTAACAAGAAAAGGCAAGCTCACTTCGTAATATATTTCACCGATTCGAACTATCTATAGTTTAATACATCATTCATAGATTATCCTTGCAAAAATTTAGACAAATCCAAAACCACTAAGATATTAATTTGAAGTGAAAGAATTGGAAAATGAGTTTCGGATTGGGTGATTTTTGAGGTAAACCATAAAAGATAGACGGTTAGATCGTTGAAATATATTACGGAGTAAGCCCCACAAAAACGTATATATACATATAAGGTTAGGATACGGGGACACACGTTTTTGACAAACACTTTGACTCACGTTTTTGTAAAGCACAATTTGTAATGTATTTTAACGATCCACCCGTCTATGTTTTCCAAAGCCATGCATAGATTGTTGGGTTAAATTTAGTGTTTCTTTGTAAAACTATATTCGTCCATTTTCTTTACCATGAATGAATGTCTTAATGATTTTGGATTTGCCTAATATTATTATTATTTTTTATTATTTTTTTTTGCAAAAATGATCTATGAATGATGAACTAAAATATAAATGGTTCAAATTGTTGAATTACATTACATAGTGGACCCTCCAAAATAGATGTCAAAATGTGTCCCCGAATCCTATCCCTGTATATATACATGAATTTTTACAGTAAGCATGCCTCGCATCTGACTCTACAAATAGTCTCGAGCACACATGAGAGCCTCTACTGTGCTTGAATGAACCTAACTACGATGTGAATTGATAATCTTATACTAATGCTAAATGCAGACTCTGAAGCCAATGTGGATGCAGGACTAGTCAAAATGTCTCGCACTATCTAATGTAAAATTGGATATTCAATCCCATTTGTCATTCATCCCGACAAAATATCAAAATTTTGAGCCCTAAGCAAGATTTTCTCCCCCAAATACAAGTCTAAGTCGGGTTGTTTGTTATCGATGGTGGAATCCATTACAAACTGGTCATAAGATGTCAACAGGTCACTAACTCTGAAATCATACATGAGTTTGGAGGAAGGAAAAGAGGATGCATGAAACACCACATGTCTTTAAAACACACTTTATCACAGGGTCTAACATATGTAGCCATTATGTTGTGCACTATAAACCAAGAAAACACAAGATGTACTCTTTGGCTCCAATTTATTTTGTCATATGTTTGTACCATACTTTATCAATCCCAAAATTACCACCGGTCACCTTCATACCTTCAAGGACCTACTGAAGAGTTCATGCTGTGGCACCCCGCCGAAGCATAAGAGTTTCCCTCCACCCAAGAGGCCAATCACAATACAACACGTGTCAACGTCAAAATAAAGTTCCTAAGGTTCCCCATCGACTGCGAACGGAAGCTAGAGACTCTTCTCAACTATAAAAGAAGACCATTCTCCAACAATTAATAACGAATATCATTATTGTACGCGTCATTAGAACTCACTAATGATGATTATGCTTGAACCTATGTATTGTGTAAAGTGTAAACCCTTCACTATTAATGAGAACTCCTCTACCCCGTGGACGTAGTCAAACATAAGGTGAACCACGTACATTTTGTGTTTGCTTCCCTACCTCTATCTCTTTACATATACCTTACTAGGTGACCAGAGCAATCGAGTGAAGGTCACAAACTCGACACTTTATGTTGTTCCAAAGTCTCACTGATTTTGTGTATCAACATCATAGATTGTTGTCAAGGAAAATATTTACATCCAAACACCTTCATGCATGAGTATGATGGTGGAGTGGAAAAGAGAATCTGGACTCAACATCTTACCTATTAGGATATTGAATCATATGCTTCATTGACCTAAACTTAATCGGGATGAACAGCAGGAGGTGGGAGGAGCTGGGGTGGTGGTCTGAAATGAAAAGGGGATTTTGTGGCTGCTATGTTGAAGAAACATATGGGAGTCTCCCCAACGCTGCTGACTGAGGCACTGACGGCCAGAGATGCGGCCTGTTTGTGCAGGACTTGCAGGTTGCGAAGGTGGAAATGGAGGGAGACACTGTTGGTGTTGGCCGCCTTGCAAAAGGACGGGGAGTGATGCACATATGAATGTTTATCGCAGTCTCCGAACAAAATTGAGTAGGCTTTTCATTAGAGTGCATTGAACGATATTATGTAGAGGACATTACTTGATTTGTTAACAATATAGCCAATTCACAAGTGCACACACGCTAACACATGACACTAGTACCACAGAAACGCCAATTAACAGATACGCTAATCCTATCTCGCGCTGAAGACTGGTTCTGCATCAGCAGTTGGTTGTGTTCTTCTAGTGTATTTGAGAAGCAAACCTTCCGCAGAAAGGCCCGGCACATTCAAGTCCCTAAGAAGTAGATTCAGACAAGGAAAATGTAAATTACTTTTTATCAAAGTCTCAAAAACAGGAATACACCGGAAAAAGAAAAAGGATGATCACAAGAAATACAAACCAACCTGATAAAGGGCTGTAGATCCTTCCACTCCCATTTTGCACGCTCCTTAAAAAGGATGGAGAATCGTTCTGCAGGATTGTAGGGTAGAGATGAAACACTGAAGGCTCGAATCCATGTATCAGCTCCAAGCTTCTCTATCAAAACTTCACCTTCCAATATGTCAAAACTGGCTGCCATCCCTTCAGGAACCTTACGAACCCATTCCTCCATGAACTTCTTCATCTTCCTCTTCCCATCTCTCAAGATTTCTCTTGCAAAATGCACACATACCTTTCTCTCGTCCAACTTCCACATACGACTTGTAATCGCACCTTCAGTCACCTTATTACCAAAAATATGCAAGCAGTGGTCTGCAAGTTCGCGAGGAAAGCCATCTGATTCCAACATATTAACAACATCATCTTGATTAAGCAAAGACAAGGACCAATCATTCAACACTGAATTGTGCAAAAGCATCCTTAGAATTGTGCCCATGTACTTCTCATCCACAATTCTCCAATATCCATTTATCTCCACTGCTGAAAGAGCCCGCAATCCAATCCTTAATTCGTAATTGCTGGCTTGAACCTTCTCGATGAGATCATCCCATCTATACAGTCCAGCATTCGTTCTCCCCATCTCCCCTAAATCCACCATTTCTATGTCCTCATCAGATTGGTAAGGATTCTGGGAAAGTAGCAATTTTAGCTTGTCAAGTCGGGGAGCAACTTCAACAAGCTCCATGTTACCAGTTGCAATCTTAATGACGGAAGCAACAGATTGTGGGTCATGATAGTTCTCATTGGAACACTTTGGGCTTTCAAAAGTATTATATTGACCTGATGGGGGTGTGAGAAAAACAGAATTTGAAGTTCCAACGGACTTCATTGCATAAGTTTTTGACTCCGTGCAGAGGACTGCATCTTCATCAGGTTGTCCTCTAACAGTTACTCTAGAGAAATGAAGAAGAGAAGAAAAGAAGTCACAAATAAGTAACAATAAATAACACTCTACTGACCCAAGAACAAAGGCTCCAGAAAGTAGTTTAATTTATCCCTCACCTTTGGTGGAGGACATCAGGGAGAAGTTTCTGATCAACCTCGAGGAGGATCAGATCATCGTGAGGACCAAAGAGCGGGTGATATGTAATAGGAATTGATGAGTTGGGTTGGAGACTTAGTACTGCTTCTGCACCTGTGCAGCCTGGAGATGGTGGATCCATATTTTTCTCCATACACACAAAGAGAGACAGATGTAAAGAAAAAAAATGGGACTACTGCATGAGAGTCCCAACTTCCACTAGAAAGTATCAATAGTTGAAAGCCAAGATGATGAATAACCCTCGTCGTTTACAGTCAATTGTCGCCTTCCGGACTGAGTTGCCTAAAGTTTAGCTGAAAGAAAATGTCTTAGATTCCGTATTCAACAGTGTCAGGTTCAAAAATACGAGCAAAGAAGCTACTGAAACCACTGTAGTTAAGTATAGCAACTCTTTAGGTGCCCTCACTAAATACACTAAAAAAATTCTGTTCTTTCTACAGCAATCAAATTTGTCAATGTTATGGAATTGTGACAATTAATTATGCAATCTAAACTTGCCAATTAATTAAGAATCGCAGATTAGGCAAGGCAAATTTATCACGATCAGTCAATTCCGATAACGGGAGTAAACCCCCTTGAAATTGTTTACAAATAAACACCAGAAAAACCACAATTATGCTTCTGGCTACATTCTACAAACCAATAACAATCACGGTTCTAATATCCCTAAAACCCAAAAGGTAAATTCCGATTCTTTTTCCGTTATCTCGTTTTCCTACATTTTCTGAGCAACCAAACATTGCCTGACGGCATTCCAAAAATTACACACAAAAAAACCAATTTGACATTTCTCAAGTTGCAAATTTTCATCTTGCACAATCCCCATTTATCCAAACGAGAAATCAGATGAACTTTCTAGCGAAAATGACAAAACAGAGAGAGAGAGACTTACATGCTAGGGTAGAAACGATGAAAATCCAGGGTTTTTGCAGGGTAAACGACGCCGTACCCTGGTTCTCCGACTCGCTAGGGTTTTGAAGTGCCAGGAGCGTGAGGAAGGTGTACAGAAGTTTACGGCGCGCTTAGATTTCCTATTTCATTTTCTTACCCGCCAAAAGATGCAACGAAACGACAGCGTTTTCAGGTGCCCCAACAGAAATATGGATAACCAGGCTGGGCTTGGCCCGGTACACTCCTCTTGATCCATCCTCCTATATTTCTTGTTTTATTTTTCTTTACCTTGTTAATATTTCATTGCTTTACTTAGTTAATTTGTTTCTATTGTCGTTGGAATTGAATATAGCTGGAAAATTTATAGATTGTAGTAGTTCGCTGACCTCTCTAACTAACATACGATACAATTTCACTTCAAGGCACGGCCAAAGTCAATTCTACCATGTTTCAATAGTAATTAATATGGTGAAGTGCTGATTTTGTTTCTAAATTATCACCTCAGTGAAAATTAGATCCCTGAATTATTTTTTTGGTAAAATAAGTCCTTAAATTCATTAAAAATTGCTAATTTCATCCCTACTATTATATTCAAATTTTTGTCAACTTAAGTCACTTGACACAGTTTAGAGTGAAATACCGTCATTTTCTCGTCTATAAGCCATTAACATTTTATATAGGTTGCAAATCTAACGTCTAATTTACCCTCCAAAGTTAACTCCATACACTATTTTTTTATGAAAATTACCATCTAAAGTTAATTCTATACACTATTTTTTTTATGAAAAATTACTAATCTACCCTCCAATGTGTATCACATGTAAGTAATATGACTTAAATTGACGAAAAATTGAATATAGTAGCTTCGAATATAATATTAGGGATGTAATTGGTAGATTTTTATAATTCAAGGACTAGTTTTTCTGAAATAATAGTTTAGGGACTTAATTTTCACTCAGGTGATAATTTAGCGACTAAATTGGCAGGTCACCCGTAATTAGTATATTGTTCTATGAAGCTAAGGTCTAAAATATGGAAGAAAACAAGTGATTCTGCGAATCTACCTCCCTTCCGATTTTAAGTAAAGGCTTTTCTTCCATCATAAATTAATGGATAAGGAGAAAGACATGAATAAACGGATGATTCACCAACGTCAAGAATCGAACTTAAGACGTGCAGTATGAAATACGGGCCTGAAATTCATCCCCAACCACTAAGCAACCTTGGTGGTGGTTGATCAAATGCAATGGTTAGGTAAAGCTTAAAATTTAAACCAATCATTGGGCTTTAATAAGCCATAGAGAGAGAAAAAAAAATTGGTCCAGATTCCCCTGACAGTTTAAGCTTGGTTTAAATCTTTGGGTCTACCCTGTGCGTATACGTGCTAAAGAAACTGACACACTCGACCCACTAGCGCGCCTCACTCACCACACATAACAAAGATGTAGCAGTTTGGTCCCAGTGCTAACAACTTTTTCGTTCACTTATTTTGAGCCCAACGACTCTTTCTTTGATCAAATGGTTGGCATGAATAGACTTTTGGTTGATCCAAAATTAAATTCAACGGCTAACAAAATTGAAAGTATTTTAACTCAATTTTAACCCAAAAAACCCTATGAATACTTGTGTATTTGTTCCCCACAAAATTCTCTTTCTTCATACAATTCTTTCATTTTGTCTTTCTACCCACTTCCAAAACTATTTCATATCATGTGGTGCATATGTGTATGAACTTGTCTTTAAGACTGGAGTAGGTTGTGTGATTAAATTAGGATAAAATCATTCTTTAACAATCTGGGACTTCAAAAGCCATAACCATTTGATAAAAAAGTTGTTTCTAGATTATGACTTAATATTCTCTTGCTTAAATTTTAAGCTTTAACCCACACCATTGCACATGGTCTAAGGAGATGTAACTTTACATTTATAAGCTACCGTCATTTGGCTAAGTAATGCATCCCTTAGAGCACCTCCAATGAAGTTGTCAAAAAATAAATATCAAATGTTAATTTGATGGCTGACGTGGTAATGTCAGATTTTATTTTTTTCCAACTGATATATTTCTTTGTTATAAATAATATTTGTAGAACTTGTTTTAAGAAGAAATCCATTAAAATAAATTTTCAAGATCTATAATTGGTGCATTAATAAGATCCACACAATAAAATAATTAAAAATTATTTGACATCACTTTTTCTCATATATCAAATTTGACATATGAAAACTCATATATCAATCCACATATGATTGACATATAAGTTGGAGCTTGCTCTTACCTTCGAATTTGATTACATGACATTCCACTTAGGATTTGACATCTCATTTGGAGATGGTCTTAAATGCCTTTTTTCAATTCTAATACATAATTTAGTTGCATTTGAAACAATACAACTATTAAATACAGCTAATCCAACAAAAGTTAGAACTGACACATCTTTTATCTGAACAAATAAATTATTATAAATTTGCCAAGCTTCAATTTCAAGATACGTCCATGATCGACATGTGACGTCACCATATATTTGTTCATCTTTCATGCCTCCCCTCCGAGACATGACCAAAACATAAATCAAACAACGCAGTAACTTTCCTTTTCATATCATGCATGCATCTAACCTCTATGTTAGACTTCCCTAAAACGGGATCAAACCATTCATAGTTCACCCTTCATTAGACTCCAACATTTATCATAGTATGTTCTAACAGAAAAGCATAGAATTCCCTAATCACTCAATGGGACTTGACGAGCATGATTTGTTAGATTCCCTACTACATAAAGCAACCATTTCACGACCAGGATTGTCATTTCGTCATTAACACATATCACAATGCTTTCCAACACAGATTCACAATCATAGCAATTAATCGATTCAATGACTCAAGATGGATAATTTAACTACGTTAATTAATCAATAAAATCAAGTATCAATTCAAGAAGTTTTACAAAGCAAACCTGTATTTTCGTTACCTGGAGTCCAAGGAATAACTGTGACAGACCGTCATCCTCGAATTTATGAAAGTACGAAACTACCCTTGAGCGTTGGGTTATATTTTATTTGGACTAAGTTTAAAGGCCCAAAAGTTTGGGTCTTGGACCATTGGCATTGTTTCCTAGTTAGTGGGAACCCTTTTGTGTAAGTGTGAGAAGGTTAGGGTTTAGTTAGTTAGCTTAGTTTAGTTTTGGACCAATTAGAAACTAGATTTTTGAGTTTGGGTTGTGTTGACTGAAAGTGTAAGGACCACACACTCACACACCCATCAGAAACTCTCTATCCTCTCTCACTCTTGGACACACTCTCTCCCTCTCTCTGAAAGTGTACGGACCACACCCAAACCAACCCAAAACCTTGCAGATCGAACCTGGAGAGGCCATATTCGTGATTCTTGAAGGTCCACGAGCGCAACCATGTCATTTTTGGTCGTGAAACCATAGAAAAACCCTAGAATCTGAGAGGTCCGTCAAGGTACAGTACCACCGAGATGATTGTCAAGGTTTCAAACCATTTCAAGGCTCCTAAATGTATTCTCTCTTCCACCTAAGTGTTTTGGATGAGTTTTGATTAAGTTTGAACGTAAGAACACCCTGAAAACCGAACCTCCGAAGGTGGCACTGTTCACCAACTTTTTAATGGAAGTTTTTCTTTGAATTTCAAGCTCACAGTGAGTTTAAGGACCTTCTCACGATGCTCGGAGTGCATCGTTGGTGAAATTTGGACGTCGGGAAGCCCAGATACGAGGAGTTGTAGAGGTCACCGGATTTTCGAGCTTGCTCTTACGTGATTTTGTAGAATTTGAAGCTTCAAATAGGTATAACGTGATTCTTTGGACCCTAAGCTTCATTTTGGTGGTAATTTCGTAGAAAATGGTTGAAAAACGAGTGAGAATAGTGAGTTTAAAGTTTTTCCCAGTTTCCGGCGACGACGACGGTCGCCGGAGTTCAGAGGAAGAAGACGAAGAATATTCCGTCAAAACTGACGGAATATTCTAACGACGTTAGTTAAGTTAAACGGAATATTCCGTATTTTAACGGAATATTCCTGACGGCGTTAGTTGACACCGTCAGTGTGCCAGGCACGTGCCAGCGCGTGGGTAACGCGTCTGGCCGTGCCTTGGCCGGCGCGTGGAGGCGCGTGAGACCTCGAAAAATTATTCTAAAAATATGGGGATGTTCCTGAGGTTGTGTAGATCATTTTGGTATATTCACACACCTCAATTGAGCAATGTATGAGAAGTTATTCCTTAGTTTCGTTTATGTGCTTTAAAATAACGTATTTATAGTTGTTTCTCACATAGGCGAGACCTATCCCGAGGACGAGTGTAGCCCGGCTAGGCACGGAGGCTACGATCCATCTACTTACCAGTGAGTGGGCTTTTGTTTTCCGTATATACCTATATACTAAGTATTTTTCCCAGAATATGCATTTTAAATGTTTTTATCAAATAATTGCCATGCCAATATATTGTCATTATTGAATATGCATTATGATTGTATATGCATGATTGTTGGTGCTGCGGCCCTCAAGTAAGTTCCAGGTAAGATTATGTGTTGTTAATAAGAAGTTGAATTATGAACAGTATGATGAGATGCATAGAGAGCTCATTAACCTGCACCCCGGTGTTAGTGCTCCCGCCCAGAGTTAGGGGCATAGTCTTTCACGTGATGTTCACCTCCCGCACCACACGCTCATCTTGGATCCAAGTTAGGTGCACGGTCCTGTCATATAGACCACTTTCAGTGGGTTTGACTCGTAGGTGACCCGCGATCATTCGCACAGTCTTCACGTGATTGTAGTACAAGAGCGTATTGTTTTACACCCAGTCCTGTCGTATAGACCACTATAGGTGGGTTCGACTCGTGTGCAGACATGATTTATGAGCTAGAGTTCAGCTAACGAGCTATTGCAGTTATTATTGCATTTGGATTACTTACCTGATGATTTAGTTGGCATGGCATGGCATATTTATGATTTGTTCACATATATTGTCGATGATGATTTTCAGATGAGGTTTAGTATATGTATATACTATTTTCTGGGAAAGTATACAGGTTTTACGGCGAGGGGATATAATTGTTGTTTATGAAATGATTTTCGAAAAGCTTTGTTTTTGCCCACTCACGCTTTTTTTTTTGCGCCCCTCCAGGTATTAGGTAGCTTTGTTGGTGGCTCATGAGGACATAATGGAGATTCTGACAGACCATCACCTATGTAGGACCACCTTCGGGTGTTATTTAATTAAGTACTTCTTATGCTTGACTGCACCTAGATTATTCACGCTCTGATTGTGTATTCACACTTATTTCCATTCTAGCACTCCTTGAATTTTGGTTTTTATTCATTCGTAATCTTTCTATAATATTGCTTCCGCACTGTGCACATGGCTACGTCACCTTCATGTGACGGCCAGCATGCCTCGATCTCGATCGGGCGTGTCAATAACATTATAACCCACAGTTACAAACACAAATGTCTACCGTGAGTAAGTTATATTCACTAGAATCTAGGGTTCGAGGCTAACTCAATGGAACCGACCAAGAGCTGGGATACCAGACCACTCAACGGAACCCAACTAGAAAGCGATCGCCCATCACAGATTTACCAAACACTCCATACAATCCTAGGTAGGCAGTGATCAACTATCGTGCATATACTGAGCATGATCACCTAATCCAATATAGAAGATCCATACGTTGGATTTTCGATCCATAAATTCTTAATATCCTCAAATATTACGTATAACTACATACTATAATTTTGTCACAATCCAACGGTCGGATTTCAGTCTACCATAAAGGTTAAGTGATGGTCATTTATGAAATTGTGCTACAACGATTGGATGTCCGTCTACCACAAAGGTTAAGTGATGGTCATTCATGAAATTGCCCGTAGAAAATTCGAGTTTCTCACGACTTCGAGCCGCCTTGTGCAACGGCCAAATGAAGTGAAACTTGGGTGGGTCATATTTATGGCACCAAGAGTAGTGGAACAGTGGTAGTGGCGACAGTGCTCGTTGTCTAGTTCAAATCTGACGAATGGGTAAATTGGACTCTGGCAAAAAGATGAGCGGTATTAGGCCCATGGGTACTGGCAAGGACATGTTACGAGGGTGTGTTTAAAGGTGTAGCATGTAGAACACCATGAATGGCCTACAAGGCCAACAATAGCAAGACTGGTTGCCCCAGGCCAAGTAGGCAGCTACAAGACCTGAAATGCATGTGATGTTTCTCGTGTTTGTGTCATTTTCGTGACATACCCGATATCTTAACTGGTCGTGTCGTGTAATACTCGTTAAAATGAACGAATAATATGACCCGATCAGAACTCGATCCGTTAATACTAACGGATAATATGACCCGACCAGTTAATATTAACAAGTAATATGACCTGACCCATTACCTATTACCCATTAAAGAATATATATTTTAAACAATAAATAATCAAATAAAACACGTGATACTAAAAAGTGAAAACGTAAGTGAGATCAATGAATTCAACGGTGAGGATTTAATCTCACATAAGTGAGATTAAATTGTATAGCTTTTGTTATAGTAAGGTTTTTTATAATAGTTTTTTAATCCATGTAAATGACACACCCCGACCAAGATCGAGGCATGCTGGCCATCACGTGAGGTGATGTAGCCATGTGCACAGTGAGGAAGCATTAAGGTAATGAGACATACGAATAATCAAAAACCGAATTCAAGGAGTGTTAACACATATTCAGAGCATAAAGTCTAGGTGCAGTCTAACATAAAGAGTATTTATACAAAACACCCCAACGGGGATCCTACATGAGTGAAGGTCTGTCAAAATCACTGCTGCTGCCTCGGGTGCTACCAAATATGCTAGCTAATACCTGGAGGGGCGCAAAACAAAAGCGTGAGTGGGCAAAAACAAAGTCTTTTCGAAAATCATTTCAAAACAATCTTTATAACCCCTGGCCGTAAAACCTTTATACTTTCCCAGAAAAATAGTATATAAACATATACTTATCTCATCTAAAAATCATCATCAAAATATATGCCAACGAATCAAATATATATCATGCCATGCCACTAATTCATCAGGTAAGTGCATCAGGTGAAATAAACTCATCACATATCATAACATGTCCCCCGTGTGATCAGCACGGCTGGAACTATAGCTCATAATCAATCTCAACATATCTTATCATAATGTATATCCTGCACACAAGTCGAACCCACTCAAGGTGGTCTATACGACAAGACTGGGTGTAATATAGTACGCTCTAGTGCTACAATCACATGAAGACTGTACGAATGATCGCGGGTCACCTACGAGTCGAACCCACTCAAGGTGGTCTATACGACAGGACTATGCACCTAACTTGGATCCAAGATGAGCGTATGGTGCGGGAGGTGAACATCACGTGAAAGACTGGCCCCTAACTCTAGGCGGGAGCACTAACACCGGGGTGCAGGTTTATGAGCTTTCGATGCATCTCAACAATCTCGTCATACTTTTCTTAACTCAACTTGTATTTAAACACACAGAGTCTTACCTGAACTTACCTGAGCGTCCTCAGCACCAACAATCATGCGCATACAATTCATAATGCAATCACATCTCATAATGCATAACCATTTCATGATGCATACCATTTCACGATGCATAAATCGATGTATAAATGTGTTGGCATGGCATTTCTTTTATAAAAGCATTTTAAATACACTTTCTGGGAAAAACACATAGTATATAGGTATATACGGAAAACAAAAGCCCACTCACTGGTAAGTAGAAGGATCATAGCCCCCGTGCCTAGCCTGGCTACGCTCGTCCTCCGGATGGGTCTCGCCTATGTGAGAAACAACTATAAATACATTATTTTAAAGCACATAAACGAAACTAGGTAATAACTTCTCATACAATGCTCAAATGAGGTGTGTGAATATACCAACGTGATCTACACAACCTCAGGATCATCCCCATATTTTTAGAATTAATTTTGGAGCTTTCTCGCGCCGCCACGCGCCGGTGAAGGCACGGCAACACGCGCGGCCACGCGCAGGGAATCTGACGGATTCCCTAACTGCCGTTAGGAATATTCCTTTAAAAGTTAACGGATTCTGTCTAAACTAACTGACGGCGTCAGCATATTCTGTCAAAACTGACGGAATATTCTCTCATCTTCAACCTCCGAACTCCGGCGACCGTCGCCGTCGCCGGAATCTGGGTAACACTTCAAACTAACTAATCTCGCTCATTTCTCAACCATTCTTCATGAAACTTGAACCAAATGAAAGCTGGAGATGAGAGGTATCACGTTATACCTGTCTTGAAGGTCGATGCTCACGGGATCACGTCGGAGATCCCTCGAAAATCTGACGAAACCTGCAACTCGTTCAAGCTTGCCTTTTCGACGTCCAAAATCTTCAAACGAGGTACCCCGAGCCTCCTTGCGACCTCACTAAGCTTCATATGGCCTTGAAATTCCCTAAAAACAAGCCATTAATTTTTGCATGAACAGTACCAAATCGGAGAACCGTGGTTCGACGTGAAAACATAGGGGTTCTTACCTGAAAATGGTACGAATGTGTTCGTATGGTCTTCACGAACAAAATGGTACTCTTCGTACCTTCGATCTCCAAGGTTTGAGGGTGTTTTGGGCTTGTCCGTACGAAAGGGAAGGAAGAGAGAGAGAGTCCGTGCGAGAGAGAGAGCATACGGGAGTGAGAGAGAGAGAGAGAGAGAGTGTGTGATTGGTGATTGTGTGGTCCTCACACATCCAACACACCAACCCTTAACCCAAGCACACCAAAAGTGGTTCAAAATTTAACTAAGGTTACCAACTCAAAACCCTAGAATTATTTAAGTTCCACAAGTCTAAACTCAAACCAACGTTCAGGGCAATTTTGTCATTTCACATCCGTCAATAAATAAAATCCGGGACGGGCTGTGACAGTAAAAGTATGAATACACACACACATATATAATATAATATAATATAAACGCTTGTAATGACAAGCTTTACAACTTTTGTGAATAGGCCAACTTCGAATTCGCCACCATAACCCCATAGACCATAGATTTAAATTTAACCATTGATTCTCCTCTACGTTTGTGCTCCATTCTTCTTAGACCTACTCCAACCCTTGGAGTAAAACTCAAATTTTAGTTTCTAAACCTACCCCAACTTGCTCCAACCCTTAGGCCAAATATGAGTTTTAACTCAAAGCTCATTTTTGGCATTTAGTTTTATTTATAAATTCATTAAATCTAACTGCTAAGATCAAATATGATCAAATCTAACAGTAAAAAAAGAAAGATCTAGCGGACCAAATTCAAATCCAATTGCTAAAATAATTTAAGAAAAACTCTTCCATGTGTTCCATATTCTTTCATAATGTCCGACAAGTTTCATGATGTTGGTTTAGTGATTTTTTTCAATATTTATCTGGATCTAAATATTTTTAGGTTAAAATGTTCATAAAATTAAATTAGTATGGTCTACATATTTTTTTTTTGTTAAAAAAAGTTACTTAAGAAAAAAATTATCCTAAATTCATTTTTTAATAATCTCTGGTTAAAAATTTGACCGAGAAGGATTGGAGTAGAAAAATTGTTCCTGGATTAAAAAGTTTAGGTTTTAACCCAAGAGTTAGAGATGGTGTTACCGAATTAGGTTTTCCTAGATCTTCTTTTTTGAAAACATGATCTTTTAGCTAATGCAAAATGATAAATGGTTCGAACCTTTGATATTACCTTCAGATTTTTACGGTTAGTGAATATATTGCTTGAAGTTTATAAAGTCTCTAGAAACTATATAACAACGACTTATATTTCAGTTAACCGTAAACATCAAAACGTGATAACAATAATCTAACCGTTCATTTATCTGCATTCGCTAAAAGATCATGTTCTTCAAAAAGAAAATTTGAAAAACAAGGTCCGGTGAAAAGAAAAGAGCGCAAACGACAATCGACGGTTAAATATAAATCTAGGGTTTATGGATTATGGTGTCGAATTTTGGAGTTGACCTACTCATGAAAGTTGTAATGCTTATTAATACGAGTGGCTGTATATATATATATATATATATATTAATAATTTTCTCACCTCTACATTGATTGTTATGAATTTTTATTAATTATGAACTCAAACATAGGGGTGGGTTCAAAAAACTGAAAACTGAAAAAAAACTAACCAAGTACCATAAAAAACCAAATCGAAAAATAAACCGAACCGAACCGAACTGAAATTGGTTGGTAATAAAAATTTTGGAACACATTCTCCACAAAGAAATGTCACTCGATTTTTAAGCAAAGATAATAAATATTGACTTTAAGTCATGGATAAGATGGCTCTTTCCAACAGTGCTACACATTGGAAATATGAATGGTAATCTATCATGCTACTTCTGCATGGCTGACATATCCAAGGATATGTCATCACAAATTTTCAAAAATTAACGTCATCGAAGAATGTAAGTGATGATGATGTGAGACAACAATTCGGTTGTCAGAAACTTTATTCATATCCAACCTTCCAAACTAGACTAACTTTCTTCGGCTGAAAGATGAGGAAGGTTACTATAATCAAAGAATCACTAACAAATTGTCGATAACATTGACAAGACCAAGGATATCTCGAATTCACAACACTTTGTGAGAATTTCGACCTTCATTCTCATAATTCTTTCTAGAAAAGGAAGAAATATTATCTGCGTCTTCGAAGATAAGTACCGATCTAAACAAAACTGATGTTTGAGGAATATGGTCTCACTACCAAAGTAGATAAGAAGGTCGTCAAAAAGGCTAGTACAAAGTAGACATGTTAAGAAAGAAAACTCGAGTTACGAGGATGGGTCAGCTAGATCGTAAACTCAAAGTAGAGGATAATAGCTTTAATCGTCACTTAAGGAAGTGACTAGATTCTAGGTACAATTCTAAGGTTCGAAGTTCCCTAAATATGAGACTTGATTGAATAAACTTCTTAATCGATAAGCCTTAGTAGCTAAGTTCTTCCAAATAAAGAGAATCACTCGAAAAATGCAAGGAAACTAGCTTAGTTTGAAAAAGTAGGTAAATGATAATATCTCAGATAAGACCTTGGAATGTGATGCCTGAATGTACGTCCTCCAAAACGTACTATAATATTGCCTTTCACCACGTCACGGCTAAAGGGTCTTCACAACTTTCTCGATATCCATCCATTCTAATTGTGAGAAATCAACTCACACTTCGATTCTATTGTCTACCAGTGAAGGTAATCAAAATGGCTAGCAAAAGAGGTTATGCTTACCTAGATAGGTGATAAGGTAAAATGACTATGAGTTTACTATACTAATACAAGGCTTACTCGAACCGAACTGATATATGAAAATTATATATAAATACTCAAGAATTGGTGGAAGTAAGGATTCGAACCCCTTCCCTCTAGGTTGCAAATAGTTGCTTCAAGCCAACTTGATTGTAGGCTTTGTGTTGCTATAATTGTACGAGTAAGTTATTTACAGGTATTCTAATCTTTAATGCTTTATAAAATTTCTAAAGTTTACAAACCCTAGCCGTCACTCCATTTCACCTCTTGGTTTTCTCAAACTCTCTCTCCCCTCCTCTGCTTTCTTCCTCTCTGTTTTCTTAGTCTCTTTCTCTCTCTCCTTTCTTCCTCTCTTCCTCAAATCACTCTCTCTAGTATTTTCCTGTCTTCCTCGCCGATTTCTTCTTCCAAATCATGATTTTCCCTCGCCCATTTCGAATCGGAACCCCCTCTAAATTGGAAGATTCTAATCCGGTTTTTCCGATCTCTCACATGTAATTTTCGAATCAAAACGAATGTGATTTATATTGTGGTTTTGCTGAATTAAAATGGGTTTTTCTTTTAATTATTTTGTTGGGGTTTTGCATATTGTTCATATTATGGGGTTTTCCAGATTTCTCTATTTTTTGCGTTTTTGCTATTTTGTTTCTCATTTGCTTTTTTTTTTATATATTTTTAATATCTGAAGTATATATTAAACAAAAATTTGGATCAAATATCACATTAACTTGATTCGGGTTGAAATTTCTTCAAACTTGTTTTGATTATATTTACTTTGTGTTGCATGTCATTGGAGGTTTGACTTTAATTTGGTTTTATGCAGGTTTTGACTTGCAGTTTGTTTTGTGCATGATTTCTACATGAACGGACAAAAGATTTAAAAAAAACCAAAACCAAATTGAAAAAAACTAAACCGAAAAAAACCGAAACGAAATTAAACCGAACCGAACAAAAATCGAAAAAAATTGAACTGAACCGAATTTTCAATTCAAATTCGGTTTGGTTTCGATTTTGGCAAAAAACCAAACCAATTCAAACCGAACCCACCCTACTCAAACAATAAACACTATTCATGAGGATTTGGAGGGTTTTAAAGATAATGTAACTATCATCAAAACGTAGTGGATGCGATCACGAGCTCTTGCATATTTTTTTCTTCACATTTTCACACTTGTAAATTAGTTATTATGAATTTTTTAATGTGTTTTAATTTTTTTAATTGCTTTAGTATTTTTAATGTGCTTTGAAATTTTTTAATCTCACTTACGTGAGATAAAAAAACTATAGCTATTCTAGTAAGATTTTTTAGTAGTTTAAAATTATAAAAACTAACATTTTTATCGGGTTGAAACGTGTTAGTCGAGGATAAACATGTTAAGAACCCATTATTAAGGAGTTATTAAAGTGTGATCCGACAATTACCATGTTAACTTGAAACACCTTATTTTATGTCGTTTCTGATCGGTTAACGTTAGCAGGTTGTGTAAGAAACTACTAAGGCCATCTCCAACCGATGGCTGGCCAGAGGGCTCGTTTGAGCCCTCTGGCCCTCCAAGATTCTACAAGATATTAATATTTTAATAAACAGTACAGGGCCATATTTGCCTCCGTCTCCAACCGAGGGCCAAAGGGCTCGTTTTAGCCCTGTCACAAAAAACCGTCTCCAACCGAGGGCCAAAGGGCCATAGGGCCAAACATAATTTATTATTTAAATTTAAAAACTACAACAACTTAAATTTAAAAACAACAACAACTTAAATTTAAAAACTACAACTTAAATTTAAAAACGACAAATTAAATTTAAAAACGACAAATTAAATTTAAAAACTACAAATTAAATTTAAAAACAACATTAACTTAAATTTAAAAACTACAACAACTTAAATTTAATATCCATAATCAACATCATTTTCATCATCCGTCATTGTAGGAGTATAGTCAGAGGTAAACAACTGTCGCCGAGCCATAATTTCCTTTTTTTTCCTATCAAAATAGGCCTTACTCATTGGAGTGTAATTCGAAGTGTTTCTTTCCATATTCTTATCATCCATCTCTTCTTGTATTTGTTTGGCACGTTCTTCATGCCTATGCTTCCTTTCTTCTGCCTCAAGGGCATTTTGCTCCGCCATTAATCGCAATGAGGCCGCCACTTCATGTTGAGCGGCGTAATCATCATTTGCCTTGCCCTTTTCCCTCAACCTTCGGGCCTTGTTTCGTTCCATAGCCCTAGGTAAAGAAGCTTCGGACGGAGTCGGATTTTCTACCCTTATTTGTTGAATGGTAGGAGATCCATCTTCATTCATATCTACAGATGGGGATGCAGCTCCCAAAGGATCTACTCTATGTTGAGGTGGATCTTCAAATAACACCCACCCTTTACAAATTTCTCAACAACCGTGAAACTGAAAGGGTTTTGAGCTGCCCTCCATATACAATTCCTCCGCTTAGCGTACCTAGAAAATATAATTACAAAAATTTTAGGAAATTAATTCATGAAATTAAATGTAACATAATGACATATAATTACAAAAATTAAATGTAATATAATTAAACATTTAAAATAAACTGTGAAAACACTAACTTCGTCATAGTAATTGGCGCCGCTATCATGTCTACTTGCGGCTGCTAATAGTGCTTGATGCCATTTATTCAAACTTGGATGAAGATGTTTCTTCCATCTTGGAGAACAACTTTCGTGGTTTCGGGTATTCGGTGGAAGGGTGCCTTCGTAGAACTCTAAGTATTTTTTGGACACACGAGTCCAAACACCTTCACTTGTTTGAGAAATCCCCCTCACACTATCTTCTGAGACCCATCTATAAGCCTTGCAAAGAGCTTCATCTTCTTTTCTGGTCCAAGCCCTACCTTTCATTGCAGATGAGGCCATTTTTTTTGAAAAAAAATGAAGGAAATATTGAAGGAAATTATTGAAAAAATATTGAAGGAAATTATTGAAAAATTGAAAAAAATATTATAGATGAAGGAAATATTGGAAAATATATTGAAGGAAATATTGAGAAATATATTGAAGGAAATATTGAAAAATATTGAGAAATATTGAAGAAGGAATATTGCAAATGAAGTGAAGAATTGAAAGAACTTCACCATATTTATAGAAGAAAAGAAATGTTTAAATTATATAAAAAAAAAATAAAAACACAACGGTTACCTGCAATTAAACAAAAAAAAAAAAAAAAAACTCAATGGCTAGCTGAGTCGTTACATTCAAAAAAATTTCAAACTATTAGTATCGGTTATAATCGACACTAATAGTAAATAAAAAAATAATTTGCCTTTCTTACATAGTGTTGTCGGTTATAACCGACAGCAATAGGAAAACTATAAAAAACAAAAATAGCCAGCCAGGCCCTTTGAAATTCCGTGGGGCCCTCCAAGATTCCCGAGCCCTCTGGCCTAACCCTCGGTTGGAGACGGTTTTAGGGCTATTTTCGGCCCTCTGGACCCTTCGGTTGAAGATGGCCTAAGTCCTGCCTCTTGACATAGGGAGAGAGGTGGGCCAATCGCAATGGGGCTGCTGCGGGCTGTGGCAGGCTCTGTTGGGCCAAACACTGATGCCTTGATGGCAAAAAAAGTAGGAATCTTGTAGAACTAAACGGCAAGGAACCGCGACGAACTAAAGGACAGGAGAAAGAGGTGGGGGGCGGGGGGGGGGGGGGGGGGGGGGGGGTTGGGTTGGGGGGGTGTGGTTTAGTTGAAAGAAATAGCAAGGCACACTACGGAGACCTAAAAATTGTGAACGACAGAAACTGTTACATTGATATTATTTTTTTAGCAATGTTATTCCCATCCAAATGTTTTATCTTTCCACCCACCTTTTAGTGAAATTTTTAATTACAAATTTGTCCATTTGCAAAAAGACTGATAAGAATATTAATTATCTTGTTTTGCTTAAGTTTTCTTTTTTTTTTTTTAAAAAAAAGTTGGGCGTGGGAGACGATTTGTCTACCTTAAACCATAACTCATATTTTCATCTCCTTTCATTTAGAGAAAGTAAAAAAATATCAATGGACTTAGAAGATGACTTTTTCATTGAAGAGGTGGAAGATGACGCTTCTACGGAAGATGTATAAGATTATGTTTCCATTGAAAAGGTAGAAGAATAATTTGTGTGTGGGTCATTTGAATATGTCTATCGTATTTTTAAATTTGTTGTTATCGAATTCTTTTGAATTTAGATACCTTTGTTGTTTCCATTTGAATTTGCAGACCTTAATAGTTTTCATTTACATATTATTTGTTATATTTTTTAAAAGACAATTTTATAACTTCATATGTATGTATATATTAAAGGTTATTTTGGGAATAATAGTGGGTGGGGAAATAACATTTTAATTTTTTAACTTTTTAAGGTGGGTGAGATTATAACGTGGGTGGGGGAAAATAAGACAATGGGGTGGGTCTAGTAGATCTCTATTTTTTATGGAGTGTATTGGTCTGGAAGAGAAGAAAGAAAACCCTAGCACTAGAGAGAAATTCTAAACGAATGATGCATGTAGAAGTATAATTCTTTGTATTAATTTGTGTTAACTATTACAATATATAAGGTGTTATAACTCCCTGCTGAGATAGCAATCCTACACTAATTACAATTGAAAATTATATTATTATAATATATGCAGTAATTACGGAGATAATTTCGGATAATTTTCTTTAATTTAACGGAAGGAAAGAGGAGAGAGAAGAGAGAAAATGACAGAAGGAGAGGAGAAACCCATTAAAAACAAAATTAATTACTAACCGTACAATATACATCTAACGGCCATAATCAATTGCTCTTGCATCTTGTCTGTCTGGTCCTGACATATTGTTAGGTACTCAAAGGAGAAAGAACGACAGAAATTAGAATTACATTCAAACAACATGTTGTTTGAATTAGGGATCGAAAAAAATCCCAAAATTCCCAAACCAAACCGAAAAAATCCCGATCCCAAACCAAAATTCCCGAAATTTTCGGGATGTAATCCCAAACCAAACCGAAAGTTTCGGTATGGGATTCGGTTTTTCATTTCATTTTTTCGGTATTCCCATACCGAACCGAAAAAATATATATATATATTATTATTTATTTATAAGAAAATTATTTGAACCGTTCATTGTTTTGGATTTAATCTGTGCCGTTGATTTGTTTTTAGGTCTGATCTCTCTCTAACTTCACTTCACTTCCGTTTCCTTTTGTTTTTAGGTCTGAACTTGGTTTTCGTCTTCCTCACCGAGCCCTCATCTCCAGCCCTGTCCGGTTGTCCTGAGCCTCCCTCACCGAGCCCTCATCTCCAGCACCGGTTGTCGTCGTCTCTCTCTGACTCTCCACTCCAGCCTTCCTTCACCACACAGCCAGCCACAGCTGCCACACCACCGTTTTCTCTCTCGGCTGATTGACTCTGACAGACAGAAGTCACAGAACTCCCAAATTAGGTAATTAATTTAGTGTTTTGAAATCTAATTTCTGTCTTCCTTTTGAAATTTAATTTAGGGTTTGGAATTAATTTTTTTTGCAGAGTTCACTTCTTTTCACAACAATCTTGCAAAGTCATTTGTATTCAGTTTTGGGATCATCTGCGGAAGCCATACTAGCTTAAGGTGAGACGTCAACATATCTCTGTCTTCTCCTTCTTCAATTTTTTATTTGTTGGTATTTCTCTGTTTTTGCTAAACTTGATTTCTGGGGAAGGGAAAGTAGAAGTAGAGTGGCTCGTATTTGCTTGCATTGCATTTGGTTAATTGGTTTGATTAAATTGAGGGCAAAACAAAAGAAAGAAAATAACTTGTGTTTCCAGTGACTTCATATATTTTTAATTTTCTATGTTAGAAATAAAAGGAAAGGATTCGAGAGAAATTAGAATCTAAATTGAAAGTGAAAACAACTTTGAAATTGTTTAGTTTTTAATTTTGTGTGTCATTTCATACATTCTTTTCACATTTCTTCTACCATCCTTACTTCGCCAGTAATCACTTCTTCTTTCTTCCGCATACTTTTTCTCTATCTATAGCACACACATGAACACTAAAAAAAATAATTATCATAATTGTTGCTAATCATGTGTTTAATTACTTTCTTCAAGTGAAATTGCAGTCAATATTCTGTTATTGAAGGTATCAAAGCTAGATAATAAAATTTAGAATCAAATTATATTGTCTACCTTAATTACAACTAGTTCCTCTGTTTCAACGAATTGTGGGGATCTCCTTCTCAATTTAAGGGCCACTAGTACAGTAGTACTTCCTTTATTATGATCTGGTACGAGTACGATCGCCCCATCCATGGATATGCATGCATGCCATTGAGTACTTAACATGAATATATCTTGACTATCGGTGCTTAGAAGTTAGAAGAGATTAGTGACCCACCCCCACTCACTCACTCACTCACTCTCGCCTTTTTCTTTTCATTTTTCTAAATAATGTCAACTCAAGGCTTGTTTTTTCTTGCTGCCTGGGACGTGGTTGTGGAAATGCATTATTAAAGTCATGTGTATGCTGCCATTGCTTGTATCTAACATGAATGCTGCCATTGATGTATGCTTATATACAGGAGGCTAAATTCATGTGTTGTGTTGTGTGTGTACAATGTTGATGTGTCCTTGTGTGCTTTGGCTGTACATATTGGTTGTGGCGATCCCTGCCAATAATAAAACATTGTGTCAAAAGAAACTTACACTTAGAGAAACTTGCACTTGTTTGCTTGATTATACATTTTGTTCATAAATTCATTTATGTTTTGGTTTGATACTAGTATCTAATCAATTGTTTTTTTTT
This sequence comes from Cotoneaster glaucophyllus, assembly GCA_036320875.1. Classification (NCBI taxonomy): domain Eukaryota; kingdom Viridiplantae; phylum Streptophyta; class Magnoliopsida; order Rosales; family Rosaceae; genus Cotoneaster; species Cotoneaster glaucophyllus. Next base: position 8,359,590 of record CM070070.1, read on the forward strand.
TGGTCAGCCTTGATTGCACCGTGGTTTACCGGGTTGCTTTCTTTTGGGTTTGTTACTTTATTTATTTTAAAACCTTGGCTTTGTAACTATTATTTTTGCTTTTGGATTTGGTACTTAATTTATTTTTATTGCATGAATGTGTAGTATAAATTGAATAGGCAGATTAGTAGAAACAAGCCAATAAAAAATGGACTGAATGCGCTATAGCCTCACTGTTTTTGTCTATAAAAATTGAATAGGCAGATTAGTAGAATTAAGCCAATAAATTTGTATTACATGTGTAGTATAAATTGGATGTATCCATTGCATTCAAATTGATTGGCAGATTAGTAGACTGTAGAAACAAGCCTTGTTTGATTGGCAGATTAGTAAAAAAAAAATGACATATTGGGACCAAAAACATAATATGTCAAATTTTAGCCCAAAAGCCCAAAACCATTTCGGGATTCCCGATTTGTCCCGAAATCCCGAAACTATTTCGGGATTCCTGAAAATTGGGATTCTAGAAAAATTGGTTTGGGATCGGTATTGAAATTGGGATTCCCGAAAATTTCGGTTTGGGAATCGGGACAAGGGTTTCGGTATGGGATCCCATACCGAACCACCCCTAGTTTGAATCACAGTGCTCGAGCAACCCCAATTGCTGGTGGTGCCACAACAATGTCCTAAGCGACAAGTGATTCTCTTCTTGCAAAATTGACTACTCTTGACTCAATAGAAACCATGTGGTTTCATGTAGAACAAAGTCAGTTGCTTTGTGGTTATATGTTGTTGTTGTGAAGGAAGTTCTTCGAAATCTATGGAGGAAAATGGATAACGTCAAGGTCTCTTGTGCTAAGGCCAACATTTATTCCATTGAGGTGGGGGACGAGACAATGGCGTGACAGATTCTTGAGGGCAACCCTTAGTTTATCAAATGTGCCCTCTATACTGTTAAGTTGTGGCCACTTTACTAATCCTTGGACGAAATTCGTGCCAGCCGTGCCATATTTTGGGTACAAGTCCATGGTATCCCAAGGAATTTTTGCACTGCAAAGAATGCCCATATGCTGGGTGCAAAGCTTGGTTTGGTTATGAAGGTGGATGATCCAGCGGTCAATGGTTTTCGAGGTTTTATACAGATTTAGGTGGATATCGACGCCACCAGGCCCATTCGCACTAATTTCAGTATGTCGTGTTCCATTCGAGGTAATCGACCTCTTGTTGAAGTATGAAGATTTGAAAGATATATGTTTCAAATGCGGACGATTGGGCCATGTTCGAAATTGTCAATGGAAAGCTCTAGTTAGTAAGGATGGCGAGAACAGATTCAACCCTAGTCTTCGAGCTGCCTCCATATTGAAGACATATATATGCCTTTTCCCTGACAGTGAGCGGTCGACGACCGTTGCCGGAAATGACTCTCAATGGTGGAGGAATTGAGATTTGAATCCCACTGATGACGTGGGAAATACGTTAAAAAATGTCAGTATTGGACCTGGACACGTAGATATAATCCTCACTGGGGTAGCTGTAAATTGTAATCTTTCTTGCAACGTCGTTTCTAGTAGTGGGGAGACATGTGCTACAGAGAATGACTGTCAGGATCCTACTGATGTTGTTGAGCTGGGTCATGGCGCACCTCAGTGGGTTTATCTTCTTCTTTGGGTTGTCTTTAGAGAAAAGTGGGTTTGACCCACGCAAGGTTCCTCATTGGGCCTTTACTACTGCTAGTTGGTGGGCCATTTTGAGACCAACCTCAATTTGGTGACAAATGGTGGTTTAAATGGGCTTTTAAAGATCCTTGAATTGGAACATAGCGAAATGTTGCATGCTTCATCTGATATTATATCTCAAGTAGATGAGCTTAGTCATCCACAAATTGATCCTATTTGCAGTTAGAAGATGGAGATCCCTACAGGTGGATTTGTGGGTAAAAGTAAACGAAAGACATGTGATGAGCATTTCCCTAACTCAACAAAAAAAAATTCAAAACTCTTTTTTAGGAAGGCTTTCACAGACTGCGATCCGAGGACCTGGTAAGCATACTAGAGGGATAGGGGGTCACAATCACTAAATATCGGTCTAGAATTTTTGAATTCTGTCAAGAATGAGCTTCGAGAAGTGCTTGTCAGCCCATTTAAGGAGCTTCAGGAGGCTGAACGGCTACGGTGGTTGAGAATGAGGAAAATCAACACTAGTAAACAAAGTCAATCCATAGAGGCTGGCGAGCACCAGCCCCGCTGAACATAATGAAAACAATATGTTGAAACTGCCGAGGGCTTGAGAACCCTCGAAATGTTCAGGATTTGCTTGGATTCATCAAGCAGCAAGCTCCTAGTTTGGTATTCCTTAGCAAAACCAAATGTAAAATGAACATTCTACGAACTGTACAATTGAGGTATGTTTTCTCCAATTGTTGAGAAGTGGATTCTATAGGTAAATCTAGAGGTCTCGGTTTACTTTCGAATGACGACATCGATTTGAAGATCTTGTCTTCATCTTGTAACCACATTGATGTTGAGATTGGGTGTATCGGTGATCCCAAATATTGACGCTTTACCGGTTTCTACAGTATGCTGAATATGACAGATCGTGGGCATTCATGAGACTTACTTCAAAGGTTAACAGTTGTTTTCTCCCTACCATAGGTATGCGCTAGAAACTCTAATGAGATAACTCATTCCATGGAAAAAGAGGGCGGTCATGCTAGACCCCTGGGTCAAATGTTTGCTTTTTGCAAAGCACCTGCAGACTGCAAATTAACTGCTTTAGGGTTTGGGGGCTACCCCTTTCACATGGAAAATAACCCGTGGTGAGGGAATTAAGGAGCGGCTTGACCGAGCTTGTGCGACGACTGACTGGAAAGACATGTTCCTGGGGTTTATGGTATCTAATCTCAAATCGGGTAAGTCCGATCATGTTCCTATCCTGCTCGAGATTCAGCCCGGACATCTAAATCGGTCTTATCGTCTTTTCAGGTTTGAAGAACTCTAACAACACGATGACCATGAGGAAGTTATTAGAAAGGCCTGGGACACAATGGTGGTTGGTTATCCTATGTACTAAGTATAGGAAAAGATTAAGGCAACTAGGTTGCCTTTACTCAGTTGGCAGCGTGCGACATTCAAGACAAGACAGTTTGAAATTAAAGCCTTACATGACCAAATTTCCTCCATGGATACTGACCCTTACTCTGATTATTCAGTAATGGAATGTAATGGCTTAATGGAAAAGTTTGACACCCTATTTTTGGCTGAGGATACATATTGGAAACAGTGGTCTAAAATTCAATCGTTGAAATTGGGGGACCCTAACACCCACTTCTTCCACCAACGTGCAAACGGCAAGAAGAGGAAAAATTGGATTGAAGGTTTGACTAACCAACATGTATCTTGGGAGTCCAGTGATACTGGTATCTAAAAAGTGGTCACTAACTGCTTCAACTCCATTTTCCAATTCAATGGGTGTACAGTGGATTCCGCCGACGATCTGATTGAGAACATATAGTGCAAAGTTAATGATGATATGAATCGGTCCCTCATTTCTCAATTTACGAAGAAAGAAGTTTGTGTTGCCTTGTTTCAAATGCATTTGTCTAATTCCCCATGACCCAATAGAATGCCTCCAATGTTTTTTCAAAAATATTGGCACATTATGGGAATGGATGTTGCCAACGCTGTGATATCTATCCTATCTTCTGGTAGTATGCTCAAGAAAATCAATTATACCTATGTAGCACCCATTCCTACGCAACGAAAACCTCATAAGATGTCCCATCTTCGCCATATTAACTTGTGTAATGTGACTTACAAGCTGATTTTGAAAGTGTTGACAAATAGGCTCAAACCACTGATTACAAAAGTAATTTCCCAGAATCAAAGTGATTTTATCCTTGGGAGGGCTATTTCGGTTAAAATAATTATAGCCGATGAGGTGGCTAACTTTCTATATAAAAGACGCATGGGAAAGAAAGGCTATCTTGCGCTAAAGCTCGATATGAGCAAGGCTTATGATAGAATTAAGTGGAGTTTATGAAAGAAAGGCTACCTCGAAAAAGTCATGCTCAAATTGGAGTTTAATAGGCAGTGGGTACATTTGATCATGGTGTGTGTTTCTTTAGTGTATTTCTTCTTTAGGGTTAACGGTTCATCGAAGAGATATTTGCTTCCGTCGTGATGTTTAAGAAAGGGAGATCCCCTCTCCCCTATCTATTCTTAATGTGTGCTGAAAGTTTTTCGGCTGTCATCGATAAGGCGTAACAGATGATGCATTGCAGGGGGTTGCGATCTGTCCAAATGCTCTAACCATCCACTATTTACTCTTTGTAGATGATTGTCTTATATTTACCAGAGCTCGAAGGGAGGATTGCGAGATGGCTAAAGCTTTGCTTAGGTACTATGAGCGGGCATTGAGGCAAGTGGTGAACTTTTAAAAGAGTGCGGTTTGCTTTCCCATAACATAAAGAAACCTGCGCAAAATTTTTTAGTTGAGCTTCTAGGGGTTGAGCGTGTTGGTCGCCATGAGAAGTATTTGGGATTTCCCACCTTGGTTAGGAGAAATCGAGGTAATAGTTTCAGACATCTTCTCCATTACGTATATCACTTTAAGATTGTTAGGATAAGGTTGAGAATTTGACAGAAAAATGACTTTGAGGCACGTTAATACATTTTTATTAAAGTGATATTTGCCCCCACTCTAATATGAGTTTGCTAACGGGTCTAAAACAAATCACTTCCAGGATACAACAAAGTTTAGAATTTTAGTTTAGCAAGAACTAAAATTCCCTTAAAATCTTCTAAAAGAAAACTGTATGATTTAGATGGAGAGAAAGAAGATAAGCAACTGTTGTTTTGAAATGTATATCCAAATATGCAGCCAACATGGGCTATATATAGATACTATGGAACCCGTTGAAGATGGATCAAAGTGTGTATATAAAAGGTCATGTTCTTTCCTACATCATTGCCACCGAATAGATGCATCTTGTAATAAAAAACCATAACCTGCTGCATCCTTTCATTTCCCCGAATGGATGCAATCCCATTGCTTGTTCATGTATGTATCTTTTACCAAAAAGTCATAACTTTCTGATTCAATAACCAAAGGACATATCCCTTAATTGTATGTCTTCAATCCTTCAATCCAAGGGACATGTCAGATGGAAGTTTCACTTCCTACACATACGACACTATTGCATCTTATATATTATTATTATAATATATATATATATATATATTAATGAAATATACCAACATCAACCATATTCGAGAATACCTATGGAGAAAGCTTCAAGGATGGAAATAGAGTATGCTTAGTACGGCGGGTAAGGAACTCCTAATCAAAGTGGTTGCACAAGCTATTCAACTTTATACTATGTACTGTTACCTGTTGCTTAAATAGTTCTACGTTGATCTTCATCAATTAATGGCCTCAATTTGGTGTAATGAATCTAGGGGCACCAAGAAGATCCATTAGATGTCTTGGGATAATCTGTGTCGACCTAAGGGTGAGGGTGGACTTGGGTTTTGAAACCTTTATGCTTTTAATCTAGGCCTCCTAGCAAAACAAGGATGGAGAATCATTCATGAGTCTTCCTCTCTTATGGCTTCGCTTTTGAAAGCGAAGTATTTTCCTAACTGCTCATTCATGGAGGTTGAAATTAAATCGAATGCTTTTTATGTATGGAGGAGTATCTGTGCTGGAAGAAAAATTATCAAACGGGGATCAAGGTGGCAGGTCGGGGATGTTAGATCAGTCAGCATTTTAGGGGATTGATGGTTGCCATTACCATCATCTTTTCGAGTTTTCTCTCCAAAACCGTTGGTGGTTAGATCTCTTCAATGAATGAGCTCTTCGTTGAGCAGGAAAAATGGAATCTTCCTCTTATAAACTCTCTATTTTCTGCAGAGGAAGCAGATTTAATATGATCTCTTCCATTATGCAAGTTCCCTAGTCTTGATCATTCGGTGTGGCACTTTGACAGGAAGGGCAGAATCACGGTCAAGATCGCGTACCATGTGGCGCACGAATGGTTCATTCCTAAGGCGATGGCTGCTTTATCATCATTGGCTTGTACACCTGTTGGTTCGTTATTGGATAAATTGTCAAAGGCTTGCATCACTTCTAAGGTGAAGATGGCAACGTGGCGGATTTTGTCCAATATACCTTCTGGGCCCAACCTCCACAAAAAAAGGCACTTGATGGTTAAGCCTCCATGCACTCTATGTGGCGCCGAATTGGAATCTACCATTCATCTTGTGCTAGAATGCCCCCTTGCAAAATGTGTTTGGCTCTCCTTTTCATTAGGTGTATGTCCGCCATTGGGCTATAGAGGTTTGTTGCTGGAGTGGGCCCTTCATTTGTCATAGATAGTACGACAAGCAGATGTTGATGGCTGCTTAATGGTAATATGGGCAATTTGGATGGCACATAACGAAAAATTATGGGGTACTGATATCCAATCTGATTCCTGGTGTGCTCACCAGACATGCTATGGATTGGTGGCAGGATTTCTTGCGAATCTTTCATAAGCCTATGTCTGCATCTAACCAGCTGGGTTGTTAGCGTTGGACTAAGCCCCTGCTTGGTAAATTCAAAATGAATGTGGACGATGCTTGGGATGCTTCTCGGTCCGTTAGAGGAGCGGGATTTGTTATCAAGGATGGTAATGGTAACTTTGTTGGAGCAGCTTTGTTTGTCTTCCAGGATGTGTACTCCTTAGTGCAAATCGAAGCGTGGCAGCAAAAGCTGGGCTTGAGTTGGTGATGGAAAGGGGATTCCAAAATACTTTTTTTTTAGAGCGATTCACTTCAGATCATTTCCGCATTGAATGCTCCCTCTATGGATTTGACTTTGATTGGACCAATTACAGAGGACGCTAAGCATCTATCTTGAATGATCGCTGAAGTTTCTTTTGCCCATATGCATCGACAAGCTAACTCGATGGCTCATAGGATTGCTAGATTTGCTCTCCATTCTAGAGGCAATTGTACTTGGTTCGTTGAACCTCCTTTGTTTATTTGTGACCTTCTTGAGGATGATCTATCCGCTTCCTGTACTTCTTAGCCTTGTTTGGCTTTCAATGAAATATATCACTTTCTATAAATAATAATAATAATAATAATAATAATAATAATAATAATAATAAGAATAAAAGATATGGAACCTATGTGTGTTGGTTCACCTGCTAATTTATTTGAAATGTGATACAAATATATGATAAGTATAGTAGTGCTCAAAATATATATGTTATAAACATCTCCATGTGCAGATGCAGAACTACCATTACTCCTCAACCTTATTTTCCTGTAAAATCGTTGTCGGATAGTTAGCAGGAAGGCTTTACGGGCATGACGTGTCTATCAGTTTATAAAGTGGCAGATATATATCTGCACTTTGGGGCGGTCCGACCAAAAAAATAAAAATTAAATGGCCCCCAAAGTTAAGCAACGCAACCATAAAAATTATTATTATGGTATTTGTAGGTATGTTTTTTATGGATGATGTACACGTAGAGGAAAATAAATGAGCTTACATGCATGGTTGAGTAAAACTAGGATTTAAATGGACCGACGAAGAATATTGCCAACTACAAGCAAGTGCAGTTAAGACGTAAAGAATTGGTATCATTGCTCGTTAAAAAACTATCTAGAGAGAGCAAATCCTTGTACTTTGAAGAGACATATATCTAACGATACTATGAGTTTTGAAAGTGATTGACAAGTGAGAAAAACGTTTTCCCATAATTAAAAATTCTTCAAAAACACTTTCTGTAGAGCTGAGTTAATCTATTAGGGCATCTGGGCATGTTTATGTACTAATGAATGAATTTAGAAAGAATGAGTGTCATTCTTATTCATGTGTTATTAATTATAAAATGAATATAGAAACTAGATGAGCTCATAGGTTTTTTGGTATGACATGCCTGAAAAATGAAGGTATCTCATTAACATAGCGGGACTGTTTATCCTATACACATCTAACCTGGAGGCAGATGGAAAATAGGGACCCAAATGGTCCCAAGACCACCCGAAGTCTAGAAAATATGCATATGAAGGTCTTTCGAGGACTTTCCAAATATTTGGTCGGGTCCTTTTCATGCCGCCTCAATGTTTGATGTAATGCATGTAGGTACAACTTGACAGGTTGCTTCGACATCACGTGAAAAATTCTCTCTACATCACTCATTAGATTGCTTCGGCATATATGTTGACCTCTGCGCAACATGATTTGGCTAACGATAACAAGCCTACCTAATGTTCGACAAAATGTCTCAGTGAATAAACAAAATTTTTCTTTTGCACGCTTCGCGCTTTGTTCTCATCCAAAAAAATTGTATTCAACACTGGAACCTCCAAGTTCAAATCTTGAATCGCCACTGAGCTCATCCCTCATATTTCTTTTCATACCCATGCATTTTTAGTCTCATACCATGCAAGTAAATATATCCTTAAAGTATACCAAGTGTCTTTATTAACCTTGAATTTTACAGGATTTAAAACAAAAGCCGTCCAATTATCACCACTATAACTTTATTGTTTTTAGTATTTGATGAAAAATGTTTGGGTTTACATTACAAATGGTCATTGAAATTAACTCACACCATCAAGATGATCTTTGAAATTAAAAATCGATCAATGTAGTCCCTGAAAATAGGTGTCAATAATCAATGTGGTCTTGGGTCACAATTCTACTATGTGCTGATGTGGCACATAAATGGATCCCACAAGTCGGTATTTTTTCTTTTTTTTTCTTTTTTTTTAATGACAAATGGTCCTTGAAATTAACCCACACCATCAAGATTGTAAGATCCCGCATCGCCTAGGGGTGTGGATCATGTAAGCCTTATATATATATTCTCATCTCTACCTAGCACGAGGCCTTTTGGGAGCTCATTGGCTTCGGGTTCCGTAGGAATTCCGAAGTTAAGCGAGTTCGCGCGAGAGCAATCCCATGATGGGTTCTCGTGTGAGTTCCTAGAAACAAAACCGTGAGGGCGTGGTCGGGGCCCAAAGCGGAAAATATTGTGCTACGGCGAAGTCGAGCCCTGGTTGTGGTGGGGGCCCGGGCGGGGATGTGACAAAGATGGTCCTTGAAATTGAAAATTGATTAACGTAGTTCTAAAATAGATATCTCAAATAATAAGGTATTTCCATCGTAATTTTGCCAAAATTTTTATTATGTGCTGATATGGCACATAAATGGACCCACAAGTCTAACTATATAAAAAATAAATTAGAAATAGGTCTAAGAATTTAATAACTAATTAAAAAATGGCCAACGCAAAAACTCGGTTCCACAATCACCTCTAATCCCAACCCATATTACTCAACCTCAATCTATGGTAGCCTTCGTCGTCTTTTCCCTGGAAAAAAAAATTCAAGACACCCATCTTTACACTTTTCGACGCCCTTCATCGAATTGGACAGGATAGAAACCAAATTTTGGTGACGGCTTGGATTGGTGATGGCGAGCTCTACCTTGAGATAATCTCACTGTGCAAATAGATGTTTTGACAACTTTCTTAATTAATTATTAAACCCACATCAGTACATAACATAATTTTTGACATAATTGTGATGAAAATGACCACATTGATTCGCGACACCTTTTTTAGGCACTACGTTGATCAATTTTCAATTTTAGGAACCATCTTGGTGTGATTAATTTCAAGGACCATTTGTGATAAAAAAAAACTATTACATCTTGTGGGCCCTATTTATGTGCCACATCAGCACATAACAAAAATTTTGACAAAATTGTGACGGAAGGACCACATTTATTTGCGACACCTATTTTCAGGGACTACATTGATCCATTTTCAATTTCAAGGACCATCTTAATGGTGTGGGTTAATTTCAGGCACCATTTGTGATATAAACCCAAAATGTTTAAACAAATTAAGAAGTTTAATGAGAATTTGAAACCTATTTGAAACCCTCAAATACTAAAACCAGAAAAATGATATAAATGTGATATATGTAATAATTAATATTTAACATTGTGTGATTGTGTAAATTCTTGGTAGATTTTGTTTAGGATTCCTATGTAATTTAGTGATTTTTTCCTATTAGGCTTTGTATTACTTGGGAGAGCAAATTTCCATCTTCTCATGGTTCACTATAAATAAAGGCACTGGAATGGGGAAAATTTATTCCCCAATTTCCATGTGCCCTATTCTCTCATTTTCTCTCTTTGTTGCTGCATCTGTCGCTCTCTCTCTCTCTCTCTCTCTCTCTCTCTCTCTCTCTCTCTCTCTCTCTCTCTCTCTCTCTCTCTCTCTCTCTCTCTCTCTCTCTCTCCATTCAGTAAATAGGTCACAACACATTATCAAGCATGCTCATGATGCTACATTAAGGAACCTGAATGGTACTTTCTGCTACAAACCAACTCACAATCCCCATCAAGCAATCTAGGTTCTTCTAAAACATAATCTAAATTGTCGATATTTTTTTTCAACTTTGATTGCATGAAACAATCACCATAATGCATGAACCCAAATTTTACGCATTTTGAATTTTAACCTAACCCACGCTAGCCGTGGCTCAAAGCCGTTTGAGCTGCACCGCCAAGCCACTAAGCTGTTGGAGCCTAACTGCTCCCATCCAAAACCAAAACAACACTGTTTGGTGTTGTCCCTGTCCTCGAAGGCAATCGAGCCCAGCTCCATGGTTCACCGATTTCTGGCGAAACCTCGCCACTCCGATGACCTACAATCATCCCCGACGAACATGGCCGAGATTTCTCGTTGTAATCTTACTGGCTTTCAAAGATCCAATTTAAATATCCATGGGTTTCAGAACCTAATGTCGAGAAATATTTCTTCATTGATATATTTGGGTTCCAGTCGAACATCATGGCTCGCCCGGACCGTGTTGAACTCAAATCATAGCCACCCGGCGCGATGCGGTGCCATTGGTTTCCTCGTCGAAAACACGACCCAACTACGCTAGGCTAATCTCCTTTCAAACTTGTGTCTTTTTTTGACCTTTCCTCTCGGTTTACCCCCCAATTCTCCTGTCACTGGAGATCATGGCCAATTTTGATGAATTTGGCCTCCGCCTACAGATGTGCACAAATTTTGTTCCAATAAATAAAGCTGAAATCAATAAATTTACACGAACTAAGAATTTGAAAAGTAAAAGGCCACCAATCGGAAATAAAAACCTAGACTAAGAAAGTTAAAGGATAACAAGAATATGAAGTTTTGTGTGTTGATTGAGGGATCCATTTCGAAAACCTTCATTATGTGGCCACTTCAATCTTGTAATGTGATGTTTGCAAAATCAACTCTTGAAATACTCATACGCTAATCTCCTCAGGATATCTCTAGAAGAAATCTTAGACCATTTTTTTTCGTGGACCATAGACCATGATTGCCTTAGATTGACCATCAATTACTCCCTTTGTAACCAGACCTTGACCTTTGTCATTCTTGGATTTTTCCACGTGTGATATTTCTTTGGATCACCATAACTTCCTATATTTGTGGACCACGAACCTTGATATCTCTGGATTGGATTTGGATCTTGGACCAGACCTCGAAGTCTTGGGCTTGGATTGGTGTGGGACCATGTTTTTCTAGGGTTAGAGTAAGACGGATCAGAATACGCTACTTCAGAAGCCTGGTCATGGACTCAAAAGCCCCCGTTGCGGAGCTGACTAAATGGATCAGGGATGCCACCATCATCTTTTTCCAGAATCAGTGGGCGAAGTCTGTCGACTTTGCTGAGATAGACCATTCTTGTTCGGCAAGATTGGGAACCTAATCTGGCAAGGAATTTGCAGGTTTCCTATAATCTTGAAGTCCTTACAATCTAAAGATTGGCATGCACCGCAAGTAATCACACTCCTAAGAGGATGCAATTTATACTTTCTCAATATCCTTATGGATTCTTCCAGTTTAATAAGGATTCTATTATCTTAAATGGTCATCTTCTCGACTGATATAAATACACCATTCTAGGGTTCATCTCTGGTAACACAACCTATGGATACGTATACTTATTCTCTTGCCTACTGCTTGAGTCTTTATATCGCTTACTAACTGGACCAGCAGAGAGCCTTTGACCAGCACACCCTTTCATCCTAGGCTTGCTTATGGCTGTTTGTTCTTTTATAGGTTAACGAGTTAGAGCATCTCCACCACTAGTGTCGGTGCACAAATTTGGTTCCCACAATTGTTTTTTTGGACCAATCACGTGCTCTTACCATTTTCATAGGGAAAAGCTGGACCATTTTGTATAAATTAATTGGTTCGGGTAGTTTGGAGTTACAAGTCACTTCATCTTGGTTGTTTAGAATTTATTCAAACACAATTTTTAGTTTTAAGCCTTAGAATATGGATGTCATGTTTAAATTATGGACCAGTAGGGCCGTTTGGAGTTATATGTCACTTCATCTTGGCGGCTCAAACATAACTTGTAGTTGTAAGCCATTAGATTATGGATGTCAGTACTATTAGTTGGAGAGTATTTTTGCTCACCACCATAACTATAATGTATGCTCAGCCTACATCTAATCATTTGTCATGTGTCATTTCACTTAATTCTGGTTAACTTTCACATTAAATGTTACTTTTTCAATTTTGTAAAAAAATTTAACTAGGGTTTAGTGAAATAACACGTGACAGATAATTAGGTGTATGGCTAACATACATCATAGTTTATGTTGGTGAGCAAAAATAATCCCCCATTAGATGATATCAATCTTGTAAATTTCTAAGCCCTCTCGTTTTCCAGCGTGGGCAACGTTTTCTTCAATTGGTTTGAGAATAGATTACGCTAGTAGTTGGGTGACCAAGCTATAATGTGAAGTATCCCTTAATGTTTCTTTTTTCTTTTAATACTTTGTATTAACTGCTCTATCATATTTATAGGTTTTGAGAATATGGTAATTAATTTTATTTATTTAGGGGGATGTGGGGTTAAGTATGTTTAGGATGGGGATTTAGGTAAGGCTATGCCCCACGCATCACGCATGAGGTAATTGGGAATCACATTTCGAGGAGATGGTTGGGCCAGAAACAATGTGTTGGAAAAAGGTTTGAAACAGATGGTATGTATTTTATTATAAACTATTAAACAATACGTACACAATAAAATCTTGACAAATGCAAGAAGAACGAAGAATAGAAGAATCTTGTTTATCAAAAAAAAAAAAAAAAAAGAATAGAAGAACCTTAAGAGAGGTTAGAATTTGGTTCTATAGACTTAAGACAAGATTTCCCCTCACTGGTGTCTCCAGGTTTGTGTTGCCAAATGTCTCTCAAGATACGACGATTTTTCTCTTTGCGGAAGTAACACTTCAATTCACAAAGAACAACAAACTAAAAGTGTTTTAACTCTCTCTTTCTCATACACTAAACATACTCTAACTGTTCTCCCAAAAAAAAAAAAAAAAAAAACATACTCTAGCTTCTATTTGATTTCTGAATGCAACATTACCTCTAAAATGCTCTATTTATAGGCATTGATATGCTATCTTTTCAAAGATGCTCTGTTTCCAAATGACAGAGGATGCAACCTTTTGTTCAACAGTATATCCCAATCTTGTCAAAAGCTGGAGAAAACCTTTCATGTATGCAAGTGGTTCAAACAAAGGGGGCGTCTGACACAACACATCTATCAATGCCTTTTGTTCAACTGATGTGTCTTTCCAAATGAGCAATTATATTCTTGTTTAAATTCAAACGAGATTAACCGGTCAAGCCCATCCCATGACCACTTTCATGACAATAAAATTAAAAGGAACAGTTGCACAGACTAGCAATATAAGCAGTTCAAGACTAACCCACTTTTCCACTTTAATTTTCATTCACTTGAATATTTCATATTTAAATATTAATAATACTAATATCCAAATATTAAGTTTCTAACACAATGAAACAGAAAGGAGATGATGGAGTGTGTACGTCCCCCGTCCCCATCTCCGGTATCAGATCGACCACGTGAGATGTGTCTCAACGGCAGACTCCAATAGATCAAATCAAAGAGGACAGAAAAACAGGTGGGAGAAGTGACGAGAGGGGAGAGCTTAAATGGTCCCCCATGATCATGGACCTCAACATGTACGTATAATATGATTTCATGTGGCCCATTGGTTTGTAAGTTGATCAGAAGTGGTCGGTACGTTTCTTTAAGTAGTAACCAAGGTTTAAAATATTGGTGATATCGGAAATATCGGTAGTCCAAAAACACGGAAATATCGGGATATTATCGATATCGATAAAAATTGAATAAAAACCACGGAAATTGTAAGAAAAACTTGGAAATTTTTATTGAAACTTTGCAGGATGTTTATTTAGTCAATTATCTATTAGTTTATCACAAAAAATTGGAAGGAAATGCATTGCATGATGGATTTAACTGATTTAAGTTAATTATATAGCGAGCTGGCAAACATTGTGAGTGTAGAAAATATGTAGTAATTAATGAAAGAAGTTTAAACACACCATAATCATTTATATATAATGAATTAGTACAATATTTTACACTTTATACATTGCATGGTAAGATACATGAGTGACTTAGTACCACATAGAGTTCCTATGAGGTTCAAAATTTTCACTATCTTCATCATCTCTATGTGTAGAGTAAGTGTATTGTGAAGAGTAGTCATCAAATGATAAATCCCCAAAAGTTGTCAAAATTATTTGGATGTTTTGTTTTTTTCTCTCGGATAACATACACACACACACACTCGTTTTTTTTTTCTCTCGGACACACACACACGCACGCATAGACCACACACGCACAGATCTTTACATAACAGGTAAGCATGCCCAGTGCACGATCTACTGCCACAATTGCTCGGATAGGCACAAATGTCGACTTGGACATTTGTTTTAGATGAACCATCATGTCGAATAGGCACAAACGTTTGCAAGTGTCGAGTTTTGCAAGTGGAGCAGAAGCCACATTCTGAGGTTATGGACACGGGTCCGTTGAAAGCAAAACTCCAATCCTTTGAAACCCCACCCCAAGATTAATTTATATTTTCACTCTTTCCCTGAAATTATATAAATTGTGCAATTGAGTCCTTTATCCTAATATAATCTGGACCCTCCATCTTGATTCTCACTCTCAGTCACGCTGCCACGTGGCAACCCACTAACCCTCACCCTATATCTCTCTCTCTCTCTCTCTCTCTCTCTCTCTCTCTCTCTCTCTCTCTCTCTCTTCCCGAGTCTTTCTCGGACCCCTCACTCTCTCTCAGTTCTCAACCCTATCTCTCTCTCGAACTCTCGTTCTCTCACTCCATTTCCCCGATCGCACCCACACCCAGGCACACCCAAATTCGTCTACCCCGATGCCAGCGCATCATCTCCAACACCATCCTGAACTTTCCCTCCCTCTCCTCCGTCTCTGGGAAGCACGGCGACGCGCAGAGGAACCCGGATGACACCCAACCCATATTCCGACCACACCCAAGCACACCCAAATTCGTCCACCCCGATGCCAGCGCAGCATCTCCACCACCCTCCCTCTCCTCCGTCTCTGGGAAGCACGACGACGCGCAGAGGAACCCTGATGACCCCAAGGACACCCAATCCATATTCCGGCCACCTCCGGAGAAAAGGGATTGCTCATTTTGATGGGTCTGAGCGTGGATTGCAGAGAGAGGCGCAGATCTTAGCAGCTGCGACAACGGAGCCTCGGCTGCCGTCGCCGACGACGGAGCATCGGCGATATTATCGCTAATATCGAAAATATCGCGATATTATCGATAATATCGTGATATTTTTACGATAATTAAGTGTATTAGTCTGAAAATATCGCTATATCAAAAAAACGATATTATCGGCGATATTTCGCCGATAATATCGATTTTTTGTTCCTTGGTAGTAACAATGCTGATCACCGAAATTCTGACAATAAACGATACAAGGTTTTACAAAACAATAGACATGCAATTACAATGAAAATGATTTTTTAAGTGGAAAACCAAATATCTTTCTGGCAACAATATTTATTTTATTTTATTTTTTACTAGGACAGGATGTTATAAATTGTTCAAAACAAACTTAAAATTTGGATAAAAATAATACTCTTTAAATTAATATATCAACCCACTCTCAAAGAATTCAGAAATTTCATGTGGAAAAAACTTACAATTGGACATCATGAGGTCAAACTTAAATTTTATATGAATAATTATCATTTTTAAATTCTCAGAAGAGTGAGAATTTTAGGAGCACCAAAATAAACCATGACACCTATATAGGCAAATCAATATTTTAAAATCGAATATTTTTTTTAAAGATGATCTTAAATGACGATAAACATGAATGACTCAGAGAGGATGCATGTAGTGCAACCGTACAAGGTTCCTGAATTTTTTAACGTGAATATAATGCGCTTAACACAAGTGGTATTTTGCTATACAACCATGCCATGTTACGGATTCAAATCTCATTAGTGCATGTAGTGCACCTATACAAGGTCATTGTATTCTCAGCGTCAACTCTCATAATAAAAAGAAAAAACAGATCAAACTATACCTTTTGCATGATAATATAATGCTCGTTTCTGAGGAACAAGAACTTTCCTCTTTACTAGGAATGAGTGAAATGTTATTCTTTTTTATTTAGCGGGACCGATTGTAATAGGAATAGACCTATCAATTACATGCCTTGATTAGGGTTGGGCACAGTTTGGTTCGGTGCGGTTTTGAGTGAAATGTTATCCTTCAAGTTAAGGAATGAAAGAAAGTGGTGAATGATGATATTCTAGTGTGGTTGAGTCCATACTAAGTGTATAGATTTTAACAAACAACCATTTAAAACATGAAATCTAATATGGACATTTAATTAAATGTTTATTAATATTTACGGTGCGGTTTTCAAAAGCCAAAACCGAAACCAAACCGTTTTCTATGTTGCGGTTAGGTTTCAAAACCGAAACCGTTTCAAAACCGCAAAACCAAACAGTTGGTGCGGTTCGATTTGGTTCGTGTTTCGGTTTCGGTTTTCGGTTCTAAGTGCTCACCCCTAGCCTCGACATGCATCTCTCTATTCATCCTTTCTCAAGTTTGAAAAACTAGAAAAATAATTGATTTCAAAGTATAAAATAATCCGACTAAAACACCTGGATTGCGTAGGCCGCCTGCATCGCCCTGATGCCCGGCTATCCCTTTTTCAATTTTTTTCTCAATTATGGTAGACCCAACAGTTTCTTACACGACACGGTAGCACGACACGAAAATAACGGATTTCGGATCAACACGATAACTAATCGGATCATTATCGGGTGATTCATCATTCCTCCACGAGTAGACAATGGTTACACTTACATTATCGTTTAGATTTTTAAAACCCTCCAAACCGTCATGAATAGTGTTTTTTATTTGAGTGTAAAAGTAATAAAATTAATAATAATTATTGTAGAAGTGTAAGAAATGTAAAAAAAAAAAAAAAAAAAATCACTCGTGGTGACAAGCTTTACAACTTTCGTGTAGGGGTCAACTTCGAAATCCGACACTATAATCCATAAACCTTAAATTTGTATTTAATCGTCGATGGTAGTTTAGGCTTTATTCTTTATATTGAATTTCATTTTTAAAATTTTCTTTTTTGAAAACATGATCTTTTGGGGGATGTAGGAAGATGAACGGTTCAGATATTTGATATCACATCCTGATATTTACGGTTACTTGAAATATGAGTCGATGTTATATAGTTTGTAGAGACTTTATAAACACCAAGTAATATTTTCACTAACGGTAAAACTCTGAACATAATATCAACGATCTGAACCGTTCATCTTCTTGTATCCTCTAATAGATCATGTTTTCAAAAAAGAAAATCTGAAAGAACAAAATTTGGTGAGAAAAATGAAGCATAAATGTAAACAATAATCGACGGTTGAATTTTGATCTATGATTTATATGATTATAGTGGCACATTTCAAAGTTAAGTCCTTCATGAAAGTTGTAAAGCTTATCATTACGAGCGTTTATATATTTTTTTTCTATATTTTTCACACTTCTACATTAATAAAAAAACTATTAGAGACTTTACTTAAACAATAGCCATAGGATAAATGAGAAGAGAGTGCTAATGTAGAAAGCCTCACCGAAAATATCATCAATATAACTCTTGAAGACAATATATCAAGCCAAAGTTCCAATACCGTTTCCCATGGTGATTGATGAAAATTGAAGAGTTTGATTGTAAGAAAATGTGCAAGGTTCCAAACCTTGAAACATAACTCCCTTAATTTTGCAAATCTTTTGAACATTTGATATTTTGTAATGTTCTAATGTTTTTTATTTTTTTTTATGCTCTTATTTTGGGTATGTATGATACACCCCGACCGAGATCGAGGCATGCTGGCCGTCACGTGAGGTGACGTAGCCATATGCACAGTGCGGAAGCGTTTAAAATAATGAGAAACACGAATAAATAAGAATCGAAAACTAGAAGTGTTGACACATTCAGAGCATGAAGTCTAGGTGCAGTCGAACCTAAAGAATAATTATACAAAACATCCTAACAGAGATCCTACATGAGTGAAGGTCTGTCAGAATCACTGCTGCTGCCTCGGGTGCCACCAACAAAGCTAGCTAATACCTGGAGGGGCGCAAAACAAAAGCGTGAGTGGGCAAAAACAAATCTTTTCGAAAACCTTTTCAAAATACTATCTTTCTAACCCCTCGCCGTAAAACCTGTATACTTTCCCAGAAAAATAATAGTAGTATATAAACATATAATCTAACTCATCTGAAAATCATCATCATGCTACTATGCTAATGAATCATGAATATATCATACCATGCAACTAATTCATGAATATGCCAAAACATGTCATCAACTCATAAATATGCCAACGATTCACTGATATGCAATGCCAGGTTACTAGTTCATGAATATGCCAATACATCCAACATATGCCAAACTATGCCATCAACTCATCCCGTGGGTACGTCGGGTAAAATAACTCATCATCATCAAAATATATGCCCATGTATCAAATGTATGTCATGTCATGCCATTAAATCATCAAGTAAATGCCCCAGGCGAAATAAACTCATCATCAATATCGTGTCCACCGTGTGATCAGCACGGATGGACCATAGCTCATACTCAATCTCAACATATCTCATCATCTGTATATCCTGCACACATGTCGAACCCACTCAGGGTGGTCTATACGACAAGACTGGGTGTAATAAAGTACGCTCAAGTGCTACAATCACGTGAAGACTATGCGAATAAGTCGCGGGTCACCTACGAGTCGAACCCACTGAAAGTGGTCTATACGACAGGACTATGCACCTAACTTGGATCCAAGGTGAGCGTGTGGTGCGGGAGGTGAACAACACGTGAAAGACTATGCCCTGGCCCTGGGCGGGAGCACTAACACCGGGGTGCAGGTTATGAGCTATCAACACATCTCAACTTCTCGTCAATCTAGTCCTAATTCACTTATTCAACACACAGAGGCTTACCTGAACTTACCTTGGCGACCACAGCACCAACAATCATGCGCATACAATACCATGATGCAAGGCACTCTGTAATGCATAATGCGTGATGCATGCTAAAACTTAATGCATAACCCATTCCTAATGCAAGCTCATTTCATAAAGCACAATCATTTCATCATGCAATTTCGCTATCTTAAGCATATTCCCTTCATTATGCAAACCCACTTCATGAAGCATAATTGAGATATAACAAAGGTGTGATGGCATGGCATTCCGTTCATGAAGGCATATAAAACAATGTTCCAAGTATAACAACATAAGTACTAACATGGCATTCGTTTCATAAAACATTTCAATTGTTTTATGGGAAAACTCATAGTATAAGGTATATACGGAAAACAAAAGCCCACTCACATGGAGTCCGCGCTACGGCTCCCCAACGTAGCCATCGAGGCGTCCCAAAACGTTCGGCGCCTAAAACAATTATCAAACTACAACTTAGAACTCTTAACCATAGAATTCGTAATTCAAGTAGAACATATCCTCAATGATATTCTAGAATCATTTAAGACCCTTAATCAACAGTCAACCGTCGATCAGCAACCGACGGTAGGGTCCACAGCCCCACATCCTTGATCCGGAAGATCCGTAACTCCGATCTCCGATCCGTAACTTCCCAAGATGCGCATTATGCTCCTAGAGCAACATACTACAATTTCGTTACGATCCGACGGTTGGATCTCCGCCAATTTCCAAAACTGAGTGGCGGTTAACCTTTTATTTTATGAACTTACAAATCCAATTCAGGAAGATCCGTCCATCGGATTCCCGATCCGTAAGTTCCTACAATCTTCAAATATTACGTACTATCACGTGTCAAAGTTTGGTGACGATCCGACGGTTGGATCGTCGATTCATATTTTGGCCTAACCATGAATCGTACCAAAATTAAGTCCAAATGATTAACCAACGTTAAGCCACTAACAAACTGTACTCAGGACATCAATTATAGCATAAAAATAACATTGGCGGCCCACTGGCCATGTGCCGCCGCGGGTGGCGGTCGGCCGCCCCGACTCGCCGGAAAATCCAACTATTTTTAAAAATTCTCAAAAATTGCAGAATTGAAGATCTCAAGGAGTAGAACAACTTTCATACCTTTGGCCAAGGCCAATTTGGCCTAGAAACACCTTAATTTCACCAAAATCCGTATGAACCCTAGAAATTGGGTGTGCTTCAATTCGTCCTCAAATCGAACCCGATGCTCCAACTAATGCTTGGGCTTGTTCCAGGTCCTAAGGGAATGCTAATGGTGTTAGTAATTGAAAGAAAACGTTTCAAGATTGGAAGAATTTGTACACTAAACCACATCACACACCGCACGGTTTCATCCAATTTCAAGGCCAAATTCTTTGATTTTTGGGGTGTAATAGGGAGAGGGAAGATCATAGAGGGTTTCCCAAGTGATGGTTTGAAGTAACTCACCGGAAAAATGAAGAAATTTCGACGAAAATGGGTGCGGGTCGCGCGCGGGTCGAATTGGGGATCCGGCCGATCCCCCGTGTGTTCTCCTCTCTCCTTTCCTCCTCTCTGGTTGGTCCGTTCACCCTCTCTCTTCTCCCCATTCGTCAGCTTCTCTCCTGAAGCTCTCCCGGAGCTGTCTTCTTCTTCCTTCTGGTTGGGCAGCTTTGCCCAATCCCGTTCCTCTCTTCTTCTTTTCTGTTTTCTCCAGCACACACACACACACACCCACATAACTTCCTTTAAGCCATCCATTTCCTCCTTCATTAAATCTGGGCCGTCCATTTTCATAAAAGAAATTCTATACTTTTTGAAAATAATAAAATTACTTAAACTTCAAACTTTAATAACTTCTTCGTTATAGCTCCAAGTCATGAACCGTCTGCGCCCACGCGTTCGTGGCGACGAGTACTACGAGGTTATGCCAAGAAAACAAATCTTAGATGGCACAATGCAGTAATTAACCTCGAACAATGCACATGCCTCAAAGGGCATTTTTGTAAAATTCTTTATATCAATTTAAAACTCTTAAAATCAAGGACGGGCTGTCACAATGTAAATATGTAATACTTGAAAGACAAATGCGTTTTTATTTTTTGAATGTGATAATATGGTATGTATATACTTATTTAGTATTATGTTTTTCATTTGATTATTTATTTGTTTATAATATATTTTCCTTAACGGGTAACGGGTAACGGGTCGGGTCATATTACCTGTTAATATTATCGGGTCGATTTCGGGTCGGATCATTTTACCCGTTTATTTTAACGGGTGTTACACGACACGACCCGTTAAGATATCAGGTATGACATGAAAACGACACGAACATGGGAAACACGACACGAATGCCAGGTCTAAACTATGGTTGTCAATTACTCCCTTTGTATCGACCACCATAACTTTCTTCATTTGTGGACCACGAACCTTGATATCTCTAGATTGGATGTGGATCTTGGACCAAATCTCGAAATCTTGGGCTTGGATTGGTGTGAGACCATGATTTTCTAGAGCCGGAGTAAGACGTATCGAAATACGCCTATCTCATAAATTCGATCATGGACTCAATAGCCTTCATTGCGGAGCTGACTAAACAGATGAGCGATGCCACCATCTGGAATCAGTTGACGAAGTCCGACGACTTCGCTGAGATAGACCATTCTTGTTCTGCAATATTTGGTAACCTAGTCTAGCAAGGAATCAACAGGTTTCCTAAAATCTTGGAGTTCTTGTAGAGGATTTTCGTGTTTACAGTCCTTACAATCTAAGGATTAGCGTGCGCCACAGGTAATCACATTCCTAAGAGGATGCAATATCTACTTCCTAGATATCCTCATGTATTTTCTTGGTTTAATAAGGATTCTACTATCCTAAAAGGTCATATCCTCGACTGATATAAATAGCAGTTCGACCACCAAGCTATAATGTGAAGTATCGCTTAATGTTTCTTTTTTCTTTTAATACTTTTGTTTTTAGTGCTCTATAATATTTATAGGTTTTAACAATCTGGTAATTAATTTTAGGGTGATTTTGTATAAAATCAATACAAAGTTACCATATTAACAGTAGATCGATAATATTTAAATAGGTAAATCATGTATTGTGACACTTAAATGCATTTAAAATAAACAAAAATTACATAATCTGCCATAACAACGGACACCCACTTCAATTGACACCCCCATTTCTCATATTTTTTACACATTAATTCGGATGATGCACTGCAGTATCCGTTTCCTTGTTCCTTTTTTCCATCACTCACACGCGTCCGTTTCCTAGTTCCCTTTTTTTTCATCACTTGGATTCAAGCGCTGCATTGCAGTGTCCATTCTTCGTGCGACTATTTATTTTTACATTTGGATTCAAACACTGCATTGTAGTGTCTGTTTCCCAGTTCTATTTTTCTTTTTTTACATTTTGATTCAAAAACTACAATGCAATGTCTGTTTCTTGATTCTTTTTTTTTTTCTTTTTATATTTTGATTTAGACATTGCGATGCAGTGTCCGTTTCCTGGTTCTATTTTACATTTTTATTCAGACACTGCATTGCAATGTCCGCTTCCTGGTTCTCTTCTTCTTCTCGTCATCATTTCCACATTTCTTGGAGTCTATCTCGACTCATAAAATTAGTTCTTTTAAAAAAGAGAAGAAAATGTAAAAAGAGGAAAACATCAAAACCCAAAAGAAGATAGAACCCATCAAATTAATCAAAACGCAAAAAGATTTCAAACCCAAAAGAAGAAAACATCAAAACCCAAAAAATTCATCTTCCACAGACCACACAGCTGTACCCGTTTTGGGCTCAACGAGAAGGCCTTGGCGGTGAAAGATGGCGGCAACAAGGCGTATGTATTGAAATCAGAGCTTTTTGGGTCTGATTTCAGTTCTTTTTTCTCCTGCAGGTAGTTGCGGGGGTGTGGCGTCGTTGATGAGTCCCACCGAGAACAAGTTGTTGGATTGGGAATGGAAGAAGGCTGAAAGAGATTGACATGGTGTCCTAGCAGGGGAAGACGGAGCGCACATGGATGTCTTGACTGCATATTTCACAGATCTGGTTAGCGGTTGGTCATGGGGTGGAGAAGAAAGGTCGAGCAGCATGTAATCACAATTTTTTTTGAAAAAAAATGAGAGAGAATGAAAGAAGGGTAAAATTCTAACTCTTGATAATGCCTTAAAGCCCATGTAGCATTTATCATTGACTTATACCTAATTAATAAAAATATATAATTGACTAAGTTCAGAACAAAAATATATCACTGATATATCGCTAAATAGTAAATAATTTTTGGCTAAATTACCTTTAATTTTAGGGTTTATATCACAAATGGTCCCTGAAATTGACCCCATCAATCATGATGGTCCCTGAAATTGAAAATCGATCAATGTAGTCCCTGAATTTTAACTCGCGAATCAATGTGGTTCTTCTGTTAGTGTTCCGTCCAAATTAACACTAAAAAAAGGTTAGAGAACCAATTTTTCATGGTAAAATGACCAAAAAAAGGTTAGAGAACCACTTTTTTTTGTTTTTATTTTAGTTTTAGCACCAAATCCATGAAAAAATGGAGAGAAAAGTGAAGATGGAAAAAAGAAAAGAGAGGTAGTAAGTAAAATTATAAAAAAACAAGGTTATTTTTTTATCATTTTACCATGAAAAATTGGTTCTCTAACCTTTTTTTAAAGTTAATTTGGACGGAACACTAACAGAAGGACCACATTGATTCGCGAGTTAAAATTCAGGGACTACATTGATCGATTTTCAATTTCAGGGACCATCATGATTGATGGGGTCAATTTCAGGGACCATTTGTGATATAAACCCTTAATTTTATTTATTTAGGGGGATGGGATCACCACGTGAGATGTATCTGGCGGCAGACTCAATAGACCAACACAAAAGCAGGTGGGAGAAGTAAAGAGAGGGGAGGGCTTAAATGGTCCTCCAACATCATAGTCCTCAACATGTACGTATACTAGGTTTTAGAAAACATACGCATTATGCATTTTAAGTGAAAAACCCAAATATCTTTCATACAACAATATTTTTTTATACCATTGAGTTAAGCTACACAAAAATTATAATAATAATTTAATATCAAACTCGTTATTTACCAAATCAAAGTTGATAGGATAACAACCTAAACATCTTGCAATATGTCAAGGCGAAGTTTATGTTATGATTAATTGTTCAAAACAAACTTAGAATTTCGATAAAAATATAATTTTTAAATTAATATATCAATCAACTCTAAAAAAATTAGAAATTTCATGTGAAAAAAATTTGAAATTTGGAGATCATGAGGTCAAACTTCAATTTCATATATATAGCTTTCATTTTTAAATTTTTAGAAGAGTGAGAATTTTAGGAGAGCCAAAATAAACCAAGCCCCCTACGTATATAGGGGAATCAATATTTTTAAATCGAATAATTTTTATTAAAGATGCTTTTAAATGGCGATAAACAAAAATGGCCCTGAGAAGGTGCATGTAGTGTACCTACATAGATCATTGGACTCTCAATGTCGACTCTCATGATAAAGAGAATAAACATATCTGACTATACCTTTTGTATGATAATATAATGCTTGTTTGAGGGGAATAAGAACTTTCCTCTTTACTAGGATGAGAGAAATATTATTCTTTTTTATTTAGCATGACCAATTGTAATAGGAGTAGACCTATCAATTACATGCACGATCCGTTAACCCAACACAAAATGACATAAAAAAAATAAGTGTTTAGATTGAAGCTTAAGGAGTCGAATTTTTATTGAGTCAACCCGTTAATAACATATTAGTTTAGGTCTACTCGTGGGTACCCATTTCAACCTATTAAGAGAAAGGTTATTTTGAAATACTCCACAAATTTGAAAATAAAAATCACTTCATAAATCCTTAACATTTAATATTGTGCTGGAATATACTGATGTGTTTTCATTAACCTCTTATTTTTGGGTACGTAATACTTGAAGTCAAGGTTTTAAAAGACTCTAGGTGTTAGTTCGTTGGTCGGCTAGGGCCTAGCGCCTAGGCGGACTAGGCCGATTTAAGTAAATTTATTATATATCATATAAATAAGTGCCTATCTACACTTAAAAAATTATACTTGTATTGAAATTTGGGTTTATTATCTTAATAAGTTTATTATTTGACATATAAATTACAAAAATATCAGAACTTTCGCTTTAGTATGTTAGTGAATTTAATGGTATGAGATGAAAGTTCAAGTGAGTTCAAGTCTGTAGTACTTTACGGAATATTTTTCGAATCTCGTATGAATTTATAATGAATTTTAAGAAAAATAACAGTGTCAAACACGTGAATGAGAAAGTAGGACACATAAGTTAAGCTGGAGGGTGCCACACTAAATCCAAATTCACATTCAACCCATGTTAGCTAGCAACTTGATTGAACAATTGCCAAAAAAAGAAAGAAAGATGAAAGTTGAGAGGTCGCATGGGGTGGGAACTCTTCTTCTTCCTTGATCTCTTCTTCGTCGTTGGAACCAATTGCAGCTCTTCATTCATCCTTACTCAAGTTTGAAAAACTGAAAAAAAAAAATGATTTCAAATTATAAAATAATCCGACTGAAACACCAAGACCGATTAGGACACTACTACAAAATTATCTATAACTGGCGGTTCAAAAACCGACAAAAAACATATATTACTGTCGGATTTTAAGCAAAATCCGACAAAAAATGGATGCAGTGGCGGATATAATAACCGACAGATTTGCCAGCGTCAGGAAACGAAATTTCTGACAGAAAATACTCAAAAACCGACAGAAATCCTCAAAAACCGACAGATGCTGCCCAACATCGCTTTGGCGCCCGCCTAATCCTTTTTTCGGTTTTCCTTCGCACTACTACAATATTAGCTTTAGCTGGCGGATGATGCTGGCGGATATTAGAAAAATCTTGTCGGATAAATAAAATCCGACACATCATTTAATTAGTGGCAGATATTAGAAAAATCCTGTCGGTTATATCCGACATAAATTCCTGGCGGATATTTACTGGCGGATATAACAAAAATCCTGTCAGTTATAACCGACAGGATTTTTGAATCTTTTTTTAAAAATATTTTTGACATATTCTGGCGGTTTTAAGTTAATGGTGGCGGTTATAACCGACAGAAATGAAAATTTTATTATTTTAAAATGTTATATTGATAAAAATAAATAAATAAACACATATTTTTAATTTTTCTTCCACTTATGATCCTAAAGTCTAATGAACCTAATTCCCACGAGCCATAAATTTTCTGAGAGAATAATAACAACAGACTACAATCTAAAGCTCTATCATTTTTGTAATAAGGATTATGCTCCCTCACAGGCAAGCAACAAGATACAAAGAAATTCAAACAATTTTTTTCAATGCGTCACAAAGCACATTGTCTGGCACATAAACACACATGAACATCTGGTGTACTCTATCATGTCTGATTTTATTATTTTAAAATTTTATTATGATTATAAATAAATAAACACATGTTTTAAATATTTTTTATACTTCCATTAAGTATAAAATACGATTTATCCACTAGTGTAAATATTTTAAATTGAAGATCGAATTCATTCATTGCCTTCTTATAGGATCGAGGAGTGTAGCTGCAAAAAATCATCAAAATCGAAGTTAAAATAACCGTTAAATTGTGATTTTTCGTTTATAACCATCGAAAACTTTTGTTTTGTTACCTAATCTTTGAATGTTTGTTTTTTGTGATTTTTTACGTATGCGATCTTGGAGTGTGTACAAACAAGTTTGACGGTTGGATCGTCAAAACAGTATATTAAACAAACACTTAAAGTTAATGTTATACTTCCCCATCAAGTATAAAATAAGATTTTGAGGTATCCGCTAGTGTAAATATTTTAAATTGAAGATCGAATTTATTCAATGCATTCTTATAGGGTCAAGGAGTGTAGCTGTAAAAAATCATCAAAATCGGAGTTAAAGTAACCGTTAAATTGTGATTTTTTGTTTATAACCGTCAAAAACTTTTGTTCTGTTACCTAATCTCTGAATGTTTGTTTTTTGTGATTTTTTACGTATGCGATCTCGGAGTGTGTGTAAACAAGTTTGACGGTTGGATCGTTGAAAAACACTTCGTAGAATGCGTATCGCATCAAAATAATAGATTAAACAAACACTTAAGAGTTAATGTTATACTTCCATTAAGTATAAAATAAGATTTTGTGTTATCCACTAGTGTAAATATTTTAAATTGAAGATCAAATTTATTCATTGCATTCTTATAGGGTCGAGGAGTGTAGTTGTAAAAAATCATTAAAATTGGAGTTAAAATAACCGTTAAATTGTGATTTTTCGTTTATAACCGTCGAAAACTTTTGTTCCGTTACGTAATATCTGAATGTTTATTTTTTACAATTTTTTATGTATGCAATCTCGGAGTATGTACAAATAAGTTTAACGGTTGGATCGTTAAAAAAAGTTTCATAGAATGCATATCAAGTCAAAACGGTAGATTAAACAAACATTTAAAGTTAATGTTATACTTCCCCATCAAGTATAAAATAAAATTTTGTGGTATCCACTAGTGTAAATATTTTAAATTGAAGATCGAATTCATTCAATGCATTCTTATAGGGTCGAGGAGTGTAGCTGTAAAAAATCATCAAAATCGGAGCTAAAGTAACCGTTAAATTGTGATTTTTTGTTTATAACCGTCGAAAACTTTTGTTCTGTACCTAATCTCTGAATGTTTGTTTTTTGTGATTTTTTACGTATGCGATCTCGGAATGTGTACAAACAAGTTTGACGGTTGGATCGCTGAAAAACACTTTGTAGAATGCGTATCGCATCAAAACGATAGATTAAACAAACACTTAGAGTTAATGTTATACTTCCATTGAATTTAAAATAAGATTTTGTGTTATCCACTAGTGTAAATATTTTAAATTGAAGATCAAATTTATTCATTAGATTCGTATAGGGTCGAGGAGTGTAGTTGTAAAAATCATTAAAATCGAAGCTAAAATAACCGTTAAATTGTGAATTTTCATTTATAACCGTCGAAAACTTTTGTTCCATTACGTAATCTCTAAATGTTTATTTTTTACGATTTTTTACATATGCGATCTTGTTGACGGTTAGATCATTGAAACTAGTTTAGTAGAATGGATATCTCCGTTAAGTTAGCCTAAATTTTGAAGTGGGAAAAGTAATTTGTGCTAAATTTTTATTTATGTTTTTCAATTATTGATTAGACAATATTTAGTTTGTGTGATGACATTTTCATTGTACAATTCTCTTTTTATTTCTTTATCGCATATTTTACATGGATTATTATCTATTAAACCAAAAATGTAAAAATTATCTATTTTTATTTAATTTTTAAAACATATTCTATTTAAATACATATTATTTATTTATTTATTAAACCAAACAATTATTATTTTAATTTTTAAAATCGCAACAAAATTTTTGGGGGGAATTTAAAAATTTGGGGGAAAATTTTAAATTTTCAGAGGGAATTTTAGCGGGATTTTTGCCGCCATTTTTTTTCTGTCGGTTATAACCGACATTAATGAATTGTTTTTGTCGGTTTTCATTTTGAAAAAATGTTTCTGTCGGTTTTAACCGACAGTAATTCATTTTTTCAAAATAAAACCCCTTCATCTCTTCCTTGCACCGGTGCTTCTCCCTTCCTCATTTTCTCCTCTCCTCGTTTCCTTGCGCCGGTACTCTCATATCCTTTTCCCTCACCAACAAGCATGGACTCGAGGTGCTCGATCAAGCAATTTGATTTATACATCAATCAAAAAATTAGGAAGTCCATCCAAAAGTTATTTCTCTAAGCTTTTCATCCGATATGACTAATAGTAACAAAGCAGATTGCTTTTCTCCTGCAACCTGTATTTTGACTCTGGATTTATATGTTTGGCTTTGTAGGTGACGGTATTCGAATATGGTGAAGAAGAAGGTAATACTCTCTCTTTCTCTCTGTGTCTCTCTCTCCCCCATCTGTCACTCTCTCTCTGACTTGAAGAATTTTGTGTTGTTTATTTCAGTGGGTTGGATGTTGTTGGTGGTGGTGCTACGAGCGGATGTCGTCGCTCAGAATGGTTAGCACAGCATTATGGTGTTGATGCTGCAACCCAGATGCGGGGTAAAATTAGATTTGTGGATCAACTAGTTTGGAGGGCCTTGCTGCTTTTGGCTTATCTTTCTTCTTCCATAGATGCCTTCAATCTAATATAGTCTTGGTGTTTGGCAGGGAAGTCGTCCTCAGCTGAATAACGAGAATCGAGTATCTTCTGGTAAACTCATGTCTACTATTTCCAAGCATACTGCTGCCTTTGGTATATTGAAACTGCTTTATTCTGTTAACATGTTTCTTGTGCATATATGATGGCACATCTATCTATTAATCTGCCATTGCTAAGACCAATGAATTTTGTTAACAGGTTCTACAAGGACTTGGGGTATTCCGTTTATATTTTGTTAACAGGTTCTACAATGAATTTTGTGGTACGGACCGAGATAACCCAGAAAGGGTTTGCTGGGTTTAGAGTTAGATCAGTGATGCAAGCATGGAGTGGTTTGATGGTGAGCTTGCATGTCTGTGCTCTTGTTGTCGTTGGGTTGCTGAAATTAGAGCTGGAGTGAGGATGGTGGCAGCCATTTTTACAGTGTTTTAGAGTTAATGCAAATTTTTTTTTTTATTATTAATATATTTTCTGTCGGTTTTATCCGACAAGATTGCTTTTATTTATTCTTATTAATAAACTCTCTGTCGGTTATAGCCGACAGAATTTCTGGCGGTTTTTGTACTTTCTGGCGGTTTTATCCGACAGAAATTTTCTTATTTAATTATTATAAATATATATCCTGTCGGATATAAACGACAAGATTTCTGTCGGTTTTATAGTATTTTCTGTCGGAAAATTCATTTCCTGACGCTGGCAAATCTGTCGCTTATTATATCCGCCACTGCATCCATTTTCTGTCAGATTTTGCTTAAAATCCGACAGTAATTTACGTTTTTTGTCGGTTTTTGGACCGCCAGTTATAGATAATTTTGTAGTAGTGTCGGATTGTGGCTTCATCCTGGTGGTCAGTCACCGTCTAGCGCCTGGCTGAATCTTAGAACACTACTTAAAAGATTTGTTTTGAAGTAATATTTACGTGACATATTGATATGTAGTGCAAAATGAAATGATTGTCGTTGTATTGTTGAATCAAAAGGAACTTGCGAATTCATGCGTTAATGTTTAGTATTTTCGTATAACCCAAAGTTTTTTCATTTGGTTATTTATTAAGTAATATTATATTGTTCTTAATAGGTGCAAACGGGTCAAGTCAAGTTAGTTGTTAATTTTAACGGTTGGGTTTGGGTTTAAATTTATAAACCCTTTAACGTAATAGGTTTTGACACCGCACGATTTGTTAAGATAACGAATTTGATACAAAAACAATACGAACATGGCAAACAGAACTGTTTACCAGGTAGAAATCTTACCCTATTAACTTTGTATCTTATTTTCTTACATAATACAATAAAAAGTATAAAATAGTGTATGACATTATATAAGGCAAGTGCATGCCATTAATGTACACTACAACCATCGTTGCATATAATAAATTTTCACAACCTATCTCCAACTCCATAACCACTTTTAATTAGTGCCACCTTGCTATTGTAGTTTGCGTACATCTTCATCGATTTTTTTCAACATTCTCGACAAAATGATAATGCTAGAGAGACTGCATTTGTAGTCAAAATTTTGTAAACTAAATGACATGGAAGCTGATGATTGAATTATGACGTGCTCATTCATATTGGTGACATATAATTTAGTTTGTAAATTTTGTGTATAAATTTAATTTCCCTAGCATTACCCGACAAAATATCTGAATGGAATTAAAAACCTTGCATTTTAGGCACCGCTACGCACACAACAGATGAACGTAATCATTGTTCCAACTTCACAACAAAAACTCTCATGTGGCATCGACAAACTAATATATATATACATACCCAAAGCTAAAACTGTGTCTACGTGCAAAGCAGCCAGCTTTATTAGCAAACAAGAAAAAAGATATGGCTACTACTCCCGGAATTCTCACCGACTGGCCATGGACTCCTCTTGGAAGCTTTAAGGTCTCCCCTTCTACAAACCCTAGCTCCACCCACCCCCCCCCCCTTCTCTCTCTCTGTCTCATGTACCGAAATTTTAAAATGGACCGGCCCATAGTATGAACGAGGTGAATGAACAACTGGTTTGCGAGGCCAAGAATGCAATGGCTCTGAACAATCAAGAATCTCGATGCATACTACGCTCCAGTCCATACTAGAAAACTTTGTTACCTCCCCCATTAAGATTTTCGTTGCATATACATCACCGATACATGATATATTTTGATGTACTAATAACTTAAAGTTTGTGATATTGGGGTTTTCAGCATGTTGTCGTGGCTCCTTGGATCATTCATGGTGCATACTCGTATTTCGTTAACGATGAGAAAGATAAAGATCTATCTTATTTCCTCATATTTCCATTTATGCTGTGGAGGTTTCTCCACAACCAGTTATGGATCTCTCTTTCTCGATATCGGACGGCCAAGGGCAATGGCCGGATTGTTGACAAGGGTCTTGAATTCGAGCAAGTCGACAGAGAAAGAAACTGGTACCTATAAAGAACTACATCAGTCGAAAGCGTATTCTTAGCTAAAAGATGCGCTGCCTGATTACAATCTCAGAAAGATGTCTTATAACCAATCCATTTAAATTTCTTTAATTATATCTTCTTCTTCTTTTTAATTTTTCTTTGGGCAGGGATGATCAAATATTGTTCAATGGAATTCTATTCTATCTGGGGAGCAGACACTTACCTGGGGCTGCAAACCTGCCATTTTGGAGGACAGATGGAGTTATTCTAACGATTCTACTTCATGCCGGTCCAGTAGAGTTTCTCTACTACTGGCTCCACAGAGCACTTCACCACCATTTCCTATACTCTCGCTACCACTCACATCACCATTCCTCCATTGTCACTGAGCCAATCACTTGTAAGAAAATTATCCAGATACCCCCTCCAGTTAATTAGTAGTATACTTGACTTTCTCTTGGTACGTGAAAGTGTTCATTGCATAACAGATATTATTCTATGGAAGCTGTTATTGGAGAGAAATTTTTTTATTGATCGGGTACTTAAAGGGTAGTCCACATGTTATAGTTTAAATGGAGGAAATAATATATATATTTTTTACGTCCTTTCATTTATTTTATGCCACGGGGAATACCTGCTTGAATACCAATCACTTAAAAAATTTCTCTTGTTTAACACTTCCAAATAAGTCTCATGCACTTCGTTTTTATTAACAATCAGAAATAGAGGAGAGAAGAGTGCAAGATGGAACCTTTAGACTGTTAATAATATTTTTTGAAATTATAAATTAATTATTTTAATTAACTTATAGTTACTATATATATACTAGTTAATAATATCGTTTGTTAATTTTTTTTATATATATACTAGTCTAAGCTCACACATTTCTTGTGTGAAGCAGTTTTCTGCTCTTTTTAAGAAAATATATGGGAGAGAGAAGCCGGAGAGTCATGTAAAAATAGAGGGATTGAGAGAGAGAGAGAAAACGTGATAGTGGAGAGAGGTTTATATTTATATATTTTTTTTAATTAGAAATATATTATGAATATATGTGGGTGAGGGAAGAAAAAAATATTTGGTTTATGAGAAATTACATTACTATACATATTTTTATTTTGTGATATAAGACCAAATTGTCTTTACATCCCTTTTTGGTAGACAAAACAGATTTCGTTAATAGGTAACTAGCATACGCTTGCACACAAAAACTTTGTGTTTGAGAATTTTTTATTTTTGTTTTTAAAATGGGAAGGAGAAAGGGAGAGAGAAAGACCGTGGAAGTGAGAGTGGGAAGCAGTTTTTGTTTTTATTTTTATTTTTTAATATTAGATATATGCTAAAATCATATGTATGTGAGACTTAAATAAAAAAAACAACATAATTTGGTTTTGTGAAATAACATGCCCATAACATTTTTGTTGAGATAAAAGACTAAATGGTATTTTCATCCTTTTTTAGTTGACAAATAAAATTTTGCTAATAAGTAGTTTAGATTTAGATGTGTGTGAAATGATGTAAAAGGAAAATCAGTGGGAAATGATATAACGGAAAATAATTGTCTTGAATGTATATATTTGTTTAATGTATCGTGCAGCTGTGATTCACCCATTTGCGGAGCACATCTCATATTTCATACTCTTTGCTATACCAATGTTGACAACTATACTCACCGGAACATCTTCCATCGTAAGCTTTGTTGGTTATGTAACTTATATCGACTTTATGAACAACATGGGACATTGCAATTTTGAGCTCATTCCAAAGTGGCTCTTCACCATTTTCCCTCCTCTCAAGTATCTTCTTTACACCCCATCGTAAGTCTCGCTTTGCCCTCATTAACTATTTTTATACAAGTACCTCCTATACACCTGATCTCTGATCTCATCCGAGTGCCGTACAAAAATGTCTACGCAAGCAATTTAATGAGTCTCAGAACATTCTTAAGCTGTTTGTAGATGAGAAATCATTCAATTAATACTAAATAATATTCAACTTTTCGTTTACTTCATCTCCCACAATACTGTGAATCTCTAAAGAATTTTCCAAGTAACGTATATTCAAAAGGTACTCTACATGTCACAATACAAGTAAAGTAAATAATACATTTTTAATGAACACAAAAAGTATACTATTTCCTTTACTTATATTATGACATGTAGAGCATCTTTTGATTAGCTGTTACTTATAAAAATATCTAGATATATATATATATATATATTTTTTTTTTTTTAATTTTGCAATTATTAGATAGAAGAGAAATGCAAAAGAAACTCTCGATAAACTATCTGTCTTCTCATGTTTTTGACATAATATTTTATAATATTAATATAGAAATCGACATTAAATTATGAGATGATAAAAAATCTATAAATTGATGGACGGGCAGGCCATAAATGTTTGGGCATTGCCCAATGAATGGGTGGGCGGGCAGGCCATAAATGTTTTTACCTGAAAAGTAAGAGAGCTGTTATGGTCTTATTGCGTGTGTTTGTTTGACTGTCCACGTTTGAGCTTATCAGAGTTGCCAAATTTACTTTACGTGCATATGGTTACCACGAGTCTTGGTCCAACCACCATCATTAAATATGTATCATTTTCTGGGTTTGCATCACTATCATATATACCTATTATTGTTCGCCTTGAGTTATTTATTACTTTATATGAATAATTTCTCCCTTATGTGTTTATATGAGAAGTGCCGACAAGATATAGGAGTCCAGATCTTCTGCACTCAAAATCTCCTGTGGCCTCTCTGTGTCTTTGCTTTTTGGCTGAGAATTTGGTTTATTTTTTATTATTTTAATTATTGTAAAGTTAACATTAATTATGTTTAGTTCAAAAAGCAAAGGCATAGAGAGGCCACATGAGGTTTTGGGTGCAGAAGATCTGGACACAAGATATAGTCTTTTAGTTACGCAGACGTATTGACAATTTTTGTATTGTTTAAGAATAAAGTAAAACAATATAAAATTGTCAATTCACAAACAACTAATCTTAAAGGTTTCAAAAAAAAACAAAACAACTAATCTTAAAACAAACAGAAAAGCAATCTTAGACTTCAATTCAATATAAATGAGAAAAGAAACCCTAATTCTTATCCTACGAAAAAAAAAAACATAAAATACTAAAATACCTTTACATAATAGTAAGTCAAATGACTAAATACTCTGTTAAAATTTTTAGGTGTTAATAACAACTCTTTCTGTACTTAATTAAAATTTTGAGAGTTTTAACGAAACACTTCCGGTACTGTTCACTTTTAACGAAAAATTACATTTTTATCTTTACCTGATACTATTCACTATACCTTTAAAAATGGTTTTTCGTTAAAAGAGAAGTTTTTTTGGACTTTTCATTAGCTTTCCTTAAAATTTTTGACATGCATCGCAGGTACCATTCCTTGCACCACACGCAATTCAGGACCAACTACTGTCTCTTCATGCCAATCTACGACTACGTATATGGCACCATGGACAAATCAAGCGATTCACTCTATGAAACTTCGCTCAAGAGGGAGGAGGAATCGCCAGATGTCCTCCATCTAACCCATCTAACAACACCCGAGTCCATCTATCATCTACCGATAGGATTTGCTGCCTTAGCCTCTAGGCCCCACACAAGGACGTGGTACTTGTGGCTGATGTGGCCTGTGACATTGTCGTCCATGATGATAACTTGGATACACGGCCGTACATTTGTTGTCGACAGGCACCGCTTTGACAAGCTTAGATTACAGACTTGGGCTATTCCCAAGTACAGTTTGCAAGTGAGGCCCCATCCTTGATCACCCTATGAAATTTGGTTGTACTTGTGTTTTTGCAATTATTATTATTATTATATTTAATGAGATCTGATTTAATTTGTTATTTGTAAATTTCAGTACTTTATGCAATGGCAAAATGAAGCTATCAATGGTTTGATTGAGGACGCCATACTTGAAGCAGAGGAAAAGGGTGTCAAGGTTTTAAGCCTAGGTCTCCTAAATCAGGTAATTAAAAAATCTGAAATATTAAATGTGTTTGGTAAAAAAAATTATTTAAAAAAAAAATAACGATATTAATGACAGTAAAAAAACAGAAGCATGATTTACCATGCTTATAAAAAAAGTGTTTTTTTTGTCAAAGCATAGTAATTAGTGTCAATTTAATGAAATTTTCAAATGGTAAATATATCCCCACATATTTTACAAAATTATAATCATTGCCTCTACATTATTCTCTTTGACAATTATTATATCATATTAAATACTATATATTTTTTAGTCATTTAACATATTCACACCAATTTATACAAAAGTTTACCAAATACTCAAACATTATTTTTTTGTTAAAAGTACTTTTACGAAAAAAAAAAAAAAAAAAGTTTACGAAACACTTAACAACTTTATTTTACAGCTGTCTTTTCTCACAAACACAACATGAACAGTTTTTTTTTAAAAAGCACAATAATACCAAACTAGCCCTAATCTCTTGTTCAATCAGAAGTTAATTAATTTTACCAAAATCATCACTTCCAAATAAATAATAGAATTGGGATTATAGTATATCTTAAATATTTGTCAGTGTATTTATATCTATATATAAATAATATTGGTTAATGCATGGCCTATCGAGAAGTATTTCTCTATGTAGTAGGATACTCTAAATTTTAATTCACCGATGGTCCAACCCATATGGTACAGTGTTGGTAACATGATCTTCTGTCTTATACCACGGTGCTTTTAAAGATTCTGTCACGTCACCATTAATCTCTCGATTGGAAAAAAAAATTTGTGTGGGATGTGGCATTCTGATTCCATATACATATTATATAAATAAAAATATACACCGAACAGTATTATAATTGAAAATGACATGATTACAGTGAACCGTATAAATCTCTCTCCTTGAATTAGGACCACATTTATTACTGCTCACTGTATTTATTTCCAATTTTATCCGTTCAAATTTCAAACAGTTGTTTATTTATTTAATTTCCATATATGTATATGAAGAGTGAGGAGTTGAATAGATATGGCGGTCTCTACATTCAAAGGCATCCACATCTCAAAATCAAGGTGGTGGATGGAAGTAGCTTGGCTGTGGCAGTAATCCTAAACAGCATTCCAAAAGGGACAACCCAAGTTGTTCTTAGAGGCAAACTCACAAAGGTTGCTTATGCCATTGCCTATGCTTTGAGCCAGAAGGGCGTCCAGGTAAACATATACATATCACGCGATCATGTTGATATGTCGTGTCTAATACCCTGTAAGTGAGATTATGTTTCCTCATATCTTCTAACCTAAATTGTAAATATCTCAGATAGCTACATTATACCAGGCTGAGTATTTGAAGCTCACCAAATCACTAGGCACTGAAAGTAATTTGGTTGTTGCAAAAAGCTATGCCCAAAAGGTATCAACTGTCGCATTTTCCTAATTCTAAATTCTCTTTATCTATTTAAATATCTTTATTTATATTTTGGATAATATTTAATGCCAATTGATTAATTTGCAGATATGGTTAGTGGGTGATGGACTGACCGAGAAAGAACAGATGAGTGCACCAAAAGGAACATTATTTGTTCCCTTCTCACAATTCCCACCCAAAAAATTGCGCAAGGACTGCTTCTATCACTACACTCCAGCAATGAAGACTCCCACATCTCTTGAGAATGTTCACGCTTGCGAGGTAAAGCGTTATTCACTTATTCATCATTTTTCCCGAAACTCTAAACCCTAAACGCTAAACCTATCTTTTTATGTGACGACAGAACTGGTTGCCAAGAAGGGTGATGAGTGCATGGCGAGTAGCAGGAATAGTGCATGCCTTGGAAGGTTGGAAGGAGCATGACTGCGGTTACACCATGTCCAACATCGACAAAGTTTGGCAAGCAAGTCTTGTGCATGGGTTTCAGCCTCTGACGATCAGTACCATTCACACCAAAAATCAGTGATCTGCAGCTTCATATTTAAAAGAAAAAATAGTTACTTAGTGCACATCCATCTTATAACATTTATTCATGATTATCCCTTGTTTCAGTTGCTTTATAAGGTGGTAATGCTTGCTATATTCTATAAACAGCTAGCTAGATGTTATCATCGTATCATATTGTTGTTTATGAGTATTTCTATATTATATAAATGGATATCACTTTTGAAGTATTCACCGGGAAAATTTGATCGTTATTGATCTTTTGTTAATACTTGGTGGCTTTAATATACCAAAGTATATACCTCAACAGCTTAGACCATCTTCAAAGGGGATGTCAAAAATACGACATAAATATATAACAGTAACAAATGATATACCATTTATCTCAACCAAGATGCCAAAGATGATATAGAAAAGAATGCTAAGTTGACATGGACAAAGAGATGTCAAATTTAAAACTGCCTTCAAATTTGATTTTTGCTATTTCCAAAGGTATTCCACTTGTCCTACCTTAAATGCAAGCATATTTAATTTAAGTATTATTTTATTATTTTCAAACCAACAATAATCCAACTTTTATTATTTTTGTTTAAAAACAACATAAATGAAACAATAAATTTTGGCATATAGGGTGGAGGAAAATCTTGACAATATGTCAAATTGTCAAGTAAGCCATCAAATTGAAATTTGATATAAAGGAATTGCATGTGTATGTTGAAAGGGGAACCTGTTAGAATTTAGACTCTCATTATCAGAAATATAATTCAAATTATAAGCTATGTTTCTTGTATGAAATGAAAGGAAGAAGAAGGAATGATTTCACAGAAGGATCTGTTGCAGAGAGAATGTGACTCTTGCAACTCAGATTCTCATTCATACATGCTGAGCATATGAGCTCAATATCAGTACAAACAAATATAACCGTTGGAGGAGAGAGTGAGAACAGATAAACTCAATCAATCTCAGCCCTCCATTGTAACTAAGCTATGAGCTAATGACAAGCGTACTATTACGTAGCTTATGACCTAATAAAATAACTCTTCAATAGCATAATTACATGTGTAAAATCTTAGTGGGACTTATATTTCAACTTTGCGTCTTAAAGCTTTTCATATTATTAAAATTTCTCACATTAAATATTTTTGGTGCAGTTTATTTTAGGGGTGGAATTTTTTCCCGAAAATCCCGAACAGTCTCGAATCCGTCCCTCGAAATTTGATTGAAAAATGCCTGAACTGAATTTCTCAAAAAATTCGGTACCCGAAACCAAACCCATCCCGAAAGTTTCGGTTTGGGATTCGGCCACAGCTTTGAAAGGGTTCGGTAATCCCAAACTGAATCGAATATTATATATATTTATGTATTTATTTATTTTTAATTATAATTAGAAATTACTTAGACCGTTGGATTGGTTAAGATCTAATCCAACCGTCCATTGAGTTAGGTCATTTGTTATCCCCTCACAAGCTCTCTTAGTCGCTCACTCTCACTCAATCTCCCGAACGATGCTCGTGCTTTTGCCGCTCTTCTCCTCCATCTATTCGAGCCACGTCGCTCCTCCATCGAGTCACTCCGCTCCTCCCGTTCTCCGTCCACTTCAACGATGCTCATCCAGCCAACCACACACACATAGACGCAGGAACACGCGAATTCGACACCAATCGAGTCCCAAAATCCAGTTAAGGGTTTCTGAATTTCACTGGGTTTTTGTTCTTTAGTGTTTAGTGTTTAAGCTCATTCTGGATTGCACTGGGGACGGAGCTGTTTTAAATGAGGCTGAAGCAGATTGTGCGATAGAAGAGGTCAGAGACATAACAAAGCTGGACCCCGAGACAAGCTGGTTTATGATGTTCCTGATGCAAAGAACATACTGGAGATTCCTCCTCTGGTGGCTCAGGTTTGTGACTAAATCTCTCTCTGCATTACAATTTCACTTCTTGTCTCTTGAAATTACGTTTGTACATTAATGATCATTCTATTAGGTGACTAAATTCAAATGTGGAAGATTTGCTCTTGGCCTGTGCATGAATCATTGTATGTTTGATGGCATTGGGGCTCTGGAATTCGTGAACTCGTGGGGTAAAATCACCAGAGGATTGCAATTTACAGATCCTCCATTTTTAGACAGAAGCATACTCAAAGTGCGAAACCCATAGAAGAATACTCC
This sequence comes from Cotoneaster glaucophyllus, assembly GCA_036320875.1. NCBI lineage: Eukaryota > Viridiplantae > Streptophyta > Magnoliopsida > Rosales > Rosaceae > Cotoneaster > Cotoneaster glaucophyllus. Next base: position 8,399,736 of record CM070070.1, read on the forward strand.
GTTTTGGGCTTTAAGTCCCAATCCTGAAGTGACCCGAAAGCACACTAAACACTATTTCTCTCTAAATTCTAACTTTGGCATAGAAGGTTCTTCAGCCAAAGCCCCCTATTCATCGTGGGCGCGTGAGGCTCCTCGTCTTGACCAAAGGTGTTAATTGTTTTGTAGGTGCAATTTTGTCCAAGATCAAGAGGAAGAATTTTGCATCCACAAATTGATGCTTTCATTGAGAGGAAGAAATCTACACTCGTAGAAGACTCTCGCATAAAAAGGTTTTTTTCTCTATTTTCTAGTCCACTTGTATTTTTTCATACGTTCTTATTATTAGAATTTTTTATTTTGCAAAGATTCTTTGATAAAACGTAAAAAAAGAAATACAATGGCTAGAAATTTAGAAAACTCCACGAGTGAAAATTCCAATATTCAAGAAATAGGACCACGGCAATCCACGAGGTTGAATGTGACAATAAGTGGAGCGGCACCACCACCACGAGTTTCCACCACGGGAACCACCTCGGTGGCTACCACGGTAGTCACCCACGACGAGGTCCATGACGCCATCACCACGGCCTGAGCCGTGCCATCCAAGGCCACATCCCAAGCCATGTTACTCCAAGCCCAACGCGAGCCCAATGTGTTGCCGAGCTGAGCCCAAGCCTCGCACCCACGTGTGCCACACGCCCAGCAGCCCACTCCTGTGGTCCAGCCTACTCCCGCCGAGCAGCCCACTCATGTGGTCCAGCCTGCTCCCGCCGAGCAGCCCACTCCCTTGGTCTAGCCTGCTCTCGTGGCCCATCCTACTCCCGTGGCCTCTCAAGCAACCCAAGTCGGCCCAAGATTATCTCAATCATCCGGACCTACCATCGAGCCGGGGGCATTCTCACTACATTTCTTCGTGGATTTGACATTTCCAAACTCAAATCTCGTGCCCGGAGTCTACCACCCTTCCACTGCTTAAGGAGGCACATTCCTTCCAAGCTTTTCCAATCCAAATGGCAAACAACACTTGTCTCGACAAGTCATAGAGTTGACGAGCACCCTTGTACAACAGATGACCTTGGTGAATCAACTCTTGCAACACACCGAGATCCAACGTGCCCCAGATGAGGTGTCTCGAAGAATTATAAGGGCACGACGAAACTCTCTGACAACTTTCTGGAAAGCAGCCACTCGACCAGCCACAAACCGAGCGTTCTGGCAGAGTACATTCTTGACTGAGCCCCGAGATAGCGTATACTCCCATCTTAGCGTGAGGAAGAGCGTGCACTATCGGTTAAGCCCACAGACGAGCATACACTCACGGTTGAGACCATACTCCGATAAACAACATGGATAACCTTCCAGGCGAAGTGTTCATTCGTGACTAGGCCTGCAAGGAGCATCATCCACCTCGCATCAGAGTAAGCAGCACGATGGACGGAGAGAAGTAGTCACTCAATCCGGCTCAAGTTCAACCAGCAGCCTGCGAAGAATTCCTTCGCCTGCTAGGAACAAACAACATGCATCCCAGCCGCGGCATAGACGAGCCCAGCACATAGAAAAGCAGCCTAGACCAATAGGTCACGACTGGGGGCAGCCGAGAGCTCCACTACCCCAACAAAGGCAAATTGAGAAAGAAGTAGAAAGAATCTTGACCAAGCGATTACGCGATTTCCAATGCAACGAGGTCACTGACGAGGCACTACGATGGGATATGACCAACATAAGCAGGTCACCATTCACGGACGAGATCGAGCAGGCAGAGCCTCCACACGAGTTTAGCATGCCACATTTCACATCCTTCAAAGGAGATGGAGACACGGAGAGACACTTGAAACACTACCGAAGCACAATAATCCTCTATAGAAACAATGACGATCTCATGTGCAAGATATTCGCCACTACCCTAGAAGGCGAAGCGCAAGATTGGTTCTACACCTTACCGCCACAATCTATCCGGAGTTTTGACGAACTTTCTTTGGTTTTCACCAAAGAATATTCATCCTATCGCTCGATCAAGAAGAAGTCCAATCACTTGTTCAACGTTAAGAAGAACCCAAAGAAGTCGCTCCGCGACTATGTGAAGAGGTTCAAAGTAAAGAAGGCAAAGATAGTCGGATGCAACGACTCGATAACTAGAGCAGCCTTCCAAAAAGGATTTCCAGCAGACCACCTGCTGTTCGAAAAATTGATCATGAAAGAAGATCTGACTCTGGCAGACTCTTTCGCTCTAGCAGAAAAGCACGCACTTTGGGACGAGGCTTGCTGATCCAGATTCAAGGACCAGAAGGAGTACCTGACATCACTCCCAGCTATCCAAACCGGAAGCAGCGGAGGACCTATTCACATATTTGATGGTATCCGAAGCAGCAATAAGCTCTACCATCATACGAGAAGAGCTGAGGGCCCGACTACCTGTTTTCCACAGTTTAAAAGCTCTTCTCGATGTTACCAAAAAAAATTCAAAAGTTAACTTTGGCGATAGTTGTTGTAACTCGAAAGCTCAAGTTTTACCTTTAAACGCACGCAGTTATCCTCATGACGCATTATTCCGCCCAATCCAGACACGCGACGATAAAGGCGTAGATACTGGCGGATGCAAAGTTTTCTGACGAATGCAACAACTCAGCCCAAAAGGCTCGCCAAAGGCAGACGAACACTAGAAGGACAAATTTGGAAGCAAGTTTTGTCCTCATCACCCCAAAAGATTCTACATAGGTGCAACATGTACCAGCAGTTGAGCACCACCTCATGTTGTGCGACACACGGCCCTAGCCGACCCTTGCTCTATAATTCAACTTTAGAGTGGTCCAATACCAGCAGTTGAGCATTTCCTGCTATGTGTAACATGGCACCAGCTCCACGACTCCCTACCGCGCCTTCACACCTAGCCTAAGCAACGCACCAGAGAGGCCCAACGACACCCCGGAGGTAGCCTAGCACACCTTAGCCGCACCTGCTCCCTCAACGGAGATTTTTGGCATTTACACGTTGACGACGCATCCAACTACAAAGGCTTGGAAACAGGTGTGGTCCTTGTCGCCCTAGACGGTTCAATGCTCGAGCAAGCGATCACCTTAGGCTTCAAAGCATCTAACATTGAAGCAGAGTACAAGGCCCTACTAGCAAGCCTCCAAATGACAAAAGACTTGGCAGTGAAGAAGCTTGCAATTAATTCTGATTCCCAGCTAATCACCAGCCAAACTACTAGGGAGTACGCGGCAAAACATCCAAGGATGGCACAATACCTAGAGAAGGTACGCAAGCAATTTGAGGCATTCCAGACCTACACTCTCACTCAAGTTCCGCGGACAGACAACACCCACGTAAATACGCTAGCCGGCTTATGCTCCGCCTTCGACCATCAACTCAAACGTTTTATTTTGGTGGAGTATCTAGACAAGCCAAGCATAGAAGTGGAGCTAGCAGTCGAAGTGTCATAGGTTAGTACAACTCCAAATTGGCAAGATTCCACTATAGACTACCCGGTCAATGACACATTCGCCATGTAAAGATTGGAGCCTAGAAAGCTCCAAATAAGGGCAGCACGCTACTACATGTGGAATGGCATTCTCATCCGAAGATCCTACACTAGACCATATCTCTGCTGCCTAACGCCTCCTGACGACTTGAAGGTTCTAAGCTTAATCCACAAAGGCGTTTGGGGAAACCATTCCAGAGGCCGATCCTTAGCATAGAAGGCTCTTCACACAGGCTACTATTGGCCTACCATGCACCAAGGTGCTAAAGAGTTAGTACAAAAGTACGATCGCTGCCAAAGCTACAAACCGGTACCAGCATTGCCGGCCAACGAGCTATACCCGCAGACAAGTCCTTGGCCGTTCATGCAACATGCAATTAACCTGGTAAGGCCTAAGCCGCCTGTTACTGGGGGCAGAAGCATGATGATTGTGGCTACTAACTACTTCACCAAATGGGTGGAAATAGAGCCCATGACGACCACGACTCAGACGGACATAGAGCGCTTCATATGGAGGAATATTATTTGCTGATTTGGCATCCCATAATCTGTCGTCACCGACAATGGCCCACAATTTGTGGGCAAATATTTGGCGAACTTCTTCCAAAGATATGGCATCAAGCAGCACATGTCCACGCCGAGATATCCTCAAGGCAATAGGCAGGTCGAAGCATCCAACAAGACGATCCTCAACGACCTCAAGAAATCCCTTACCAACAAGAAGGGAAAATGGCCAGACGAACTCCCCAGATGTCTATGGGCATATTGCACCACCAAAAGATAAGCAACCGGTGAAACTCATTTCTCTTTGGCATTTGGCTCAGAAGCAATCATTCATCCTAATGTCATCAAGCCAAGTATCATCGCTCTACTACCAAGCATTGAGCAGAACAAAAAGGAGATGGTCACAAGCTTAGATCTGGCAGATGAGAAGCGCGGGCAGATCACCAGCATCGCAGCCTACCAGCAGCAGCTCCTCTCCAGCTAAAACAAAAGGGCCAAGGTCCGGCAATTCTAGCTTGAAGATCTAGTCCTAAGAAAATCCTTCATCACTGCCCGCAGAGAAGGCTCCAAAAAGATTGATCATATCTGGGAAGGTCCGTACAAGATCAGCGGAGTAGGCGGCAAGAGTAATTACACTCTTGCCACCATGAAACCATAAAAAGATCAAAAAGCAGTGGAACGCCTACAATCAGAGGAAGTACCACGTGTGACCTCCCGCTACATCAAAAGCCCGAAGACTCAAGCAGCTCGATGGGCACCAGCTCATAAGCCGAGGACTATCCAGTTGTTATGCAATTCCTACCTTACAACTAAGTTCTCGTTCGTTTCACTCGTTTTTCAATGAGGAATTCAGAAGTAATCACAACTTGGCTTGGCTGCATGTTTACAACAACTGATCACTCCTGCACTTCAAAAGAAGATCGCACCCTTCTTAGAGACTCACCGCAGGAATTGCACCCCCCGAGGGACTAAACATGCTCTCTAGTGCGAAAGGGTAAACTAATTCCCAGACACCCACATGGGTCTACTCTCCAAAGCGGGAGGATAAACTCTACACTCCGAATATCCAGACATGGATCAGCCTAGCTGCCCTAGTATAACTAGATGCACGATGGCTTGCGCTGGGATTCCTAGAAGTAGCCACAATGGTCTTTTTCAAGGCTTAGCTAATTGAAGAATTTTGGGTCTCTTGGCCTAATCCGCGGGGAACCGGGCCCTAGAGACGGAGGGGGCACATTACGCAGTACATCCGATGGATGGTTGCTCTGGAACTCTAAAGCTGCTACCGAGTGCACTAAGGTAGCCTACGATTTCCGGAAGACTGCCTAAGGCTTGCCTTTCGAATAGTAAAACCACGCTAGACTTATACAACCGCACATTCTTGTGAAAGGTTAAACAAGCTAGCGTGCATATACGAAGTTTTATCCACTGCCGACATGCTACGTAGTCGATAAGTTTCACCTCTGCCAAGAGCGGAACGACTTACACCAAGTCCTAAAGTGTTGTGATACTTGCTACGCAACCTACGGAATTGGAGAAAGCCAAGGTTAACAGCCTAGTGGTCACGCAGACTTGTCTGTTTCTGTAAGTAAGGCGTCTGGTTTCCGACCCTATGGTTAACAACTTTACAAAGTTTTACACCGACACCTACGGCTGCATAGGCTACGCGGCCTGTCTGCTTATAAAAAAGTAATACCGCACCACCCCGACGGTTGCCCCGCGACAGCACTATCCAAGAAGAAGACAAGAAAAATTAATTTTTTCTTACATCGGTGCGGCATGGAGAAGGCGAAGAAATCAATGAAAAACAGTCATTTGCACGAGCAAGATGTAAAAGATTGCTAGAGGAGGGGGAACAAATATCCTCTAAGCTTTCTCTCTCTAGTAGGGTAGAATAAATTGCTCTCCAAAGTTGATTTAATAACCCACTTAAGGTGGACTTAAATAGGCTTTGAGGGAAATTTATTTCCCTTTCCTAGAAGGACCTAATTTCCAATTAAAGAGGGAATCTACATCAAAATAGGAAACAAGCATGTGTTTCCTAAAACAAGAAGATCTCTACACCTGTTGCCCTTTCCTGCGAGCAGCCCAACAGGTGTGGGGGCATTTGTGGAGCCAAAAATAATCACAAGGCGACACGTGGATTTTTTGACAAAAGAGGACAAAATTACCCTCGAGGCACATCGGATTTCCTACGCGCGAGCAGTGGACAATCATCCCTCAACTAAGTCAAAAGTGCCCAGAATAGGTAACAATTTAAAACCTATTTCATCAAATCCTTTCTACAAGGTAACTCCCAAGACTTAATTTATTCCATATATTCTCTATTTCATTATTTAGCTAATCAATTAGCCAAATAATTTATTCATTCCATAATTCCTAAAACCTTCCTTCTAAAATCATAATAATTGGCTAATTAATGGATTAATTGCCTAATTAGTCCCTTAATTATCAATTAAGTCATCCATTTTACCCCAAAATCACAACAAAGGCCGGCCATCCCCATCAAAAAGAAGTCCACCATGCTTTCTACCTTTTCTACCACTTTTCCCTTTTTTTTATGGTACTAATTAGCTAAGTTAATTAGGGAATTATTTTGATTAATTAGCTAATTATTCCATAACTCCCAATTTGAAATAAATCAAGAACCTAGCCCACAAACCAAGCTAGGCGGCCGGTCCTCTCTCATCCAAAGAGCCTAGCAACTCCCCTATAAAAGGCCTTGCATTTTCTCTAAACACACTTCCAACACTCTTGCAAAAATCCCAAAATTCTCTAAACACTCTTTGGTAGGTCGTTTGACTTTGAGTTTGCTGGGAAAGACTTCGAGACTTTCTTTATTTCTCCGGAAGACTTGCTTTCCTTTACGTTTAAGGCTTCCATTGGCGAAGTAGTTGGAGAAGTTGGTGCCCAGGCTGGGGCAGCCGGGGATGAAGCGCTAGATGATGCTGTTGCTGAGAACATTGCAGCTGTTGAAGGTATGGCGACCGAGTAGTCGTATGATGTCCAAATTGCTAAAAGTAGTCTTTTAGGTAGCCTTTAGGATTTTGTTTGTTTTCCTTGTTTCTTTTTGCTTTGCTTGAACTCCTTCGGCCTTTGTTATTTGTTTATCAATTTTTTTTAGAAAATTTAATAAACTTGTTTCCTTCACTTTTCTTCATTTTTGCTTCTTTTGTTTATGCCCAAACTTTGACCTTTAGGCCAGCGGCAGGCGTGCTACTTTTCTATAAGCAGACATGCCCACGTAGCCTATGCAACCGTAGGTGTTGGTGATAGGAGCATATTTATGCGACTTAGTTAGCTTGTTTTCTTACATTTACTTAGCTTAATTATGTTAATTATTGTGTTTTAAGCTATTTTCGTGCAATTTCAGGGCTTAATGACAAAGTGTGCTAAAAGAGCCAATTTGGAGTGTTTTGGAGCTATTTTGGGCCAAGGATGGATGGCTTATGATTCAAGCAAGAAGGATGGACGAATTTAGAGATTTAAAGACAAGGAATCTGCTAGGAAGAAGGAAGAAACAAGTTCAAGTTCTAGAAGATAAGAGAAGAGCAAGAAATAAGGAACATTATCTAGAAGCATTATCCATAACCTTATCTTATCTTGCCTTATCCTTACCTTATCTTGTCCACCTTATTTTCAGCCAAAAAGGGGGGGTTTCTTATCAGATTTTATCACTTGAAATTAGGGATTCTAGAAGCCTAAAAATGTGCAAAACAACCCTTAAACCTCTCCTACATTCATGCCGCACATCTCCTCAGATTTCCTACAAAGGTGGCGCCTAAATGACTTCTTCTAGATGGTCCTAAGCTTATCCCTAAATCCCAGCCGCACAACCCCTTCTAGATGCCTTTTTCTGCTAGGAAAACATGTCCTTTTCCTCCTTGGTTTATGATTAAACTGAACAAATTTCTGAGGGAGTTGGAATTCCAAATCCTACACCCATTCTAAGTCCTAAATCAGCCCTTGTTTTGGACTTCATTCAGTCCCTATAAATACAATGCCGCACCCCTCATTCAAATCACCACCTCTCACCACAATTCACCTCTCATTTGACACATTCCCTCAGATGCACATTCATACACCCATCCAAAGCTCTTGTGCCGCAATTGCTAGGAGGAAGAAGGACCTTGCCGTGCACCTTGGCTGCCATTGTTCTAGGTGTTGTCTTTCTTTTATCTCAATGTTTTATTCAAGTTATTATTGTGTAATTGCAAACATGAGAGGCTAAATTTCTTATTAGTTGGGGGTGAATTTGAAACCATGTTTATATGCTATATATGAATTGATTACATCCAATTATTGTTTCTTAAGACTTGAATGTGATTTGCTTATCTAAGTTATTAAAACTTGTTTGTGTGTGTTAATTGGGAGTCGACACTTAATTTGCATGCATTAACTTAAAGCTAGAGTATAAGGGAGTTTCACCTAATCGTTATGAACTTATATTCACAAGTAGTAAAGGTTGCTAGTCACAATCATGTTAAGTAAGTCCTAGGCAAGAGTTTCATGCTTTTCATAGTTACGAATGCCTTGTCAACACTTATGATTTTCAAAGAACGTAATGACGTTTGATATGTTTTCTATCATGCTATCATAGTTAGGGACTTGATAAGGATAATTTGGTTGTAATGCATGTTTCATTCAATTCAATGAGAAAAGGAAAATCTGATGGTTAATTTATGCGTACATGGTTAACTTGGGGTGTTGTCATTCATAGTCTAAAGGAATAATAATTGGAAATTGGTGCATGTGCATATATCATGTGTGGAGAAGGATCCTCTAACTAAACTCATCATCCATTCAATTCATCAAACTCGTTTTTCCTAAGTGTTTTAAACAAAGTTTCTGTTTTAAAGTTTAATTTCGTCCAAAACAATCCCCTTTTCATCTAATCTTGTTAGTTGAGTCCAAATCTGTTTTCTTTGAGTCTTTTGAGTCAAGTTTGAATTTATTTTCGTCAAAATCACTTCTTGGGTCTTAAATTGAGTCTTTTTGATTGTTTGTTGCTGTTTTAAGGGTTTTAAGTCAGTTTTGAGTTTATAGAGTCTAAAACTAGTATTTTTGAGTCTTGTTTGTGTTGATTAGCATCCCTAGTTAATCCCCGGCCTAGAACGATCCCTATTTACATCTATACTAGAATTGTCAACAATAGGGTTTAATTTGCGTGTTAAGTAATTTTCACATCAAATTTTGGCGCCGTTGCCGGGGATTAGCAACTAATCCCTTGTTTGTTTCGTAAGTTTTTATTTCATATTCTGATTTTGTTTGTTTTTCTTGTTTCAGGTACTAAGTTTATGACTCGTAGTTCTCAACCTATTCGTACAAACATCTTGGATTTTGACGACGATTTCGAACGAACGTTGAGAAGGAAGAGGAAGCAACCAGAACCAAACCTACCTAGTCCACCAAGTTCAGAGGCCGAATCTGAATTTGAGGAAGAGGAAGAAGAAGAACAAGCCATGGCAGCGGACAATCGTACAATCAAAGAACTTTCAGCCTCGGGGTTGGACAATGCCGCACCTCTTTGCATTCAATACCCCGTGGCTGCCCAAGGTAAGACCGATGAGTTTGAATTGAAGTCTAGCTTGTTGCATCACATTCCCAAATACCATGGGCTGTCCATGAAAGATCCAAACAAGCATCTTAAGGAGTTTGAAGTGGTATGTTCGAGTATGACACCCATTAATGTCGATGGGAGTATTCTAAAGGTGAAAGCCTTTCCATTCTCTCTTTTGGACAAGGCTAAAGATTGGCTATACGAATTGGCACCCGGAACTGTCACTTCTTGAGAGAGTATGAAGCGTGTGTTTTTAGAGAAATTCTTCCCTACATCACGTGTCATTCTTTTAAGGAAGAAAATCAGTGGCATACAACAAAATGAAGGAGAATCCTTTCCAGCATATTATGAGCGTTTCAAGGCCCTTGTTGCATCTTGTCCACAACACCAAATGAAGGAAGAGCTTCTAATTCAATACTTTTACGAGGGACTTCTTCCAATTGAAAGACAAATGCTAGATGCCTCGGCAGGGGGTGCTTTGGTTGACAAAACACCGGTGGCTGCCAAGATCCTAATTTCGAACCGAGCCTTGAACGCACAACAATATGAGGGAGTTGGCCAAAGAGACACACCACGGCAGCAAGTACATGAGGTAAGTTCCAATTCCGATTTGCAATCTCAAATAACTAACCTTACTACTATGTTTTCACAGTTTATGGAAGGATGCAAAATACAAGGAAGCACCCCAAGTGTGTGTGGCGTGTGTTCTATGCAAGGGCATCCCAATGACCAGTGTCCACAATTGATTGAGAATGGAGGATGGGAAAGTGCCAATGGCATAGGTTTTCAAGGCCAAAATCAGCAAAGGAACGATCCATACTCAAATACATACAATCCGGGATGGAGAGACCACCCAAATTTCAAGTGGAGGGAGCCTCAACAACCTCAACAACAAGGAGGTTTTCGACAACCACCCCCTGGGTTTTATCAAAAGCCATTCACTCAATCTCAACCTCAATCACAAATTGTTCAACCAAACTCAGGTTCGCTAGTTAATAATGATCAAGTTGTTCAATTACTAACTTCTGTTTCGCAGAGAATAGAGAATCAAGACAAAAGGATCAGTGACATGGAGAAGCAAATAGGGCAGATTTCAGAGTTCCTAGGGCAGTTTCGAGAACAAGGCAAACTTCCTAGTTCAACCGTTGTGAATCCGAATGGAGGTTTTGAAACCGCTAAGGCCATTACATTGAGGAGTGGCAAGGAGCTCAGAGACTACTCAAAACCGTCCAAAAAAAGTCCTAACGAGGATGAAAAGCTACTGCAAGAAGAAGAACAGGGAGGACAGGCCACGGCAAGGGAAGATACAAGCTTGCCGCAGCCTCCTAAAGTCCCAAAACCGTCCCAAACCACCAAGGTAAGCCCTAATCCGAATTTTTCAAGTTCTATTCCACTAAATGTGCCTTTTCCTAGCAGGTTTAAGCAATCAAAGAAAGAAGAGAATGAAAAAGACATTCTGGAAACCTTTAGGAAAGTTCAAGTCAATATTCCGCTCCTTGATGCAATTAAGCAAGTTCCTAAGTATACCAAGTTTTTGAAAGAACTTTGCACAACAAGGAAGAGGATTTCGAACAAGGAAGTGGTTTAGGTAAGTGAGAATGTCTCTGCGGTGCTACAAAGGAAACTACCACCTAAGTGCAAAGATCTGGGTAGTTTCACAATTCCTTGCATTATTGGCAATACTAAGTTTGAACATGCCATGCTAGATTTAGGAGCTTCAATTAATGTTATGCCCTATTCAATTTATGCATCGATGAACTTAGGCGAGCTTAAAAACGATGGTGTAATTATTCAATTGGCCGACCGTTCTAACGCATATCCGAAAGGAGTTGTGGAAGATGTCTTAGTGCAGGTGAACAATTTGATTTTTCCAGCTGACTTTTACGTGCTTGACATGGAAGATGGAGTCTATTATACCCCATTGCCGATCCTCCTTGGGAGACCTTTCATGAAAACAGCCCGCACGAAGATAGACGTATTCAAAGGGATGTTAACGATGGAATTTGATGGTGAGATTATTGATTTTAACATTTCTGATGCTATTAAATATCCTAAAGATGAGCATTCATGTATTTCTATTGATGTACTTGATTCTTTGGCGCAGGACTTTCTCGATTCGTTAGACAAAGACCCCCTTGAAACAACAATTGCCGAAGGATTGGGCCTAAAACCCAATCTGGCCATGCCTAGTGAAGAAGTGGGCGAGATGGTGGCTGCCCTAGGAGCATTGCCACAATATCATGGTAAGTCTTCAATCCCAAATTCCATTCCCGTTTCTACTGATAAATTGTTACCTTCAGTGATTCAGGCCCCAATTCTTGAACTTAAACCATTGCCGAGTCATTTGAAGTACGCCTATTTAGGAGACAAAGAAACGTTGCCGGTCATAATCTCTGCAACACTCACGACATTAGAGGAAGAAAAACTGATTTGGGTGTTGAAATAGTACAAAACAGCCATAGGGTGGACCTTGGCCGACATTAAAGGTATTAGCCCTACAACTTGCACGTATCGCATACTTCTAGAGGAGGGGGCTAAACCAACTCGAGAGGCTCAACGCCGACTCAACCCTCCGATGATGGAAGTTGTCAAGAAGGAGACTATAAAGCTTCTCGATTGTGGAGTGATCCACCCTATCTTGGATAGCCGGTGGGTTTCGCCGGTGCAAGTTGTTCCAAAGAAGTCAGGAGTTACAGTGGTGAAGAATGCCGAAAATGAGCTTGTGCCAACCCGTATCCAAACAGGTTGGAGAGTATGCATTGATTATAGGAAGCTCAATGCCACCATAAGGAATGACCACTTCTCTTTGCCGTTCATTGACCAAATGCTTGAAAGGTTAGCCGGTCATTCTTTTTATTGTTTTCTTGATGGCTATTCGGGATATAATCAAATTGTCATAGCTCCCGACGACCAAGAAAAGATAACCTTCACGTGCCCATTTGGTACCTTTGCCTATCGTCGCATGCCATTCGGTCTATGCAATGCACCTGCAACTTTTCAACGATGTATGGTAAGTATATTTTCAGATTTCGTTGAGAAGATCATTGAGGTAGATGATTTTAGTGTCTTTGGAGATTCATTTGATAATTGTTTGGATAATCTCACATTAATCTTGAAACGATGTGTTGAAACTAACCTTGTTTTAAATTGGGAGAAATGTCACTTTATGGTGAAACAAGGTATAGTTTTAGGACATATCGTTTCAGAAAGAGGAATTGAAGTTGATAAATCAAAAATAGATCTTGTCGCTACTTACCCTCTCCGACTTCGGTTAGAGAGGTTCGTTTTTTTCTTGGACATGCAGGATTTTATAGGCGATTCATAAAGGATTTTTCAAAGATTTCCAACCCCTTGTGCCACCTCCTTCAAAAGGATGTGCCTTTCAAATTCGATGAAGAGTGTGAGAAGGCCTTCACAAGCCTAAAAAACAAGCTCACTTCGGCCCCTATTATTGTCCCACCAGATTGGAGCCTTCCGTTTGAGCTTATGTGCGATGCTTTCGATTATGCATTAGGGGCTGTTTTGGGACAAAGAAAGGAAAAGCAGCCACACGTCATATACTATGTCTCCCGGACGTTGAATGATGCTCAATTGAACTATTCCACAACGGAAAAAGAACTTCTTGCTGTCGGTTTTGCTTTAGATAAATTTCGCTCATGTTTACTTGGTACTAAAGTTATAATTTACTCTGATCATGCAGCGTTGAAGTACTTACTTACCAAGAAGGAGGCCAAACCACGGCTTATTCGTTGGATGCTTCTTCTCCAAGAATTCGACATCGAAATCCGGGACAAGAAAGGAAGCGAGAACGTGGTGGCTGACCACTTGAGCCGTATGGTCCATGAAGAAGATGATGCCGTGCCTATCCCAGAGACATTCCTCGATGAGCAGCTGCTGTCCATCAAGGTAAGTGGACCATGGTATGCCGATTTAGTTAATTATTTGGTCACTAAACAAGTTCCCGACACCCTAAGTAAGCACCAACGGGATAAACTTAAGAAAGAGGCACGTTCTTATGTGTGGGATGACCCTTATTTGTGGAAATATGGTGCGGACAAATTATTCGTAGGTGTGTGCATGATTCTGAATTTCATTCAATTTTAACATTTTGTCACACTTATGCATGCGGAGGTCACTTTGGCACTCAAAGGACTGCACGAAAAGTACTTGAAAGTGGTTTTTATTGGCCTACTATCTTTAAAGATGCTAGAACGTATTGTATGTCATGTGATCGTTGTCAAAGAACCGGAAACATTGGTTCAAAAGATCAAATGCCGCAGGTCCCCATATTTTGTGTTGAAATTTTTGATGCTTGGGGTATTGATTTTATGGGTCCGTTTCCATCATCTCATGGTTTTGTTTACATTCTACTTGCGGTTGATTATGTTTCAAAATGGGTGGAAGCAAAAGCCACCCATACTAATGATTCTAAAGTGGTTGCATATTTTATTAGAACTAACATATTTGCTAGATTTGGAATGCCACGAGTTCTTATAAGTGATGGGGGTTCACATTTTTGCAATTGCACGATTGAGGCCCTGCTCAAGAAGTACAACGTCACGCATAAGGTGGCAACACCTTATTATCCCCAAACAAGTGGCCAAGCCGAGGTTTCAAATCGGGAGATCAAACAGATTTTGGAGAAAACCGTTGGGCCAAACCGGAAAGATTGGAGCTTACGTTTGAATGATGCATTGTGGGCGTATCGTACGGCCTACAAAACACCAATTGGGATGTCCCCATTTCGGCTCATATATGGGAAACCATGTCATCTTCCGATTGAATTGGAGCACAAAGCACATTGGGCCGTCAAAACATTCAATTTGGACCTAGTCACGGCTGGACTTCAAAGAAAGCTTCAATTGAACGAACTTGAAGAAATTAGAAACGAGGCATATGAGAATGCTCAGATTTACAAAGAGAAGACGAAAGCATTTCATGACAAGATGATTCGTACCAAGATATTCTCACCTGGGCAGAAAGTTCTACTCTTCAATTCCCGCCTTCGTTTATTCCCAGGTAAGTTACGTTCTAAGTGGATAGGCCCTTTTGTTGTTACTAATGTTTTTCCTCATGGTGCAGTCCAAATTAAAAGTTTCAAGACGGGGCAAGAATTCAAGGTGAATGGACAACGTTTGAAGCCCTACTATGAGCACTTTGAGGAGCATATGGTGGAAGACACACCACTCCATGCCGTGGGCCCTATCCAAGACTAAAAGGAAGTTTCGTCCGGCTGGAAGACGTTAAAGCAAGCGCTTCTTGGGAGGCAACCCATGCATTCAATAAAGAGGCCTTGGAAGATCCGGCATCAAAACCAGGTGTTTATGTTCCTAAACTCTACTCTTTATTGATTTTAATTTACATTTCGTGTCATATTTGTTAGTTGTTTGTTTGTTTGTTTATGTGTGCGTATATGTTTGAAACATTGAGGGGGGGGGGGTAAACAAAGTGTTTTTATGCAAAATTCGTGGGTTTTTATCACCTATCACTTCTAATGTTGTTTTCACTGTTTTTAAGTGTTTTTAGAGTGTTTTGGAGTGTTTTTATGTGTTCTTTAAGAAAAATCCGAAAATTCTTGAAAAAAATCGAAAAATGTGTTAAAAATACCAAAAAGAGTCGTTTTTGTGTGTTTGTTTGTGTCTTAGGGTACCTTCCAACACAATGATGAGGATTTGGTTTTTAATTGCATAACTGTTAAAGAAAGTTACAAACATAGATGAAAGTTTGATATGCCTTTGGTTTATGCTTAGTTGAAGCTGTAACTTACGAATTCATGTTTAATCACAAAGAAAAAAACCAGTTTTTGTAACATGCTTGAAGGAAGGAACTCAAATTAACGCTACAACCTTGAGAGACTTGAGCCTAAAAATGTTCTTTGGAGAGTTCAAAATCTGTGCATTTGTTGTTTTCTAAGTCGTTGCATGATCTCATTATTCATTGCTTGGTTGCTACTTAGAAGGCGTTTCATCACTATAGTTCCAAATACTAGAACTCATGCCCGTTTCATTCAAAGCATAAAATTGATTAGCATAACACAAAAACTAGATGAAGTTGTTTAGTTAAGCTAGAGCCAAAAAGCCTTACCCTTCTCATTATGTTTTGTAGGATTAACCCCGTTGAGCCTTGTTTTAAGCCTATGTTTCTTGTTAGCCACGTTTTACCCTACCAAGCCTAGTATAGGACCATCCATACCCTTGTTCTTGAAGCATAGTGGAGCATAACTTAGAAGGAAATTCCTTTTGATCACCATATTGCAGAAAATGAGTGTGGGGGAAGGTTTTGTGTGCCAAAAGAAAGAAAAAGAAAAAAAAATTCGTGAAAAACAGAAAAAGAAAAGAAAAGTGTGAAGAAAAGTAAGAAAAAGAGTTGAAGAGAAGAGAAAATGAGCTCTAAGTGTTGGTTGTTGAAGAAAGGGTCCAAAAGTTTGAATTCGGCCCTAAAAAGTTGTGTGCATCTTCCCCTTGTGTTTAAAGTTGATTTTTGCATTCAAAAGTGAATTCTAAGTGCCTATTTCATTACTTTGCTTACTATTGCTTTAAGAACGTTTGTTTTCCATATCCTTTCTTGTTAACCAATACCCTTTAGCCCCGTTACAACCCTTAACTTCTATCTTGAGTGTTGTGTGTTTCAATTTGTGGAGTTTGGGATTGGTATGAGCATATGGTATCCCTGGTTCTCGCATCTAAGTAGTAGCATTCCATTCATGAGATCATATCTATGCATGCATTAATAAATCCAGAAAATGCTTTCTTTGCTATAAACATATGTGAGTGCTAGTCTACATGTTTACATCAATCTTCTCACATATAACTAGTGTAGGTGTGTAGTCAGAAAATCTGTGTGAAAATAAGAGTGTAAACCGTAAGGAATTGAGCAAATTCTCTAAGGCATGTTACTACATTCAAATCATTGTTTTAATTGATTAATTGTGAGCTAGTAAGTAGCGACTATGATTAAGTATGTGCTCTAGAGTAAGGATAACTAAAATCAATGGGAATGATGATCTTTAATATGTTATGTACCATTGGAAATCCCTGAGGCGAATGTTGGAAGGTTTAGATTATGTTTTGTTTACTTTTGTTTGTCTTGTTCATTTCGTTTTGCTTGAGGACTAGCAAAAGCTAAGTGTGGGGGAATTTGATAGGAGCATATTTATGCGACTTAGTTAGCTTGTTTTCTTACATTTACTTAGCTTAATTATGTTAATTATTGTGTTTTAAGCCATTTTCGTGCAATTTCAGGGCTTAATGACAAAGTGTGCAAAAAGAGCCAATTTGGAGTGTTTTGGAGCTATTTTGGGCCAAGGATGGATAGCTTATGATTCAAGCAAGAAGGATGGACGAATTTAGAGATTTAAAGACAAGGAATCAGATAGGAAGAAGGAAGAAACAAGTCCAAGTTCTAGAAGATAAGAGAAGAGCAAGAAATAAGGAACATTCTCTAGAAGCATTATCCATAACCTTATCTTATCTTGCCTTATCCTTACCTTATCTTGTCCACCTTATTTTCAGCCAAAAAGGGGGGGCTTCTTATCAGATTTTATCACTTGAAATTAGGGATTCTAGAAGCCTAAAAATGTGCAAAACAACCCTTAAGCCTCTCCTACATTCATGCCGCACATCTCCTCAGATTTCCTACAAAGGTGGCGCCTAAATGACTCCTTCTAGATGGTCCTAAGCTTATCCCTAAATCCCAGCCGCACAACCCCTTCTAGATGCCTTTTTCTGCTAGGAAAACATGTCCTTTTCCTCCTTGGTTTATGATTAAATTGGCCTAATTTATGAGGGAGTTGGAATTCCAAATCCTACACCCATTCTAAGTCCTAAATCAGCCCTTGTTTTGGACTTCATTCAGTCCCTATAAATACAATGCCGCACCCCTCATTCAAATCACCAACTCTCACCACAATTCACCTCTCATTCGACACATTCCCTCAGATGCACATTCATACACCCATCCAAAGCTCTTGTGCCGCAATTGCTAGGAGGAAGAAGGACCTTGCCGTGCACCTTGGCTGCCATTGTTCTAGGTGTTGTCTTTCTTTTATCTCAATGTTTTATTCAAGTTATTATTGTGTAATTGCAAACATGAGAGGCTAAATTTCTTATTAGTTGGGGGTGAATTTGAAACCATGTTTATATGCTATATATGAATTGATTACATCCAATTATTGTTTCTTAAGACTTGAATGTGATTTGCTTATCTAAGTTATTAAAACTTGTTTGTGTGTGTTAATTGGGAGTCGACACTTAATTTGCATGCATTAACTTGAAGCTAGAGTATAAGGGAGTTTCACCTAATCGTTATGAACTTATATTCACAAGTAGTAAAGGTTGCTAGTCACAATCATGTTAAGTAAGTCTTAGGCAAGAGTTTCATGCTTTTCATAGTTACGAATGCCTTGTCAACACTTATGATTTTCAAAGAACGTAATGACCTTTGATATGTTTTCTATCATGCTATCATAGTTAGGGACTTGATAAGGATAATTTGGTTGTAATGCATGTTTCATTCAATTCAATGAGAAAAGGAAAATCTGATGGTTAATTTATGCTTACATATTTAACTTGGGGTGTCGTCATTCATAGTCTAAAGGAATAATAATTGGAAATTGGTTCATGTGCATATATCATGTGTGGAGAAGGATCCTCTAACTAAACTCATCATCCATTCAATTCATCAAACTCGTTTTTCCTAAGTGTTTTAAACAAAGTTTCTGTTTTAAAGTTTAATTTTCGTCTAAAACAATCCCCTCTTCATCTAATCTTGTTAGTTGAGTCAAAATCTGTTTTCTTTGAGTCTTTTGAGTCAAGTTTGAATTTATTTTCGTCAAAATCACTTCTTGGGTCTGAAATTGAGTCTTTTTTATTGTTTGTTGCTGTTTTAAGGGTTTTAAGTCAGTTTTGAGTTTATAGAGTCTAAAACTAGTATTTTTGAGTCTTGTTTGTGTTGATAAGCATCCCTGGTTAATCCCCGGCCTAGAACGATCCCTATTTACATCTATACTACAATTGTCAACAATAGGGTTTAATTTGCGTGTTAAGTAATTTTCACATCAGTTGGTGTAGAATTTTTGCAAAATTGTTAGCCATAGGGTCGGTAACCAGACGCTTTACTTATAGAAGCAGACGAGTCCGTGGGACCACTTGGCTGCTAACCTTGGCTTTCTTTAATCTTTTGAGTTGTGTAGCCTACATCACAACATACTAAAGATTTTTGGGTTATGAAGTTCGCTAACTTTTTGTATCAAAAGTGCGCGGTTGTATGGAATTTCGTGAGCAAAGGTCCGAGAGAACTCCTTGCCTTTATGTAACCAATTTTGTGGGTTGCGTAGCAAGTATGACAACACTTTAGGAATTAGTGTAGATATAAACGATCTTTCCGTGCTTGGTAGAGGTGAAGCTTATCAACTGCGTAGCATGTCGGTTGTGGATTGAGCTTCGTATATGCACGCTAACTTGTTTAACCTTTCACAAAAATGTGCAGTTGTATAAGTTTTAAGCGACTTACTGCTCGAAGGGTAAGCCGTAGGTAGTCTTTCGGAAACTGTAGGCTTCCTTAGTGCACTCAGTCACAGCTTTAGGGTTCTAGGGCAGTCGTCTATAGAGCGTACTGCATAATATGCCTAATCCGTCTCTGAGGCCAGTTCCCTATGAATTTGGCCAAGAGACCCAAAATCCTTCAGTTAGCTAAACCTTGAAAAATACCATTATGGCTAATCCCGGTGCAAGCCATCGTGCACCTAGTTACACCAGGGCAACCCGACTCATCCACGTCTGGATATTCAAAGTGTAAAGTTTATCCTCCCACATTGGAGAGCAAACCTATGTGGGTGTCGAGGAATTGGTTTACTCTTTTGCATTGGAGAGCATGGTTGGTTTCCAAAGGGGTGCAATTCCTGCGATAAGTCCTTAGGAATGGCGCGGTCTTTTTTTGTAGTGCAGGAGTGATCAGTTGTTGTGAGCATGCAGCCGAGCCAAGTTGTAAATTACTTCTGAATTCCTCATTGAAAAACAAGTGAAATGAATGAAAACTTGCTATAAGGTAGGAACTGTATAACAACTAGTTAGTCATCAGCTTACGAGGTGGTGCCTTGTCGAGCTGCTTGAGTCTTTATGAGTTGATGTAGAGGGAGGTCACATAAATGGGATCCATCTTTTTGGACCCTTCCCTATGGGCAGTGATGAAGGCTTTCCTTAGGACTAGATCTTCAGGTTAGAACTGCCGGATCTTAGCCCTTTTGTTGTAGCAGGCAGTGCTGGTACCGACTTGTAGCGTTGGCAGCGGTCGCACTTTTGCAGTAACTCCTTAACATCTTAATGCATGGTAGGCAAGTAGTAGTCTGCGTTAAGAGCATTCTGTGCTAAATATCAGCTTCTTGAGTGATTTCCACAAACACCTTCGTGGATTGAACTTGGAACCTTTAGGTTGTCGGGAGGCGTTAGGCAGCAGAGATGTGGTCCAATGCAAGATATTCAGATGAGAATGTTGTTCCACATTTTGTAACGTGCTGCATTTGTAAGCTTCTTGACTCCGATTTCATGGGGAGTGTGCCATTGACCAGGTAATCTATAATGGAATATTGCCAGTTTGGAGTTGTACTAACCTGTGTCACTTCGGCTGCTGGCTTCACCTCTATGCTTGGTTTGTTCATATACTCCACTAGAATAGAGCGTTTGAGTTGGTGGTCAAGGGCAGAGCCTAGGCCTGCTCGCGTTTCTGTGTGGACGTTGTCTACTGATAGGATTTTTACCGCCTACAAAAGTAGGGATAAAAACACATAAAAATACTTGCAAGAGTACAAGGTTGTCGTAGTATAGCAGCTCAAGCAAGGTCGTTTTCCACAGGGATTGAATGAATAATCTATGCTAAAACCAAATCTTAATTAATTATTTGAAAACAAAAATTGGGAAGATGTTGATTTTATAACCTAAAATATTAAAACGAATTTAATTAAAAACAATTAAATAAATTGACAAAGTAAAGAAAACAAAAGAACAAGAGTTTTGAAAACCAACTTTGTAAAAGCCTAGGGTTTCGCCGTCCCCTTAACAATCCTATGTAGATTTACCAATTACTTATGAATTACCCATGCAACTCTGAAGGTTGGGTTTTCCTAATGCATATTCTACTTGTGGCATTCAAGCTAGAACGTATATCAAACATGCAATCCGTCTGTGGCATTCAGATCAAATATAAACATGCATGACTCATTACGCTTTGTGAAAACCCTTTGAAAAACCATGCAACCCCTAAGACGTGGCATTCGCCCTAGGTGAAATTACAACTATCAATCACAAGAAGCAATACTCAATCCCCCGGTGGCATTCCGATCGAATTGCATCCGATTACTTATCTAAACATCCTAATGGTAGCTAAGCATTAAGTTATAGAGACAGTTTAAAGCACAGTGATAATAATTCAAAGCATGCATGTATAATATCATAAGCAATTAAATAAAGACTACATATTCATGCTAAGGCTCAAGGCATCGCCCTAGCAAACGAAAATTAGTTACGAACAACCATAAAACAAAAGAAATTTTATTGAAATAGAAAAAGGATAGAAAACACCTTGTAGAATAAAGTCTGAAAATCTCTAAGCTTTGCACAAAAGCTTCTCCAAAAGTTACATACCTTCCTAATGGCTAAAAAGCCTTATTTATACTACTATAATTAAAATCCTCTTAGTAAAAGGTCTTAGAATGAAACTAGGAAACCTAATAAAATAATAAAACAGAAAATAAAAGGTTTCCTATTTGAACTAGAATTCGGACTTCTCAGAAAATCACAATTTTGACCAACCAAATCAACTCCGATTTGGTCCCAAAAGGTCTCTTTTGAAAGCTGAAGACGTCCCCTACAAATCCTCAGAAGGAATCTTCCTCAAAATATGCCATCTTGAACTAAAAAATACCCAAAACGTCCAAAAACGTCAATCTGGGAAAGCTGTGCGCTGGGTCTTAATTACATCGCCACGGTCAAACGGCTTGGTAGAAAAATCTGGAATTTTGACACAATCATCTTCAAAGACTCACGAACATCCTCCAATGGAATCACTCAAAAATTCGTCCGTTTGATCACTTTTTGCTCCAGAGGAAGTCGAATGTCCTATATTGGAAATATATAACAAAGTATCAAAATTCTACCAAAATAACCAATAAATTATAACTAAGATTAGGGTAAAATATATAGTAAAATATGGACTCATCATCTACTCACGAAACTTGAGAGAGGGTGTAAATCTGAAATGCCTCAAGTTGCTTTCGTACATTTTCTAGGTATTGCTCCATTTTTGGATGTTTTGTCGTGTACTCCCCAGTAGTCTGGTTGGTGATTAGTTGGGAATCAGAATGAATTGCAAGCTTTTTCACCTCCAAGTCTTTTGCCATTCGGAGGCCTGTTAGTATGACTTCGTACTCTGCTTCGTTGTTGGATGTTTTGAAGCCTGTAATGATTGCCTGCTTGAGCATCGAATCGTCTCTAGTGACAAGGACCACGCCTGCTCTTGAGCCCTTGTAGTTGGATGCACTGTCGATGTACAAATGCCAGAAGTCTTTATTGGGTGAAGCATATGTGGCTAGGGCATGCTCGGTTGCCTCTTGGGCGTCGTTGGGTCGCTCTATTGCGTTGTCTAGGCTATGCATGAATTCTGCTATGAAGTCGTGCGGGGTTGGCAAACTAAGCCATATTGGCCAAGTTCCAACGCCCATTTCATTACTCGTTGAGAAGCGTCTGGACCATGTAGGATTGATCGTAGAGGATATTGAGTCATGACGATGACCGTGTGAGCTTGAAAATATGA
The DNA here is from genome assembly GCA_036320875.1 of Cotoneaster glaucophyllus. Lineage (NCBI taxonomy): Eukaryota > Viridiplantae > Streptophyta > Magnoliopsida > Rosales > Rosaceae > Cotoneaster > Cotoneaster glaucophyllus. The sequence continues at coordinate 8,422,061 of CM070070.1, forward strand.
TCTGAGCTTCTGAGATGCAACAACTAGCGTCAAAAGTAATTTCTCGATCTTTGGATATCTAGTTTCCGCATCGAGAAGAGCTTTAGAAGTGTAGAATACCGGCAGTTGGGCACCCAGCTCTTCACATATAAGGGCATAGCTCACTGTTACTTCCAAGACTGCCAATTAAATATATAAGTCCTCCGCTGCTTCCGGTTTGGATAATAAGGGAGGTGATGTGAGATACTTCTTAAGGTCTTGGAAAACTCTTTCGCATTCATCATCCCATTTGTCTTGTTGTGCCTTCTTGATTGCCTTGAAAAAAAGCTTGCATCGATTAATGGACAGCGAGAAAAAACGGTTGAGCGCGATTGCTCGTCTAGTCAAACTTTGGATCTCCTTTAGGGAAGTTAAAGACTTCATCTCTAGGATTGCCTGAAGATACTCCGAATGTGCATTTGGCGGGATTGAGCTTCATCTTGTACTTTTAAAGGATGTCGAAAGTTTTCGCCAAGTTATCGATGTGGTCTGATCACTGCTTGCCATTTACCATGATGTCATCAACATAGACCATGCTTTGTTAAGGTCGGTGTAGTCTACGTAAACCCTCCATTTTCCATTCTCTTTCTTCATTACTAGCATGATGTTGGTAAGCCATACTGAGTGTGTTATCTCTTCTAAGAATCCGGCCTCCAATAGCTTGTCAATTTCTACTTTGATAATCACCACTCATTCGGGTGCAAAATGTCTTATCTTTTGGAACACGGGTTTGGTAATAGGGTCGACGTACAACTTGTGGCAAGCTATCTTGGGGTCGATGCCAATCATGTCAGAAGGTGACCATGCAAAGACATCATGATTTTCCTTAAAAAAAGTCATAAGTTCCTCATTTTCTTTCAGGCTCATACATGAGCCGATTCTAGCAATCTTCTCCGGCTTCTGGGGATCAAGAATGATGTGCTCGATGTTCTCTTCATGTTTTCATCCCGTATCATTTGCTGGCATGTTGATTTGGACACAATCTTCATGATCCGTTTGCTGTAATTGGTATTTAGTAGCTTCGTCGTCCCTTTGGACCTCGGTAACCTTTACAGGGGTAAACGTATTCTTTTTTTACTTCTTCAGTACTTTCACAGTGCATCGTCAAGATGTGGCATGGTCAGACAAGATTTCCCCGACTCCTCCTCATAGGATGTGGAATATGATTTTTTGATACTTGACGAAGGTTACGTCGTCTAGCTTTATCAGCCAAGGTCGCCCTAGAATCCCATTGTAGGGAGACGGTTCGCTTACTATCGTGAACATATACTTTGAGACAACTGGCAGTGTTTTCACGTCAAGTGTAATGTTCTCGATGGTAATCGAGTTGTGTCCGTTGAATCTGGTGAAGAACTCCACTTGGCGTATGATTGTGTTTTCCAGACCCATCTTCTGAATTATTGAGAGCTGGAGTAGGTTGACCGCACTTCCATTATCAACCATCATTATGTCGACTATAGCATGGGCTAGTTAGACAGATATCGCTAGTGCGTTGTCGTGCAGGAAATTGACGCATTCGGCATCCTGCTCGGTGAAGCCAATGATGGGTCCAGGTTGAACGTTGATTGCCTGGACCTGTGAGACTAGTAGAGCCTACTTGATCTTCCTTTTCTTGGAGTTGTTAGTGGCCCCCAAGTGCTCGAATACGGTGAAGATGCCATTGATCTGAATTGTCATGGCTGGTGGCTCTTCGTCGGCGTCTGTGTTTCTCCTAGGATGCACAGCTGGCTTGTCTAAGTATCTGTCGACCTTGCCTTCTTTCACCAGCTTCTCTATGTAGTTCTTCCAAGTGTAGCAGTCGTTAGTTGTGTGACCAGGACCTCGATGGAATGCGCAGTACTTGGTGTGGTCCAACTTGGAGGTATCTCCTTTTGATTATTTTGGCAGCTTAAACCATGGCTCACTCCTGATGTTGTGGAGGATTTAATGGATCGAGATCGAGAACTTAGAGTAATTCTTGGGTGTCGGGCCTTCTTTAGTCGTGGGTCGGTCCCTACACTTGGCCTCATGCCTGCTTTTGTTGTTGTATTGGTTCCCTATTTCTTTCTTTTGAGCTACTGCCAATTCTCTTCGAGGCTGCTCGGGTGCCTTGTCTGCTTGCTGAGCCTCATCCCAAAGTGCATGCTTCTCTGCCAGAGCAAAAGAGTCTGCCAGAGTTAAATCTTCTTTCATGATCAATTCTCCGAACAGCGGGTGGTCTGCTGAGAGTCCTTTTTGGAAGGCTGCACTAGTTATCGAGTCATCATATCTAACTATCTTTGCCTTCTCTGCTTTGAACCTCTACACATAGTCGCAAAGTGACTCCTTTGAGTTCTTCTTGACGTTGAACAAATGGTTGGACTTTTTCTTGATCGAGTGGTAGGATGAATACTCCTTGTAAAGTAGTGGCGAATATCTTACACATGAGAGTGCGTTGTTCCTATAAAGGACCATTGTGCTTTGGATCGTAGGAGGAGACTATCTTCTACAAAATTCAAAGGCTTATATTTGTTTTCTGCTAATTAGGTACGCTTAAAATAAAGTAAGATATTTGAAACATCCATGAAGCATAAACCCCTCTATGTTTATATTTTCCTTACGATATATATATTGTATATGTTTATATATTTGTCAATATATATATATATATATATATATATATATATATATTTGTTTCATGCATTACATAATTATATTTGCTATGTCGAATATGTGAGTCAAAGAATACAAATAAATTAGAAGCATATTAGGGTTTCTAAAACCCTAGAAATTTTGCTAAAAAAAAAAAAAAAAAAAAGGAAATTGGACATGGCCTGAAGCCTAGCTGACCACCACAACAATCAGGCCTCGGCTTAGGGTCAATTTCGACAAGGCCTGAAGCCTAGCACCTGCCAAGCTGTTTTGGCCCGACTGCCAGCAAGCCTTTGTACTTGCTGGGCCTTGTTGTTACCCTGGCCCGTAGCCATTCAACCAACCCTTCCCCGAGCTAAAGACAAGGCCCCAGCTCTAATAGGGTCTTCCGTGTGCTAGCCCACAAGCCAACTTCGACTGGGCTTTTCCCCGTGCGCCCCTTAGGCCTAAAACCAACAGCCTTAGCTGCTGAGCCCCCCAAACCCATTCTGTCTGTGGCCTGCAGCCACCCGAGCCCAAGATTTTTTTTTTGGACTATATTTTTTCGACCCAATGTTATTATTTAGCATTTGAAATCATTTTAACCTGAATGTTATTATTATTTTTTTGCTTTTACAATTGACACTCTCTGGTCCTGATTTATTGAATTAATTAAAAGTGACATGCAGTCCATTAATCTGATAATGAATCCAAAATTATTGACCTGATAATCATTTTTGGATATTAACGATTCAATCATTTATTTTTATACTTTGAACCGTTGACATAAATTTCGTAATAACGAAGCTCTCACACTTAAGTTCCCGGAGAAACCCAAATCCACTACACTTAAATCAGTATATTGCATTCTGTGTTTCTTGCAGGAACCTCTCATTATGAACTAATCGTTCATAAAACTAAATTGAACCTGTAGTTTCAAATTTAGTGTCTTTGAAACCCGAAGTTTTCATTCAACACATACCACATGAAACCTATAGTTTTCATGCATAAATTAAACTAATACATGTTTATAGAACCTGTATGTTCTATGATATATGTCTATGGCTTACCATATGACTAATCATGTTTTTTCCCTCCATTTTAGGGACACATTGAACTTGAACAAGCTTAATTTCACCGCTCTAGAAGTCTCTGGAAGAAACTATCTGATGTGGGTTCAAGATGTGAAGCTCCATATGACTGCAAAGGGTGTTAAAGCCACCATCGAGGCACCCGCTGACGACAAACCTATCAACTAAGCTCAGAAAGCTAATGCAATGATCTTCATTCGAAGACACATCCATGATGCACTACAGACTGAGTACTTCGCAAAGGAGGACCCACGCACCCTCTGGCTTGCTCTGGCCGACCGTTTCGATCACCAAAAAGTTATATACTTGCCTGAAGCAAGACACGATTGGCATCATCTTTGCTTCCAAGACTTTAAGTTCGTGAATGAGTACAACTCTAAAGTTTGTAGAATCCGTTCACTGCTGAAATTCTGTAAAATGGAAGAAACCGAATCAGATCTCCTGGAGAAGACCTATTCGACCTTCCATGCCACCAATATTATCCTGCAACAACAATATAAGGCACATAAATTCACCAAGTTTTTGGATTTGATCTCTGTTTTACTTCTCGTTGAAAAGCAGAAACAACTTTTGATGAAGAATCATCAAGCTTGACCCAGTGGCTCGAATGCCGCGCCTGAAGGGCATGCGACCAATTCTAGCAGCCATAAGCGACGAAAGAACTGTCGTGGCCATGGAAATGGGTGACAAGTCCAACCAGGGGCCCAAGGTCAACAGAGTGCCGCACCTAAGGGAGGAAATGTGACCCAGCAACGTCCACCACTTACTCCAAAGGCCCCAAACTTCAAGAACAACAACAAAGCTCCCGTTCAGTCAACTTCTACTGAAATGGATATGTGCTATCGTTGTGGATTAAAGGATCATTGGTCATGCGTATGCCGAGCTAGTCCCGAGGCTATTGCCAAGTATCATTCTCGTTGTGAGTCTAATTTTGCACATGTGGATCATTCGGACGATGCTACTACATCAATGGAGATATCAGATTTTCAGGAGGCGTTAGCTCCTATGGATGAATAAATTAGACATGTTTTTAGGGGTTAGCACTTATGAGGCTATGCAATATTGCACACAACTATGTTGGTCCACCTGAGGCCCACCGCTACTCAACCACATTCACCGTTACAGTTGGTCACTGGATACAAGTCTGACGTCTTGCATTTACGGGTGTTTAGGTACGCCATTTATGTGCTAATAGTGCCACCACTACGTACCAAAATGGGTCTTCAAAGAAAAATAGGAATCTATGTCGATTATGATTCGCCATCAATTGTTCGCTATTTAGAACCCTTGACAGGAGATCTATTTACCGCACGTTTTGCAGATTGTCACTTTGATGAGACAGTCTTCTTGTCGTTAGGGGGGAGATAAACATGCTAACGTTCCTGTAGAACGCCACGAATTGTCGTGGTATACTCTCACTATGTCTATTTAGATCCCCGCACTGCCCAGCCTGAAAATTAGGTGCGATGAATTATAGATCATCAGAGCATTGCTCAAAGCATGCCAGATGCTTTTAATGATCTAGCAAAGGTGACAAGATCACATATACTCGCTACAAACGCATCTGTAAGGATAGATGTACCTCACGTACGTCCACAACTCGCCTGGGAAGGCAAGACCGTCCCCAAAGGTGGGGAGGCCGCATCTTCCATGCGGCAAGGTACATTGGCGGCTAGCCAATCATCTTCTCTGACCCTGAAGCGTGGCAGACCCCTTGGTTCAAATGATTCACAACCTCGGAAAAAGAAAATGGCACCCATTGGTGACCCTAGTTTGAATCCGACCATCGCTCACTCATCTGTTCCAACGCATGAGGTTATTCTAGATTACGATGATTGTCACATCCCGAACTAGGCTCCACCACACCCAGGGCTCAACTCCGTCGTAGCACGATATTGTCCGGTTTAGGCCCCGACCACTCTCTCACGGTTTTGTTTCTGGGAACTCACACGAGAACTTCCCAGTAGGTCACCCATTATGGGAAATGCTGTCGCGCGAACTCGCTTAACTTCAGAGTTCCCACGGAACCCAAAGCCAGTGAGCTCCCAAAAGACCTCGTGTTAGGTAGAGATAGGAATATACATATAAGGCTTACAGGATCCACACCCCTGGGCGATGCGGGATGTTACAATCCACCCTCCTTAAGGGCCTGACATCCTCGTCGGTACACTTCCGGCCAGGGATTGGCTCTGATACCAAATTGTCACATCCCGGCCCCACCATATCCTAGGCTCAACTCCGCCGTAGCACGATATTGTCCGCTTTGGGCCCCGGCCACTCCCTCACGGTTTTGTTTAAAGGAACTCGCGCGAGAACTTCCCAGTAAGTCACCCATCATAGGAATGCTCTCGCGCGAACTCACTTAACTTCGGAGTTCCTACGAAACCCAAAGCCAGTAAGCTCCCAAAAGTCCTCGTGCTAGGTAGAGATAGGAATATACATATAAGGCTTACAGGATCCACACCCATGGGCGATGCGGGATGTTACAATGATGCTTCAGACGAAACATACCGACCTTCCGAGAATCGCAAGATTTTCGTCCACTACGCAGTATTGGATGAGGTTTGGAATATGAATGAGATGATCGTCGATAATTCATTTGCATACTCAGTAGCTACTAACATCATGCTTAACAATGACATTGAACCACGTTCCGTCGATGAATACCAATGTAGAACCGATTGGTCAAACAGGAAACAAGCAATCCAGGTCGAACTCGATTCCCTCGCGAAACGTAAAGTGTTTGGACCTACCGTTCCTACACCACCACACGTTAAGCCCGTTGTCTACAAGTGGGTTTTCATGAGGAAGCGTAATGAGAAGAATGAAATAGTGTAGTACAAAACACACCTTGTAGCACAAGGCTTCTCCCAGCACCCTGGAATTGATTACGAGGATACGTATTCCCCCGTAATGGACGTTATAACGTTCTGCTACCAAATTAGTTTGGTAGTTTCAGAAAAACTGTATATGCAACTTATGGACATAATAACCGCGTATCTCTATGGGGATCTAGATACAGAAATTTACATGAAAGTTCTAGAAGGACTTCCATTGACTGGTTCAAATAGTTATAGACCACGAAACACTCTCTCAATTAGGTTGAGGAGGTCACTCTACGGATTGAAACAATCCGGGCGGATATGGTATAACCGTTTGAGTCAATATTTGACAAGTCAGGGTTATGTGAACAACAAATTATGCCCATGCGTGTTCATAAATAAGTCACATTCTGGATTTGCAATCATTGCAGTTTATGTCGACGACATAAACCTCATCGGGACTCCCGCAGAGCTTGAGGAAATTGTTGCACACTTGAAATCAGAATTTGAGATGAAGGATCTTGGGAAAACTAGATATTGTCTCGGCCTAGAAATCGAGCATTGTTCGTATGGAATCCAAGTACATTAATCGAACCACACCGAAAAGGTATTGCGTCGTTTTAATGACGATAAAGCGAAGCTTTCGAGTACTCCTATGGTCGTTTGGACTCTAAATGCTAAACGAGATCCCTTCCGTCCAAAGGAAGATGAGGAAGAGATTTTGGAACCCGAAGTTCCTTACCTAAGTGCAATTGGGGCTGTATTGTACTTGACTCAATGCACTAAACCTGACATCTCTTTCGCTGTGAATCTTTTGGCAAGATACAGCAATGCGCCCACACGCAGGCACTGGAATGGTGTTAAGGACATTTTTCGCTACCTCAAGGGTACTACGGATTTAGGCTTGTTTTATACCCGCGAATCTCCGAGTATTGTCGCCCCCTATGGTTCTCGGATTGATTCTCGCCTTGTTGGTTACGCAGATGCTGGATATCTGTCTAACCCACATAGGGCACGTTCTCAAACGGGTTATGTCTTTACTGTTAGAGACACCGCTATATCTTGGAGGTCTACCAAGCAAACGCTAGTTGCGACTTCGTCGAACCATAATGAAATTCTCGCCTTGCATGAAGCATCGCGTGAGTGCTTTTGGCTGAGAGAAGTCATGGAACATATTCGAAGCACTAGTGGTCTTACATCAGTCGTTGACCTTCCTACGACGATCTTTGAAGACAATGTAGCATGTATCGAACAGTTGAAGAAGGGATACATCAAGGGAGACAACACCAAGCCCATAGCGCCAAAGTTTTTTTACTCACACCAGCAGCAGCAGCATCTATTCATTGAAGTCAAGAAAATTCGTTCCTAGGACAACCTAGCCGATCTCTTCACAAGTCTTTGTCTAAGTCTACTTTTCAGAAGATCGTCCAAGGAATCGGTATGCGTAAATTATTTAAGTTGAATCGCTTGTAGTTCTCTTATTTAGAACTTATGTCTAACTCATGGGGAGTATCTTAAAGCATACTCAAATGATCTTAATGTACTCATTTTCCTACGATTATGAGCATTTTTCCCACTGGGCTTTTGCTACCTAACGAGGTTTTAATGAGGCACCCATCCTGGGATGATCATACTCTGTTAAGTTCACTACTTTTGTCCTGTTTGACTTTTGTTTTAGACATTATGCATACTTCTCACTTTTCTCCTTAGTCTATGGGTTTTCCCTATGCCTTGGGTTTTATGATAGCGAGATTTTTGTGAATTTTACTACAAATGCACACTTCACTTAAATTTGAGACTCGCGATCACCCATTGTGCTGATGACTTCATCAACTATTCTATCTTATATGCTGAAGATCTGATGCGATGGTCTGTTGAGTATTTACACACTCAAGGGAGAGTGTTGCATTCATATTTAGAATAGGAATATGATTGTGTAAATCCTAGGAAATCTGGGAATGTATCTTATATTCTTATTAGGAGTAGATTACCTATTCCTAAAGGGAAAGGTTTTTACCTATCCTACTACTATAAATAAAGGCATAATAGGGTGAATCAAATATACCTCACAATTAAATCACTCTCTCTTCTCCCTCAATACCGCTGGTCCCCTCTTTCTCTCTCTAAACCTTATATCGTTCAATCAAATAGGCCTACAACAACTACGATTTTGTAGTATAACAGCATATGCTCATTTATCATTCAAAAAAAAAAAAAAAAAAAAAAAATCTTATCATCACATAATATTACGATATTGTGATATTTTTTTTCACTTGTAACTGAGATGTTTTAGGTTTGAATCTCGTGAATGACGAGTTCGACACCTCTTAGTGTAAATATCCCATTGTAAAAAATTAAAAAAAAACCCTATACTACCGAACTATTATTTAGCCATGACAAATCCACATGCAGGCTATCATTGCACTGGGACCGAAATCCGACATATTAATGTCATATCCCAAAACGAGATGTATTCGTAGGTCATGCACAAATGTATACTCAATTTGTACTCTATTTTGAAACGTGATTCATTATGAAAAATATAAATTATATATATGTGTGTGTGTATATATCCACACACACTGCATTTTATATAGACGAGTTGGGATTGTCTTCCAAATACGTGTATTTTCCTTTTCTATTATTTCTTCTAACACGAGAGGAGGTGGGAACCGTTTTCTATAAATGAGGTGCTGAACAACAAGAGGAGGTAGCAATAAGTTAATAACTCATGGCTTTGAGTTCGTCTCTGATCTATTTTGTGCTGGGTATTGCGGTGTTGTCCTCTCCTTACGTACATTCCAAACTATTACTTGGCCACGACGAAGCAGCATCTCGCATCATGCAGTACTGTGCATCAATGATTGTACTGTGTTGTTGTCCGTTGGTAGATAGAAGTAGAATTAACTAGAACCACACACCTTCGCGAGTTGCGGCCCCATTCGAATTCATTGACTTCTCATAATCTGGTGTTGTGGAGCCAAAAAAATAATCTCAAAAATTCACAAGGCTATACGTGAATTTTTATTCAAGAAAGATAAGATTGTCTTCGTTAAATGAGCAGAGCTCTCAAGCATCCCACGCACAGTTCAGCATCCCTGGAAGTTCAAACAGCTGGCTACGATGGCTCACAACTCCCATACTCGTGGAGTGGAAAAGTTAAATGAATTAAAAATAAAGATTAATTACTAAATCTATCTTTAACACAATCTTAAACGAAGGCCAACCCTTCAAGTAAGAATCCCTATGACAATCAATTAGAGATATTCCCATCATTATTCCAAGATTTTATCTTCTAATTAATATCTTGAAAATATTATTCCCTTGCACATCATACAGATGATATAACTTGGCCAATAAGAAGCCGCCATGTGTAGGGAAAACCTCTAACCCCATGGTCGGCGACCTCCTCCTATATATACCCTCATCTCCACCAAATTTTGGTAAGCTTTTCGCTATACAGAAAACCATAAACACTCACTCTATTTAGAGAGACTAACTTAGGGGTCAGAGATCCTTTGGCCAAACCCTCCTCGCTCCATTCTTCATGGGAGCGTGAGGTTTTGGTATTTGATCGAAGATGTTGATTGTTGTGTAGGTACTTTTTCATCAAGATTGAAGATGACGGAAATTATCTACCACAAATTGGTGCTTTCATTGAGAATTTGATTCGCACGCTCGAAAAAAAGGTTCTCGCATTCAATGTTTTGAATTTTTCGTTTATATGTAAATTCTCCTACACATTCTTTTCCTAAATTTTTTAATATAAGTTCTTTGAATAGGCCTCGGGAAAAAATAAGATGGGGGAAAAAATAAGATGGTGGAAAATTATGAAACCTCGACGAACGGGACATCTTATGTTCAAAGATATAGATCGGTCAATGAAGTACCACTGTGGTCATGATAGCAGTGACATCGGCTAACGCAGTGTCCCTTGGGACAGCTCCTGACAGCTACCACCATCATTGCCCACAACGCTCCAGCAACAACCATTCAATTCGACTAAAGCCACCTGGCACTACTTAACTAATCACTTAACTAATCACCCACTTAATGACTAACCCTGGTATTACTTATACTAAGTGATTTAACCTATCACTTATTTACATTCATATCATTACCCCACCCTTAGAGAACAACCTTGTCCTCAAGGTTTAAAAAACAAAGTCGGGAAATCTGGCAGTGAATTCATCATAGTCCTCCCAGGTAGCTTTCTTGGCTGACAAACCCGCCCACAACACCAAAACTTGGACTCCAGCAACAACACCCTTCTTGTACATACGCCTCTGCAGCACCTCATGTGGTTTCTTCACTTCCAAACCATCTGTGACTTGCTCTGGGAGAGTAGCTATAGGAGTGATCAGAGAACCCAGCCTTTTCTTCAAACAACTCACATGAAATACAGGATGTATTTTGGTGCCCTCGGGAAGCTTGAGTTTGTAAGCTACCTTGCCAATTCTTTCCACCACTTCAAATGGCCTATAAAACTTAGGGCGTAATTTGTGGAAAGTATGTGAGTTTAATGACTGCAGCTGATATGGTATCAACCTCAAGAACACCCAATCTCCCACCGTAAACTCGCTCTCAGTACGATGTTTATCAGCCTGATTCTTCATTCGGGTTTGAGCCCACACCATATTAGATTTCAACGATGCAAGCATCTGATCGCACTCCAATAAAGCTTGCTCCACAACTTCCAGTTTAGCCGTGCCCCTTTCATAGGTGATAACAAGAGGAGGAGGAATACCATACACAATCTCAAAATGGTGTGAGTTTGGCAGATGTGTGGTATGAGGTATTATAACTCCATTCGGCCCAAGGAAGCCAATTCACCCACTTCTTTGGTTGATATCCCACAAAACACCTCAAGTATGTTTCTAAGCACCTGTTCATGACTTCGGTTTGCCCATCACTTTGGGGATGATACCCAGAACTCATGCTCAACTTAGAACCCTGCATCTTGAAGAATTCTTGCCAAAATTGACTGAGGAACACCGAGTCTCGATCACTGACTATATTAGAGGGCATGCCATAAAGTTGAAACACATGTTCCACAAATAGGTGGGCTACACTCGTTGTAGTGTGGATGGGAGAGTGCAACGAAGTGAGCAAACTTAGACAACCTGTCTACCACCACCATTATCACTGTCTTGCCTTTGCAGTTCGATAATTCGATAATGAAATCCATACTTATGCTAGTCCATATCTTCTCTGGAATGGGAAGAGGATGAAGTAAACCCGGTGGAGCTATTGTTTCATATTTATTCTGCTGGTACACAGCACACTTCGAGACAAACTTCTAAATGTCTTGCTTCATACCTGGCCAATAAAAACACCGTTTGAGTCTCTGGTAGGTTTTAAGCACCCCCTGATGTCCAGCAGTGGGTGTGCAATCATGTTCCTCAAGTACTTTGGGTTTCCAACCAGAAGTAGGACAAAGAACAATTCGTCCCTTATACTTTAGGAAGCCATTATCCAAGTGGAAGTGGCTGAACTTAGTATTGACGGTCTTTGAAGGGTCGGCCCTGAAGTGAGCCACTTCATGTGATTTATTCTTAATCCAACGATCAAGCTCCAACTCCTTTCTCAACTCATCCAACCATCCAAAATAGGGGTATGTGATGGCCCTACATTCCAACATTTTAATCGATACTTCGACAGGTACTTCCGAGCTCGCCTTGGGTGTGGGGATCCTTGATAATGTGTCAGCCACCACATTGTCCTTACTATGCTTGTATTGAATTTCATAATCATAACCAAGCAACTTTGAGACCCATTTTTGCTGGAAAGCAGTGTTAGCCCGATGATTCAAAAAATATTTAAGACTGTTGTGATCAGTCCTAATGATGAAATGTCTTCCTTGCAGATAGTTCTGCCATTTTTTTATTGCATGCACTATCGCAATAAGTTCCCTCTCGTAAGTTGAAAGAGCCTGATTCTTTGGTCCTAAAGCTTGACTAATGAAAGCCACGGGTCTACCTTCTTGTTGTAACACAGCGCCTATTCCTTGGCCTGAAGCATCACATTCCAGCTCAAAGGGTTTCGAAAAATCAGGAAGAGTCAGGACCTGTGGGGATGCCATGACCTTCTTTAAGTGTTCAAAGGCTTCATTAGCCGTGGGTGACATCACAAAACTATCCTTCTTAGTGAGCTGGTATAACGGCTGACATATCTTCCCATATCCGGGCACAAACTTCCTGTAGTAGCCAGTTAACCCCAAAAACCCACGCAATTGTTTGACAATAGTTGGAGCTGGCCATTCAAGTATAGCCTTAAGCTTTGTAGGGTCGGCAGACACTCCTTATCTGGAGACCAAGTGGCCTAAATACTCCACAGTGCACTGACCAAAGGCACATTTTTTTTTTTTTTTTCACATAGAATTGATTCTTAAGCAAAATAGCAAAGGCTGCTTGCAAGTGAAGCAAGTGATCCTCCCATGTCTTGTTATAGATTAGGATATCATCGAAGAACACCAAAATAAACTTCCTGAGGAAGGGACTGAAGAGATCATTCATGAGATTTTGGAAGGTAGCGGGAGCATTGGTCAGGCCAAAGGGCATAACCAGAAATTCATAGTGGTCGGCATATGTACGAAATGCAGTTTTCTCGACATTGGAGGCATGTGTGCGAAATGCAGTTTTCTCGGCATCGGAGGGAGGCATGTGGCATTCTAACTACAATTTGAAGTAATAATGATGCATGTGAATTTCACACTACACTTTCTAAGATTAAGTAATAATAAAAATTAACCGAACCACATACTCAACGTACTATCAACATTCATCGACAGAAACTCTGCTTCGGAATAAATTATCACAATACATGAGCTCAACACATCGATACCAACCAAGAGCAATGTCACATAAGCAACACAAGGCTTCAAATCAACAAGATCAAATGCTTAAGTACCGTCCCGTCAAAGTTACACATGACGTTACCCAAAAATCGTTTCCACACTAAGGTAAAGGTACGAGGACCTAATACCTAAGCTCTGATACCATTAGAATTGTCACGCCTCGATCCCGACATACGTCCAGGATCGACACGTGACGTCAACAAATACCCGTAACTCTGACATACACCGCCTCCGGGGAAAGGTAAAACACAACTTAAGATCCAATTGCGCAATAATTCTTCGTAGATTTTATGGCTGCATCTAACATCCTCGTTAGACTGCCTACGTACCCTCAATAGGGATCAAGCCATTCGTAGTTCATCATTTCACTACTCTCGAACATTTATCACATAGACCACTATATATTAACATAATACCACAATTCAACTAGGTACCACCTCAAGGAACATTTAACCAAGCTCAATATTAATCTCTATTCATATCGTCATTCATCCACACATATGCATTCCAACACCATCCAATTATCACATCAATCAATAATGCCAATCACCATATCATCACTAACACATACAATTCATCGAAATGCAAGACTAGAACGACACAGTTTGGCCGAAGCCTACATCTCTGAAGCTATCTCAAGTGAATCAAATGATACGATTTCGGACAACTCAACGAAATCCATCTACATCGGGTTCCGAACCTCTCAACGAAACCAAGACACCAAAAGGGGATTCCGGATCATCACTCAACGAAATCCAAACTGGGATACGATTTCGGACCATCACTCAACGGAATCGCGGAGTAGAAGGGATTCCGGACCATCACTCAACGGAATCCAAATTGGGATACGATTCCGGAACATCACTTAACGGAATCGCGGAGTAGAAGGGATTCCGGACCATCACTCAACGGAATCCAAATTGGGATACAATTCCAGAACATCACTCAACGAAATCACAGAAGGCCAACAACCATAATGTTCAACGACTCAAAGAAATGAAAACAAGCACAAGTACTAAGCTGAGAACGGGTTAAGAAATGAAACAAGATCCAGGAAACAAATCCCCATCGCAATGGGTTAATGGTCCACTACTAGCCCTCACATTTCACCACATCATGCTAAACATACAAATCAAATCGCATTCCAAATATGCACGTCAAATTACTTTCCATCAAACAATTCAACAAGCACTTCAAATCACATTTCAATGACATAATCAATACACGAGTCAAATCACGATTAATAAACATAGATCAATGACTATTCACATTTCAATAGATTCACATTATAATATCAAGTACAATCCACAAAGGATACTAAATACGAAACTAGGGTAATAACTATATCTCATATCTTAAGTCACTCTTATCCAATACAGGCCTACTTGACTTCACTGAGTCTCTAGTAGTATTTATTTTAGAATCTCAACATTTCGAGACATGTTGACCAAAAGTCAACTCTCATCAACGGTATAGTCCACAACGCTACAAAGTTTGATCCAGAAGATCCACACATCAGATTCTAGATTCGTAACTTCCTAAGGTCCACATTATACTCAAATAACAACATACTAAAATATCAACACGATTCGACGGTCGAATCTCCGCCAATTTCAAATTCAAGTGGAGTCGACAATTAGTTTCATAAACTTAGAAATCCCAATTGGAAAGATCCGTACGTCGGATTCCCGATCCGTAAATTCCTATGGTCCACAAATATTATTTTCTATCACGCATTAAGGTTTGGTGACGATCCAATGGTTAGATTGTGGATTTATATTTTGACCAAGTAAGGTATCTTAATGAAACTAAGTCCAAACAATCAAATTACGTCATACGAATATCAATTATGAAATCAAGGCATCTAATTGAACTTAGAAAGACATCGTCGGCCCACTGGCCAGGCCGCCGCCGCACCCCCGCCGCGGGTGGCGGTCGGCCGCCCCGACTTGCCGGAAAATTTAACTATTTTTAAAAATTACCAAAAATTACAGAAATGAAGATCTCAAAGAGTAGAGAAGACTTTATACCTACGACCAAGTCCAATTTGGCCTGGAAAGGCTCCAATTTGCCTTGAACCCGTCGGAAACCCTATATATGGGTGTTCTCAATCCACCTCCGGTGCTCCGCCGTCCATACCATGGTTTGGGCTTTGTTCTAGGCCTCAAGGGAAGTCTAATGGTGGGATTAATTCGATGAAAACGTTTCAGAATTAAGCAAATCGAAGGCAAGGGTGTACTCACCCACCTGTTTGGTTCTCTTCCAAATCGAGACCAATCTCAAATATTTAAGGTTGTAATACGGAGAGGAATAACAAGGGACCCAAGTGCATGAATTTCCCAGACTCAGTTCGCCGGAAAAACCGACGTAATCCGCCGGAGAAATGGTAAAAAGGGGCGGTCACACCCACGGGTTGGAGAAACCCGGTTTCTCCTTCCTCTCTCCTCTCTTTCTTTTCTCTCCTTTCCCTCCCTTCCTTCCCCTCTGATTGGCCAACCTTTCCCTCCTTTTCTCTCCTGCACCTCACACTCTTCCCATCTCTCACGCTGCCACTTGGCAGCTTCTAACCAATTTTTTTTTTCTTTTTTTTTTTTTTTAATACACCATAACCCAAAATACGAAATCTAATAACAAAAATAAGTAGTCAACAATGAAATTCCGGGGACGGGATTTCACATTCTTTCCCCCTTAAAAAATTTCGTCCTCGAAATTTCCATGGCAATTTCATATCCACCAATACCACATGTCGAAACAAGTAACGAGGCTCGGATGACAATCACACTTTCATTACACTTGAATTTAGCTAACAAGAAGCTTGCCAATGTCAAACCATAGCTCACAAATATGATTATCCTCGCCCCAATACGATCTCAACACCAATCTTTACACAATCACAAAGAATGCCGCTACTAACAAGAATTCATATATACTCATGAGTCTGGCAACCAAACTAACCAAATTTGTAATTACAAACAGTCCCCATCATTCCTTTCATAGTGAATAAAATCATAACATCAATCTATAAGTTTATTCAACTCAAAATAAATAAGTCAACAAATAAATCATTGTGATTCTCACCCATATACTCAGGTTCCCAATAAACCTTTATTAGCAGAATAAATATTAGAAATTCTAGTCATATTCATTGGCAAAATAAATACTCACCTCGAGCCACAATTCTCAAGGCCTACAATAACCACTAGCATAATAATCACAACATACACATCACTATCAAAACAATTATCACAAATGTCAGCCATAACCATCGTTGGCCAACGAGATATCAGAAATGCCAACCATAAACATCAGTGACTAAGTAAAGTAAGTGTCAAAATTGCATGCCAAACATTATTAATGACAACCGGATATGAGAAATGAATTACTCGCTAGCAATATCGAATCCAACAATGCCACCTCAAGACTAAGGCAACCAAAACAATCAAATTTGTAATTATGAAATTTCCTCATCCATTCTTTTCATCAATCATAAAAATTTCATGTCTCACACAATTGGAAATTCATTCATAGTAAACATACTCAAATCTCATTTCACAATTTTATTCATGTCCACTAAAAATAAATGTAGAAATTTTCATGCCCACACAAGAAACTTTTCTTCCAGAAATACTGGGTCTTTGTGCTCACTCATTCATTCCTTCACATTTCACGGGTCATTTCGCCCCATTTCATCGTTCACGGTCATTTTATCCAATCACACATCCTTAGGCCTTCTTGCCTAAATCCCCATCCACGGGCTTTTTGCCCATACAACATATCTTCGGGCTTTTTTTTGGCCCACATAAAGCATACTTGTTTCCACGGCATTTTCTGCCAAATTCAATAATTCTCAATGGTACAAGTATAACACAACTTTTCCATCTACTTGTCACAATCCCATTATCATTCTAACATTCTGTTGATGCACAAAATCAGCGAGGACTCTGGTTCAACAGAAAGTTCAAGTTTATGACCTTCGCTAGGTTGCTCAGGTCACTGATATGTATAAGTATGTAAATGGACAGTGGCAGGGACGCAAACACAAGATGTACGTGGTTCGCCCAAGGTTGGCTACGTCCACGGAGCAGAGGAGTTCGTATTATTAGTGAAGGGTCTTCACAAGTACAAGTTCAAGCTCTCAAGTACATAGGCTCAAGCTCTCAATTTAGTGAATTCTAGTGATTTGCTCAATACAATGACATTAGGAAATATTGTGGGAGAATGACCCCTATTTATAGAAAAGCTTGTAGCTTTGTCACATTGACATGTGCCATCTTGTGATTGGTCCTTGATGTCGACACGTGTCGCGCTCTGACTGGCTTCTGATCTTGACACGTGTCGCGTAGTGATTGGCCTCCAGGTTGGAGGGAAACTCTTCTGGATCCTTGACGGTATAACGTTGACCGGTCCTCAGTAGTTTCGGGATCCTTGGCGGTATAATGTTGACCGGTGCTTGGTAGTTTCGGGATTGGTCAAGTATGGTACAAACAGTGCTCCCCTAAGTTCCCGAGTGAGGGAAGCTCCTCGGTTGGGGACTTGCAAGATCCAAGCCACTGAGTAATCACGAAACTTCTAAGTACCGAAATGTGCTACCGTTTTCACTTGTCTTATTTTTCCCATAGGTAGAAGCAGTATGCTCTCTAGTTTTTTCCACAAGCAGACTTTTATTTGATGTTGATGTACAAGGTAATGTATCAATTTCGCTTGAAGCTTACTTGTAGTTTCGGGCTTGGTCAGGTGCTATGCAAACCGTATAGTAGGAGTCCCCCAAGTCACCGAGCTAGGAGATTTGCCGAAAGAGGTGACAGACACGGTAAGCAATCAGAGTCTCATGCAGTCAGTCTCGGATCAAAAGTTTGGCCTCGGGCTCCATCTGGTTGTTCTCCTTTTACTTGTCTCTCATTCAGCAACGAGGACAAGAAAATGACTAGGAGAAAAGATGATATGAGATACTCTTGCTTTCAAAGGAGTAGTCGGTGAATCGGCATGTGTTTGTAGTACTTGTTGACTTTCCACAGGTTATTCTTGAACTGGGTTGGAGGGTTTTCTGGTTTCCTCCGGAGGAGCGAGTTGACTCAAGAACTTGAGGGTCAAAACAAACCCGTCAACTCTTGAGTACGCTCGATCCTGATGATATGGGATACTTTTACTGTTGGAAAAATGGTGGATGCCGAGCTTGGGTTTGACCTAGATTCCTCCGTCTGGATTGTGCGGTTATGCATGAAGGACACCGTGTTGTAGTGATCTGTTCCAGCTCGTTGTTGAACCTTCTGCTTCAATCTCTTGCCTATGCTTGGCACCTTCAGTGTAAAGGGCCGATGTCATACCAGCTGTTCTGAGGTGTTTGCCGAAGGAATTCGTGACCTTGAGAATAGTTGAAGATGAGTATTCGAGAGCAATGCTTGGTGACCAATTGTGCAAAGGTCCCTAGCAATCAGTTCCTGACCGGATGTTTGATTTCAGGTTCCGACGGATTGCGTTCTTTCTCCTTGTCTTGCGAGTAAGGGCAAAGGCAAAGGAAAGGACAGGGAAAAAGCATGATATGGGATACTCTTGCTTTTAACCATGATGATATGAGATACTCTTGCTCTAGTGTAGCTTGTTTGCAGAGGTATTATCGGGGGGAAGGAGGCTGAGCATTTTGAGAAGGCTCTGTTGGGAGTGCTCTCTCGGATGTGAGGAAAAGTTGAGCATGTTGGCAGGTCCGCTTGACTGTGGAGGATGAAACTCTTCATATAGAAAATTCTCAACAACAAGTAGTAACGCTGTTCCTTTACCTTTCTTGGTTATGGCAATATAGTGGGAGCTGCAAAATTCACGCGTTTTCACTTTGTCAGAGATTTTTGACAAAGTGGTCTGTGGCACCTGGAAAGCTGATGTTGCGTGTAAACAGTGTTGACCATTTTATCCAGGAAAATCCGACTCTCGAGGTTCGGAGAGCGGTGCCTCTTTGATTTTTTATTTTTTTTTTTTTTTTTTTTTTAGCAAGCAATCCCATTGGGGGTACTTTCTCGGGTGCGGGGAAAGGTTGGGCCTTTTTTTTGTAAGTCTGCTTTGCCACGGGGCATGGAGGTTGACACACATAGAGCTTTTCCAGTTATCGAGCAGTGGTGCTGTTCTTTTACTCCTGTAAGAAATAGTAGGGTAGCTGGAACTTCGAAATTCTCGTGCCTTAACTTTGTCAGAGTTCTTTCGGCAAAGTTATCTTCGGTATTCGAGGAGCTGGTGTTGCGTGTGACGATTGCCCAGGAAAATCTGTTTCTCCAAATTCGGAGAGTGGTGCCTCTTCGATTTTTGAACAAACAGTCCTGCTGTCCTTTCTTTTATAAGGGTACCAATTGTGTTTGAGAGGTACGTTCATAGAGTTACTGCTTGTAGGAACCTCCTTTGCCTTGTATTTCTGAGATTTATTGGACCTCATTCTTCTTTCGTTGTTTCTGAAGATGTCTGGCCCATCTGACCTTCGTTTGGGCTTTAATGTTGGGGAAGAGACAACCTTGTTTCCCCAAGACAACATATGGCGCCCGTTATTCTTATCCTCTACTGGTCCTCTTACTGTTGAGGACTTGGTGATGCAGAGTGACATGACCGCTGCTGTGGTGGGCAAGAATCTTGCCACACCCAAAGATAACAGATTACTTGCCAGACGGTCTGATGAGTTGGCTGTTAAGGATTCTTTGGCTCTCAGTGTTCAGTGTGCGAATTCTGTATCTAATATGGCCCAACGCCTATTTGCTCGTACCCGCCAAGTTGAATCATTGGCGGCTGAAGTGGTAAGCCTCAAACAGGAGATCAAGGGGCTTAAGCACGAGAATAAGCAGTTGCATAGGCTTGCACATAGCTATGCTACGAGCATGAAAAGGAAACTTGACCAGTTACAGGAATCTGATGGTCAAATTTTGAGTGATCATCAGAAGTTTGTGGGTTTGTTCCAAAGGCATTTTCCGCCTTCGTCTTCTGGGGCTGTACCATGTACTGAGGTTCCATCTGACCAAACGTCGGTACCTCCTTCTTCCAGTGTTCTGTCCAGTGCCGAGGCTGCTTCTGACCAATCTTTGTGAGGGATCCCTCCTGTTTGTTTGTTTGATTCATGTGTACGCACATGTTTGTAATTTGTCGGGACTTATCAATAAATAAGTTTTGCTTCAGTTCAACGTATTGTGTTAAACGCACCACGGCATATTGCACTGAACTTTTTTGAATTTTTTTTGTTGAAGTTTGCATGTTGAAACTTCGTGGATGGGTCCTTGTAGGTTGAAATAGTGCTCCCCTAATTTCCCGAGTGAGGAAGGGTTCTCGGTTGGGGACTTGAAAGATCCTAGTCACTGAGTAGTTGTGAAATTTTTGAGTACCGAAGTATAGTAGCATATGGTGGGAGTCCCCCAAGTCTCCAAGTGAGGAGAGTTGTCGAGGGAGGTGTCTTGCTAGTAGTCACGTTGCCAAAATAATGAAGCTTGGACAAAGGCCCATCATTTTCTTGTTATGTGAGAAACCCAAAGCCGTCCAAACTTAGGTTCAACCTCTTGGCGTTGACATTTGTTATACAAGGAATAGATAGGGCCACGAACTTCATTTTGTCCGAGGCCTAGTTTCGGAATTGTCAGGCCTAGCCCTTGTTTGAAGTTATTCTTAAAAAAAAAAAACAAAATTCATCGTGGGCTGTTGTTCTTCGGCCCGAGGTCCCAATGTCTGTTTGATGTGATTCGGGTTGCTATCTCATTTCCTCTCCCTCTTTTTCTTTTTATGTTGGCTAGGTGTGGCCCAGCCTTTGTTTGGAAATTGGCCTGAGGGAGTTCTGCAATGGTCACACGCATAAACCCATGGATATGCTGCTCTCGGCAACATGATTTTTGTTTCTCCATCAGGATGCTTTCATGTGTCGCTGGCAGATTTGATTTGTAATGATCACACATGTAAAATGCCTTGCTGCCGTGCACCATGTAGTTGGTAGCTTTGTATCATTTGTACCCACTGTAGCTCCACTCCATTTCTTTTTCTGTTGACTGAGTATATGCATATTTTGAATGTAGGTTCGGCCCCACCTTTTCTTTTTGACTAATTGCATGTGTTTACATACACATTTTTTTTTTTGTGTTGCCGAGTCCAAAGAGGAAAGAGTAGGGGGCCCATGGCTTGATTGCATGTACATATATATATATTTTTTTTATATGGCTTTGTTGTACAGCCGAATTCAAAGAGGAGGGGAGTGCCATGGCCCATCATGATTTTGCTTTGTTTGTGGCCGAATATGGGAGGAAAGTGGGCATGCCTCTTCATCATTTCTCATCATTTCTCATGATCATATTTTCTTTTGTGCCCGGATCCAAGGGAGCATGCTCCATCATTAATCCTCACTTTTTTTGTTTTATAATATGCCATCTCTCCATTTTGTCTTGCTTTTCTTTTCTTTGGAGGAATTGCATTTCATTTCCACCGGCCAACTGAGTTGCTGCAGGGTTATTGGAGCCTGGGAAGTCGAGGGGGGGAGTTGGTGTAGAGGGAGCGGTAACTTTTCAATATAACACCATCCTCTATAGCTCAACTCACAAAGTCGTCTGCATGAGAGTTGTTCCTTAACTTGTGAACTACAACATATCCAAATTTGAGATCCAATGGAGTAGTACAAGTCCAGAAATTCAGGTATGATGAGTGACTGTTCATTATTTGGCTGTTAACCCGTCAGTCTTGTTGTGGGCTTCGAAACTCTGTTTTCTTTTGCTCAGATCAACATACTTTATTCATCAAAGTTGTTCCCCATTGTCTCTTCTATAATATATCAAAAATTCAGAATGAACTAACGGTTAAATATTTCCAGATCTTCGAAACATCACAGCAGCTTTGAAATCTGCGGGAATCCGACTGTCATGTTTGGAGTTTCAACACTCCAATTTCCTTCACTTAAACAGAGATAGTTCCTTCTTGAAACTTGTTCATCTGCTCAAGAACTATAAGATATCCAAAATTGAGTTCCACCAAGGAAGAGCAGAAGTTGCAGAAATTTGATATATGAAAGGAGACAAAGAGGGAAAAAAAACTGCTTGGGTTGGATTTGTAATCTGTGGAAGGTTCCCATTTTTGTAGCACCTTCACTATTGGTGAATTTCTTGTACTTGTGTCCTTTATTGAAATGTGGGACTTTGGCTTCTTGTTTGATCCATTATAATATGTTTGGGAACATATATATAATTGTATGTTTGCTTATGACATGGGCTTTGTGAATGTAGAACAGGAAATGTTTATGTTTACCCACGTATTTTTGTACAGGTTCAAGGGTGGTTTTTGTGTGGGTATAGGTGAAACTTTGAGGGTGAAGCTTTATAGGTGAAGCTTTGAGGGTGAAGCTTTATAGGTGAAGCTTTGAGGGTGAAGCTTTATAGGTGAAGCTTTATAGGTGAAGCTTTGAGGGTGAAGCTTTGAGGGTGAAGCTTTTTAGGTGAAGCTTTGAGGGTGAAGCTTTTTGGATGAAGCTTTGAGGGTGAAGCTTTTTGGGTGAAGCTTTGAGGGTGAAGCTTTTTAGGTGAAGCTTTGAGGGTGAAGCTTTATAGATAAAGCTTTGAGGGTGAAGCTTTATAGGTGAAGCTTTGAGGGTGAAGCTTTATAGGTGAAGCTTTGAGGGTCGAAGCTTTATAGGTGAAGCTTTGAGGGTGAAGCTTTATAGGTGAAGCTTTGTTGGTCGAAGCTTTATAGGTGAAGCTTTGAGGGTCGAAGCTTTTTAGGTGAAGCTTTGAGGGTGAAGCTTTTTGGATGAAGCTTTGAGGGTGAAGCTTTTTGGGTGAAGCTTTGAGGGTGAAGCTTTTTAGGTGAAGCTTTGAGGGTGAAGCTTTGAGGGTGAAGCTTTATAGGTGAAGCTTTGAGGGTGAAGCTTTATAGATAAAGCTTTGAGGGTGAAGCTTTATAGGTGAAGCTTTGAGGGTGAAGCTTTATAGGTGAAGCTTTGAGGGTCGAAGCTTTATAGGTGAAGCTTTGAGGGTGAAGCTTTATAGGTGAAGCTTTGTTGGTCGAAGCTTTATAGGTGAAGCTTTGAGGGTCGAAGCTTTATAGGTGAAGCTTTTGTGGCGAAGCTTTGTAGGTGAAGCTTTTTATGGCGAAGCTTTTTATGGCGAAGCTTTGTAAGTGAAGCTTTTGTGACGAAGCTTTGTAGGTGAAGCTTTTATGGCCAAGCTTTGTAGGTGAAGCTTTTCTGGCGAAGCTTTGTAGGTGAAGCTTTTGTGGCGAAGCTTTATAGGTGAAGCTTTGTGGTGAAGCTTTTTAGGTGAAGCTTTGTGGTTGAAGCTTTATAGGTGAAGCTTTGTGGTTGAAGCTTTATAGGTGAAGCTTTCTGGCTGAAGCTTTATAGGTGAAGCTTTGGTGGTGAAGCTTTTTAGGTGAAGCTTTGTGGTTGAAGCTTTATAGGTGAAGCTTTGTGGTTGAAGCTTTGTAGGTGAAGCTTTCTGGCTGAAGCTTTATAGGTGAAGCTTTGTGGTTGAAGCTTTATAGGTGAAGCTTTGGTGGTGAAGCTTTTTAGGTGAAGCTTTGTGGTTGAAGCTTTATAGGTGAAGCTTTGTGGTTGAAGCTTTATAGGTGAAGCTTTGTGGTTGATCACCATAAGTTGGTTTTGCTTCACACTGCCTTGATCAAGAGTGTGTGAAGCTTTTTGAGAATTGTACTTGAACTCCATTGATGAAGCTGATGTGTTCTCCCCCTTCTTTTTTGTAATAGTGATGCTCTTGTTATGCAGGTCATGACTGAATGTGACGACATGCCTTGAGGTATCCAAGGTTAGGGAGGAGTTGGATGGTGCCCTGGCTGAGGTTTCTGAGCTGAAAAAGGGGTCTGATGATGAGGCTAGTGCTGATGAGCAGACTTAGCAGGGTGAAGATGACCTTGACGATGCGGAGGATGGTGGTGGGATATAGAGTGATATCGTCAGAGGTTCAGCCTCGGATGAGGGTGACCAGTGATGCCTTCCCTTTCTAAATGTGCTCTGAAGCAGATGCAAGAGGACTGAAGAGCTTGATCTTTGTGTACCATGCATCGAAGCCGTTGTTTGCTTGCAATAAAACTTTGTTGGTGACTATACCTCTTGTTGGGTGTAAGTGCTCCCCTAGTTGAGTTGTAATACTTGAGGGTTTTTGATTATTTGTGAATGCTTAGGAGTTCACATGTACCAGTTCTACCATTCGTCATCTTTCATCTCCTTGTTGGTGGCCTGAATGTGTGTTCGTTGTTTGCTAAAATTTTTTCGATCTTACCTAGCTATGATGTATTTTAATTAGGTCCAAGAACATGTTATCATGTAGAGTTATATATTATCAATAGTCCACATGCGTGTATATCGTCTTTGATCAGTGATTCACATTAACTTTTATGTCAAATGGGTTTGTTGTGCTTACTGCTAGCATTAGGTCGTAGTTGATGCACAAAATCAGCAAGGACTTTGGTTCAACAGAAAGTTCAAGTTTATGACCTTCACTAGATCGCTCAGGTCACTGATATGTATGAGTATGTAAACGGACAGTAGTAGGGAAGCAAACACAAGATGTACGTGGTTCACCCAAGGTTGGCTACGTCCACGGAGCAGAGGAGTTCGTATTAATAGTGAAGGGTCTTCACAAGTACACAGGTTCAAGCTCTCAAGTATACAGGCTCAAGCTCTCAATTTAGTGAGTTCTAGTGATTTGCTTAATACAATGACATTAGGAAATATTGTGGGAGAATGACCCCTATTTATAGAAAAGCTTGTAGCTTTGTCATATTGACATGTGCCATCTTGTGATTGGTCCTTGATGTCGACACGTGTCGCGCTCTGACTGGCTTCTGATCTTGACACGTGTCGCGTAGTGATTGGCCTCCAGGTTGGAGGGAAACTCTTCTGGATCCTTGACGGTATAACGTTGACCGGTCCTCAGTAGTTTCGGGATCCTTGGCGGTATAATGTTGACCGGTGCTTGGTAGTTTCGGGATTGGTCAAGTATGGTACAAACAGTGCTCCCCTAAGTTCCCGAGTGAGGGAAGCTCCTCGGTTGGGGACTTGCAAGATCCAAGCCACTGAGTAATCACGAAACTTTTGAGTACCGAAATGTGCTACCATTTTCACTTGTCTTATTTTTCCCATAAGTAGGAGCGGTATGCTCTCTGGTTTATTTTACAAGCAGACTTTTATTTGATGTTGATGCACAAGATAATGTATCAATTTCGCTTGAAGCTTACTTGTAGTTTCGGGCTTGGTCAAGTGCTATGCAAACCATCTAGTAGGAGTCCCCCAAGTCACCGAGCTAGGAGATTTGCCGAAGGAGGTGACAGACACGGTAAGCAATCAGAGTCTCAGGCAGTCAGTCTCGGATCAAAAGTTTGGCCTCGGGCTCCATCTAATTGTTCTCCTTTTACTTGTCTCTCATTCAGCAACGAGGACAAGAAAATGACAAGGAGAAGAGATGATATGAGATACTCTTGCTTTCGAAGGAGTAGCCGGTGAATCGGCATGTGTTTGTAGTACTCGTTGACTTTCCACAGGTTATTCTTGAACTGGGTTGGAGGGTTTTCTGGTTTCCTCCAGAGGAGCGAGTTGACTCAAGAACTTGAGGGTCAAAACAAACCCGTCAATTCTTGAGTACGCTCGATCCTGATGATATGGGATACTTTTACTGTTGGCAAAATGGTGGATGCCGAGCTTGGGTTTGACCTAGATTCCTCCGTCTGGATTGTGCGGTTATGCATGAAGGACATCGTGCTGTAGTGATCTGCTCCAGCTCGTTGTTGAACCTTCTGCTTCAATCTTCTGCCTGGCAGGGGTGATGTGAAACCTTTGCATTTAAATGGTCCATCAGAGCACTTGCTTCTCAGCGACTCACCTATGCTTGGCATCTTCAATGTAAAGGGCCGATGTCATACCAGCTGTTCTGAGGTGTTTGTCGAAGGAATTCGTGACCTTGAGAACAGTTGAAGATGAGTACTCGAGAGCAATGCTTGGTGACCAATTGTGCAAAGGTCCCTAGCAATCAGTTCCTGACCGGATGTTTGATTTCAGGTTCCGACTGATTGCGTTCTTTCTCCTTGTCTTGCGAGTAAGGGCAAAGGCAAAGGAAAGGACAGGGAAAAAGCATGATATGGGATACTCTTGCTTTTAACCCTAATGATATGAGATACTCTTGCTTTAGTGTAGCTTGTTTGCAGAGGTATTATCGGGGGGAAGGAGGTTGAGCATTTTGAGAAGGCTCCGTTGGGAATGCTCTCTCGGATGTGAGGAAAAGTTGAGCATGTTGGCAGGTCTGCTTGACTGAGGAGGATGAAACTCTTCATATAGAAAATTCTCAACAACAAGTAGTAACGCTGTTCCTTTACCTTTCTTGTTTATGGCAATATAGTGGGAGCTGCAAGATTCACGCGTTTTCACTTTGTCAGAGATTTTTGACAAAGTGGTCTGTGGTACCTGGAAAGCTGATGTTGCGTGTAAACACTGTTGACCATTTTATCAGGAAAATCCGACTCTCGAGGTTCGAAGAGCGGTGCCTCTTTGATTTTTTAGCAATCAATCCCATTGGGGGTACTTTCTCGGGTGCGGGGAAAAGTTGGGCCCTTTTTTTTTTGTAAGTCTGCTTTGTCACGGGGCATGGAGGTCGACACACATAGAACTTTTCCAGTTATCAAGCAGTGGTGCTGTTCTTTTACTCCTGTAAGAAATAGTAGGGTAGCTGGAACTTCGAAATTCTCGTGCCTTAACTTTGTCAGAGTTCTTTCGGCAAAATTATCTTTGGTATTCGAGGAGCTGGTATTGCGTGTAACGATTGCCCAGGAAAATCTGTTTCTCGGAATTCGGAGAGTGGTGTCTCTTTGATTTTTGAACAAACAGTCCAGCTGTCCTTTCTTTTATAAGAGTACCAATTGTGTTTGAGAGGTACGTTCGTAGAGTTACTGCTTGTAGAAATTTCCTTTACCTTGTATTTCTGAGATTTATTGGACCTCATTCTTCTTTCGTTATTTCTGAAGATGTCTGGCCCATCTGACCTTCGTTTGGGCTTTAATGTTGGGGAAGAGACAACCTTGTTTCCCCAAGACAACATATGGCGCCCGTTATTCTTATCCTCTACTGGTCCTCTTACTGTTGAGGACTCGGTGATGCAGAGTGACATGACCGCTGCTGTGGTGGGCAAGAATCTTGCCACACCCAAAGATAACAGACTACTTGCCAGACGGTCTGATGAGTTGGCTGTTAAGGATTCTTTGGCTCTCAGTGTTCAATGTGCGAATTCTGTATCTAATATGGCCCAACGCCTATTTGCTCGCACCCGCCAAGTTGAATCATTGGCGGCTGAAGTGGTAAGCCTCAAACAGGAGATCAAGGGGCTTAAGCACGAGAATAAGCAGTTGCATAGGCTTGCACATAGCTATGCTACGAGCATGAAAAGGAAACTTGACCAGCTACAGGAATCTGATGGTCAAATTTTGAGTGATCATCAGAAGTTTGTGGGTTTGTTCCAAAGGCATTTTCCGCCTTCGTCTTCTGGGGCTGTACCATGTGCTGAGGCTCCACATGACCAAACGTCGGTGCTTCCTTCTTCCAGTGTTCTGTCCAGTGCCGAGACTACTTCTGAGCAATCTTTGTGAGGGCTCCCTCCTGTTTGTTTGTTTTGATTCACGTGTATGCACGTGTTTGTAATTTCTCGGGATTATCAATAAATAAGTTTTGCTTCAATTCCAGCGTATTGTGTTAAACGCACCAAGGTGTATTGCACTGAGTTTTTTTTTGTTGAAGTTTGCATGTTGAAACTTCGTAGGCGGATCCTTGTAGATTGAAATAATGCTCCCCTAATTTCCCGAGTGAGGAAGGGTTCTCGGCTGAGGACTTGAAAGATCCGAGTCACTGAGTAGCTGTGAAATTTTTTAGTACCGAGGTACAGTAGCATATGGTGGGAGTCCCCCAAGTCTTCGGCCAAGAAAGTTGCCGAGGGAGGTGTCTCGCTAGTAACCGAGTTGTCAGCGTGATGAAGCTTTGTTTTCATGTCACATTTTCATGTATGCCTCATCCCAAATATATTTCCCACTAGTTTGAATTTCGTTAAGGCCCGATACTTCTCTTTATGTTAGAAGCCCAGAGATGTGGAGGCCTAGGCATTTTTCCAATTTTTCTTGGTGTTGTTTGGTTGGCAAGCCCAAAGATGTGGGGAGGCCCGTGCCATCGGATAGTCATCCTCACTGATGACATTTACTATGGTGCCGTGCCATGTGTATGGATCTTAGTTCAAAGACAGATGGGCATCACCTCATCAATGCCGTGGCAAATTTGTAGCTGGAAGATTATGTGTGCAATGATCACACACCTTATACATAGATACCCAACAATTCCATGCAGCTTTATGTTTGTAATGATCAAAGAAATACTATATTTGAAAGAAACTTTGCTTTTGACCAACAATGCCCTCCTTTTTGCTTTTGACCGACTGCATATGTATATATATGCAAAGAAAATTTGTTTGTTGCCGAGTCCAAGGAAAAGAGCAGCCATGGCCCATCATTATTACTCCTCATCATGTTTTTTAAGTGTGTGGCCGAATTTGGGAGGGAATTGTCCATGCCTCATCATCATTTCCCATAATTTCTTGGTGTCATATTTTCCTTTAGAACCGGATCCAAGGAAACATGCTCCATCATTAATCCTCACTTTTTCTGTTTTATAATATGCCATTTCTCCATTTTGTCTTGCTTTTCCTTTCTTTGGTGGAATTGCATTTCATTTCCATCGGCCAACTGAGTTGCTGCAGGGTTATTGGAGCCTGGGAAGTCGAGAGGGGGAGTTGGTGTAGAGGGAGCGGTAGCTTTTCACTATAACACCATCCTCTATAGCTCAACTCACAAAGTCGTCTGCATGAGAGTTGTTCCTTAACTTGTGAACTACAACATATCCAAATTTGAGATCCAATGGAGTAGTACAAGTCCAGAAATTCAGGTATGATGAGTGACTGTTCTTTATTTGGCTGTTAACCCGTCAGTCTTGTTGTGGGCTTCGAAACTCTGTTTTCTTTTGCTCAGATCAACATACTTTATTCATCAAAGTTGTTCCCCATTGTCTCTTCTATAATATATCAAAAATTCAGAATGAACTAACGGTTAAATATTTCCAGATCTTCGAAACATCACAGCAGCTTTGAAATCTGCGGGAATCCGACTGTCATGTTTGGAGTTTCAACACTCCAATTTCCTTCACTTAAACAGAGATAGTTCCTTCTTGAAAGTTGTTCATCTGCTCAAGAACTATAAGATATCCAAAATTGAGTTCCACCGAGGAAGAGCAGAAGTTGCAGAAATTTGATATATGAAAGGAGACAAAGAGGGAGATAGGAAAAAAAAACTGCTTGGGTTGGATTTGTAATCTGTGGAAGGTTCCCATTTTTGTAGCACCTTCACTATTGGTGAATTTCTTGTACTTGTGTCCTTTATTGAAATGTGGGACTTTGGCTTCTTGTTTGATCCATTATAATATGTTTGGGAACATATATATAATTGTATGTTTGCTTATGACAGGGGCTTTGTGAATGTAGAACAGGAAATGTTTATGTTTACCCACGTATTTTTGTACAGGTTCAAGGGTGGTTTTTGTGTGGGTATATAGCTTAGATGGTTGAAGCTATTTTTGGGTGAAGCTTTTTAGGTGAAGCTTTGAGGGTGAAGCTTTTTAGGTGAAGCTTTGAGGGTGAAGCTTTTTGGGTGAAGCTTTGAGGGTGAAGCTTTTTGGGTGAAGCTTTGAGGGTGAAGCTTTTTAGGTGAAGCTTTGAGGGTGAAGCTTTATAGGTGAAACTTTGAGGGTGAAGCTTTATAGGTGAAGCTTTGAGGGTGAAGCTTTATAGGTGAAGCTTTTTAGGTGAAGCTTTATAGGTGAAGCTTTATAGGTGAAGCTTTGAGGGTGAAGCTTTGAGGGTGAAGCTTTTTAGGTGAAGCTTTGAGGGTGAAGCTTTTTGGATGAAGCTTTGAGGGTGAAGCTTTTTGGGTGAAGCTTTGAGGGTGAAGCTTTTTAGGTGAAGCTTTGAGGGTGAAGCTTTGAGGGTGAAGCTTTTTAGGTGAAGCTTTGAGGGTGAAGCTTTGAGGGTGAAGCTTTATAGGTGAAGCTTTGAGGGTGAAGCTTTATAGATGAAGCTTTGAGGGTGAAGCTTTTTGGGTGAAGCTTTGAGGGTGAAGCTTTTTAGGTGAAGCTTTGAGGGTGAAGCTTTATAGGTGAAGCTTTGAGGGTGAAGCTTTATAGGTGAAGCTTTATAGGTGAAGCTTTATAGGTGAAGCTTTGTGGGTGAAGCTTTTTAGGTGAAGCTTTGAAGGTCGAAGCTTTATAGGTGAAGCTTTGAGGGTGAAGCTTTATAGGTGAAGCTTTGTTGGTCGAAGCTTTATAGGTGAAGCTTTGAGGGTCGAAGCTTTATAGGTGAAGCTTTTGTGGCGAAGCTTTGTAGGTGAAGCTTTTATGGCGAAGCTTTGTAAGTGAAGCTTTTGTGACGAAGCTTTGTAGGTGAAGCTTTTATGGCCAAGCTTTGTAGGTGAAGCTTTTGTGGCGAAGCTTTGTAGGTGAAGCTTTTGTGGCGAAGCTTTATAGGTGAAGCTTTGTGGTGAAGCTTTTTAGGTGAAGCTTTGTGGTTGAAGCTTTATAGGTGAAGCTTTGTGGTTGAAGCTTTATAGGTGAAGCTTTCTGGCTGAAGCTTTATAGGTGAAGCTTTGGTGGTGAAGCTTTTTAGGTGAAGCTTTGTGGTTGAAGCTTTATAGGTGAAGCTTTGTGGTTGAAGCTTTATAGGTGAAGCTTTCTGGCTGAAGCTTTATAGGTGAAGCTTTGGTGGTGAAGCTTTTTAGGTGAAGCTTTGTGGTTGAAGCTTTATAGGTGAAGCTTTGTGGTTGAAGCTTTATAGGTGAAGCTTTGTGGTTGATCACCATAAGTTGGTTTTGCTTCACACTGCCTTGATCAAGAGTGTGTGAAGCTTTTTGAGAATTGTACTTGAACTCCATTGATGAAGCTGATGTGTTTTCCCCCTTCTTTTTTGTAATAGTGATGCTCTTGTTATGCAGGTCATGACTGAATGTGACGACATGCCTTGAGGTATCCAAGGTTAGGGAGGAGTTGGATGGTGCCCTGGCTGAGGTTTCTGAGCTGAAAAAGGGGTCTGATGATGAGGCTAGTGCTGATGAGCAGACTTAGCAGGGTGAAGATGACCTTGACGATGCGGAGGATGGTGGTGGGATACAGAGTGATATCGTCAGAGGTTCAACCTCGGATGAGGGTGACCAGTGATGCCTTCCCTTTCTAAATGTGCTCTGAAGCAGATGCAAGAGGACTGAAGAGCTTGATCTTTGTGTACCATGCATCGAAGCCGTTGTTAGCTTGCAATAAAACTTTGTTGGTGACTATACCTCTTGTTGGGTGTAAGTGCTCCCCTAGTTGAGTTGTAATACTTGAGGGTTTTTGATTATTTGTGAATGCTTAGGAGTTCACATGTACCAGTTGTACCATTCGTCATCTTTCATCTCCTTGTTGGTGGCCTGAATGTGTGTTCCTTCATCACCTGGTTGGTGATAAGAGTGGCAAGTTGCCAAATGATATAAAGTATGTTGAACCCTTTCGAAGCTCAGTTGGATTATGTATGAATGTGTTAAAATGTATGATGTTTATGTTGATTGACATAAGTGATGCTTATGAATGTTTTGCTATGCATGAATGAGTCCATGCTTTTGATATGTTTTCATCACCTGGTTGGTGGCACAAAGGTGAGTTCCTTCATCACCTGGTTGGTGATAAGAGTGGCAGGTTGCCTGATGATATTAGAATACGGGTTGTACCTTTCCGAAGCTCGGTTGGCTTATGTATGAATGTGCTAAAATGTATGGTGTTTATGTTGATTGACATGAGTGATGCTTATGAATGTTTTGCATGAAGGAAACCATGCTTTTGATATGTGAACCATGTTGGTTGTAACACTTAGTTTCACTTACTTTATGCCACAGTATGCATGTTGAAGCTCTGAGTTAGAGTATATAGGTAGGTCAGTATGGACCAAACACCCCAGTGCTGGGAATGTAAAATAGTTAAGACCAAGTTGTCTGAATCATCTCTTTATTGAGTTCGAGCCAGATGATCCTCATTACAAAAGATGTTGAACGGTTATAGTTTAACACTTGCACAATGCGAGTTTACTTGTAATTGTACTTCAATTGATCGGTGTTCCATGGATGGCCAAAGACTTTATCATTGGAGCTTCTCAGAGTAATCTTTTCTTCAATATATAACGTTCACTTGGGGCTAGCTACGGTTGCTCATTCAGGGGCGGAGAAGAAATTGATCAATTTTTCCTTCGCGTGCCAAAGCTTCAATATGGTCATAGAGGGTGACACACTTCTCGCTGTCATGGCCATTATAATCGTGGTAACAGCAAAACATGTTTGTGTTCTTTGTGGACTTGTAATCTGGCTGCCTTGGTCTTGGCTTTGGTATCAAGTGAGCTATACTGGGGTAAATGGTCTCACACGTGGCGTTCAAAGGTGTGTATGTCTCATACTTCGAGGTAGGGCCTGTCTTGACATATGTTTGGGTCACTGCGTTGACTGCTTGGGGGCGGGTATTATTATGGCGATATTCCTGATTATCGTGATAGTGCTCCTTACTCTTCTTACTAAAGTGAGATTGATGAGGATGGAAATCTTTCCTCTTGCCCTGAGATTGATACATCTGTTGACCTGGCGAAGCATTATGGTCATTTGGTTGGATCTGGCTTCCAGTCCCCACTTGCTGATAAGGGATAGCTGTAGGATGTTTCCCTTGGTACGTCCTTACTTCGGCCGAGGCATGGTTATAAGCCTGTGCCATCACTTCAGAATAAGTCTTCCAAGTGTTAGCATTGATCATGTACTTGAAGAAACAGTCACGTAAGCCCGCCGTGAAGGCCTTGAGGGCAGTTTTGTCGTCTGCCTCGGCGCAGCGTGCATACTCATGGCTAAAGCGGCCAGCATACCTTCGTAGCGACTCGTCCGGCTTCTGAAAAATAATGTACAAGTCATCTGCAGAATGCAAACGGTCGGTCTGAAAGATGTGTTGAGAGACAAACAGCTTCCTTAATTCCTCAAACGAATCCACCGTCTCGGGTTGAAGACGACAGTACCAGTTTAGAGCTCCTCCAGAGAGGGTGGAGGGGAAGAGGAGACATCGCTCTTCATCGGTGTGCATCCGGTACGCCATGGTGGACTTAAAGAGGTTGAGGTGTTCAATTGGGTCCTCCCTTCCAATATAGAGTTGTAAGCCGAGTTTCTATTTTGTCTTGGCTTGGAGGGGGGTGTCGAGGATCCTTCTTGTAAGAGGACCGGGCCTGGGTTGGTTCCAATCAGGTATCTCAACCTGACGTTCGGCCTTCAACTTGTTCACTTCCTCAAAGAGTTGTAAGACAAGGGGGTCCGGAATGGAGTTATGTATCACTGGAGCTTTCTTTCGTAAATCTCCATCACTTCTCAGGATTTGGAAAGTTTGGTCGAAGGTATGTAGCATTTCCCTGGACCCATCATACTGGCTCCCAGGGTAAGCCTGTCGGAATATTTCCGAGTCCCCTATACCTTCATGTTTCTCTGAGACCTGTCGCTCGTTTCTTGGCTCAGTAGCTGACCTGGGTCGTGGTAGGGGACCGAGTCTGTCAAAGATCCTTGGGTCATTGGTCTTTGAGTTTATGTGGATGGGAGACTCTCGACGTTGCCTCAGGAAGTCTCTGCAGTCGCGATAAATAGCTTTCGATCCTTCCACTCCCTTTGCAAGGAGGTGTCTCCCTTCATTTCTCATGCTTCGGGTTGAACTAGATGGGTTGAGAGAAGTCTCATGTTGATTAACATATTGATGAGTTGCGCGTTCCTGGTCAAGAACCTCCATGTTTGAGACTGGCGATCCTCCGGTTTGGGGGGTACCCAGATGATGGTTGGCTCCCAGAGGGGTACTGAGTTCATGAGTTCGAGTATGCCTAGCCTCGTGGAGCATTTCAAAGAGCTTCCCATACTGCTATTGGAGGACTTCATTCTTCATTGCTGTCTTGTTGTTCTGAGCCTCCAGCTCTTTGATTTTAGTTTGAAGAGCAAATCTTTTTCGTTTCCTCCTTAGTTGCTTCACACTAGGTGCGAGAGGGGTGTCGTTCTGGGTGCTGTGGCTTCCTTCGCTTCCCATGTTGGAGAGGGATGCCTGATCAAAAGAAAGTGTACGAATGGTGGAAACCAGCTTGACAAAACTGGAGAGAGTAGGAATAAGTGTCTTTTCCCACAGACGGCGCCAAATGTTGATGCACAAAATCAGCGAGGACTCTGGTTCAACAGAAAGTTCAAGTTTATGACCTTCGCTAGGTTGCTCAGGTCACTGATATGTATAAGTATGTAAATGGACAGTGGCAGGGAAGCAAACACAAGATGTACGTGGTTCGCCCAAGGTTGGCTACGTCCACGGAGCAGAGGAGTTCGTATTATTAGTGAAGGGTCTTCACAAGTACAAGTTCAAGCTCTCAAGTACATAGGCTCAAGCTCTCAATTTAGTGAATTCTAGTGATTTGCTCAATACAATGACATTAGGAAATATTGTGGGAGAATGACCCCTATTTATAGAAAAGCTTGTAGCTTTGTCACATTGACATGTGCCATCTTGTGATTGGTCCTTGATGTCGACACGTGTCGCGCTCTGACTGGCTTCTGATCTTGACACGTGTCGCGTAGTGATTGGCCTCCAGGTTGGAGGGAAACTCTTCTAGATCCTTGACGGTATAACGTTGACCGGTCCTCAGTAGTTTCGGGATCCTTGGCGGTATAATGTTGACCGGTGCTTGGTAGTTTCGGGATTGGTCAAGTATGGTACAAACACATTCAAAACTTTTCATAACGCATAACATAATATCAACCAAAATCAAGATTAATTCAAGACTTCAATCAAACGCTCATCTTTGAAGCTAAACAAGAAATATGATATTTTTTTAAAAAAATTCTTCTCCCATTCAATCATATGAACACAACCATTTCACAATCATCCATATCCACGATTTAAATGAATGGCATTCTAACTACAATTTGAAGTAATAATGATGCATGTGAATTTCACACTACACTTTCTAAGATTAAGTAATAATAAAAATTAACCGAACCACTTACTCAACGTACTATCAACATTCATCGACAGAAACTCTGCTTCGAAATAAATTAGCACAATACATGAGCTCAACACATCGATACTAACCAAGGGCAATGTCACATAAGCAACACAAGGCTTCAAATCAACAAGATCAAATGCTTAAGTACTGTCCCGTCAAAGTTACACATGACGTTACCCAAAAATCGTTTCCACACTAAGGTAAAGGTACGAGGACCTAATACCTAAGCTCTGATACTATTAGAATTGTCACGCCCCGATCCCGACATACATCCAGGATCGACACGTGACGTCAACAAATACCCGTAACTCTGACATACACCGCCTCCGGGGAAAGGTAAAACACAACTTAAGATCCAATTGCGCAATAATTCTTCGTAGATTTTATGGCTGCATCTAACATCCTCGTTAGACTGCCTACGTACCCTCAATAGGGATCAAGCCATTCGTAGTTCATCATTTCACTACTCTCGAACATTTATCACATAGACCACTATATATTAACATAATACCACAATTCAACTAGGTACCACCTCAAGGAACATTTAACCAAGCTCAATATTAATCTCTATTCATATCGTCATTCATCCACACATATGCATTCCAACACCATCCAATTATCACATCAATCAATAATGCCAATCACCATATCATCACTAACACATACAATTCATCGAAATGCAAGACTAGAACGACACAGTTTGGCCGATGCCTACATCTCTGAAGCTATCTCAAGTGAATCAAATGATGCGATTTCAGACCACTCAACGAAATCCATCTACATCGGGTTCCGAACCTCTCAACGGAACCAAGACAACCAAAGGGGATTTCGGACCATCACTCAACGAAATCCAAACTGGGATACGATTCCGGACCATCACTCAACGAAATCTAAATTGGGATACGATTTCGGACCATCACTCAACGGAATCGCGGAGTAAAAGGGATTCTGGACCATCACTTAACGGAATCCAAATTGGGATACGATTCCGGAACATCACTCAACGGAATCACGGAGTAGAAGGAATTCCGGACCATCACTCAACGGAATCACGGAGTAGAAGGGATTCTGGACCATCACTCAACGGAATCCAAATTGGGATACGATTCCGGAACATCACTCAACGAAATCGCAGAAGGCTAACAACCATAATGTTCAACGACTCAAAGAAATGAAAACAAGCACAAGTACTAAGCTGAGAACGGGTTAAGAAATGAAATAAGATCCAGGCAACAAATCCCCATCGTAATGGGTTAATGGTCCACTACTAGCCCTCACATTTCACCACATCATGCCAAACATACAAATCAAATCACATTCCAAATATGCACGTCAAATTACTTTCCATCA
Source organism: Cotoneaster glaucophyllus (assembly GCA_036320875.1). Lineage (NCBI taxonomy): Eukaryota > Viridiplantae > Streptophyta > Magnoliopsida > Rosales > Rosaceae > Cotoneaster > Cotoneaster glaucophyllus. The sequence goes on from CM070070.1 coordinate 8,458,887, forward strand.
AACAATTCAACAAGCACTTCAAATCACATTTCAATGACATAATCAATACACAAGTCAAATCACGATTAATAAACATAGATCAATGACTACTCACATTTCAATAGATTCACATTATAATATCAAGTACAATCCACAAAGGATACTAAATACGAAACTAGGGTAATAACTATATATCATATCTTAAGTCACTCTTATCCAATATAGGCCCACTTGACTTCACTGAGTCTCTAGTAGTATTTATTTTAGAATCTCAACGTTTCGAGACAAGTTGACCAAAAGTCAACTCTCATCAACGGTATAGTCAACAACGCTACAAAGTTTGATCCAGAAGATCCACACATCAGATTCTAGATTCGTAACTTCCTAAGGTCCACATTATACTCAAATAACAACAAACTAAAATCTCAACACGATCCGACGGTCGAATCTCCGCCAATTTCAAATTCAAGTGGAGTCGACAATTAGTTTCATAAACTTAGAAATCCCAATTGGAAAGATCCGTATGTCGGATTCCCGATCCGTAAATTCCTATGGTCCACAAATATTATTTTCTATCACGCATTAAGGTTTGGTGACGATCCAACGGTCGGATTGTCGATTCATATTTTGACCAAGTAAGGTATCTTAATGAAACTAAGTCCAAACAATCAAATTACGTCATACGAATATCAATTATGAAATCAAGGCATCTAATTGAACTTAGAAAGACATCGTCGGCCCACTGGCCAGCCGCCGCCGCACGGTCGGCCGCCCCGACTTGCCGGAAAATTCAACTATTTTTAAAAATTACCAAAAATTACAGAAATGAAGATCTCAAAGAGTAGAGAAAACTTTATACCTGCGACCAAGTCCAATTTGGCCTGGAAAGGCTCCAATTTGCCTTGAACCCGTCGGAAACCCTATATATGGGTGTTCTCAATCCACCACCTCCGGTGCTCCGCCGTCCATACCATGGTATGGGCTTTGTTCTAGGCCTCAAGGGAAGTCTAATGGTGGGATTAATTCGATGAAAACGTTTCAGAATTAAGCAAATCGAAGGCAAGGGTGTACTCACCCGCCGGTTTGGTTCTCTTCCAAATCGAGACCAATCTCAAATATTTAAGGTTGTAAAAGGGAGAGGAAGAACAAGGGACCCAAGTGCATGAATTTCCCAAACTCAGTTCGCCGGAAAAACAGACATAATCCGCCGGAGAAATGGTAAAAAAGGGCGGTCACACCCACGGGTTGGAGAAACCCGGTTTCTCCTTCCTCTCTCCTCTCTTTCCTTTCTCTCATTTCCCTCCCTTCCTTCCCCTCTGATTGGCCAACCTTTCCCTCCTTTTCTCTCCCGCACCTCACACTCTTCCCATCTGTCACACTGCCACTTGGCAGCTTCTAACCAATTTTTTTTTTCTTCTTTTTCTTTTAATACACCATAACCCAACATACGAAATTTAATAACAAAAATAAGTAGTCAACAATGAAATTCCGGGGACGGGATTTCACATCACATTTGAAGGAACATGAGGAAAGGCAGGGTTTAAGGCAGTCAATTTAGCATCAACTTGAAGAGCAATGGACATCGCATCATGGACCGTGGAAGGCCGTAACAGTTTAACATCATATTGCAATTCACGTTTTATGCCTCTGATGAAACAGCTTTTTAGCATCACAGAACCAATATCACCAGATCGAGTGGCTAACTTGCGAAATTCAAGAATATAGTCCTTTAGAGTACCTGATTGGAGCAATTTGAAAAGAGACTCCAGGCTATCTTCAAATTCAGGAGGACCAAACTCTTGACAGAAGGCAGCGATGAATTTCGACCAAATGGGCGTGGATTGCAAACAATTCCGCCAACGGAACCATTGTAAGGGCTCCTCATCCAGATGGAAGGAAACGGCAACAACGCGTTGATGGTCCGGAACAGCGTAAAAGGAAAAATACTGTTTAGCTCTGTAGATCCAAGCCAAGGGATCATCACCGTCACTGAAACGAGGGAAGTCCAAGCGAGTTGCCAAAGGGGCCGGACGTTCAATCTGCCACCATCATTACCCTCCCGACGAGGAAGACGAGGGGTCTCAAGACACCGAAAATCAACATCATCGGGGGTCTGCGCCAATGGATCGGAAGTGTGACCAGAAGGCTGACCACCGCTACCACAGCCCAGAAAAATGGACTCACAGCGACATTGCTCGAGGAAGGCTTGAAGTTTTAGATCCCACGATGTCGTTAAGGACGCATTGTTGGAAGACACAGTAGCCTGAAGCAATTGAGGGAGGTCTGCCAGAGTGGCCTCGACGGCACTCATGCGAGATTCCATGGCGAGAAGCTTGGAATTATTGGTGTGGCGAGGCATGCAAGAGGGAAACCAGGATCGGAAGGCTGATACCAAATGTTAAGCTCAAACTCCGGACCCTTATCTCAACCTGCAAGCAACATAGATAAGAGAGGGAAACAATGGTGGGAAAGGTAGAGAGAGAAGGGGAAAGCTAAGACCTAATATTTTCAATTGATAATTGTTGATTGAAATCACAACTGCCTCACACACGCTCCATGTGAGCCTTTAATACAACCATTCAATTCGACTAAAGCCACATGGCACTACTTAACTAATCACTTAACTAATCACCCACTTAATGACTAACCCTAGTATTACTTCTACTAAGTGATTTAACCTATCACTTATTTACATTCATATCACAGGAGGCCACCACATCCGCAATCTAGGAGAAAATCCCAAAGGCAGCTGCAACGGGCATGGTGTCAAGGAGATGACCCAGTCTTCCAAAACTAAATCCAGCACATGCTGGAGTAACTTGCAGCACAAGAGTTCAGCCCACTGCCTCCAGCCACTAGCGCAGCAACGAAGCCCAGGGCCATAAGGCCTACGGAGAAATCCTGCAGCAGTTTCTGTGATGGGACTCAAGCCGTAAGGCTCAGCCAAGCCATGAGCCGACCGATGTCCAAAAACAAGTCTCTAGAGTAGCTAAGGTGTTGGCCCATGCAGAAACCCAAGCGATCAGCAGCAGGCCTAAGCCTCAACATGCAGAAAGCTCATTTCAGAAAATCTCAGCGTGCACCCACAAGCCCAGGTGCTCCAGCTTGCAGCCACGCAAGTCAGCCCAACCTAGGGACCTGGATTCGCACCTCCTTGTGTCCAGACCAGTTATGACTAGACTGGCTGGTTCCATCGGCAAACCAAAACAAATTTTGATTACCATTTTTAGCAATTTTTTTTGGCGTTCCAAACCCGTTTACGATGTTGTTGACATGTTTTTATGAAGATTTGGCTCGTTGAAGCTCAAAATTAATACCCGATGTTCATTACAGTTCCACCACTCATGGAGATATACTTTAGACAAGCTGCTCAACTCCAAATGGCGATCTGCACATATCCCGGCAGATTACAGACTTGACCAATGCCTTCGTGAGTAATCCATCTTGGCAAACCCACTCCTCGAGCACATCAACAAGCAGTGCACTCTTGGCGAGGTGTCCCGAAGTAAGTCGAAAGGTGATGACAATATTCTTTCCAAAGGCGTCCTGACAAGCAGCCGCTCAACCAGCCATGAACCAGGCGTTCAAGCAGTGTGCACTCCATTGTTGGTCCCCGCAGAAACATTTTCTCTCGCCTTAGTGCGCTGAGAAATAGGTTCTGAAAGGCTAGCAGGTGAGTGCACATCCACGGTTGGGTCCACACTCTTACAAACACTCAAGATTTGAGTTCGACGCAGTGTTCACTCACAACATAGATTGCAGGGAGCTCTTCCTACCTTATATCAGAGTAGGCAAGACAAGAACATGAAGAAACTCGAGGATACTTAAGCTCAAGTTCAACTGGCACTCAATGCCTAGTGCAGTCACGAGCAGCCCACTCGCTAGACAGAGACGAACCATGTGTAATACAGTCGCGACACAGATGAGCAGACCGTTAGGAGAAAAAGCACAGACCTACAAACCACCGTAAGAGGCAATCGAGGCGTCATCACTCTAATAGAGGTAGATTAAAAAAGAAGTAGAAACTATCAAGCTCAAGTTCAATTAGTAATCTACGGCCAAGTGCAATCGCAAGCAGCAAGCTCGCCAGCTAAAAATGAATGACGTTATTGCAACACGAATGAACAAGACATAAGATAAGCAGCACAGACCTACAAGTCACTACCAGGGGCAGTCGAAGGCTTTACTACCCCAACAAAGGAAAATCTAAAGGAAGTAGTGCACAAAGACCAGCGACGAGACACCCCATAACTACGCGAAGAGGTTTAAGGTGGAGTAGGCTAACATTGTTGGACATGACGATACAATAAACAACCCAACATTTAAAAAGCAGACTATAAGTAGTCAAGCGACGAGAACAAGCTGATAGGCAAGCGCATGGATTATTCCCCAACGACGACGCCCTGGTGATAACTGTCCAACTCACGCACGCCATAGTCGACAAAATGATGGTGGACAATGCCAATGCAATTAACCTCATCAGCCTTTCGTGATTCAGAATATGGGTCTAGAGAGCACGATCAAACACTGAGCCGAGGTACTCACCAGATTGAATGGTCACACCTTTACTATCATCGACAACATAACACTCGACATTAGAACACCACTAGTTGTCTCAAAGCAAACGTTCACGATAGTCAGCGTTCTGTCTCCCTATAACGGGATTCTGGGTTGGTCTTGGCTAGTAAAATTAGGCGCCGTAACCTTTGTTGAGTACCAAAGAATTCAATTCCGCATCCCTGGATAAGAAGTCGAAGAGATCATATCAGACCAGGCTGCATCCTCATGATGCACTGTGCAAGTTCAGAATAAGTAAAAGAATAAGTCTTTTACCCTAGTAAAAGTCATTGAGGTCCAGAAAGACGACCCAACAACTTAATAGTAATCAGAGCAAGCAAAGTAAAAAGATAGCGTCCAGGACGATCCTCTGGCAGATGAGTCAAGATGGGAACACGAAAAAGACGCAAGCACATCTTTCTTAACCCTAAGCAGTTATCAAACTACATCAACAATTTGGCAGAGGCATTCAACATACTCGGGGAATACAAAATGAAGCTCAATTCCGCCAAGTACACATCGAAAACAGATCCAAGCGATCCAGGATATCAAGTCCCCTAGTTTCTAAAAAAGATCCAAGGTCTGATAAGACAAGTAACCGCACTCAAGCATTTTCCCTTACGATCCACCGACCATTGCAATCCTATTTTACAAGGTAGTTGAGAATGAGAAGCAAGACAAATAAGACGATGAGTGAGAGAAGGCACACCAGGGGTAGACGAACACTAGAAATGACACACCAGCCCAACTTATAGAAGAGTTCTTCCAACCACCAGACATCGGAAACAAGTTTTGTCCTCGCCACCTCAAGAGATTCTACATAGGAACAACCCAAAATCGACAGTTGAGCACCGTCTCAACATGCAACTCAGCCCTAGAGTGGCCTTATACCGGCAGCTGAGCACCACCTCATGTTGCATGTCACACGGCCCTAGCTCCGTGGCTCTCAGACGTGCCTATTATGCACCACGGTTCTCGGTCACGCTAAGTTTTCCCCACAGCTCCCCATTGTGTCAATCAAGCCAGCGACGTCCTAACTTTAAAGCATCCAATGACAGAGCACACGGTGAAATATATAAGGATGATACAGTACTTGAAAAAGGTCTAGAAGTAGCTCGCATCGTTTCTAATTTACACCCTCATGCAGGTTCCACGTGCAGAAAGTGTCTATGCGGACGTACTAGCAGGCCTAGATTCTGCACTTGACCACCAGCTCAGACGTTATATTCCAGTCAAGCACTGAGAAAAGTTGAGCACAGAAATAAAACCAACAGATGTGGTGGCACGGATCAACATAACCTCGAGGTTGCAAGGTTCTATTACTAACCACCTATATGTAGGGCGACATGCTCATTTGAAGATCCTTCACTAGGCCACAACTCTGTCACTTGACGCCTCATGACGACCTGAAGATCCTTAGCCTGATATTCAAATACGATTGTGGAAACCACTCCAGAGGCTGTTCCTTGGCTTAGAACACACTTAACGCAAGGTACTACTGCCGACCATGAATCAAAACGCTGAAGACCTTACACAAAAGTACGATAACTGCCAATGCTTCAAGCGAGTGCTCGCACTAGCTGCCAACGAACTTCATCCGTAGACAAGCCCTTCACCAACCCTGCATAGAACGATCAACCTGGTAGAACCAATTTTTCCTGTTACTGGCGGCAGATGCATAACAATCGTAGCAACCAACTACTTCACGAAATGGGTCGAATCCTAAACCATGACAACTACTACCCCAGACGAACATAGAGACATTCACCTGGAAAAACATCATCTGCCGGTTCGGCACCTAACATTCCATTACCACAGATAATGGCCCGTAATTCGGAGGCAAAGACTTGGCGAGGTTCTTTCATAAGTATTGCATCAAGCAACGCAAGTACATGTCGATGCCTAGACATCCTAGGGTAACAGACAATCTGGGGCGTTAGACAAGACTATCTTAGATTGCCTCAAAAAGTCTCTCGCAAACAAGAAAGACAAGTGGCTAACCAAGCTTCTCGTTGTTCTATGAGTGTCATACAACCAAACGACGAGTAACAAGCGAAACTCTTTTCTCCTTAGTGTTCGGTTCAGAGACGATCATTCCTCCCAACATCATCGTGCCCAATATCAAAAATTCTACTGCTAAGTCCCGAGCATGACAGAAATGAGATGGCCACAACTTAGACCTAGTAGAAGAAGAATGCACAAGGGTTATTACTCGTGTTGCAGGCTACCAACAACAGTTCCTCTCTAGCTACAACAAGAGGATAAAAATTCGGCAGTTCCAACCCAATACTTGATCCTCAAAAAAGCCATCATCACCGTCCACGGGAATGCTTTAAAAGGACGAATCCCTCATTCTGTCATCACCACCTAGATCTCGTCCAGGCCTATCAAAGCTTAAAGACTCAAGCAGCTTGACAAGCACCACCCCATAGTCCGAGGATTATCCAGTTGTTATTCATAAAGCTGGCTCAACTGCATATCTATAACAACTACTCACACCTGACCTTGCGAAAATTGCGCCCTTTTGATGACATATGGCAGAAATAGAGCCCCTTTTTGGGGACATATAATGCTCTCCCCTTAGGAGAAGGTAAACTACTAGCACTCCAAATATCCAGATGTGGATGGGTCGGGTTTTTCAAGACTTAGCTAACTGGAATTAGTCACAATGGTGTTTTTCAAGACTTAGCTAACTGGGGGATTTTTTACCTTTGGCCTAATTCGTGGGGACCCGGACCTCAAGTAAGGAGGACGCAAATTGCACAATTTGTCCTTTGGATGGCTGGCCACGAAGATAGACCACAGTTGAGCATCCTTGATGTGATCGGTGAGCATCTGCAACCAAACATTTTGTATGTGACTAACTAGCGATCTTCGTGTTATGGAATAACGTTCCCTCTACCAATGGAGGGACATCTTGGTCAAGCGTCCTTGATGTGGCTAGCTAGCATCCGCAATTGAGCATCTTTGGCATGACACACATGCGCTCTCTATGTGGAAATGGAATCCTAGCTTCAGCTGCACACGAAGGTTCAACACAGTTAAGCCTGGATGTGACCAACTAGCAATCTTGTAATATCCTGGAACCTTAAAGTCACTACTGTTACACCGAACAGCCTATGGATTCCAAAAGACTACCTACAGCTTGTCTTTCATGCAGTTAACCGTAAAAACTCATACAAGTGCACATTCTTATGAAAGATTAGCAGTTCGCGTGTACTTATAAAACTTTATTCGTTGCCGACATGTTACACAATCCACGAGTTTTACACACTGCCAAACGCAGAACAACTAGACAACTGCACACTTCTGCTGTGACAAGTTAGCGATATTCATGTTCATGTTGATTTCTAAAGTGTTGTGTTACTTGCTACTTAGCCTACAAAATTGGTTACAAAAAGTGCAAGGTGTTATTTCGGACCATTGCCATGAAGTTCCATACAACTGTACACTTTTGATGCGATAAATTAGCAAATTTCATGTCCCACCAATCTTTAGAATGTTGTGATGCAAGGAGAAAAGTCTGGCGAGCAATCAAAGAGAATCTGTTATTCATAAAGAATGCACTTTATATGTCTGGCATCCGTTGGCGTTCCCAATGAGAAAGCCCGCCAATTTGAATCTTCAATTAGCTCCCGACTTGTGAAGCGGAAGACTGCTACTTTAAATGAAGCAAAAGAGAAAAGTCTGGCGAGCAATCATGATGGTGTCGCAGTAGTCAGGGAGGACAGTGTCGCACGATTTACTGAATCTTCACGTCGGCAAGTTGCAGTCCCTATGATAGGTGCGGTCATGGCTAGTGACACTACAAGAACATACCTGATAGGCAACGAAATAATAGACAAGGATGCAAAAGCCATTGCTTATTCAATAATGCATAAGATACAGGTCATTGCTTATTATTTACGTATGCGCAACAACATGTTCCAATCGTTGCCTGAGCTCTATGCATGTGCAATGAATTTTGCACGACAAATCATTGCGTGTCATAATACGTAAGGAAGCCCAAGTATTCCTCGCATGGCCAACAAATAGGGACAATACTTGAGTACTCACCATTCAGTATCCATTTTATTCATTAGATTATGTGGTCCAATAAAATGAAGACATGTATAATTTTAGTCACTCGTTATTCTGGTAGCCAAACACCCTTAATCTCGTATACAAACACCAATGTTCTCTCTCAGTCCACCAACAAAATTAAAGCCAACAGAAAACTCGCCACACTGATTCATCTCCGCCATAAATTTGATGCTCATCATAGTTTTTATCTTATACAAACAGAGTTTAATCCCTATGCAAAACATGGTAGGTATATTGATATGTGGATGGAAAATCTTCTGATATAGAGATTTCATTGTAATGATGCCTTTGGAGAATTTGACAAATTACAATTAAAATGTGACTTATATTTAGTGGTTTTGATTATAAGGAAAACTAATGAAAAATCCAAAAAAAATTCTCTTTTAACGAAAAACCATTTTTAAAGGTAGAGTGAATAGTATCAGGTAAAGGTAAAAAAATGGTTTTTTTGTTGAAAGTGAATAGTACCGGGAGTGTTTCGTTAAAACTCCCTTGATTATAAGGTCTTTTGTGATATAATCTATGTACGAAATCAAATCAAACCAAAAAAAATCAGTTCAGTTTTAAAATTGTTTGACTTTTTTTTTTTTTTTTTTGGTCAAAACCAAACCAAGCTGCCCAAAGTAATTTGAATCCTTCGATTTGGTCGGTTTGATGTCCACCCGTATTTAAAAGGTTATTGCGACTACTAAGCAACTTCATCTAGTTTCGAACGCAATTGTATTTTTCTTAAGGTTTTATGCTTTTTATGGAGAACAATGTACTATCTATGATTACAAAAAAAAAAATTAAATCTATGGTTAGGTTTTTTTTTTTTTTTTTTTTTTGTTTGGAGTAAACGATAGATTTTGTTAGATTAGAAGTTAGATTAGCTACGGACAGGGTTCGAACGCCACACCGTCATGCAAAGGCTCAACTCTTTTTCACCACTGTAATAAATGACCACTTGCATCTGTAGTTAGGGTATAAACCTTCAACTATTATGTAATTTATTATTTGCTTCGATTTGTGCGTTTAAAGTTAAATTCAACTATTAGTTTGCTTAATAAATTTAATTTTCTGTGTGTGTCGAGTGGCGAGAGTTAGTTACTATTCATAAGTTTAATCATGTTTCTTTATAGGCTTCCAGCATTCATGCTTTTGAGAATTGGTAATAAGAACCTTGTTCTAACCTTCAACGCATGTCACATACACAAGTTTATTGAATTACTAATGACAATACAATTTCTATATCATAAACTTGCCTTGCACACTTTAGCCTGTTATATATCCAATTCAGGCTTGCAAGCTAAGTTTCTATCACAATAACCACCAAACAACCATCCAATCTAATGACAAGTGTCAAACATCCACTTAATTTGGCTAACCCTTCCCAGTATCCTAACATTACCCCGCCCATAGAAACAAACCTTGTCCTCAAGGTTGAAAGCAGGAAAAACGCCATTGACATCTCCACTGTCGTTTGAAGTAACATTCTCGGCATCATGAATCTGAAATTGGGGTTGCCTGGAGCAGACCGTCATCAGTAACAGCGGGCAGTAAAGTAGTAGGAGCTACACCTACCCCCAATTGTTTCTTCAAACACGACACATGAAAAACAAGATGTAATTTGGAGGAAGCAGGAAGTCTCAGTTTGTAAGCGACTGCCCCAATCCTTTCCAGCACTTCAAAAGGCCCATAAAACTTGGTTTGTAATTTGTGAAATGGATGGGAAGCCAAGGACTGATGTTGATAAGGAACAAGGCGAAGATATACCATGTCACCTACTGCAAACGAACGGTCAGTACGATGCTTATCCGCTTGGTGCTTCATGCGGGCTTGAGCTGCTTCCAAATTGGATTTGAGTTGAGACAAAATTTGGGATCGAGTTTGTAAACACCGATCTACCACATCCAACTTAGTGGTACCCGATTCATAAGTGGGGACGGCAGGAGGACGCTGCCCATACACAATTTCATATGGAGTGAGTTTGGAGGAAGAGTGGTAAGAGGTATTGTAACTCCATTCCGCCCACGAAAGCCACTGAAGCCACTTCTTTGGTTGAAGGCTACAAAAATAGCGCAGATATGTTTCGAGACAACGGTTGACTACCTCGGTCTGCCCATCGGATTGGGGATGGTACCCAGAACTTAAACACAACTTAGACCCTTGTAAAGCGAAGAATTCCTTCCAGAATGCACTAAGAAACATCGGGTCTCGGTCACTAACGATCGTGGTAGGCATCCCATGTAACTTGAAGACATGATCCACAAAAATCTGGGCAACAGAATGAGCAGTATAAGGGTGAGACAGTGCCACAAAATGCGCATATTTAGATAGACGATCAACCACCACAAAAATAACAGTCTTCCCTTTGCAAGGTGGCAACCCAACAATAAAATCCATGGAAATATCTGTCCAAACAGTTTGAGGAACTGGCAACGGATTCAATAGACCGGGGGAAGCCAAGGTTTCGTATTTGTTTTGTTGACACACTGAACATTCAGCAACCATGCGTCGAATATTCATACCTTGCCAATAGAAAGAACGAGAGATGCGTTTATAAGTCTTCAAAAACCCGGCATGACCCGCTACCAAAGTACTGTGATGTTCATGAAACACTTTATCCAGCCAATTAGTCGTAGGACTCAGCACAATGTGGCCCTTATGTTTGAGGAAACCATTGTCATAATGGTAAGGCGAAACTGAGAGATCAACAGCCCCGTGCACAATCGAGGAGTCGCTGAGTTTAGCAATAACCCAAGGTTCCAGCTCCAAATGTCGACGCAAATCATCTAACCAACCCATGTAAGGATAAGAAATAGCACATAATTGAGTCTCTGAATGTAGCCGAGATAATGCATCAGCAACCTGATTTTCAGTACCTTGTTTATACTGGATTTCGTAATCAAACCCCAACAGTTTAGAGATCCATTTCTGTTGGAAAGGAGTATGGGCCCGATTCTGTAAAAAATACTTCAGGCTGTGATGGTCCTTGCGTATCACAAAATGTGCACCGTGAAGGTGTTGGAAATGTGCCCTAAAACCAATCATATGATGATACTTTACGGACATTTCACATGTTAAACTAATCTAGTTTAATATAAAGGGCAAAGATTATTGTTTCAAGCTGTCTCAAATAAATGTTATGTGCTTAAACGATTAGTCCAAGGAATATGCTATTAGGAGAATGTAATCTAAAGAAGTTAGATTCATGAGACCATTCTCTTTTGTATACATATCCTAAATGTTCCTGATCATAGGATTGCCAATTGGGCATTGACAGTCTGTTAAGATCAGTACGTGCTATGTCTTCTCTTAGGGAGAGTGACAGGTCTCGAGTCATTGGTGTGAATGACACCAAGACAAGCATATAGGTGCTCGATAGAGAATGAGTCCACTGAACGCGATCAACGAGGAGTTCTCATATTCATGTCATATGAGAACTCATGGTTGGGATAATGCAAAGTACTCATTTGACCTGAGGCATCACAGTTGTCTTGTGGTTAGGTCCTTGATCTTTGACTATGTCAAAGTCACTCTGTCAGAGGGTGTCCACGACATAGTTGGGGTTAAGCCACTTAGCCATGGAGGCAAGTGAATGCGCAACAAGGGATCTCTAACCTTCAAACTGTTTGAGGGAGAATAATCTATGATATGATTAAGAATCTCTGGCCAGAGTATGAATGAGATTGAGGAAGTCGTTCCAAATCACATTCAAGGTAATCATATAAGTAAATGAATCACGTTGGATAGTAGACATGAATAAACTATCAAACCAAACAATGTGGTCAAGAGTATTGTATTAGAGAAAGACCGTATTGCATTGTAATCCTAAACTGAATAGGTTCTCCACCTCTTCTAATTAGCTTGGGTAGCCATGATAAACTGCTAGGTGTCACTCATGGTTTGTGGAAGCCCTAAAGATGTATAATCATTTAAGGGAGAATTGAAAGTATGTTTCAATTCATAATCGATCGTTAAGAGTAACAATCGCCCACTGCCTCGCTAAGAGGAACCTAATGGATCGCACACCGTGTAAGGTAATGATTGAAGGATATAATGAAGATGAGTAAGGACAATTAAATAGTTTAATTGTATGTGGCAAGGATTAATTAAAAGTTAATTAATCTAGAACGAAAGGTTCGTTTTAGGCCTTAAGTTAGTTTTGGGTTTCGGGACACAAAAGGGTTTTGGTCCACAAGGCACATAATGTTTAAGTTGTGTGACAACTAAAACAAAATGTGCAATTAACCCACTAACAATAGAGAGGCCGGCCATGATTAGAGAGGGAGTGGGTTTTGGACTTATTACAAGTTTGCCACTCCAATGAAGGGAGGTATAAATATGACTTTATAGCTTTTTCTTCATTAGGGTTTTCTTTGAGGAAAGATGAGAGTTTTTGGCTCTCTCTTTCTCTCTAGGGAGGCCGGCCACCATGGGGGAGTTTACTAGCATCTAACTCCTCCATGGCCACTCATCTTCTTCCTCAACCATCCTTGGTGTCGAAACTTAGAGGTCTCCAACTTTGGTGACTTTTGGAGAAACCTATTCTTCCATCCACATCCAAGAAGGCTTGGATCCAAGAAGCAAAGTTCTTCCACCTTCATCCATGGAGCCAAGGAGAAAGGTGACAAAGGAAGAAGGCCCTCACATGGGTGATTAACCTTTGCTAAGCAAAGAGGTACTTCAAAGGTATAAAGAAATCTCAACTCTTTCTCTTAGATCTTGAGTTGAGTCTTGGTTCACCATTTCTACTAGGCTTTGAATTTCATGGGTAATGTTTTGTTTTGAGTGCATACAAGCATGATTCCGCCTTTAATTGTTAATTGCATGCCATAGATGTTGCTCAAATGAACATGTTTTTCACAAATTTTCCTTCAAGTGGTATCAGAGCCTAGGTCTAGTAGTTGGTGAATCCTTTTGGGTTTTGTAGTTCATAGTCTTTGATTTAAATGTTGTAATTGTTACAAGCTTTATTCTTGCTTCTTTGAATGTAAATTTTGCTAGAAAATTTGCCATCTCAAATGTTGTAGATGTAGTTCATATGAGCATGAATTTTGGAGCTAAAATTTGGTGCCATGTTTTTTGGGAAATTCGGCCAAATCCAAAGGGTGGATTTTTGGGTTCATGTTTGTCTTGTTAAAAATGTTTTAAAGTGACATTAGGAACCCCTAAGTACCCTAGTATGGTAATATGTTATTTCCCTTAAGTTTGAGAGTTTTTGGGATGTCTTTGGGTGAAAAATGTTCATGGAGCTTTTATGGGTTTTCATGAATGTTCTTCATTGTTCTTGTTATGTTCTTGGCAAGAACAAAAAGGTTGGGTATTTTGATTAAAAAGTTTGGTTGTTTACATAAAGTTTTGTTTATGAAAAGATGGTATGATTTTAATTATCACAAGGTATGGACTTTTCTTACACATCCATACCAATCAACTTTTCAAACCATACCTATTTTCTTACAACACTTTACTTTCCCATGATTCATGGAACCATGTTTCATGGAAATTGACTTTTTCAAACCAACCCATCACCTTTCACTTTGTTGAAAAATTCAAAAATTTTGACACCATCTCTCACACATCACATGGCCGGCCACTCCCTCAATGGGAGTACTTTTGGGGCTTTTATGCAATTACATAAAGTTTTGATACTTTTGTGTATTTGCACTTTGACCCAAAAGTTTACGTTTTTACGTAAAGGCCCAAAAACACTAAAGGACAAATTGTTTTGCTCCTTTAATGAAGTTTTTGTATTTGTTGAAATTTTTGGGTTCTAGTTGTAATTACATGAAGTAGTGGACTTTTGTGTTTTTACAAAGTGACCTCAAAAGTTTGTGTTTTGCAATATAGCCCAATGGTTGAGGTTATTGCTTTTTGGCCCAAATTAGGTTGAGAACAAAATGGTTTTGTCTCTTTAAATGAGAATTAGATTTTCATTTCATTTAGCTCCTATTAAATCAATTCTATGGATACAAAAACCAAATGACAATGTTGCATTCAAGTTTAATTAGTTAAAGCGTTAATTAATTGAAGAAAGGGTGATTATGAACCTAAGCCTACGATAATTGAGCTATGTGAAAGGCCGTCTCAAATTTGTTTGAACCATGGGAATGTGTAGATTAGATTTTGGTTGTAATTTGATATGATCAAATGTTGTAAAAGAGCATAAGCTCTTCTTTGCTTTAAAGTAATTTGTTTTGATCAAATGTTGTAAAAGAGCATAAGCTCTTCTTTACTTTAAAGTACTCCTTTTATTGTTTTATTTGATATGCATGAAATTGGAGTAGAGGGTCCAACGCCCAATAAGAAAACACGCCTTAATGTGATTAAACGCGTAACTAAAATCAATCACCATCCCTAGACCGAGATCCAACACTAGGCTCGTGTTGGATCAAATCAAAGGTTCATAGTCATCCTAAGGCCCTAAGGCAACTATATAGTCCATTAATGAATGCAAAGCTTATGTTAGTAGTACCATATATTCTTGCTTTAAAAACCGTTTTACAAACATAGTGGGAGTATCATATACTACTAAATCAATCACATGGACCAATAGTTGTAATAGGACCGAATTGTTTTAATGTGATTAAAATGCATGCTTATATGTGATGAGACCTAAAACCCTCAACAAACCATTATTAAGTTGACAAGCGTGAGAGTGCTTTGAACACTCTTTCGTGGCCTTCCACCGTGGTAGGCTCCAATCGTTTGTGACTAGTACACCGACTTCACCCTATCATGGGGGAGTACAAAGTGCGTGCTTACACTCAAGAGGAGTTCTATATGCATACATGATGTTGTGAAGGTAGGCAACGAGAATGATCAACATCATATCATTGTGAGGTTGTTCTTGAACCCCTACCCGAATTTGCATGGTGGGAATGACTTAACTAAGTGCAATGGAGCCAACATCATATCATTGTGAGGCTTCATTCTCTAGAGGCCAAATAAGATGGGTACTTGCAAGAGATTCAAATGAGTAAGCATACTCTCTCATTATTATTGATGCTAGCCAACATCATATGATTGTGAGGTGGGCTTGGTAATAGTGAGCCTCCCATACCCTACTAAGAGTTTCGTCCAAAACTCTCGAATTCCGATGAGGGATATGGAATTTGCCAAAATAGTGGGTGGTGCTATTTGATTTAAAGACCCAGATCAAATGGCTTAAAATCAATCAATTTATATTCGTTATGTATTTATTTACCGATATATTTGCAAACGCTATCCAATACTTGACAAAGAAAAGCCAAAGGCTTTAGTATCCAGACTTGGTACCGCAATCCCATAGAATGTCTTGTATGGATTGTATTTGTACCAAAGTAGTCTCATCCTCGCAATCTTCCTATTGATAATGTATCATTGGAAAAATATGTTAGAAAAGTCTATCATAAAGAGGACAACACTTTTAGTGTCATAATTCTTCAATTACAAATTGTTGTATGAAGAAATAAGAGTTGCTTTGAACAACCCTTAGTTAACGCAAACACTAGTGCTTGTTTCTTTGTTACATGAACAAAGAACTTGAGAAGTAAGCACAAAGGCATGGACACTTTATGTACCATGCTTCTTCACTTACAAATTGTTGTATGAAGAAATGAGAGTTGCCTTGAACAACTCATAATAGTTTGTATTTATGTTTAGAACATAATGGTTGGTTGACAAAAATAGTCCATCAACATGGACTTATGATGATTTTGAATCATTGAGTGTTAAAGTGTTAAACCACTTCTAGAGACGGAAACTAGGCAAGGACTTCACTTTTGTGTCCCTATCCAAATGGTTCACTAAGTTTATTATAAACTATATAGTGAACAATAACCGCACGCTCTCTAAATCGTTTGATGTGTATAACACGATTGAAATAAGTTTCAAGAGAGATAGTGGGAGTTTAGGGACCATGACTATTGTAGTCAATGGAGAAGTCAAATGAAGAAAGCTAAAAACTCCAAGGGAACAAACTTTCTTTATGAAAGGATGGACATTGGAAAGGGTATTTGCAAGAAATGTCTTGCAAGTGTCAAGAACACACTTTTCGAAGGTGTTGTAAAATGTTCTTGAATAAGTTCAAAATAGTTGGTTCTTCTACTTGAATGTTTGATTCCGTATTAGTAACTATGTTTT
Source organism: Cotoneaster glaucophyllus (assembly GCA_036320875.1). Taxonomy (NCBI): domain Eukaryota; kingdom Viridiplantae; phylum Streptophyta; class Magnoliopsida; order Rosales; family Rosaceae; genus Cotoneaster; species Cotoneaster glaucophyllus. Next base: position 8,475,612 of record CM070070.1, read on the forward strand.
ACAATCGTTGTAAAAGTGTTGCTAACAAGAAGTAGAAGATTAATGAGAGAAGAGAAAGTACTTCACATTCGGAACGTGAATCAAATAATGATCTCTGCGAAAGTAGATAGTACTTACTTCCTCATATGAACTACCAAAGAAATTGGAAAAACAAAGATTGTCTTTACATTCCAATTTGAATAAGGAACATAATTCCGTCACTAAAATGTTAGGAGATGGATGAATGTTTTGTTTGACAAAACAATTGTTCTTTATGAAAGATTGGATTATTGTAATCTGATTGATTGTCTCTATAATAGAGATAATGTGGTAGTGTTAACTGTTTAGAATATAACGATGCTTAAAACCCAAAAGGTTGCAAGGAAGTGACTAATCCCACTAAGTTGTGACACCTCTAAAACATAAATTACGAGTTGGTCATAAATGGATGCTATGGATCGTTAGATCCGGATCCGATGCCTTCTTGTTAAAATTGTATAGAGGTGAAATGTTCAAATCTTTATTCTTTTTGGAAATAAGAAAGAATCACAAAGAGATTGAGGTTAATTCACTTACATGTTAGTGGCACATGTCCACAACATAATACTACTCATGTTGTATGACATTCAGCGAAGATAGCTCTCGGTTGGACTATTGTTTATTTTGAATAAACACAAGTTCGAATACTTTGCAAAAGGTTTCAAAGAATTCAAGAATGTAAGTTGATGAGTAAGACGTCTAAAGTTTTTACTCCTTAGATTTGATCCAAGGAAAACTAACACTTTAGATGAGTTTCCTTGAAAGATATCAAGGAATGTAGCATCATAAGATAATGTATTTCTCCATTGGGAGAAGAACGAACTCGAATAAGATTTAGTTCATTGGATGTTATCAATTACCCATATATAGGATATATATTTCTAAGTCAATATGATTGTCAATTAGAAAATCTTCCAAAATGCTTCATAACTTCATATGATGTAGTTGGAAAGAAAGACAAGTCTTAATCGTGTTAAGACTTGAGGTTATGTGCTAATTAGCAATATTTGTTATAGAACAATCTTGTGGGATATCCTTAAATTAACTTTTGGATATCACTTCTATGAACCAACTAACAAATGTTGTTTGTTGGGTAGTTCATTGGAATCCTACACTAGGATTTGCCTAAGATAAAGCAAATGAACGAAAGATAGAATTCAAAGAATGGGTTCTTTGAAAAACAAGATGATAATCAACAAATATGACAACCTAGTTCCTACACAACTAGCTACAAGGTAGTCGAGAAAGATTTATAAACCGTCTTAGTTGAATGGTTTGAACTTTATGACTATGTCATGGAGTTACACCTCTTAATTCGAAAGAAATAAGAATGAAAATCCTTATGACTACATTGAGTGTATATATGACATATACTCAAGGAAATGGTATAATACCATTTGACCCGAAATAATGAAACCTTCATAGCTAATTGGTAGCTTAAGGTGGCTACAATCAAGGAGATTGGTTGACTTGGAAGAAACCATCTTTGATGTAGTCTTGGTTTCTATTAATTCGAAGATTGCTAGGTACAACAAAATAGTGATTCAATGTTTAGACATAATATAGGTTTCCGAAACCATTATCAAGATAGTCTTGATAATATATGTCTAAAACTAGGAATCACAATACTTGTAAGTTGTAGAGATCCATCCATCATGAATCTTAGCAAGCTAGTGGGAGCTATAAACATCTTATGAGAGAAAGATCAAATTGTTTGATTTCTCATAAAGATGTAAATGAATCTTTTGTTTACTAGGTTTACAAAAGATTAGTGGGAGTTAATCATATTCCTAAATTTGAAAATATATTTGATATATTAATTTTGGAAATGAAAGGAATTCTTCTTCGTTAAAGTTATGACTTTAAACGTTCTATAATAATAGAATGTATATGGGAGACATAGTCTATATACATAGGATGGAAATCTATAATGATCGATTTCAAGATATAATTGGATTATATCAAGACCTAATGATAGACAAAAGATGCTAGGAAGTTTATCATATGATGATAAACTTCAATAAGAAGGACAACTCTAGTGAGACTAGGAAGTCGCTCTTCTCAAAGGGGATGTACCCTTTGACTCCCAAAGAAACATAATGCGTAACTGGAATCCTTTATGCATACGCATAAAGGCGATTTACGTATTTCATATTGTATGAGAAACACAGATATGAGCTGTACCTAGAACGGTACAAGTTGATATCAGCGCAAGCACAGGATCAGAACCATGGCAACTGTCAAGTGAGTCCTTAAGCATTTAAGAAATACTAAAGGATAGATTCCTCAAGAATGAGGAAGAATTAAAGTGACGCAATGGAAGCTTAAATGTATTAGATTATGAATCTAATATCGTATCCATCATTGGATGTTTCTTCATTATGAATGAAGAGATAATAGGATATCTCTTTATTATGACTAAAGGGATATTTGGGTGGAAACATTACAAGTAATGACTTTAGTGTGTTCCATCATGAATGCAAAATATATCGCCATATAGAAGTTTACAACAATGTTGTTTGGATGGGAAAGTTCATTTATGAACTCTCTATTCGGTTCCAACCAGAAAGTGTCTCTAGTGTACAGACACTACGACACTAATGGGGTGATAGCTCAAGCCAGGGAATCAAGGTCTCATCAAGATCCGAACTCAAGTGAGAGACTAAACCACATGATTGAGAATCATGTATAATGGTGACGTCGTTATTCTCAAGGTTGCTTCTATGGATAACATATAGATATCCATTGTCTAGGCCTACTACTCAGCCATTTTTGAAATGAATTCAGAAGAGGTATCATCACTGATAACCAAGCTGATTGGCTCTAGTGCAAGTGGGAGATTGTTGGAAATGTGCCCTAAAACCAATCATATGACGATACTTTATGGACATTTCACATGTTAAACTAATCTAGTTTAATATAAAGGGCAAAGATTATTGTTTCAAGCTGTCTCAAATAAATGTTATGTGCTTAAACGATTAGTCCAAGGAATATGCTATTAGGAGAATGTAATCTAAAGAAGTTAGATTCATGAGACCATTCTCTTTTGTATACATATCCTAAATGTTCCTGATCATAGGATTGCCAATTGGGCATTGACAGTCCGTTAAGATCAGTACGTGCTATGTCTTCTCTTAGGGAGAGTGACAGGTCTCAAGTCATTGGTGTGAATGACACCAAGACAAGCATGTAGGTGCTCGATAGAGAATGAGTCCACTGAACGCGATCAACGAGGAGTTCTCATATTCATGTCATATGAGAACTCATGGTTGGGATAATGCAAAGTAGTCATTTGACCTGAGGCATCACAGTTGTCTTGTGGTTAGGTCCTTGATCTTTGACTATGTCAAAGTCACTCCGTCAGAGGGTGTCCACGGCATAGTTGGGGTTAAGCCACTTAGCCATGGAGGTAAGTGAATGCGCAACAAGGGATCTCTAACCTTCAAACTGTTTAAGGGAGAATACTCTATGATATGATTAAGAATCTCTGGCCAGAGTATGAATGAGATTGAGGAAGTCGTTCCAAATCACATTCAAGGTAATCATATAAGTAAATGAATCACTTTGGATAGTAGACATGAATAAACTATCAAACCAAACAATGTGGTCAAGAGTATTGTATTAGAGAAAGACCGTATTGCATTGTAATCCTAAACTGAATAGGTTCTCCACCTCTTCTAATTAGCTTGGGTAGCCATGATACACTGCTAGGTGTCACTCATGGTTTGTGGAAGCCCTAAAGATGTATAATCATTTAAGGGAGAATTGAAAGTATGTTTCAATTCATAATCGATCGTTAAGAGTAACAATCGCCCACTGCCTCGCTAAGAGGAACCTAATGGATCGCACACCGTGTAAGGTAATGATTGAAGGATATAATGAAGATGAGTAAGGACAATTAAATAGTTTAATTGTATGTGGCAAGGATTAATTAAAAGTTAATTAATCTAGAACGAAAGGTTCGTTTTAGGCCTTAAGTTAGTTTTGGGTTTCGGGACACAAAAGGGTTTTGGTCCACAAGGCACATAATGTTTAAGTTGTGTGACAACTAAAACAAAATGTGCAATTAACCCACTAACAATAGAGAGGCCGGCCATGATTAGAGAGGGAGTGGGTTTTGGACTTATTACAAGTTTGCCACTCCAATGAAGGGAGGTATAAATATGACTTTATAGCTTTTTCTTCATTAGGGTTTTCTTTGAGGAAAGATGAGAGTTTTTGGCTCTCTCTTTCTCTCTAGGGAGGCCGGCCACCATGGGGGAGTTTACTAGCATCTAACTCCTCCATGGCCACTCATCTTCTTCCTCAACCATCCTTGGTGTCGAAACTTAGAGGTCTCCAACTTTGGTGACTTTTGGAGAAACCTATTCTTCCATCCACATCCAAGAAGGCTTGGATCCAAGAAGCAAAGTTCTTCCACCTTCATCCATGGAGCCAAGGAGAAAGATGACAAAGGAAGAAGGCCCTCACATGGGTGATTAACCTTTGCTAAGCAAAGAGGTACTTCAAAGGTATAAAGAAATCTCAACTCTTTCTCTTAGATCTTGAGTTGAGTCTTGGTTCACCATTTCTACTAGGCTTTGAATTTCATGGGTAATGTTTTGTTTTGAGTGCATACAAGCATGATTCCGCCTTTAATTGTTAATTGCATGCCATAGATGTTGCTCAAATGAACATGTTTTTCACAAATTTTCCTTCAGAAGGTAGGTCTGCCATTTTTTAATAGCATGCACAATTGCAAGCATTTCCCTTTCATAGGCAGACATAACTTGAGATCTAGGACCTAAAGCTTTGCTTGTAAAGGCGATAGGTCTGCAGTCTTGTTGCAGGACAGCACCAATGCCGGTGTTGGATGCATCCGTTTCAATAACAAATGGCTTTGAAAAATCGGGAAGAGTAAGCACGGTTGGAGATAACAGCACCTCCTTCAACTTAGTGAAAGCCATTGTAGCCTCAGAATTCCAATGGAAAGCATCCTTCTTCGTTAAAGCTGTTAATGGACCACAAATTCTGCCATATCCTGGTATAAACTTGCAGTAATACCCTGTAAAACCCAAGAATCCCCGCAAAGCTTTAATGGAAACAGGTAACGGGCAGTCTTGAATGACTTGAAGTTTCGAAGGGTCCGCAGATACTCCTTGCCGAGATACGACATGTCTCAAATACTCAATCTGCGATTTGCCAAAGTCGCATTTAGACCGCTTGACAAATAACTTGTGAAGCTGCAACACCTGGAAAACTGTATCAAGATGCAACAGATGATCTTCCCAAGTAGAACTATAAATCAAGATGTCATCAAAAAAGACAAGAACAAACTGACGCAGAAAAGGGCGAAAAAGCTCATTCATTAAGCTCTGAAAGGTGGCTGGAGCATTTGTCAGGCCAAAAGGCATGACAAAGAACTCGTAATGTCCATTATGAGTTCGAAACGCTGTCTTTTCAATATTTGAAGGGTGGACACGAATCTGATGATAACCCGCCCGTAAATCCAACTTGGAAAAAAATTGCGCACCAAACAGTTCATCCAACAGTTCATCAATTAAAGGAATGGGGTATTTATCCTTAATGGTTAACAAGTTTAAGGCTCGATAATCCATACACATCCTCCAACTATCATCCTTCTTTCGAACTAACAAAACAGGCGAAGAGAAGGGGCTATTGCTGGCACGGATGAAACCCGAATCGAGTAACTCCTGGACACACTTCTCAATTTCCGATTTCTGCATAGGGTTGTACCGATAAGGTCTGGCAGATGGTGGCTTACTACCATCAACCAGGGAAATCTTATGGTCACGAGATCGCGATGGAGGTAAGGTGGTAGGTGCTTGGAAGATTGATTCAAAACGAGACAATAACGCATCCAATTCCAATTGCTGACTACTAGACAAATCCCCCACTGTCGCCACAACATTATCCGAAGCAATCAGGAACAAAACTACTCCAAATGACCCCTGAGTCAATAACCTTTCGACTTGACACACTGTTGTTGAGCGTGGTGCAGGAGGAGGCGAACTATACAAGCAGTAACGATGTTAACCCACGGTGAATTCCATTTGTAATTTTTCGAAATCCCAAAGAATGGGTCCCAAGGTTCGCAACCATTGGGCGCCCAAAACTACATCACAACCCCCTAACTGTAGAACATACAGATCAGAGACATATTCATAATCTTGAATAGTAATTTTGACCTGGGAACAACATCCTATACTAGCAATTGTACCTCCATTGACAATCATTACCTCAAACTTCTTGAGTGGATCGACTTTCCAGCCCATTTTCTTGGCCAAGGCAATGTTAACAAAATTGTGAGAGCTGCCAGAGTAAAAAAGAATCACTGCAGGACAATTTTTGATGGAGCCTAAGACTTTCATAGTCGGAATATTATCAGGGGCTGATATACCATACACCGCACAAGCAGTAATGCGAGCAGACAGCAATTCATCATCCTCATCAATAATTGTATTAACATCAAGACTCTCTTCTGAACGATCAGACAAATCAAGTAATAAAAGCTGCTGGTTTTGGCACACATGACCCTTAAACCATTTCGCAGGACAGTAATCACAAAGACCCTTTTTCCTTCGTTCACGAATTTCCTCAAACGTCATCTTCTTAACATTGTTCTACTTAGAAAAATTAACAGAAGAATTGGGATTACCTGAATCGAAAAACCCTGGTGTAGTCTTACTGCCCCAAGAATTATGCCCCGAAAAAAGTTGGGGTCTTAGAGAAAGATCTGGCCCTGGAATCTGCAATTTCTACATCAAGTTGTAACGCAATAGCTTGCGCCTCATAAACATCCGCCGGCCATAGAAGCTTGACATCGTGACGGAGCTCCGGTTTCAACCCTCCAATGAAACAGCTTTTAAGCATCGACAACGCGATCTCGTGAGTTCGATTGGCCAATCGGCGAAACTCAGTGATGTAATCCCTAACGGACCCAGTCTATCTCAATTGAATCAAAGCTTCAGAAAAATCCTCAAACTCCGAGAGACCGAACTCGCGACAGAAAACCCTAACAAAATCAGGCCAACGGGGAAAGTAGTGGAGACAATTCCGCCATTGAAACCATTGAAGGGCTTCTCGATCGAAATGAAAATATGCCAATTGAACCTTCCGATCATCAGCCACCGAGAAATATTCAAAGAAATGTTCCGCCTTATATACCCAAGCCAAAAGATCATCACCTTCAACAAATCGTGGAAATTCAAGCTTAATCAGTGGTTGACGAGACTGAAATTGGGAATCATGGTAGCGGAACCGAGAATCTTGACGCTGGAATTGCCGATTGGGGTCAAGATTTTGATCGCTGTAGGTTTCCTCTGAATCCATGGGATTTCCCCCAATTCCCGACGAACCCACATGATTGGCACGCTCGCGGCCTTGCTCTTCCATCGATGCAGAGCGTGATTCGACTAATGCAAGACGAGTATCGATCGACGCCATGAACTTGTCATCTGGGCTGCAAGACTCTGAACCGATTCTTCGATTCTGGAATTCGAAGCTTCAAGAGCGGAGACACGAACATCCATCTTTGTGGCACGAGTGGTTGCTCTCGGCATACACAAGGGAAACGTGGGATCGTAAGATTGGCTGATACCAATAATAAGAACCTTGTTCTAACCTTCAACGCATGTCACATACACAAGTTTATTGAATTACTAATGACAATACAATTTCTATATCATAAACTTGCCTTGCACACTTTAGCCTGTTATATATCCAATTCAGGCTTGCAAGCTAAGTTTCTATCACAATAACCACCAAACAGCCATCCAATCTAATGACAAGTGTCAAACATCCACTTAATTTGGCTAACCCTTCCCAGTATCCTAACAATTGGGTTACAATAGATTGCAAGAATTTTCATGGATCTATTCAAATGTCACTAATGGATCAAGTATTGTAAAAACTTGAGGAGGTGAGTTTTGCCAAGAGTCAAATAGATGGGTAAAAAAAAGGGACTGAAACTGAACCGAACACAAACCGAATCGAAAAAAACCAAAAGAAAAACCGAACCGAACCGAAAAGGGATTTCGATTCGGCTTTTGGTTTCGCAAAAACCGAACCGATCGGAACCTAACCCATCCCTACTTGGAGTTCTTCTACAAGAAAATTAAATTGAGCTTTGATTCTGGATGACCATATACAGTGAGATTTTATATATCTTTTGTGTTTTCATATTTTCAAATCATCCAATCAAGGAAACTTCCAAGTTGTACCTTGATTGAGTTGTAAAGACAAATCAAATTAAAGGGATTATGCGTGTATGTTAGAAGTGGAACCTGTTAGAATTCAAACCCTGATTACCAGAAATATAATTCAAATTATAAGCTATACTTCTTGTATGAAATAAAAGGAAGAAGAAGGAATTATTTCACAGAAGGATCTGTTGCAGAGAGAATGTGACTCTTGCAGCTTAGATTTTCATTCATACATTCTGAGAATATGAGCTCAACATCAGTACAAACATAACCGTTGTAGGAGAGAGAGCAAGATCTAACAAACTCAATCAATCTTAGCCCTCGATTGTAACTAGCCTATGAGCTAATGACAAGTTTACCATTACATAGCTTATGAGTTAATAAAAGAACTCTCCAATAGCATAATTACATGTGTAAAATCTGAGTGGGATTTATATTTCAACACCGTCTTAAAACTTTTAATATTATTAAAATTTCTCAAATTAAAATATTTCTCTTGGTGCAGTTTAACTTTACATCCTCTCTAAAGATATATGACACTCATTAGCAAACAATTCTACTTCTAGATACAAGTTTTTTTGTGATACAAGTCTCACACTTATCGTACTATGCACTTAATAAGGTGTGGTTAGTGGTGAACCACTAACCTGTCTCTCACAAATATTGATAAAATTGTGTAAGTTACTTTATGTGAAGCAAGGGAAGGTTCGGGTACATGGATTATTTAAATACGCTTACCATCTTATCACAACCAGACTTGTTACTTAGTGGCCAGCAAAGTTTGAGGGCATCGGTAGTCCGATTAATAGATGTTTTGGTGTGGTCCGTTTCGCTGGGCTTTGGGTAGAAATTCCCAGTTCTACTTGAAGATATAGAGATTATCACGATAAAAGGAAAAACAAAAGATTATATAGGTAAATTGGCTCAAAGTCCTTGAGCTCCAATTAGAGGATTAGTTTCAAGTATAATTTTTGCCTTCTGGAGATGATGGTGTCTTTATTCAACATTTTGGGGCCTGCTTTTCTGCTCATAGAATTCAAACTATTAAAACCAGCGACTTTTTGCTAATTATCACAGTAATTAATACAATAATCAGATCTTTCGGATTAGAAGCTGACAGATATGAAAAAAAAAACCTTCCAACCTCTTTAGATTTATTGGTCATATAGCAATGGTAATCTCAAAGTTGAGATGACAACGTGTTTTCCCTCGAAAAAATTGCAAACTTGATGAAAGAGAAAAATAGGTGGAAAAGAGGTTGCTGATATCGCTTATGAATAAACAAGACCTGATCTGTTCTGCATAGCGGGCACGTAGAATGTGATAGGAACCATGTGTCGATACAAGAAACATGGAAGCAATGGTTGCATATCGGCAACTTTCGGTACCTTTGGCCCTCTATCACCTCTTGGAGGCACACAACACAGTATGGGGCAATACTAGTACTGTCCTTGCTGCAAGGATTTCTATGATAAATGAACATAGTGATCTGCTGCTTGAAAAACTTTACGTAAAGATGGATGACAAATATGATTGTTGTGGTGGTTATGAAGCTTGCTATTTTGCCCATCAAACCCATAATTCGATCAGCCACAGATGTCTCTTCTGGATGATCGATACCATCTCTTTCTCTCTATGGGCTTGTAGTAATTAATATTGGAGGGAGCGGGTGTTCATCTATGTAGATCTTCATATCAAATTAATATATATTTGAGCACATGCAAGAATGCTGAGTTTCTAAACGTTAATTATTCCACCAAACAATAAGAAATTAAGGAGGAATTGGTTGATTAAAGGAATAGGAAGTACGTGTACCATCTTCTACGATTGGCAATGCTAACTTCATCCGTTGGTACCAAAAAAGGAAAATGTTGCTTCATTCCTAAATAACTGAAATTACAAATTAAAAGCAAACAAAACTATAAGTTAAAAACGAAAAACAAACACAAACACAAAGTTTTTATACTTAAAATAAAAGGTTAATCTCAGTTCACTACCTTAAAGTTTCTTGATTTTTAACATTTGATACATGAAGTTTTTTTCATCTCAGAGTGGTACCTGAAGTCATAATTTTGAGACACTTTCATACATTCGTTAAAATTGCTATTAAATCAACCGTTAACTGGTGACGTGGCACCCACGTGGACAATGAATGATCACCACGTGAATAATAAAAATAAAAAATAAAAAAAAACTAATGAAAAGTAAAAAAAACTTTAGTTTTAGTTAAAAATGACAAATAAAGGTGTAATGAATAGTACCAGAGAAAGGTAAAAATGTGGTTTTTCGTTAAAAGTGAACAGTACTGGGAGGGTTTCGTTAAAACTCCCAAAAAAAAAAATTTTAAAAATCTGGGCCTCTCCTACCTCAACCCCCGCTACCACCCAACCCTCTATCCCTTCTCTCTTTACAGCCGCCGTCGGCGTCACCTCCTGCCGGGCCTGGCAACCCAATTACCTCTAAAGCTTCCCCAGCAAGCTCTGTGTTGCTGCTTTGGCACCTAGAAAACCCGATTACCTCAAAAAAAAAAAAAAAAAAAAAAAAAAAAACCAAAAGAAATTGGAAATAAAAATGGGGTCGCTTGTTGGCTAGGATGTCTCCTATCATAGTGGGTAACTAATAACAATACCCAAGACGGATAATTCATGGTAATTACAAAAAACCCATATAAAATCTACAATCTTGAACAACAATTCACAGAAATTCAAACCCAATTTCAAAGAAAATGATAACCCATTTCTTAAATTTCGAATATGAGCACCAAAACCCCATCGGAAGTAGATTGAAGAAGAACCCACATGGGGAAGCCGTTCAATTGCTCGAAACGAGTGTGAATTTGAAATTGGTTTACCTAAAGTTGTTCAACGGGGACAGGACCATGGTGCATTTCTTGGAGTTCGTTTTGTTGATGGGCAGTCTTCTGATTGCTCTGCCGCTCTATGGCTTCGCTGATTATAGTTCTAACTGTTAAGGGTAGTAATCCAATGGTAGTAAAAGATGACACTTGTCAAAAGATAGAGAAGGTAGTTAGAAGGTAGTTAGAGTTCAGTTACATTGTGACTTAGGCAGTAAGATTTGTACAAGGTAGTATATAACCTTGAGGCTATAAGATTGTATTACATATAGAAAAATATCAGTTGAAGAATATTCTCTCTTCTCTCTCTCTCTCTCTCTCTCTCTCTCTCTCTCTCTCTCTCTCTTCTTCTTCTTCTTCTTCTTCTTCTTCTTCTTCTTCGAACAATATTGTGATCTTCTTCCTATAATCACAGCTTGGTTAACATGGTATCGTCGCCAATCGCGCGATTCTCCGATCTTGGATTGCTTCCACTCACCATTTATGATCTCCTCGCCGTCTTCTGCTTCCTCTATCTTCTGTGGAGATTCTTACAAATCTCATCGTTCACCTTTCTTGGCATCTGGTTTCTGTGCACGCCAATTGTTCAACAAAAGTTCGCAATTATCATTCTGCTACAAGTTTTCAACTTTCTTGCATCAATGGTTTCTGCTTCCCAACTACAAATTGTTCAATCTCTCATTACCTCTCTCATTTCCATTGTTTCAACATCTGTCACAGTCAAGCTTGATGAGACAAACTACTTGGTTTGGCATTTTCAGATGCAGTTTATGCTCTAAGGGCATGGAATCATGGGGTTTGTGGATGGTTCCACACCTTGTCCTACTCGATTCACACGAATTACATCTAGTGGTTCCGAGGTAGATTCTGACGAAATTGGTTTTTCCACAGAATCTGATGGCTACAAGATTTGGAAGATGCACGATCGAGCCTTGATGCAACTAATTACTGCAACCCTTTCATCACGTGCAATTTCTTGTGCCATCGGGAGTACTAGTGCTCAAGATCTTTGGACACGGCTCAAGGAGCAATTTTCAATTGTTACAAGAACAAGTATCTTCCAAATGAAATCAGAATTGCAGAATATCAAAAAGGGTAATGATTCCATTTCTTTTTACTTACAAAGAATCAAGGAGGCTAGAGATTATCTTTCTGTGGCTGGGGATAAATTTGATGATGATGATATTGTAATCCTTACTCTTAATGGTCTATCATCTGAGTATCATACTAGTGCATCTCATTCTGAAGGTTCTTATGGCAATAACTATGGTGGCTCTCAATATAAACCATTCTATAACAAAAACAAGAACAAAGGGAAGTTTCAGTATGGCCAAGGTGGACCTAAACTTGGAAACAACAAGTATTTTTACCCAAATCATGCGGTGGGATTCTTGGTAATTCACCTACTCAGCAGTTGCCTAATACTTGCAATCCATGTCAAATTTGTGGCAAGTATGGTCATCTTGCATATACATGTCGGTTTTGAGACACTGAGTCTGCATTTACTGAAGGGTGTCAAATCTGTGGAGAAAGGAACCACAGTGCACAGTTTTGTCATTTCAGAAATGCAAACATAACTTCAAATTCTGGAGGAATGAATGCTATGCATGTCAATGCTTCTGTCCCACCAGTGGAATCCAATCTATCTTAGTAAGTATGGCTCACAGACTTAGGTGCAACAAATCACATGACTGCAGACTTAAATAATCTATCTTTGGCAACTCTTTTCCCATCATCAGAGATGATTCAAACTGCAAGTGGTGAAGGTTTGCAAGTGTCTCATAGAGGATTTTCCATATTGCAGACTCCATTCCATAATCTAAAATTGAATTCAGTTCTCTATGTACCTAAGATATCTCAGATTTTACTCTCTGTGCATAGAATCTGCCTTGACAATAATTGTTGGCTAATCTTTGATGCTTAGTGTTTTTGGATTCAGGACAAAGCCACAGGGAGAATATTGTTCAAAGGCCTCTGCAATAATGGATTGTATCCCATTCCCATCACACCATCCTTTCATACCACAAAGGTTTCTCAATTGCTACATATCTTGGAAAACAAGTAATTTCTAGTCTATGGCACCATAGATTAGGTCATCCTTCAAACAAAGTTGCTTCCCTTATGCTTAAGAAATCCAATATCACTAGTGTTGCTGATTCCACACCTAAACTGTGTTCCAATTGTATTGAGGGAAAAATTAGCAAGTTACCCTTTACCTCAGCCACATGTAAACCTGTTAACCATTTTGATATTGTTCACAGTGATGTATGGGGTCCAGCTCCATGTCTCTCTATGTACTTGATTTGTTGGATTTTTCCACTTTAAGTACTATGTTACTTTCGTAGATCAATGTACTCGATTTTGTTGGATTTTTCCACTTGTCAATAAAGTTGATGTTTGTTCTACATTTGTTACATTCTATTAGTTTATTCTTAATCATTTCTCAGTTTCCATAAAAACACTTCAAAGTGATGGAGGGGGAGAATTTGTAAGGAAACAATTACAAACCTTTCTTGCTACTAAGGGTATTAATCACCAATTGTCCTGTCCATATACCCCAGAGCAAAATGGGTTGGCTGAACGGAAACATCGACATATTATTGAAACCACAATCATTCTCCTCCAAACATCTCATTTACCTGCACTATTCTGGTCATTTGCTTGTCAAACATCAGTGTATCTTATTAATCGAATGCCATCACAAACATTGAACCAAAAGTTACCATTTGAGATACTTTACAATTCTTTCCCTGATATTAGTCATCTAAAAGTCTTTGGTTGTTCTTGTTACCCACTGTTAAGACCTTTTAATACCACTAAGTTGCAACCTCGAACAACAAAGTGTCTTTTTCTGGGGTATGCATCAAAGTACAAGGGGTACTTATGTTATGATGTCACTAAGAAGAAAATCTATATTTCTCGACATGTTTTGTTTGATGAATCTGAATTCCCCTATTCAGTTCTAGTCTCACAACAATCATCTGACCCTTATACATCACATGTGCCAAAACCAGTCTTTCAACCACCAATCATTACCCTTGATAATGTGTTAGTCTCACCAAGATCTTCAGCTTCACAGCATGTCCCTTCTTCTAACACTGACTTATCATTACCATTACCATCACCATCATCCCCATTATCCATAAACACTACTTCATCATCTTTAATACAATCCATTAATGCAAAAGAATAGGTTTCAACTCCCCAACTCCCTGTGGTTCCTGAGGTCCAATCTGAGAATCTCCAAGTAGTGCTCTTAGTTCCTCTATTAAATTTGCATCCGATGCAAACTAGATCAAAGAGTGGAATTTTCAAAAAGAAGGCATTACTTACTACAATTCATGAGAATGGAGGAGTGGACTTGACTGTTGTTGAACCTGCAACATACAAATCTGCATTAAAGTGTAAAGTATGGGTTGATGCAATGAAAGAAGAATTAGATGCACTCCATACTCAGTCTACATGGAGTTTAGTTCCTCTTCTAGCATAGAAAAACCTTGTTGGTTGCAAATGAATTTTCAAAATTAAGAAGAATGCTGATGGTTCTATAGGGAGGTATAAGGCTCGATTGGTCGCAAAGGGGTTTAACCAAGAGGAAGGCATAGACTATGGAGAGACTTTTAGTCCAGTTGTTAAACCAACAACTGTGAGACTTGTGTTGGCAATGGCAGCTTATTTTGGTTGGAATTTGAGACAACTTGATGTAAAGAATGCCTTTTTACATGGTATATTGCAGGAAGAGGTGTATATAGCTCAACCTCCGGGCTTCATTGATTCTCAACATCCTGAGTATGTCTGCAAGCTTCATAAGTCTTTATATGGCTTAAAACAAGCTCCTAGAGCCTGGAATGATAAGTTCACAAGCTTTCTGCCTTCACTTAGATTTAATACAAATTATGCAGATTCATCTTTATTTGTGAAGAAGAGTGGTTCATCTGTTGTGATATTGCTTCTTTATGTAGATGAAATTATTGTCACTGGTAATGCTCCAACAATGATTGTTGATGTGATATCTGCCTTGACAAAAGAGTTTGATATCAAAGATTTGGGACCTCTTCATTTCCTTCTGGGAATTCAGGTTATTTCTCAGACTGATGGTCTATTACTTTCTCATGCAAAGTATGTTAAGGACCTACTTACTAAGACTGAAATGCTAGACTCCAAGGCTTGTGCAACACCCTGTTTGCCTTATAATAGGTTAGTACTCGATGATGGAAAGCCGTATAACAATCCAGCTCTTTGCAGAAGTGTGGTTGGTGCTCCACTGTACCTAACATTCACTCGGCCAGATATAGCATTTGCAGTGCACCAAGTGTGTCAATTCATGCAGAATCCCATGGAGTCTCACTTTAGTACAGTCAAGAGGATTCTCAGATACCTTAAGGGCGTGTTTGTTTGCACTCACTAAGCCTCAATGGACTGGACTAACTTAGCTAAGAATATTAAGTCGTGTTTGGTGCAAGCCGGGACTGAGTTTAATGGGACTAGCTCAGACTCGTTCTGACTAAACTCTTCGCTAGCCGGACTTGGCGAAACCGGGCAAAAAAGATGGGATTTCTAAGACCATCGCTTCGCTTCATCATCGTGTTGATGCTTCGACTTCCTCAGTCGTCTTCCTCTTCGTCTTCCACAGATCCCCAACCGCTGCCATTAAGCCTTTCTTCTTTTTCGGCCTGCAATCAACCGATTCGGTAGCTCCAGCTCTCGCACAGGCCCTACCCGCAGGGCTGCAGCTCCAGATCTTGTGCCACTGATCATCACATCCTCCTCGAGGCCGCCAAGTGCTCTACCAGGAGGATGCGTCTGCAAGTTTGTCGTCGATTTGCAGATCCGACGATCCGAGCCTTTGCAAATTGAAAAAAAAATTGGCATTTTTCTGGGTTTGAGATGAAGAGAAAGTAAATTAAAAGAAGAGAAATATGGGTTTTAATTGAAGAGAAAGCAAATGAAAAGAAGAGAAAGTTTCTGGGTTTGATTATTAGTGGAAGCAAATTTGGGCTTGCGAAGAAGAGAATGCAAACCAGAGAAGAAAAGTAGAGGGATGGGGAGAGAGAATCAAGTAAAAAAGTGTGTAAATATTAATAAAATGAATAAGAAAATGACAAAAAAGTATTTTAGCTCTAAAATAATTTAGTCTGTGATTTAGTCCAACACTACATCAAACGCTTCATTATTCTTATACTACTTAGTCCATGCCAAGCCAATCCAGCTTAGTCCCTGAAGTTAGTCCAGTCCGAGATAGTCTGGTGCAACAAACGCACCCTAAAGGAACTATAAACTTGGGGATTAGGTATGTTCGAGGAGGTTTGGAAGTTTATTCAGAAACTATAAGGGCATTTTCTGATGCGGATTGGGCTGGAGACCCTAATGACAAACGCTCTACTACTGGATTTGTTGTGTTCTTGGGATCCAAACCCATTTCTTGGTCATCTAAGAAGCAACAAACAGTGTCACGATCCTCCACCGAGGCAGAATATAGAGCTATTGTTGCAACTGCTGCTGAATTGGATTGGATCAAACAACTATTGAATTTTTTGCATATTGATATTCCTACTGCCCCAGTGTTGTTTTGTGATAACATGTCAGCCATTGCTCTAACTCTTAATCCAGTTCTACATCAACGAACAAAACACATTGAAGTTGATATTCACTTTGTTCGCGAAAGAGTTGTCAAGAAGCAGCTGCAAGTTCAATTTGTATCATCCACTGAGCAATATGCAAATATCTTGACCAAAGGTTTATCTGCTCCACTTTTTCAAACTCACTGTCACAATCTCAGTCTTGGTTTCACCACTCCTGAGCTTGAGGGGGGATGTTAAGGGTAGTAATCCAATGGTAGTAAAAGATGACACTTGTCAACAGATAGAGAAGGTTGTTAGAAGGTAGTTAGAGTTTAGTTACATTGTGACTTAGGCAGTAAGATTTGTACAAGGTAGTATATAACCTTGAGGCTGTAAGATTGTACTACATATAGAAAAATATCAGTTGAAGAATATTCTCAATCTATCTCTCTCTCTCTCTCTCTCTCTCTCTCTCTCTCTCTCTCTCTTCTTCTTCTTCTTTGAACAATACTGTGAACTTCTTCTTGTAATCACAGTTTGGTTAACACTAACCAAGACGGTGTCGACTGACGGAAAGACACAGGAGGAGAAGCAGGAGACGAGCAGAGAGGATGGGGAAGAATGAGAGGGAATCGGTATTTTTAAAAGCGTTTTACGGGCGCCAAAGCAGCTACACAAAGCTTTCTGGGGAAGCTTTGGAGGTAATAGGGTTGTCAGGGCCGACAGGAGGTGACGCCGACGGCGACCGTGAAGAGAGAAAGGAGGGAGGGTTGAGTGGGCGTAGAGGAGAGAATGGACTGAGGGTTGGGTGGGAGCGAGGGTTGAGGTAGGAAAGCCCATATTTTTTTTTTTTTTAATATCAACGTGGCACCCAGTCATTGTCCACGTGGGTGCCATGTCATCAGTTAACGGCTGATTTAACAACAACTCTAACGGATGTATGAAAGTGTCCCATAATTATGACTTCAGGTACCACTCTAGGATGAAAAAAATTCATGTACCAAATATTGAAAATCAAGAAACTTTAGGGTAGTAAACTGAGATTAATCCTAAAACAAAATAATGTGAAAGTTTGTATTCATCCGTGCACGAATGACTTTAAGTCAAGTAACTAAGGATATTTATCTCTGCATTTAAGGTTTTAGGTTCAATTCTCCATTCTCATTATCCCTTTAAAAGAAAAAAGAACATGAGATCAAGTTTATCTAATAATACATACTAGCAATCATTACAAGAAAAATAGGCTACGAACACAATTTACTTGTGCCTTTTGCATTGTCATTTAACACAAATATGTATTTGTGCTTTTTTGAATTGCATTGAACACAAAACATCTCAAAACAAAGACACATTAATTTTTGTCCATAAAAAAATGTAATTGTGCCTATTAAAATGTGAGCTATTTATAAGCATCAGTCATCATAATTTTTTATTGATTTACAAATACACGAGAAGCAATTTTGTGCCGTTTGATCTAACTACATTTTTACAAATATATTTTTTTTTATGAAAGAGGACAGCTCAATAACAAATGAAAGTAGAGATTTGCGATAGCCAGACTCGCTCCCAAAGCCAGTCCAATAGGACTTGCCACCCACATGTTTATTTCTTCTAAGTATTAATACTGTCCTGGGGTCAACAATTAGGAGGATGATTCTCTGTTATTCTAATCTCTCTTCTTTTCTCTCTCTTTTTATTTGAACGGTTACGGTTAAACCACGTTAAAATTTTATATTAATTTTTTTATACAGATAATAAAACAAAAAACAATATATGAAAGAATGAGAAAAAAGATGATGAAAATAGGAAATGAGAGAATTTTATTCTCAACAATTAACACCAACTAAAAATTTTAAAATTACAATTAAAAATTATATTTTCTCTTTCCTTCTGGCTCTCCCCATACCCAATGAACCCAAAAGTTAGAAAATTATATTGTTGTCTTTTTGTAGAGCTGGAGTGTGTGCCACTAAGGCCCACACCTCTCTCCCTTGTCCCCCGTTCCCTCCTCTCATTCTCATTCTTACTCTTCTTAGCACAGTTCTAACATACACTAGATGCTAGTCGGACGATGGGATTGGGCCTAATGCCTTGGCAGATTAGGCGAATTTAAGTAAATCTATTTTATTTCGTATAAATAAATGTCTGTTTATACTTAAAATATATGTAATTTAAGTATTGGAATATAAAATAAAATGACATATATTATGAAGTATTGGAATATAATGAAAACGTGAGGAACAAGCACATAGTGTGTGTTCATTTAAGTATTCAACAATTATCTTACAATTGATTAAAAAAATAAAATGCAAAATGAAAGTCATCTATTTTCTGTCTAAGTGAGTCATAACCTAGGCAGGTGCCTAGACGGGTCTGGGCAGGCTAGCGGGTGCCTAGACAGTCTAGGCGGGCGCCTCAGCAGGTCTAGGCGTCCTTTCATAATTTTCAAACATCTAGACATTAATCGAGGCGATGACCAGTCGCCTAGCGTTTAGACGGGGCCTAAGCGGTGCTAGGCGGGACAGTACTTATCTCTCATTTCTCTCCTTGTCCTTCTCTTCTCTCTCTCTCTCTCTCTAAGCTCACTTCTCCCCGAGCCACGCAACCACTACGTTATCTGGCGACTTCAAACACTAAACCACCACCATTCTCACCAGAGTACTCAAAATGCAAGCTCCTTCACTCATGTGTTTTTTATCGGCGAAGAATATGATTTCCAATCAGGGTCTCTTTCTTTACCTTTGCTAGAACTTTGTCCAGAAAACTGTTTGATGGAAATGATGATGCAGTCAACTATTTCCTACTCATCCAGCAGTTTACAGGGTCTTTGTCTCGCCTATCTTTTAAGAATACTTGCAATTGATTCTGCTATCGGCAATTGTCCCCTTGTCCAATCATTTTCTTTGCTTGCAATGTTATAGTTGGCGATGACTAAAAACAAAGCATTTGCGAGTGCTCTCATTGCAAGCAAGTACTTTTGATTTTCTAGAACTTGTTTCATCGTTAAAAGAAGAAACTGAAGCAAACTTGTAAAATTGCACTTGCGAGTGCTCTCATTGCAAGCAATTCCGTTTGGTTTTCTGGAACTTGTTTCATCGTTAAAAGAAGAGGTTGAAGCAAACTTCTAAAATTGTTCACCTCTGTGCTAAAAAATTGAGCGGATGTAGCGAGTAAGTATGATAGCAACTCTATGCCAATACTCTTGTCGTCTGAAAGTTTGAACAAGGGTGCTAAGACGGAATGAGGAGAGAAAGCCAAGATATGCTTTGTATTTTTTTTTTTTTGGCGAGACTCCAAGGCTCCTCTTGCAGAAGTGGTATCCTCCAATAGATTGCACCATAATTGATAAACTCATGGCACATGTAAATATGTTGATTATTTGAGAACTAAAAGCTTCTTAATTGTTATATGTATCTTCCTCTTGTTTCATGTATCCACGCATCGTTTCTTCCAATTTCCTTCTTGTCCCAAATCCTTGTATTGCCCTCTACTTTGGTACTGCCCTTGGCTGTCACCTACAAAAGAAGAATCAGAAGTCGCCAATCTGCAGAGTGGGCATGTCTTATTGGACCCACTCTCTTTACGATTCCCTGTCCATTTCGCCGCGTTAAAAAAATATAATCATGTTACGCAGCGCTGGCGCAAGGCACTTCCCATGCTCATAATCCCTTCAGAAACGGAAGGGAAGAGAAGGCTGTACACCATTTCAGAAGGAAAAATCTACGACAACATTGAGCTACCACAGTACCCACCGTCGCGTAACAGAAAGAGATGTGGTTTTGGCAACAGTAGATCTGCTAGATGAAAGTCGACAGGCTATAACTGTTCTCAACCCTTTCAACCAAGCAATGGCTCCGATTCCCTTGCACTACAGGCTACCAGTTAACCACCTATGGAGTTGTCTCCCCACGGAAAAGCTGGCTTTCATCAAAGGAGGACACCAACGTTGTGAATGCAATTATTTATCCCTGTGTAGTCTGTACATGTATGAATTCTCTCTTCCTTTCATTTCAATGAATTAAATCATATTTTTGACAAATATACAGCCCCCTTTCAACGCGATCAAACTTTACAACATAAAAAATAATATTCATAACAATGTAAATCTCCAATGCTACAAATAGTACAAGTCTATGCTACGTTCGGACTCGGAGTGCAGCATCTAAGAGAGTCCATTTTCATCATCTTTGTTTTGTACTTCCGACCTCTCCAATCAGCATTCCCGGGAGATTCTCTTCAGAGGAAAGAGCCGGCGGCAGAGCCAACAGGGCCCCAGTCTGACTTATAGGTCCCGATCCACAATTTAAACGTCGCTTTGAATTTCAGACGGCTCAACGCATCACAACTTGTGCGACACAAAAACCTGGCAATAAGTAAACATCATTCTAAGTGGTGATCATATGTTTGATACAAGTTCGTTTTATGAGAAATATATTTTGTGATACCAGCTAATTTTATGAGATAAAAAAGGGTCAAGACCCTCATGTTTTCAGCTGACGGGTAACTGTTACCATCTTTAAAAGTCTCAATGAACAGGAGAACGCATGAAAGCAGTACATCAAAATATTTTGATAGTTTCTTACATCATATACAAGGGTTTCTTGAAGCTACTTCAAATTCAAATGACAGTTTTTCTCTTTACCTTCAGTTATGCACCAACAACATTTCCAATGAGAGACTTCTCATTTCGGGCGTGACCAGTGGGTCCCACAGCCGGAGGTGCATGCACGGTGATTGGCAGAACCCACTCACTTTTGTCTCTCCCCTCTATCAAAAGAGGATGCTCGTACCTGGAGTAAGAAGAATCCAGGATTTTGCAAACAACTGAATTAGCACATGTTTTGGCACATTTATATTCGATGAATGCATTACATATACAACAGTTTATTAAACATTCGATTGACACTTGCTGTAACCTTATTTTCTTCTTAATAAACAAATTTACCTACCATGTAATCAGAAAAAAATAAATAAATAAATAAATAAAAGACATGCAAGAACTGCATGACTAATTGTGAAGATAAAACTCATAATCCTGAACTTAACATGATAACCTCTTGCAGCAGTTTAATCAACAGGTAAAGAAACAAGAAGCTTATATATGATTCCACATGGTTGGCCATACCTGGTCCAATCCACATTCTTCGGAGTGGTAAAAAATTCAAATCGAAGTTCCCATTGTACAGAAACATGGGGAGTGGAAAAAGACATAGGCCCATCCATGGGAATGGAGAAAAGAAAACTTGTCTGCACCAAATCCGCAACGACCTCATAATGATCACTCTGAATCTGATAAAAAGACAAAAAGAAGAAGATCCGTCAAGCACGACAACAAAATCGTCAAACAATGCCACCAGTAAAAATCCCTTTGCCTTCACATATTACTTTCATCTCAGCTCACAACAGGCCTGATTATTTGTGTCTGACATAATATGTCAGATCTTTGTCCATAACATCTAATCAGCTTTTTGTTGTTACTCTATACAACAACAACAAAGCTTTATTCCACTAAGTGGGGTCGGCTATATAAAAATGGGATTTGTCGTTACTCTATAATCAATTAACTAGGATTTATAACTTGGAACAATATAGTTTTCTAGACCAATATGCAGAGTTGGCAACATGATTTTGTTAAAAATGACATACGACTTCACTAATATGACAGGCTGAGTTTAACTGTCATACCATTATAGACACAACAAGACCAACCACAGTACATAATTGCATGCACCCTTTGATAAATCAGAGAGGAAGTATGCATGGTAAATTTGTTTTGGTTTATGATAATTTCTATCCATTACACGAGGTTCTGCAACTGCTTTATTTCATAGACATTTCCTGCTTTCCTCATTTGGGATACCTAGTTACAATCCAGCATTCATATGACACGAGCTTCTGCAACTCCTTTCTTATATTAATGTAAACAATAAAGAATAGCACCCCTTCGTTACAATCCAGCATTCAAATGACACCCAAAAACTCAAAACATAGTTGATGACCAAACAGAAATATACAATCCCACAGCAACTTTGATTCATGTTTAAACCATTACCCATCATACCTACTCTGCTTAACCCTTATTATTCTTTAGTATTTTTATGGCAAACTATATATCTTACTCAATACAGCATAGAGCAGAGTTTACATGAATCAAACCAACATCATTAAGAGAGCCACACAGCACAACCATGCCTTCGACAGACCAAATATTTCATACTATGTTTTTATCAAGGTATGATTCAAGTACAATGAAACGTGCTAATGGCTCTTGCAGTCTCCTTTTCCCAGTTGGCCTAGTATTTCAAACATATTTCCTAAGCGCATAAAAAAGACTACCTTCAAACCGAAGAAAACACTCATATAGAAACTTCTCAATGACCCTAGAAAAAGCTCGATTATGAGAACATAAACACCGAACCATCTCAAAATTCTTATGGTTGTGAATATGAGCTCGAATGAGAGCCCATTTTTTCCAGGTTTCATAAATCAATTTCCATGTAAGGCTGATTTGTGGTTTTGGAATTTTTGAAAAGATACATCCACTTCACATCCCAAAAGCAACAGCTTTACATCACTTTTTTTTGTCCATTATTAATTTCCCTTATCTTAGGGTTTGTGTAAACTGCATGTGTAACCATATATGGAAAGAGAACAAAACTAATCCCAGATTTTAGAAGCTATTGATGTTAACTTTTAACAACCGGTCCATAAAACTTCCATAAATTGGCTTATTTTTAGGTATGATTCTGATGCACTTATCATTCAACTGACAGCTAGAAATAAAAAGTCATACCTTTGTAATTGTGGGAGAATTCCTCCGAGAAGGATGGACAAATCGCCGACTAATAGTTTCTGAAGTCTCCAGCGTTATAGAAACCTGAAAAACAGAGCCAGGCAGTGATAACTCCAAACCTTTACCAATCACTGTTATTGATTTCAATATTACTTGTAAATTGCAACTACCTCAAGGCATCTTCTAGCTCCTTCTTCATGAAAGAAAGTAAGAGTTCCACCAATCTATTTTCATGGAGAGGGAGAGAGAAAATTCACAACCAAAAAAACCAGAGAAAGAAAATGATGGAAAACAGGCAGAAGAGAAACCATAAAGAAATGAAATTACCATATCACTGAAGTAATAATTGGAATCAGAATTTTTTGGGGAAAATCTAAGCAGAACTCGGTCATCCAGCCGGATGTTGTATGACCTGCCTCGAATGAAGCCTTCTGCTGCAGAAAATATTTGCAGAAAATTAGTTTTCAAGGACTTATGACAAAAACAGAAACCAATGCACAGAAGATGTATAAGAAGAATAAGAAGTGCACTAATTTACATGCTAAGGTTTCAACAGCTCCAGATGCCGGTGAAGAAGATGCCCTTGCTTCATCATCCAAAGAAAGACGCTTTGTAAGCTTCTGCTGCTGGCTTGGAGAGCCAATAGCAGATGAATTCAAGGGCAATGAAAGATCTGTTTGACAAAGTAATTTGTCACTTGTATGGAAATTCTGAAGAAATTGCAATCCTAAGTAAACAATATAAAAGGAAAACGAAAAATAACAATAACTCAACAAAATGGATGAAATACCACAGAAGCTATTTTGGAAATAAGCACAGCAATGACAAGCTCAATAAACAAGACTTGAAGCTTTTTCTAGGTGGTCATAGAACTCACCAGCACCAGTATCGTATAAGACTTCAGCCACAGAGAGTCGTGGGATTACTAGATTTGAAGATAAACTTGTACGCTCTCCTTCAAGATAAGGGCTATCCTTATTTGAAGACCTTTGTGACTGCAAGGATAGTGAACTTCCAAATGTTCTGTTTATATGTTCTTTCATAGGATTGTATGAAGAAACGGATGAGATCTCATCCCTTGAGCTTTCATAGCCTTCTTCAACCCCATCATATATGTCATTTGCTCTCACCTGTAAGATGAATTAGTTCGCCTTACTAACGATTAAATGGATGAGTACATTTGTTATTTAGAAACTACTAGAGACAAATATTGCTGAAATAGGGAACTCTATAATGACTTTGCATGCCTGAAAAGAAAGAAATGCAATTCGTAGAAGAAACATAGAAATGCAGAAAGACATTGTGGTAGTATGAGCCTACCCAATCAGAGTCGCCATCCGTCTCTTTCCAATACATGTCCATTTGGATGGTTGCAGAAGGTACAATCCCTGTAAACACATAATTGACAGAAATATCTCAAAACATTATCCAATATGCATAGACTATTATTTCTCAACTTCTAGACAGACAAACATGGATATCAAACCAAACATATATATGGATATATCTAACAACAACAACAACAACAACAAAGCCTTTTCCCACTAAGTGGGGTCGGCTATATGAATCCTAGAACACCATTGCACTCGGTTTTGTGTCATGTCCTCCGTTAGATCCAAGTACTCTAAGTCTTTTCTTAAGAGTTTCTTCCAACGTTTTCCTAGGTCTTCCTCTACCCCTTCGGCCCTGGACCTCTGTCCCGTGGTCGCATCTTCCTAACCGGAGCGTCAGTAGGCCTTCTTTGCACATGTCCAAACCACCATAACCGATTTTCTCTCATCTTTCCTTCAATTTCGGCTACTCCTACTTTACCTCAGATATCCTCATTCTTAATCTTATCCTTTCTCGTGTGCCCACACATCCAACGAAGCGTCCTCATCTCCGCTACACCCATTTTATGTAAGTGTTGATGCTTCACCGCCCAACATTTTGTGCCATACAGCATCGCCGGTTTTATTGTCGTCCGATAAAATTTTCCCTTGAGCTTCAATGGCATACGGCGGTCACACAACACGCCGGATGCACTCTTCCACTTCATCCATCCAGCTTGTATTCTATAGTTGAGGTCTCCATCTAATTCTCCGTTCTTTTGCAAGATAGATCCTAGGAAAACGATATATGGATATATCTAAAGATAGAAAAATATATTAAAATGGATATATCTAAAGATAGAAAAATATATTAAAATGATTAAGATGCAGAAACTCAGAAATAAGACATAGTTTAGTACAGTAGTATCTTTTACACTCTGGTGGCAGGAGGATAATTACTTGAAAAAATACGAAAATGTATTATGAGCAGAATACGTGCAGTATTCAAGGGCTTGTCTGTTGCCCAAAAGAACTTGAATTGCAGCATCTAAATACTGTTAAACACAAATTCATTACTACTCTTACACAATTGACAGAGATCTTACCTACATTTAAAAAATTGGAACAGAAATATCTACATTTTTTCTAAAATTGATTCTATCCCATCACCAAGTTGATAGTTCCAATTTCTTGTAATGGTTCCAGTTAATAAATACAATTGGTACAGAAGATGCCCTGTAATAACATAGAGGGTCCAATAAGGCTCTCATAACTGATCTGCCAGATGCATAAGAATGCTCAATTCCAATAAATTTGCCAAGCCTGATGTACGATATACTATGATTTGGTTATGATCATGACCACTAATACTAAACCAGTGGCTAATGGTCCCTCCAATTCAGCTTCAAAATTACACATTTCAGGCTGAATTATTTATTTCAAGCGGTGTCTTGAACCTGAAGAGAGCTTCCAAGAGAGAAGCAGTGGCATACAGGTTTACATCCCAGAGTAACAAAAATAAAGGAAAAACTCACCATCTGTTTGACCTTCTTCCATTCCCAATCCACTGGTTTTCTGAGTTACCCATACTTGTATTGGAACACGAGCTTCCTGGATGTTTAAAGTTGATGAGGTTCACACATCAAAATGTGGACATGTCACCTCAACATAAGAAAAGAAAAGGACTAGCATGTACAGGCAGAGGTATTTTACCAATAGCTACCTAACCACAGATTCAAACTCACACATGTACACCAATCTCTATGTATGTATAAATATGTATGACTCTACTTAAGCATATATTTGATAATGACCACCACGGATACACAATGTTGATTGCGTTTAAAACAGAATCTGGATGAATATAAAAGTTCCTGATTCCTGCATATACAGATTACTACAGATAAGCCTTTGGCATATTTTGAACCAGATTCAACTCTTATAAATGACAAGCCCATTTCTCAATCAACATAATCATGTATAAAGTTGTTAAAGAACAATGTCAATTATCAGGGTGCAATACGAGCAAACTATGATATTCAGAGGCAGAAAATATAATAATTCAATAAAGCAGTGTATAATCTATCATAAAGGAAAAAAGTCATGTAAAAAGCCATCATGATAAGTCAAAGAAAACCAACCATTTCAGGAAAATCTTTCACTGATTCTCCACGAGAGTGGGCATTCTCCAATATCAGCCATTGTCCAGACATTGTACTTCTAACATAATACATATATCGAAGGGTAGCACCTTTGTACGATGGTGGTATAACAGGGGCCAGCAATGACCGCACCACATCTGCAGAAAACATTGAATATTAACAGAAATGAAGTTTAGGCCAAAACAATTCCAACATAAATTATCTTCTTCAGATAAGCTAAAGCTCCATGTCACCATCCTTTCAAATTTTATTATCAACAGATCAGGTTAACATTACCATTCATTTGACAACAATAAAGCAGTAGCCTAAATTCAGTTTAGGAGAGGAACTCTGTTTTAATGATGCACTTGTGTAATGTCACTTAAGTACCTCAAGAACCACTCTCCCCAACCCCCAACCCCATTCTCTTCCCCTCATCTTTCTTTTCCACCTCCCTAATGTGAACATCTGGTTTATTCTTTAAGCAGGTTTCCCAGTTGATTAAGATAAGGGATGGTTTCTGAACATCATGGTTGAATTTTTAGCCAATGAAGGTGTTCCATTGTCGAAATTAAAGTGCTACTTTGGAAAAATCACCTGCTCTTTCATAATACTAGTCGTTAGAAAATTTACGCGACTTGTTGGTTTAGTACTACAGAGGAAATGCTACCTTACCTAGCTCAGTATCTTATTCATTCAAAAGAACAACAAAGACACTAACTATTCTAACAAATATGATAGTTTCGATTGATTTCTCCATTTAAATCCTAAGTCCTAACATCTAAAACATAAAATACAAAAAAACAACACAATTAACATCAAAATTTTCACAAAGCACGAATTTTACTCACATGATTTCATACCCCCGGGCGAAACAATCTGATTCGTAACCAGGGCGGGAGTTGAGCACTCCATGAACACGTATTCACCTAAACGTTTCATGTAGAAAAAAAACCACAAAATCACAAGTAAATAACGAAAAAAAGGCAAACAAATCATAAAATTCGTTCACTTTATCTGCTTTTGATTCTACCTTTCCTCTGTTTGGATCCAGCGGTCGGTTTCTGCGTGGCGAACCACTGCGAATCGAGCTTCTCAATGCCCTTGATCTCAAACCCTAGGCGCTCAATCAAGAACGAGTAAGCCAAACCGTCATTGCTGCTAGGATTTGAAATCTCGACGGTGATGACGATGGGATCGCCGGGCCTGTAGACTTCCTTATCGGTTTGTAGCTTGAGAGTGGGGAGGAGGTCGCTGGTCAGAGTCTTGGCGTTGGAACCGAGGCCTCCGAAAACGGCGGATAACCTGCGCGGCAACATTTGGGGTCGTTTTGACTCCGATTCTTGTTTGGTCGTGGATCTTGAAGGGGGCGAATGTATCTCAGAGCTCGGAAGCACTGTGTGGGAGTGCGGATCGTGGAGAACGACGGCGTTTCGGTTGCTGTTCCATTGCTCTCACTTCTTCTTCTTCTTCTTCGTGTTTGCGGAAGAGACTCGCTGCAACAGAGGGACAGGGGAGTCTGTTTTCGGTTTTTGCTAATTGACGCCACCGGTCCATTTCAGTTTTTAATTCTCTTTCCACTTGTTTCTGGGTAGATCTGCTCTGAGTCCACGTGTCAAATTCTGGGTAGTTACTTTTTTCCTCAAAGTATTACACGGTAATTTATTTTGTATTAATGCATTACAGGAGCGGACATATCAATATCTGTATACATACTGTTGAAAACATTGGCATTGTTATGAATGCCCACACACAGATTTTTCAATGCCCACAAATGTGATGTAAACTTTGAAAACAAAAGGATCGAATTTTCAAAGTTATGTGTTGTAAATTTCAAAATGTAAGAACCTGTTCGTATGGAATTGCTCTATAAATAGAGCGCTCCGACTGCTATCAAAATATACAGAGAAGAAAGGAAAGATCAATAACATCAGTATCTATTTCTCCATCCTTTTATTTGTCATCCTCTTGTGCTATAGTTTCAGTGTGATATTTTACACCTGCCTCGCTCCTGTCACTAGTAAAGGTTATCTCTCTAACTTTTACATATTTATAACACGTTATCAGCACAACTCTCTAAATATAACTATTTCTCATTTCTCTTCGCTGAACGAAAAAAAAAATGTTTCCTCTAAGGATTTTACTGTTCATCTTCTTCCTCTGCCTCAACTGTTGGATATACCCTCGCGACGAACTGTTTGCTCCATGCTTGCTTTTAGTTCTCAACCTAACAGTTACATATATCTTTGATTTCTTGTTTGGTGTAGATCTTGATTGCTAACCCAATATTTATTTATGTTAATTTTACTGCAATCCAAGATGGTGCGGTACAATCGCCCATCTTGAACTGCAAATTTAATCTTACTGCGATCCAAGATGGTGCGGTATCATCGCCTATCTTGGACTGCAGATCTAATTTTATTGCATATTTAAATTTATCTGTTGTTTTATTTCATTGTAATTTTAGGTGGTGCAGTATAATCGCTCACTCTATGTTATATTATTTCAATGAGAATGGTGCGATACCATCGCCCTCCTCATTCATCATGAAAATCTCGTGCCTGAAGTTTCGAGTGCTTATCATTTTGGCCTGAAGATCAAAATGAAAAATTTGTAAGAACCAGAAGTTCTAACACTACATACCCTCAGAATGCATATTATTGCAAGTTCTTACACATCTCAGTTTTCTTTTAGAAAAGAAAATGGTGAACTTGGCAAAGCTTGATTTTGTTGCCCTAGACATTACTGGGAAGAACTACCTTACCTGGGTAGTGGATGTCAAGATCCATTTGGAGGCAGGGAATCTTGCAAAAACAATCAGGGAGGAGAACAGTGCATCTTCTCAAGATCGGGCGAAGGTCATGATCTTTATTCGTCGCCACCTTGATGAAGGACTAAAGAGTGAATACCTAACGGTTGAAGATCTGTTAGCTCTCTAGAAGGCATTGAGAAACAGATACGATCACCAGAAAATGGTGATTCTTCCAAGAGCTCATTATGAGTGGACTCACCTAAGGATCCAGGATTTCAAATCAGTGGCTGAGTACAATTCTGCGATGTTCAGAATTAGCTCCCAGATGAAACTCTGTGGGGAAACCATCACTGAGGAAGATATGCTGGAAAAGACTTTCAGCACCTTTCATGCCTCAAACGTGCTCCTACAGCAGCAGTATAGAGTGCAAGGTTTCACTAAATACAACCAGCTGATATCTGTGCTCCTGGTTGCTGAACAAAACAATGAGCTCCTGCTAAAAAATCATCATTCCCGACTTACTGGATCTGCACCATTCCCAGAAGTGAATGTTGTTTCCCTCGAAGTGAACGCCACATCCTCTGGTGGCAATAATCATAAACGAGGACGTGGCCACAGGCAAGGAAGGTGGAACGGAAAAGGCAAGAACCATGGTGTCCAGTTTCACAACCAGGTTCCAATACATAATTCAGGCCCGAGCTTCAAAAATGTAAATCGCCATAAAGGCAAGTCTCGCATGAACAATGCTCCCAGAAACTCTGAAGGAGCATGCCATAGATGTGGTGGAAATGGGCATTAGGCGCGTACTTGTCGTACCCCAAAACATCTGGTGGATTTGTATCAAGCCTCCCTCAAGGAGAATGGTGTCGAGACCAATTTTCTCAACCAGGCTAAACCAATGGATATACCTGATCCAGTGTGCGACTTATCAAGGCAGTTGAACACAACCCACCTAGATGTCTCGGACTTCATTATGGAAAGAGGGAATGAAGTTTACCGGTCCAACTGAATAGTTTATGTTTGATGTACTGAACTTGTAGTTTAAAAACTTGCATTTCAAATTCAATAAAAGTGGCAGTTAAATTTCCTGTTATAACATGCTTTTAAATGTGATTCCCTTACTCAGAAAGCATGGATAAGCATTATGGTCATTCTCAAAACAAGAGCAATGGCGGAGATATTTGTCTTGCAGACAGTGCAACCACGCATACAATACTTCGAGATTGAAAGTATTTCTCAAGCTTGATGCTTACAAAAGTAAGGGTAACAACAATATTAGGCCAATCGAATGTGATTGAAGGCTCAGGGAAAGCCAGATTATGATACAAAATGGAACAATATTGTCCATATAAAATGCTTTATCCGCTACTCGATCTACTCGAAATTTGTTGAGTTTCAAAGACATACGTTTAAATGGATACCACATTGAAACGAAAAGTGCAGAAAATGTGGAGTATCTATGCATTACCTCCAATGATACCCAGAAGCGTATATTGGAGAAGTTGCGTGGTTTTTCGAGTGGATTGTATTATACATACATAAAGACAGTTGAATCACATACTGTCATGAACCAGAAGTTCATTGATTCAAAAGTCTACATGCTTTGGCATGACCGTCTGGGTCACCCAGGATCTACCATGATGCGTAGAATCATTACCAACTCGAATGGACATCCATTATTGAGCAGACATATTGCTATCTCAAATGATAACCCTTGCAAGGCTTGTTCTCAAGGGAAGTTGGTAATTAGACCATCACAACTAAAGGTTGATGCTGAATCCCCATCATTTCTGCAAAGAATTCAAGGGGATATTTGTGGGCCTATTCAACCATCATGTGGACCATTTCGATATTTTATGGTTTTGGTTGATGCATCTACCCGATGGTCACATATTTGTCTCTTGTCTACTTGGAATGTAGCTTTTGCGAGACTTCTTGCTCAGATAATTAAGTTGCGAGCACAGTTCCCAAATTACCTCATTAAGTCAATCTGACTTGATAACGCTGGTGAATTTACGTCTCAAACTTTTGATGATTACTGCATGACATTAGGCATTGATGTTGAACACCCTGTTCCTCATGTCCATACTCAAAATGGTTTAGCAGAAGCATTGATCAAGCGGCTTCAGTTTAAAGCTCACACTCTGCTCATGAAAACAAAATTGCCAGTTTCTGCATGGGGACATGCCATCTTACATGTTGCATCATTGGTTCGATTGAGACCTATAGCCAACCACCAATACTCATCGATACAACTCGTGTTTGGACATCAGCCAAACATTTCACATTTACGAGTTTTTGGTTGTGCTGTTTATGTACCTATTGCACCACCACAACGAACTAAAATAGGACCTCAGTGCAGACTGAGAATTTATGTGGGTTTTGATTCACCATATATCATTAGATATTTGGAACCCTTGACATGTGATATGTTTACAGTTCGTTTTTCTGATTGTCACTTTAATGAAACAGTCTTCCCGTCGTTAGGGGGAGAAAAGACCGTTCCAGAAGAACGGAAAGAGCTGACATGGGTTGTTCCCACCTTATCTCATTTTGATCCACGTAGCACTCAATGTGAAAATGAAGTGAAAAAGATCGTTCATCTTCAAAGTATTGCCAATCAAATGCCATATGCATTTAATGACGCTATGAAAGTGACAAAATCACATATACCATATGCAAATGCACATGCAAGAATTGATGTCCCGGTTGGACAAAATAAAGTGGCAGCAAATGATTCATCTGGTGCACGCCTGAAGCGTGGTAGACCCCCAGGTTCAAAAGATTCAGCCCCTCGAAAGAGAAAGACGAGGGCACAACTGAATCCAAATGAAATCAGTCAAGGAAAAATGAATGACAAATCCACAATTCATGATTCTGTACTTTCAGAAAAAGAAAATGTCCTTGATGAGACACATGTCCCTGAAGAAACAGAGGTACATGAAAGCAAAGAAATCTCCATAAATTATGCTTGTACTAATGAATTGTGGGATCGGAATGAAATAATCATCGACGACATGTTCGCATTCGCAGTAGCCACTGAAATCATATTAAGTGATGATATTGAGCCCCGCTCTGTTGATGAATGCAAACAGAGACAGGATTGGCCTAAGTGAAAAGATGCAATCCAGGCAGAATTAAATTCCTTGGAAAGGCGAAATGTTTTTGGACCAGTAGTCCAAACCCTGCCTGGTGTAAACCCTGTGGGTTACAAATGGGTATTCACAAGGAAACGCAATGAGAAAAACGAGATTGCAAGATATAAAGCACGACTCGTTGCACAAGGCTTTTCGCAAAGACTTGGAATTGATTATAAGGAGACATACTCTCCTGTAATGGGCGCAATTACGTTCCGTTACTTAATAAGTTTAGTGGTTTTCAGAAAAACTTGACATGCGACTTATGGATGTTATCATCGCGTATCTATATGGAGAATTATATACTGACATATATATGAAAGTCCCAGAAGGACTTAAGTTGCCTGAAACAACTCACAAACCATGAGGTATGCTCTCAATCAAATTAAGGCGATCCTTGTATGGGCTGAAACAATCTGGACGAATGTGGTATAATCGTCTCAGTGAGTATTTGATCAAAGAAGAGTATACCAACAATGTCATTTTCCCTTGTGTGTTCATTAAGAAATCCAACTCTGGATTTGCTATAGTGGTAGTACATGTCGATGATATGAACCTAGTTGGAACCCTTGAATAGCTCAATAAAACTATTGAATATCTGAAAAGCGAATTTGAAATGAAAGACCTTGGAAAAACAAAATTTTGTCTCGGCCTGCCGATCGAGCATTGTGCTAGTGGAATTTGGGTCCACCAATCAGCTTACATTGAAAAAATCCTGAAGCGATTTGGCATGGACAAGGCTTATCCACTCAACACCCCAATGGTCATTCGTTCTCTGGACATTAAGAAAGATGCATTCCGTCCAAAAGAAGATGATGAACTGGTCTTTGGTCCAGAAGTACCATATTTGAGTGCAATAGGTGCTTTATTGTATTTAACACAATGTACTATACCAGATATAGCTTTTTCAGTCAACTTGTTAGCAAGGTATAGCTCTGCTCCAACAATTCGTCATTGGAAGGGAGTCAAAGATGTATTGCGATACCTTCGTGGGACAACAGACATGGGTCTCTTCTGCTAAAAGAAATCCACAAATGACCAGGTCCTTGTTGGATATGCAGATGCTAGTTTTCTCTCTGATCCGCATAAAGCCCACTCACAAACTGGATATGTGTTCAAGAATGGAGATACAACAATCTCATGGCGCTCAACAAAGCAAACATTAGTTGCTACATCTTCAAATCACTCATAAATACTTGTTTTACATAAAGCAAGTCGTGAATGTTCTTGGTTAAGATCAATGATCCATCATATCCAGAATTCATATGGTCTAACTTCGAAGATAGACAATCCAACTGTCAGATAATACAGTCTGTGTTGCCCAAATGAAGGAAGGATTCATCAAGGGCGATAAGACTAAACACATATCTCCAAAGTTTTTCAGCGCACATGAGCTTCAGAAGGCTAAAGTTATTGAAGTCAGACAAATCCGTTCCAATGAAAATCTGGCAGACTTGTTCACCAAGTCTCTACCAAAATGCACGTTTCAAAAGTTAGTGCAAAGTATCGGATACGTCAACTTACCAATCAATTAAATTTGGACAATGCAGAATCAGGAGGAGATACATATCAGAGAGAGCATCCATGATACATGCATGTTGTACTCTTTTTCCTTTGATTAGGATTTTTCCCATTGGGTTTTTCCTATCAAGATTTTAACGAGGCAACATAAGCATACTTAACACTATATCAACAATCCAGATAAAGTTGTACTCTTTTTCCTTCGCTATGGTTTTTTCCCATTGGGTTTTTCCAAGCAAGGTTTTAACGAGGCAACTGATGTTGATATGTGGGCATCCAAGGGAGAGTGTTGAAAACATTGGCATTGTTATGAATGCCCACACACAGATTTTTAAATGCCCACAAATGTGATGTAGACTTTGGAAACAAAAGGATCGTATTTTCAAAGTTATGTGTTGTAAATTTCAACATGTAAGAATATGTTCGTATGGAGTTGCTCTATAAATAGAGCGCTCCGACTGCTATCAAAATATACAGAGAAGAAAGGAAAGATCAATGACATCAGTATCTATTCCTCCCTCCTTTTATTTGTCATCCTCTTGTGCTATAGTTTCAGTGTGATATTTTACACATGCCTCGCTCCTGTTAAAGGTTATCTCTCTAACTTTTACATATTTATAACACATACATCATTATACTGATGAGGTGGGGCTAATTTTTGGAGGCCAAATTTATATAGCACCATCGTGTTTAAATATTATAAAATAATGAGATTTATGAATTAATTGAGCAGTTCTTCTTTTTAATATTTTCCAAATATGGGAGAGTATTATGTAGACAGTTATACGAAATGCTACAATGGAGATGATCAAGTATCTTTGTGGATAGGATATTGAATTTACACCCATTCGTTTCGGATTCGATACTCTCCTCCTTTAAATTATTACTAACCTCTCCATATGCGCTCACGCGCATGTTAGAGGCTTTTTTTCATCACGGGCGCTACGCGCCCTTGAAATGTGTTGCTTTATTTATTTCCTTATTTCTTAAGTGTTTCTTTTATAAATATCTGGCTTATTACCATAATGTGACATAATTGTAAATATATTCTTTTCTCAATTCCGTACTTTTGCATGTACTTGGGCTTGACATGAGAGGCTGGCATGTGACATTTTTGAATCTCAACACTCAAATTTGTAACGAAAAACACTCCTCAAAATCCATCGCGGGAGATATGTTCGTATAAAAATATTTGTTTTGATCATTTGTCAAAGGTAAACAGTGGTGCAGCAAGATCATGGTGTTCCACCATCCATGGCTAACAAAGATCATCCTAAATGGTTGAAATCCCCCTTGTCTAAATGGCATGAAAAACTAAATTAGTCTTTTTGCTCTCGTCTATTGTACAAAAATAATAATAAAAATTATAAATAGCCCACCATCCCACATTTTTTTTGCTTGCTGTTTACTTAAAAGTTGCTTAATATGCTCTAAAATTAATCTAATTTAGTAAGGCAAAGTAAAAGCCAAAACCAAAATGAAATAGTAAATTCAGTGAATATGATGCTTGTAATTTAATAATTTATCTGTAAATGGCATTGAAAGCATTACTTATATGGAACAAAGCAATAATACGAATAAATCGCTAATAGTAATAATAAGAGCCAGAAACATTTCTCTACATACAAAAAATCTAACGACGCGAAAATTAATTCATAAATACTGAGGGGGTGTATTCAATTAGGATGTTGACGGATTTTAATTCTTTAAATGAATCTAAGGGTATTCAATCAGGATTTTAAGTGATTCTCTGAAATTCAATGTGTATTCAATCAGGATTTTAAGATAGTTTATTAAAATCCTTATAAATTCGGGTGTATTCAATTAATTAGAATTTAGAGAATTTGGAAAAGTTGAGGAATTAGAGGGAATTAGAGAGATTTTGTAGTGTATTTTAAGCATCCACAAATCTCACATCTTCCCATGAGATTTCGAGGGAATTGAATCAAAATTTTGCATAGAATCTCTACAAATCAGTTAAACTCCGTAAAAATTCATAGATTTATAAATCCTTTAAAATCTGTCAAATTCTCAATTGAATACACCATAATGTCAGCCTCTTCAATCAAATTCTACTTAACCCAAGACTAATCCAATCCTAATCAGCCAACATGACTTGAAAATTTGTTGGCTTCCCTTATCGTCATGTATGGCAAATAGACAGCAAGCGAATGCTCAAAACTTGGAATGTGTAGCCACTGGTATTCTCCATGTGTATCACTCCCGAAACACGTCAAAAGCTTTGGCAAGTAAGCAAACTGCAACCTCGATACAAAGACAAACAGAACTTCAATTACACAATGCCAAACCGTCCAAAACTTTACTCAATAAGAGAACAATTATAACATATCATATTCTAATAAATAAAAAATTCTAAGGCCACATCCATATTGAATCGTGCTTCTTTAGCAAAAACTTAAAAATAAAAAATAAAACTGCAAAAATGTTTGTAAATACTTAAAGTTGTTGTAAAAGAATATACTATAATCGAACGAAGAGCATAAAACTCACCAAGTTGTTTCAAGTCACAAAGCCTAAAATGCAATGAAATCAACAAACGCATTCATTCGACATAGAAATATACGAACTCCAACCTATCTCTGAAACTCCACCGCTGCAACATAGAAAACACTTCATTCAACATAAATTTCAATACTTTAACAACAATGCCAAATCAAAATTACCCCTTTTCCATCGATAACTCAAAAAACAGTATACAATTACTCATTTTCGTAAAAAACACAGTAAAAAAAACCCTTCCTATATAGACAGTCCAATCATCTTACAATGCATACAAATCAAAGAGAAAGAAAACATTTGCATAAGAATGGTCCTTGAAAACATCGAAGACCAATCTAATTCACCATGAACATTTACAAAAGTGACGACACCAACGTGATGAAAAATGATTTACAAACAGCAATTATAGTAACATATATACTGCTTCCTTTTTCATTTTTTTCATTTTTTTTTACCAAAACATAAACATAAATTGGGCAACAAGAGAAGATTTAAAATCAAAACCTTATTTGTATGGTCTTGTTGTCTTACGAAACTCGATGATTAATGAGTTCGCCACCCAGTTTTCTGATAACGCATAAAATTAATCAATTTTATAGGAAAAAAAGCCAGAATTAGAGAATAATCACCTGAAATCTTCTATGTACAGTGGATTAAATCCTGAATTGGAAAAAATAAAAAATAAATAAATAAAATTAGATGCATATTTAAACAGACTTAAATATTTCATACATTTGGGATGATAAAGTGACATGCCCGACCTTAATATTCCCCGAACACCAAGATAGGCACGTGCTAGGCGACACCCGAAGGTGACGAAGCCATATTATGATACATGAGAACAACAAAAATAAATAAATACTTATAAATTAAATTACAATGAGCATGCAATTGAGGAACGTGTTCAGAGCATACAATTAAACCGAGACGCTAAAAAGAATAACTTAAAATTGAATGAACAAAGAATGGGTCCTACATCGGGAGGACTCGAAGATGCCGATGCGGGAGTGTCTTGACGTCGAGATTGTACGCCTCGAATATATATATAATATTGAAACAGTTATCAACATATTAACGGCCCCAAAGTTTTATGAAAACTCAATAGCATAATATGTAATAGGTTTTCCGAAAGCCCTAGCATGCCATAAAACCTTTCAAAAACATATATCATATATAGTGTGCTAAGTAGTGGTATCATAGTCGCCCGTAGTACTAATATATCATGGCTCGAAGCCAATAACTATATCTCCCGGCCCGAAGCCAACAACTATATCTCCCGGCCCGATGCCAACAACTATATCTCTTGGCCCGATGCCAACAACTATATCTCTCGGGCCGAAGCCAATATACAAGTATCTTTGCCCATGGGCAGAACAGTGACCACTAGATTAGTACAAAAACATTGAATATACTATTTCCAATGTAAAACCATATATCTCAAAAGCATCTTCATAGCATATAGTCATCCATCATATATACTACAAAGAAGTGTAAAAACATGTTCATGAATAGTATATAGTCATCCATCATATATACTACAAAGAACATAAGTTTGATAAAATATGGTATTCCTAAATATTCTCAGCAAAGCATGATAATCGTATAATGTAAATCCAGTTTACTTATAAACGTTTCATAAAACGTAACCATTAAATCATGCTTTTCATGTATGCATTTCTACTATTAAAACATGCATTTTAGAAGCAGTCCACTCATTGATACTTCGCCGTCGAAGAGCCATGCAAACTAGCGAAGACAAAATCACCATAAACAATTGCCCTTAAGCACATAAAGGGTCCAATTAATAAAACTCTATTAAAACAATTGAATTTGGGAAAACAGACATCAAAAACGGATTCAGGACGTCGAATTACCCTAAGAAGGGTCTCGTGTAAATTTCGTAAAAGTTAACAAAAGATCAACACAAAGAATATTCCATGGAATATTCCACCTCGTTGGGCTTGGGTCAACAACCCGGTTGGGCTCGCAAACAGGGCTGGGTTTGGTTGCCTAGCCCAAGGTTTCAGGGTTGGGCTTAACGGGCTGGTTCCACGGCCCAAGGGCTTGGGGTCATAAAGGTTTTGGGGTTGGGCCCTAAAGGGTTTGGGTTTTGTTTAGTGGGCCGAGGGCCTCGTTCCCACTTGGGTTAAAGGTAAAGGGTTGGGCTGCCCAAAGGGTCGGGTTCTTAGTTCACGGGTCGGTCTATCTGGATAGATTCATGGGTCATCGGACCCAAAGAGGAAGAAGGCCGGAATTCTGCAAGAAATCCCCGAGCTCTGATGGAGCTCGAATCTCCACTAAAAACATCATATAAAATACCAAAATGAAGCCCTTAAAGCCAAGAATCGAGCCATACCTATCTCGTGGCCTGTTGCCGCCAAAATTGGCCGGAAAATGGCTGGCAAGTCTCGGGTTTTCGCCGAATTCTAGGAAAATCCCCCCGAGTTGGTTTCAAGCTAAACTTCACCTAAAACAGGAATAATTACTTTAAAAATCACAACAAATAGCCATTTAAGACTGAGAGAAAGGGGGCCCAAGACTCACCCATACGAAGGTGATCACACTCGCCGGATCTCCCAAGCT
Organism: Cotoneaster glaucophyllus; assembly: GCA_036320875.1. Taxonomy (NCBI): domain Eukaryota; kingdom Viridiplantae; phylum Streptophyta; class Magnoliopsida; order Rosales; family Rosaceae; genus Cotoneaster; species Cotoneaster glaucophyllus. The sequence continues at coordinate 8,515,006 of CM070070.1, forward strand.
TTTGCACCGGCTTCCATGGTGCTGTCTTGAGTTCGAGGGTTTGTGTTTTGGCCTTTGGATTCAAAGGTCGGTATGTGGGTGTGTGGGTGTGTGTCGCCGGGAAGAGGAGAGCACCTGAGAGAGCTTCGGGGGAGAGAGTGAGAGTTGAGGAAGAGAGGTCCGAGAGTGAGAGAGAGAGAGAGAGAGAATAAGAGAAAGTGAGGAGAGTGGGGTGCCAAGTGGCAGACGGGGATAAAGGATCCGGGGACAGAAAATCAGGGGTGGGCCCCCTTGGGCACACCATTTAAGGTCCAAAACAAACCCCTTTCAAAAATATCTTTAAAACCAAAGTGAAATTACGAAACTAACCTTTCGTTCCGTAAAACCCGTAAAATAAATCGGGACGGGTTGTCACATAAAGGCTTTTAGGTTTGCATTTGGGGTTTAGGCTAGCATCCCACCAATTGCTACGTGTGTTTTGGGAAGGGAAGACCAAGTAAAATAGCCAGTAGACCACCACTCAAGACTTGCTTACTGAATCGCAGCCAATAGCCACCAATGGAGACTTTTTTACAGAAGAAGAAAGTGAGTTCGAGAAACTCGAAAAAAAGGTGCGGAGGATGGGTTCTGTACAGAAGACGAAAAAGCGTTTGAGAAAATCATCCAGTTTCATTGTATGCACTGTGGGGATCGTGGCGGTTCCATTTCCGGTAACCGCTGCAACTACATGGATGGGTGGACAGTTTGATTTATCTGGATTTTTTTTTATTTATTAACTTTTATTTTCTACGGTGGAAAGTTAGAATATGATGAAATAGTTGTGGGATAATCAATTTAACTGTAAACGTATTAGGTTTCTTTTTTATTTTTTATTTTTTATTCAGTTACTGAAATCAGTTTGACAACTGCAGTATCTCCCACAGTCCCACGTTTCTTTTCAAGTTGTTTCATTTTTCGTTTTTTTTTTTTGGATTGTTTTTTTAGTGCATCTCTCACCTTATGTATTTATCTTCTTTTTTTTTTAAATAAAGATCAATTAGCAATCACTTACCCACTAAGTGGACTCTTGACCAATATTGGTTTTAAATTCCGTTTTCTTTTTTCTTTTTCTTTTTTTATTTATTTTGTTTTCCAATACAGTTTTTTGTTGAGATATGGTTTTTAACTAGTTTGTTCTTGTTTTTTTTTTTTTTTTTTTGAATTTTTTGGGTTTTGATTGTGAATGAAACAAATGGGCATTTTTGGCATTTTGGAAAGCTTCACCAAAGTGGGGCTTCCCCTTTATATATATATAATATAGATAATATTATACATATATATATATATGTATATTCATTATTCACCAAATCTATTATCTTGAGAATACAAAAGTTGTATTGTGTGAGTTGCATTTTGTGGAAAAATTCAAAAGTTTTGAATCAAAATTAATGAGGATTCAATGGTATAATCAAAGAACCAACATCATCAATGTTTAGATATAGTTTTTTTTACTCCACAAGATCCATTTATTGAATCATTTTATACATCAAATATTTAATGACGATATCAATATTAACTAAATTATAATACATCAATTGAACAAATATATTTTTTGTATTGACGAATATAGATATAACCGTTAACCGGTAGGGAATCAGCTACCCATAGTTAATTTGCAGTTAACTTATGAATATAATTAATTTTCATGGTTATGAAGATGGATATAACATTTTCGTTCCTAAACTGAACCGTTGCGATCCTAAAGAGAACCAAATTAAAACCTAGTTTATCATACATGTCAACCTCATTTTCCCACCAAGCCTATCTTCCTTTCCTCCCCACGTGCCTCACATGCGGGATTTCCTGCAAAAAGTCCCCATCCGCTTAGTAAGAGAGGAAGAAACCTTCGTCGTTGCTCTGAATGGCCTGCTGCACATCAGCTCCTCCTCTGCCGCTGCCGCTGTCAAACCCCTGTGGAAGTGGTTCGGTGAAACCCAGCCGGCTCTCATGGGCATCTTCCTTTCCCAACTTCGGCGTCTCCTTCAATTGCACCACAAGCCCTCCTAATAGCATTCACACCCCCAACAAGGCACGCTTCCATTACTTCCTCTTTCTCTCTTTTCTTACCTGACGTTTTTTTTTTATTTTATATATACTGAATCCCAATATTTACCATGAGGAAAATGTTGGAAATTGTTCGTAACCATTGATTTTCTGATCTGATGGCTTGAATTGAATCGTATTTTGTGAATGCATGCATAATTTAGGGTTACCTGTTTCCATTAGTGCAGCTAAGGTGTTTGATGAAATTACTAGGACAATGGAATTTGTAATGTTTGGAAATTATAGGTCTCGAGTTTGTTGTGGGAAGGAAGGATTTGTGTGTGGGAAATGTGAACCGTAATGGAGGACATGACTAGGGTAACAAGCGAGTGGTTTCTATGACTATATTCGGTCACTAGTAATCGAATTATTACATTACGTTGGTTACGGTTATGGACCAATTTTATCTGTGGAAATTTGCAATTGCGTTGTGTAGTTGAGACGGATTTGTTGGTTTTGGCACATTTGAGATCAATCTTGTCGACATTGATCTTATGGTGGAACTCGACTATTTGGTATATGAATGTCGGAGCAACTGTTTAATAACACATTTTGATGTCTCGACCAAACGATTAGGAAATGAAATTAGAGACTGATGATGCTTAGAAAGATCGATCACCATGATGTATTCATAGACAATTTAGAACTACTTTACAAGTTAAAGAATGGTTTTTGCTGTTGACAAAGTTCACCTGCATTATTTTTCCCTTTGCAAAATTTATTTTGGAGGCAACCCTTTATCGTTTCTTTTTCCTTAGGGTAGCCATTTCAGCAACTTCAAATGCCATTTTTAGTGTACGAGGCCCTTTATTCATCCTTGTTCGAAGAAATAGTCGTTGCTACAAACTATAGGTGGATGACCAAATTGGAGGCAACCCTTTATCGTTTCTTTTTCCTTAGGGTAGCCATTTCAACAACTTCAAATGCCATTTTTAGTTTACGAGGCCCTTTATTCATCCTTGTTCGAAGAAATAGTCGTTGCTACAAACTATAGGTGGATGACCAAATTGGAGGAGGTACTCTGTTTATACTTGTGAAATGTCCATTGTCCATTTTGTTCTCCCCTTCACAAAGTAGAAATCTTTAGGTCTTTTATTATAGTCACTCTAGCCTCGGTTAGTTCAAGTTTTACAAGTCAGTCGTGATTGATTTGCTAAGTCAAATGCTTCCTCAGTTAAACTTTCAACCACTGAAACGGATAAACAGGATTTGAGTTTCTCTTGCTTGTTTTTCAGGATTCCTTCATTCGAGCCGCATGGACCCGGAGATCTCGAGGCGAGGCTGCAAATAGACCTAATAGGAAATCATGGAGTCAAAGGACAGATATGTACATGAGGCCATTTTTACTGGATGTTTTCTTTTCAAAACGATTCATCCATGCCAAAGTGATGCACAGGGGTACCAGCAAAGTGATATCCGTGGCCAGCACAAACTCAAAGGATTTGAGGTATTCGTTGCCGTCGCTTACCGATAACGAAGCATGTCGAGTTGTAGGAAACCTGATTGCAGAGAGGTGCAAGGATGCTGATGTGTTTGCAATGTCTTTCGAACCCAAAAAGAATGAGAGGATTGAGGGTAGGCTTGGAATCGTTCTCGATACCATTAAGGATAATGGCATCATATTTGTTTAGAACCTAAGCATCAATTTCATTGTCATTTTCGTATTCATTTTTCTCTCGCTCGAGTCCTTTTCTTTAAAGTGCTTTTAGGAGAATCTTTCAAGAGGCACTTCCAAGTGCTTTTCTGAGAAGAAAGTGCTTCAAATAAAAGCCATTTTTAACAAAAGCGCTTACGAGTAAAAATGCTTTTGATATTATAAGCAACGCCCAAACAGGGCGCCTTACATACCCACGCAACATTTAACTGACTTCCTCACATGAACAATCTTTCCAAGCGAATCACTCGATTTTTCTGTTCTTACTTTTGGTGTCCTTCAAGGCTTCAACATTTTATGTAATTTGAGCTCTTTTTTCCCCGAGTAAACAAAAATGCATCGCATCAAACTCGAATCGCAACATTACTCGAACAATTATCACTATAAATCTTAAAGATAGAATACAATGACAATATGAGTAGAGGGATACACCTCAATTGTGTAGAATAATAATACAACCTTCTATAGTAAGCAAGCATCGGGAATAAAACTGCCAAAGAATATAATATATGCAGCCGGCAATTGCATCACCTGCAACAACGATACCGTTGACAGAAAACGTTAATATTGGCGTTCGGTAAAAAGAGTAATTTTGTATGCGTATGTGGGGACGGACGGGTGTGGCGACTCCAACGAAACATGGGCTATGAGCAATCGAATATGTTCAGTGAAAGTAATCTCCGTTTGCAAAGCAGTTGATTTGGGACGTCCGTTTTTCAGCCAATGATCACAAACCAATTTTAGACAAAGCACATTGTAACAAATTTTTTGAGTATTGTGAGAATATCATATTTATCAACCCTAAAAGTTTCGAGAATAGTTCGATTCCCGGTTGAAGATGGAAAACACACCATCACCGGCATTATTGGTATTGTTGCCTTTATTCCAGTCATATGGGGTCCGTCAATTGGGTTCCTCATATTCCATTCCTATTTTCTATTTCGAGTTTTTAGATTCCTAGCCCCAAATGGAAAGTGAAAAGGAGAATGTGTGCTTATGTGCAAAATGAAGCAAAACCACGTAACATCCTCACACGTGTAAACTCTTATTCTTGTGGTTCAAGATGAAGGTTTTACCTCAATAGACATAGGATCTGAAATCTTGGTTACAACCGCAGCAATTAATCGGCCTGTAACAGCAAAAATTGACGTCAATGACAGGGAAAATATACACATATTCAAATGTATGCTAGAGGGGGGGAAACGACACGATGTTCTTATTAAATGCAGTTAAAGTTAACATCAATGACACGCAAAATGTGCAGATGAGTAACGGTACGCTAGATTCCACAATGTAAAATGTGCATCTAGATTTCTGTTCTTGATGCAGGTCCAGTTAATGCTAGAGACAGATTACTGTTAATACCCATCCCATTACTTTCAAACTCCAACCCGTATCAAAAATTGCTGCCTTGATCTGAATAGTAAGAAATTTCTCATTATTTTCTCTTTCCGTTTGGTTTTAGTTAGCCAATAGCACCAATTTGTGTTCATACTTAGTTCTAGTTTGCATTTTATGGCTATGCATTTGACTGGCAGCTACATTCTGATCATTGATTACTTTACCTGATCAATTTGGTATGCCACAATTGTGATTACAATTAGTTGATGTGGAAACATAATCAATCTAAAACTAACATCACACTTAGGCCATTCAAATTCCTCGATTTCTAAAAAACCTTACTACAATCCTAAAGCATTTGTTTCACTAGTTATATTTACAAAACCACACCAGTAAGAAAAGATACCCCCCATGAACTCCCTTCCCGGTCAAATCTTACACCATTTCATCCAGAACAAGATTAAGCATTCCATCAAAGTATGGCTATGGCCATTTACCTTCTCATCTTTTGGTGCAAAAATAGCTTTTACCGACTCATAAACCTCTTCAATAGGTCTTCCAGCATCAATCTGAGAGTGAAACAACAATGATTCCAACAAACATGCAAGACTATATTGTTGAAATAAATAAAACCAATTGAAGAATTACCTTCCGAACTTTCCCCTTGGAGTTGTAGTACTTTATCACAGGGAGACTAGATTCTTGGAAAACCTTAAACCGCTTCCTTATTGTTTCAATGTTATCATCCTCTCTTCCCTTCATTGGCCCAACAAATGAAACACAAAAACATCAACATAATTAGTTTGGAAACAAAAAGAGATGATATCATTATACCAAGACAATATACAAATTCCTCCACAAGAAAAAATCACATTTTTACCTGGTTCCTACTTAAAAGCCGCCTCTCCATCTCTTCTTCAGAACAGTCAAAATACAAGACAAATGAAGGCTCGATTTTAGTCTGCAAAATCATTGACACGGTTTTCCATAGGTTAAACAAGTAAATAAACCACTATGAAAACTAGTCAATTACCAAAACCTGTACTTAAGTCACAATGAAAGATTATCCAGAGGGCTCACCACATCCTCAAATGCAGCACGATTTTCCTCATTACGGGGAAACCCATCAATGAGAAACTTATCATTACCATTTTCCAGCATTGCTCGTTCAAGAAGTTTAATTGTTACTTCGGAAGGAACAATCTTTCCTTCTTTAATCATATCCGAAATCATGGTCCTGTCAACCATTAAAAAAAGTGTTGTTACATGAGACATGTAAAACAATTTTTGATGGGCATACAAAGTCCAGAGTCAACACTAACTTTGCAATCATTTTTCAACGAAAGGGACATAAAACAACACTTCTGCGGAAACACTTTTTCTAGTGTTTGACTGTGTTAGAAAAAGCTAATTACGGTCCTGAGCATTCTCTTTCTTTTACTCAAATGGTGTGATACAGGATCAGTTTACACAACCGAGGCAACCACCCACAACTTTATTGTCACCCTTGCCCCTCAAGTAATGTAACACAGAATCTTATAAAAGTGAAGCTGTTGGGTGACTATGAATTCATGGTAACTGGAGATACTTTTACTATACTCAAGAAGCAGAATGCTACCCTCATCATGTATCCCACTCCCACAACTATAAAAAGCCAAAAGTAGACTACACAACTATGCCATACCCATTTTCAGAGCCAGATTTGATTTCTGCTCTAAGAAGATCGCCAGCACTGAGATGGGTAAACCCAAAGTGCTCAACAATGTTTGCACATTGAGTACCCTTTCCGCTGCCTGGGCCACCTATTAAATCAAAAGAAACAACTGATAAGAGCATCCATAGGTACCTCAAAAGAAAGGAAGGGTGGTGCCAAAGAAATGACTGCAGGCTTTAGTGTAGCTAGTGGAAAAAGGAAAAAAACAACAACCAAACACGAAATGTATAAATAAAGTACTACGATAACAAATGAGAGGAATGTAAACAAACCTAAGGTTCCAATCAATAATTAGTCTTCCCATATATATAATGGGTAACTGAAATAAAAAATTAAATAGCCAACCTATCATACAAAAACATCATCTCTTTGACATACAGGACTCTTAAATCATGCACATATTTTCGTTGAACTCTTAAGCTATGAGAGAAAACGGATACTAAAAACATGAGCCAAGATTAGTGGATCTTATCCCAGGTTGCTAACAGCTCAGAAAAACAAGGATGATTAGAATACAACTAGTTCTAGTTTCATAATTTTCTTACCCAATACAAAAACAACTGTAGGGTTCAGATCAGCTAAGCTTCTATGAGCCTCCTGCAGTAGGATGCATTTCTCAATTTAAGCTTGAAGTAGTATGAAATGAAACAACAAATGTTAAAGGTGCATATACGGAAACCAGATAAAAGAATAACATCTGCCGGGAGTCAGGAGAATACTAAATGAAAGCATTTCATTTCCCAGTAAATTTAGAAATATCAACTTAAGTGACAAAGTTTCCAGAAGAAACCGTGCATGATTTCAGAAACCTCAATCAAAACAAAACCCAAGATATACCTTCTTTCCATCATCAACAACTGTACCCATGAGCACCAACTAATTGTCTCTGAATATCCTATCTGCGCAAATCAAAACACTGCAATTGTAAAACTTTAGGTAGACCAAAAACCCATGATTATGCTTGAATCTGCAAAAATATTTGATATGCTAACAAACTCTCTTGTACACACGGCACATCTATGCATGCATTTGTACATACAAATATATTAATTTTCCACTACAGCGATCTGAATAGCCACCGTCTTGTGCATCACAATTGGACCATAAAACTCCCATTAAGTCCAAACTACCCCTTGTAAAGTGTCTTTTAACCTTCTAAACTATTTGATCTATTCAAGCAGAGGCCCTACATATCATAATCAAATTTTAGTCCCATTGTTGTAAAGTTTACTTGTTCAAAGTAAAATACAAAAATTTAACAAAAAGCATAGATTTGATTTAAGTGATTAAAAAATTTCAAACAAATGTACAAAACATCTCAGAAGTCAAAGCTAGGACTTCTCCCATCATAATTTTAAAATCATTCAATTCAAATCCTTCTCATCAATTATTCATAGATCCAACAAAGACGAACAGTGATGATCAATTCGGATGCAGAAAACCCGGCACGCAAGGGAAAAAAAAAAACAGTTTCTGTTTCGATCTAATGCTCAAGCTCCACCATAATCAGCATATAAATAAATTCAAAATGTTATTCTCAACCTTTCCCTCCCTTTTCCTCATGAATCAATTCAACACCAATCAGAACTACGTCGAGATCTAACAAAACATTTATGCAATCAGACAATAGAAAGGCCAAAATTGAACGAAACAAAGAACGAAAATTCATATCAAAGCATCAGGTAGACTCAGATCGAGCACTCAACCGACTAATGCGAGCTCAAATCCACACATACACAATCAACAACCTCAACTGAATAAACAGAAAAGAAAAATCTTGAGACTTTCCACTCCCTTCCACGAAACCAAACCAAACAGACACGGATCAAAACCACACCGATCAGATCCACGCAAAAAATTCAAAATCCCGATCAAATGCGAGCTCAGAAAACTACCGAAAACACAAAATCCAATCGAAATCAAAAAATCCGACGACGCTTACCAGTCAAATCAAGCATTAACAAACATGATGCGGAGCAAAAGAATTCGATTCCAGAAACACAGATCAGAACCTATTTCAATTGCATCAAATGCTAATCGAAACTGCGAATGGAGAAGAAGCCATACCTGTGTGTGAATTTTGGTGCGAAGATCTGAGCTGAGCTGCGTTTTGGGAGCTGCGGTGGCTCTGATTTTCTTAAATAGAAGAAGGGGGACGAGGTGTGGTGTCTTGAAATGGGAGAAGGACAATGACTCTGCAGGGAATGTGAGTGAGGCCTTAATTTGGGTGTTTTGGTCGGCAAGGGTAAAATGGGAATTTCCGACAGAATGGGAAAAAGTTTGCGTAGTTATAACGGCTAAAGCCAGCCTAGTGTTTTAAATAATTTTATTTGGTTTCTTTTGAGTGATTTCGAAGCTTAATTAGATTTTTTTTATTTTTTATTTCAGGCTTTTTAAATAAAATAGTTCATGAGATTTGCATAACTCCTTACTTTGGTTCTTGAGATTTAAAATCGATAGAATTGGTCCCTGAGTTTGTCCACAATCAATCATTTTGATCATTTCATGAAAAATCTCCATAAAATAAGGATAAAATACACTCAATTTTTTGTCAAATTATTTTAGCCTATTGTTTATTATATTGAGGTAATTTTGTCATTTTGATCCTTATTTAACATAATTTTTCATCGAGTGATCAAAATGATTGATGGTGGATAATCTCATGGACCACTTCTATTGATTTCAAATCTCAGAGACCAAAATGAGGAGTTAGGCAAATCACATTAACCATTTTGGACCCTATTTTATAATTACTAGAGGAGGGGATAGTTCGAAACTATTATAATAATTTAGACGATGGGGGAGCTTTGGAACCAGGACGGATGAGTGAAAATCCAACATCCTATCCACAAGGATAATAGGCGAGATGCAAGTTTAATTAGATTTAAAGACAATATGTTGTGATGCTTAGGATTTAAGATCAATGAGAACGTGGATTGTTATCTCACATCAGGAAGTTACGGATTATTTTGCATTTTTAGAAGGGAATTGGGCTACACAATCCTATGAGAAGTTATTTTGTTTGAATGATTTGGAATCTTAATTAGATCTGAAGAGAACATGTTGTGGTTCTCTGAATATAAGATTTGTTGTTCTCTTTTTAAGAATAGAATATAGTTATAATAATTGTGAGGACTTGGAGTGTTTTCTCCACGTCGGAAAGTTATGAAATGTTGTTTAAGCATATCAACCCAAATATCATCGCCTAACGATTTTTAGAACATTGCTCTAGGTGTTTTCAGCCCTTGATGAAGTCGGTAATTGGGTTGGTAGCTGAACTAAATTTATGTTAACTTTGATCAAATCACAAAATCTAATTGTTGGGGAAAGTTAGAAAATGGTAATCAAAATTCTTTTTGTTATAGGCCTATTTGACTGAATTGTATAAGGACAAAGAGGGAGAGGGGCCAGCGGCAACAAGAGAGAAAGAGAGAGAGAGATTTAATTATGAAGTGTGTGTTGTATCACCCCCTTATGCCTTTATTTATAGTAGTAGGAAAGGTAGAATCATTACCCTTTTAGGATTACATCTCTTAATAGGTAATCAACTCATAATAGGTAACTACAAGATACTCCTAGATACACTAGGATTTACATAATCACATTCCTAATCTGATAGGACTGCAACACTCCCCCTTGAGTAAGTGTGTAAATACTCAAACAAAACATCACATCAGGTATTCAGCAGATGAGGTAGAACAGTTGATGAAGTCGTTGGCATAATAGGTGAACACGAGTCTCAAATACAAGTAACGTAAGTATGCATTGGTAGTAAAACTCACAAAATCCCGCTAAGGTAAAACCCAAGGCATGGGGAAAACCCATAGACTAAGGAGAAAAGTGAGAAGTATGTATAATGTCTAAAACAAACGTCAAACAGGACGAAAGTAGTGAACTCAACAAAATATGATCATCCCAAGATGTGTGTCTCGTTAAAAGCTCGTTAGGTAGCAAAAACCCAATGGGAAAAATGCTCCTAAAGTAGGAAAAATAGTACATTAAGATCAAGTGAGTATGCTTCAGGATACACCCCCTGAGTTAGACATAACTTACAAATAAGACTACAAGCGATTCAATTCAGATAATTTACACATACCGATTCCTTGGACGAGCTTCTGAAAAGTAGACTTGGGCAGTGACTTTGTGAAGAGGTCGACCAGGTTGTCCTGGGAACGGATTTGCTTAACTTCAATGTTCTGATGCTATTATTGTTGGTGAGAATAAAAGAACTTCGGCACTATGTGCTTGCTGTTGTCTCCCTTGATGTGTCTCTTCTTTAATTGTTCGATACATGTTGCATTGTCTTCAAAGATCGTCATAAGAAGGTCAATGACAGAAGAAAGACCATTAGTGCTTCGAATATGTTCCATAACTGCTCTCAACCAAAAACACTCTCGTGAGGCTTCATGCAGGGCGAGAATCTCAGCATGGTTCAAAGAAGTCGCAACTAGCATTTGCTTATTAGACCTCCAAGATATAGCGATGTCTCCAATGGTAAAGACATAACCCGTTTGAGAACGTGCCCTCAGACAGATAACTAGCATTTGGGTAACCAATGAGGCGTGAATCAACCCGAGGACCGAGGGGGGCGGCGGCTCCTCTCAAGGATTCATGGGTGCAAAACAAGCCCAAATCCGTCGTACCCTTGAGGTAGCGAAAAATATCTTTCACACCATTCCAGTGTCTGCGTGTAGGCACGTTACTATATCTAGCCAAAAGATTAACAATGAAGGAGATGGCAGGTCTAGTGCATTGAGCCAAGTACAATAAAGCACCAATTGCACTTAGGTATGGAACTTCAAGCTCTAAACTCTCTTCCTCATCCGCCTTCGGATGGAAGGGATCTCGTTTAACATCTAGAGTCCGAACGACCATATGAGTACTCGAAGGCTTCGTTTTATCCTCATTAAAATGACGCAACACCTTTTAGGTGTAGTTCGATTGATGTACTAAGATTTCATCCGAACAATGCTCGATCTCCAGGTCGAGACAATATCGAGTTTTCCCAAGTTCTTTCATCTCAAATTATGATTTCAAGTGCGCTGCAATTTCCTCAAGCTCCGCGAGAGTTCCAATGAGGTTCATGCCATCGACATAAACTGCAACGATTGCAAATCTGAAATGTGACTTCTTAATGAACACGCATGGGCATAGTTCGTTGTTCACATAACCTTGACTTGTCAAATATTCACTCAGATGGTTATACCACATCCGCCCGGATTGCTTCAATCCGTAGAGTGACCTCCTCAATCTAATTGAGAGAGTGTTCCGTGGTCTAGAACTATTTGAACCAGTCAATGGAAATCCTTCTGGAACTTTCATGTACATTTATGTATCTAGATCCCCTTAAAGATACATGGTTACCACATCTATAAGCTGCATATTCAGTTTTTCGGAAACTACAAATCTAATAAGGTAGCGGAACGTTATGACGTCCATTACGGGGGAATACGTCTCCTCGTAATCAATCCCAGGGCGTTGAGATAAGCCTTGCGCTAAGAGGCGTGCTTTGTATCACACTATTTCATTCTTCTCATTACGTTTCCTCACGAAAACTCACTTGTAGCCTACGGGCTTCACATGTGATGGATTATGAGCTATAGGCCCAAACACCTTCGTTTCGCAAGCGAATCAAGTTCGATCTGGATTTCTTGTTTCCAATTTGACCAATTTGTTCTACGTCGACATTCATAAATGGAGCGTGGTCTAATGTCATCGCTAAGCATGATGTCAGAAGCAACGGTATACGCAAATGCATCATCGATTATCATCTTATTTTTATTCCAAACCTCATCCAAAACTGCATAATGGACCGAAATTTCACGATTCTCAGGAGGCTGGTATGTTTTATCTAAAACATCACCGTAATCTAGAATAACCACATGCGTTGGAACAGATGAGTAATCAATGGTAGAATTCAGACTTGTGTCACTAGTTTGTGCCGTTTTCATCTTCCAGGGTTGTGAATCCTTTGAACCAGGAGGCCTACCACACTTCAGGGTAGGAGCAGATGATTGGCTAGTCGTCATTGTACCTTGTCGTGTGGGAGGTGCGGCCGCCCTACCCTCGGGGATGGTTCGGCCTTCCACGACGATGTTAAGGCGTACAATTGGCACGTCCATCCTTGCAGATGCGTTTGCAGCGGGTATATGTGATCTCGTCACCTTCGCTAGATCAATAAAAGTATCTGGCATGCTTTGAATAATGCTCTGAAGATCTAGAATGTGTCGCACTTCAACTTCAGATTAAGGTGTGCGGGGATCTAAATGAGACATAGTGGAAGTAATCCACGACAATTCGCGGCGTTCTACAGGAACGTTGGTGATCTTATCTTCCCCTAACGACGAGAAGACTATCTCATTGAAGTGACAATCAGCAATGTTCTAAGTAGCGAATAATGGATGACGAATCATAACCGACACAGGTTCCTAATTTTCTCTGAGGACTCATTTTGGTACATAATGGCGACGATATTGGCACATAGACTGTGTACCCAAACACACGTAGATACAAGACGTCAAGCTCATATCCAGTATCCAACTGTAACGGTGAATGAGGTTGGGTAACGGTAGGCCTCAGACAGAGCAACATAGCTGCGTGCAATATTGCATGGCCCTAGGCAGACATCGGCAAATTGGTTCGCATAACCAAAGTCCGAGCTATCGTTTGAATGAGCCTGATGAAAGCTTCTGTCAGGCCATTTTAGGTGTGAACATTACAGGATGTTCAACTTCAATCCCAACATAATGCAATAATTGTCAAAAGTCTGTGACGTAAACTCTCCAGCATTATCCAATCGAATCGACTTGATCGGATAATCAGGGTGGTGAGCCCTAAGCTTAATAATTTGTGCTAGGAGTTACACAAATGCAGCGTTACATGTGGACAGTAAGCAGACATGTGACCATCGTGTCGATGCATCAACCAACATCATAAAGTATCTAAATTGTCCGCACGTTGGTTGAAGAGGTCTACAAATATCCCCTTGAATCATCTGAAGAAACTTAGGGGGGGTCGTGAATAATCTTTGTAATTGAGGGTTTAGTGTTCAACTTCCCCAGGGAACATGCTTTGCAAAGGGGACGGCCGGGATAAGATTTCAAGTGATGCCCATGAGATGCTTTGAGGATATGGCGCATCATATCTCGTCTGGGGTGTCTCATTGGATCATGCCAAAACAGGAGAGTGTCCTGAAGCCCAGCCATAGGGCCTGCCACATGGTCCACTCGAGAGACGTTCTAGCTTCTAGTGAATATGCTTCCGACCATATTCGTAAGAAGTGATACAAAGAAATTCAGAACCATTTTCTTCAGTGGTTTCAACATGATATTGATTATCTCGACTATCTCTAAAACTCAGCAGCGTTCTACCGAAACATGGAGAATATTGGTGGCATTGAAGGTCGAATAGGTCTTCTCCAAGAAATCTTGTTCGGTTAAGTCCTCGTTACAGAACTTAAGTAGTGATCGGATTCTACAAACTTCAGAGTTGTATTTATTCACAAACTTAAAGTCTTGGAAGTATAGATGCTGCCAGTTGTGTCTTGCTTCAGGCAAGAATATATCTTTCTGGTGATCGAAGCGATCCGCCAGAGCGAGCCAGAGGATATGAGGATCCTCCTCTGCGAGGTATTCAGTCTGCAGTGCATCATAGATGTGTCTTCGGATGAAGATCATAGTAGTAGCTTTCTGAGCTTCGTCGACGGGTGCATCATCGATTGGTTCCTCGATAGTAGCTCTAGGATTCTTTGCAGTAAGGTGGAGCTTCACGTCTTGAACCCACTTCAAGTAGTTTCTTCCAGAGACTTCCAGAGCAGTGAAATCGAGCTTGTTCAAGTTTGATATATCCTTAAACAAAGGGTACAACAAAACGTGGTTAGTCATATGAAAAGCCATAAACATACATCGTAGAACATTCGGGTTCTATAAACAAGTATTGGTTTAATTTATGCATGAAAGCTACAGGTTTCATGTGGTAATTTTTGAATAAAAACTTTGGGTTTCAAATGCACTAAATTCTAAACTACAGGTTCGATTTAGTTATAACGTCTAATTCATATACAGGGGTACCTCCAAGAACACAAAATACAATATATAATAAAATGTAATGGATTTGTGGATTGCTTCAGGAACCTAAGTGTGAGTGCTTCGGGACTACGAAAGATAGTCAACGGTTCAAAGAGACGAAATAATTTATTGAATTGTTAATTGCCAAAAAATAAGCTTCAGGCCAATAATTTTGGATTAATTGTCAGATTAGTGTATTGCTGGTCACTTTAATTAATTCAATAGATTGAGACCATTCGGGGTCGATCGTAGAAGCAAAAATAATTATAACATTCGGGTTAAAATTATTTAAAATGCCAAAAATTAGCGTTAGGTTCGAAAAACCAAAGCCCAAACACCATGGGCATGGGTGTTGTGAGTAGGGCAAAGCCCTAAGGAACTTATTGGGCTTGGTGACTGCTAGAAGCAGCCCAAATCATGGTTGCAGGCCACGGGCCGATCTGGGTAAGCTCAACTGTGAAGGCTGGCGTGTTGGGCCAGGTCAGACATACGGGGAAGGCCCAAAGGCGTGCGAGTGTGCAAAGAAACCCTAGCCGCAGCTGGGTTTCGAGACTTGGGCTCCATGGGCTAGCTGATGGCGTGGGTCATGGCTAAGGCTAAGCCCAGCAGCAAAAGCTGCTGGCGTAGGCCGTGACTAAGAACCGATCTAGCAAGCCAGGAAGGGTGCTGCAGACGGGTCGGGGCTTCAGGCCCATGTCAGGGACAGTCCCAACATGCTTATGGCATGCGGGTTGGGTCAGGTTTGGATTATGGCTTCAGGCCAGTGTGGTAGCCATCCCAGGCCGAGGCCTGGTTGAATTCCTAGAGGGCTGCGTAAGGTCCAAGGCATCGGAGACGTCGTCTCGAGGTCTATCACCACACGGTTGGGCTTCAGGCAGAACTGTGTTGCCACGGTGGTGCCACAAAAATCCCAAATTTTGGTTTTTTTTTCTTCGAATTCTAGGGTTAAAAACCTTAATTGCTTCTAAATTAATTTTGTTTCTTTGACTCACAATTCCACATAGCATATATGCGTAACGCATGAACAATCATATATATTGACAAAATATATGAACATATATACGATATATATAAATGGAAGGAAAATATAAATATAGGGGGTTCATGCATCATGGGGAATGTTTTCATGCTTCAAGGTTTTTTCAAATATCTTAATTTAGTTTAGAAGAACCTGATTGGCAGAAGACAATTTAACGTGTTGGAGGCCTATTTGACTGAACTGTATAAGAACAGAGAGGGAGAAGGGCCGGCGGCAACAAGAGAAAGAGAGAGATTTAATTCTAAGGTGTGTGTTGTATCACCCCCTTATGCCTTTATTTATAGTGGTAGGAAAGGTAGAATCCTTACCCTTTTAAGATTACATCTCTTAATAGGTAATCAACTCCTAATAGGTAACTATAAGATACTCTTAAATACACTTGGATTTACACAATCACATTCCTAATCCGATAAGACTGCAACACTTTTGGATTTATATACAAATTTTCGAAATAAACTGATGCAAAGTTTTATTTTATATTAACTAGGCTATTGGCACACGTTAATTCTATATGTGTGCTAACAAGCTATACTAAGTTTATTCTGAAGTTTTTATTCCTAAAACCATTACAGTCTTACAATCATATCCTCCTTAATTAATTAATCTTTTAGCGTAAGTCTTCATTGACCAACGAGACGACGAAGAACGTTTTGTTTTAGGCCGTAAAGCTTGTTCCTATTTATTGTCATTTCAAACTTCAAAGTGCCTCGAAGCTAGTCATTTCGAATCAGTTAAGGAAGGAAACGTCAGCTTCAAATAGAGTAGTATATCGATCGAAGTCACAATAAGATGGAAAAAAAGCTACGTGATGAGGCTGATCGCCCCTTAGACCATCTCCAATTCTTGGGTTAAAACCTAAAATTTTTAGCCAGAAAATTTGGGTTTTAACTCAGAAACAGCTTTTTTTTGCTCCAACCCTTCTGGGTTAAAATATTAGCTCCAGATTATTAAATAATGAATTTAGGCTAATTTTTTCTTAAAGTAACATTTTTAAAAGATAAAATTTTGTAGACTATCCTAATTTAATGCTATGAACATTTTACCCTAAAAATATTTAGATTCCGACAAATATTAAAAAATCACTAACCGACACCATGAAACTCGTGAATCACTATTAAAGAATATGAAACGGATAAAAGATTTTTTTTTTATTACTTTAGCCATTGGATTTAAATTTGGACCGTTAGATTTTTTTTTCTTTTACCGTTGGATTTTATCAAATTAGATCTTAACCGTTAGATTCAATGAATTTATTAATATAAAACGAAAAAAAATAAACATATATGGTGGGTCAGCTTAACTAACCCAGGGGAAATTCTGGACTAAATTTGGCCCATAAATGAGTTTTAAGTTTTAACTCATATTTGCCCCAAGGGTTGGAGTAAGTTGAGGTAAATTTAGAACCTAAAATTTGAGTTTTACTCCAAGGGTTAGAGTAGGTCTTAGAAGTAAAGTCTTATTTTAGACTCTTTGGTCTCATTTGGTAGCTCAGACTCTACTGACTATTTTAGTCGGATAGCATAAATAGTCACCGGATAGTACTGACTAAATTAGTCGGATGTTTAGTGCAGTATCGGACTAAAGACCAACTATTTAAAAATGTGCTTGGTATTGTATAGAATAAAACGTACTATTATTATTTTTTATGAAAAATAATTTCCATATTAGTTTAAAAAAAAAATTGTTAATAAAATGAAAAAAAAAAGAAAAAAAATTGATAGAATAATCGACAAGGGAAGTCGTTTTGGTCTTCTCCGATTTCAATTTCGAAACGGCACTTGTTTTAACTGCAGATTTCTCCTTCTTGCTCGCCTCGAAGTGCTTGTACGAGGCCCTGATCTTGATCACTTTCCCTATCGCTGCCGAACTTTTCAGCTGCACGCCGTAGTCTTCCTCCAGATGCAAAAGTTGAAGAATGTGACAAGAAATCTTGAATTCGAGCACCATAATTGAAAATCCATAAGCAAAAAGATGAAGAAGATGAAAACCCATAAGCAAAAAATTGAAAACCCAGAAGCACCATAATTGAAAACCTGGGTTTCGTTTATCTAGCTGCCTTTTCTTTCTTTTTGGGATCCTCCGTCGTCGGGCCTCTGCTGGTGGTTGGGAAGGAAGGAGAGACAGTAGCAATACCTTGGTGGAATTCGTGTTGGGCAGGAGCAGATAGGGTCGAAGAAGAGCCAACGGGAGCGTGAACCCGACTAATTATACCAACCTATTGGAGAGGATAGCTAAGCGGGTGTGGAGTGTATTAAAATGGTGGGACCGGATTATTTTATTCGGTGGCTATTTCACCCGCAACAGCAAGGCACCAAACGACTGAGCCCGTACTATTAATACTATCTAATCCCTTATATGAGCTGCCAAACGAGGCATTTGAATGAGAAGGAAGTGAAGAAATTTTGGAAGTTCCAATTTCGATTAGAAAAAGTTGCTTTACTTACTCTTTTGTTGTTATGTGGTCCACTTAGCGATTGCCCTAGTCTAGTTAGATTGATGCCAAGTGAGAATGCAAAGATAAATGAGAGAGATGAAGGAGAGGAAATTGGAGAGAGAAGCATATTCTATCTGGTCAAGAAGTATAAACAATAAATTAATTAAGTGTATGGCCATGTGAGAAGTTTTGCAGAAAGGAGAAAAGTAGAAAAGTGGGAAGATAATTCTAATTATATTCAAGCGAATTATATAGGCGAACCATATAAATTTACTAAGATAAATGTCTAGGGAACTTTTTCAAATTGAGACTCTTTATGGACTCTCTGTCACTTTACATTTTAACATTAATTCTCGTGCCAACATTATAAAACATTGTGTCAAAAACATAAGGTGACAAAGAGTCTATGGAGAGGCCACTTTTGAGAGTGTCCTTAGCATTTCTCTTCTCACTTACCAATTCATATTAGGGGCTTGACATTAAATTTTTGTGCTTTAATAATGTGACTACTAAGAGGCTTGAATTAAAGATAATGACTGTATTTCATTGGAATTCCAATTGAGGGTGTATTCAATTAGGATTTTGAGAGATTTTAATAAATTTTGATAAAGTTTAATAGATTTTTAGAGATTCTATGTAAAAAATTTGGTGAATTTTCTCAAATTCTCTTGGGGAGATGTGAGATTTGTGAATGTTTAAAATACACTACGAAATCTCTTTTATTCTCTCGAATTTCTCAACTTTTTAGGATTCTTCAATTTTTTAATTGAATACACCTGAAATATTATATACTTATTTCAAATTCTAATTGAATACACCTGTATTTCTGTCAATTTTAATAAACTCTCTTAAAATTCTGATCGAATAAACCTAGACTTTTACAAAATCATTTAAATCCCAATTAAATACCCATAAATTTGTAAAAAGAATTGAAATCCCTCAAAATTGAACCCCCACCCCCACTACACCCCACAACCCCACCCCTACCCCCGCCCCCACCCCCGCCCCCACCCGTAAATAAATAGGTTATTTATCATTTTTCTTAGCTTGGGTATTTTTGATATCTTGTTAGGTCAATTCTCATGACTACCATAAATAGATTCTCACAAATGGAAGAATCGAATAACATTTTTAATTCATAATCGATTGGCAAAAGTTCTAATCACCTCCTTGCTCCCTAATTAGAACTTGATACTTAACACACTCATAAGCTTAAGTTTAATAAAACCAATGAATATGATTAAGTTAATTGGTTTAATTAATATTTAAGCTTAAGTTTAGAACTTGGTTATTAAATTAATTACAGGAACATTAAATATCAAAATTGGCCTTAATTTAGTTTCGGATTTTTAAGTCCATTAGAGCATCTCTAAAGGGAATCCCTACACCACCACCTTTGAGGACTCATTTAGAAGTTTTAGAGGAATATTCGAGTCCCTAAAAGAAAATTGTCTACAATGAAAATTCCTTATAGTATAATCCCTAAATATAGAGACTAAAATATTAAATAATTATTTTTCATTTCATTGAAATATTGTAATCATTGATAAAAATAATAAATGATCCCTACCATTGATTTTTCAAGAATTTAAAAAAAAAAATAAAAAAAATAAAAGGTAAATGAGAAGTTGTCCCACTTGGGTGGGTTCAAAAAAGAAGGAAAAAAAAATATAAAGAGCAACACCATTTTCACTCAAAATTAATATGAAGTTTGAGTCCCTATATGTAGTCTTTATATTTGAGAATTCTTTTCAGGTATCCGGCGAGTCTTTATGTATTGAGATACTTTGAGGACTTCAATTCTGGCTCATTGGAAGTCATTTGTCCTATATTTAGAGACTATATGGTTGTAGGGACTTCATTTAGGGTCTCCATTACAGATGCTCTTAGACAAACTTCAATGGTTGAGATAAATTTATGTTTTAATCCAAAAACTGTTTTTCTTCCTTAATAATTTAGGCTTAAGGTTTTAGTCGAAGATTATTAAAAATGAATTTAAGCTAATTTTTTTCTGTAACTTTTTAAAAATAAAATTTATGTAGATTATTCTAGTTTTTTTTTTTATGAACATTTTAAACTAAAAATATATACATTTTGATAAATAATGGAAAATCATGAACCTACCCCAAAAATCATTTTAATTGTTTTAGCCATTGAATTTAATTATGGGCAGTTAATTTTTTTTTTAAAACTCCTAGAATTGATCATATTCGATTTCAGTCGATAAATTTAATGAATTTATAAATTAAAATAAAAAACAGTCTGGACAGTTGGATCAACCAACGATCCATTATTTCCAGTCGTTCGATCACAAAAACAGAGTCGTTGGGCTGGTGTAAGTGGCGGACAGGCGTCAGTCCACTGGGTCCCAGCATTAACTGGCATGTCACATATGTCGCGTGCAAAGCCGTTGTGCGCATTAGTGCACCTAGAGTGGGTTTGAGTTTGGGGCGTCCATGCGAAGTGGTGGACCAGAAAAAATAGGTTTAGTCGGTTTTTGGGCTAAATCTTCCCAAATTTAAGTTTTATACCAAAACTTGTTTTAGGCTCAATGTTGGAGATTTTTTGTGCAAGTATTTTAGGTTTTAACTCAACCATTGAAGTTGGTCTTAAACTTGGGCCTGTTAGGCTTTCAAGTTAAGTAAAAAGGCCTAATTAGGCCTGTGACGATACAAAAATGTCCTAAGATATTCCGAATAGGTTTTTGGTGATTTTCAAACATGTTACACACTTATCATCTCTCTCTCACTCGTTCTCATCCTAGGATTTTCATGTGAGACAATAGAGAAATAGAGAAACTTAAAACTATCTAAAGCCACAAAAGAGGCAAGTCATGTCACGCGCCCAAACCGAAGGCCTATATTGTTGGAATATAGCACAAGAATTTACGGCGTGAGTCGGGAAACCACGATCATCCCTAAAATAGAAACATTATTCAACTTTCTCTTCTTCAAATCAAAGAGTATACTTGACTCTTACGTAAAATATAACTACAATAGGATAATTTTTTTTCCAAGTACGTAATGTAACAACACTCATTAAAAGTCCTGCAACACGACTTGAGTGTATTAGTACTTCCTTGTCAATATAACATGGCAATACTTAATAATCTTTCTCCTAAGTCATGTGACATAATACAGATGCATGTGTAGGGAACATGTACTCCTCATAAATCCTACAACACAATAAAGGACATCTATCTCCTCATAATTCCTGTAACACAATACATGTTCCTTGTACTGAACAAGATAAGCAGCACATTAAGACTAAACGATCACCATGACCTTAGCACGTATACCCATGTATCCTGCGTTTAAAACTTTCCTTCTCTAAAATTATTATAATTGTTTCGAATTTTCTCTTTTTTCTTAATAATAATAATTATTTTTAAAAAGTAGGCTAGAAAGAGATGGAGTCCCGAGATTCAGTGGCTAGTGTGTCGACCTTCATCGTGAAGTTTGCATTAATTGCTCATGTTTACCATTTGGTAAGAGAGGTATGCATGGATTGATCTTGTTAATTTGCTGCTTTGGCAATTTGGTGTAATTAACTCTTGATTTTTCGTTCAAGTACTTTTTTATTGATCCAAAATGATGGAACGTCGTCTCAGAATAAGTTTCCGTACTTCTCTTAGTTCACCGTTGGAATTTACGACTCTACTTGGGGCGTAGTCAAATTTGGATTTGAGAGAATTTTAAAAGACTTTAAAATCCTAGTGTAGTCAATTAAAAGATTTTAAAGGATTTTAGAATCCAGGTGTAGTCAATTAAATGATTTTAAATGATTTTAAAATTCATCCAAATCTAAGTGTATTCAAATTTTGGAGGATTTCTATAAGTTGTGGATTTTGTGGGATTTTGTAGGATTTCTATATGTAACCAAGGCTAAAAAGAATCCAACCTCACCCCCTAGGATTTCAAATCCTTCCACCACAATCCACCAAAATCTACAAACTATCCATTCAAATCCATATGAATTTTGTATGAGTTTTTAATCCTCTTAAATCCTATCAAATCTATCACTTTTAAAATCCTTTAAAATCATAGTTTAACTACACAGTGCTAGTTCGGGTTTGCTAAACTGAACATTCCCTTATATGGGCTGGCATGGTTCGATTTCGTCTGGTTTACCATAAAACCGAAAACGAACCGAAGAATTTGCATGGTTGGGTTTGGACGTCGACATATGATCAATACATGCCGCTACATAAGAGAGAGAACTCTATTCTATATAATGACATTTGTTCGAACATGAATATTATTAGCTGATTTATAAGAATTGTAAACTACTTATTAAATTAAAACAAATATTCTAAAAATTTCAAACTAAACATTCACTAGTTTAAACACTTGTCAAAGAGAATCTGCAAATAAAAAGAAAAACAAAACAAAGATCTGTCGAAGTTTACAATACTTCAACATGTATTAAGACTTGAAATCGGTCCTACAATTTTATTGCATCTAAAACTCATGACTTATAATGTCGTTTTTTCCTTGCTAAAAGATTCAGACGTTCAGTCTTTCGCAATGGGTTGTCGTTTATTAGAGTTACTTTTCTTTTCTGTGGCTGAGAGGAGGTCACTTGTTATTTTCTGCTTTACTACTCTTTGCTTTTTCACTGCTTCTTCTCTTCCATTGTCAAACGTATACAAATACACAATGTCAGGAATTTCTCCTGGAATGTTGTAGTTTGATTCCGACGCCATTGTTATCGCAAAATATTCCAATCCTTTGAATTACAATTGTAATCAACAAACTAACCGCGAAATCCTTAAAGGAAAAAAACACAATGATGTGGTCCAAGTAAAGACTCTCCATGACACACCCCGACCGAGATCGAGGCATGCTGGCCGTCACGTGAGGGTGACGTAGCCATGTGCACAGTGCGGAAGCAATAATAAATACGAAAGTACGAGTGAATAAAAACCAAACTCAAGAAGTGTTAATACATAATCAGAGCGTAAAGACCTAGGTGCAGTTGAACATAAAGAGTATTTATGAAATTAGCACCCGTAGGTGATCTATAAGGATCACTCCCCTGGGTGATGTGGGATCTCACAATCCACCCCCCTTAGGGGCCCGACGTCCTCGTCGGCACACCACGGCCAGGGTTAGGCTCTGATACCAAACTGACACACCTCGACCGAGATCGAGGCATGCTGGCCGTCACGTGAGGTGGCGTAGCCATGTGCACGGTGCGGAAGCGTTAGAATAAGAAGAAATACGAATAAATAAAAACCGAATAAGTGTGATTACACATTCAGAGCATATAGCCTAAGTGCAGTCAAGCAATTTAACTAATACCCAAAGGTGGTCCTACATTTGTGATGGTCTGCCAGAACCTCCGTTGTATCCTCGTGAGCCACCAACAAAGTTATCTAATACCTGGAGGGGCGAAAAACAAAAGCGTGAGTGGGCAAAAACAAATCTTTCAAAAACCTTTTCAAAACTAACTTTCTAACCCCTCGCCGTAAAACCTGTATACTTTCCCAGAAAATAATAGTATATACATATACTCAACTCATATGAAAATCAACATGCTAATATGATTAGAAACATAAAAATGCTAACAAGTCATTAATATGCCATCGAATCCAAATGTATGCCAAACCATACCAACGAATCAAGCACATGCCAAACTATGCCAATGAATCAAGCATATGCTATATCACACCATCAATTCATGAGTATGCCAACCAATCCAACATATGCCAAACTAAGCCAACGAATCAAGCATATGTCTTATCATAACATCAAATGAAGTAAACTCATCATCGATAATATCATGTCCACCGTGTGATCAGCACGACTGGAAATATAGCTCATAATCAATCTCATCATCTCAACCTATCCTGCACACATGTCGAACCCACTCAAGGTGGTCTATACGACAAGACTGGGTGTAATCTACTACGCTCTAGTGCTACAATCACGTGAAGACTGTGCGAATAAGTCGCGGGTCACCTACGAGTCGAACCCACTCAAGGTGGTCTATACGACAGGACTGTGCACCTAACTTGGATCCAAGGCGAGCGTGCGGTGCAGAGAGGTGAACAACACGTGAAAGACTGTGCCATGGCCCTGGGCGGGAGCACTAACACCGGGGGTGCAAGTTTATGAGCTATCGATGCATCTCAACATCTCGTCAATCTCGTTAACTCGACATTTATTTAAACACTCAGAAGCTTACCTGAACTTACCTTAGCGTCCACAACACCAACAATCATGCGCATACAATTTCATGATGCATAGGCACTCCATAATGCATAATAATATCATGATGCACATTAACCTTCTAGAACAACATACTACAATTTCGTTACGATCCGATGGTTGGATCTCCGCCAATTTCCAAAATCGAGTGGCGGTTAACCTTTTATTTTATGAACTTACAAATCCAATTTGGGAAGATCCGTCCATCGGATTCCCAATCCGTAAGTTCCTACATTCTTCAAATATTACGTACTAACACGTACCAAAGTTTGGTATCAGAGCCTAGGTTTGCAGTCCTGCATATTTTGTGAGTAATCTAGTCATTGTGATGTCTTCTGTCAGAACGATGCCGTCTCGTAGAGAGCCACGTTGTTCAGATGAACCTAGTTTCCCTGATATAGCTCAGTTTGGGGAAATTATTGTTAATATGATTCAGTTGTTATCCATTCTCCCTAAAGGACTTCTCTTGAGATTGTTTATAAATTAAAGCTGAATCATTCTATGGAAAATGATGGACCTGAGGGAGCAGAGCAATTGCTCAATCATGTTGAAAAGTCCTTTTGTGTGATGCAAAGTCAAGGCAACCCTCTTGCTGAAAGGTGGATCGAGACCACTATTTGGTATCAAAGCCTAACCCTGGCCGTGGTGTGCCGACGAGGACGTCGGGCCCCTAAGGGGGGGTGGATTGTGAGATCCCACATCACCCAGGGGAGTGATCCTTATATGTATATTCCCATCCCTACCTAGCGCGAGGCCTTTTGGGAGCTCACTGGCTTCGGGTTCCATGGGAACTCCGAAGTTAAGCGAGTAGCGCGCGAGAGCACTCCCATGATGGGTGACCCACTGGGAAGTTGCTCGTGAGTTCCCAAAAACAAAACCGTGAGGGCGTGGTCGGGGCCCAAAGCGGACAATATCGTGCTACGGTGGTGGAGCGGGCCCGGGATGTAGTGGACCCCGGGTCGGAATGTGACACTCCAATAGTCACAGTAGACTTGTATAATTCTGAACCAAAGAACTCGACTTGGAGCTCAATGCGTGCCTTGTATTGTTCATGAAGGGGTATTTATACTAGTAAGAAGGACTCCTAACTCCTTGTTTAAGCAGGAGCATTTATACTTGCTCGTTTGCAACCCAAGGAAACAACATCTGGTTATTTTAGGAGAGGTTCGTAGTAAATTATTTCCTTTCCTTTTTTTCATGTGTTTTCATTGATATTTTTCCCTCTAGCTGAAATATGGCAAGGTAATTATAAGTTAAGGTTTACATATTTATTTAACAAGAATAAGAGTTCGAACATTTTGTGATCCATTACTTATTTTCATTAACTAAAACATCGGTAGTGAAACTTTTCTTGTTTAGCACATATGGAAACGAAACAAAGAGTGGGTTCCTTGAAAAATCGGGAATGAGATAAACTTTGGGATTAGTTGATCACATTCACATTCTCTTTTTCCCTAAAACTTGAATCGTGACTTCTCCTATTCCAAGTAAGTAAACATGTCTAATCCTCATTCCAACTCTCGCTTATATTAAAATAAATAAATATATTGGAAGCATGTCCTTTTCTCTAACTTCCCTCTGTTTTTCGTTTTGTGCTAAAATTGACTTGCCTGATGCAAGTGACCATTTATCACAGTAGTGGAAATGAGTTGAACTCTTGCATGACGGCGTGGGTTCAAAATCGGTGGCTAATTTAATATCTAATCTAATAAAATCTATCGTTTGACCAAAAAAAAAAAATTTGACTTGCCCGGTGTGCAAATGAAGCATGACACGGTATCCAGTGCCGATGTGAAATACAACCTTTGCAGATTTTCTCATTTGGTTTTATCTCCCATCCATTTGGAAGGCCATCCTTAAATTTTTCATGTTTTGATGACACTTTTATGAAACGATATTGAAAGAGTACAGGGAGTTGGTAAAGTAAATTAAGAAGAGAAGAAGCGTCAAAAAAAGTATTGAGGGTGCTGGGATATCGAGTCTGGACTCTGAATGCCCCGAAGTTGTACCAAACTAGTCGGGCCAGCGTTTCTGCATTGCTGTGTGATTAATTTAATTGCAATTTGCAACTGACCTTATGATTTCGGGGTTTTTTTGGCTATGCATCTATCCTTTTGTACCTCAGATTTGTCACTTGTTCATCCCTTCATGCAATGTGTTCAAGTTTTGGCTATTTTTGTTTGAGTAATTAGGGCATACGCAGTTGAACTCACTCTGGAAAGCAGAGAAAGCTCAAGTAATTTCCTTTCCGGGTATAAACTCCGCACAGTAACCGTTCAAGTGGTTTAACCCAACATTTTTCTTTTGACAAAAGCAATAATTAAAACAACTTTAATTTATGGGTATGAGTATTCGAACTTAAGTGCAAACGACGCATCACTGCCTTAGCCAGTCGTAACTCACGTGTGCACTAGCTCAACTAAACACTCTAATGTAGTGATTGTGAGTGTCATTGATACCCTTTCATTTCAAATTAGAATAGTTCCAATCCAGTAAAGACACCAGAATTTGTAAATTACACAAATATTTGTTTTTCAGCACAAATTTGCATTTATACAACACTAAACAAACTTATATGTTTCTTTTTTATCCACTGTTCACATACAGAAAGACGTTTTAACTGTTTGAGCTACAACAAAGTTTTTAATTGACTAAAACAACAAATGGCAGAGTACAGAATTTGTTTTCCCAGACTTTTGGGGGTAAAATTGGAAGAAGAGTGAGTCAAAGAAGGGCAATGAGAATGAAGAGAAGAACAGCAGCAATGAAGGAATACTTGACAGCAGCAACAAGTATAGCCAATGCGATGAACAGCAGCTGCCACAGCACCTGCACACTCGCCCACGTCAGCAGCCCCGTCAATCCGACGGCCAAGATGTTGTTAGGATCTGGGTCCAGTAGCAGATCGCCCCATCTGATGTTGCCGAATAAAGGCCGTTGATTCTTCCCCAAATCATCGTCACCGCCACCACCGTCGGTTCCAATTCCTTCTTCTTCGCCTTTCTCTTGTTTCCTCTCCTCGGAATTGGAATCCTGCTTCAATCCGTTGCCGTTGTTCGCAAATACCACAAATCTTTTGGGTATTTTTGGGATTTGGGTTTTGAGGGGCGAATAAGAAGAGAAATTGAGATGGGTGCGTAGAGATGGAGATGGAGATGGAGATGGAGATGGAGATGGAATAGATGGAAGTGTTGCGATTGGTGGAGGAGCGAGAGCAGTGAGCCCTAACATGTTTTCCTGCACATCCAAATTTTCCAGGAAAATTGGGAAAGCGAGAAAGGATCCTTTACAATTTCTCCCAATTTTCAATTTTTGTGGGTTGGGTATTGGGTTGTGTATGTGAATTGGATTGAAGCCTTTGGACTACAAATTTTTGTGGGTTGGGTATTGGGTAATATGATAGGTACACTAAAATTTTTTTAATTAAATTTACAAATTAAATAACGATTATATGATTGAATTATTAATTAAGTATTGATTAACGTTCTTATTTCTTATTAGTGATAAGTCATTTGGTTTGCACATTTAATTTAAAATTTTGGTCTTCTTAATATTACTTTTATGTGAAATATAAAATTTTAAAGCGGATGTCCATGTGATTAACTATAATTGTATATTATTGGAGTTTTTTTTTTTTTTTTTTTTAACAATAACATATCCAATTTTGGATGAAATTTTAACATAAGGGGTTTTGTTGAGACAAATTGAAACACCAAGGGGTATTATTGTAAACTTAAAAGGGTTTTGCGTGAACACGAAAAACAGCAAGAGATGTTAGTGTAAATAACTTAAAATTATGAGGTATGGTTAGGATTAATATTGTTAAAAACTTAACACTTTAGGATATGGAGATTAGGCCCGATCCAAGCCAAGGGCGAGGAGAACAAAGGCCAAGGACCCCAAAATGTTGGGGCCAAAAAACATTATGATGCCTGTTAGATTACTTATAAACTGAAAAGAAAAAAAAATAAAGAGCATAACATGATTGTCGCCCAGCGTGTTGGTACGGTCCGGTTCACTCTCTCAAACTGGAACTGCATAAAATTATTGGTTCGATTTGTGTAAGACATATAAGAAATTGTATAGTTCGATTTATACCAGTTCGGGTTCCAAACCAACTTTTATATTCTTTTTTAAGGATCTTCTATTTCTACATCAAATTCTTATATCTTTCAACACAAATTCATCCAGATCAAGAAAATTTGCAAAAAGGAAACCAGAGAAAGTGAATGAGAGATGAAGAAGAAAACAACAGAAGGGATGTTTTCAAACTAATAATAATGTGTACGAACTTTTCACACTGGTTGTGTGTGGGCTTTTCTAGATCTGACTTCTTTTCTGTTATCAGCCCTAAGTGTGGTCAGGGTCGCCAATAACCCCAGGTCCGACTCCTTACAAATCCTCCAAAAAGTTTGCATTCGTTTTACCTTGCAGTCCTAAACTCTGATTTCCGCCTTGTTTCTACTCCGATCTTCAAATTACTTGTCCTCCTCCTCCCTTCTTCCATGTTTCAGACAATTGATTTCCTTCTACTATATATCCTAAAGACCACGCTTTGACGCGGATTTGTTGGAAGATGTGTAGAGCTCCAGCTCGAGTGTTTATGCCACCACTTTCTACTAGTGTGCCTTTATTGGCACGGATGCTTGTGGTTTTCCCATGGTTTCTTTCGTCTTGTGGTGACGGATCATATGGTGCTGTTTTCGAGGATGATGAAGCCTTGTGTTTTCTCCTTCCTGAGCCCTTGTTTGGTCGGACTTTAGGCTCCAGTGTGTTGGATGCGATCATACCAACTCACATGCACCGGATCCCATCAGAACTCCGAAGTTAAGTGAGTTTGGGCGAGAGTAGTACTAGGATGTGTGACCTCTTGGGAAGTCCTTGTGTTGCTGTCACGCCCTAAATTTATTTTTTTATTTTTTTTAGAGCATGAATTAAAAGGGTAACTTAAAGGTAATAACAGGCGACTGTGTTGAACTAAAACGTTTCATTAAAACAAAATAATTTACATAGTCATTACACATAAAAGAAACGACAACAACTCCTTAAAAAGCTTAAAACTATTTATAAGCATTCTCTTTCTTCCGAGTCAGCCACTAGATTCTTGTCTCATCTCCTGAAAACACAACTAATAAGGGGAGAGCTAAAAGCTCAGTAAGGGCCCAAAGTCTCAAGTGATTAGTGTTATTAATGTTATAAACGTTTTATGAGTAATGTAATGCACAAACAATACTTCTTTTCTACCTAACCCGTTAAACTATATATTAAAACAACCAGACCTGCATGTCCCATACCATGCATTTTACCATTGTGGTCCCGAATGCTTTAATACATAGCATAACCCCCATCATCTGACCCAAGTTCATAACCCCTTTTGCTAGTCATCTTGTCTGATTCATTGATCTCCAGCCCAAATCACCCACATCGACAATTCCCGTTGATATCCTAGTCTACTGTGCACATCGGGCTCGCCAGGAACTGGTTTCACAATGAATAGACTCAACTACACAAAAGCTAATTTCCACATTTTCCCACAACATAAGTAACTCCTTTACTCCGTTAACAACTGATAATGATCATGTCAGTAATAATATACCACATAATAAATCACATTTACGTCAATAGTTGAATATATCTCAAGTTCACATAACAATATTTCACGTAATACAAGTAACAAAAGTAATCAATTAATTCCCCAAGTTCCCCTACCTCGAATCCTCACTTCTTACTCCACGAGTACTCCTTTTGCTTATCTCTTTTAACACTCTCTTACACACTTTCTTTGTAAGGTACGTATTGCATGTTGCAAGAAGAAGAATTACAAATGGAGCATTGCTCCTATTTATACCATGAATCAAGCGGCTAGAATTTGTTCTCATTGGTTAAAGATTTCAACCTCAAATGCTACTCCAACAAGCCACGTTAGCTAATAGGCTTGATTAGTCACAACCTAGGCTTCAATAGTCACAAGATCTCAACCTCAAATGCTACTCCAACAAGCCAAGTTAGCTATAGGTTTGATTAGTCAACAACCTAGGCTTCAATATTCACAAGATCTCAACCTCAAATGCTAACACCTAAGCTATAACTTTTACCAAACAACTAAGGATTAGATTAGTGTCCTTAGGTTCTTTTGGTCAATAGCTACGTTAGTACTTTGTGCTTGTTGGATTTTACTAGGCTTGATAAGTAGATGTTAGTTTTGATTACCTTTATCCGTTGGTTAGTTGTCACTGTTTGATGGTAGTATTCCATGCAAACAGGAGGTGTCAAACCTACTGAGCAAAGGTGTCAATCCTAGTATTAGGAGGTGTCCTTGATTTAACATGTAGTCAACACGTGTTTGTGACTCGAAACCGAATCCGAGCATTCTGTTAGTCAGCATACATACACCACTCCAAGGAAAAACCTTTGTCAGCACTTTCCTATCCCAAATGAACTAATAAAATTTGTATAAGGTTCGTAGTCAAATAGTTTCAATCCAAACTTAGCTAACCTAAGCTAAATAAAAAATGTTCCCCAATTAAGCAAGACTAAATAAAAGAGAAGTCTAAAAGTTTAATCAATTGAGCACGTCAGAAAAATATATGAAATTCAGAAATTATGGGACTCCACAGTTGCATCCCCCGCCCTATTTTTGTTAGCGAAGGAAATGTGGAGTTAGCGAAGGAAGGGTGGATGGGGATCTGAAGCCCCGATGGAAGAAGCCCGGTTTCGGAGTGATAAAAATCAACACCGACGCGGCTTGGAGCAAAGGTAATCTACGCTCGGGGATTGGGTGGGTGGCCCGTGATTTCGCGGGGGTTCTTCAGGGTGCGGGTGGCCTCGACTCTATGATTTTCCTGTCTGCCGAAGCAGCGGAGGCTACTGCCATCAGGGAGGCTCTCGACTTTTGCATTTCTCAGAAGTTAGACAAAGTTATTATCGAATCCGATGCAAAACCCATTGTTCAAATGATTAGGAAGGAGATTGCTTTAGACTTTAGACTCGACTGCATTCTTGGTGATATTGAGGCCCTGGCACGTAAGATCTCGTCTGTGGTGTTTGTCTTTGTGCCTAGAGTATGCAACCTTGCTGCTCACTCGGTTGCCAAGTTTGTTTCTAAGTCTGGAAAAAACCATGTTTGGGACTGTATAGGGTCTGAATTTTTGTTTAATGTTCTGGCCCAAGACATTAATCTGTCTCTAAGAATCTAATATATTCTATCTTTGGCAAAAAAAAAAAAGGGTGTAAATTACTTAGGTTTTTTTGTTTGTTTGGTTTTTGTGCTGGGCCCTTTGCTGACTTTGGGCACTGTTTTTTTCACGTTTGAGGTCTTTCTTTACTTTGTGCTTAATTGTTGTACTTGGGTTTTTTGTATGTATGTTAGGGCTGGGCACGGGCCGGGCCGGGCCTGGCCCAATTTTGAAGGGACCGGACCGGACCCGGGTTTAAAAGAAACGGGCCGGGTAATGAAATTTCAAAATCTAGAACCGGACCTAACCCGACCCGTTTGAAAAGGGCCGGTTTGGGCCGGGTACACGGGTTCTCCTTTTTTTTTTTTTTTTTTTTTTGGGGACACAGATTGAACAACTTCCTCGCCGGTCCATCCCTTCCGACCTCCAGTATCTCGTTAACCTCGCCGTCCTCAACCTCTCCTTCAACCAATTACCCGGTCTCATTCCGCCGCAGCTCATCAACTTCTTCGAGCCTGAGTCGTGTGTCGCCAAATTTGCCGCGAGATCGAAATCTTCTGCGATGTCGATAACCCTAACGTCGTCAACTGCCACACAGTTGGGGATCTTGACCAGAATGTTACCAACTTGCAGTTGTACGATCTGTTCAACCAGGTCGGTCAGGTTGTGTCGGTGAGGGTCTGCAGGGACTTTAGCACTCGCCGATCTCTTGGCTATGGTTACGTCAACCATAGCGGTCCTCACGATGCTGCGAGGGCACTGGAAGTTCTGAACTTCACTCCAATGAATAACAAATCAATCAGGATTATGTATTCGCACCGGGACCCTAATATTATAAAGAGTGGAACCGGAAACATATTTATCAAGAATCTGGACAAGGTAATTGACCACAAAGCATTGCAGCTTTTTGGTTCTGGCAGGTTGCAGCGAAGAGAGAGAAACTGGTCTTAAAGCTGTTGACTATGGTCTTGAAGCTGTGGAAAACCCAGATGGGATTAAGAAGAAGAAGAAAAAGAATAAGGTTCGGGGAGAAAGAGGGAGAGAGACAGTGGGAGAGAGAGAGAGAGAGATGGAAGAGATTTAGAATCACAAATCCGAAAGGGAAGACTGAGGAGGAGATGAGAGTCTTCGAGAATGTGGCAGAAAATAGGAATGGCAAAATGTTACAAACGGTCCGGTCCGGGTACCCATTTTTCTACACTTATGGAACCGGCCCGAACCTAAAGTTTCAAAGACCCGCCCCGCCCCGCCCCGTTTCACTTTTTAAAAACTAGGAACCGGCCCGTACCCGGCCCGTACCCGCATTACCCGCCCCGACCCGCGGTTCCTGTACCCGTTTGCCCACCCCTAATGTATGTGCTGTCTGATGGTAATGAAATTTACCCGTTTTCCAAACAAAAAAAAAATGGTAATAAAATTTAAGGAAAACTAATGAAAAGTTCAAAAAAACTTCCCTTTTAATGAAAAGCATTTTTAAAAAGGTGTTGTGAATAGTGTCAGGTAACGGTAAAAATGTGATTTTTCTTTAAAAGTAAATAGTACCGGGAGTGTTTTGTTAAAACTCTCTAAAATTTACCCTTTGACCATAAGAAAAAAATATAAAATTAAGCAGCTTGAGCCGGTGCTAAAACAGGCAACATGAAGTTTTCAAAAAAAAAAAAAAAAAAAACAGGCAACATGAACATGCAAACAAACGGACGTGTGTCGGTCCCCGCGTCTTAGCGACGGCGGGCCCTGCCCAACTGCTTTTTTTTTTTTTTTTGTTTGGGAAACGGCCCCGCCCAACTGCTTTGACTGTTGACAAGTAAGCCAAAACTCCCCGCCCCCTTTGCAATTCGGGGGGAATGGAAGCCAGTGCCATTTAACGAAACAGAATAATAAGAGACAGCCTTCACAGCCAATCGTACAATCACAGATTCTCACTCGTACCACTTCACTCCCCCCTCTCTTTCTCTCTCTTGTTTCTCTCTCTACAGGCAAAAGCTGCGACTAGTCGGCCGGGGTCGGAGGCATGTCGAACTTCAACTCGCCGATCAGGCTGTCGTCGTCCGTCGTCAGACACCTCAAGAGGTACAGAGTGAGGGGAACGGGCGCCAATCCTCTGCTCCCGCACTCCAGATCATTCACTACAACCGAGGGCCACCGCCCGATCATCGTCCACAAGCGCAGCCTCGACATTCTTCACGATCCCTGGTTCAATAAAGTAACAACCAAATCTAATCCCTCGTTTTCTTTTGCTCAATTTGCTTTCTTTAATTGTATATATTTTTCATCATAATTCTAATTGATTGGTCGGGAGGATTTGATTGTGTGCGGCACATTTTGTAAATTGGATGGATTATTCTGTGTGATGGCTTCAGATGTAAGAGATTAGTTCTGTTAATTATTGTTGGTTAAGCAAACTATTGAGCTAAAATCATGTTATTTACTGAACAATCGAAATTAGATTATTGTTTAAGCAATGTGCCTAATTATTTCAACTTCTTAGAAATAACCTTTTATTTTATTTTTTTTTTTTTTTTGAGTTCTGGAAATAAACTTTTGATTTGATGGTACAGAGCAGAGCTCTTTCTGTGTAATCTAAATTCGAGATAAGAGTCGTTTTTTTTAATTTGAATGAGTGTTGATTATTGGTGCTTAAGCTAACCATGGCTTTGTGTGTTACTATATATTATTGCATATGAATAGTGATGGCGTTTATCGTCTTCGTGTGTTTTATGTTTGGTTAATTTGATTTTGAAGTTACAAAGAGTTGATTTTTTTTTTTTTTTGTTTTTTTGTTTTTTGTTTTTGTTTTTTTTGCCTTTAAATGATTGTCAAATTAGGGGACGTCATTTTCCTTTACAGAACGAGATCGTCTTGATCTTCGGGGACTTCTCCCTCCAAACGTTATGTCTACCGAGCATCAAATTGAACGCTTCAGTAAGTCTGTTCTTACTTCCTTTTTGGTTCTTTTTCCCTTTGTAGAGACAAGTTTATACTCTTTCCGTTTGAGGGTAAGAAACAGATATGAAAAGCCCATATATGTGATCTGATGGTTTAGAAATAAATCTTAAATGTAAAATAGTTATCTATGCACA
The DNA here is from genome assembly GCA_036320875.1 of Cotoneaster glaucophyllus. NCBI lineage: Eukaryota > Viridiplantae > Streptophyta > Magnoliopsida > Rosales > Rosaceae > Cotoneaster > Cotoneaster glaucophyllus. The sequence goes on from CM070070.1 coordinate 8,549,782, forward strand.
CATAGAACTTATGTTAAAATTGTTAATGGGGGCTTTCAGTTTCTTTGGACATATGACAAATTTAGTTTTTGGAAGATTGAGGATCTGCATATATAAACCTCAACGAATGTGGAAAATTACCGATACTAATAGAGTTGTAGTGTATAGTAAAAGAAGAAATGTGTAGCAAGCTTCCGCAAGCGTAACATTTTAGCTCTCTTTGGACTAGCTCTACTAATACGTGTTATTTTATAAATTCAGTTCTTAATTCAGTTGGTGCATAAACCTTGATATGTTAAAGTTCTAATTGTTTTTGTTGTTGTTTTTAAAGGGCCATTCTTGACTAACTGGTCTCTTAAATATGCTGGGAGCAGGATGGCCAACATATAAATAAATAAGGGGAATATGCTTAATATTATAACAATCTTTACATGTGATACAGACTGAACAGTTGTGTCTTCAGGCCTCTTTTTAGTGGCTTAGGTAGTTAGGAACTAAGGGGAAGATCGTATTAGTTTGTTGTGGTCTCTGAATCACTTCTCTTTCTCCTCCCCTTGCTTCTTCTACGTGTGTGTTTCAGAAGGTAGTCCCTAGTGTGTTAGATTTCTTAAGTTTACCAGAGCAGCAAGAATTTTGCATACTCTTGGATTTTTGTAGTGTTTAAGCATCGTAATAAAAAATTTCTTACATTGCTTTCCCTCTAGATGTTCAAACACATTTTATTTCCGGATAAACTAACTGAATGTTTTTAGTAAAACCTATTGGAATTTGTTAATTGACAGTGGTTGACCTGAAGAGACTTGAAGAGCAAGTAAGAGATGGACCATTTGATCCAAATGCTCTGGCCAAGTGGCGGATACTTAACCGGTTGCATGACAGAAATGAGACAATGTATTATAAAGTGAGTTGCAAACTTCAGCGTTCATCTACGTGTATAGTATTTTAAATTGATGTGTACCATGTATCTTCATTAGGTGATGGTTTAAAAAGAAAATGTTTCAAAATTTTAATGCGTAAGTTGAAATGTTACTTTTTTAATGGATCATGATTTATTTAAAATTGTAATGTCTGAACAGGTTTTGATTGCCAATATTGAGGAGTATGCACCTATAGTCTACACTCCTACTGTAGGTCTTGTTTGCCAGAACTACAGCGGTCTGTTTAGAAGGCCCAGGGGAATGTACTTCAGTGCGGAAGATCGTGGAGAAATGATGTCCATGGTTTATAATTGGCCGGCTGATCAGGTCTTTTATACTTATTAATGGTGCCCTCATGTGGGCCAGTTATCATCACTTTGTGGATTGGTTTTTGCTTTCTCAGGCTTTCTTAGGTTGTGTTTTTCAGTTAAGCAGACCACTAGTTCACTATGCTTGTGTTTACTCTTTTCTGTTAATATAATATTCTCTTTTTTCTCGTATAGGAAAAGTACATAAATAAATCTTGATTGCTAGTGAGTCGCTTAGAATCATTGTTAAAGAATTATTAAGACTTGAAAAATTTAGTCTTAGCTATCAGTATTTTTACTGAGTCTTTCTTATTTTATTTAGTTCCAAACTTCAATAGTCTTTGTTTTATATTGTCTGTCAATATGCTAGTTCTTGGTGCTTGATTTTCTATCGTCTGTGCATTTTACATGGCTATATGTTTGGAAGATTTTTTTTTTTTTTTTTTTTTTTTTTTTTTTAATTTTAAGTGAGTGATACAAACATTGACTACTTAATCGAAAAAAAGGTAGAAGTGTATATACGGGGCTTCGGAGTGAGAGATGTGGGTTCATAATTGACCGGTTTAACCAAATAGATTATACTTATTAAGGTTCAAATGTGTCTAAAACTAGGAGGAAAAAGGTTTTAAGTTGTATTACTAGAAGGTCAATTGTTGAAGATAGTAAAACAGAAAACAGAGGCTAAATTTATTTACCCTTCTCATTTTAACACTTTTGCTGATGTATGGGTTATTGAATGTGAAGATCAATTTTGGTATCATAGAAATAACGCAGCCTAATTCTTTTACCAAAACAAGAAATGTTGCAACATAATTCATGTAATTCATGTGATCACTCGTGGAAATCATGTGCAGGTTGATATGATTGTTGTTACTGATGGGAGCAGAATATTGGGTCTTGGAGACCTTGGAGTCCAGGGAATTGGAATTGCGATTGGGAAGCTAGATTTATATGTTGCTGCTGCTGGAATAAACCCTCAAAGAGTAATCTCTTGCTCTTTTTCCCCCCTTTTGACTATGCTTTATCACCTAATTAGATAACCCTGATGTGTTTGTTTCAACATATACATCCAAATATTGTTGCAAGTGATGATTGTCAAATTTGTATCAGTGACCCCTGTCTAAATAACGTTGATCCTTATATGTTAAATTCTTTTGACAAATCATATTTGAGTTTGCGTCATTCTTTTTCATGGTATCCCTCCTGGCTTAATGGGCTTTAAGACAACAATTTTTCCATCTGTTTCTGTTTCCTTTTAGCTGTAAAATTGTTTCTTGTATATATAAAATATATAGCAACTGCTAGAGTGTTCGTATTGTAATAGTAGGGAATTGGTGATACTTTCATCTTCCATGATTGTGAACCACTTATCTTGTTCGGTGTTTGCCATTGATGAGGTCATTTATCTTTTCTCTGTCACTTGACCTGGTGAACCTTCATCTTGATTTGTACTATGCGTCATTTCATACATACTCTCCTCATGGTCACATGTGGAGAGTTGTTTTGGACTTTCCTTCCTTTTGTTCTTCATCCCTTATCCTGCCTACTATAGGTACTTCCTGTGATGATTGATGTGGGAACTAACAATGAAAAGCTGCTCAAAGACCCGTTGTGTAAGTATTTCCTCATCCAATCTTGGTCAATCTATGGTATAAGAAGCCGCTGTTATGATGCTTTGCATTGTAAATATGATTCTGGTACAATATATTAAATATGCGAAGACAATGAATTGGCACTCTAAAGAATTTGGTGACAATCATTTCAGAAAACACCGTTATGTTATGATTCAATTCTCCTCTTTTATGTTTAGTTCTCACTTTTCAGATCATGAATATATTAGGGAGAATGACAAGTCATCCATTTCAGTTACTGTTAAATACTTTGTTAAAACTGAATGTAATTAGTTTTGTTAATTGTTGTGATTAGTTAGGGTAGTTATGAGATTAGCTAAGGCAGTTAAGGGTATCTATGTAAATAGCCAAAGGCTATATATATCTTCACAGTGTGTAATTAATCATTCAGTCAATACAATTGAAAACTTACTGAGGAAGTTGTCTGTTTCAATATAATATTCACTCTGGCATCAATAGCATTTATATTTCTTTCTGAATTCTTTCCTTATGTGCAAGTATTCTTCGACAGTTGATTTTATATCCATAGAAATCAACAACCATCCATTCTTTATTCTTAGATTTGGGATTGGATAGACATCGTCTTGATGGTGATGAATATGTTGCTGTTGTTGATGAATTTATGGAAGCTGTGTTTACTCGTTGGCCAAATGTGATTGTGCAGGTAATTTGAAGTGTCATTCGTGTTTACATAGTTACAAGAAGCTGGAATGCTAATATGCACCAGTTTTCTTTAAATAGATACTTACACAACTTTTCTGTGCAGTTTGAAGATTTCCAAAGCAAGTGGGCCTTTAAGTTGTTACAGCGTTACAGAAGTACCTATAGAATGTTTAATGATGATGTTCAGGTATTTGACTTCTTCATTTCATGAGATAGCATCTGTTCATCTTTATTTGACGGATGTGTCATCGTTTTATATCAATCAGGGTTCAAACTCCTTGCTCACTTTCTCAGTAAAGGCCTAAATTTTGCACTTTTCAAATTAAAGTATTGTTTGTAGGCCCAGTTCTACAGGCCTCTTTCTGTTTAAAATGTCCAATCCTTTTTTCTTTAGTCTGCAAAAGCAAATCTTTCCATAGAAAAAAAAGCTTTAGAAATCTACATTGAGACACACTTTACATCTTTACATTTTTCCCTTGCTCTGAGGTTGGGGTGAAAGTCAAAAGAATATTTTTACATTATACCCTTGGTTTCCAACAAAAATAATTCATCTTCACTGTACATCTTTATTCATATGCTTGGGTGATGCTGAACGTTTATTTGAGAAGTTCCTTTTAGTTACTTTCAGAATAGAAAGTTTTGGACCTTGTGAAAGAACCCAAGTTTTCCATTTGCATTGTATCACTAGTAATATATCAACATAGAACATACCCAGAAATTGATCATCTCTAGTTAGGCAAAAGTACAGTTTCGCATATACTTGTATACCAGGCTGTAAATTTCGTGTTTGTGTAATAAATAGGAAAATGAAAACATTGGTATTGCTCAATTTGACTATCGTCTATGTATGTTGTTTTATACACTCATTCAATATGATTTGTATATGGCTTATATATATGTAGACGCATAGAATCATAGATGTGTATGTGTAGGCCCATATGTGTGTGCATATATACTTTTTGTTCTTGTTACCGTTACTCCAACATCAATTGAGGGATCCCTCAAATAAGATTTTATGAATGCACCCTTGTAGGGTCCACTCCTCATTGTATATTTTTTTTTTTTTTTGAACAAACAATATTATCTAAACTAAAGGGGGGTGGGTTTAGCCTCACAATGGGCTAGCAATAATTTGGTTCAAATTCGCCTTTGGCGAGAATCGAACCTAAGATCTCTCACTTACAAGTGAAGAGGAATACCACTAGACCGTAGTACCAAGTGGCCACTCCTCATTGTATTTTAAAGATTAAAACCGTTTAGTATTCCCTCAAAGATCCTTGCAAAGAAAGCACATAAATCTAAAATCATTTAACCTATCAATTAAATGGTTGTTTCTGTAGTCTTTCTTGAAATACCGTGCTCGTCTATTTCTTCACTACAATTGGATGTGTTAATGGATACAGATATGCCTATTTTTTGCAAGGATGATCTTTGAACGACGAATTTAAAAATAGACGGTTTGTATGTTTGAAATGAAATCCGAAGCGGGCCCCAGAAGTTGTCCCTCAAATAAGGTTATTTGATCCCTCAATAAAAGGGGACTCATATTTACAATTGTTGCGATAATGATTGATGGTAAATTAACCGGACAGTAACAGGAACTTCAGTAACAATTCTTCAACCTTCCTGATTTTAAAACCTGAATCTAGGTATTTGCCTGCCTTTCCACGTGCAAAGCAAGGAAATGATGCATGTGAAGGAGGGTGTTGGTTTCATGTTCAATGTTGCACGATTTACTAATTGCTTAAGCTTTTGTAAGCAATTATATACACACACACACACACACACACACATGTACATATATATACCTGTTTTAAAATTGTCTTATTTCTTACATATGGACCAGGCTTTCAAACTGGGATATATGGAAATATAACTTACTTTCCATTCTGGTTTATTTCATCTAATTTCATGTCAATATTCTTACAGGGAACAGCAGGAGTTGCATTAGCTGGACTTTTAGGAGCTGTAAGGGCACAAGGAAGGTCAATGATTGACTTCCCTAAACAAAAAATTGTTGTTGCTGGTGCTGGAAGGTTAGTACTTAAAATACTCAATTCTTTATAGCATACACTTCTGAGAAATGAAAGACATGATAGAGCGTAATGAAAACCAGATAGAGCGTTACTTTATTTATTTACTTAATGGCTGATAAGATGTTAGTGGACCTTTGAATATGGTTGTGCCTCCAACAACTCTAAACATTATTGTTTGCCTGTCAGTTTATTATATTTGTATGTGGGACTTGGAGAGGGCCTATTTTCTTAGTGCTCTAGTTTCTGTATTTTAAATGGAGAGATATTCTATTGCGGAATGAAGTTCCTTGCAGTCTCTGATTTACATGTCAAACAGACATGCAACACTGCTAAACCATTTACTGCATCACGTTGATTTATCAAAGGCTGTTTTGCTTATTCTTTGCGTTTCTGCAGTGCAGGAATAGGGGTTCTTAATGCTGCACGGAAGACAATGGCAAGGATGCTAGGAAACAATGAAGATGCATTTCATAGTGCAGGCAGACAATTCTGGGTGGTTGATGCCAAGGTGAGCGAGCAGTCACACAATGGTTTTATAAAACTCCACTCAATAGTGCCCTGATTTTTCATTTCCATATTCTACCCCATCACGTCATTGAAGCAGTTTCTTCCCGTGAGCAGAACTGTTGAAGTATCTGCTGAGCAAACCAAATTGGCTATTTTATCTAGTTTCATTAGTATTAATATTTGATGCTGAAATGTAAGGTGTGAGGACTTCTGTTTGTAGCTTCTTTGTTTCATCAGATAACCTTATGGTGGCTATAGGGTTCTTCCCCATATGTGTGCTCTATATCCAGAATTCCAGATTGATGATTTAAAGTGGATGCATTTAAAATACTGTCTGTTCTAGTTGCTGCACCATTACCCAGACAAGATAATTAAGTTGAAAATAATGTTGGTTGTCATGTATGCAGGGTCTGATCACAGAGGAACGTGAAGATATTGATCCAGATGCCCGTCCATTTGCAAGGAAAGTCAAAGAAATTAATCGTCAAGGGTTAAGAGAAGGCGCAAGTCTTGTGGAAGTGGTTCGTATACTTTTCACACTTCAGACTTTATAAATTTGATTTTGGTTGAGATTTTTCCATGTTTAGAGAATTAAAATATAGTACAGGACTGATATGACCTATCTCTTTGAAAAAAGGATATTGTGTGCACATGTTGCAAGAATTGCATTAATGAATTTGTAATTCCTTTTACAATTAATTATACAACAATACTGGTTTATCTAAGAGTTATTTATGTTGTGTGTTAATGATTTGAGCTGAATCTGGTGATACTTAAAGAATAATTAGCATTTATCAACCCTCTAATAAATACGGTTTTATTGAACATTCTAAGTTCTATACTATATCCTTGATATGGGAAAGTAGTTATTTATTTGTTATATTGTCTAACTTAAATTGTAGCCACTGTCATTTTTTCACTACTCGTGACCACGTTTAGTAATCTTTGCTAATCAGGTCGATCAAGTCAAGCCTGATGTGCTGCTTGGACTTTCTGCAGTCGGGGGATTGTTCTCAAAAGAGGTAGTTGGAATGCATTTATGTACTTGAAATGTTTTTAGTTAAAAACTTGGAGTATAGCCCTTTTGTATATTGAATAATTGTTTTGCACGTGAAATGTTTTTCTAGTTAGAATGCATTTTGGATATTGATTAATTGTTTTGCACTTCAGAAATGATAATGGATAAAAATTTAGCTCATGGGTGTCCAGTAGCACTTCTGTCAAGAAAGAAATGCTTAATTTTTCTAAGTTAAGAAGGTTTAATATAGCATAATTTATTGGTATAACGCAGAAATGAAACTTTTGTTCAAGGGAATACTACGGATGTTGTTCTTGTCTCATGGTCATGTACAAATTTTGTTATTTCAACCTGTTCTGTAAGATATGAATGCAAAATTCGTAGGGGTGATCTGAATGTGAATTACAAAAGTATTTATGAACTGTCTCAGTTCTTTTGCTGCACCTTTATGGTCCAAGTTTGTACCATTTTTGTTAGCTTGTCTCTTATCCCTCTGTAGAATGTTTGGATTGTGCTACGCCTAGCAGTTTTGTTCTTTCAAAGTTGATGTCAAGCAGATGTAAATTTTAGGTATTAGAGGCCCTTAGAAGTTCAACATCAACTAGACCTGCCATCTTTGCAATGTCAAATCCAACAACAAATGGTATGCCTTTTTTTCCTTTTGGGTCTGGGATTGGGGGCAAAAAGGGTATGGAATCTAGCTTGGTTTGTAGTGTTGAGCTACATTGTTTTGTTTTGGAACAGCTGAGTGTACTCCCGAAGAAGCATTCTCTATTGTGGGTGACAATATTGTTTTTGCAAGTGGAAGTCCATTCAAAGATGTGAATCTTGGTATGTATCAAGAAACTTTTTTTTCCTCATACATGTTTTTTTCTTTATGAGTAAGCATAATGCTGAACTCGTTATCAAGTGTATCTGGCAACCGTGGAACTGATGAGTACTTCATCACTGATGTTTTCCTTTTAAAGAATTAGGGGCACGAATGGTTGTCATGAGGCATAATTATCCTTGTACCTCATTCTTTATTAGATCAAATATGGTGCCATTATGTTTTGCTCCCTTTCTTCTTGTTGTTTTAGCTCTTTATTTAAAGGGAACCTTCTTTCTTCTTTGTTTTCTTATGTACATTTTGAGATGATTACACTTGATAAAGTTGAGGATTAAAATACGTCTAAGGAAATGAAAACAGTATTTTACAAGCATGTATTGCGAGTTCGTGGGAAAAAAAGAACCTGGCATGAGGAAGAGTTATAGGTATTGGAAGGTTAAAGTCTTCAAGATATTGTGTGGCCAAGGACTGAGGCAGAGAGACAAGTTCATGACTGAACCAGTCTGAGAATGGAAAACTTTCCCTTGATGCTCATAATGAAAGATTGAATTCTTAAATAAACGTAGGAGCCCTATATAAGAATGTAACCCAGGCTAAACGTTGCAAAACTTGGACCAGAATGCGAGTAGACGATGCATCATCTTAGGTAGGTGACTGGTCAGAGAATTACCAAAGTAAATCAACATAACTCTGTTTTCATGCAACATACACACCCGAGGCAACAGTTGCTTGATTCTGATCCTGTTTGTGGCTCTCTTTCATGTAAAGGGAAAGGGAGTATTTGACTACCAAATGAGAATCAAAAGGACTTCTTTTCAGCCCTAGAAAAGATTCCTCAGCTTTGTTTACAATTTTATAACAGCTACTCTGCTAGTAATATTTCAGATTTATGAATCATTTCTCTGCTTCTTATTTTGGATAAAAAAAATGCACTTCCAGAAATCTTTGAATCATTTCTCTGCATTCTTTTTTTTTTTTTTTGATAAAATACACTACCGGAAGCTCTTACCTGAAGTTCTACATTTCATAGGAAATGGCAATATTGGGCACTGCAACCAGGGAAACAACATGTACCTTTTTCCGGGGTTAGTTGTCCACTTTCCCTTTTATACAGTCATCCGGATCCAACTTAAAATTTCAGTTTTGATGTTACACGATTATAAATTCTACTTTGTTCATGCAGTATTGGACTTGGTACTCTATTATCTGGCTCCAGAATCATCTCCGATGGCATGCTACAGGCCGCAGCCGAGTGGTATTTCTCATCTACTTTAAGAATTAACTTTTACTGGATGAACATTTCAACACTCTAGCTTGGTTTGAAAAGAACACAAGCTATGAGTTTCTAATATTTTCCTTGAATAATCAGTTTATAAATTATAATCTACAATATTCTTCTTGGCCCATAAGAAATTGCGGTAAACATTGTTGACTGATCAATTGAAGAGGGTCAGTTCCCTCTTCCCCCTGAAGTATAAACTCTCTCTTATATTTTCTTTTTCGAAAACTGTAATTTGACATGTGGGAGAGATTGTTAAAGGATAACTCTCTGAGAGAGCACATAATCAGAGCACATAATGCCAAGAATAACGTAGTAAATGTATGCAAGTGGAGAGATGTTGAGAAAATATTCCAGGGAAGAATTATTACTCTCATTTGTGATTGAGACTTATTATTTAGTCCATTGAGGATCATGTTTGAACCTTTAGTGTGGAAAACAAAGTGGAAAAATCTGCTTGTTTGTTGTAAACTTTGGTGATGGTACATATTTCTATTCCCGTTATATGATTATTCGCACTGATTTTTTCTTGAAGATATATATATGTATGTATGTATGTATATATATATGTATGTATGTATACATATGTATGTATGTATGTATGTATACATATTATGTATGTGTATAAAAAAAATTCAACTTTCTAGAATATTTTCCATATTATGCTTCTAACAGTTGAATGAAAACAACAGCCTAGCAGCATATATGTCAGATGAGGATGTTCTTAAAGGGATTATCTACCCTTCTATATCTAGGTATAGCATCAGTGACCTCGTTGCTTCTTTTTGTGTCATTTCCGCTGTTTTTATCTTTAATTCATGTTAAAGGATTTATACTAAAGGTCTTATGCATGTCCATACACTGGATTCATATTTGCAGCATACGAGATATCACAAAGGAGGTGGCTGCAGCTGTGATAAAGGAAGCCATAGAGGAGGATCTAGCCGAAGGGTACCGCGAAATGGATGCTCGAGAGCTGCGGAAACTTAGTCAGGTATACCTGCTTTACACTTCTTTTGCTATTTCCGATGACAAGATATTCGAGTATCTTATAAATCTCTTTGAACTACAAGCCATCTTTGCTGTTGAATCTAAATTTATGATATCATATGAATATTGACGAAGGCTGTCGTTTCATATCCATTCCGGGTTTAATCAGTAGCCTTCATCGACAATAGAGCATGAATTTCTTGACTCTCAAAACATTATCGATAGTGAAATTGTAGCGCTCATTGATATGGTTATGGATTGCAGGAAGAAATCAAAGAATATGTGCTGAACAACATGTGGAGTCCAGAATACCCGACACTAGTTTACACAAACGAATGATCATCACCCACAGACGAGGAATAACTGATACAGGAGGTGTATGTATCGATTCGTTTGGTCAAATAAAGTGAGATACATTAGAGTGTAGGGTTAATTGAGACTTGATGAAGCTTATAAGGGATACTGCTAAAAATAAGCCTTACCCCTGGTTCGAATCTCCCTCCGCATAAGCTAAAGGTATATTAAAGTAGAATATCGCTTATACAAAAGAACCCATTCGTGGGCCCGCAATTTTTTGTTTGAGTCAAATATGATATTTTAGAGGATGGGCTGAGGTGTTGAGTTTTGAGAGATGTAAAGTTATAAACCCTAAAAACAAAGTGTTGAGAATGATGATGCTTGTAGCACTAATATTGCAGCACTTCAATAGAGAATCCTTTTGCGTAATTCAATATTACTGGTCGCAAGCAAGGTTTAGGGACTAATATCTAACAATTTTGCTTTCTAACGCTTGAAAAGTTTGCTGATTCGAACGTCTGCAATGCGCCATCAGCCTTGGGGGCACTCTTACCTGCATTGGTGGTTTCAAACCTGTGATAGGTGCCATCATCTGGGAACGTTGTATCGATCTCTTGACGTTGTACAGCATACGCTCATCATCCGCAGCTCGGAGACAAACAACGTTTGATATCCAGTTATACACAATTAGATACCAATTCTAGAAAGTTGGGGCCCCACCACACGCCCCCTCACGTGTTTGGCAATGTGGACAACACCAATTGGATGCTGTGAAGTACTTGTGGCCATTGAGCTTCACACGTGAGTCAACCTGCTCTGATATCATGGACGAAGTTAAAGTTTCACCATAAAACAATTGGCAATATGGGAAGTAACCTAACTTCTTATAAGCCAATAGTGCAAGGTTTCTCTTTTTACCAATGTAAGACTCGTTTACCTGCACATTCTCACGCCAATGTTCATGTTTCCACAAAAAATAAGTCTCTCAATGTTCTTGTACTCTATTCCTAACATACCAAAATGGCAATTGGTAAGGTATACAATTAGCTAGAGCAGATGCTTTCGCCTCCAACCACTCTAGCTCTAAGTTTTCGTTCCTTTTTTCTTTTTCTTTTTTTTTTTAACAAACAAATTATCTACACTAAGGGGTGGGAACTGGGCTAAGTCACACAACGGTCTAGTAATAATGTGGTTCAAATACGTCTTTGGCGAAAATCGAACATAAAACCTCTCACTTTCAAGTGAAGAGGAATACCTACTAGACCGTAGTACTAAATAGCATCTAGTTCAAAGTTTTGGGTCCTCATTCTGTAGTCTGGATTAGATTAGACCAAAATCAAAATAGAATATTGCTTTTGGTAACAGAGAGAGAGAACCTGAGCAAGGATTATGTTTGTGCTACAGGATTAGGGTTTGCTATTTAATTTATGGAGTCATTCCTCCTTCAATAGCAATGGGGCATCAGTTTATCATAAGAGTCAACCGTTGAGTTGTTCAACGCATATGGCCTTTAAATGATGATGATAAGAGAATAAATGGTTCTAATTACTCCGTAATATCAGAACAGAAAATTGCCAGTCTAATTTGATGCATTGACGCTGGAAGGAAACATAAAAATAAATTGGAATTGAAAAATATATAGAACTTTAACATAGAGGCACACACTTGATAGTTTGCAAGTAAAAACAACATGGTTTAAACCCTCCACCCGGTAAGTAAAATGCAAGCAAGCAGAAGCCAGGCAAGATGCCCATGCCTGCAAATATCCTCATAGACATCGTCTTTCGTGCCTACATTGCTCAAAGAACACCATGATAACGTAATTTACTTCCACAACTTGCGCAACGACATGTTCTTCTCGTTCTCCTTCTTCATTACCTTGGCCACTGCCATCTCAAAATCTTCTTGCGTTACATGAACCCTTCTCTCTCTCAAAGCAAACATGCCAGCTTCTGTGCAAACGGCCTGCAAGATGGAAAAATAAAACGACAATAAATATTTGTTACAGCACACAAAACCTCACTTACCGATAAATCCCGAGGAAAACAAACAAGGGTACCTTCAGTTCTGCACCAGATGCACCATTCATCTTCTCTGCAATCTTCTTCAGGTCAATTCCACGCATCAAATTCATTCTTCTTGAATGAATTTTCAAGATATCCCAACGAGACTGCGATTTGTAAATGCATTAGTAAGTATTGTATTCAAGTGATGTTTGATAAACTAGGCAATGACAACCATCAAAAGTACAATAAGACTAGAAGGTTCGAACATGCGAATATTGGAAAAATTTACGCCGACTTTTGTGGCATTTTCTTTTATTATCCTACTTATTCATATCTATTCTGATTGGATAGCAAGTGCACTCTACTGTGCACTTACTGCTGATCAACCTCCATTATACAGACAATCAATACAATAAATGTTGACCCATGACAAAGTAAAGCAACCTACTGCAAGGGGTCAATTCTATTATAGTGACAAGCATGTACCTCTTCACTAGGATTTGGAAACTCAATTTTCCTGTCAATTCGTCCTGGCCTAAGTAGAGCTTGATCCAGAATATCAATACGATTTGTGGCCATTAAAACCTGTCAAAAATGTAATTGAAAGACAGGTGGTCAGATGAAAATGTTCAGAAACATTATACTGCATTTCTAACCAGTGAGTCCACATTTGGTTCAGTACCTTGATCTTGTTTGATGCTTCAAATCCATCAAGCTGGTTGAGAAGCTCAAGCATAGTCCGCTGCACCTCACTATCACCATTGCCACTACCAGATTCCATACGAGCAGATCCGATACTGTCAATTTCATCCATAAAAATGATAGATGGTGCATGTTCCCTGAGATAAAAAACCAAATTGAAATAAAGTAAGCAAACAAATGAGAGCAAATCAGGTCAACAACAGTAAGTGAGTGCATCCCATAATCATTTTTCAATTAATTCTGACTGGCAGGCTTGACAAGATCATTGAATGATTACAGATTCCTCCACAACCTAGATCTTGCAGCAAATAATGTCAAACATATACTTGAAAGTTCAGGGACACCCCTAGACCGGAGGAACATGTACACCCCAGATGATCCCATGATACTAACACCGAATCCCAACGTTAAGGTTATGAATAAATAGCTCATGCCAGCTTAGGATTTCCCTCCACGTCATAGAGCAACAAAATCTTAAATCAAGGCAACAAAAGTAATAGAAATCTATAACAAATCTTGATGAGAAAGATCAAAACCAACCTGGCCATGACAAAAAGTTCTCTGACCATTCTAGATCCTTCCCCAATGTATTTCTGGACCAACTCCGAACCAGAAACCCTGATGAATGTACAGTCAGTATGATGGGCCACAGCCCTAGCCAAAAGTGTTTTCCCAGTGCCAGGTGGTCCATAAAGCAGCACACCCTGTTATATAGAAGCGTTAGTTTCAGGGCATATATGTAAGTTGTAAAAGTTAGCGCCTATCTAGTAAGCAAATAATGGAACGTAATAGCTTGGCAACAAAGTATTACCTTTGGCTGAGCTATACCAAGACTCTCGAACAGTTCAGGATGCTTAATTGGAAGTTCAATGACCTGGAAATGGAAGATGTTTAAACATCATTTACAACACATGTAGAAGAAAGTGGAGATGTATTATCAAAGAAACCACACCAAAACACATAAATTCAGATGAAAAAGAAGTAGGAGTGTGCAATAGCAAACCTCCTTTATTTCCTTGATTTGCTGATCCAGGCCACCAATCATATCATAAGTAGAATCGGGAACTTTTTCAACTTTCATAAGGTTGACCAAAGGATCAACTTTGCTTGGCAAGACCAAGTGTAGCACGTAGCTGTCATTGCGGAGAGCAACTCTTGTTGATGGCGTGATCTTTGTGATATCAATGTTTTTATCAATATCAACGACATATTTCCCTTCTGGATGAACCTAAAAGAAACAAAGTATGTAAAAGAGATATCAAACAATTTGGTTAGCATAACTAAAGAATAGTCTTGTAATTAAGTCAAGTTGCATAATTGTCAACTTGATCTTAAAGAATTTCCTACTTACCTTAACCAAAACCTTGTTCTTTCCCATTACTTTGACAACTTCACCAACATATGATCCGGGCTCCTGAAGCAGCTGTAGTTCTTCCCTCAGCATTCTCACTGTTCAAGTTGCAATTTTGAATAAGTTTAATTTATCATTTGAAAAACTCCAATTGACATGCTAGTTGCTACCATATGTTTAAAGGATGAAAGAAATCCAGCAGAAGAAGAAAAGGTAACAAGAACTCCAAAGTAAGCAAAAACACCAATTCACAGGCATCGTGTTTACTTGCTCAAGTACATCAAATAGACACCTTTTTTAGAAAAATACGAAAGCCTCTGAATAATACTTTGACTACAACCTGATTTCATCGCCGAAATCACTTACTTTCATCTTATCCCCTCTGTTATTAAAGTAAATTATCTTTCTACTCTAGTTAACTGGTTTATATCTTGGTTATAACTTATAATTACACTAAGACAACAAACAAGAATACAACTCGGTAAATATAATCCGAGTAAACGTGTCTTCACCCCTCAACGAAACACCCAGAGAGTGAGCAAGCACACTTCCTATACCAACGAAAGCTAGTACCAAGTTCCAGTTTTCAATCTATGGTATTTCCAGACAAAGAATCCAACAACCTAGATTAGAAAAGAACAAAACTTTCCCAGTATTATCTCGAATTTCCTACCGGATTCATCAAATCCTCGTCCTCCTCAACATTTAAATTCCTAGATATAAGTAAACCAAACGAAAAAAATAAAATCTTGACCTTATTTCCCCAAACACAAACCGGAAGGCACGACCTAAAATCCACGACAGACTAAACAAACTGAAAATTTGAAGAATCAGAAATTAGGGTTTTGAATTAGGGGAAAATCGAACCTCGGGAATTGAGCTCGTTGCGCTGAGCTTCGAGACGATTGAGGTTGTGGGTCTTCTGGCGGACCAGAAGCTGAAGCTCGTGGATGTGCTGGAGGTAGTATTGCCGCAGTCCCTCGCCTTGCTTGGAGGCCTTGGCGGAGCACGTCTCCTCCGGCGCGGCGTCCGGGTGCTTGATCTCTACTCCGGCGGCGGCCATTGCGATTGTTCGTGTGCGATTGGTGCAGTGGTTGGGTGGTGGTGTCGCGGACTGAATCTGAGAAGTCGGGAGAAGCCTATATAAAAGGCTGTCTTCGTGTTGTACAAGAATTCTGAATTCCTTTGTATTTTGGTTTTCTGTTTTTCTTTCTCTGTTCTTGATGTGATGCCGGTTGTTTTATTGGGCTTGAATTTGTTAGGCTTTCAGTTGGGTTAAGAGGTGCAAATTATTTGGGGGCCCATTCCATTAATTTGAGATTTTACTTTGACATTTAGGTAAAATGGGCTAGGGTTTACCGGTTTAGGGTTTGACTTAGGCCCTGTTTGGCATACCGTATAAGGCACCGGATAGTACTAATAATACGAAGTACGGTGTTTGGTGCCCGTTTGGATTAAATAGGCACCGTATTATATAATCCGGCACAACCTAATTAGTACTGATGATACCCGCTTAGTTATACTTTCCAAAAGGACGGTATTATTTAGTCGGATAGAAGACATAGCCTCTCTCGCTCTCTCCGCCTCTCTTGCATTGCTTGCTCTCTCATCTGAACCCAGGTTCTCATCCTCCTTTTCGTTCCTCCCTCTTCCTTCTATTTTTCTTATTCTTCTCTCTCTGTTCTGCCCTCCTCCTATTTTTGAGCAATTTTCAGATCTCAAAAAAAAAATTTGATCTGTATATATATTTTTTTTTTGCTTGTGCGCCCATCTCCCCTGCCAGAAGAACACTACCCACCTGGTTTGTTTGCCTGGTATGGGTCGAATCATTTGAAAATAAATCAATTTGGTTGGGTTTTTGCAAGAATTGCAAAGATCTTGAGTTGGGTATGTTGAAAATTTGAACCCAATTGAACAAATTAGTTGGGGCGATTTTTCCCAACTTCTTGAACTTTTTGATGAATTGGGTTATTATCTGTGTTAATCTGCTAAATTGGTTTACTTTTTTGGTTGGCGTGGGTTATTACCTCATGAATTTCTCTACTGTTTTTTTTTTTTTTTATCCTTGAGCATTTTGGTGAATTGGGTTATTATCTCGGTTGAATCTCTTGAGTATGAGTACGGGAAACAAGTTCACGCTTAAGTCTGGAAGGCGTTGAATATTGTCCACTCTTCTTTGCGTTTATCCGATTATGGCTTGAGATGCTGCACTTTAACTCCTAGGCTGGATACTGTCTCATGGACATCTATGGTTGCAGATTGTATTCAAGATCTGGATATGCTACAATTGGGAAAATTCACCAAAATTCATCAATCATCAATTTTTCTCGTAAAATAATAATATTTTTGTGTTTCTTATCCAATAGAGGACCAAACCAAACACAGTATAAATAATACGGTTATTAGTCTGATACTGCACCAAACGTCCGACTAATTTAGTCAATACTATACGATGGCTATTTATCCTATCCGACTGAAATAGTCAGTACAGTCTGAGCTGCCAAACGAGGCCTTAGTGGATTAAGTCTCACAACGGACTGGCAATATGTGGTTCAAATTTGCGTTTAGCGAGAATCGAACTTACCTCTCACTTATAAATGAAGAGGAATACCATTAGACACATCAATGTGTTTTGGTATCAATATTTTCTTAATCATGTGTCAATTTAAATAGATTTATGATGTTATTAGTGGAATCTGGTTTTGGGGGTGCGGGGGTTTTGAATTGCAAATGATAACTATGTTTGGATGAGAGAAATAAACTTGGAATTTAGGTAAAAATCAGAATTTATAAATTGATATGCACCAATTCCCTTGTTTGGATTCATAAACATAGAAATTTAGAATTTCCACGTGGAAAAAAACTTGGAATTTGGGACTTCTAATTCTCAAGTTTAAATTCCATCTAAATATGTGTCATTTCTTAATTTCTATGATTGAGAGTTTAAAAATAACAAATTCCTTATTCAATTCCATTGTTCTTTTAGGCTTACCAAACAAGAAAATTTACAAATTCTAGAAAATAAAATCTCGTCATTTCAATTTTCGTCATTTTAAAATTCCTTAGTTATCTTAAATTTCTTCATCCAAACATTGTGTAAAAGTTTAGGGGGATCTAATAGTCTCGTGGGCCTTTTGTAAAACCCCATTGCCATTGGGCAAGCATTCTATCTCCTTAGGGTTTGTCTGAGAATGTTTGTGTTCTATCTACTTTGGTTTCTTTGTTCTATCTCCTTGGGGTTTCTCTAAGAATGTTTGTGTTCTATCTAATAGTGTCGGGGCCGTTTGTTTGACATCATTAAGTTTTATTGGACTGAACTGACTTACGTAGGGATTATTATGCCGTATTTGGTGCAAGCAAGGATTGCTATTAATGAGACTAAGTTGAACTCGTCCCGACTCAATGCCTTGCTAAATGTCAATATCTAATCCGAAGCTACAGCATTAGATAGGATTACCATCCTTCTTCCCTTTGCCATTCTTTAGGTAAACTTTTCCTCCCAAAACAACGTCCTGTCTCTCATTCTCGCTTTTGTCCTTCTTGTAGGTTTGGTTTTATTTTTTAAGTTGTCAATTGATTTCTAGGTTGGGTTTTATCGTCCTTCAAAGAAGGGAAGGGCATGAATGTTCATACAAATTGAAGAAATTGAATTTGCAGTAATGAAAGAAAAAAGAAACTTTAGAAGAAAGTTCAACTTAATTAAGAGCAATCTGGGGGAAGAGAGATGAACTTTATAGGTTGGGTTTGTGTTGTTAGATTGGCGGTGAGGAAAGTAGCCGTGATGAGGGTGGTTTGTCGAGGTTCTACAAACATCAATATCGTTTTTTTTTCAATTTTTTTGTTTTTGTTTTTTCGTACTTATAAATTCTGAAAAAGATAGGATTTCTCATTAGAATTTTTATTGATAAAGTGCATTTTAGTTTTTAAGCCCTAGCCAGTCTGACACTGTACCAAATGTTTCACAATTGTAGTACTATTTAGTCTATGCCAAGCCAATCGAACTTAATCCTTGAAACTAGTTTATGCTAAGATAGTTCGATGCACAAACAAATCCTTAGGGTTTCTCTAATAACGCCAAAACATGGGTTGGCACACCACTGCATTTGCATAGAGCCGCCGAGCTCGTGCTCAAGTACAACCATGCGTTCACAAAGCTACCCGAAACAAAGATTTTCAAGATGCAGTTGTGGACATGAAGAAGTGCTCAAAAAAGCTTTTCCTTCATAATAAAGCCTACGGACGAAATCACGTACTGCCTCAAAGTCTGCCAAAAGTTTGGGCCCAAGATTTTTGCAGCAAATGCACGCATGGATCGCCAGTGGTGAATATTTAAATTTTCAAATACTGAACTTGAAGACTTGTTTTCCATAACTTCCAGAGATTTGTTTTCAATCCAAGTTTTGAAAAACAAAACTTGATACTAAAAACCCATAGATTTGTCAAAACTGACTCTTCTTTGTTTTTGGCTTGTCTAGCTACTCACAAAGTCTAAACAGTAACTCTAGAGATATGGCATCATCAAATAATCTTCTTACCCTAGAATTGCCAATTCTTCAGTTACTTTTCTTTCATTGAACGTTGTTTCCTCCTTTAATTTTAAGAAAAACTAATGAAAAGGACTTGAAAACTTTGACTTTTAACGAAAATGACAAAATAAAGGGTAAAGTGAATAGTACCATGATTGACTTTTTAGTGTAAAAATGTGGTTTTTCGTTAAAATTCCCTTAATTTTGACTAGGGGTGGATTTTTTTGCCAAATTGCCAACCGTGCCATACCGATTTTGTGCCAAATTTTTTGCGCCAATCGGTAATGTACCGTACCGAAATTTCATGGTACGGTATTGGTAATGGATACCATTACCACGGTATTACCGTACCGTACCGAAAATAAAATAAAATATATAAATTATAAATTATATATTAGATAATTATATCACACATATTTATAATATTCCAATAATTTGAAAATAAAACCCTACTTATATTAGCATTGTTGTTGGTGACTTTGATATCTTGAAATGGTGGAAATCAAATACAAAAGAGTTCCTAATTCTTTCACAAATGGCCAAGATATCTTTGTAACCCCCACTTCTATCGTTGCTAGAAAAAATGCATTCAGTCTAGGAAGGAGGGTTGTTGACCTTTTCAGGGCATCCTTGATTTCTAAAATAGTAGAGGCATCCTTGGTACAGGTAATGGTAATAGATTTTATCAAACTGAAAGTTTGGTACGGTAATTGGTACGAGGGTTTTGGTACGGTAACCGTACCGAACCCACCCCTAATTTTGACTACACCATTAGTCAAAATTTGAAGAGTTGAAGAATGATGTTATAAAAGGTGTTTTGGTAGATTTTTTTGCATATGTATATGTCATTCAGTTTTAAAAGCGTGGTCACCTTCAAGTTCATATGCTTCTCAACTCCCCCTCCCTAAAGTATTGTAATAATTTCGAATCCTCTCCCTTTTCTTAATAATAAATTTAAAAAAAAATGTTAGGGTCGAAATATAACACGGAGTTATGGTACAAATCCATGTGGAATACGCAATTCACGGCCACCTTTTATAGAATGTGAGACTTGTAAATGAAATTATCTCGAGCCATTTGCACTAACTACAATTTAAATGATGACTCTCATCCTATAGGCAAGACAATTATGATCCGGTCCTATTAGATCAAAATGCATGCGTTATTGTGAATGATCGTTGGAAATTTTGTATAACCCATGAAGCAAAATACCACTAAGCTGTAGTAGTCATGGATTAAAAAGTTAGGCCACAGACAATGAAAACGGATATATTTATACCGTGTATCCACGAAAGTTTGGCGAAGAATTAGCAATACCCGTGTTGTTGGTTTAATATCCCCAAAATTCTGGAAATATTAATGGAATCTCAGTTTAATATATCGGCGGAATTTCAAATTATTTCGATGGATTTCGGAGAATATTGCAGAATACATTGGAGAAGAGTGGTGATTTTACTGTAAAACATAGGCTGTACATGGGATTTTATTAGGATAATCCTTTCTGGCTTCTTGGCTGGAGTTTTTTATTTCCTACTCGCTGTTTATTTCGTCTTTCTTGTTGTAGCTGTTTGGTTTTTCCTTTTTGTATGGAATCATTCAGCCGGTTCAAATTCGTACCAACAACTCTACGATCGATGCTTCAAATTGTACGTCTATCTTCTTACTGCAAACAATATTCACTCAAGTCTCCAGCCCCTATCAGCCAACACCAATCGCATAATTGTATGCCTCTTCCTTTCTTTACGTGAGATGCATGCATGCAAACATATATACATGGATAAGTGTCGAGAAAAACAATTACAAACGCAAAAGGTAGTCTAAATATTATAGACTCATGCATTTTGTTAGGAATTGTTAATTTGGCAGTGCAATACGTAAATTGGCAATATGAATTCTAACGCAAACAACATCTTCCTCGGCATGCGAGACTGGAGCACTTTTAGCTTGATCCATATTAAAGACTCGAAACCGTCTTGCATATGAAAAGCTTGAAGACATAGTTTATTGCTACTATAATACTACAACAACAAAGCTTTATTTCACTAAGTGGGGTCGGTTGTTCATTGTTGTAGGGATTCAACGTAAGAACGAAGTGCCGACTGTCGATTACATGACGTCCTTAAAATGCATGAGTCTATAATATTTAAACTACATGACGCTCTTCTCCTCTTCCTTTGTTGCTACCATAATATGAGGCTAAAATTACGGACGAGACATGGAGGCCGAACAAGATAAGGTTGCAGATAGGAATTATTTAGACCTCCTTGATGTTGGAGATCAAGCCGATCGAGTGGTCCACTTTACTTGACCAATGGATTCGATCAATACAGTTAGATACTGAAAGCTCATGCTTGTCCCTTTGGGATTGATGTGGAAGAAGTGATATCTATCTTGCGATGTAGGAGTTACCAGTCCAGTACTCAAAGTGAAGATTCATACGAAAGGGCAATGGCAATGGAAGATGTGATATCTATTAGTTTGTTTTAAAGTTTGTAGAGATTCACATGGCTGTATTATGTTGTGAAATTGAGGATACATGTGCAGCGGAATATAAAGTAAATATGACATAGTATTTATGAGGTTCTGCAAATGTGTCTACGTCTAATGGGCAGTAGTTGTTGTTTTTCTCACTATCTGAAATAATAGGAGTACAAAATAACTCTCATTATTTTTCTCTCTCTTTAGCCTTAACATAACTAACTTACATGAATTTTTCTATTTTGTGTTGTGTTCTTCAATGATATGAATACCTCTTTATACATAGGTTTTGATCCGACACCTCTTTTAATGTATGAAGAAAACATTACATATATACCAAAATAGTAGAAACCAAACTTATACTATGCCGACAATCCTAGCCTTGAATCTTGACTTCCATTATTCCATCTTTAGTTACATTGTTTTATAGGTATAATAACAATTTTTTTCATTATTCTTTTTACCGATATTTCCACCGATATTGATATGTCTCTCCACTCCAGGGTACCTATACATCTACCAAAATCAAATTCCATGGTAGTAGCAGTGGGAGAACATGGTTCCAAAATGAAGATGAATTCAAATTTTGAAAATTTGGAACGGTTGCTTTTGATTGAAGACTCTAGTCATCAGTGGGTCCCGCCATTTTCCGCAACGGCGCCCATCCGGTTCGACCCCATAACATATCATTCATTAGTTAAAAGTAGAAAGAAGGGATAAAAAGTCCTGATATGTTTTGACCGTTCGAATGTTGAGAGAGAGAGAGGAACAGAGCGTCTTTCCAAATTCCCAAGTCAAGTTCTGCTGCTTTACTGATTTTTCGATTTCTCAAGGAGGAAGCGGAATTAGGGTTTCGAATCGAATCGAAGACAGAGAGAGCTGCGATGACGACTATGGAGAGCTTGATAGGGCTGGTGAATCGCATACAGAGGGCGTGTACTGTGCTCGGTGACTACGGAGGCAACGATAGTCTTTTTTCCTTGTGGGAAGCTCTGCCCTCTGTCGCCGTCGTCGGCGGCCAGGTCTGCCTCTCTCTCTCTCTCTCTCTCTCTCTCTCTCCCAACCACCTTCAACTGATTACGTCTCGTTTTATTGCTTGAATTTACTGTTTAACGAGGTTTTTAACGAGAAATTTTGAGAAAGTATGGAACTTTTTTGGTAGAGATTGGTTGAATATTGCTTTTAGTGAGACTAAATAGCTATTTGTTTGTTAAGAAGCAAAAGTAGAGCTGATTTTTTAATTGGGTTTTTCTTTTGGATCATTCGGGTATTTTTCTGATTTTTGTTTCCCCTTTTGTTTTTTGAACATTTGGGTATTTGTGAGAGCAGAGTTCCGGGAAGTCTTCGGTTTTGGAGAGCATTGTTGGACGTGACTTTCTTCCCAGAGGATCTGGTTGGTTCACAACTTTGAGTGTTATTGAAATTGTTTAATTTTATCTTACTTGACGTTCGATTATCATGACGGTGTTGTTTTGGTATGATTTCAGGGATTGTGACGAGGCGGCCTTTGGTGTTGCAGCTACACAAGACAGATGAAGGAACCCAGGAGTACGCTGAGTTCCTTCACCTTTCCAAGAGGAGATTCACTGATTTTGGTATGCGAATTATCTCTCGTTTGTGTTTCCTTCAAATTTGTTTAGATTTGAAGGTAGATAGGTGTAGTAGATATTCACATGTTTAACAATGAAAAGTCGATTACTTTTAGCGGGTAAACAATAGATTGTGTATAACTGCTTAGTTCTCCAGTTGATCACCTTACTTGTAGAGAGCTGGAAATTTGACGTCAAGTCAGTGAGTATACTGTTTGGATTTGGCCCACCTTTCTTGAGCACCTCTAGTGATACATTTATTTTGAGTTTAGGTAGAAGCAACTTGGCAATGTGATTGCCATGGAAGAAAAATGATTTACATTACAGATAGATTTTGAAATTAAAATTTGAATTTATATTTAAGTTGGTTTTCTAATGAACTTGTTTTCCAATTTTTCTTTGTTTTTAGGATTAAATATTAACATGTGCACGTGCTCTTGACATGGCACCTTAGATCTTGACTTGACAGTTGCTACATTTACTTGGGAGATGTTAGATTTTCCTTATGAAATTGTCTATTATTTGTTGAAAGGAACTGACAACCAAACTTTTATGTTGTCGTCTCTCTGCAGGCATGGTTCGAAAGGAAATTCAGGAAGAAACTGATAGAATAACAGGAAAGTCAAAACAGATATCTCCTGTTCCTATCCATCTCAGCATCTACTCCCCTAATGGTATGCTTTCAAATACCGATCTTTTGGTTGTTTATTTATTATCTAAAGTTTAGATACTCATTGGGAACTTGTTGTCCAAGTAACGAGCCATAAACTTTTAAAACTTGCAGAATTTGATATTACTCTTTTGTGTGGGTGCCTTTTGTTGATTAAATTTGCTACAATTTATCATCTTCGTGCTTCTGCTTAGTTGTATTTATAATTGTAATTTGATTGGATGTTTATTTCACATGTCCACCGCTAAAGAGAAATTTGTTACAATTTGTAATCTTTCTGCTTCTGCTATCGTGATTCTTAAGGCCACATTTATTTGACTCTACATGGGAAAGGAATTGTATTTCTTTTCCATTCCATCTCTTAAAGGAATGGAATTGGTATTTCCAATTCAAGTGTTTGAAACAGTTTTTAGAATCAAAGGCTAGGAATGAAATAAGATTGAACACATTTCCCAGAATGCCCTTTTCCTTCAAAGCATTGAAAAGGTCATACGAACACAGTTTTTTCTCCCGCTGTTCACGAAAAGATATAAACAAAAAAAAAGTAATATCTAAAAGAATCATTGATAAACATTGATAAAAGGGGAAAAATTCATTGATAAACAGATGAGAGAGAGAGAGTTACTTTCTCATCACAAGATAATGTTGGTAAACTGACCTAAAAATAAATAAAATACTAGTAGAATATAAAGCTAGCTCCAGAATGAGCCAGAGCGAATAATAATCGGGAGGAAGGATGGACAGGGAAGAGATATTATAGTGAAAGCAAAGGAGAAGCAAAGTTTTGCGAAATCAAGCAAAATCTCTTGATTTGGAGATGAGATTGGGTCAAATTTACTAGTGGGTTGATGAAGTTAAATGAGGATTTAACTGATGAAGTACCAACATATGCAGCTTTTGATTATGCACTGGAGAGAGAAAGCTGTAGGGAGGGATAGGAGAAGCACCAGCAAGCTTTTGTTCCATATTTCTTTGAATATTATTTTCATTTTAATCAGTGCACGTGAAGGACCAAGTGCATACGAAGTAATTTTTCATTACATAAGTGAACAGAATAGAAATATGGGCGTCCTTGTCAGTATTGCAATTCAGGTTGCGGGGCGGAATTGCAGTCAATTCCGTGGACCTCATTCCTTTCTGAAATATTAAAATGTAGCAAAAAAAAAAAAAAAAAAAAATTTGGGTGGAAGGGAAACCAATCCACTTTCCGCTCAAGTATTCCTGCATAACAAACGTGGCCTAAGAGAAATATGTTTCATGTCGGAGGAAAATATATTTGTAAGTTCACTTGATATTTGCAAATTAAGCGATAAGAGTTTTGGGGCACCGTTGATAACTTTTAGGTATTATTGCTCTTAAATCTACTTTTCCTTCTCTCACTTTTTTATTTGTCTTTTCCTGAGAGGAATATTGGAGTTTTATTTTCCATTATCAATTTTTGTGTTCGTTTCCATAAACTAATTCTTGATCTCCTGGCAGTTGTCAACTTAACCCTAATTGACTTACCCGGTCTGACGAAAGTTGCTGTTGGTATGTTTTATTTCCAATGCTGATTGAGTATTGAATTGCATGATGCAAATTTATTTATCAGTCATCAACAAAGACTGTTGTTGTTTTCAGAGGGCCAGCCTGAAAGTATTGTTGAAGATATTGAAAACATGGTTCGATCTTATGTTGAGAAGGTAAAGAATCATTATGAAGTTATATATAACTGTCATGGGAGTTTTGAAGTCACTGACTAGTCATTATGCACAGAAACATTGATGTAGTATGGTGTGATTGAATTATGTTCTAAATACTAATTTATAGATATTGTTCGTTATACAACTTAATTCTGTGAGTGGAATTAGATTTGGTAGAGCAAATAGTTGAAGCTTGCTGGTCTTTCTCACTACCGAGTAGCTTTGTCAAGAGCTGTAACTTTTTTGTGTTTCAGTTTTATACAATCATGCTGGAACATTGTCTGTTCGTCACTGCTTTTATTAACTTTGTGGCGATTTATTTGTATATTTGGTGTTATTTTTACTTCTCATGCTCTTCAGGAGTTGGATCCAGTTTTGCATGAATGTCAGAGATTGGTCGTTGATTGACCTCTTGCATTCCTGCCACATAGGTCCTACTCCTGAAGTTGTTATGTGATTTCACTACATCCATTAAAAATATATAATCATTTCTTTTTTCCTTTGAATGTCAATGGTGTTCTAAATTCTGTCTAGTTGATGAGTTTGTGCTTGTTGTAGCCTAATAGCATTATACTAGCAATATCTCCAGCCAACCAAGATATAGCCACATCAGATGCTATCAAACTTGCTAGGGAAGTGGATCCAACAGGTATGCTCTATTTACTCAAGTGTAACCATTTCCCCTTTTTGACTTGTGCAGTTGTCCTATGACTCCTTTTGCTTGATTTTGTCTTCTCCTATATCATTTTCTTTACACAGGTGAACGGACATTTGGGGTGTTGACAAAGCTTGATTTGATGGACAAAGGAACTAATGCACTGGATGTAAGATTTCTCTCTATCTTTCTTTCTTCCTTCCTAGTTCCTACACAGCTCACTGTTATGTAAATGACTTTTTAAACAAGTGAATTACATTAATACTTTCCAATAGTTGAGATCAGGCTTTTAGCAAGTTGCATTTGCATTCAAATGTAGAAGTTTTCAATCATGCTATAGTTATGTGTTCGTAGTTAACAGAAGTGATCCTTCAAGCTTTACTGTGGTTTCCTTTACATTTTCCTACGCTTTGTACCTGAAACAAAGAAATATGTTCAACTTCAAATGTAGTTTAAAGTTCTTATGTCTGTCCACATAGGTTATTGAAGGAAGATCCTATCGCCTGCAACATCCTTGGGTTGGAGTTGTGAACCGTTCACAAGCAGATATTAATAAAAATACAGACATGGTTCTTGCAAGGCGCAAGGAGCGCGAATACTTTGCAACCAGTCCCGACTATGGGCACTTAGCTAATAGAATGGGTTCTGAGTATCTTGCAAAACTTCTCTCAAAGGTTTGACTCAATTGCATAAATTTGAGTTTGAATATCTTTGTTGCAATTGAATATATTTTGTTCCTTAAAATAGGTATCGTTTTTTGTTGCTTGATGTAATAGGGTATCATTTTGATGGATTGATCTTGTTTGTAGCATTTGGAGACTGTGATTAGGGCTCGAATACCAAGTATCTTATCTATGATTAACAAAAGCGTTGATGAACTTGAATCCGAGTTGGACCATCTTGGTAGGCCTGTTGCCGTTGATGCTGGGGTAAGCTGTCTTTATCTGCGACACTTGGATCATAAATTGGATGATCTTTGAGCAATCATGAGTTTGTGACCAAGAGTTTGTATTTTAGGCTCAATTGTACACTATACTGGAACTCTGCCGTGCATTTGACAGGATTTTCAAGGAGCATCTAGATGGAGGGTAAGATCGACTTGTTTAAACTTCCTCCCTTCAATGTATGCCTTTTTAAGTTTTTGGGGATTGTTTACCTAATGTTTGTGTCTTTAGTTCTCAAATCCTTAGCAAAATTGGCATAAGCTGAATTTGCCTTAGATATGATTGATTCATATGATTGTAAATTCCATGCGGGTATTCTGTATTCAATCTAGTGTGCCGGACAACCCAATACAGGTGATATAAATCTAACGTAGTGTGCTTACTTAGCATGAACTCTTTTGGCTGGTTCCGGTATTTAATACGAAACAACCTCCAACTGTCAAGGTTTGAAAATTTGTTAGTAATTGGGTTCCTTAGGTTTTGTCTTTGGGTTGGTTTTAGTAGTTTTTGACGCACCCTTTCTCTGCTGGATCTGGGAACCCTGGTGGTTGTTGTGCTGGTACTTGGTTGCCAGCTGAATGGTTTCATCTGTGTAATACTCTGCTTCACAGGGATTTATGATGTTAAAGTTGTATGTAGTATCATCAGATGAATTTGTTGATTTCTTTTGACCAAAAAAACTCCCTGCACTACTGTGGTTTGATGATATCTTTGTTCATCATTTTGTCGTATTAGACGGGCTGGAGGTGATCGGATTTATGGTGTCTTTGACAACCAACTGCCTGCTGCGTTGAGGAAGCTTCCATTTGATCGACATCTTTCTCTGCAGAATGTAAGGAAAGTGGTTTCAGAGGCTGACGGTTATCAGCCACACTTGATTGCTCCGGAGCAAGGTTACCGCCGCCTAATTGAGGGGTCACTGAGTTATTTTAGAGGGCCAGCTGAAGCTTCCGTGGATGCTGTAAGTTATCCTTTTTTTCTGTACACTCTATTATTCAGGTTTTGCTATAAGTGTTCTTAAAATTCGTCTAGTCGTCCAGAACTTTTGATCACTCTTTTTTCTCTTACTGACCAAAAACCCACACCGTAGGTTCACTTTGTCTTGAAAGAACTTGTGAGGAAGTCATTAGCAGAAACTCAGGTGAACGGAATTTTGCTGTTGGTTATAAAGTTTAGCTAGTGTTCTTTGAATGAGAAAGGGGCATGATATTGATGTTTGTAACTCAGGAATTGAAGCGCTTTCCGACTCTGCAAGCTGATATAGCTGCTGCATGTAATGAAGCCTTGGAAGGGTTCCGTGATGAAAGTAAGAAGACAACTCTTCGATTAGTGGACATGGAATCTTCATATTTGACTGTGGATTTCTTTCGGAGACTTCCACAGGAAATGGAGAACACCGGAAACCCAGGAAAGCCTGGTTCAACACCAGCGGGAAGGCCTGGTACAACACCCGCCCCTGCCCCTGCCCCTGCCGTGGACCGCTACTCAGAGGGCCACTTTCGGAGGATAGGATCTAACGTATCCTCATACGTGGGAATGGTGTCTGAGACACTGAGGAACACAATCCCCAAGGCCGTTGTTCATTGTCAAGTCAAAGAGGCTAAAACGTCGTTGCTGAATCACTTCTACATACAAATAGGGAAGAGAGAGGTACTCTGTCGCCTTACATGCAATGTTTTGATTGTTTGGACCCGAATAACTATTACCGCTTCTGTTTTATAATTGTTGTTGCTTTGGCTTGTGTTTTATAATTGTTGTTGCTTTGGCTTGTGTTTCAGGCTAAGCAGCTTTCCCAGCTGCTTGACGAAGATCCGGCGTTGATGGAGAGGAGGCAACAGTGTGCTAAAAGGCTAGAACTGTACAAGTCGGCAAGGGATGAGATTGATTCTGTAGCATGGGTCCGCTGAGATGGATTAGTGTTGAGAGACTTCGTAGTTAAGGCTGCTGCGGATACACGAACACGAACACGAACACGAACACGACCACGACCACGACCACGACCACGACCACGACCACGACCGAATTTGTTGAAGTGTTATTGTATGTAGTTTTGTTGTTGAACCAAATTCTGATGGTTTGGGATTGGGGATGTTGAATTGTTGGTCAGATTAATTCTGGTATTTTGTTTGATTGCTGTTATTATAGTAATCTTCTGTACATATCTAAAACTTATGTATTCCACTCCTTATATAATATATCAGATTTATTATTATTATTATTATTATTGTTGTTATTATTATTTTGTTTGACTGCTGTTTTTTGTTTGAGAATATGTATATGCATACATACATTTATATACATAAGCTTGTTACGAAATTAGCAACTTAAATATTAAGCTACTAATTACATGTTTTAAACTCGTAAATGCACAAGATCAAACATAGTATAGAAAGCAAGTACGAGATCATTCCACGGGGATTGCACTAATAGGTATCTAGGTTATGATTCCTAACAACTTAAATTAATTTATTCACAAAACTAACAAATATGCACATAAAAGGTTTAACAAAATAGTTTGAGATATCTTAAATTTAAAAGTATAAAAACACAATATAAAGAACGTAGGCAAATAAGAGTAATTGGCAATAAGGGTTTTGAAATCGATTTTTGAACGGTTAGGACTTTGGTTTCCATCTCTAATCTTTTTTGCCTAAGCAATCGGTACACATGATGATACAAGACAATTTAGATGCTTAACGTTTGTCAACCTAAAGGCATGGTATTTACGCTTTAAGAAATCAATAGGGATGGGTGTTTCCACTAACTTTTTTCCTTCTCGAAGTATTTAACATGGTATCTACTAAGTTGCACTCTGAGAAAGCATAATACAATGGAAATCGACAAACACGCGAATCCTAGAACATGGTATCTATTCCGGTTATTCGTGATAATTAATTCCAAGAACCGTAGCTAGTTCTCTTCTTACTCGGCATAGGTACAAGACTCGATCATCCAAATTTACTAACGTAACGAACTCAATTACAAAGCTATTCTATGGTGATCAATCATAAAATAACTCAATAAGATTGGAATTAAAATAGGAATTAACCATTAAAGTATCAACAAATTTTCTTGTAACAAAAGTGTATCGAAAATACTTAGGAAACATGATTAGGACTTCAACCAAGTCCCAACTAAAGTACTTAGTTACTCATAATGAAATTGACTAGCAAAAACATTAACAAGAAATAAAAAGAGAAAGAACTCTCTGATGATGGGGATGGTGCGACTGCCACTTCTTGTGCACGCTCGTAGGGTGTGCTTGAGAGGAATGAGGATCCTCTCTGGATCTTCTTTGTGAGAATTTTGGAGATCTTCAAATCGTGTCCGTTCATCGTATATCGTGCAGCTCAAAATTATTTTAAATTAAATATGAATAGTACAACTGACCGTACGATATACGATGAACGGACAAGATTTGAGAATCCCAAGATCCTCATAAAAAGGATCCGAAGAGGAACCACTGGGGCTTGAGAGAGGTTATAATGGATTTACTTATCTTTTATTTAATTTTTAAATAAGACCTGTTATGTTTCAACTTGAGGAGGTCTTGTTCTTTGAACATACACAAAATTATATTATATATTTTTTTTTTTTTTTGTCGAATGCAAAAGATTATATATATTGGGAGATAATCCTACTAGGATTAGGATTAAATCTAGTACTTGTATCAAATGCATGAGATACTCAAAACTCTGGATGAGAAATATGCCAGGCTACAAATTGATTGCTCAAACTCGACGATTTCGAGAGTAAAAGTAAATGCTCTTAACCAGTAATAGAATAGATAAACATGGACAAAGTGGGCATGACCTAATGTTTGATGTTTGAGAGCATTAGACTTTGATAATGGTCAAGAAACAGCTAAGAAATCGTGACCCCAAAAATTTACTGAGACCGCCCGGCGAGTTGGGCAAGTTTTGTTGTTAATTAACAAGCCTGTGGTTCAACTCATCACTCTCAAACTTTTATCTGCATCGTCCTAACGAGGACGCTGAAATTTGTAGTCTTAAGCAACATCGCCTTCTACAAAACTCATGAGCACGGATTGCTCCAAGTACTGCAATTAATTCAATTATTGACACTTTGGATGAGGTACATTCTAACCACGGAATGCAAGTGAGAATTCTCAGACTGAGATCCCATAATTGCTAATTTTTGTGACCTCCTTTGACAAAGCATTCCTTTCTTTCTTTGCCTCGGTAGCTAGTTTGGAAACCTGCAAGCGAGACAACCCAAGATTAGCATTCCTACGCAATAGTGCTATACAAACCAGTGGATAAGCAGAAACACGGGACATGGATGGAGAAATTTCTTTTCTCTCTCGTCCACTGTCTTTATTTTCAGTGAACTGTCTATGTGAGTAACATGCTCTCCCAAGGCGATAAACCTCTTCAAAGGTCAGTTTTCTTTAGTGGATTTCGTATTTACGAGTTGTAAGTCTTTAAGATATATGTTTTCGACTTCAGGATAATGAAGAAATAAGTAAGTGCAATACTATGATCAACTAACTCACTTGTGATCGAAACACAGCTGCTTCTCGTCTGGGAAGCTCTCCAAGGATATCTTTCAAACCTGATAGAATGAAAAAACAATGTTCAAGCAACAGAAGCAAAATGTCTCATTTGCCTCCCCTTTTAACTGCTTAATGTTATCAAACTCTAGAGTCAAGGTTTTGCATACCTGCTGCTTGTCTTTCAGCCTTATAAGCTGAGCGAATCACACTTTGGATTTGTTTCCCTGTTTGTCTGCAAATAGAAATTTGGACATAAAAAGTAAGTGCTACGGCAATGGAAGTGAATTATAAATTGCTCCACTTTTATAAATGCAAACCTAAGTTTTGTCCTTCCCCTTGTCAATTCCTCTTCAGCATGTAATGCCCGCTTCTGAAAACAATAACCATACCCATGAGTTCAATTTCTAGATATGCTTCCTCAGATTAAACACGATGAGCACCAAAGCAGGCTAGAAACTCAGAGCAGGAAAGGCAATTTTCGCTATAATCTTTATTTAGTCTATTTAGTTTTTGATCTTTCATGATCATTGCAGGGTTTACTTCTTGTCCTTCACTCATTCACTTATATCAATATTTGAACAAATAACGAATTAGTTTCTCACAATCAACTCTTCAGTTTTTGGGTTGAAGTAGCTCTTGCAATTCAAATGATACTAAACTGCTTGCCCAGGTTAAACCTAATGTCACTCCAAGAAATGATGACCACTCTGACTGCCAGAACTAACATTACAATAATTCTTTTCTCACAGCTAGCAGCCAAAGTCTTCGATGAAGCTGTTGCCTACTGATGCATGCCTACAAGACATTAACTAAATGGCAAATGCATATGATTAGCACCCTCGGAATACCCCACTAGAAAAACTTCATAAATTTGTCACGTTACCATATCAACCCCTCCCTGCCCTTCCAGGTCCCAAGGTAGACAGACAAGAAACTTGGTGCAAACTATTCAACTGGGCATAATAGCATTCTATTATTCAAGCAATTAATCATCCTTTAATTCTTTTAAGAATTATTTTTTCCCTTTATTAATGCACAAATATAATCCATTAACCAGAATGTACGTCTGCCTTTTGAAACTACTTTATCCTTCAACTTCAAGTTATATCATCATCACATGGTCAATTTCTTTCTCATGTTAATAGAAGAATGATTCCATCCTCCCCATTTTATTAAAGCACACTATTGATCAGGACATTCCACTATGCAAACATTTTGCTTACCCTTTCTTTCTTTCCCTTCATTAATGCAAAACCTGCATCTTTCACCCAGAATGCAAAACCTATTTTCGCCTCAAGTTTTATATTTCGATCATTCAGTCAAATTTTCCACATGTTAGTAGAAGACTGATACCATCCTTCTAAAGTTGTTACAATAAAGTTTTTCTTGCACATTAATTCAATAGGCTGCCCTTGGAAAAGGAAATCTTCCTCATGCATTGTCAGGTGGCATAAGAATGATCAGATATCTACCTCAAACTTTAATGATGCTCATAGAAAAATCTTTGACATTTATTGTCACAATTTTTCAGGTGACAATCAAACCTTTGAACCCCAAGGTTTTCCAGTTTGTGCATGTACGGTTCTGTCGAAGTCGGTGGCTGACCTTTGGTATAGTTTAGCTAAGTACTAAGGATTTCCAGTTTAGTGAGTGTGGTGCTGTGGGAGGCAGTGGCAGACCTTTCGAAAAGTACTCAGGTAGACTGTTCAATAGGCATTTCTAGTTGCTATTTCTCAAACATCTGATATGGTAAATTCAAAGAGAAAATGAAAATTTCAAAATCATCTCAAGGTTCTTATGCCAGTGACAGCCCTACGTTTGCTAAATTTTGGAGCTAAAGAAAAGCAACACATCTTATTTTCGGGAAAAAACTATTCTTCCTGTTGATTATGCTACTCGGTATTCAATTCATACATCCTAAACTAGTATGGACATCCAATATTCTTCATACATTTCCTCTGCAAGAGAGTTTCTCCGATATAATCTATATCAGTAAGAATTCCCTTGCACAGGGCACAAACGAGCAACATATTTTGTAACAGTGAATGACTCTATGTGTGTGTGTGAGAGAGAGAGAGAAAGAGAGTTCACCTCTAATTTTTCACTTTCAGCCTTTAGAAGATCAATTGAATGTCGCAACTCCTTTACTTTGGCATCAGCTCTAGAAAGTAAAGACTGCACAAAGAAACAAGTGCTAAAGCAATCCCCATGTATGATATTATGACTATGCATCATGTGCTTGCTACAATACAGTTTCATGAGTTTTAAGCCGTGTTTTCTCGCATCATGCCACAAAATTCTTTTGTTAACTTAGTTGAATTGTTGTTAATTTTTCCTATGAAATTAGTTTCTCACATAAACTTCCCTTCTTAAATGCACATTATACTGCCAACTTTTGGGATTATTACCATGTCACCTTAATTGGCTCTAGAGGAAAAAGGTCTTCATGGTTCTGACTTTTCTTCCCCTCACCATTTTCTTGTTTTCTGTGATTCATTACAAATAAGAGTAATAATGAAACTACCTAAACATTGGACAAAAGAATGCTCAGACTGTTGGAAACAAGTTTCAGAAAAGGCCACTAACATTAGCTAGCCGGTTATTGATCTCAAAAATTGACGTACGAACCAAGTATTGTAAGAGTATGGAATAATGAATATCATATTAAACTCTAGTCATCTCTTGGTCATTGTCACATAGCTACACAATGCACTAAATATGAAGATTCACCCTCCTTCTGAAAGGTGTTGGCGATTCTAACAATGCAATTGAATGTGTCTTCAAAGTTTAAACAGTCCCTGCTTACCTCTTCACTCACAAAAAGGCGCAAGGCTTTGTGGTATAAGAGGCGTCGTGGTCCTGCAGGTAGACACAAATAAATAAATAACTAAAAATTGGGTAATGACCAAGGATTGATAGTTGATATTAAGTAAAACTTTTTACATCTTAAATTGTGATTAGATCTACAATGTAGTCCACATACAGTATTATCATGGAATCTAATATACTAAAATTGCCTGCTATACAACTTCAAGTGTTGCCGGTCATCTATAATTAGTAGCATCCATGAGATTTAACATCTCAGGTTTTCTTAAATTAGTTACCTACTAGAGTAAGTACTAAAGGATAACGTTATGTGGACTATGTAGCAATCAAAGTTTGAATGCACGCAACCATTCAAAAACTGATAATGATAGAATCTGCCGATGAAATTAACCCATACTTTTCAGAAGCAGAAACCCCAATCCAGTTGCAACTCCAGCTGTAATCATGGGATTTGAAGCTGCAACATGAACACCCTCTGCACCAAAAAAGTGTAAATATAAACTTCTAAAATAATCAACATGTAAACAAAAAGAAATGGGAAACTCTACTATCGTCTTCTCAAAGAAAAAAAATGATAAACCAACAGTTACCTTTAATCTTCCCAAATAAAAGTTCCTCATAAGCACCACAATTAGATTTGATATCTTCCAGAGAGTTCTGCATTCACACATTCAACTCAAATAAGTATAAACTCATCATCAACTAGAACTTTCTCCAAGTAACTAATGATTCGTGTGCGTTGACGGAAAATAATGCCCAAACGCAATACTTTCGGCATGGTGCAAATAAATTCTGAATTATCGGAATCAACACTATGCACAAAACAATACACAATTACAAACCAAATTTCTTTTCACATTTTTTTCCTCATAAAATAATAAAATTAACAATCTAAACTTTTGAAAGTTTCATTAACTATTAGATAATCTAAATTAGGTAATACAAATTGAAAAAAAATCAAAACTTTTGTTAGTTCCCTCTGCGCCAAGCAATCTCAATTACCAAAATTCATAAACTCAGCAAAAGTTGAGGGGAATTTGTCTCCTTACAATAGTTTGGCTGAAATGAGCGGCGGAGGTGGCTCGAATCTCAGAGAGACGTGACCTAGAAGCTGCAATGGCGGATTCGATGGTTTCTTCCATGTTCTTCTGGTAAATCCGAGCCTGCTCGACGGCGTAGTCAACCCACGGTGTGGCGAGCTGGTCTAGGGTTTGGGGACTGTGGCTTATGGAATTGCTGTGTGATACGGTTGGATTCTCTTCCGATGAGGTTTCCGGCACCGTCGCCATTGCTGATGCAGTCGAGTTTCTTCACTGTCTTAAATTAAATGTATCTCAAACACTGATTAGTCCAACAAATTACTCCAAAATATTGAAATATTTCAAACTAAATTACAGAACCAATATCTAATGAAACCCATAGATCTACCAAACACTGGATTCGAACAACAGATCTACAGAAAATTAAAACATGAATAACTTAAAGAGACAATCTGGGAATAGAGCTTCATGCTTAAGCAAAATAGCAAAAAAAGAAACATTCTGGACCGAAAATTTTTAAAAGAAAATTAGTGAAAAGGAAGAAGCTTTAGCTCTTCCTCTCCAGTAACTCTTCAAAACCAGAGATTACAAAGTAAGAGACCTTCGGCTAAAAACCGCAAACCCACACTGTACCCCAGCAAAGCAAGCAGAAGCAGAATTCATTTGCAAAACAGAAAAAAAAGTAATTGTACCCCAGCATTGTCTCACAAATAACCGGAAGTGCAGATAAATTGTCACATAATCAGAAAATAATGAAATCCCAAACCCAATTATACCCAAATAATAATCAAATCCCAAACCCAATCGGAAAACAATCAAATCCCGCATCAATCCCAAACCCAATTAATACCCAAATAATCAGAAAAATAATCACGATAAACTCCAATTGAAATCAGATGAGCTCAATTCACGAAATTATCCAGATACAAAAACCCAATTCACGAAATTGTAGGAAGAGAAAAGGGAAGAT
The DNA here is from genome assembly GCA_036320875.1 of Cotoneaster glaucophyllus. NCBI lineage: Eukaryota > Viridiplantae > Streptophyta > Magnoliopsida > Rosales > Rosaceae > Cotoneaster > Cotoneaster glaucophyllus. Next base: position 8,586,191 of record CM070070.1, read on the forward strand.
GCATAATTACCGAAAATATAAATCGGGTTCAAATGGGATGGAGATTAGCCGTACCAGATGCTTGGTGAGAAGGGTCCTGATGGCCCTGGATTCTTAGGATGCAAATCGAGAGGAAGGAGCTTCTTGTACTGATGAGAAAGGGGCGGCGATAAGAGAGTCCCGCGCGGGGATTTTGTCCATCCTATACGCGTTACACTAATATAAGATAGAAGTTTTCTATCACAAATAGCTTCTAAAATAATTTCTTAGAATTGTGGGAAAACTTCCTATATCCTAACGTGGCACATAATTAGTTGAAATGCAAGTTAAACAAGTGATCAGTCCTCCTTACATTTATAATGTACAATTTTCACGAGAGTAGTATGTTTGAGGATATCTCTACATATTAATTTCAATTTTTATTGAGTTTTTGCAGGATTATAATTTTACTTGCTATTTGATTATAAAAAAATTGGTCTCCTTGCACGTGCTTACGCGCGAGCAAAATTTTTTTTTTTTTTTCTTCCAATCACGTGCACTATGCACGATTTAGAATTTTGTATTCGATTTTAGACGTTTTTATTTGATTGATATTTCGACTTTGTCCATATAATTACCTTTTGAAAAATGAGTAGTTGAGCACTACCAATCTTTTGATAACTATGAACTTATGTATATAAATCTAGCTTCCATGAACTTTGTTTCTTGTATGTATATATTTTAAAAACATTTTAAACACCAGCAGCATCGCACGTTCGAAAAAAGGATACGAATACCATTGCATCCTAATCTCTTATCGGCCTAGTCTTCAGACATTAAACAAAAAGTCATTTGAACTTGAACACAGAGCAGGATCAACATATTTCATGGGGATGTTCCTGTTTCATAATACTATAATCTAAACTGGCTATTGATAGAACCTGTTTGTTAACTAAGATTTCATGAAATGACCATTTTAACCTCTCACCATACTGAACAAAAATTTAAAACATGCGCAATTTAGTAGTTACATTACATGCAACATAAATTTTGATATTTTTTTTACACCAACCTCACAACCATGTAAACATAGCATGCCCTATTTAAATAACAAATAAAAAAAGGGGATGTGCCATCCACACACCATTTTTTATTTCTCACACACCCCTTGTTAATTTTTGTATCTTGATCTTCTTCAATTCATCCGATCAGACGACCAAATATTAAAATGGTGCATGAGAAGTAAAAATGAGCGTGTGCATATCACACCCTCCTAAAAAAAATACGCCCACATTTGAAGAAACTGCCCATCATTGTGCCACATTTCATAACTTTTTTTTTAAAATAAAATTTTAAAACTAATCACACTTCTTAATAAAAAAAAATAAAAAAAGAAACGAAATTATTCACATACACACATTTGTGTGTGTATCTGCTAGTGTCTATAAATTAAGGTTTAAACCTTTTGCTACTTTATCATTGTTCTTTGTCATCGCCATATCAAGTTGTAAGCGTTGTTACTCTGCCTTCCTCACAATCTCTTCCAGTGCTTCCCACAGTTTTGGGTCGTCGAAATCTTTAACAACGAAAGAGGCTCCGGCACTAATCAACGCTTCATCGGGATTCCTCGTGCCTAAACCCACTACCGGCATTCCGGCTGGTACTCCAGTTTTCACTCCTGAAACAGAATCCTTGACAACCAAAAATAGAACAAAGATTGGTGCAAGGGATGCCAAAATTTAACTGGAGATCAAATGCTATTGTTAATGGCAAAGCACAAGGTTCCGAGAGCTAAACCTCAAAGATGAAAGCATGCTCATTGACAGTTTAAGCGTTTCAAGCGCCGTCAAGTAAGGGTCAGGAAATGGTTTTGCTCGAACGCATTCCTCTCCAAGAACAAGAGTTTCAAAGAAATCTGTGAGCTTCAACTTTGATAATATTAGCTCGACATTTAGTCTTGAAGCATTTGTTACTGCAGCCCGTCTCAAGCCTTGTTTTTCAATCTATCGGCGTAACCTATTAACAGGTTCTACCTTTTCAGATACCAATCTGCAACATATCACTCGGTAAATCAAGCTGAGACAGGAGATAGGGTCCTTATATTTGAAAGAAATAATACCACAACTCGATAAGGAAATAGAATTCCCTATAAGTCGGGGAAGATTGTAGTTATACAGTTTAAGATAATTTCCTTCCATCCACAGAAGAAGTACAACAAATAATACCAAAGCATTATATACCAAAAATGTATTTGATATCAAGCATGCAGTTTCGTGACAATTTTTGAAGTTACCTTCGGAACATGGCTTCCTTATCTAGGAAAAACTGTCTTGCTCTTTCAATATCCCAATCGGGAAAGAGAATAGCACAAAGATACTCATTATGTCCTCCAGTTATCTTCTCACTGAAGAATTCCTCAGTGATAGGAACCCCACCATTAAAACCTACCTGTGGTACACCAAAGAGTGAGTCGGAGAAAAATGCTAAGTGTGTTTGTGCATGTGTGCGCGCGCACGGGCGTGTGGATGATAGAGAGAGAGGGAGAAATAAAGAGAGAAGCCTACTTCTTGAAGCATTTCATGGTAAGCATAATAATGGAAGGGATCTGAATCACACAATGTTCCATCAATATCGATCCCCAAGCCTAAATAAAGGTTTTAGTTAGACAGTTCAAACACCAGACAGCTTTGCATTAAAGGTCAACACTTAAACATCAACCAATGTCTCAGAAGACTACGATCAGGCACCTAAATGTAGGTGAGGCAATGCGAGTCGCCCGGGAAAAGGCTGATGCAACATGCTCAGCTAAGCAATTTGCCAATAATCCTAAAACTGTATAAACATTTGACAATTTTGTTTGCTGCTTTGTTCAGAATCACGATTAGAATTCACGATTAGATTCACTCAAATTAAGCTTATCCATGTAGCATTACGAAAACTCGAACAAACACTGCGTACAACATCAGCAGGAAATTATGCTTTGCAGAAGAAACTTGGATACAATGCTTCCAGGAGTAAAAATAAATTTAAGAAAGCAAGAAAATAAAAGAAATGCCTATCGAGTGGATGAGCATTGGACGAATGGGACACCACTGTTAGTGAGGTTGATCTGAATTTAGTGGGGTTCTGTGTGTGATTTGCAGTTTTATGGAGATGGGTTTTGGGAAAGTGGTATGGAATGTGACATGAGCTCTTTCCACTACTATTTATTTTATGGAAAAATAAATGCAGTGAGCAAACTCTATAAAATCATTGTCAGCACAATCAAACCAAAAAAAAAAAAAAAAAAAAATAGTATCGGCAATAAAATTTACCACGCGAAAGGCATAAGACTAAGAAATAAAATAAAAGGAATTGGCAAGAGATCTAATATCGTCGATGATCGTTCTCAGTCGTCAAGGTGCCCACACTTGTACCAAATAGCATCAATGATAAGCTTGGAATCTCCTTCAACACACATCATTTTAACTTTGTAAATCTCTAAGCATTATGAAGAGCAACAATAATACTAAAATCTAATGATATTTATATTTCTTCTAATAGCGTGTTTATAACCAATTTATTCCCACAATCTCGTAAAAAGTCGACAATATATTTTAAAGGACGTAGTCAAATAAGAATTTAGAGGAGTTTAAAAGGATTTTTTTTAAGCGGTAGATTTAATTCGTCTGTCATTTATTACGTGGCATAAATCTTCACCGTCGAAAAATTTCAAGGGTTAAGAGGAGGGGGGGAGGGAGGGAATTATAAGAAAGAAGTCGATAAACCTCCAAAACCCCTCCATCACTGGGCCAATGCTTTTCCTGAACCAAATACTTGAGAAGCTGAATTCCGCAGGAAAAGGATGAGCAGGGCTTCTACTCTCTTCCAATTGTGGCAGACCCCAATCAGATTGCCGCTCGCAATCTCTAAGATTTCAAAAGGTTTCCCTCTCTCTTTCTCTCTCTCTCTCTAACTTTTCTGTGTGATTTGATTCCACCGTACGTGTTGCTTGCTTTGATTTAGCTATGAAATGCTTGCCTTTTGATTTAGTGGACGTTAATTCCTATTTTCTGCAACTCCTTTTGTTGCCAATGCTATTTGGAAATTCACGGCTTCATTTTCCATTGGAATCCCAACCACTTGTGCATAACTCTTTGTTTTTCAATCATTCCATTGGTCTCTTAAGTTTTACTTGTCTGAGAAATTAAATTCCATTTGGCTTCGCGGTGTGTGATTACGATTTTTGGTTTTTAACTTACATGGCCTATGGCATTTACAAATGATTTGGATCCTAATGCAGGTCCACACTTGATACCGAGTGCCAGAAGTTATCCATTACTGTGCTTCTGCAAGGAAATACAAACTAGCACATATGAAGTTGTCAAGGGAAGCTATGTGCCTTCACCTGTTGTAAAACCAGAGAGCAAGGCGAAGGTATTTTCTCTATGATTTGACAGAAAATAAGGATAAATTACTAGCGGCCGAAGCAAAGCAAGAAATGATATGAAATAATAAAATGGTCCGGAAAAGTGAAAAGAATAAAGAAGCAAAGATTTAACGTTATGTAATCATTTTTTTGTAGTTTCATGGAAAGTATAACAAGAGGATTCAGTCAGTAATTGGTTGGTTTGCTCTTGTATTCATATTAGAAAATATATTAGGGCATTACTTCTACTACTACTACCTTTTTCTTGTTGGATGATAAGAGTAAGAGAGGTTGGACAGACCTTATGAATAAGTATCCGTGTATGGTGCAAATTAACGTGAAATTCAGGATTGAAGTATAAATGACCGACTGCAATAATGGTATGACCTTCTGGAGCTGTCAACGAGGGAGTTGGGTTTTGTTGATCAATAACCACCATGAACAATGTGTTCGAAGTTTGGGATTTAGAAGTTTAGTGGTATAGGGGGTGGAATTATTGGGTGTGCATCTCATACAATAGGCTGCAGGAAAATGGTAGTAGTAAATGATCGATCTTGTTGACCAATTCACATTGTTTGTCCTGCTAACAGCAGAAGTATAAGTACCATGTATACCATGTACAGGCATATAGGTTGTATGTGTACCATGTATACAGAGATACAGGTGGAGGCATGCACTACAATATAGTGGATATATACCATTGATGGTTGAAATATCCATTTGATTCATTTTTAGAAACAGTAGTTGTATATTGTGCAAAGAAGTTAATTGCTGATTATTTGGTGCATTCATATGGTATTAAAACTCAGCGAAGTTGATTTTGACAACTTGAGTAAGTTTGATATCTTAATGGCATTTATGTTAATGGATTGTTGTCAATTTGGTTACTTGATTCTAATGTGACAGAACTTGAAGGGCATTGTTCTCTCAAGTTTAAATAAGTTTCACGCTTCCATCAAATTTTATTTTATTTTTCTGGTGCCTACCTTCCTGCAATCTTTTACCACTCATTTCTCTTGAGAATAAAAATAGGAAGAAGTAATGATGGTACCATGGTCCCAATATTGTAATTCTAGGAAAAATCACCCGAAAATCTTGAAGATGTTGGTGCATTCCAAAAGCTACCCATGGTGATGCCATCTGTTGACATTCTGTACTCAGCACTAAGGAAGGCTAAGAGGATTACACCAACAAAGGGTACTTGTTATTGGTGTTTATTTTATATCAGTTCTAACAAAAATACATTAGATTGGAATTGTAGGGAACTTGGTTTTTAGGACCCCTACTGCTAGTCTGTTGGCCATGATTTTTGAAATCTTATTTTCAGGTATTGCCAATATTGCAAAGCGAGAGAGAAATAGAGGTGCAAAGCAACTTGATGCATTGATGAAAGTTTGTTCTTAACTGAAGTTTGTCTTTTGATTGTATTTTCTTTTGTACTGTTTTTATATGAAAGACTGTTGAATGATGACTGACTAGCTTTCTGTTTCCATCTGCAGGAACTGGCAATTCCTTTGAGAACTTATTCGGAGAATTTTCCAAATAAAAAGTATCTTCACCCTTACGAACGGTCTCTTATTGAATTAACTCTTGGGGATGGAAATTATGAACAGGTACATATTGAGCAAATTATGGCCAATATTCAATGCAGAATAAATCAAGGATGTTATTGCAGTAAAAAGTTAATTGGAGCAACTTGTTCATATTCTCATAGTCATGTACTAAAAATATGAGTTAGGTTGTTGTTTTGATGTTTCTTATTATACTAAAATGGACAAAATGCTCTCTCGTCTTTTTGAATGAATTTCAATGAATACCTTTCAAACTGGTTTTCCAATTGTTTCTCCACGAGGACTGAATTATACTATCTTGTGACATAAGAGAATGCAGACAGGTATTAGACTTTCATCAACTGGTCGGTCTTCAACCTTTTTATTTGATTACAGGTGTTGGGAAAGGTCGATGCTTTGAGGAAGAAGGTTGTGTCTATTGGAAAGGAACATGCATCTCTTTGTGCTAAGGTGGATACAGTTCCCAATTCGAGCTTTCAGTATGGAAATTTATGACCATTGACTGCCTTCCTTCATATTGTCCATCATGATTGCATACAGTGCACTTGTACTTGGCAGCTTATGCTACTTTCTTCTTTTCTCGGACGATCCTTAATTTTTATGTTTATGCTTCATTGTATATTAGCGTTGAAACATTAGTTGAAATTTAAGTGGTATTTTATGTTGTGCGGCATTATTCTTCCATGCCTGTTTCATATTGGCTTCCATTTGCTAACTGCTTAGCATTCGTGAAATTTCTCATCTACTCGTGCTTTATTAGCTTTATGAGGATTGCCTGCATCTTCTCTTACCAGAAACACAAACAGTGCATTGTGTAACTACTGTATGGATTTTGCTCTACCATATTAGGGGGTGTCCATTTATAGTTTTATCACGGTTGGAATTTCCTATATGTAAAAAGCTAGGGAGATCCTACCCATGATTAAAAAATAAAAATAAAAAACTTGGGAGTAATGTATTTTATTGATTCTAGAAGACAAAATATTTTACAAAGTCTCGTATGTTTTGTGGCAGTCAACGACGAAGAAGGAAGCAGAGGCAAGACTAACTGAGGTCATTTCTATTCTTTAGCCAAAAGAAAAACTCCATTTCAGCCGTGTAGATAGATATTTACTCTGTTACAGTTATATCTACAGGGTATAAAGAAAGTCGAAGAGACATTTAATCGTGAAGGAAAACATGTTGATGATTTGTTACACATAGCCAAGGTGATTTGATTTCTGAACTTGGTTCTATAGTGGTTCTTGTTTTTTGTTTATTCATTTTTTTTTTCATTCGAACTTAAGGAAGGCACGACATGTATTGTGTATTATGACGATGTGGGTTCGAATCCTGTCGGTGGCTAATCTAACAAAATCTATCGTTTGGCAAAAAAAAAAAAAAAAAAGTTTCAAAACACATATCGTATCTATCATTTTATTTTTATAGATATGGTGTGTCTGAGAATCTGATCTTGCACGCAAGATTTTAAATATTCTAAATTTTTTTTTGTCAGGCAAAATTTGTATCATTAGGTTTCCTTAAGTTAAATGCGGAAGAAAAAGGTATTTGTAGTCTATCATTTTAATCGCTAAATTCTGTACTGTTTTGAGTTGTCTAAAAACTTTCATACTAGTTCTCTGAGAAAAAGAAGAAAATATAATTCATACTACTTGGTTGCATCATACTTGTTCAATATAAATTAAAAATGGTTTCTCTGTGGATCCATGCCTTGTTTAGGAATGCATTTTAGAACTTTTAGTGGGTTGATTTATGCAACTCTGGTTTGTTGAGTCACAAAGCATTTTTTTTTCCCTTCCTTTTGGAATACCGCCTCTTTTAACTATCTATACTTGCAGACTCTGCGAGCAATGCCAGTAGTTGATCTAGAAGCACCGACACTTTGTCTTGTTGGAGCTCCTAATGTCGGGAAGTCATCTTTGGTTCGTATACTCTCTACTGGGAAGCCTGAGGTATGCACAATTTTAATGACAAATGATTTTCCTTGTATGGAGGATGTATGAAAGTCTTATTTTTCAATTATTGTTACTATCAAATATCATCGTCTTTATCTCACTTTTCTCCTTATTTTAATTTAAGATCTGCAACTACCCGTTCACAACAAGAGGAATACTAATGGGTCATATTATTTCAAGCCATCAGACTTTTCAGGTCGGTCAATTTCTACAATATTTAGAATGAATATATATTTTTGATTTTCAATATTAATTTAAGTTGATTACAGGTGACAGACACTCCTGGCCTGCTGAAGAGATGTGATGGTAAGTGACTGGCATTTGCTAGTTGTATGTATCTTATAGAGTGGTTATGTTTAATTGTTGCACTCATTCATCCAATATGCAGAATGTCGATGTTAAATACCAAAATTTAGTCGAGTTGGTTGATACATAGTCCATATGAAAACACAAGTAATTATGGTACATTGCTGAATGAACTGTTCTGAATGACCATTGCTTACTTGTTTGAGTAAATGGAGCTTGGTTTGGAGGCTCATCAAATATACAAGGTCTGTATAGGATTTTGGTTCAAATATGACTATGAGGATAATCCAACAGAGCATAGGGAAACCAATTTCTTTTCTTTTTACTTTGCTTGCATCTAATTTTCATTATAACACTCCAAATTTATGCAATCGCTCAATTCATTTTCTCTCAAAGTTAACCCTTTCTGGCGAACTTGACATGAGCTCATTCCGAACTGTCTCATTTCAATTTTGTATATATTAAGTAGGAAAACTAATGAAAACGTAGAAACTTGTGCTTCTAATGCAAATCCTTTATGGACCATTCATATGATATATTAAGGGAAGTTTTTTTCGGCTTAATGTTTAGCATAAAAGTTTGTCTCCTCACTAGATAGGCTTTTGGACCACATAAAAAGTTGGAAACTGGTAATGCATACTACTATATATGGCGCTGCATCGGAGGAAAGGTGTACTTCTGGAAATTCATGTCACTGTTATTGTACTCCGGTTAAAGCACCACTTGGGTGTAGTGTGTGTATATATATGCAGGTACTGTCCTGTGTATGCCCTGGTTTTCTTTCCATAAGGTGCTTTAGTTTTCAGTATAATCAATAATGACATAGGTTAGTTGGGTTCGGTAAGAAGAAAATGTTTCTTCACCACTCAATGAACAATTTTTCAGCTTGTCTGTGGTTGTGGTTAGTGCTTATATTTTTGTTGCTCGATTGGTTTGTCATTTTTTTTTTATTTTTAATTGTGTGCTTCAGAGGACAGAAATAATTTGGAAAAATTGACACTTGCTGTCCTCTCACATTTACCGACCGCAATTCTCTATGTCCATGACCTCACTGGGGAATGCGGGACCTCACCTTCTGACCAGGTATTCTGGATTCAAAACGAGACGTGTGTTCTTCCTTTCCAATATATTAAATTCATGGGTTTTCTACGATGACCGTGCAGTTTGTCATATACAAGGAAATAAAGGAGAGGTTTGGTGAGCATCTGTGGCTTGATGTTGTGTCCAAATGTGATCTGTTGCAAAAGTCTCCAGTGCTATTTGCCACTGATAATGGTGATGATTCTGATCTTAAGCTGGAAAGGTACCGGAAGTTGGGTCCCGACGGAGCTATTCATGTGTCAGTGATGAATGAAGTAGGGCTTGCCGAGGTAATCTTTATATCATAAGTTCACTCTCCAAATATAGTGTTGAGCGTTCAGGCCTTGAGCTCGGTTGTTTTTCAATTTTAATGAACTTGCTCGGCGTTTGTAGTTTCGAACAAACTAAACCGGAAACAAAAGTATTTTCTTGTCAACTAACAATTCACGCTTGGATTTTTGCAACTGCAGTTGAAGAGTAGGGTGCAGGAGATGCTGGATTCTCAGATGACAAGGATCCAAGTTCAAGAAAGCAACAAAGAAAAGCTTCAAGTTAGTTGAGAACTTGAGAGAGCATTTTCTGAAGTTCAAAAGAGAAACCAATTGTGGGTACGCTGCAAATGCTTGTATATAACACACACTGCTGACTTCTCACATTTTTTGGTCTACTTGTAAGAATGGAGTACTGAAAACAGTCCGCATTTTCTTGGACAACTAGGAACTAATAGTTCAGCGATCTTCGAAACGGGTTCAGTTGTGTTGTACGAAAGCTTGGTGTTATTGACCGATTTTGCTAACTTATCCACGTTAGTCTCGCCAGCTAAAGTGTTTTAACTCCTGTTTATAATTGTCCGAATTGGGTTTTCCTTGCGAGGAAATATAGTTGGAGGACGACGTTGCAGTAAAAAAATTTGCTCTCACAATGTTGAATGCATACATTTAAGCTTGGTTCTCTATGCTTGAGAGTGTTCTTTTCATTGCATATATGAAAACGTACTCTCTGTTTATAGACTCGGTTGAGACTCGAGCCCTAGCTGGCTACAGCTGAACTTTGTTTTCCTCTTCTCCTGTTCCAGTAGGTGCATTTCCTCAACCAAACAACCAATTAATTTGAAAGCAAACAACTCCTGAGGTTGCTTGCGTTATTTAAACATGGAACGATTGATTCTGTCGATGCTGATATCGGATATTGGCTCGATGGGCTGATCATCATCACCAATTGGAGAAGAGCTGAGAGGATCTCTACTGAATTCATCTGCACAAGAGAATGGAAGTCCATTTGCACAACTTGTCGAAAAAAATGAAGTGAAACGTTAATTGGCGAAGCAAGGGAATCAACTCTCACCGTAAACAGTATATAAGGAAGAAGGGGGAGGGGTGGACATGAAGTTGAGGCCACAGTAAAATCCCAATGCTAATACCACTGTCATCATAGCGTATGCTGGCACGGCCAATGCCCAATACCTGAAAATAGTGCAATAAATTCAAAGGAGCGAACTTGTTGGGAAGTACTTTTGGAATGGCTAAAACTGCTTCTGACAGCGGTCGGCAAGGAAAAGTTAAAAGTATTTAATAACATACAGAAATTTCAGTTTTTTATTTTTAATAACATACAGAAATTTCATTAAAAAGCTAAGCAGCACTGAAGAACAAACAATAGGCAAAAGCACAACAGGACGCTGAGGCCACAGAGAACAGAAAAGTGAAAAAAAAACGATAATGGTGGGCAAGATACAATGTTGCAACATGCTAAGACGTCAGGCGTCCAAAACTACTGAACTAGACAGTGTTCGATGGTGGACATGGCAAACCATCCCTTAAACAGAACACGAGCAAAGGAGGAAGAGGGTTAGTTTAACAAAACGTCACCGCACATCCTCCTTTTCTCCATAGATGCAAAAGCACTTCCAAGTGCATTTTCAGTAAACACTTGGAATTTTTATAAACAATTTCATTGTGCTTTCAATGTTAATGTTCCTAACAAAAGCGCTTATAATGCACTCCCAAAAAGACCCTCATTCCTGAATCATAGGGAAAAGTTCTTGTTTCCCAATCCAAATGACTATAAACTTCCGAAACTATGACAAAACATTATCAAAGTTGCAAGTAGCTTAATCATCTAATCATTAAAAACCACCGGCCAAACTGTTTCCTTTCCCACTCCAAATATCCCGAATCTGATTTAAACACAACTCTAAAACTCCCCTAGATATGACAAAACATGATCAAAGTTCTGATCAGGAAATCGTCTAATCCTTTGAAACAACAAAAGAAAAGAACTGATGGCGGATAATAATCTCAACGAAAACTCAAAAAACAAATACGATTGAAACTGAAAGCAAAAGGGGACCTGCTGGGATAGTAAAAAATCCCAATGGAATGCAGCCAAGACTCTGGAACATACGCCCACACCAAGAATATAACTGCTCACACAGCACAGCACAGAATGATACCAAAATTAAATAAATAAATAAGTATAATTAAAAAGAAATAAAAACTGAATTCGTAGAAGAAGAGTAATGGGTGGGACCTGTAGCCACAACAGTAGTGATGGAGCCAACAAAGCCATAGACTTCAGAAGGCTTGGGGCCATGAAACCCAGAGGCCTTGTCATCTGAATCAACAAATGACACTGTTGCCCTCCTCTTCTTTGATACACTCAGTATTCTTCTGGGGCTGCACACAGAATATGAATCCTCCATTCCTTTCAATTCTTCTTCTTCTGGGTTTCCACCCAAATCATAAACAATTAATCCCAATTATTTTATTAACAAATTGGGTTCCTTTCTCCTAAATTAGTGATTGAAATCCTGTAAGTGCATAACTGAGATTCATAAATAAGAAGAAAACAAGAACTTGTCTGTCCTATAAGAATTCAGTCTCCAATTTCAATTACTATAATTGAGGACTCTAACTCAATCACATGTATAAAAATAAAAAATAAAGAAATAAAAAATAAAAAAAAACCGTAAATGGATTCAAGATACAAGAGAGAGAGGGTACCTGGAATTTGAGAATGTGAAGCCAAACGCAGGAGAGGGGGGTTAGCCGCTCAGCTACGAGTTTTTATGAATTTGGGTTTCAAGAGAGCATGGTGGAACTTTTTTCCTTTTTTTTAATTTTTTAATTTTTTAATTTTTATTATTAGGCATCTCTAATGCTTGGCTAAAAGCCAAATATTTTAGCTTTTAGCCCAAAAACAGTTTTTCTAGTCCAACCGTTCTAGTATAAAATTTTAGCCCAGGATTATTAAAGAATAAACTTAGGCTTTTTTTTTCTTAAATTAAATTTAAAAAATAAATAAATATATAGACTATCGTAAATTAATTTTATGAACATTTTAATTTAAAAAAATTTAAATTCCGATAAATATTTTCATTCGGTTCGGTGGAGCCCATTCCGATTTATAGGCTAAATTCTGGAGGGAATCTGACCTTAATTTAGCATTTAGCATTTAGCTCAAATTTTCCCTTTAGGTTGGATTGAGTTTGGGGGAAAATTTTGAGGGGTAATTTGGCTTCATTGAAGATGGTCTTAAAGATTGAAAGGCTTTAAAACTATTACAATTTACAAGAATTTAGAAGATGAAAAGTATTCGGATGCATGAACAGTGGACTTATAAATTCACTTTTTTTAAAAAAAAAAAATCCTATAAATTCATGAATACGGAACGCATACAAAAGGAGAAAATTTGAATTTAGAACGCATTTAATTAAAAGAAAAAGATTTTATTCATTGAAGTAGTACACCTCTTGCATTAGCCTCCATATATGGGTACAAAGTACAAACCAATAAGAAGAAAGCTTTTATTTTATTTTATTTTTTTATAAATTAATTAATTTTTTTATTTTTTTATCAAATTACAGAATTTAATGCCTATGGGCTAATGCTTAATATGTTCGTAATCAATAAAATAAATGAATCGAATTCAACTTTTCGACTAGAATGGTGTGTAAAAAGTGAATTTGTCTGTTTGTATATTACATATTAATCAGCAAAATATGTTCGTTCATTTGCAGTTAAAAAATGTTTCGCATTAGAAAATTTCAACATAATAAAAGATATGAATCATCTAAAAAGTATTAACAAGTTCGTACCAAGTTGAAACCAAACTTCTACTCACCTAGTGATCCAAAAAGGAAAAATCGAACCTTGTACAAAAAGTTACGACTTTTATCATAATTGCAGTATATCAGCCCAATACCCAAAGGGTATTAGGATTAGTACTTACCTATTGAATTTCCTACAATTTTTCAACAAGTAAAAAGTGCTTTCCTTATATATACACTCCATCGTACTCATAGTAATTAGTATTTATTTTCAAAATCCTACTTACTCAAAAGAAAGCAAAACCTTTCCTATATATCAGTACTGAATCACGCTGCTTTTCAAATCTCTAACGTGCCTTCTCCATTATTCTCAGTCTTTTCGAAATTCCTCACGCCCTCATATATATATATATATATAGTAGCACTCTGGATTATACAGTTGAACGAACAAAGTAGCAATGGCAGGAGGAGTTAGTAGTGATCAATGGACTTGGCAAGAAAACAAAGTCTTCGAGACTGCCCTAGCGACCTACAATATTCACTGCATTGAAAAAGGGGAGTGGGAGAAACTCTCACTTTTGGTTCCTGGAAAATCCATGGATCAAATCAAATCACACTTCATGCAGCTACTGATGGATCTGGAGGCCATCGAGTCTGACCAAGAACCGCTCCCTGATTACAAAGATGATCATTTTCTCATGACGAAAAAGGATCGAGACGCCAATGAAGGCAACGGCAGTGATCATGATGGTACCGGAAAGAGAAAATTTGATCAAGTTGTGGTGACAATTAAACGAATTTGATTATTCCATGCATGGTTTTGCTACTTTATATATTGCATATGAAATAATGGGGTAACCCAAAAAAAATATGTCTCTAATTCTGATGAATTCTTGTGTTACAACTGAGGGCCTAATCACAGTACTTAACCTGTGATATATATAAATACACACATGTGAGAAACTCCACAAGGCTTATACCACACTCCTGGAGCGATTATCGATATTTCATAGTTATGTTTTTCATATCATTGGTAACATGTCGATATGTTGATTTAAGTTGTCGATATAAATTCTGATATCGTGTCTACGGATGTCGACATAGTCTCGCAACATGTCGATATGGTATCAAATAATGTCTTTATAATCTATGGTATTTTGATGGACTGGATTCTCGTGCACGTATTAGCTGATGCATAGTGCCCATTTTATTTTGGTCTAGCATGTATGAACACCAAATGCCCGAATAATTCAGAACTACCTAGCCTAATGGCCCGGGCCTATAAGTAAGGCTTGGCCCATCTTTACAATAATCATTTTCAAACTGAATACTCTTCCTTCACCAAATTTGTACTTCTTATCAATTTTTCTTTCATGGTACGTATTAGATAGTGCAGGAAAAATCAACAGTTAGATATTGTGTATAAAAATTTAAAACATGTTTGCAGCGTTTGGATCTAACATTGTAGCCAGACCCTTCTTTTACATCAGAGTTACATAAAAAAAAAAAATCAAAGGTCAAATTCCCTCTACACTCCAATTTAAATCTCCTCTTAATAATTTTGGATGAATATAGTGTAGAATATCGCTATGTTATCAAGGATAACATAAAAACAATACACCATTAGTTGCTGAATTATCGGCATTACTGTTCAACTTAAGAACCATCTTTGCCGACCATAGTTTGAATGCTTCTTTGTTTAAGACAAATTAGACCACATCAAAGTTGGAAAATACAAATGAGTTCCTCAGTTTGTTGAATATAATGCTAAGCAGATAATGTTAAAAACATGATTATCATTTGCTTATACTGCTTCTTTGGGACTAATTCAAACAATCTATCTGTAAATCATCTCTCATTAGCAGAAGATTTTAGCCCTAATCGTCATTTGGATAAATTAATTTGTTGTCAACTGTCAATTAAAAAGGAGAATAATCATTGACAATTTAAAAACATAATGTCGAATTAACTAATCCATGGCCTAGCTAGTCCCATAGCCACAATGTCAACTGGTTTAATTTGGAATCTTGTGTTTAATTATTCCAAAGTGTGATAAACAAATATGGTTTGAGAATATTTATGGGTGGAATCAATAGAATAGTGTTTGATCATTTGTACACATGTATGATTCATATATAATCCCTCTTTTCTAGCACTTAATGACAAACAATTTATAATTTATGCCCAAATTTCCAACATAAACTATGTCGACAGATGTCATTAGTTTGCTGTAATACTTTACACTTTATAACTCACTATTTTGTGATTTGGGAATAGTTTAGAAATAGCTTTTAAATAATTAAAGTGCTTTTAAAGAAAATATATTTGAAATCAATCCTTAATAAAAATGTAAATTAAATCTGGAAAAACACTTAAATGTTTTCTGCAATAAGCATAATTGTTTTTGGAACTCAAAATATTTTTTTTAAAGCGCTTCAATCATTTAAAAACACTTTTCAAATAAGTCCGTAATTATCTAGTAATCTTAATATGCGAGGAGTAACTGGTTAAATTAATTTGAGGATAGAATAAGGGATCGAGAAGAGAAAAGTGCTACTTAAAGTATTCAAGTTAAAGTATTCAAGCTTGTTGATGGCGCGCCACTTAGTACTACGGTCTAGTGATATTCCTCTTCACTTGTAAATGAGAGGTATTATGTTCGATTCTCGTCAAAAACGAATTTAAACCACATTATTATTAGTCCATTTTGAGGCTAAGCTCATTCTACTCCCCCTTAGTGTTGATAAATTTGTTCAAAAAAAAAAAAAAACATGTTGATTGCGCTTGGTTTTGGGATTTTAATTGATGGATAATACTTAGATACTCACAAGTGTACATACTTTTATTTTTTTGCCTCCATAATATTACCACATGTATTATTGTTTTAAATAATAATAGACATATTAATTAATCCCTAAAGACACCTCCCACACCATTGGACTCAGGTCTTCAAGAATGTGATGTGATTAGTTGTATAATGTACTTTTGATTGGATTATGAATGTGATGTGTGTAGCCCATAAAATAATGTAATTTTGTGATAGGACCAAGACTTGGGGAAAAAAATAAAGGAAAACTAATGTAAAGGACTTGAAAAGTTTTAGTTTTAATATAAGTTTTAGTTTTAATAAAAAAAACCATGTTATAAGTTTTGTTTAATAAAAAACCATGTTATAAGTTTTAGTCTTTCTCCTTCTTTTCCTTGGGTTTTGCAATTTTTTCAAATGATGTGGTTGCAGACCTTCTTCTTTTTCTTTGAAACAAAAATATAGATCCTCATGCTATTTAATTTATATTTTTGTATTATTTCGTTGAAATGTGATCGTCGTTATTATTCATAGTGTATTCAAGGTACCGTTTTTCAATTTTTCTTCGTCAGTGAAGTTTATCATTTGTTTCTCCAGAAAAAATATTTGAGATCTACATGCTATTCAAAAATAACGAACTGTTTCTAGATTTTAAGTAACACTGTTTCTGGAATCTAAGTCACTGTTTCTGAAATTTAAGTCACTGTTTTTGGATTTTGGTTCTTTTCGACGGACACTGTTTCTGGAATCTAAGTCACTGTTTCTGGAATTTAAGTCACTGTTTCTGGATTTTGGTTCTTTTCGACGAACACTGTTTCAGGAATGTAAAAATAAATTGTTTCTAGATTTTAAGTAACACTGTTTCTGGAATCTAAGTCACTGTTTCTGGATTTTGGTTCTTTTCTTTCCAGATACAGTGTTTGTTCTTGCACGGCCCAAAGGGCTTGGTGTGTTGCTGCTCGCAGGAGCTAAACGAAGGGAAGGCCGGATTTCGGCCGGAAAGTTGGACAAACTTTAAACGCTCATAACTTTGTCAATACTCAACGAAATCGAGTGATTCAAAAACAAAAATCGTAGTTCTCGAATAGACGAAGAGAATGGTACCTTGCACGATGGCTAACTCGTTGTGGTTTGGCCAGAAAATGCCTCGAAAGCCTCGGAGGCCGCTGGAAACTGGGTAAGATTCAAATGGATATAACTTCTTCAATACTCAACGAAATAGGGTGATTCAAAAAGGAAAGTTGTAGTACTCAGCGAGACAAAGAGGAGGAGGAGGAGGATGAGGGCCAAAGGAGAGCCCATGAGTGACTGGCTGGTGGTCGAGCTGTCTGTTGGTTTGGTGGGTTTTACTTTGTTTTGGGATGATTTTTGGTTAAAAAAAGTTATAGGATGATTTTTGGTTAAAATAAACTTAGTTTAAGCCCTTTTTATTAAAGCTCCCAAAAAATAATCATGTAACATGAAATCCCGCAAGAGTTTATATTGTTTATTCAAAACTATCTCTTAGAATTTTATGGATAAGTTATATTTTAGGGCATTAGGTGAAATTTTGGCATTAGAGTTTGTAATCTGATTCATATTATTATTAATAAAATTAACATTCTCGTTCTTCTATTTTAAAAAAGGAACAAGCTGGTGGCTCGCTACAGCAGTCCACCCTTTGGGGAACCGGAAAGTCTCACAAATGCATTTCAGCCTCCTCTGACCACCATTATGTTATTCACCAACCGCTGGGCCACCTTTTGGTGGTTAAAATTAACATTCTAATTCAATTATTGCTTTAAAATCATATTATTTTCATGGGCAGGAGAGCAAAAACTCTCAACATATGGTTGAATTACTTTAATTATTGTTTTAAAAACCATTGTATAATAATCTCTCACCATTTTTTAAATAGGAAAACTAATGAAAAGAGCTTGAAAACTTTGAATTTTAATGATAAAGATAAAATAAAGGGTAAAGTGAATAGTGCCAAAATTGACTTTTTAGTGTAAAAATATGATTTTTCGTTAAAATGAACAATACCGGGAATTTTTCGTTAAAGTTTCCTTTTTAAATTTGTATCAACTCTATGACCCGTCTCTCTCCTCTATTACCCTAACCCCTCTTTCGACTTTAAATATGAATATTAAAATGTTAAAGGAGTTTATCTTTGAAGATTTTTCTCGAAACACATGCACGAGTATCATCGAACTTTACAAAAATCCTTTTTAAAAAAAAAATTCTTTAACGTACAAATAAGTCAGTGGTATGAAATTAATTTATTTATTCACTTCTGCTTCAATTCCAAGTATCTTTTTCATCATTCTCCCAAAAAAAAAAAAAAAAAAAAAAAATATATATATATATATATATATATATATATATATCTTTTTCATCAGACCATCTCCAATGGTGGGCTAAAAGCCAAATTACCCCCCAAAATTTCCCCCCAAACTCACTCCAATGCAAGGGGGAATTTTGGGCTAAATGCTAAATGCTAAACTAAGGCCAGATTCCCCCCAGAATTTAGCCCAGAAATTGGTGTGGGCTGCACTGAATCGAGTGAAAATATTTATCAGAATTTAAATTTTTTTAGATTAAAATGTTCATAAAATTAATTTACGATAGTCTACATATTTATTTTTTATTTTTAAATTAATTTAAGAAAAAAAATAGCCTAAGTTTATTCTTTAATAATCCCGGGCTAAAATTTTAGGGTAGAATGGGCTGGAGTAGAAAAACTGTTTCTGGGCTAAAAGCTAAATTTTTCGGGCTAAAATATTTGGCATTTAGCCCATGCATTGGAGATGGTCTCAGAAAAAAGTGAGATACCCGTATCCCCATTTTTTACATTTTGCTTTCTCCAATTATCTTTTGTTAGTTTTCACTTAAGATGATGAATATGAAATTCTGTAATGTTAGTTATTATGATCACATATAAAAAACGACGAATTTTGTGGCGAGGACTGAAGAGGAACTAGAATGACTGACTCCTTAACTTAGTGTTCATGCAAACATTCTAGTTAGCTTTTGTTTATTTATTTGGAGTGGTGTGGTACTATGTTTTCTTGATCGGACTTCCATGTTCTCACCATCTATGGTACAACATAAATATTTGTTTCATAGTATGACACACAACATATTTGTTTGTACTATATATAGGAAACACTCGTATGTACAGTTCTCACCATTAAATCAAACTTTAAATCTACTCACCTCTCCTTTTCTACTTCCTCTCCTTTTTTTAGTTTTTAATATTTAATTAATTTTTAATAGAGAGTGGGCCCGTCTCAAGCCACGTCACTATTTAACGGAAGAATTGATAGACAAACTAACAGAAGGTATGAAATTGTAACAAATCGTAAGATGAGGTATAATATTGAAATTTTTTAAAGATGATGTATGAAACTATGACTGATCTAATAGTGAGTAGTTTTATGTAATTTACTCTAAACTTTAATTACTATATATAATTAAGGCATTCTCATCGGTTTTTGTTTTTGATATTGAAAACGTTGGTTTTTGTCTTTGTTGGTGATCAAGGACATTCTCAGTTTCTGCTGGTGTCTTGTTACAATACATTATTATAATTGAACATCATCAACTTATCCATTTTATTCACTTTTGAGTTTTATACCTTCACATTTAATGGTGTTACAACATAATGTTAACATTCACATCTGAAGAGGCTTGAAGGACCGCCTTGTGGTCTAGGAGGATCAACCTACTTGCCAGAGGGGGCTGCTGGCTTGGCAAGGGAGGAGTTGCCACAGGGGACTTGAAGGACATCATAGTTAGGGATGACAATTCAAACCATTAAACTTGATAACAGTAGACAACCGAATGGAGTGGAATTGGGTATGTAAATTCGGGTATATTATGGATATGGGGAAAAACTATGAACTTTATTTGGTTATAGTTTTGGATATGATTATAGGAGTTCCAAATTCATATCTGTCCCCAAATCTGAACCAAATAATATATATAATATAATATAAATTATAATATCTATATATATATATACATATTTGAGTGAACTTATACCATTATTACTGTATTCATTATTCCGCATAATATATTTAATACATAATATAATATTAGTCATTGATCCTATACTATGTTTATTATGCATGAAATATCATGCTTATAGGAGATATCAACAACCCACATCATTAATGTTTTATACAATACTCTTATTTTTATACTCTACACAATTTATTCATTGTTATATTTTTATTATTGGACGTGGCTATTTAATGACAAAATTAGCATATACTAAATTATTGTGCGTAAATTGAATGAATATAATTTTTTGTTTTTGACGAAGATGGATATAATCGTTAATCGATGAGAAATCCGTTAATCGGTGAATATGGTTAATTTTCGTAGTTACAATGATGAATATAGCGTTTTCATCCCTAAACCAAACTATTTCCATCCCTAATCACGGTGCACAGGATTTCTACAGGCCATGGCCACTCCAGTTAATGTCCCTTGAGAGATCATCATTAATTGCATATAGTCGCATGGCTTCACGATGAATATAAGCAAAAGCTTGCTCCACAGATGAGGACGGATGAACCGTAACACATCAATCCTAATCTTGTCTAGAGTCCGTGAAGCATCGGATCTGTACAGCCGAATATTCATGGTGTAAGGTCGTCATTGGAACCACACAATATAAGTCATATTTAACTTTGTCAACTTTCCTGTGTCGGATTTCAGTACTATTCAACATGCAATACTAGAAAATAAGGTTACAATAGAATCGTCAAAGTTTACAATCACGAGTTACATAATCATGGTCATGGTACGTTATAGTTAGTTACACGGACACTTGATGTATGACATTATTATTATTGTACAAACTTTAGGTTTTACATTATCTTACATTGTCAAGGTACGTTGTTATATGTGGACGTGATTATATTACAAAAACATTGATAGATAAAGAGCACAGATACCTTTTTTATTAAAGGGTACTGTAGACTACAGTGTTTTTTTAATCGATACTGTAGAGTAACCCTAAAATTTGTAGTAATTATGTGTTGCATATTAAAGTGAAGGGTAATTTAAAGTGAATTACTTGCATATTTATTTTCATGATGTGAAATTCATATTTTCTACAGGCCCTCATATTTGGTGTCATGATTTGAGACTAACACTAAATAACTCATATTAAATATATGATTTGTCTATTTCCAAAATAAATAAAAAATGATTTGTCAAATAAATAGGCAACAAGTGGAGAGCCGAAACTCCATCGTACTAGCTTTGATTGGCCTTCATACTCTCAACAATGCAAAAGCCAAAGACACGGAGCAGCACTCGAATTATTTGAAGGTGACCGTCACTCAAGACTTACTACATATTTCAGAGTGCTTGCGAAGGAAGCATGTTTACTCAGGATCACTTTTGAATAAAAAAATATAAAAAAAAAACACCTGAATATACTTAAAAAGCCGGCTCAAGTGCTTCAAGATAAAACGCACCACCGATTATTTGGACCGCATTTAGGATAGGTCAAAATATTGCCAAACACACGTTTAAATGGAATAAGAAATTAATTTATCTCAGGCTCGAAGGCATTGATATTATATCTTTTGGTCATTAGTTTACTAATTTTTGTAATGATTTAGTCTTTAAGTAAATGGTTTTTGAGAATACAGGAAAATTAGTAGACCTTTTGAATAAGATTTCTGTGTGACTGGGGGTGGTTGTATGTTTTGCTACTTAAGGTTAAGCAAAACACATACGAGGTTTCGTTGAATAATATATACTTGCCACACAAGTGGTTGAAGTCCAAAGTCTCCAAATAAAATATGCACTCAAAAAATTGAATTGCCTTCAGGGATTTCTAAAAGGTGGGTGGATGTGTGCTCTAGTGTCTGTATTGCCTTGGTTATAAAGCCCCGAGTCGTCGCACACAATTTGAGTCAACGTCTCTTTTGCAATGATTTCTATAATTTTACTTGGAATATTAACAAGTACATTTTAACAATAGTTTTTTTTTTTTTTTTTTTTTTTTTTTTTTACCAATACGGTTTAGTAATATTTTTCTTTATTTGTAAGTGGAATGTCTTAGGTTTTATTCTCATCAAAGACGAATTTGAACTAAATTATCATGGCTGATCTTTTCTAGGCTTAGCCGACTTCCCCCACTCCTTAGTTTAAATAATCTCAAATGCATGGACGGAACCACCTTCGGCCTAGGGACGGATGCCCCCACTCATTTTTATATTTTGGGGGGGACAATGCACATAATGCATATAGCAATCCCACATGATTCGGCTATGAAATTTTTGAAGAATCGATTGAGAAATCGGATGGGAGATCAATGGATGAATAATAACATGTTATTCTTATACAAAGATATTTTATGATATTAGTAATGATATTGTCATGCAACGGTATCAAAATATGAAAATGCATCGAGAAATTAATATTGTAATATGTTGTATGAAAATCTTATAGATGAATATATAAGTGTTTTGTTTTGTAATTTTTTGAACTTTTTAATTCGTGACTTTGTTATTTGAGGATACCCACATTCATATAGATCTCTGACTTCGTCCCTGCTAGTATGTATTTAAAAAACCTATTAATTTCCCCACCCCTTACTTGCCTATGTACAATGTTAGTGGCTAATGCTTTATTCATGTACGAATTCCTGTAAAATAAAATGAAATGGTTCAATAGTTGACAACCCGCCAACAACGTTGTTCACCTTTGTGATTAGCGTGTATTTACAATATAGACTTTTATAATTTGAGCTCATGTGGTGGAGATTACAAGTAAGATATGTTGGAATTTAAGTAAAACTCTAATCACAATTCACAATAAATATATATTTATATATCCATCATTAGTCTCAAATTTATATATCCATCGTTAATCTCAAACCTGAAGAAGTCATGGATGTTTAGTAGTTTCTTCTACCCACCAAAGGACTTTATGTTCAGATGGTGATAGAGCCAAGAACGATGAACGTATTTCTCTGTGAGCAGGAAACTCTTGCACTTATAGAAGCAATGGTAGCCAACTCCCATCTATCATGGAGGGTTGGTTATTTTCTCGTTGCTTCAAATCCCGATCATGTAGAGGTGTTGTGATTAGTGCTTCCTTTCAAATGCACAATGAAAGTATAACCCTCAATTATAGGATGTAGCTTTCCACGTATCCAAACTCTTATTAATTTGTATTACCAACATATTATTTCTCCTTTATCGTTAACTAGTTGAGTACATATAGGATTCTTACAAAATACGAATACAATACTATTTCAATTAAATACTATAATGATGTGACGACATACAAATAACTAAAAAATGAGCGGTTAAAATATAAGATCACACTGTAAAATATAAATAAAAAATGAGAAATTAGAAAAATTAAAGGTAAACAATATTTTTCTCCTAAAAATGGTATTAGTCTTAATATATGCGGCGCATAAAATTGACAAGTCATATATGGTTTGGTGATATAATTGAATTACCTTGTTCCCTAATCTGTATTATCTGATATAATTTGATGTCGACACTTCAAATGTGTGTCTAATTGTTCTTAATTTATCATGATTAGGTATTGCTCAATCGGCTAAACAATAATAATACTAATATTTACTTAAAGAAAGGTTGCTCGGGGTTACATATCCTTCCTTTCTTTTATATTATTGTACTCAAAATCTAACGTTAAATGGGACCAAAAAGTATAACAATTGTCAAATTTTGACCTAATGATATCGGAAGAGTTTTTTTTTGTTTTTTTTGTTTTTTTTTTAATTTTTTAATTTTTTTTATCGAGGTTCACCGGAATTTTGTATTACATAACGTCTGATATAATAAGTTGATTATGTTGTAGGCATAATTTACTGAATAATTATAGTGACCAGAGAGAGGGATGCGACACATAGAGAGAGAAGAGAGAGATGTGTAATTGTGAGGTATGTTCAATTCCAACTCATTGTGCCTTTATTCATAGTAGTAGGAAAAGTTAATTCCTTACCCTTTTAGGATTACAACTCTAATAGGATATTAACTACTAAAGGGAATATTCAAAGATATCCCTAGATACAATAGGATTTACACAATCACATTTCTAATCTAATAGGACCGCAACACTCCATCTTGAGTGTGTAAATACTCAACTAAAGTGGCACATCAGGTCTTCAGTGATCAAGCAAGTACAATTGATAAAGTTGTTAGCACAATAAGCGAATGCAAGTCTCAGATCAACGGAAGAATGCATAAAAAGTAAAACTCACAAAACCTCGCTGTGGTAAAACCCAAGGTGGGATAAAAACCCATAGACCAAGGAGAAAAGTGAGAAATTGCATTAAGTCAAAACTATACGTCTTCCAGACATAAGTAGAAGAGCTCACAAGGTTATGACCAGCCCAGGATGGGTGTCTCGTCAAAACCTAATCGTAGAGGAAAAGAGTACATTAAGATTAAGTGAGTATATTTCTGGATACTCCCATTTACATAACTTCCAAATGAGAACTATAAACATTGCATATGAATAGTTAGGCATACCAATTCCTCAGACAAGCTTCTGGAATGTTGACTTTAGTAGTGACGTCGTGTAGAGGTCGGCAAGGTTGTCTGGGATCAGCTTGCATGACTTCGATCTCCTGATACTTTGCTGATGTAGATGTAGACGCAATATGTCTTGGCATTGGCTTCTTTGATGTATCATGTCTTGGTCGGGTTGATACATGCGGCATAATTTTCATGGATCGTCGTTGGGACTCAACGATTGATGAAAACAACAAGTTCTTCGAATATGCTCAACAAGAACTCCTAACAATGTTTCACGTGTGGCGTAGTGAAGTAAGGTGAGTCTTGGAACGATTTGAAGATTTCACAACTAAGGTCATAGCGTGGACCTCCAAGATATTGTGATATCCCTTAACGGTAAAGACATTACCATTTAGGGATGTGCTTTGTGAGGATTTGATCAGTAACCAGCGTTAGCATAACAAATAAGGCAAGCATCATTTTAAGGATCAGGGGGTTGGATCCGCTCAAGATGCGTTGGGATTTGCCCAAATTCGTAGTACCTTCAGGGTACGTCTTTAATACCAATTCAGTGGTTGCGTGTAGGCACGGTGCTGCATCTTTACGAATAGATCAACATCGAAGGAGATGTCTTGTCTAACGTAATGAGCTAAGTATAACGAAGCGCAAAGTTGATATAGAATTTCAGATTCCATAACCACTTCAAGGGTCTCATTTACATATAACGTATTGACAATCATAGCTATACTCAAAAGTAACACATTCAGGGTGTAGTTCGATTGGTAGACCAAAGTACCATTAAAACAATGCTTCAATTTCAGGTCAAGGCATAAATGAGTTTTCCCAAGATCCTCCATCTCAAATTCCATCTTCAGGTGCAAGGCAGTTTTCTCAAGCTTTTCCAAAGTCTTAGTGAGATTCGTGTCAACGACATAAACTGTAACTCTAGCAATTCAGAATAAGACTTCATAGGTTAACACGCAAGGGCATTCATTCATATCCCTGACTAATCAAATAATCACTTAGACAGGTATACCACATCTGTCGGATTGTTTCAATCTGTAAGTGAATGCCTCAAACAAGTTAAAAGGGTGTTATGTGGTTTGGAACTATTTGAACCAGTCCATGTAATTCTTCGGGAACTTACATGCAAATTCCGTATCTATATCCCCATGGAGAAAACACTAACCACATTTCATAATACTGATATCAATCACATGACGTTTGAGAAAAACTTTGCCCTGTAAGGCGTGCATCATATCATACTATCTCATTCATCTCATTACGCTTCCTTTCCCACTTGTAACACAATGGGGGTTACCTTGGGCAGTGTAGGAATGATAGGTCCAAAACAAACTTTGGTAAGGAAATTGACCTAGATTGTAATTTTGATTGTCCAATTAGTTCTACATTGTCACTTAATCAATATAACATGGTTCGATATCGTCGTTTTTCATTTATGTCGGTAGCTACCATATAAGTGAAAACATCATCGATGGTAATCTCATTTCAATTCTATTAACTCATCCAAACTAGTATACTGGACCAAGAACTTCAAGTCTTGGGAGTGATCTGGATTAATCTCATGAGATGAAAATTATTTGAGACATCGATCAAGTATAAAGTGAATCCTATGAACCGAGTGATTTGTCGTGCTCCAAGCCAAGACAGATTGATTGGCTATCTGCCGGTGTACCGGACCGTCCAACATGGGTGTCCAAACCGTCAAATAGGGGTAGCATTCCCTCCAGCGATGTTGACTTGACGTATGTTAAGTACGTCTATCCTTGCAAACATGTTTTCAGTTGGTATATGATCTCGTCACTTTATCTAGATCAGAGGAATGTGTCTGGAGCAACATTCTGAAAGCTAGAATTCATCACACTTGTGTGATACGAGGATCAAGATGAGACATAGTGGGCAACATCCACGCACATTTGCATCTTTCTACAAGAACGTTGACATTCTTATCTCCCCTTAACGGCGGGAAAACTATCTCATTGAAGTGACATGCTTATTTTGAGGATCCATATTGGTACGTTGCGGCGGCGCAACTTGGCACATGGAATGCACACCCAAAACGCGTAAATACGAAGCGTCAGGTTCGTACCCAATAACCAACTATAATGTCGTATAGGTTGAGTGGCAATGGACATCAAGGTGGACTAACATGCTGCGTACAAGATTGCATAAACCTAGGCAGAAACCGAAAACTTGGTACGTTCGCCTAGGTCCGGGCGATCATTTAAATTGCGATTTATGATCACTATGCGAGGTTATTTGGGGTGAACATGGGAATTCGATGTTCTAAGTATAAACCCAAAATACATGCAATACTTTATCGAAAACCGTCAATGTAAACTCTTTGGCATTATCTAGTCTCCCAGACTTTATGGGATAATTAGGGTGGTGAACCTTTATAATCGGCTAGGAGGTTTAGCAACAATGTGTGTGGACAAACATGTGACCAGTTTGTCGATTCATCAACCAAAACCATAAGTATTTATATGGCTTGCATTTTGGTTGGATTAGTCTACATAAATTCCCTTGAATCCAATGTGAAAGAGGGTTCGTTTCTTAATGAGGACATAGAGAGAGGGTTGCGGCTAGACCTATAAACGGGTCGGGTTTATTGGATTTGGGTCAGCTTCAATCTAACCCGTTAAGTTAACGGGTCACCTGAACCCGACCCGTTACGTTAACGGGTCACCCGTTAAAAATTATTATTATTATTTTGCATAAAGTTTTTTTTTGTTGTTAAGACTTTACTGAAATTACTAAAACATCCTCAACTAACGGGTTGACCCAAAGTGACCCGCTATTTAACGGGTTGTTAATGGGTTCATCCGTTAATGACCCGATCTGTTAAGCATACATCCAAATACTAATATTAATGTGTCAAATCGAGTCGGTTTAACGGGTCGTGTCCAAAATGCCAGGTCTAAGTGCGGCACATAGAGAGAGAAGAGAGAGATGTGTAATTGTGAGGTGTGTTCTATTCACCCCATTGTGCCTTTATTTATAGTAGTAGGGAAGGTTAATTTCTTACCCTTTTAGTATTACAACTCTAATAGGATATTAACTACTAAAGGGATTATTAAAAGATATCCCTAGATACAATAGGATTTACATAATCACATTCCTAATTTAATCGGACTGCAACAAATACAAATTTACAAGCAATATTACATTTTAAGCTACATTGAAAGAAATCTTGGAACCTCAAACGCATTCAATTGAAAAAGAATATGCAATTCAATAAGGCAATATTGCTACACAACTTTCAATAACTTGATTACTTTGGGTCAGTGTTTAAAATTTCTCCATATGATCGATATATTCATAGAAATATTCAAAAAATCAAAGAAGTACATAAGTCTCAAGTTCACCTTATATTGGAGAAACTCTTAAGTTTAGGTTAAAATCGACATATATTATCAGTATTTCTGACACATTTGTTGAATCGGAGAAACTCTTATATTTCGTCAAAACCAAATTTGACAATCCCTAAAATTTCATTTTAAATTTCCATTATTTCTATCGAAAACAACCAATATCGATATTGATATTCGATATATCCATTAATATTTCCATAAATTTGTATATAGATATTTCTACCAGTACTGATATTTTAAACACTGTTTTTAGTTGAATGATATCGTCTTTTGCTCTAAAAAAACAGATGATTTATCTCAAAACATGATTATTATTTGTACTCTAAATTGACTTATATTAACAAGACGGTAGCGGTCATGGATGGATAGACAAACGAAGACTTTGGGTGTGAAAGTATTTACGACAATTCGGAAGCTCATAACTCATAAGGACAAATTAAGGTATAGGTTTAGGTGGGTATTATTTACTACGACCAAAGACTTTGACTTGCATAAAAACCTTGCCTGTCGACTGTGTGGTCTTTAGGTAAGACACTTGACCTGGTACCATTGACAAATGTTGCGATAGACATTAAGATGCAAGTTGAGTCGTCCATATATAAATGCACACGTAGGGCGAACGCATCCGGAGTTGGGTGGCCGAAACATACACCACGAATGGTTGAATTCAAGCCCAAGAATATTCAGAGATGATTTAGTCATTTATATATATATATATCAAATAAATTAATGGTATAGGTATGCAGTAACATGCTAATGATAAACCATCCATTTACTTGATACATTTGAATGATTAAACAATTACTGTTTCAATCGTTTTTCGCAAGCATGATCTTCAAATGAAGATTAAGAAATTGAACGATTATGATAATAAGATTTCTACAATGAAGATACATTATTTGCAAATGGAAGAACAAACTCAACCTGTGGAAGCATAAGCTAACTACATCCAATAGAAAAATGACGCGTGTACTTTCAACTCTATATGATAGTTTTTTTTTCCTTAATGTCGTGAGCAACCACTGGGTACCACAAAGGGCCAAGCATATGCCTGCCCTACATGTATTGGGCATTTCGGTTTAAGCCCATAATATCCCATCCTGAGTTTCCTTTGGGTGACTGGTGTTACAACGCAGTTATCTACCAAATACCTCCAGGACTACTCATGAGCAGTTGTAGAGTCGGGTCTGCATCACACTGGCAGAACATAGCAGTCTGCCTAGTATGTCCTGCGACCTCCTCTCTCAGCTGCCTGCGAGGGTTCACTCCTATAAATAACCAAGTTCAACAGGAAAATTAGTAATCGACATTTTTTGACACTGAATTCTCTATGTTCTAGTTTCTCTCAAACTATCTCTCTGACTTAGGCATTAGAGGCCATTTGGCAGACAATCTCCCTTTTTTCTCGGATATTCGTCAATTAGGCTAACGGTGTTTATTATTTTGTAGGTAAATTTTCGTCAATTCAACATTAGACGAAATTTGCATCCACCAAACCCCCAATATTGACAGGCATTATACCTTTTAAATCTATATTACAATTCCATTTTTGATATTCTGAAAAAAAAAAAAAAAAAAAAAAAAAAAAGGGCAATTTGGGTCTTCGTCACAACAAATTCGTTAGAACATTTTTTTTTCTTTTAATTTCAAATTGTTGAGTCTCCAACACACACACAGAAAAAGTGAACTCAAGGGATACATTCTCCCTCTAAAATCCTTCCATCTCATTCAAAACTCCCAATCAAAAGATAAATGGCATCTTACTTTAATTCCTCCTTTCTTTTTTCTTTTTTTTATTTATCAACGGTGTTTTTTTTTTTTTTTTGCAATATGACTTCTTAGTTAATAAGAAAATAAAAGAAAGGAAAATATTATTTATTAAATGTATTATTTTTTTCATCTCCTGCAACATTTTTTCCTTTTGAACAATTGATATTATTTACACTAAAGGAGAGAGGGTAGACTTAACCTCATAATGGACTAGCAAAATATGGTTCAAATTCACCTTTGACGAGAATCGAATCTAAAATCTCTCACTTACAAGTAAAGATGAATAATACTAAATCTCGTATTTAGATAGAGAAATAAAGCATGATGGGCTCCACACAATATTTTGCTGAAAAGCTAAATATCGCTCACTCGAGGGTTAAAGTAGTCATATTTTCAAGCTAAAATGACCTTAAGAAAAAAAAAGGCCTTTAGATCCGACTATATTTTTGGAAGAGTTAATTATTTCTTATTTCATTAGTAAGTAAGAATTAAGTAAAAAAATAATGATTTTAATCAACAGCAATTAAAATATTATTAGCAATAAAAATGAAATAGATATTTGAAATTTGTTCCATCAACTTTCCCAGCTTAATTATTCTCAACGACGTGCGTTTCATTGACGTCTCCACCAAGGTGGTAAATCTAACCCAGCCAATAGTTCTATGCAAACTCCCAACTACACAAAGATTGAGATAGGATTAAATGCCACATCTGCCCATTTTTTCTTCACCAAATGATGATAATATTAAGATAATTTGGTTGTCAAAAACCAGAGCTACAATGTAAGAAGTTATTTAGAAGGCACCCAAAAACTAAAGATTCTAATTGCGCAGTTGTTCAGCGGCTAAAAATCGTTGGCCTAATGATATTTATACTTAACTGAAGGAAGAATTGATTCATATGAATAATTAGAACAATTTATGTTTGTAAGGAGTTTGATAACTGCATGAGGCTACCCTCGTCCTGATGGTAATTGTGTGACATTGTGAGTACTTTGGAACAATCTTTGTAAATATATTATCGTTTGACAAAAAATAAGAAAATTACGTGATTTGTTTTAGTTTTTATTATGAAAAGTCAAACTAAAACGGAATGGAAAACTGACTATTCAACTTTGTCGTTATGCATGAATGACTGTCAACTATTGATGCATGGAGAAACCACACATTCGGTTGACTAACAACCGGTCAATTAGCAAATAAGTTCAACAAAATCTTTTTTTGGGTAATTATGATTAAGAGAGGTTTTGTCTTCCAAATTTATTTCCTAACATAAACATCTTCTTTCCCCCAGCTTCCTCATACGTAAATGAATTATGACCCCAAACCCAGCGGAAAAGGAAGGATCCCATAATCTCATCCGTTTATCGTACATCGTGCGGTCAGTTTTCGTTAGATACTATTCATATTTATTTTAAATTTTAAAATGAATTATGACCGCACGATATACGATGAACGAATGAGATTATGGAATCCCTAGAAAAAGGATCCGGCGATGATTCTTTTTCAAACCCAGCACATGTTTTACTTTCACTCTCTGAACTTCACTCTCTAGATTTATTTATTTTTATTTATTACAATGATATATTTTACACTAAGAGAATGGTGAAGTTAGGCTAAGCCACGCAGTGACAATCTAATTTGATATCAAATTTATCACTCACGATATTTGAGTTTAAAATCTCTCATTTTGTAAATAAAGAAAAATATCATCGAATCATAGTATTGAATGTGTTATTTCTCCCCTCTTAATTTAATAAAGATACCAGATGTTCATTTCTTTGCACACCCCACACACACGCAAATACCCAAACCCACATAAAAACTGCCACCCACTCTCCCTCTATCTTCACTGCAAAACCCAAACAAAGAAGAAGACAAAGCTTCCCCTTTTGGCCAGTGCAGAAGAAGCCTTTGGGTTCCCAGAAGAAGAAGAAGAAGAAGATCCATCCCTTTCAATTTTGCACCCAGCAATCAAAAGATCCCATTTCCTCTGAAATGCCATAAAAATCCCTGATATTTCTCCGCGTACCCACTTCTTGTATATACACATTTCAACTGACAATTCAATTTGGTGGGTTTGAATAGTAAATGTTTTAAATGAGGTGCAAGAAGCACCTCTCCGACCTCACCAGCACCCTCGGCGTCTGCGCCTCCTGTCTCCGGGAGCGCCTCGCCGCCATCGTCGAGGCCCAAACCCAGGCCCAGGCCCAGTCCCAGCTCTCGAGACTCCACTCCCGGACACCCGCTGCGCCGCTCAATGAACCCAACCGCAAGTCCGATGCCAACCCTCCGCCGCTTATTTTCCCCCGCTCCGTCTCCCCTTACGTCTCTCGAAGAAAATCGGACGACTCAACGTGGCACCAGCACCGGATTCGATTCTACAGCACGCCTCAGGTGGGCCCCACATATGCCACCAACACCTCCACCTCCACCATTGAAGGCTCGTGTAAGAAGAGCAAGACCCGGTTCTCGCTCCTATCGAGTCTTTTTCGATCCAGATCCGTCAAGTTCTGGTCGGGTCCTAGTGATTCGTCGCTTCCGGTCATTTCGTCGTCGTCGGCTTCGTCGCCCTCGTGGTTCTCTTCGATCTTCGCCCGAAAAACGCGGAATCGGCCGAAGCATCTCTACGTCGACGAGTCATCCGGTTGCCAGAGACCTCGGGGATTGTCGCCGGACGTAACGCCCAATCCCTTGGAAGCCTGCGATCGATCGCGGCCGGGAAGCGGTGACTCGTCGGCAACGACGCCGGAGTGGAAGAAGACGCCGGCGCTGGCTCCGCCATCGACGCGGAGGGCACGTGGCGGGCAGGGAAAGAACAACGTGTCGGGCCTTGCGTTTTGCCTTAGCCCGCTGGTTCGAGCCAGCCCGAACCGGCACTGGAACCAGAAGGGATTGCCGCCTGAGATAGCCGGCGAGATTCGTGTCGCGGCGTCGTTCTGCAAGAGCCGGTCTAGGAAGCTGGCGGATTTCGGTAGAGCAAATCCTAACCGTTGATCGTGCTGACTGTTGTGGAGCCGTTGACAACCCCGCTGTTGTGCTTATGGCGTTTCTAGTACGAAAATACGACGTTGCCCCTCCACCCGTGGTGTTTTTATTTTTTTATTTTTAAACATTTGGATGGTAACTATAGGGGAATGTTGGGTCCTCTTTTGTGTACATTAATCTTCTTGTTACTTGTTGGTTATCAATATCACAGGACAGATTTTTTTTTCTCTTTTTTTTTTTTTGTTGTTTAATAATTCTAAAAGAGAAATGCTACACTTACAACATATTTGTACTATCATTTGTAGCATTTCTCTAATAAAAATAAGTTATACCAACGTATGTAAGTTTCGATTGTATCAGAGGATGATACAAATAATTGATAAGAGTAACATTTTTTATTCCGAAATTGCCCTTCAATCTGGAAGTGGTGAGAAGTGCGGATGCTCCACGCAGAAAAGCACACAACTGAGGCCAAATGGGAAGGTGGGGTGATCAACGGCTGGCGTGGGTCCAGCGCCACTTAAGATTGAGGTGGCCTCGTCGCCGTTGATTAACTATTAGAATCGTGGTGGGTCCCGATGTAGGCAATAAACTCCCCGTTGTGTCGTTGCGTTTTAAAAGTTTGATGGATCGGATTCAGATTTCAGATGCTTACTTGGCTGTGGGACCCAATCGAACGGGCCTCACCTGACCAAATCTACAGCTGCGGCTTTATTAACGGTCATGGAAAGAAGAACTCGATATTTCTTTTTCTTTTTTCAGTGGCATTCTAAACTATTACAACATATATATCGAAGAAAATTTGAATTCCAGTGCAAAAGACCGACATACGTTTTTAATTAATTGAGAAAGCAAACTTTCGACACAAAAAAAAAAAGAAAAAAAAAAAGCAAACTCACTTTTGTGACTATAAACCAAGGTTAAATCTTTGTTAGTCCCGACGTTGTCTGAATTTTTAAACAGACTTTATATTTCAATTTCTTATATTATCTTCATTTATTTTTCAGACTATCGAAGTAAAATTATGTCGGGAGTGGTGTTGTTGTATGCAGTTTGAAGTTTGAAGGGTGTGGTTTCCTAGGGAACTGGATCATGTACGGTCAATGTCCTTGTTTTGGCTGTTAAAATATTATTATTAGGTTCTGTTGGTTGTGCTACTTTTAGTTTTAGTTGCCCTTTTCTTTTCATTGTAGCTTAATTTATTTGATTTAAGAGAGTGTTATTTAAACTATTTTTTTTTAATTTTTAACTTTTTGATCGGATAAATTGAAGATGATTAAAAGACATAAATTAACAAAAGATGTGTAAAAAATAAAAATGATGTGTAAATAGCACAACCCTTAATTTAAAGATTTATTTTGGACAAATGTGTCGTGTGTTTTGAATTTGTTTTGTGATTTGAAGTTAAAGCATAATGATGTTACTTTTATTTTCTTCCGTAACAAGTTTAAATCATGGTCTTTTTCTTCTGCGTTTTATTACTCATCATATAAAATAATGATTCTGTAAGTTGTGAACTAGTTTTTTTTCCAGAACATGAAATTACAAGCAAAACTATCATGACAACAAATATCAAATATCACTCAATCCCCTCGCAACTTATTAAAAAAGAACACTACGTCATTGTGCCGATAGAATGATCATAATAATTCATTACGAAAATGATAATTAAACCACATCTTTTAAATGACAGCAGATAATCAAATGATGCAACAAATACTGTACAATTATCACATGATTATCGTGGTTAGTTACTTGTAATCATATAAGTTATAGATCATAATGCACAATATGTTGAGAATCGAAATGATACTCATACCGTACATAATTATTCATGATAAGTAAACCGTACTTTCAATTTTGGTATTTGCCTGAGAAAAATGTATTCGTCACCAATTTTACTAATTGAATATTAGTTACACCTTGCTCACACAACATGTAAATTAATGTCAAAATATCAGTTGAATTCATCTTAAAAATTTTCTTGCTCTAGGTCAATGATAAACCCTACTAAATTTGTAATCTGTCAATTATAAATTGAGTTCAAATCTTTTGCATCTATTATGTGTGTGGCCTTTCTGCGGACTCTATCGTTGATTGACGTGTATTAATAAACTTAACCCTCCTTAACTTTGTAGTTATAAATGTAACACGTGTCAATTAATGATAGATGTCATAGAAAGGCCACACACAAAATATATGCAGAAGATTTGATCTCTTATATAGTTTGGGATGTTGTTACAATATTATGAGATGAACTAACATTTTCTCATTTCTACGGATAATGCAAGGAAGACTAAATTTGTACATAAAATTTTGTATACTAAATGACATGAAAGTTAACGATTGGATTATTGCTTAAGTTTTGATAAACGTGCTTATTTCTTATTGTTCACATCAGTGGCGGATCCAAGATTTCAAGATCGGGTGGTCCCAAGATAAACGTTCAAAAAAAAATGTTGGACTAATTTGGTTCTATATCACTATTTTCTATTGAATTTGGTTCATTGAATAAATTAAGATTAATCTCACAGATAATAAAACCAATAAATTCTCTTCAACAACATAACGCAATTAGTGACTCTACAAAGATAAAATTTGTTAATGTAACATATATATATATA
Organism: Cotoneaster glaucophyllus; assembly: GCA_036320875.1. Classification (NCBI taxonomy): domain Eukaryota; kingdom Viridiplantae; phylum Streptophyta; class Magnoliopsida; order Rosales; family Rosaceae; genus Cotoneaster; species Cotoneaster glaucophyllus. The sequence continues at coordinate 8,621,600 of CM070070.1, forward strand.
TATATATATATATATATATATATAATTAACTGGGGGTTGGGACTAGAGTCTAGGATTAAAAAACTTATACGAATTTGGAAGAAATAAAATTAAGCAGCTAAAAAGGTGGAACGGCAAACAGTGGTGGGGGATAAGGTCACTTGGGTTTAAAGTTGGAAGGTTGCGACGATTGAGGCTGAGAGTTCTTAAATATAATTTGGGGATACTGGAAAAGACTGGGATTCTCGGGCTCTGTAGAGAAAACCGAGATATTTTAATTTTTAAATTTTTTATAATGACCTGGCTCAAAAACGTTGTCGTTTTGGCTAGGTCTTTTAAATTAAAAACCTCTTCTTTTTCTTCGTTATAAGCATTGCTATCTACACATCCATGGAGGCAACAAGCCTCTCCATTGCACCTGCCCAAATTGTTGGGGGTCCCAAAGGATCACAAGTGTTTCTTCGAGCTTCCAAAGGATCGAGGGACCTCCCGGGTCCCTATATGAATCCGTCAGTGACTGACACATTATTTAGTATGCAAATTACAAACAAAAGGGGTAGCCTTCTCGGTCAATCCTTTCTAAGGAGCTTAGCTTCCCAACCATTGAACCGAACAACCTGGTGATTCATCTTCCATCAACAGCTCTCTCGCTTTCCACTGGGAACTACTTTTCATAGGTTGATCTGAATTAGGCTTTTTAGGTCTTCTACGCGCAAACATACCCTTTCTTTCTTCTAGCTAGGCCGGTGAGTGAGATTTCTGCTCATTGCAGTCACCTCCGGGGTTCTTCGCACCTGGATAGTACCAGAACCCTTGTGCCCCGGCCCGCAAATTTAATCTCCATATCATTACCCATTTCTAAAAAGGACTCGGCTTCTCTGCCCTCCCAGTTTCCATACACACCTATCCCCTCCTATTTTGTGCGGTCACGGTTAAGCCAGGTCCTTCTAAAAAAGAAAATAAATATTGATGAGGCTGCCATTAATTAGCGCGAACGGTATCGATAAATGTGAGCCACATTGATCGCTGCATATTGTGTGCATGCTTAGCATCCAAGACATTCATTTCTTTGTAAATTCCCGCCAATTTATTCGTGTTGACTCTATTGTCCTCCTTTGGTCGTAGGTCAAGATAACACCTTCAATTTATAAAATTCAGTGATTATACGTTTTTAGATCTTAAATGTGGAAAGATTAATTTCAGATAGATGTGTTGACTCTATTGTCCTCTTTCAATCTTAGGTCAATCTTGAAGCACCCCCAATTTATAAAATTTGGTGATTATACGTTTTTAGATCTTAAATGTAGAATGATTAATTTCAAATAGACGTGTTGACTTTATTGTCCTCATTTAGTTTTAGGTCAATCTTGAAGCATCCCCAATTTATAAAATTTGGTGATTATACGTTTTTAGATCTTAAATGTCGAAAGATTCATTTCAGATAGACGAGTTATCAGTCCAACATTCTTCAAACTTACAACAAGGATTCAAACTTACAACAAGGAATGTGTGAGAATGTGTGATAATTTTATCATGAAATGTTAAAAGTAGAACCACTTAATATAAGTTTATCAATATTTAAATGTGGGAATCTTGTATTGTATTATGCAGGGTTAAAGTACCCATTTCTTCTTACAAACAAACAACAATTTAAAAGTGCATAAAAAGTTATTTTCATACTTTTAAATTTAATGAGTTAGTTTTGTATATGCTAGATTATGATTTACAGCTACAGAAAAATGAACATTAAGATATAAAGAGCCAAGCAATGTTGAAATCAAATTTTCACATCACTGTAGATGAAGGAGGGCAAGAACGGCCACAAAAGAATAAACAACCGTAAACTCTTAAGTATCGAGCAGAAAGAGATTAAGCTCACCATATATGAACTGACCATAAATTGGTCAGCAACCCAAAAACAAAACCATGAATTGGTCGATTCGAATTGGGACCGAAGAGAACGTAGGAAAAAGAATTTTCTTGAGGTAAAATCGTTATAAAATCATTCATCATATTTCATGTATCTATATATATGGAATATGGTGGTTGTTTGTACTCATATATATTTATATATACATTAGATTTGTATGTTATTCTTGTATTCTTCCATGCATGGTACTTTGCCAAGCAAATTAAATTAAAATAGGGGACATGTGTTAGGTGGCCTTTGTTTTCAAAAGGGAAGACAGGTACGACCAGTTTTCCCTTACATCGCTTTATTTCCGTCTCAACGAAAATGCTTATTTTCTAATGCTTATGTTTAGTTTGTTAATTTGCTAATAATTATTTAAAAATCATCTCAGCAAAAAGTCAATCGAATAAGAGAATATATTACTTGGTATTTACATTGTCGGTTTGTTCCATACATTTAAATGCATAAATATCTTTGATTGACTGATTTTTTTTTTTTTTTGCACCGATACAAACGATTATGAACTCAAATGAAAATTAACAAATTAAACTGTTCTGATCAGAAAATTTATACAATTAAAATGTTATTTGTAAAATGTGATTCCTTTCATGGGAGGATGCAAGTATTATTTGATATTGTATACATGTCCTAGGTTAGGACTTAGGAATATTTATTCTGGGTTAAGAAAAAAATAACTTCGCAATGAGTTGTTACTAGGTTACATCATGTGTTAGGCAAATTGAAAGTCAAACCAATTATTTAACTTTGTAGTGGTTTAGTAACCTTGTCTTTAGGTTCTAGAACCCACGACCAATACGTGTTCCTTCTTCAGGCCGTAATCGCTCAAGTGCAGAAGTCAACATCGCATTCGACCCACCATACACATCTATTCTACTCGCCTGACCAAGCTCGATTATGAGTTAGCATGCCCGCATTCACAAAAAAGACATAGTTACTCATACTTGTTCGACTCGCGCACCACATAAACATTGTAATTTTTAGAGCCAATACCAAATCTCTTAACAATAATACTTTATTTATTTATTTTTTAAAAAGAGCTTGTTTGGGTTAATATTTGAATATTGGGCTTAGCATAAAGAAAGCGCAAATGTGCCAAAACAAGTCGAACTTTCCCGAAGCTTAGCAATGAAGCCTGATGCAAACTAAAGCCTTCTCAGCCAAGGCATAGGCCACATGCCTATGATTGAAGTGACAAGTGATGAGACCAACTCACTCTCAGATAAAAAGCACTTTTTGATGGCATAAATGTGTAAATGTAAGAAGACTCATTGCCTCTGGAAGCCCTCGGCCAAGAACAAAGCCCAGACAGTCGGGCCAAGATGCTTATAAAAGGGGAAGCAAGCACCAGAGACAAGGACACTCAACCAATCAAACTCAAAGACTTACAAACTCTGCTCTCAAGCCAGTTCGTACCCAGAAAAGCCAAAACGAGCCCATATTCAGTCCTTTTAGCAATAGTTCTCTTAGGAAAAGCTATCTTTTGTCTAGTGTAAACGCTCTGCTACCCTTCCTAGTATTGTTGTATCTATTCCCTCGTGTAAAACCTGGTTACCATCCATCCATTTTTAGCATACAACCTATGTACTCCACTTAAGAAGTTCCATTTAAAATTACTTTCAAATCTGGTTTAGTTAATGAACCTGTTCTCATTAAAATGGTAGATCTGTCGCTTAATGTACTTTCCAGTGTATGTTCAAGTTATTTCCATCTGTTTTCCACTTAAGAAGTTCCATTTAAATTTACTTTCAAATCTAGTTAAGTTAATGAACCTGTTCTCATTAAAATAAACCGTGATCGAGGAAGTGGTTTAGAGGGTCCTAAACTCCCTTCGTTTTGAACACACAAGACTATGAACTAAAAGTCCTTGTTTACAAGGCAAGAAAAAGAACTTAATGCAGACTTAACTCATTTACTACAATCCTTTGATAACAAGAAGTTTGAGAAACTTGGGGTGCAAGTAATTGACTTAAATCACATCGGTTCAAACATCTGTTATGCTGAGATAATAGTGGCACACCTAAATCCTTGTTAGTGTTGATTGCGAGCCACAAGGCCTACACCAAAGGCCCTACAAAGGCACCTTTCAAACTAACTGTGAACTTTTCTTGTAGCACACCAACCAGCAAGAAGCCAACTACCACACACCACTGGCAGAGCCATGATTAGATAACATTGGGGTCATCCCTCCCCTCACCGGAAAATTGGACTGGTTTAGCGGCTTCATCCTCCACCCCCTCTCGGTGCTCTGTTTCTGCTGTTGCGCAGTAGAGCTGCTTCTTTTTTTCAAGCTTTGCCAATCAGAGCAAAACTGCTTTTGCTCAGTCTCTCTTTACTAAATTCTTTTCTTTTTCAAGCTTTCTCAATTAGAGAGCAAAGCTGCTTTTGCTCCCCCCTCCAAATCTCAATCTCAACGGAACATAAAACCTCTCCAATCTCAATCTCGTTTGGCTTTTTGCTGCCGCCAGCCACTCTAGTTCCAGTTCCAACCTTCAAAGCCAATCTTTAGGTAAGAATTTGAGTTAAGCACATTGTAAAGGACAAAGGAAATCTGAATTAAGAAGAAGCTGCACCACAGAAGAAGATAGAGGAAAGAAAGGAGAAATTTGAAGTAGCAGCAGCAAAAAGGAGACTGGTTGAGAAACAAAAAGCTAAAACTCACACCTACAAACCATTTCTTTCCCAAACTAGCAGGGGTCCAAACAAAAAAACCAAGAGGAAAACATTGGGTTATTGCGGTCATGTGAACTCAATGACCCCAGTATGGCTCCGCTATTGCCACGCACCAAAGTGCCATTTACCCCAGGGAAGTTGTGCGAATGGCCAATCCATCTTTGCCTCGAACAGAGCCCGATTCCAAAAAATTGGGTTTATATTTGTTATTTTTTATGTTCTTTATTGCCGGCGGCCTTGGTTTCTGTGGATTGATCTCGGTCCACTTTTCTTTGACCTGTATAAACAAGGAGGGATCAAACTAATATATATTAGGCTTAAGTTAATCTTCACATAATTGTTTATGTATTTTTCAAATTTCTTTTGATTAAAATAAAAAGTTTTTGTTCTGACGTTGGATATAAAACATTCTTGCCCTAGAAATTGACGCCTAGTGCTTATTCACTAGACATTATATTCACAACCCAAAGTTCTTGCATTGAATAGTAACACCTAGGAGGAAGGAGGATGAGTTACCATGAAATAAGTAGACTTTCAAATCTTATATAAAAAAGATACAAATAAAATATAGTTAGTAAAATACGGAATAGGTATAGTATGTGATTATTCAGCAACTTTGCCAAAAAATTACTTTGAAAATTCGGCCTTTTTTTAAGGGAGTTTTAACGAAACACTTCCGGTATTGTTCACTTTTAACGAAAAACCACATTTTTACCTTTACCTGACACTATTCACTATACCTTTAAAAATGACATTTCGTTAAAAGGGAAGTTTTTTTGGACTTTTCATTAGTTTTTCTTTTTTTAATTTATATTGATTTACTTAAAATAGTTATTTATTTTTGTTTTTCAATTGTAAGTTAAATATACATATTGAATACGTGAATGGTGGTGAGCATACATCACCATTTAGTGTGGTTATGCTCACCACTCTATTTATCATCGTTAGATAAGTTTTAATTTCGAGATTCGTGTAGTGGATAGGAACAAATCTCAAAATTCAAACTTATCTAGCGGTGATAAATAGAGTGATGAGCATACATCATACTAAATGATGGTGAGGAAAAATGCACTCAAATTTTATATGTATAATTAAAAAATATATCTAAATAACATGTATTTATTGTGAAAAGAAAGTAAGTACATATATGTTATGTGTACCATATATTGGAGTTTTAAAAAACGTGCATTTTAACAAATCATTAAGACATGTACGTAAAATAGAAGTATTTCAAAAAATATGTATGTATGTGTATAATAAGTGTAGCATACGCAAACTTGCTAACTATAAAAAAAAATTTCAAAACAAAATGAAGAATTCCAGGTTAGCAAGCTAGTACACAAGAACTATTTTTTTTGTTCCAGATGTTTACACACAGGCATAGGGATCATTGTATCTATGTTTACACATAGGGATAGGGATCACTGTATCGATTTAAGTATTTTAGTTTATAAGTTTGCGAAAGGAAATGATAAACACACACAATCAAGACAAGTGTGCAGGGCCAGCCCAAGCCCAGTGCGGGCTAGGCGACTGTCCGAGACCCAAAAAAATTGGAGGCACCAATTTATTAGGAAGATATATTTATATGTATTTTCATAAGAGTATAACTTTTTAAAAGTTGTGAATAACAAAAGAAATTTAAGCAAAGCTGGTGGCTTTTGTAGTTTTAAATTAATGAGGAAGTTTTGGATTTAAAACACCATGTATGTTTATTTACTTTTCAATTTTTACTAATTTCTTTTAATAAGAATATAAATTTATAAAATTTGGCCAAATGATAAAAAAAAGTTTGACCATAAGTGTGGTTTAAGTTGTTTAAAATGATCAAGGAGGTCTTGGGTTTGAAACATTGTGTCTTTTTTAACTTTTCAACTTTTATGAATTTATTTTCATAAGAGTTTAAATTTATAAAATTTGTCTAAATAATCAAGAGGTTTAATCAAAAGTAATGGTTTTTGTTGTTCGAAATTAATGAGAGATCCTAAGTTCGAAATACTATTTGCATGTTTATTCTTTTCATTTTTACGAATTTCTATTTGGTTGTTAATTTCTTTTTAGTTACTAGCTAGTAGCTATGTGGGTTGCAGTTTTTGAATATTCGTTCCAAGTCAAGTCTAACCTTTAACAAAGAGTAATGCGTAGACAAATTTTTTTTACCAAATTTGCAAATCATATGATGTGTCACTAATAGGTTTAATTAAGTGCCTATTCATTGTTTATACATATCAATTAAAGACTAGAAACATCATTAATTTTTAGTCCTTTATTGAAAAGGTCAGCATATAAGAAAAAATACATCGCGATTTATATAAAAATATTTTAAAAGTTCAGATAGAAAGAAAACAAAACTCATCATCTATCTGCTTGGAAGCCCGGAGTTTTTTTGGTTCCATTCTCTTGATACAAAATAAATTAGTTTTTCCATGTTTCTACATTATTGTGTTTGAAGTACTTTTCTAAGTATAATTTTATCGAAGTCTTACGTGTAAAAACAAATAATCTTTTATATGAAGTTAGGGCATATTTTTTTATGTTGCCCCGAACCTCAAAAATCTCATAACTGACCCTGGGAGTGTGTGAAAGTTAAAAAACGTGTGTGAAAATCAATCTCATCTGTAAATTTTGCCTAAGCACTCTAATGAGTTTATTATTGTCAGAGTGAATTAACCACGGCTTATTCGATAATTATTTTGTTCTTAATTTTCACTTTTATCTTGAAGAGTTAGAGTTCTAATATATAGGAGAAAGGAGACATAAAAAAGAGCGGATGGAGGATGGTGAGGTGCAACCGTGCGAGAGCACCCCTTTGAATCCACTCTTATCCTACCTACTTCTCTTCCACATTCCTGTAATCTTTAATTCTGCATTGCCAAAAGCACAGCCAGCAACATCCAGCCAAGCTTTCTAAAGAGCAACAAAGACAAGAGGGGTTCCATTTGAGCTCTTCTTATGCTTGGCTAGATGTTGCTGGCTGTGCTTGCTTCTATCTTGGTATTTTCTTTTACAAATCCTAATGCAGCTTAAATGAATAAGACAATTTCGTCTAATCCGTACGAGGATAGGCTGCATATCATAATACTCATAAACTTGTGTGGGATTCTAATGCAGGTCATTCACACAGATCATAGTTGTTAGTACTACCGCAGATTATTCATAACCAGATCATGTAAGGGTCCCTATAAGACATATTCAGACGGTACGGTTTAGGGATCGAAATCAACATTACCTACTACACAAGAATAACTGCATCCCGTGATAGTTTCTGTCATAGTTTTATCTATTTTGACAACTTGTATCATGTTAGACAACCGTGAATCATCAATCTTACTGAGCAACGAAAGAACTAATGTTATCGTAATGACATAAAATAATTCTCCAACCAAAGTAACTATAAACAATATGCTTAAATGTGAGAATGGCATTGATCGAATACTAAATGAATACATTTCTATAGAATTTAGTGAGATATAAACAATTCAATTCCTGTGTAGTTTTATCATGACCATTAAATAGAGCAATCATTTTATGGTTCCCTAGCATCAGTTAGTCTTCTTCTTGCCTTAGAGTCATCGAGATAGTTCTGATAAATATAAGAGGTGAAACCCCAAAGAGCCAGAAGCATAGCAATTACCTTGACACTGTTCATCTTGTCATGGAAGATTATCACAGCGGCTATAGGAGTAACAGCCAAAGAGAGAGTACTGATTACATTGGAGAAGAGAGAAGAAACCACGAAAATTAAGCCCACGACACCAACAGAACAAATTTGCCAAGCCACAGCTGTCCAAACTAGGGTCATCACATAAGAAACTCGTCCCTTGCCATAGTTTTCCATTTCCCCATTCAAACTCCTCCATTCCCCACTTGCAAAAAGACCTACAGTTGCAGCACAAGTAGCAACCAGGGCCGTATAGATTTGCATCTCCAAAACCACAGAAAACGTTTCCTTTTTCAAAACCTTCTGGAAAGAAAGCTGCATGAGGGAAAGCAGAAGAGAGTACAATGCAGAAGCTCCAATGGTACAGATGAAGCCAAGGATATATTTCCCCTTTGAGACTCCTGTTGGGCCTCCGGAATCATCATTGAAGGCAATAAGAGCTGCTGAGAATGACACGATAATCACTGAATTAAGAATCAGCATTGTGAACTTCTGAGAGTTGATGAAGTACGAGAAAACTGCATTAAAAGCTAACTGAGTTGCGCATATGAGGGAATAAGTAGAGGCAGATAGGTACAAGAGACCGACAGAATACAACATGTTGTCACCAGCTAAGAGCACTCCAATAGAGAAGTAAACCAAGGCAAGAACTTTAATGGAAGGCGGGTTTGAAGAAGTTGCTTGATCTTTGGATGAAGGAAGAAAATAAAGCGGGATGAAAAAGACTGGGAAGGCTGCAGTTTGGACAAGAGTAGCCAACCACTTACTATTGCCACCCTGGTCATAATAGAATCTTCCCAGTAAAACAGCAGCAGACTGCCCCACCAGGAGGAAGACAAGGTTGAGTACCACCAAAAACCACCATTGCCAACGACCAAGTTTAACAAATAGTGTTTGCTCAATCACAGTTCCATCTCTGGGTAAAATTGATTCCTGGCTATCTGTATTTACATACACACACATGTAAACAAATTATTAAGGTTACAGTTCATCGAATGGTCACAACCAGAAACTAAAGCATTAAAAAGAGGAGAATCATGAAACATGTAATCAGAAAACACGGCATCTATACAGAGATTTTTATCTACATTTCAAGGTTTGGTACAGATCAGGTAAATATCAGAGCTAGAATTTGTATAAAAATTATTGGTCGAGATGCAAGTAACATACGCTTTCATTTCCTCATATGTGTAGTCAATATAGTCCTTCCATAATCTTTGAAATAAATATGACTTACACTACTGATGATTTAAAATTTTGCTGGATCATGTTTCTTGCAAATTCAAAAGCATATGCAAGTTAGCTTCGATCAGGTTGGCAATCAAATCACAAGCCACAAACATTGAACACATTCCTTTTCAAATGACAGTGATTCTAAGATTCAAACAGAGAATAAAGGCCTTTCTATGGTCATCACTTCTTTCCATTCATCAAATGCCCGGGAACATTTTGATGAAGGGATACAATGGGATAATTAATGAGCACGCATGTACAAGCAAGGACTTAACGATATTTCATTCATAAGCACTAACATAAATACAACAACAACAACAACAACAAAGCCTTTTCCCACTAAGTGGGGTCGGCTATATGAATCCTAGAACGCCATTGTGCTCGGTCCTAAGATTATAATTTCGTTCTGGATTCATTTTCATAAGGATTCGACGTAACCTAGGAGTGCCGGCTGTCGACTACCTGACGCCCTCCCCCTCCTCCTTTATCCGGGCTTGGGACCGACAATGTAAGATAAACTTACAAAGGCGGAGTTATAAGCACTAACATAAATGTGTTTGTAAAATTCATTTAGCATTCTTCAATTTCAACAACATTGCCAGCAAGTGCAAATTCAAGCGAGGCGGCGGCCAAACAGTAATCAAATGAAAAATTGAAAAGATCCAGACCTTCGTATAGGATATCTTTCAATCAATTAAACATTCAAGAAGTCAACTGTGTAACAAATACATGCTTAACAATAACCAGCTAAAAGCATAACGGATTCAAATCCAAAACTAACCAGCTAAAAGCATACAATAATCACCAGAAGCACAGAAAAGTTAATAAATGAATTAAAAGAACCAATTTGTCGAAAAAAAAGAAGCCGAAAATCGAAAACCGAAATGGAAGTTTCATGTGAGTGATTGATTGTAACTGGAAAAGAAAAAAAAAAAAACTTATATTTAAGTGCCCAAAATTTAAGCTTTGCATCCTATTCTGTTCTTCTTCTCATTCGTACAGTCGGCCAGCAAACCAAATGAAGCCTCAGATTCTGATTATTCTAATGAAAACCCAATAACATATTAATCAAAATAAACAAAAATCCATATCTAATTTCTCCATTAATGTTCACAACTCTACACAAGAAACATAAAATTATACAAAAAATAATAAATAAATAAATAAATAAAACGAGAGAAAGAGACCTGGCATGGCCATGTTTGCTTAGTTAGGGTTAGGGTTGGCGTTGGCGTGACTGAATGAAAGACTTTTTGAAGTGGTGGAGATAGAGCGGCAGTAATCGGGGGGCAGTGTTATTATCATAGTTAAGATTGGAATTAAGAGGTTATTAACTTAATCTTAATCACACAAAATTTTCACAATTTTATTTTATTTACTTTTTTGGTGTTCTTCCAGAATCAGAATTTTAGACTTGTTTCGAAAACAGTGGCGAGTTTTCAGAGAAAAATAGAATCGTAGGGAATGTACGACTTAAAAAGCCAAACAAATACTGTACTTTACATACCTCTCCACCAATCGGATTCTGCCGCGTGTGAACCCATCAGATATCTGCGCGGCCCAGAGAAAAGCAGAAGAGAGCTTTTGAGAACCGAGGAGCGAGAGGGAAAGGAGACCTGTGAATCCAACACCAACCTATGACTTGGACCGCGGGGGTATTATTGGTATTTGATATGTGGCCACCGCATAACCAACTGTGACTAATGATTTGGGGGAGAGATTTGGTCACGTTCTGGATTTGTTTTGGTTGGATGCTTCTTGCTAGCTTTGTGTTATTCCAATTAAAGATTAGTTTGGAAGAGCATTTAAAATGACTGATCGCTTATAAAGAAAATATTTTTGAATTATTAAAGTACAATGTTTTTTATTTCTAAAAGCACTTGAGGTGCTTTCTGCAAAAAAAAAAAAAACCAGTTATGTATTTCTTTTAAGAAGCAGTTCAAAGCGCTTTTCCAAAATTTACTTTCATTTTTACTAAAACTTGATCCAAAAACGCTTTGAACCATTTTAAAAGCAATTCCAAAGAAACCATAAATGTGTAAAAATGATCAGCATTTAGATTTCAGTAATTGAAAACAACTCAAGGTACCGCTAAGTGAAGGAAATCCATATAGATGTCGGTTTTAAAGATGTTCCTCTTCACTTATAAGTCAAAATTCTGATTCGATTCTATGAACAATAAGTTCGATACCAATTTATTTTTCTGATTCGACAGTAATCAGCTCGAGCGCATGCCAATAACTAAAATAGTGCGAAACTTTCCAAACATACCCATACAATACAACCATCCGAATTTATTAAAATTAGTTTGCAGAAAAAAAAATGTAAATGTTTCTTTTAATTACTTTTAACTGAGAGTCTGAAAGTCTGATATTCTAAACTTACCCAAACAGTGTACACTTGCTTAACAATCAACCAAACACAAAACTCCAAATGCTACAAAATGGTGGAACTCGGACATCAACTAACTTTACAGAAAGTAGGATCAAAGCAGCATATATAAGGAACGGGGCCAAAAAAAAAAAAAAAAATTCAGTTTAATACCCATGTAAAAATTAACAAGCGCATCCGCCTGACTGTGCCTGCGACTGTGATGAATTTGCGTTCGAAGACTTCAGGTTCACATCAACCATGTCCTCTTGCTTCGTTGAAGAAAGTGTTTCCATTCCCGGTAAAGCTGCCGCAATCTTCCGAAACAGTGCCTGTTGTGGGATTAACAGATTTAATTTAAATCTATGTATACAGCAAGTACTGAACAGTAGCACAATCACCAGCATTAAGAGAGTAGAGTATGATACAACTCGCTGAGCAGAAATGTAGCTTACCTTGATATTGAAGCCAGCCTTGGCACTGGTCTCGATAAACATAACATTGAGGTCACGAGCTTTGGCTTCTCCTTCCTCTATGGAAACTTGCCTGTCCATCCATCCACAATACACCCAAAATATGAGCACCAGAAGTGGCAAGAAAAATCAAATGCAAGAAGCTAGCTAGCCTAACTGACAATGAGATACGACCTGAGGAGAAAACTTGTACCACCCTCCTCGTTCCCATCTACAGTACCAAACACGTATTCACCATACATGTTTTACAAATGAACATCCACACAGCTTGATAAAAAACATCTTCTTAAAGTGCTCAGATTCGTCAAGTATGCAAATGAAATAATAGGAAAAAAGTTGCACTAAATGAACAAGTCATCATTGCCAGGCAGACCACGTCCAAGTGTAAAGACTATCAAACTAAAAAGTGAAATTGCAGTAGGAAACACAAGAATCAATATTCTTTATAACTTACTGCAAAGAAGAAAACAAATCACTACCTTTTGTCTACAAGATCTGTTTTGTTTCCAACAAGTACAATGATAACATCACTTCCCCGCTCAGTGCGAACCTCTTCAATCCACTTGGAAGTGTTTAGGAATGATTGTCTGCCTACACCATAAGAATGAGCCAAAAATGGTTAGTGAAATTCATCAAACATGAAATCCCAGTCATTTAATCAGAAAGATAGATACATCCAATAAAGTTACTTTTGTGAGAGAGAGAGAGAGGGGGGGGGGGGGGAGAGGGAGAGAGAGAGAGAGAGATCATACTTGCAACATCATATACAATGACAGCAACAGAGGAATCCCTGATGTAGCTAGGAATGAGACTCCGGAACCTTTCCTGCCCAGCAGTATCCCTGTTCAAAATTTGTAAGAGTATGTATCACGGGATAAAAAATATTCCCACAATGCCAATCTTGTTCTAGGATGACTTAAGTAAACCCTGCTAATCACTGAGAGAAATATAAAACAACCCCACAACTTCAGAGCGAATGTTCAAAAATGAAATGTGAAATGTGGCTCGAGTGCTTAAAATGAGTACTACTGAGTGCCAAGAATCAATATCTTGTATAAAAGAAGCCTAATAACCATTCATTTAAGTCAACAGTAAACTAACATAACATCATGAAATGAGAATGCCGAGCAAGATCATGTCAAAATGAAAATTTATCCTTATACATAAAAATGGGAGTTATACTCCATCAATTGGTCACAAAAATTGGGAAGAAAAAGATAACATCTACAGGACCAAAAACTAAATAAAGGGATAAAGGCTAACCAGAGCTGCAACCGAACAGTTCGATCTTCAAGATACATTGTCTTTGACAGAAAATCAATGCCGATGGTAGCCTGGTCGTAGTAAATAAACATATAAGCTAAGAAGGAGAAAACTTGAACAAATAATTCACAACATGTAGGTTGGGTATTGAGAATAGACATCAGTACAGTGCAAGAAATGTAAGAAAAATGAATGACATTTTACAAACAAAAAATTCACACAATCCCAACAAAAAAAAGGTAATCAAGATATCTGACCAGTTACTAAAAGAGATACGCAACAACCGAATATACAATATACATATACAAACACACAAAGAAGTATTTTCAAAGGAGCTATTTTCAGGCTTTATACATTAACATTTAAGAAATAGTTCCTTATTTAAGGATCCAATTGCGGGAAGGGTGACACCCATTTCCCCACATCCCTGTCAATGCCTGCCTCAAGTTTTTTTCGAACCTCAGCCCCACCCATACCGGTCAATAGATGTTTAGAATTTACTGTTGCAATATGCGAACAAAGTAGTAAGATTTTTGTTTAATTCTTCTTCTCCATTCCAAAGTGAAATAAATGATCATAACCATCTACAATTTTACACTAGTGCTACCCATTACAACCGCTACAAATCCAGTTGACCAGCGTCCATCGCCCAACCAACCTTTCTCTTTTACTTATTTATTTTCACATGTAGTAATCCAATTAGCACATTTCAAGAAAAAGAAAGAAGAATGCCCTAATGTACCGAACCAGTTGGCAGACACAGTACCGCCCCAACACATAAGCCGCCACATCAGTCCCAGAACGAATTTTCGAAAACTACAAGTCAGTTTTCCGCCACTACAGTACAGCAACCAGTCTTTGGATCCCACAAACCAAACCACCATTATTCACAAATTTGACACATAACGCAATTTTTGACACCCGAAATGATTCGAAATTCGACAGCAATCACTGCCCACACTAGTTCGTTTCAACAGTAATACCGTAAGCGAAAGCAATCGCCACCTCTAACCTACCATCGATCAATTACAAGAAATTGCTACAGTTCATAGCAAAGTTGACAGAAATGAAACAGAAAAAGGTTGAAGAATCGGAAGATCACACAGAAATTGCAGAAGAATAGGAAAGGGGTGTAATCCGATTACCTGATAGGTGTTGTCGAACTTGTCGTACATGAAGCGAGTGATGATGCTGGTTTTGCCGACGGACTGGTCGCCCAGGAAGACGAGCTTGTACTTGGCGAGAGCCGAAACGGGAGCCATGGTGATTTCGGATCTATGCGGATCGGATCGGGTTCAAGGTCGAGATCTCGCCGGAGATTTAACGGACAAATCGAGATCTCGGAGCCTCGTTCGAAATTCTCTATTTTTTTTGTATTTTATTTTTCCTTTGATTTCGGTTGGGTGCGTATTTATATATCGGTGATTGGCGGAGAGGGAGAGAGGGGAGACGGAGACAGAGAGTATATTTTGAACGTTAAATTGGTTTGAGGGGAGGTTTTTCAAGAAATGGAAAAATTATTTATGTTAAAAAATTCTTATTTTCGCAAATAGTATTACGGTTTGATGATATTTCTGTCTTAAGTTCAAATCTAGTAAATGAAGAATTTGATATTAAATTAGATTAGCTTAGTCAAACTCCTCCTTCTCTTAATCATTTTTTAGAAAGAAAAAAAAAATCTTATTTTTGCCAAAAGTAAAAACAAAAAAAATATATTTTATCTCATGTAAATTGAAATGTAAAACGTATATTTAAATCTTACTTAACTCTTAAGTGGTTCGGATAATTAACGATTAGTTCTTACATACAAAAATCTAACAAATTTATATAAAGCGTTAATCTACCCGGACCCTATTTACCTAGTATTATATTTGTTTTATAAATGTTATAATTATAATTTATGCTTTAGTAGCGAGATGTAAATTTTAACTTGGGTTCACGTCCTTCCATCTCCGATTGGATACGGTTTAAATTTGATTTCTCTCTTGTAGGCGTTACCTAAATTCGCACGAGTGTGCCCGTAGCCTCCAAACTAACCTGACGAGGAATCCATTCTCGTGAACAAGCACAACTCCTACACACATAGGAGCCTTCATCCACGGATATTGGTGGCAATAGTTAGTTCAAAAAAATGTCTTTCAAATCACATGCAATACAGTTCTCATCGGTTTTTTGTTTTCTGATATGTATCGGTTCCATTGCCATTTTACACGGTTCATTCTCTACACTATCAGCCTCTTCAATTTTTTGTTAGTTGCAAACTATTAAACCCTAACCCTATAATATCACTATGAGGTAGATATTTGTACAACCTAATTTATCACACCAAGATAAGAAGAATGAAGAATTAGGGTTAGGTTTAATATACTTAACCTAACAAAAATTCAAGAGACTGAGTGTAGGATGGATGAATTGCTTTGTTTTTATGTTCATTGGAATTAGTACTAATCGAATCAAAGCGACATGTAGTGAAGACGCAAGAAATTCAAAGCATCAAGTCTTTTTGCCCTTGCATGTGATTTAATATCTTAGTGGATAGGGTGTTGGGTTACTGTCCATATGTCCCAGGTTAGAAGTTCCCTTTTCCCTAAAATTATTTTAATAGTTTCGAACTCTCCCCCTCTAATAATAGTAAAATAAAAATAAAAGGTTTTTTAGCCAAAATGATCTCTGAGATTTGCATAACACATCACTTTGGTCTCTGAGATTGAAAATCAATAGAAATGGTCATTGAGATTGTCCATCATCTATTATTTTGGTCATCCATTAAAAACTTCGTTAAGAGTCCCGGAACTCTTGGCAGGAAGTTTGGGCAATTTTCAAAGCTTCGTAACTCAATCGTTTCTTAACCAAATTCGACTCATAATATTTCAAAATGAATATAGGAAAGTGTAGAACAAGATTATACCTATTTGGAAGCCCAATGGTTGCCGGAGATGGCCAGAAAATAGCTTGAAAGGTGACTGGTTCACAGAAAAACTGAAAAACTCGCCGGAAACTGGGTAAAATTTAATCATTCCTAACTTCTTCGACATTCAACGAAATCGAATGATTGAAAAACAATAATCATACTTCTCAACGAGACGAAGAGAATGTTACCTTTTTCGATTGCTAATTCACCGTGGTTTGGCTGGAAAACGATTCGAAAATGGCTAACTCGAGACCAAGACACCACTTTCGAGCCATTTTCCGGCCAAACCACGACGATTTAGCCATCGAGAAGGATATCATTCTCTTCGTCTTATATAGAATTATCATTTTCTTTTTTGAATCGCTTGATTTTTTTTACTATTGAAGAAGTTATGAACATTTAAAGTTTACCCAGTTTCTGGCGAGTTTTCCAGTTTTTCCGCGAATCAGTCACCTTTCAGGCTATTTTCAAGCCATCTCCGGTAACCACTGGCCTCCAAATAGGTATAATCTTGTTCTACACTTTTATATCTTCATTTTGATATATTATGGGTTGAATTTGGTTAAAATACAATTGAGTTACGAAGTTTTGAAAATTGCCCAAACTTCCCACCAAGAGTTCCGGGACACTTAATGGAGTTTTTAACGGAATGATCAAAATAATGGATGATGGACAATCTTAGGGACCATTTATATTGATTTTCAATCTCAGGAACCAAAGTAATGTGTTATGCAAATCTCGAGACCATTTTGACTAAAAAGCCAAAATAAAATTAAAAAAAGTCTTTGCCTCCCTCTCAAGATTTTAAAATCTAAATATTTTCCAAAATGTACGTTTCTATTTAAAATAATAAGTATCCACCAAACATTGGTGACAAACTTATCCCCTGGACTCCAGCACTAGATGAGGTGGTAGCACACTTTTTCTTCCCAAGTTTACACCATCAGATCTAACTAGTTATGGGCTTTAAATTAGCGGTCCAATTAGCCTAATTCGGCTTACATAGGGTTTACGCCGAGATTCTAGACCGAACCCTAGTTTACATTGAAATATGATTTGGGTCAAAGTTCTAAAAAATGCTAAACGAGCGGCAATCTGGGGCATAACGCTTAGGCGGATTTAAGTAAATTTATTATTATATCATGTAAATAAATGTTTATATAACCTTTAAATAAACTACTAGTATTGTGAACAAAATAAAGGTAAAATACAATGAAAGTCAATAAGCTCAGTAAGCAAATATGCAATTCAAAAGCCAAAAGCCAATAAGCTCAGTAAGCAAATTAACAAATTACAAATATAAAAATGGTTTTCACAATTGAATTAATTTAACAAATTCCTTTAGGTAGGTTACGGGTTGCCAACTTTATCTTCATTAGATAGAGGGAGCATTTTTGCTCACCATAATAACTATGGTGTATGCTCACCATACACATAATCAATTAACACGTGTCATTTCACCTAACTCTAGTTAACTTTCACATTAAATGTTAGTTTTTCAATTTTGAAAAAAAATAACCAAGATTAAGTGAAATGATATGTGTCAATTGATTAGGTGTATGGTGAGCATACACCATAATTTATGGTGGTGAGCAAAAATGATCCCACAGACTTATTGTATTGTATAAGTTAAAATCCATCTCATCTTCCATGTCATTTATTAATTAAAATGCTTCCACATCACTTTTATTTGGGTTACTATAAAATGGGGCTTTTACATCTAGGTCAAAAAGTGTAGGTTGTTTTTGGGACTAGATCTAGTTATCTAATTACATATTTTTGTATCAATTATTCGGTTTTCTTTTAGATGAATTTTTTTTTAAATTCATTAACTTTTATGATAAAGGTATGTAAAAATAAAAAAGTATAATACAATTAATATGGGTTATAGGTAGACTATGAACAAAAACCTTTGGCATAGGTAGATAGACAATTAAATGTGTATTCTACCTATAAGTTAGGTATGAAACCTAACTACAAAATACAAAAATATAATATCTGCAAGTAAGATACATTGAGCAGTGATATATGTTAATTATAAATATAAATATTTTATATAGGTGGATAAATGCAATCAGCCTATGATATAGGTTGATTATAAAAGAAAATTTATAAAAGGTTTTTTTCTGTTAAAGTCAACAGATTCTTTTATATTTAGGGATATATCGAGAGTAAATTTCATTTTTGGGATAGATCAATGAATTAATTTTATTAATTAGTTTAAGATCAATGGCATGGGGCTTGTGTTTTATGTGCTTCCTTAGTTTGTGCATGAAAAGTACTATTTAACCCATATTAAGATTAAAAGAATATTTTGTACTCTCTCCTTCACTTCTCTGACTCTTGCTCTTGATAACCCAAACAAATTTCTGAAATTACAAGAAATCGACGACGATCTCTACCGCAAACGCCAATCAATTTTGTTTCGAATCTGTTCGATTTCATCTTGAATCCTTTTAATTCGTTGTAAGATCCGTTTGCCGCCACCGCCACTGCTATATCACGTTCTGGTGGTGGCCACATAAATTGGTTGGAAGACATGGGTTTGTCTCTTCAATTTCAAGTCTAAGAAATTGGATGGTGTTTGTGGAGCCACCACACAAAAGTTAATATGATATACGCTTGATCATGTTCACGACTAATACAATAGTGCGGTCGCACCAATCTATTCAAGTGCAGAAATCAAGTCATGCTCAAGACTTTAAATTAAATGTTTTTCAAAGCCTGTGGTCCAGAAACGAAGAGACCTTGAGAAGATCCTCGCATGGAAAATCTCTAATTAGCAAGGATCAAGGTCGGAAGAGTAATTGACGTCCAACATGATGCAGTCAAGGTCCACGGACATTCTAAAGAGATCTAGAGAAGATTAGCACGTGGAGAAATTCACAAAGATAAGGATCGAAGTCAGTTAATCCAAAAAGGGATAAACGTTCTAAAATGAGTTGATTTTGCAAACATCATATCCCAAGATTAGAGCGTCCGTGGAAGGGATTTTTTTTCGAATGGTTAAAACTCAAGAGCCAGACAAATGATCGATCCAAGACTAATATTGCTCCATATGAAGATGCAAATTTCGTACACAACTGATTCGATGAAAATTTACATGCAAAAGAATGAACACTATCAACCTAGTTGACGAACATTCTGAAAAATGGAGGAGGATGTTCTAAGTAGTAAGTAACGATTACTGTTTCTAAAAATGGAGGAGGATGTTCTAAGTAGTAAGGGCCTCCAAAGCCTAAGTCATAATAGTATAGAGAGAAAAGAGAACTTGAGATAGTTCTAAGTAGTAAGTAACGATTATTGTTTCTTCTATTTGACCTTACTATTTATAGGGAAAAACCATAACATACAGTTAGGAAGGGAAGCCGCAGAGCATACTAGGTTGTTCTTGATGATGCATGCCAGTCTCACAAATCTTGCCAACAAGTAGTTATGAAGGTCTCTGTTATTAAGAGCGCATATGCACTGAACACCCAAGGGAAGAATCTATAGCGTCGGTGCTCTGCCACATTGAATCTAGTATGGCCCGATGTCATAACGTATTATGGGCGGTTTAGAGAGCTTATAATATATGTCATGGGCAGCCTAGATAGTCCATGACCCGCATCATAAACGGTGCGCAAAGCCCATCGTCCTTTAGTGGCATAAAAGCCCATGACCCGTACCATTCTCTTCAATACATATCCTAGGAGTAGTGTAATATAATTCATATTCTAGTTTTTACCTTTTTGCTTTAACTTATTTTACATACATCGTACTACTCTAATTTACTTTTTTTGTTCTTGCCTTTCAATTACATTTAAATACAAGTCTTAGTTAATTTCCACTACTTTTATCAATCTAATTTACTCTATGCAATTTAATTCATGCACTTGTCTTACAATCCTTTATTTTACACATTTTACTTTTCATATCGTCTTATCAATTCTAATTACTTTCAAAGCTCTTTTATTTCATGCATTTGTTCTTATTTAATTTACTTACTTTTTTCCACAATTAAATTAATTTTACCCTCTTTTATTTACGATTTCTTTTACTTTCATATACTCTCATCTTCACCTCAACCCATGCATTGCATCATTTGGTTGTTCGCTCAAAGCCTTGAATCTGAGTTAGAAAAAGAACCCAAGCTGAGAAGAGGTTTCTTGCTTGACAGCACAATCGTTTGATTAAAGGTTAAATCCGCAATGTAAACGCAAATACACTATATTTTCTACATCTAAGCCAAAGAATGACCAAAATCGCTTATGGGCCCTGCGGTCCGGCTTAAAAGAGGGAAAAACGTACTTTTAGCCCCAAGTCAAACGGTACGGCAAGGCATAACTGGTAGCCCAACAAATGAAACTGTGGGAGTTCGAACTCAAGTTGGGTGTTTCACACCTTTGCTCGTTTTCAACAAAACAACTTTTTTTTTTCTTTTCTTCTTTTGCATAATCCCAATTTATTTATTTTCTTCCAACTACATTATTAAGAACCAATTTGATAACCTCGACATCACAAGATTTTATTTTGCACCCTACATGGTAAGTTGACGAGGACCAAATGTACAAAATGGATATTTTTGGTTAATTGAAAGGTTTTTATATTTCCTATTATACACAATTTGCTATATATATATATTTGGTTTCTTTCCTTTTATGTTTTAAAGGGGGGCTGCATTTAGAGAAGTTTCATTATTTCTTACATAAAATAATTTCTTATATGTACGAAAATTGGTATAAATATGGAATACATCCAGCCAACAAATAGGTTGCCAAAACCTCCATAAACCTCCTTCCAAAACATGCATTCCATGACTCACTATAAAACCAATAGCCATAACCCTAATTTTTTTTTCACAATCAAACTTCGGTTTTCTTTGACCCCTGGCCAAAAGAAAAAAGAAACCAAGGGTTTCGTTTCTCATGGCTCATCTTATGAAGAAAACCTTCTACTACAACTTTTACGCAACAAAGGAAGAAGAGCAGGAGGAAGCTTTAAAAGGCGGCAGCAGCGGAGATGTACCCCGAGTTTTGGTAGAAATCGCTGACATTCATTATCAGCCACCATCCCCACTCATAATCAGCGATCCGCGGCACATAGTAAGGGCTATATCTGCAAGTGAAGTCATGACGGGAGTGCTTTTCTTGCCTTTCAAAGAAACATTCGAGCATGTGTTCCGTTACTGGTCGATGGAAGAGGCAAACATTGTAGTGAATGGTTACAACAAGTTCCCTGTTACAGTGTGGGATGTTACTGATTATAATCTTCGCCCTCCTATGGTGTATGGAAAGGATCATGGAATATATTTTCAGAAGGGGCATATGGATGAGTACTACGTTCTTGCCTGTGTGGATGTGATCCGTAACAGGCGTATCAAGGTTGGTGATGAAATTGGGTTAGCTTGGGATAGAAGTAACGGATTAATGCCCGGAAAGTTCCTGTTCAAGCTGCTGAGCAGAGCCGACGGCGCCAAGAAAGGATGCAGTCTGAGTTTAGGTTAACTCCCGGCTCACAGAGAGGATGCCAATCATGTTAGGATTTTGAAGGAGTTGAAAAATAAGTGTGTTATGTTCGCCAAAAACAAGAGTGTTTTTTTGTACACCAAAACAAAGGTGTGTACTTTTTTTCAAATCTATGTCTCTTTGTTTTAGGGGTTGTGTTAGGTATTTTAGTAATGGTTTTTGCTCTAATCGAATGGTAATGCTATATTTCATGTTGATTAATTTTGTCAATGAAATTTGATGGGGGATGGCAAAAAAAAAAAAGAAAAAAAGAAAAAGAAAAAAAAAAGAACTTATTGTATTGTTCTTTCTTATAACATAAGGGGATCCAACCATTGACCTATTCTTTTTCTCACATGATAGCAATTTTAATTCAGTTGTCTAATAATGCACCTCAAGTGCAACTTTTTAGAGCAAAGGTTTAATTTTTTTTTTTAATTTATAAAATAGATGTATTTGTTACATAAATTAACATTATGTACAAGAAACGAATTTCAATATTATTGCAAAAGCAATAGTTCTAATAGGCTAACTAAAAGCAGATAACACCGATATCACAATTAAAAAACACGCAACACCTAATATAATCGTAGTCAAGCTCACGCTCTCCAAAACAACCAAAATCATAAATTAAATAATAAACGTAAATCATGACTACCAAAATCAATCGTAACTGTGCCGCCAGTGAAGCCACCACATCTAACCAAGAAGAACATGTGGAACAATTAGTGAACCCGATGAGTATTAGTCTCCATCGATTCAACTGCACATAATAGATAGCTGCTATGAGTTCTCATTTGACAAGATGCCTATGAACATGAACAAATAGCATCGATGTCCTTCAAATCGAGCTTTGATGGAAGAATTTGAACGAAGGATATTGAAATTTGAGCATAACTCAAATCAAATCGCCGCAAGGGACTTGATATCTGTTAGGACAAAGATAAAAAAAAATAAAATAAATGGGGAGGGGAAAGAAAGAGAACAAAGATTTGTTATTCCCCCTCCCGCAGCCGCGGTTTGATTTTGTCTAGCATTTTATCTAGGTATTAATTTTTTTTTGGACATATTTTATCTAGGTATTAATTGGGTCCGACATACATTGCATAATAAAGGTTAATTATACCTTGGAATATTCTAGACTGAAAACTCGGTATAGTGGCGCATTTGACAATTAATTAAGTGAAAGTATTTAATGCAGAGCGGAAAACTAAACCAAACAAGTATTTAAATAGAATTTCATTTGAATAATTAAAAAAAAAAGAAGAGAAAAGCATGCCATTGCTAGTGTTTTGTTTTATACAATGGTATATTTATATTAAGGGGTGAGGAAAAAATTAGAATCAAACTCGTTATTCACACGGTTTAAACCTAAAATTTCTTACTTTTAAGTGAAAAGTAATACTTCTAAATCGTAGTACTAGGTGACTATCATTATTGGTGTTTTATCTCAATTGCAAATACAAAAATGAAAACCCATTAAATAGATAAATTAAGCATAAAAAGCGTTGTCATGTGAAGCTATTTTACATTTCCACATTCCTTTATTTTTATTTTACCTCCTTTTTAGTAAAGCTTTAGCGTTAGTGAGTTTAATAGTTAGTTGTTAGGGTAGAAAGAAAGAATCGAACCTGCATCAGTGTGCATAAATCTGATTGCTTTATGACATTGCGATGGATGCCTTCATTTTTGTTTTATCATCACTTATATATATGTAAACACTTTTGCCAAATAGACATATACGAAGAATTAATACACATGTATATGAAAATAATAATTATAAGCACTTTATTAATGATTAAGTTTGGAACTGAGTTGTAAGATCCCACATCGCCCATGGGTGTAGATCCTGTAAGCCTTATATGTATATTCCCATCTCTACCTAGCACGAGGCCTTTTGGGAGCTCACTGGCTTCGGGTTCCGTAGGAACTCCGAAGTTAAGCGAGAAAGGGGCCAAAGCATTCTCAGGATGGGTGACCCACTGGGAATTCGTGCTACGGCGGAGTCGAGCCCGGGGTGTGGTGGTGGCCCGGGCCGGGATGTGACAATTTGGTGTCAGAGCCAATCCCTGGTCGGAAGTGTGCCGACGAGGACGTCGGGCCCCTAAGACCATCTCCAATGGTGGGCTAAAAGCCAAATTACCCCCCAAACTCACTCAAACCCAAGGGGAAAATTTGGGGTAAATGCTAAATGCTAAACCAAGGCCAGATTCCCCCCAGAATTTAGCCAAAAAATCGATGTGGGCTCCACCAAACCGAGTGAAAATATTTATCAGAATTTAAATTTTTTTAGATTAAAATGTTCATAAAATTAATTTACGATAGTCTACATATTTATTTAAAAAAAATTAATTTAAGAAAAAAAATAGCCTAAGTTTATTCTTTAATAATTTCAGGCTAAAATTTTAGGGTAAAACGGTTGGAGTAGAAAAACTGTTTCTAGGCTAAAAGCTAAATTTTCCGGGCTAAAATGTTTGACTTTTAGCCCAACCATTGGAGATGGTCACTCCAACCCAAGGGGAAAATTTGGGCTAAATGCTAAACCAAGGCCAGATTCCCTCCAGAATTTAGCCTAGAAATCAGTGTGGGCTCCACCAAACCAAGTGAAAATATTTATCGGAATTTAAATTTTTTTAGATTAAAATGTTCATAAAATTAATTTACTATAGTCTACATATTTATTTATTTTTTTTAAATTTAATTTAAGAAAAAAAATAGCCTAAATTTATTTTTTAATAATCCCGGGCTAAAATTTTAGGCTAGAACGGTCGGAGCAGAAAAACTGTTTCTGGGCTAAAAACAAAACTGTTTCTGGGCTAAAAACTAAATTTTTCCGGGCTAAAATGTTTGGCTTTTAGCCCAACCATTGGAGATGGTCTAAGGGGGTGGATTGTAAGATCCCACATCGCCTATGGATGTGGATCCTGTAAGCCTTATATGTATATTCCCATCTCTACCTAGCACGAGGCCTTTTGGGAGCTCGCTGGCTTCGGGTTCCTTAGGAACTCCGAAGTTAAGCGAGAAAGGGGCCAGAGCATTCTCAGGATAGGTGATTCACTGGGAAGTTGCTCGTGAGTTCCCAGAAACAAAACCGTGAGGGCCGTGGTCGGGGCCCAAAGCGGATAATATCGTGCTACGGCGGAATCGAGCCCGGGATGTGGTGGTGACTCGGATCGGGATGTGACATGAGTTATAATTGTTACTGAGCAACAATTACAATATTTTCAGTGATACACATTACACACAAACAAAAAAGTTTTAGCAAACTAAATATTAGACAATTTAGAGACGAAAGTACACATTAACAAAAAAGGATGTTGATGCTTTCATAGGTTACAATTCATTGATATTATATGTTTTTTAGTTCGTTTAGTTGAGCTACAAAGAAAATATATAATTTGGATCTTATATGTATTAATAGACAAATTGATATCATTTATACTTTGGTTTAAAAAAAATATTAATAAACAACTTCAACATGAATCTAATTTTGATTTTGTCTAATTCCAACTCCTCAATTCAATTCCTCTATTTTTAAATTTCTTTGTTTTGAAGAACAATGTTATAATTCATTCAAAATTAGAAAAAAAGCTACTTAGTACAAGATATGGAAATACCAAATCTTTAATATTATAGTAGGAGGTTCGTCGAACTAAGTACAATCATCTCTCGAGTGAAGAGCTAAACGAGCGACACGATGGGTTAGTAGACGCGTCATAATGTAAAGGTAAGTCCCTTCATAATTCAATCCACGTTGTCTTAAAAACACAAAACAGAAGAAGTTTGGAACTTCTAACCCTAGTTCGAACTTCCATAAATGTATTGTTTGGGGCACCAATTTTGTTTTGACGCACTGTTTGATTGGGTGGGTCAGAAGAGCATTGTCGTCTCATATCATGGCGGTGTTGATAGGAGGAGAATTAGTGAGAATTAGTCTATCATCGACATAGGATGTGAAACCTCCTATATTAAAAAATAAATAAATAAAAACAATTAAAAAATAAAAACAATTAAAAAATAAATAAATAAAAACAATTAAAAAATAAGGGAAAGAAAATGATAAATCACGCCCCAAACACGTGACTACTAAGCTTCTGTTCGATACGCCATTTCCCTACAGCAACCAAATAGCCTGATAGAGAGTTTACCACAGGACCAGAGGGAGGAGAGAGAGAGATGGCGCTGAGAGCAGCCGTACTGCGGCACGTGCGAGTTCCGGTAACCCTAAACCCCGCCCTAACCCTAACTGGAGGCAAATGGGCCCCACCCTCTCTCCGATGGATGTCATCGCACGGCGACGATCATCTGACGAAAAGCGAGGTCACCGACAGAGTCCTCTCCGTTGTCAAGAGCTTCCCGAAAGTCGATCCTTCCACGGTCAGCCTTCTTTCCATCTCTACTTTCTGTTTGTTTCCCGGGAAAATGTAAACATTATATCACAAATCCGAAATCCGAAATCCGAAATCCCAATTTTTGTTTTTATTTTCCTTCGGTTTTCTCGGAAACCAAAAGGGTAATTAGAGCTATTGATTGCTAGATTACTTCGATTTCAATTTATTCTTTGGTAAATTGTCGTTAGTGTTTTATCAGTCAGTTTATTATTTCAGCTCAATTTCCCCCATGAATATTTGAAATAATTCAGGGTCGATTTGGGGTTCCATTTTACAGAATAATACCAGAATAAAATAAAAGAAATGAGACTTTGGATCCTTTTTTTGTTTGTTTGTTTGCTTAATCTTTCGCCCTTTTTGGGCATTTGAATTATCTTGATTTTTGTGGATCTCAGTGTCCAGGCATCAATACAATGTAGAAATGTTGGTGTAATTTTTCTCTTGAATTCATTGTTTTCTTCAATCTTTTAATGGCAATAGGCTAAGTATTACGTACCTCTAGCCGTGCGGTATTGTTGTTGTTTTTTTTTTTTTTTTTTTTTTTTTTTTGGTGTGTGTTTGATGGTAAATTGGAACTTTGATGAGACATCATGGATAGAACTTGATCCTGCAGAATAGGCCTGCAGGGTCAGGCTGCCGAAAGAGTTCCCATAGGCTATACTCACTGCTAGTCCTATAATTAGCTGATATGAGAAAGCAAGAGAACGAAAACAACTTTTGATTCTGATTTTTTTTGGGGAGGTAATGCACATTTTCCTGGTATCAAATGCTGATGTTGTACTATTTCTTCCTTGGGCTTGCACTTGGTGAGATGTTTTTGCAAATCTACCAAGTAAAGGTCGCATGGTTGTAACTTGTAACTATGACATTGGGCTATTTGAACCGCATAGGACAGTTGGTGAGGCAAATTCTCTTGATTAATGAAAGAGATCAGGCATGATAAGACTTAAGATGATGATATGCTTTGGTCCTTTGTAACTATTAGCCATGATCTGAAATGTATTGGGTTTTACAGGGAAAAGTTGGTTATGAATGAGACGCTTTACATAATCTAGATTGGGCCTGTGCACGGTGACTGCTTTGATATTTTTACAATCATGAACAAAATGTAGGTTGTAGTGGTTAAGAATGTAAAACCGTGCCTGTGGGATATGTTTTAGTGCTTATATTTTATGTTTAGAAACCTCATAAGTGCAGTGGCATGATTGCTCATCTTCCTTTTGTTTTGATGTTTTCCTCATTCATTAAGTATAACTTTGTTTCTCCCTTTCAGAATGTTTTTTCTTTTTCCATTATCAAGTATCAATTTTTTTAGCTGAAATTTACTGGCAGTACCGATTTTTCCGTCAATTATTGGCAGGTGACTCCTGATGTACATTTTCAGAAGGATTTGGGCTTGGATAGCTTGGATAATGTGGAGATTGTGATTGCACTAGAAGAAGAGTTCAAGCTAGAGATTCCAGATTTGGAAGCTGTTAGGATCGACTCCACTAATCTGGCAATTGAGTACGTCTATAACCATCCAATGGCTGCGTAACTCTCTTTAGCAACAGCGTTTTCTCTTTGCATGAACTGTTTGAACGTAATTTTGTTTCTGCCTATGTGACGCTCGTAGAAATTTGATCACCATGTTGGTTGAAAATAATTTGCATCTTTCTGAAAAAAGAGTTGTTCTCCTGGAATTAAAACCTATCAATGTCTTTGCAATGCTTCAATTGTAAACACTGTCAACTTCTTTCCAATCAGTCCGATTGGTTGTGTTCCCTCTCAATAACTTTAAATTCATTTTTTATTACATGGTTTCACACTCTGATTTGTATGGATAACGTGTCTCTGAGTTGAAACTGTATTACTTTTATACCGTGTATCATTCATTACATGGTTTCCGATTACTTTAGATTCGTGAATCATTGCTTCAAGCATCATGGTTCTGTTGGGCAGACATTAACAGTGAAGGGCACGCTTCTACTGAAGTATTATTGTCCGTGTCTAAGACGTGCACTTTTGTTCCCTATGAATGCACCTGTTCTCTTAGGAACACTTTCTGTCATTTGGTCTGCCTCTAAGAAACCCTTTCTAAATCCAAACTTATTTTTCTTGATTTCATCCGAATATTTCAAAAGCGTTGTGAATAATCTGGAAACAACACACATGTCACAGTAGAACGCACTCTCAAACTTTAATTTCGATACCTTGCTCGAGTGGAGATTCTTTGTTTGTATGAAAGACTAATGTAAGATTCGTACGAGACTTTCGGGATTTTGATTCTGTGTGTCGTCTTTATAGTGGTATTCCTTAGTGATCACACTAGCTTGTATGTGTTGCTTATGTACTAAGTTTGCCACTAATTTCATTCTTGTGGGCAACTGGTGTTGTGCAAATTGGACCCATTACAATACTTGTAAAGTTTCCCATACACAAGTGCTTATTATGATTACTTGTCATTAGAACGAACTTAGCGGCTGTAACTTTTTGATTGGAGATTCTTGGTTCTTCCCGTTAGAACGGAAAAGGATCCGGGGTAAAGGGATCCTAGGGATCCTGTGATCAGGACCGTTCATCATGCATCGTGCGGTCAGAAATTATTTTAAAATTTAAAATTAAATATAAATAGTACATAACGAAAATTGATCGCACGATATACGATGAATGATCGCGATCACGGGATCCCTAAGATCCCTAAGAAAGGATCCGGTGAGGATCCCCCCCCCCCCCCCCCCCCCACACCACCACCTTCTCTCTTCCAATGCCACTTGTCAGGTGACCTGTCCGAGGCGATATAGGAAGCGAGGGACATATCTCCGGTTGTATGCATGATTCTGCCTTGGTCAAACATATCTTGTGCTAACGCAACAAATATTGGAAATGTGAGGAGGAAATGCTCTTTACGTGTAGGAAGACAATATTTTCCTTTTCGTATATTAAGTTTTGGCATTTTTTTATTTTCTATAATTTATAATTATCGAAACAATTATTTTTGGTGATTATTTAAGCTTCAGAATGTTAACCCATCATGTTATGAGGGGATATATTGGTCACGTTGTATTCGAAAGTCATTATGTTCTCCACTGAAAAAGAATTGGCCATATTGTTTTGTCATGTAACAATTAAAGCACCACATAAAGTAGTATTTTTGCACCAACACCTTAATTTCATCCATGACGCAATCTACTTATTTAGTAAACAAAAAAGAGTAGTTGTTGTATACAAGCCACAAGGCTCCACATACTTCATCAGATTTCTATTTATTTTTTATTTTATAATTGTCCAACTTAAAGGACGGGAATTAAATATGAGACATTTTCCATACGGCCAGACAAATAGCTAATTCATTATGAGATTGTTGTAATTGTTAGTTGTTAATGTAATAAGATCGACACTGATCAACGTCTAATAGTACATGGTGTTAATTAGCCGGGAAATTTGAAGCCTCGGTCCATTGCAAACAAAAGATTAACAAATAACGTAGAAGATTAACAAATAATGTATAAACACGACACCATGCGAACATATTTCGTATCCCTAACATTGAACCTTCTAGTTTTCTTTTCCATTCCCAATACTTCTCTATTAAAAAAAAAGAAAATTAAAAAAAAAAAAAACTAATTTAATATAATAGGATTAATTGGAAGCTACTCTTTCTTGATGTTATCTTCAAAGCTCACCATTACCAATTTCCAAATCATATCTTCTGATTAATTAGATTTTTTTACACACTACATATGCAGCTAGCAGAATTCAGAAACGAAACCTTGCAAACAACAACAACCAGACAATCAAACAAAACAATGAACGAACATAAAATCTAGGTATTGCAGAAAACAAACCAGATAACTACAAATAAATAATAAAAACATACAAAATACATATATAATTCATGAACAAAGACAGCTATATATACTCATGTGTATATATAATATATATATCTCTCTCTTTGTTTGATTTAATTTAGTGAATATACAGATTGATAAAAGACAGTGCTATAATCGACAACTGAAACGTATAGTTGTTTCGCTTCGTTAATGGCGAAACCAACCGTCCTTCCTTGAATCCATCTTCACAAGTTATGGAGGCATCAATGACAGAACTTACTTCAATGTTGGCGTCGTTGTATTTCTTGGCCTTGTAATTCATGAGGGCTTTCTTGATGTTTGGTATGGCGTCTGAGTAAAGCTCCAAGCAATCGCCCAAACACGCCCTTACGTAGGGGTCGAGCTTTTTGTTTTTCAGCAAGTGTTTGATGTAATGCCTCGTATCCGTAGCGTTGTTGCGGATCAACTTGATTGAGATTATGCCGAGTTTGTGAAGATCGGCGCGCTGGCTTTTCGGCGCTGCTTGCAGAGAGGTTACGCAGAAATTGTAGCTTAGGTTTGGATCGTATTGAGCAAATTTTTTGCAAGTTTCAGGGATGAGGTTTTTGGCAGTTATGGCATTGAAGGAGGAGAAGAAGAAGAGGAGGTAGAGAGGGAGAGTTGTGAAGGAGAATGTGGGAGTTCTCATTTTTTTGTGTTATGGTGGGATGAGAACTATGTATTTTTCTGAATTGGGTATTTATAGGTACTTTGGCTAATTTTATTTTTTGAAAGGAAAATATTGGTGTGACAATATTTTTATATTATGTTTCGTAAATTAGACGATGTGCTTGATGATTGGATTTCTTTTTTATGATTTAGGAAAAATGATAGGAAGACCAGTTTCGTGTACTGTTTGATGCGACAAGTGATGTGTACGTGTCATCTCAATTAAGTAGTCCAACTCTCAACTTTAAAATATGATCTCTCAAGCATCACCCTTTTTTGACATTATGGGAAGGGATGCTTGCACACTTGGATTGAAAATTATTAACAAACGATATTATTTACACTAAGGGGAATGAGTGAGTTTAGCTTCATAGTGAACTAGCAATAATGTGGTTCAAATTAGCCTTTGGCAAAAATCGAATACAAGACCTCTCACTTACACGTGAAGAGAAATACCATTTGACCGTAGTACTAAATGACTTGGATTGAAAATTATTATTTCAATAAAATAGACTAGATGGAGCCCGTCACCATGTGTGTAAATAATAAATATAAAAGATTTAAACATAAAAATATATAGGAAATAAAGAGAAGTTCGACAGAATTGTGGGATATGAGAATGTGGGGGGATTATTATTGAGTAAATTGTAGTTATGGTTCCTGAACTTTAACTCAATTGGAGCAATGGTCCCTCAACTAAAAATTCATTACCATTGGTCTCTCAACTTTAATTCAACTGGAGAAATGGTCCCTTAACTTTAACCAAATTGTAGCAATGGTTCTTCCAATATAACTCGTTTTGACAAAATATTTGACGAAAAAGATCATAATTACACACTTTGATGAGTTGAGGGATCCTAATTATATAAATGGCTATTCCAACATAACTTATTTTGACTAAATTGATGAAAAGAACTATATCTACACATTTTGATAAGTTGAGGGACCAATGGTAATGGATTTTTAGTTGCGGGACCATTGCTCCAATTTAATTAAAGTTGAGGGACCATTGCTACAATTTACTCATTATTATTTTATTATCAAATATTCTTATGTTTGATGATATGTGGATGAAGGAAGAAGAAAAAAAAAAAAACAGTAACATTCATCTGTGTATGAAAGTATTTGAATACTCATGAATCGTTTTTAGTAGTTCCCGCAAACGTGTAGGGGAACAAAGAGGGTTCTATTCCATATATATTTTTTTTAGCGTACTTTTGCTATTTTGTGTTCGCTCCATCGGTGCGGAGCCTTGAACTTATACATATTTGTGGAGATTTTTGTCATCCTAACCTATTGACATGCCTCAATCTCGATATCACCAAATATTAGGATAGGCACGTGCTCGCCGACACCCGAGGGTGGCGAAGCCATTTTAATCATGCATACTAATAACATACGTAATTAGAAAGAAATCTGCTAATGCAGAAACGTGTTTAGAGCATACAACTAATCAATAATAATGTGAAAGAATTAATATAAAAAGATACGAACCAAGGAATGGGTTCTACTCTGAAAAGACTCGAAGATACCTATGCAGAAGTGCCCTGACGCGGGGATCGGATGCCTCGATTCTAACTCCTGAAGGGGGCGCAAAAACAAAAGGTGAGTGAACCATAATTTATACTAATACTAATAATATGAAAACCGATTTCTTTCTGAACATACTAACCCCCTTGTTTTGAAAACACATATATAATACTGCATAGTAGGTTTTCTGAAATCTCTAGCATGTCATGAAAAACGTTCGTAAAACAAGTACATGTAAAACAGTGGTCAGTAATGGAAATATCGCCGCTCGAAGGCAAAACCCAAGAATCTCATAAATCGAAACAATGGTATGCTCAACTAGGAGTATTATAGTCGCTTGAAGGCAGTACATGTCCATCACTCGAAGGTGAAGATGTATAAAATATAACATCACACACCGACGCTAGCCGTGGCTAATGAAGCTGTCCGACACTAGTTTCGCCAGTGAAGCTGGGGGTATGTCATAAATATCCTCCACTGTGTCCTATGGCCATAGACGTCTACATACATGTGTTGTGTGGATGTGCTGTATGATAACCCACTAGATAAGCCTTGAAAACATATCTTAAAAACTCGTATTAAAACACCGGAGCTCAAAACCTCAAAACCTCATTTCATAAACCAAATAAATCATAATCGTAAATCCGTAAAATAAATCATATTCGTAATCCATAGAATTTCATGCGAAAATCTAATAATGTATAACCTTTCGTAAAATGTAAGTTCGATAAATCATAAATAATGCATAAAAAGTAAAATCATGAAATCATGCTTTTTCGTGAATGCAAGCCTAATATTTTATAAAAACATGCAATTTAACAAGGGGTCCACTCACAGAAATTTTGTTGCCGGAGAGTCGCTCGAACTAAAGAGGACGGTGTCACCTCCCATCAACGCACCTAAACACAAATAGAGGACATTTAATAAACCTCTACTAATACGATAGAATTTGAGAAAATGGGTAGCAGATTCGAATTCGGCACATTGAAAAACCAAATGAGGGAACTCGGGTTCCCACACGTGTTGCCGAATGCGCCCCCATGGGGCGGCGGCCTGGAAGGCAATACGCCACCGCACACTCCTAGATGGGTCGCCAGAAAACTCATCGGTGCTGCTGTGGACGATGGCGAAGCACAGTACCTCCGACGGAGGCGTGTGTGCTCCACGCGCTGACCATAGAAACTGGCTTGGGTCTAGGTCGGGTCAGATATGGGCTAGGGTTAATGGGTTGGGTCTGGGTTATTGGGTTGCATGGCCCAAAGGTTTGGGCTGGTTATTGGAATGCGCCCAATCATTGGGTTGGGCCCGATTTTGGATCAGGATTGGGCTATGGGTCGGGTCGACCCGGTTTCAGGCCGTGGGTCGGTCAGATTCCACAAAGAAGAAAGCCAAAGCTTTCCAAGCTCCAATCATCCCCAAAACTAATCTACACTAGTAATTCAATATACCAAATTGAAGCCCGAGAGACAAGGAATCAAAATATACCTTTGGTTTTCTAGGTCGTGGTCGAAATTGGCCGAAAAACGGCTCGAAAGCCGTTGGACCTTACAGGAAAATCTGGAAAACGTTTCCCTGAGTTGTTTTCGTGTTTAAACCTTCACCAAAACCATTTTTATTCAACAATTAAGTAATCTAGACTATGTGGGAAGAAGAGCAAAGGATGGTTCGTGACTTACCTTCGTGGGGGACGACTACTTACCTTCGTGGGGGATGTCGATAACTCGTCCAAACAATGAGTAGTAGTGGTGGTGTGGCGTGTCTATTTATAGAGAATGAGAGAGGTAGAGGTAGCTGAGAGAGTTTGAGAGAGTTAAAGTGATGGAGAGAGAATTGGGAGTTGAGGTGGTGGTCTGTAGGGTGGCTCGTTGGAGAATGGTGTAGTGGTGTGATCTCTGCATTTGTAGATAAAGAGATGAGAATAGGTTGAGGGAAAGAGAGATAAAGTGAAGATGAAAGAAGAGAGTTCTAAAGATTGGGTGGGAGGACACGGGGAAGAAGGGGAAGTGGGAAGAGATGAAACGAGAAAATATCTTGCGGAACACAAAATTAACAAAATGCCCTTAACGTTCTGAATCTCGTATAATCTCCGTTCTAGCTCCAAATTTGATTCTGCTTGCACCCACGTGTTCGTAACGACGAGTCCTACAAGGATATGCCAAGCAAGAGAGTCTTACGCGATGCGACAAGACGGTTAACAAAAGTCAACGTTTTTGCCTCGAAGGGCATTTTTGTAAATTCACGTTTTAAAATTATAAAAACCGTAATATTTGGGGATGGATCGTTACACCAATCGTAATTAGGTATAGAATTCAATAATCTATGTGGGTTAAACTTAATGCCTCCTACACACAAGTTAAAATAAATATAACTAAACCATAATGCTATTGAGTTATAGAAAAATAATATAGTGAAGAAAATGTGGGTCATGAGTCGGCCTAGTCCAATACTATAAAACAACTTGGGGGCGATGAGCCTGTCAGGGTTAACCCATTTGTTGGGTCATGAGTTGCGAGTTGGCCAATATATACACAATGGACTTGTAGTAATAATGTGGTTCTAATTCGCTTTTGACAATAATTGAACCAAGACCTCTCACTTACAAGTGAATAGGAATACCACTACATCGAAATACTAAGTGACACTTTATCCTCATCATTAAACTAAAACACTAAATTGTCTTCTTCTTTCCTATTTAATTTCCCAACGTCACTAAACATGACAATAGAAAAATGCATTTCCCGTACCCTGGGAAAAGTTTGGGAATTCCTTCCCAATTACTAAACGCACCATTAGAAACATTCACCCAAGTAAGTGTGTCATATATATGCATTCATGTAGTTAGACTTTATTTGTTATTTGGGTTTAATAATATTCATTCGGAATTTATTTATTTGATAATTTAGGGGGGTGTATTCAATTGGGATTTTGAGGGATTTTAATTCTTTTAATGAATCTAGAGGTATTCAATCATGATCGTAAGTGATTATCTGAAATTCAATGTGCATTCAATCAGGATTTTAAGATAGTTTATTAAAATCCTTAGAAATCCGGGTGTATTCAATTAGAATTAGAATTTAGAGAATTTGGAAAAGTTGAGGAATTAGAGGGAATTGGAGAGATTTTGTAGTATATTTTAAGCATCCGCAAATCTAACCTCTTCCCATGAAATTTCGAGAGAATTGAATCAAAATTTTACATAGAATATCTACAAATCAGTTAAACTCCATAAAAATCCATTAAAATCTCTCAAATTCCTAATTGAATACACCCCCTTAGTTTGTCATGTTTGATATTTTTCAAATATTTTCAATATTACTCACACACGGTTAGAGACGGACCTGCATGGCATGTTTTGTCACATCCCAGATTCGACGCTGTCGTAGCACGATATTGTCCACTTTGGGTTACCATTCCTTCACGGTTTTGTTTATGGGAACTCACACGAGAACTTCCCAATGGGTCACCCATCCTAGGAATGCTCTCGCCCAAACTCGCTTAACTTCGGAGTTCCGATGGAATCCGAAGTCAGTG
The DNA here is from genome assembly GCA_036320875.1 of Cotoneaster glaucophyllus. NCBI lineage: Eukaryota > Viridiplantae > Streptophyta > Magnoliopsida > Rosales > Rosaceae > Cotoneaster > Cotoneaster glaucophyllus. The sequence goes on from CM070070.1 coordinate 8,657,551, forward strand.
AGTTCCCAAAATGCCTCATGCTATATGGAGGGGAGCATGTAATATAAGGCACATCACCCCCTCTCTGTTGGTCGGTGGAAGATCTCACAATCCACCTCACTTAAGGGGAACTCGGTGCAGCACATCCGTACCGAACGACAGAGTGGCTATGATACCAAAATTGTTACATGTCGACCCGAGCTCCACCACAACCCGGGCTCGACTCCATCGTAGCACGATATTGTCCGCTTTGGGCCCGACCACACCCTTATGGTTTTGTTTCTGGGAACTCACGCGAGCAAAACTTCCTAATGGGTCACCCATCCTGGGAATGGTCTGGCCCATTCTCGCTTAACTTCGGAGTTCCTATGGAATCTGAAGCCAGTGAGCTCCTAAAAGGCCTCGTGCTAAAGGAGGTGGACATGTACATATAAGGTATAGATGATCCACTTCCTTGGGCGATGTGGGATCTAACATGTTTGCACACAGAGAAAAATTGATTATGAGATAAATAGTAGACCCGGCAGTTTCTGACACGACACGGTGACACGATATGAAAATGACACGAAAATAACGGATTTCGGGTTAACATAATAACTAATCAGGTCATTATCGGGTGATCCGTGAAGAACCCGTTAATAATGGGTATACACGCGGGTAACACGTGGGTAACCCGCTTCGACCTGTTAAGAAAAAAATTATTTTGATAATTTTAAAGTTTAATTACTAAAAGATTTATTATAAAATACAGTAGCCATATTAATATATACAATATATTCTATATTAAATATATAGTTTTGTATTATTATTCTATATAAGTTTTTTTTTTTTAAAAGTTTTAGTCATTATTTGTTTTTATTATAAGAGTTCATTATTATCATTACTAGGATAAATTTTACTTTACATGTTGTCCAAAATTAAAATAAACTAGTATAGTATTGTATAGGGAAGAAATAAGAAGACATACATACAAGTATGAAAAATGTGAAAGAATATATAAACACTCATGATTCATCATTATTCCTCCACGAGTAGATAATGGTTACACTTACATTATCGTTTAGATTTTTGAAATCCTCCAAACCCTCATGAATAATGTTTTTATTTGAGGGCAAAATTAATAATAATTATTGTAGAAGTGTAAAAAATGTAAAAAAAAATATAGAATCACTCATAGTGACAAGCTTTACAACTTTCATGAAGGGGTCAGCTTCGAAATCCAACACTATAATCCATAATCCATAAACCTTAAATTTATATTTAACCGTCGATTGTCATTTACACTTTATTCTTCTTACTGAATTTCATTTTTAAAATTTTATTTTTAGAAAACATGATCATCTGGCGGATGTAAGAAGATGAAAGGTTCAGATCTTTGATATCACCATTCGATATTTACAATTAACTGAAATATGAGTCGATGTCATATAGTTTGTAGAAACTTTATAAACATCAAGCAATATTTTCACTTACCATAAAAACTTTGAATATAATATCAACGATCCAAACCGTTCATCTTCCTGCATCCTCTAATAGATCATGTTTTCAAAAAAGAAAATCTGAAAAAACAACATTTGATGAGAACAATAAAGCGTAAATGTAAACAACAATCAACGGTTAAATTTTGATCTATGATTTATATGATTATAGTGGCGAAAGTTAAGCTCTTCATGAAAGTTGTAAAGCTTGTCATTACAAGCGTTTATATATTTTTTCTATATCTTTTACACTTCTACATCAATCACAAGAAGCATTCCTTAATTTTAGAGTGACATTCCTACAGAAATTGCATTTGATTACTTATCTAAACATCCTAGTGGCCGTGAATCATTAAGACACATATACAATTTAAACACAGTGATTAATAATTCAAAGCACGCATGCATAATATCATAAGCAATTAAATAAAGACTACATATTCATGCTAAGGCTCAAGGCATCGCCCTTGCAAAAGAAATTAGTTACAAACAATCATAAAACAAATTATTGTTAAGAAATTGGATAGAAAACAATTTGTAGGTAAAAAGTCTGAAATTCCCCAAAAATAATGCGTGTGTAACCCTATTGGCTAAAAAGCTTTATTTATACTACTATAAAATAAAACCCTACCTAGAAAATGTCTTAGAATAAAACTAGGAAACATAATAAAATAATAAACTAGCAAATAAAAGGTTTCAATTCCTTTTTGAACTGAAATTCGGACTTCACAGAAAATCAAACTTTTGACCAACCAAATCAACTCCGATTTGGTCCCAAAAGATCTCTTTTGAAAACTTAAGTCGTCCCCATCAAATCCCCAAAAGGAATCTTCCTCAAAGTATTCCATCTTGACCTCCAAAATTCCCAAAACGTTCAAAAACGTTAATATGGGAAAGTTGCGCGCTGGGCCTTCTTTTCTTTGCCATGGTCAAATGGCTTGGTAGAAAAAATTGGAATTTTGACACAATCATCTTGAAAGACTCACGAACATCCTTCAATTAGAATCACTCTAAAATTCATCTGTTTGGTCACTTTTTGCTCAAGAGGAAGTCGCATGCCCTACATTGAAAATACATAACAAAATATCAAAATTTTACCAAAATAACCAATAAACTATAATTAAGAATAGTAAAATATATGGTATAATATGGACTCATTAAATACCCCCAAACTTAGCTTTCTGCTTGTCCTCAAGAAAAACAAAACTCAAAAACAAAAAATAAAAACTAACAAACTAAAAACTTTAACAAAACTTGACTAAGACAATTTTCACCTTTAAGTTCCAATCCATAGAAAATGTTAAAATTGGAACATCTTTTCAAAAGTTCCAACCAATACCACCACAGAGTCTAAGCCATTTAGAATTAATTAGAAAAGAACTCATGAACTTCATTTGGTGTAAAGTGAACCAACATGGTTAAAGAGACTCGACTAAAACCCTTACCACTCGTCATTTTTATTTAATACTTGCTAACTTCAAACATAACTTCTTCTTTTTTTCTTCTTTTCGATTTTTCATTTTTTTTTTATAGTAATAGTAGTGGTTGTGGAATGTTAGTTCACTTAAGCTTTTCAATCAAACTCATGTAATGAGTTTTAGGTCAATAACTCCCAAATCACTAGGGCATTAGGTGTAGAACACCCCTAAGGACTTATTAACTTAAGCTGAAAAGGCTACGAAACCAACTAACCAGCTTGCCTCATGCCAAAACTCAACTGTTTGACGCGAGAATCACTGCTGATCAGGCAGGACTAGTCGGTTACTAAGCAAAGTCTCGAGTGAAACAATTATTACTTTATTTATAACAATAACTAAACTTTACTTTTTTTTAGAACCCCAAAAAAAAAAAAAAATTAACTCAGACTAAAAGCAAGTGCTTCAATCTCACCCCCACAAATCAAGCTGGTGTGAATGTGCTAATTGTGAAAGGATAACTCATGAATTAGTGCCTAAACAACAATAAATAGAAAAAACTCTGCTGTGAGATTAATTTCCATCATGTCCATTTGTTCTAACGTTTAAAATAATCTATGAATATTAACTTAAAAATAATGAAAAATTTAGCATACTTAAAAATTAAAAATCTAAAAATTTTACTTTCCCACCCCAAACTTAAATCACACATTGTCCTCAAAGTGCGGAAAAAATAAAGAAAGAAAACAAAAGTATTAAAACCTTAAAAACTGAAAAAAAAAAAAAAGCTAACAAAGAAAAAAGAAAATAAACTAGGAAAATAGAAATATAAAATAAAAGAAAATATAAAATAACAAAGGAAACAGAACCAGAAATAAATGAAAAACAAGGAAACTGACACACCTGAGATTCGAAATGGTGACCTGGTGACAAGAAACAGATGCGCTGGAAAGTATTGGAAAAAGAGGCCCATTTCAGCGACCAGATGCCCATTTCCTCATCTCTCCTAGCTAGCGCCGTTTGAGAACCTCTCTCTCTCACTGCCCACGAGCCCAGAGCCGTGAAAGCTATCTCCATCATTTCCTCTCTCTCTTCATTTCTCATGAAACTGAAACCCTAGCTTCCATCTTCAACCCAGAACGTCAAAGCATGAATCCATCTCCATCTCTGTCAAAAAGGGAACCCAGCCATGGCGATCTTTGGTTCTAGCCCAGATTGTCACCATTGTGCATTCCTCTGCGAAACCCGAGGTAAAGTAAAGAGCTCTCATTCTCTCTGCGATTATGGTCTCCACTTGGCGATATCTGAAATAAAAATGCATCCAATCATTTTTCCCTTTCGTTTTCATGACCGAAGGTCAAATGAAAACGAAATTCTGACTCACGCATGTATGTTTTCTGTATGTAGACTTGGGGATCCGAGTAAGGTCAAGGGGAATAGGAGCTGCAAGGAGCAATGGCTCACACATGGAGCTGCTGTACACACAGCAAAGATGGCTGCAAGAACTTGGATCTACAAAATGAAAGGTAAATCAAATGCCTCCACTGAGTTAAAATTAAGCATGGTTTAATATATCTGAAAGTCATACGGATTTGTGAAATGTTTCTGTCATGCATTCATAGACCAAAAATTTCATCAATGCTCATGTAATTTTCTGTGTGCTTGCATGCCTCCATGTGACAAATATTGAGCAAAAACTGGGCGTCATACTGGATCTGTGACATGGCTTTGATGAATGTCCACCTCTGTGTTGCCTGGACCGGAAAGGGATCCGGTCTGGATCCCTTCCTCATAATCCACCAAATTAGGGATCCGTGCCATTGAAATTTGATCAAACGGCTGAATTTATTATAACTTTTAAAGTGAATTCCTGTTTTTAGCCGTTGAATTAAATTTCAATGGCACGAATTCTCTGATTTGATGGATTAGGAGGATCCCTTTTCGCCTGGACCACTCCCAAAATTATATGTAAAACAATATTTTAATGAAATATGAGAGTGAGCGAGCGAGCGAAAGGGATTTCCAAGCAACACGGATCTTCTCAGCAATCCCCACTGTAAGTATGACTGAACTCAGCCTCAAATTCTTTTCTGCATTCGTGTAGATGATGAATGCTCAGATAAATGTTGATGAATGGATGACTGATGAATGCATATTTTTTTTTTTATCTTTATTGTTTCGTTTATAGAAGAGTAAGGTTTTATGTTCCCCTTCTTTTTCATGTATTTTTTATTCGTTTTTCTTGTATTACGAGGAGTTATGTTTATGTCTTTCTGACTAGGTGTAACTTACTTTTTGTTATTAATAAAATTCTCTTCGTACCCTCAAAGTTTTCTGAAAGAAAAAAAAAAGCAATAAACTACTATGGAACGCTTCCCATTTTCAACCAGGGATAAACCTCTCAAAATAGAGCAGGAATTCCAACATAGGTTTGAAATTTGATGAATACTTTCCACAACTTTGTTTTTTAATTTTTATTTTTAATTCTTTCAGAGTGTTCGTCCTGTAATGTTTGGCAAAGCTAGAATGTCATTGTTCAAGCATAATCCGATGCAAATAAGTTTGTTTGGCAAGCATTGATCAACTAGCCATTTGTACTGCATTTTTTTATCTAACAAATATGAGAACGCTTTCACATAACATCAATACTATTACATGCTATACCACATATTAACAATAAGCTTCTATTCACATATACCATTTGCTCGAAGTTTGTTTCTGACCCTACACATATGTGCCACAGCATCACAGATATTCAATCTTTCTCTAGGCAACTCCGTTGAGCAAGCAACACCAATTTCTAAAATAGAGATTAAACTTTCTATGATTAGGACGCGATTCCTTGCCCTGCCCTCTTTAGGATGATTGCTCTCTTGAACAAGAACGGGATCCAAAACCTCTTCCACTTGGTCAGGCAGAGCTGCCTTCACAAAGCTGTAAAGGTTTGAAGTTCCCTGAAACATGTCATCGGTCGGTCTTTTTCCTCTAAATATTTCCAACAGGAGGATGCCAAAGCTGTACACATCACCTTGTGTCCACACTTCATGTCCCATGCCATATTCTGCATTCCACAATTCAGAACATTAGATTCTAATTTTCTAGTGACGTGCTAAAAGCTCATTTCATGTTTGAAAAATTTAAAATAAATAATGCACAATTTTAAAATACTAGCTAGGAAAAAATAAACTACTAAGTGTATTTACCTGGAGGAGCATAACCAATAGTTCCCTTGATCACTAAAGAACTTGATTGATTTCTCGAAGAATTTTCAGCAGCTTTTGGTAGGAACCTGACGAACCTGAAGTCACCTACATGTGCAATCATGTCCTCATTGAGAAGAATATTGTTGGGTTTGATGTCGCAATGAGCTATTGGCGTCTCACAATGATGATGGAGATAACCCAATGCCATAGCAACATCAATAACAATATTCAACCTCTGAGAAATTGTTAAGCTCCTTGGCCTCTCATTTGTCTCACCAATTGTATGAATTGGATACAGCCATTCCTCCAAGCTCCCGTTAACCATGAACTCAAAAATTAAGGCCTTGAAGTCGTGACCGCGATAATCAAAACCAGAACATGCCGATAGTACCTTGACAAGATTACAGTGTTTAATATTTTTGAAAGCCTCGCACTCAGCAATAAAACTTTTGTAAGCTTCGTGACGAACGAGGTTGAGTACCTTGATGGCAACTGTAGTTTCAGCTTGCTCAAGTACTCCTTTATAAACGGACCCAAAACTGCCCATACCGACCAAGTTGGTTGAGGAGAATCCATTTGTCGCCTTTAGAAGACTTTGGTAAGACACCTGGGGAAATTTGTCCGAATCACTTGCAGCTTGACCCTTTTTGTCCCTTCGTGAGCAATAAAGGTACAAAAAGGTTAGTGAAAAATGACTCCAAGAATCCCACAAACGAGGGAGAGAACCAATTTCATGGTTAAGCTCAATCCTTCCTTTTTTGCATGCTGGAATTTGCACTTTGGCAAATGAAACTCAGGTATGCCCCCACAAAGCTTACTATTTCCTTCAACTGATGTCGCCGTTGCATTCTTGAACACTCCTTTGATCGGCAACATGCCCTCAAAATTGTTATAAGATAGATTCAGAGATTGCAAAAGTTCAAAACTTTCTAAGAATTCTGGAATGGTGCTTGACAAGTTGTTGTGAGAAAGATACAATTCTGAAAGACCTCTTAGTGAACTCAAAGTTGATGGAATCGTCCCGTTGAAGAAATTTCCATGCATGTCTAGGTACTCTAATTTTATACAACTAACAAGACTTGTCGGAATTTCACCGAATAACATGTTATCAGAGATATCTAAATACTCTAGATTTATTAAGATTCCTATGTTCTCTGGTAGGGAGCCTGTAAAATGATTTTGAGGTAAACTCAATCTATACAAGTTCAATAGAACAACGATTTCTTACGGTATGAAACCGCTAAAATTGTTGGCATCAAGAGATAAGATCCTCAAAATCTGACACTCAATTAAACTCAGCAGGTAGCCTTGAAGTTTGTTGCCTTCTAAGTATAACTCATTTAATTGACTTAAATTTCCGAAAGAGGATGGAAGATTTCCAAAGAGAGAGTTCCTACCCAAATTTAATTGATATAACTTGTGAAGCTTTCCTACACCAGGGGGAATGTGACCTGAAAATTGGTTCTCGAACATCCACAAAAGCTCTAAGTTAGCCAGATTTGCAATCTCATTTGGGATACTTCCTAATATTTTATTTTGAGCAATATTATAAATTTGAAGAGAAGAAGACAGGTTTCCTATGCATTGAGGTAACGTGCCCCCAAAATTGTTGGTAAACATTTTGAGAATTTCTAAATGGGTGGCATTGCTCAAATCGCAGAGAAAGGTCAAGTCATTAATTCCCCCACTTCTGAGATGGTTGTCAGCAAGGAGTAACCGCTTAAGCTTATGCAAATTCGTCAAAGGAGGGACCTTTCCATGCAGTTGGTTACCTCCCATCGAAAATTCAATTAGATTTGACGCATTAGATAAGGAAACAGGAATAGATCCACTGAATTGGTTGTCGTCAATGGAAAACACTTGGAGACTCGGAAAGACCATACCTAAGTTTGAGGGTAGACTCCCTTGGATTTCATTTATTACCATAGCAAGGAGTGTGAGAGAAGAGAGATTAAAGATTGAGAGAGGAAGCATACCCGAAAAGCTATTTACATCGAAAGCAAGAAAGCTAAGATTGGTCATTCGGCCAAAAATATCCGGGACAGCGCCACTCAAATTATTAGAAGATGCGGAGAACCATTCAAGAGATGATAAATTGCTAAAAAAAGGAGGGACGCCCCCTGTAATGTGGTTAAAGTGGATGTAGAAAATTCTTAACTTTGACAAGAGGCCAAGCTCCTTTGGAATCTTTCCCATCAGCACATTGAAACCAACATTGTGTTGGAGTTTGAATGAAATTTCAACTCAAATGTGGGGTATTGTTGGAAATTTTGAAGTTTAAGTGAAAATTTCATTTGTCCCACATTGGCCATTCCCAAAGGACTTCAACACTTTATAAGGTTTTGTCTCTTATAGAAAGTGATTGGAGTGATGGACTTGGAGATTAAAATTGGGCTCACCCTTGGGGTTGGGCTTTGGGGTGTACTAAATAATTGGTAATTAATATATAATTAATTATATATTAATTAATTATTAAAAGATGAGCCTTGGGCCTCTTGGGCTCTGAAAATTAAATTCTTTAATTAATTTTGAATTAATTATTTAATTATTTAATTTTTGTGAACAGACTCATCTTTTTAGATGGAGTCTGAAGTCTGTGAAAAAACGCAGAAAAACAGAGCACCCCTTTGAAGAGATGTCTCCCAACAGTCATATCCCATTTTCATACCTGTTGCGAACAGGTATAAACTCACTATATATACATCCATCTGCATGGCATTTTTAACACAGAATTTACAAACCTTCTTCTACATTCCTAAACATCATTACTGAGAGAACCACACATAAATTCGCCAGAAGTTAAGTTTTTCGGTGCTGAAATTCTAATTTGATCGTTGAATCCTGGTGAAGCAGACGCCCGTAGAACTACAAGCACTGAGTAAGGGCGAAATTTCTGTTTCAAGGACATTGCGGTACGCAAGCCTCGATCTTCAATATTTCTGTTTAATATTGTTCATTGTTCATACACTATTTGCGTTTATTATTTGTTAACATATATAAGTTTATCATAGATTGTTGACATATATCCAACAATCTTGAAACAGAAATTATGGATCCACAATCATCTGTGAATGTGAATGGCGTTGTGCCAAAATACTCTGAAAAGCCTAAGAAGTTCAAAGGGCTGGACTTCAAGAGATGGCAACAGAAGATGTTATTTTTCTTGACAACCATGAATCTCGCTCATGTTGTCAAGGAAGAAGCTCCGCAGTCAAATGAGAATCCAATGACGAGAGAGACTGTCATGGCAATTGAAGCTTGGAATCATTCTGAGTTTTGTTGTAGAAACTATATTTTGAATAGTTTGGATGACAATCTCTACGACATTTATTCTCTGTGCAAGACAGTGAAGGAGTTATGGGAATCCCTGGAGAAAAAGTATAAGATTGATTGTGAATCTCTACGACATTTATTCTTTGAACCGACATCATCAATCTTCTACTGTTTCCTTATCTAATGCGTCAAATCTAATTGAATTTTCGATGGGAGGTAACCAACTGCATGGAAAGGTCTCTCATTTGACGAATTTGCATATGCTTAAGCGGTTACTCCTTGCTGACAACCATCTCGGAAGTGGGGAATTGATGACTTGACAATTCCCTGCGATTTGAGCAATGCCACCCATTTAGAAATTCTCGAAATGTTTACCAACAATTTTGGGGGCACGTTACCTCAATGCATAGGAAACCTGTCTTCTTCTCTTCAAATTTATAATATTGCTCAAAATAAAATATTAGGAAGTATCCCAAATGAGATTGCAAATCTGGCTAACTTAGAGCTTTTGTGGATGTTTGAGAACCAATTTTCAGGTCACATTCCCCCTGGTGTAGGAAAGCTTCACAAGTTATATCAATTAAATTTGGGTAGGAACTCTCTCTCTGGCGAGTTATACTTAGAAGGCAACAAACTTCAAGGCTACCTGCCGAGTTTAATTGAGTGTCAGAATTTAAGGATCTTATCTCTTGATGCCAACAATTTTAGCGGTATCATACCGCAAGAAATCGTTGGTCTATTGAACTTGTATAGATTGAGTTTACCTCAAAATCATTTTACAGGCTCCCTGCCAGAGAACATAGGAATCTTAATAAATCTAGAGTATTTAGATATCTCTGATAACATGTTATTCGGTGAAATTCCGACAAGTCTTGTTAGTTGTATAAAATTAGAGTACCTAGACATGCATGGAAATTTCTTCAACGGGACGATTCCATCAACTTTGAGTTCACTAAGAGGTCTTTCAGAATTGTATCTTTCTCACAACAACTTGTCAGGCACCATTCCAGAATTCTTAGAAAGTTTTGAACTTTTGCAATCTCTGAATCTATCTCATAACAATTTTCAGGGCATGTTGCCGATCAAAGGAGTGTTCAAGAATGCAACGGCGACATCAGTTGAAGGAAATAGTAAGCTTTGTGGGGGCATACCTGAGTTTCATTTGCCAAAGTGCAAATTCCAGCATGCAAAAAAGGAGGGATTGAGCTTAACCATGAAATTGGTTCTCTCCCTCGTTTGTGGGATTCTTGGAGTCATTTTTGCACCAACCTTTTTATACCTTTATTGCTCACGAATGGACAAAAAGGGTCAAGCTGCAAGTGATTCGGACAAATTTCCCCAGGTGTCTTACCAAAGTCTTCTAAAGGCGACAAATGGATTCTCCTCAACCAACTTGGTCGGTATGGGCAGTTTTGGGTCCGTTTATAAAGGAGTACTTGAGCAAGGTGAAACTACAGTTGCCATCAAGGTACTCAACCTCGTTCGTCACGAAGCTTACAAAAGTTTTATTGCTGAGTGCGAGGCTTTCAAAAATATTAGACACCGTAATCTTGTCAAGGTACTATCGGCATGTTTTGGTTTTGATTATCGCAGGTCACGACTTCAAGGCCTTAATTTTTGAGTTCATGTTAACGGGAGCTTGGATGAATGGCTGTATCCAATTCATACAATTGGTGAGACAAATGAGAGGCCAAGGAGCTTAACAATTTCTCAGAGGTTGAATATTGTTATTGATGTTGCTATGGCATTGGATTATCTCCATCATCATTGTGAGACGCCAATAGTTCATTGCGACCTCAAACCCAGCAATATTCTTCTCAATGAGGACATGATTGCACATGTAGGTGACTTCAGGTTCGTCAGGTTCCTACCAAAAGCTGCTGAAAATTCTTCGAGAAATCAATCAAGTTCTTTAGGGATCAAGGGAACTATTGGTTATGCTCCTCCAGGTAAATACACTTAGTAGTTTATTTTTTCCTAGCTAGTATTTTAAAATTGTGCATTATTTATTTTAAATTTTTCAAACATGAAATGAGCTTTTAGCACGTCACTAGAAAATTAGAATCTAATGTTCTGAATTGTGGAATGCAGAATATGGCATGGGACATGAAGTGTGGACACAAGGTGATGTGTACAGCTTTGGCATCCTCCTGTTGGAAATATTTAGAGGAAAAAGACCGACCGATGACATGTTTCAGGGAACTTCAAACCTTTACAGCTTTGTGAAGGCAGCTCTGCCTGACCAAGTGGAAGAGGTTTTGGATCCCGTTCTTGTTCAAGAGAGCAATCATCCTAAAGAGGGCAGGGCAAGGAATCGCGTCCTAATCATAGAAAGTTTAATCTCTGTTTTAGAAATTGGTGTTGCTTGCTCAGCGGAGTTGCCTAGAGAAAGATTGAATATCTGTGATGCTGTGGCACATATGTGTAGGGTCAGAAACAAACTTCGAGCAAATGGTATATGTGAATAGAAGCTTATTGTTAATATGTGGTATAGCATGTAATAGTATTGATGTTATGTGAAAGCGTTCTCGTTTTTGTTAGATAAAAAATTGCAGTACAAATGGCTAGTTGATCAATGCTTGCCAAACAAACTTATTTGCATCGGATTATGCTTGAACAATGACATGGGATATGACTGTTGGGAGACATCTCTTCAAAGGGGTGCTCTGTTTTTCTTCGTTTTTTCACAGACTTCAGACTCCATCTTCTCTGCGCCGATCACTAGCGCCATTCTCTCTTCGACCTCCCTCGCCACTCTCCCTTCGACCTTCAACCCATCGCCAAAATACCAGAAACCATTCCCACCCATAGATATTAACTAAATATCAAAAAATTAAATTAAAAAAAAACAGTAAACCAAAACCCAAAAAAACCCCATAGATCGCATGAACCTGTGTTACCACCCCCCCCCAAAAACCCAGATCCCTTTCTCCCCGCCGGAAACTCCCCCTCTTCTCCTCGCCGAAAACTCCCCACACCACACCGCAGAAGCTCCAACATATCTCATTTATCTGACCATTTTCACAACAACCTTTCATTAATTCCTCCGCCAAAGCCCTAAAACCCACCATACACGCCAGCATACCCAACAAAACCAAAGCTTACCCTAATTTTTTAAAATGATAATAAAAAAAAGGAAGCTGAAATTAAAGGGATTGAAAAAAATAAAAATTGAAACTAGCGCCTGCAATGGATAATGGCGCTAGATTCGTGAGGATAAGGATTTGCTTGAGATTCCCACCCCCCCCTCCCCCACGATACTTCCCATCACCCTCTTACCTTTTCTCCACCGCGTCCCACCCAACCTTTTCTCCTCCGGTCCTAACACCCACATCTTCAAGTCGGTCTGCACCCATAGTCCCAACACCCTCCTACCTTTTCTCCACCGCATTCCACCCAACCCTCTCTCCTCCGATCCTACACCCAAATCTTCAAGTCGATCTGCACCCATGGACTCCCAAAACGACGACGTCGACCCAAACCCGGGAGGTGGCTTCGCGCGCAGTTAAGGATCTTCCTAGTTCGCTCAAGGTCAGTGCGTCGGTGGCTCAAGATAAGAGATTAACTAGCAGTGGGGTGCTGAAAAGGATCTGGGTTTTTGGGGAGGGGGGACACAGGTTGATGGGAGTAGGGGTGGGTTCAAAAAACCGAAAACCGAAAACCAAACCGAACCGAGGCCGAAAAAAATCGAACCGAAAAAAAACCGAACCGAAACTGCCAAACCGAACCGAACCGAATCTGGCTGGTTCGATTTCGGTTTTTAAGGTCCGAAAACCGAACCGAAAAAAAAATCATATTTAAATACTAAAAAACATATATTCACGTTAGGGTTTGAACCCCTACCCCGCAGGTTATGGTTAGCGTCTGGAAGCCAACTTGACCGTAGGCTTTACATTGTTATGATTGTACCGGTAATATATTTATAGGTTTCTTATGTTTAATGCTTTATAAACTTTCTTAACTTTACAAACCCTAGCCGTTCACACCCATTTCACATTTCAGATCTCAAACACTCTCAATCCGCTGCTTCCTCTCTCTCTCTCTCTCTCTCCCTCCTTCTCTCAGTCTGCCTTTGCTTCCTCAGTCTCTCTCTCTCTCTCTCCCTCCTTCCCTCTCCTTCCTTTCTTTCCTATTCTATTTTTCTTTCCCCTTTTCTTTTTCTCTCGTCCATGCGCTGCGCCTCCAGACTCCTTCTCATCCATCCATGCCTCAATTTCTCCATTCTTCTCCATTCTTTTCTCTCTGCTTCTCGATCTTCTCACTCCATGGTAAGATCTCCAATCACTCTTATTTATTTTGTCGATTTTTGGGTTTTTTTTAGAGTAAATTCCATGGAGGAATCTGAAATTTTGGTGTAAATTTATGGGTTGTTGTTTTGTTTCTTATTGCAGATTTGTTTATTTTTGTGTTGTGAGAGTCTCACCCATTTCTTTCCCTTTCCTTTTTTTTCCCATGATATCATTATTTGCTTCTCTTTCTTTGCCTCAGCTGCAACAAAGGCAGCGACAACACAACCACCACAACCAGTTGCAGCAACTGCAACGGCACCACCTCCACCAGTTGTGGTGGTCTTGCCACCCAACACAGCCAACAAGTATGCAGCGACCACTTTCATCTCTGCTTGAGAGGGTTATGGATCTGCGAAGTGTGGAGAGAAAGGGAATTTGCAGCTGAATGCGGGAAAAGAAAAAAAAAGTGCTTCAATCTCCAAATATTAAAAAAAAAAAAATCATGAAAAAACCGAAACCGAACCGAAAAAAATCAAAATTGAAAAAAATTTGAACCGAACCGAAATTTCGGTTCAGTTTCGGTTTTGACAAAAAACCGAACCGTTTAGAACCGAACCCAGCCCTAGATGGGAGAAGTCTGAGTTTTGGGGGAGGGGGGACACTGTTTAATGGGATCTGTGGGTTTTTATTATTTTTTTATTTTTTAAATATTTAATTAAATTTTTAATAAAAAAAATGGGTCCTGCCTCATTTAACGGAGGAATTGAAAGACAACGGACGAAATGTATGATATTGGCACAAATTCGTAAGATGAGGTATGACATTGTAATTTTTAAAAGATGAGGTATGGAAGTGTCGTTCGACCCATAGTTAAGGTAGTTTTGTGTAATTTACCCTTTAAACTACTAAAAAACTTACTGTAAAATACAATAGTCATAGTGTGTATGTATATATATTGTATATTAAATATGTATTATTGTATCATTATTCTATATAAATTTTTGTTTATTTATTTATTTTTATAGTATACTATGGACAAAGAGCAAGATTAAAAAAATTAATAAACACATTAAAATAAAAATATCAAGTAATTTAAAAATCCAAAGCACATTATAAATTATAATAATTAATTTACAAGCACGAAAAGTGTGAAAAAATATGCAAAGGCTGGTGATCCATCCTCTACGCTTTGAGTATAGGTACATCATTGTTTGAATTTTTAAAACGATACAAACCCTCATGAATAGTATTTTTAAGGGAGTTCAAAATAAATAAAATTCATAATCATTAATCTACAAGTTTGAAAAATGTGAAAGCATATATAAACTTGCAAGGTTCCTTAACCTTGAAACTCAACTCCCTTCATTTTGCATATCCTTGAATATTTAGTATTTTGTAGTAATGTACTAAATTTTTTTTCATTAGGCTCTTATTTTGGAGTATGTAATACTTGAAAGACAAATGTTTTTTTTTATTTTTTTATTTATGTTTTGAAATAATATTTATGCGACAATCTGGTATGTATATACTAATTTCGCATTAATTTTTTTTTTGGCCAAATTATGTTATTCATTTTCATTATTTATTGATTTAAAATATATTTTCTTTAACGGGTAACAGGTCGGGTCATATTACCTGTTTATTTTAATGGATGTTACACAACACGGCCAATTAAGATATTGGGTATGTCACAAAAATGACACGAACACGAAAAACACGACACGAATGTCAGGTTTATAAACCACCATCACTATCACTTTATTGAATGTGTGTGTGTGTGTGTGTGTGTGTAATTTCCTATAAACTTCTTAAGGAAAAATTTAGAGAGTGAGGGTAGAAAAGGGATGGCAAGAGAGAGAGAGTGAGAGCTGTCAGCTGTCTGTAATTGTTTATTTTCTCTTGTAGCCCGACACTTTTATTTATACTAATCATATGAGCTTTACTTGCTCTACAAGTAATATGAGCCATACAGGGATTTGATTTTGAAGTCTTGTTGGAATCCTACTTCTAGATTTATACAATCACATTCTTAAAAAAATATTAACTATAATACTTCCTCTTGATGTGTGAAGCTTAAGAAATAATCTTATCAAGTCTTCTCGGATGATTATTGAAGTCTTCATTTGGCATAAACTCACAAAACTAATAATGGCAAAACCACTAAGAGAGGAACATAAGGACTAGAAGAGTAGTACCCTGACTTAAAAAAATAAAAAATAAGATTAGTAGTACACTTATTTATATTGCTTTGCAACACTTCTCAATAGTTAAAAAATCTTTTTCATCCAACAGATCTCATCCCAAAATTAAGATTCATGTTTTTTTTTTTTTAAATTAAAAAATTATTATTTGTGCCACGTGGCACAAATGTGGCAGCCACGTCAGCGCTTAACGGATCAATAAATGGAAAATGTAACAGAGGTATTATTTTGAAATAAAATGGTACGTGAGGTATGAAAGTGAAATGTTTTAAAGATGTTGTATGAGATTGTAATAGACCTTAAACCTGATAGGCTACTATGTAATTTACCCTTATATTTTCTTATTATTAATAGTTAGTACTGTCTGTTATGGACGACAGCTTGCTGCTCTATTCGACACTATTGACTTTTTTTTTAAAATTTAAAATGCTTTCCTTTGTCTTGGTGGTTTTAGAGTCCTAACCGACAGTATAAGCCTTTTCCTGATGCTACTAAATTTGTCACTTCCATTGCAACTATTTTCTATCGGATTTTATTTAATATCCGACAAGAATATGCTTTTCTTGTCGCTTTAGGAACGTCACTAATGAGTAGTTTCGTAGTAGTGGTACAATAATGTTTGTAAAGCTCCATTATTTTCAATAACATATTTGTTTCTATTCTATCCTACCTCTTGAGTTTTAGGATTTGCAAAATTTTAGTAATTCTCTATTGAATTTGATAATTCTTTCAATGGTGTAGATGACATCATGCAATGGTTCTAAAATATGAAATTCGTTGAGATTAATTATGATTACTTTGAATAGATAAATTATCTGCGCAAACGAAATGAGACGGAAAAAAAATTCCTTACAGGGAATTGGAATCACTTCAGAAGAATGAAAGTGAGGACGAATTCAGAAGAGGAAAGAAAAACAAAGCAATAGTTGAAAAAAAATTAAATAAATAAACATGGAAAGAAACACATCATTCAAATTGTTAAGCTCTAAAACATAACATGTTTGAGCAATATAGCCGAAAGTTGGTGGTACAAAATGTAATTAAGTCTTGCATGATCAACTAAACTTTAACCCTTAAGCTTACCAGACATACACTCGACTTGTCACTTAAAGTGTTTGGGGGAAAAGTGTATACGCAAAAGATCTTTTCATGAATGCTCTACCATAGACTTGTCACTTAAAGTGTTCGTGGGATAGAGTTTTGTGTGTGAGAGTTTTGAGAGGCATAAGTTTGTATACTTGAGAACACTTTGTATTTGTGAGTTCTCTTATATTTGTTGGTAATCAATAAAGCTTTGATTGTTTTTGGTTTAGTTTACAACAAAAACATACTCTACTAGCTTCATAGTAGGGTAGGGCATTTTAAATATAAGAGGCTAGGTAAGGAAAATGTAGGGTTAAGAACAAATAGCTTACATAAAGGATCAAAATGGCTAACTAGAGAAAAAAATATGTAAGGCACTAGCATATATAGCAAAGGTGGTTAGTCCTAATGCCTACTATCATCTCTGAAATAGAGCTGTATATGATACAAAGTTTTGAGAGGTCTCAAGGTAAGTTCTAGAGATGCAAAACACATAAGATTGCACACATGTGAAAAATAAGAGTATGAAAAATGCACACACACTATATTTAGGCACAAAATCTCATATGGGTGCAGGTTTTACTCAAGTTAAACGTGTTTAGCTCATTAACATTCATATATTATCAACATGAGGCTGTTGTCAACAACTGTCAAACATATCATGCTAGTGTCATGTTATCAAGTGAACAAAACTAGAACTCATATGCATTTTTCATTTTACCTTACACATTTTTTTTAACAAGAAGAAAAAGATGCAACATCTATGCTATATGAACATGCAAGCATACATGAATGAAAACATATGCAAAGAGAGAGCTCGGCCAATATAAACGATTTGGAGGTGGAAAGTAATCGTATCCTTCTCATTTTCCGATGTAGATGCATCCCATGAATCTTCGCTCCACGTGACATTCATTGCCCTATTCTTCTTCTCTTTTCTCTTGATAGTGTTTGCATGCTCAGAAGCAATGTGTCCATACCCTTGATGCTCATGGCATTGAAATCTATTGTTAGAACTCTTATGTCCACGAGTTCTAGAGGATCTAGATGCTTTGTCATGTGAGACATCTAGAGAACAAAAGCTTATTGAGTTCAAACTTGAGTTGGTTCGTTGCTCACAACCCTTGGAATTCTGAGACTTAAGAAATCTTCTAATTTTCATGGTTAACTCAACCAATTCATATTCAAACATGTCTTCAATTAAGCCATCACTTTCTTCTTCTTTGATAGTTTTGAGAGCAATGATTTTCATCTTCTTGGAATCAGGAAGCTCTAACTCATACGTTTGCATAGACATAATCAATTGCTCAATCTTGTAGGTGTTTAGATCTTTCGATTCCTCAATTGTTGTTCTCTTAGCATGAAACCTTATAGGAAGTGATCTTAAGATCTTTTTCACAATCCTATGCTCTGGAATACTGACGAAGATTGTGGCTGCCATTGGCAATTACGCTAAGCTTAGCATAAAAGTAAGAGAAACTCTCATCATCAGACATTGTGATATTTTCAAATTTTGTTATGAGATGTTGAAGCTTGGATTCTTTAACAGTTGAGTTACCCTCATGAGTAACTTCAAGAATGTCCCAAGCTTCTTTCGTAGTTGAACACTTGCTTATGTAATTGAATTGTTTATGTGAAACGGCTGTGAATTTTAGCATTCAGAGCTCTTTGGTTCTAGAGCTATACGCTCATCATTTCTCCTTTAAGCTTAGATATAGACACAGAGAACTCTACTTCACTTTTGTTCTCTTCAGGTTCCCAACCTTCTTCAATAGCAAGCCACACCTTGTCATCTTGTGCCATCATAAATGATTTCATTTTTGCCTTTCACGCAGCATAGTTGTCACCATCAAAGTGTGGTGAAAGAGAAACTGAACCATAGCACGATTCATCATAGTAGTCCCTTAGATCTCACTAATTACGTCTAGCGACCTGCTCCGATACCAATTGAAAGTTCTAGGATGGGTAACAGTTTGACCTAGAGGGGGTGAATAGGTTCCAACTTAAAAAATTCAATGCTAAATCAATTTCAAATTAATTACACATTCACATCACATATCAAGTTATCCTTCACAAATGCCGTTAAAAAGATAAATAAGAAGTGCACACAAGATGTAGAATTTAACGGGGCAAAACCCACCACTGGGAAAATCTTCAAGCTCTCAAGCCAGGACAAACACTAAGAGAAATGAATACAAAAAAGGACTTACAGAACTCATCTTGCTAGACACTCAACTAGAAGGCAGTTTTGTCTCCGCACCTTTTCTATTCGATCTCTATTCAGCCTTCAAGTGAAAGTGGCATGACACTAATGTGGCTGTCAATCACTTCTCCTCAAACTTTGTATGATACTAACTCGATCATGCAGAATGAAAGTATTATGACATGTTTTTTTTTTGAAATTCAACCAATTACGAAAATCACAAGGCACATTTTCATAATTGATTTCCAATTAAAACACAAAGAAAAATCATTTATCAAAACTAATATTTTCTGTTTGAAAAACACATGAACTCAAAACTGATTTTTCTCGAAAACTTAACACACTGCTCTCGGCTACACTCTAAGAAACTTAGTTCACAAAAAATGCCTATGGAACAAAATGATATTCATATCACACACTTGAACAATAGGAAGGCATATTCGACTAACCTAGGAAACCCCAAAACAAATATCAAATTCACATTTGGTCAAATATAAGACCTCTCACTTACAAGTGAAGAAGAATATCACTAGACCGTAGTACTAAGTGACTTGTATTGAAAATTATTGTTTCAATAAAATAGACTAGATGGAGCCCATAAACCATGTGTGTAAATAATAATATTAAAGATTTAAACAAAAAATATATATAGGAAAGAAAGAGAAGTTGGAGAGAAATGTGGAATATGAGAACGTGGGAGGTTTATTATTTATTTATTAAATATTCTTATGTTTGATGACATGTGGGGAGGAAAGAAGGAAAAAAAACAATAACATTCATTGTGTACAAAAGTACCTGAATGCTCGTGAATTCTCTTTTCACATTCTTTTGATTGACAACTAACTTTTGAACTAACAACCATGTTAGCAAGTGCTTTCACTTTGCACCTTGATTTTTTTCTTTCAAACATCCCCCCTTCTCCCTAGTCATCCTCGTTGGCCCTTCTTTCACTAATGATCTCACTATTTTTAGTAGTTCTTGCAAACGTGCGAGTGAACGAAGAGGGTTCTATTCCATATATTCTTTTTTGGATACCCTTGGTATTTTGTGTTCACCCCATTGGTGTAGAGCCTTGAACTTACACATATTCATGGAAATTTTTGTCATCCTACCCAATCATAACTAGGTATCGAATTCAATAATCTATGTGAGTTGAACTAAATACCTCCTACACAAAATATGGACCGATACATCACGTGTCACAGTACAAGTGGATGAATACTTAAAAAAAATAACTTCTCCCCGCTTCTATTATGACATGTAATGTACCAACTCGTTATAGACCCAGTGCATAGGCGAGCAACTGATAAAGTTGTTCATAGCTTGTTGGCACATGATATGGGGGCTATTGTTCGCCAACACTGCCTAATGAACACGGCATATTAGAAAAGAATGTCTGACGAGTCGAAGTTAGACCTCGTCTCAGAGATCACTGTGAATATAACCATTAATTTAAGACATATACTCTGTAATAATCTCTATAATGACTTGAATTTTACTTTAGAAACATAATGTATTTTGTTTTAGTTTTGGTTTGAATTTTATTGGAATAAAATCACAACTCGCTTTTAATTATCTCAAGTGAACTTCGACTTGGACACCAATATTAAAGAACATTATGACTATGTTGATAGACTCATGTCTAGATGATACAAGGAGTTCAAGTATGAGTTACATGCATACTTTTTAGAGTGGGCATCGGCTGAGGAGGCATTGGCCAATCCTCCGATAGAGATGGACTCAAGACCTAGGGAACCTAGACAGTGGGAGTTTTTATGCGAACATGTTCAGTCAGAGAAGTTTCTGGTATTGTTTTAGTTGATTGATGCATGCATTTAGTCTTAATTTTTTTTGTTAAGTATATGGCACTAGCTAAGAAACTATTATTGTGTTGTGAAATATAGAAAAAATCAGAGGCTAACAGAGCATCACATTGGTTCACGCCTACTTGCCTACATGGTGGAGGAGTGTACACAGGTTAAGCAATGAATGTTTTAATGCTATATTTGTAGCAAATTAGAATTTGGCGTATACGTTTTGGGTTTGAGGGATAAGGACTTTTGACTGAATATAAGGTTTTGTTATTTAATAATCTAGTTGCTAGCATGATCCATTTTTATGGCTACTTAATTTCTGCCATTTATAGTTGATCATATATATTGATAATTACTATCTTTGAACCTAAACTAATAAATGGCAGGTGGGTTCCCAATTTCCCTGAGATTGATTATGACGGGAAGAACAAAAAGTGGACCAATGAGACTGCCAAGTCCTAATTTGTAAGTCTAAAATTGTATATTGTTTTAGTATTGCATAATAAAAGAAGCTATAAATTCTGGACGAATTTCTAATCTATGTTTTTTATTTGAAAAAAAAGGATAAGATGGTTGCTAGGAAAGAGGATTATCTTAATGAATTAGCAAAAGATTATGCGGAGGATACTCCATTGAATGAGATAGCAGTACCTGATCAAGATGTTGGCCTTCATATCCTTAATGATGTACTGGGTGTTAAGCCTGGTAGGCAGATACGCGATTTGGGTGATGGCCGAGTTCGTGAGCTTGGTGGATCAACTTCTCGGACGTCACTGAGAGCACGTCAGTTGGAGGAGGAACTGGCAGAGGAAAGAGCTGTTCGACAGGCAGCTGATGCAGCTCGTGAAGCAGCAGATCAGCGATACTTGCATCTGATACGGCTCGTGCAGCAGCCGAACAAACTCTTGCAGTTATGATGCAAACATGGCAGCACTCTATGATAGACTTGGCAGCGGGTGTTCCTGGATGGGAACCTCCATCATTGATAATACCACCGAAACACAACATGATCAACCTGCAGCTCATGATGAGAACTACAATGAGAATGAATAAGGATGCTCTAGTATAGTTTATTTATGTTTTCAGGCGCATATGCTTATGTTCTAGAGTTATAATCTACTTAGCTAGGTGATTGCTACGTTATGTTTATATAAATTATAGACCTTTCCAGGATTTATATAATTTACTTACGATTTCTTTGGTACTGCTATATTTGGATTGGTACTGTTATGATTTATTTCTGTCTATTAATGAAATGCTCCATCCCAAATGTCGGAAGTTGTCAAATTCAAATTGCTAGCTTGCCAAGATTACTACTACTAGGCGAAAGCTATTCAATCCAAATTGATGGCATAAGCTTGTGAAGTCCCACAGAGGATATTCCTCCAACAGCTGATTCAATATCATCCATATCCCCTGACATGATTCATCAGAGATTAAATAAATTATAGGCCTTTAATGGATTTATATAATCTACTTATGTTCTCTTGAGTTATAATCTACAATTGGTTGGGTGATTGGTACTGTTATGATTGAATAAGTTATAAACTTTTCAATCCTCTCTGCCAATTGTTGTAAGTCAAATGAGGTGTGTAGTGGTTTTATAAGCTTCTCGAAGTTGTATTCGAGCGGCTCACGTGGTGGCTTCTTTTATTACTTAATAAGGTTGCTCTTATGTTTGAAATTTAAAAAGATCAGAAATATTTTGGCAGAAGATGTAAACATGAATTTTTGGTTAATATTTTGGCGGAAGATGTAAACATACCTTGTTACACTTTAATAAAAAAATATCATGTTATATTTTGGCGGGGATCTTCCCGCTCATAGATAATGTATATGAATCAAATAAATGAATGGTTTATCATAAATATATTATTTGGTACAAACACCGTCCATTTGTTTCATACATCTGGATGACTAAACAATATTCGATTCGAACGATTTATCGTATGTATGATCTTTAGATGATCTTTATGGATTTGAACGGTTTAGATTACGAAATTTGTACCCCTAATATACTTTTTTTTTTGTAGGGGTTTAATGTGTGTATCCACCACTAGGAGAGGATTCAAGTATTGACTATATTGTTCATTCCTTCAAGAGCTCAACTTTGAAATTTGTCACTATAATCACATAAACTATAAATCAAAATTTAACCATTGATTGTAGTTTACAATTTATCTCCATTCTTCTCACCAAATTTGGTTTTTTCATATTTTCTTTTTTTAAAACATGATTTTTAAGAGGATGCAAGACGATGAACGGTTCAGATCGTTGATTTTACGTTCAAAGTTTTACAATTAGTGAAAATATTGCTCGGAGTTTATAAAGTCTCTAGAAACTATATAACATTGACTCATATTTTAGTTAACTATAAATATCACAACGTGATATCAATGATCTGACCCATTGGTTTTTCTATATCCACTAAATGATCATGTTTAAAAAAAAAAAAAATTGAAAAAAAAAATTCGGTGAAAAGAATAAAGCGTAAACGACAATCGAAAGTTAAACATAAATTTAAAGTTTATGAATTATGGTGTCGGATTTCGGAGTTGACCCCTTAATAAAAGTCGTAAAGCTTGTTATTACGAGTGATTGTATATATTTTTTACATTTTTCGTACTTCTACAATAATTCTTATGAATTTTATTAATTTTACGCAGTAAAATAAAAATCATTATTCATGATGAATTGTTCATTTATTTGATTTATATACATTATCAAATGATGTCTTATTTGAATGATTTATTTTTTGTGAAGATAATTGTTAGGGTCAAAGCACATAACTACTAATACATAACAAAAAATAAAAATAAAAAATCGAATCAGAACCCTCTATTAAAATTATAAATCAGTATAAGACAAAATTTAATTGCACTAATTGCTAGCTAGTGCTATTTGAATGTACCCTGTCTGTCACTCACAATTCTAAACTTAGGAAAACACTATTTAACAAATTAAAAGGAGGCTCGCGCGGGATAAAAGAGCGGTGTCAACATATAGACGCGCGGAGTTGGAAAAAAAAATTAAGAATTAAGCGCACGAAGCGGTCATCTCTCTCCGTCCCACTCCTTCTCCCTCTCCCTCTCCACCTCCATCTCCGTCGCTGCAAATAGACAGACCGACAGCCTCCTTCCGGTGGAAATCGAAACCATCGTCAAAGTCAAAGCCTAAAAAAGGTTTTTCCCTCCTAATTGTCATCTTCAATTTACGTTTCTGATGGATAAACCTATCAATTTTCTGTGTAATTCTCTTAGGGTTTTTGTTTTTGTTTTTCGATTCTTTTGCGAGTTTATTGTGGGTTCTTCCCCTTCTAATTATCATCTGCAATTGTTTTACCTTCTGCGGGGTGGGGATGTGGCTGGGTACTATATATGGATTGGTGGAATCAAAGTTCAATTCCATTCAATTTTTATGGATTGGGGGAATCGGAGTTCAATTCCGTCATCTCTCTAAATTTGTTCAATTTTCCTATACAGAGGGTGGTTACAAGGCTGGGCTTATTCACTGAAGATTATTATATTCTAGGCCAGCTGCTTTCTTTGGTAAGGTATGTCGTTGCACCGTCACCCTCAGCCTATCTTATTCATTGTTTGATTGCTGGTCCTAATCAATCTTGCATGTAAAATTAAATTTGTAAACATCTAAACAGGGAGTAGATACTTTCTATGCCATGGATAGGGAATGGATACGAAATCCGAATCGAGTGAGTAGGGAATACTTAAATGGGATTTCAGAATTTTTGAAAACTGCAAGAAAACATGTCAACGCTGAGAGTTATACTAAGTGCCCATGCCAGAGTTGTAATAAATGTAGATTGAAGTCATTGAGAGAAATTCAGCAAGATTTGGGTAGATATGGAATGTCATACAATTATACTACATGGACTCATCATGGGGAACGATTGAGAACTGTTTCAAGTTGTTCAGACCCCCAACTAGTGTCACGACCTATTAATGAAATTGGAAGTGGTAATGATCATGTAATGAATGTAATCAACGATCTTCATCCACACGTGCATTTTTAGTCAAAACAATGCTTTGGAAGAGGATGATAACACAATCAGCAATGATAATGTGAAAGTGGATGAGTCCAACATGCCTAGAGAAGAACATGAAAAGTTTGAGAGATTATTAAAACAAGCTCAACGAGAATTGTACCCTGGGTGTAAAGGTTTCTCTATACTAACGGTAATTGTGGAGTTCATGCATGGCAAGGTCATATTGTGCAAGCTTGAACAAATATTTCCCCCTGCATTCTTTGATGTAATGATTCACGTCATGATCCACTTAGTAGATGAAGCGATACTTGCTGGGCCTGTTAATTTTCGGTAGATGTACCCTATAGAAGGGTAGCAATATTCTTCTCCCATTTAATCTCATTGTTCTTATGAAATTGTAAATTTAAATTGTAACACTTTAATTTCTTTGCAGACTATTGGGAAGGTTTAAATGCTATGTGCGGAACAAAGCACATCCTGAGGGATCTATTACAGCGGGATACCTTTCAAATGAATCCTTCACTTTTTGTGGGATGTATCTCCGTAATGTTGAAAGTTCTTTTAATCAACATGAACGGAATATTGACGATGGCGTGCGACAAGAGAAGCTTTCTGTATTTGCCCAAATTGCAAAACCGTTTATGGGTAGTTCAAGGGTTGAATTCACTAGTGCTAACATGAAGATAGCTGAATGGTTTATATTCAACAATTGTGACTAGGTGACACCATTCCTTGAGTAGGTGACATCTTCTGTATTTACTTTTAAGTAGTTTTTTCTTTTTTTTTTCTCCCTCTAATATTTATTTGACATACCATGAGAACTCTTCATCAAACATTCCCAATACGGCACAGGTACAACACAATGATGAAACTCTGACTCCGTACTGCTTGGATAACTTTCTTCCAGTTGCAGTTGAGATTGACTCCATCATTATAGATCGTGGGGCTCTTCCTAGAATTGATGAAAATGAATTCATTTACAATTATAAGGATGAAAGTAGTACAAATACTGATGACTACATAAGCAATGAGGAAAATAGTACTCGTGGCGCTGATAGTTCAAGCAGTACTACTGATGAGAATAGTGATTTGGATTATTAGTAAGTCAATATTTGGTTTGTTCATTGTGTTTTCGTCTAAATAATTTCGTCATTTTGTATATGAATTTTCCTTACCACATTAGTTTGCTAACTTATTTGTTTGTTTTTGTATTCGTTTTCCATGTTTTTATTGGAAAATGAAATAATTGTATTTGCTTTGATTGAATCGCATTTATGGATGAAAAACATGTTCTTAATTGAACTATTTCATTTGGGTTCGAGTTTTATGATTTTTGGTTGATTTTGGCATCTATTTGTATTATATTGGTGAAAACAATGTCCTTTGGCCTTAATTCCAGATTTCCAATGTAATTTTTCAATATTGTGGTTCAGGTTTGACATATTTGTTTTTCCTTTCTATAACAGTTGCAAGTTGTCTATGGTTAAGTGGAATTATGGGCTAGATAGCTTACAACTGGTATCAGTCCTGCGGAGACCAGTTTGAGGATCATTCACGCCAGGTAATTTTGATATTTGAGAATTAACTTGATTAGTAGATGTCTGTATCTTCTTGTTTACATTGATAAAGATTATAAACAGTGATGAATTAGGATGCTTTAGTATAGTTTATTTATGTTTTCAGGTGCATATGCTTTTGTTCTAGAGTTATAATCTACTTAGCTAGGTGATTGGTATTGTTATGTTTATATAAATTCAAGGATTTATATCATCTACTTATGATTTAATTGCTAAGACTACTACTCCTAGTCTTGAAAGTCTCTCCCTGTTTCCTTCTTTTTCTCCTGAATAAATGCTCAAATCCTTGCTTGAATATGACTTCTCTAACTCTCTCGTTATTTGAATTGGAATGTTGATGATGTGGCACACCAAAACCATAAAAATATTAATTCTGAACCTCTTAGGATAGTCTTAAACTCTTATAAAAGCTCTCCTTTTTCTTTGCACGTTTTATTTAATTAAAACTTGTAAATCCGAAATCACCTTGCAACTACCGCGTAAGCTTAGCTGACAGACGTCCTGTACGAAAATCGCTATAATGTCTTCCAGAGAACTCGGAATCACGAACTGTAAAATTCCTCTTAAAGCTAACTTCCATATCTTTCCAATGGTATAAGGCTCAACACCTGGTTCCTTCTGAGGAAGTACAGTGTAACTCATAAAGTTGGTTGATCTGCACAGACAGTTCCTACTTCCAAGATACTAAACTCATTTTAATCGAAAAAGTGCTATGTTTTCTTCTTTCTTCATCTTCACTCTTCAAACCTAAGAAACACATAAACTAAGTGTAACAAAGAAAATATTGAATTGCATTTACAAGATAACTTAGTAACATAATGACATTAAAAAAGTAGTTAAGGATAAAATAACAAAGAAAAAATTCAATGTGTCCTATCTCTACTTTCTTATATGACATGTAATAAAGAGCAGATGATCATGCTGCCTTGTTTACAGAGTGTGAGAATCATGTTGCCTTGTTGTTTATTATGTTTATCTTGTTTACAGTGATGAATGACATATACGTAGTTGATGCTAACTTGATTATTACCTGGTATCTATTAAACATTTAATTTTGCTAGGTTGTGATGTTGCATGGCGTTGGTAAGTTAATTAGTAGATATCTTTATCTTCTTGTTTACACATTTATGGTTTCATAAGTTATTTGTTTAGAAATACCACTTTAGTCTGGCCTTGCGTTTTCTTAATGTCAATGATATTTAGCACCCTTAACGTTTGCTAATCAAGTTTTTTAATTTGTCTTTCTTCTACAGTTGTTTGATACTAGAATGTTTCATGATGATCCTTACCGTTTCCCGATTTCGTGATGATTCATATCAACGTGATGAGGACTATAGTGAGAATGGTGATACTTAAGGATATTCTATATATACTAAAGCTCAGCGGATGGGTACTGTTCATTAACAGTGCCCACCCGGTTTTGCCCCTCATTTTATTCATGGTTTTTGGGCTTTGGTGGGATTGTGCAGTAAATTATCTATTTTGCCCCTCTTTCATTTTTGTTTGCAGCTATTGCTCCCGTTTGAAAGGTGCTTTTTGGTGTTTTTGGTTGAGCTTTGGCCACGTTGTGTTTTGTAGGAAAGATACTTCCAGGATCTTCCACTTTTTCTTTTCCTCTTCTTTTCTTCTCTCTGTTTTTCCGTCTCTCTTTGCGTTTCTCTGTGTGTGTCTTTCTGTTTTCATCGCCATTCGATCATTTAAAAGGGTGGTTGGCCTGTTTTTTCCCACTGTTTTCCGCGGAGGAATCACAACGGTTTGGGTGCGTTGGTTGCTGGTGCCGTTATTTTGTGCTTGGTTAGTAAGAAAATAGAGATCCTCCCTCTTAGTACCACGACCAATTATCTTCTTCGTGAGAATATCCTGTATAAGACAAAACTTTGGATACATTAGCACACAACAGTTCAATTGTTCAGTAGCTTGGCCAGGAGACATCAATTTATGCTTTAGTGAAGGTACAAGTAATGTATGAGGCAAAGAGAGAGTGGACGTGAGGAGCACGGTGCCAGCGCCGGTTACCGGTGAGGTGACTCCATTAACATTAGTAATATTACGTCACAGTGGAATAATATCACAAGCTAAATCAGTGGGATCATAAGTCATATAGTCTGTGGCACCAGAGTCAATGATCCATCCGGATGGAGTAGCATCATTATTCACATTAAAAACATAACCACAGTTACCTGAGGACTCCGGAGACATGTCGGAAGAACTCGAAACCAGAGGAGGATCATCTTGAGATATCAAAGATAATTGGGACATGGAGGTGGCGAGATTGGCTTGCCCAAGCTTGGCTTGCTCGTCTCGTTCTTGTTGTTTCTGAAGCTTCAACGGTTCCCACCAGTCAGGATAGCCATGCAATTGGAAGCAATTATCACGGCCATGCTTCTCACTACCGCAGTAAGTACAACCACCGGCCGGGATATGTGGTTTAGGTCGAGGAGGACGGGGACCCGTGGTGGGTCGTGAGGCTGTACTAGCAGCAAAGAGCGAGCCATGTGCTGAGCTCGGCGCAGTAGCCTGGGGTTGCAGTCCTGGGCTCGATGTAGGTAACTTATCAGGGGCCCGAGGACGAGATAAAGCTACGGCTCGTGTGGCAGGCCTAGTTGCCATGGCCGGCAGAGCCACCATGGCCGCCCCACTCGGCAACTGTCCTCTGGTACTCATCACAACTTGTCGCACTCCATCTCGGCGAACATAGGCAAAAGTTTGTTCGACGGAAGGAAGAGGCTCAGTTCGTAGAATATCACTACGAATTTTATCAAACATCTCATCCAATCCTGCAAGCAAAGTGTACACACGATCCGTTTGAACAATTTTATTAAAAATTTCAATATCAGTACCGCACTTCATCGGATTAGGTCGACGATAATCAATCTCCTACCACAAAGATTGAAGATCACTATAGTATGTCTCCACCGGTTGTCCATCTTGCCTCATGCGAGAGGCCTTGCAGGTAAGATCATAGACTTAAGATATATCGGAGCCATCATAATACGTGCGAGCAACCGCGTCCCACACTTCCTTTGCCGTTGGTAGTCGAAGAAAGTACCCAATCAAATTGGGTTCCATAGAGTTGATGAGCCAACTGTACGCCATTTGGTGAAGGCCGGATCATCGATAGGTGGTTGGGGATTACTCCCAAACAAGTAGCCCAACTTGTCTTTTCCAGCAACAAACATCTCAACAATCTGAGACCAAACTCCATAATTAGCACCATTGAGTTTGATGCCAATTGAAGCAGTAGACGAATCATGATGGATAATCTGTGTAACAACTTGCGGAATAGGTGGGATAGGATTCATGGTAGGGTCGGTCAGGGTAGTAGTGTTTAGGGTTGTAGTGTTTAGTGTAGGAGTAGAATCGGTTAGGATGAGGTTGTGTTCACCGTGGAGTGGTGGTAGGTTCTTAATGGGAGGGCCGAGTTTGCTTGAGGGAACAGGCAGAGCAGAAACCCTAGGATCTCTGCTCTGATACCATGTCAATTTGGGGTTTAATTTTCTGATATTATTCTTCTCACCAAGGAGGAAAATATATAATGTACAAGAGGATTTACAAGGAAAGAAATATTAATTACAATCTGATTACAAGGACCTAGAAAAGGTAACTAAATAATCACAAGAAGTCAACTCTTCAACAAAAACCTTGGGCTTCCAATTCCGTATCAGTCAACCAGCATCATGCAACACTCCCGGTGTCTTCTGTGAGCGCAGGCTCTCAGACAACAACATCTACGTCCTCCGAATCACCCGACTCGTCTTCAAATTACACCGCCTCGACAGCTTTCTGAGCCCGGCAATAGGGCGGCTTTCCGAGCTCAAAGAGATCTCTCTTGCTCACAACAACCTACGTGACCAAATCCTATCTCAAATCGTAGACTGTCGAAAGCTTGAGATTCTCAACCTCAGAGACAACAGGTTTTCTGGGGAAGTTCCTGCCGGGTTGTCTAACCTCATTCGCCTTCGCACCCTCGACCTTTCTTCTAACAAGCTTTCCGGGAATTTGAGCTTCCTAAAGCATTTTCCCAACCTGGAAAGCGTTTCGATTGCTGACAATTTCTTCTCTGGGAAAATCTCAGCTTCCATTCGTTCCTTTTGCTGGAAATGAATTCCTCGATGGCTCGTTACCAACGATGGAAACTGTCAAGATTTCAGCAACAGATTTGCCAAAACGTTACATTTTGGCTGAGAATACAAGCACAAAAGACCACAACAACACCACAGTTGCTGCTAATGCTCAAGCTCCAACTAATGCTCTACCTCCAGGTCCATCTGTAACACCAAAGCACAAGAAGAAGAATAACATGAAGAAGGTAGGAGGGTGGCTGCTCGGGTTTTTCGTCGGAGCACTGGCCGGATGTACATCCGGGTTCATCTTTTCTCTGCTGTTTAAGCTGCTCTTGGCCGTAGTAAGAGGTGGCGGAAAAGACAGCGGTGGTCCTGCGATTTTCAGTTCTCTGATCAAAAGTAAAGAGGACTTGGCTTTCCTAGAAAAAGAAGATGGCTTGGCTAATTTGGAACTCATAGGAAGGGGTGGATGTGGACAGGTTTATAAAGCCGAGTTGCCAGGAAGCAACGGCAAAATGATTGCTATAAAAAAGATAATTCAACCCCCTAAAGATGCCGAGGAACTGACGGCTGACGAGGAAAGTAAGCTTATGAACAAGAGGATGCGTCAAATCCGATCGGAGATCACCACTGTGGGGAAAATTAGGCATCGAAATCTTATTCCTCTGCTAGCCCACGTGTCTCGATCGGATTGTCATTACCTGGTCTATGAGTTCATGAAGAATGGGAGTTTGCAAGACATGTTGAATCGAGTTGCTGACGGAACAAGACAGTTGGACTGGCTTACAAGGCATAAAATTGCTCTTGGAGTTGCTGCAGGGCTTGAATACCTTCACTTGAACAACACCCCTCACATAATTCACAGAGATCTCAAGCCAGCAAACGTCCTGCTTAATGATGATATAGAAGCTCGGATTGCAGACTTCGGGCTTGCAAAAGCAATGCCGAACGCGCATACTCATATTTCAACTTCGAATGTGGCGGGAACTGTTGGATATATTGCATCAAAATACCATCAGACATTCAAGTTCACAGACAGGTGTGATATATACAGTTTCGGGGTGGTGTTGGGCGTTCTGGTGATGGGAAGGCTTCCATCCGATGAGTTTTTCCAGAACACGAACGAGATGAGTCTGGTTAAGTGGATGAGGAATGTCATGACTTCAGAGAACCCTAAGCAGGAAATCGACGAGAATTTGATGGGAAATGGATATGAGGAGCAAATGCTCCTGGTTTACCAAGATTGCTTGCTTTTGCACTCTGGATAACCCGAAAGAGAGGCTTAACAGTAAGGACGTTAGGTGTAAGCTGGCTCAGATCAAGCACTAGGTATCCAAGTATATGTTTGTAATCAATGGGAATCCTACTAGATAAATTGTATCTCATACATTCTCAATGAAAATGATGTCATAAAATAGCCCGGGGAATAAGAACATATTGTGTCACCCTTCGTACGATTTTCCGACATTATTAATAGTTGGGTTTTAATCAAAAATGATCCCTG
Organism: Cotoneaster glaucophyllus; assembly: GCA_036320875.1. Classification (NCBI taxonomy): domain Eukaryota; kingdom Viridiplantae; phylum Streptophyta; class Magnoliopsida; order Rosales; family Rosaceae; genus Cotoneaster; species Cotoneaster glaucophyllus. The sequence goes on from CM070070.1 coordinate 8,689,577, forward strand.
ACATTGATCAAACGCATCATTTTGGTCCCTGACATTGAAAATCAATAGAAATGGTCCCTGAGATTGATCAAACACATCACAATTGGTCATTCTGTTAAAAACTCTTTGGGCGATTTTCAAAGCTTCGTCAATCGTTTCTTAACCAAATTCGACCCATAATATATCAAAATGAAGATAGGAAAGTGTAGAACAATATTATACCTATTTGGAAGCCCAATGGTTGCCGGAGATGGCCGGAAAATAGCTCAAATGTGACTGGTCCGCGGAAAAACTGGAAAACTTGCCGGAAACTGGGTAAACTTTAAACGTTCATAGCTTCTTCAATACTCAACGAAATTGAGTGATTCAAAAATGAAAATCATACTTCTCGACGAGCCATTTTTCGCCCAAACTACGACGAGTTAGCCATAAAAAAAGATACCATTATCTTCGTCTCATCGAGAAGTATGATTTTCGCTTTTGAATCACTCGATTTCGTTGATTATTGAAGAAGTTATGAATGTTTAAATTTTACCCAGTTTCTGGAGAGTTTTCCAGTTTTTCTGCGGACCAGTCACATTTGAGGCTATTTTCCAGCCATCTCCAGCAACCATTGGGCTTCAAAATAGGTATCCTCTTGTTCTACACTTTCCTATCTTCATTTTGATATATTATGAGTCCAATTTGGTTAAGAAACGATCGAGTTACGAAGCTTTGAAAATTGCCCAAAGAGTTTTTAACGGAATAACCATTTGTGATGTGTTTGATCAATCTCAAGGACCATTTCTATTGATTTTCAATGTCAAGGACCAAAATGATGTGTTTGATCAATGTCAGAGACCATTTGTGAGAAAACCCTTTATAGTTATGCCCCTGCCTATCTTCCCCAGAGCTCATCTTTACCAATCCAGTCTCCGGTCGCCTAGTGGAGCTAGTTGAGTGAGTGGAGAAGGGAGGCAGATTGTCTGCCCTCCTATTTAGGTGTCTCCCTATGCCCTCCTATTTGTGCGGTCACGGTTATGCCACGTTAACATTTTATATTCCTATTGCTTTTTGTCTTATTATCTCTATAAAAAATCAATATAAAATGTTGACGTGGCTTAACTGTGACCGCACAAAATAGGAGGGCACCCAAACAGGAGGGCATACAATCTGCCTTCGTGGAGAAGAGTGGAATGAGGGGCAAGGAAGACTCACAGTAGTCGCATACCTAATTATAGCCAGTTCGATAATGAGGGAACTGAGAAGTGACCAACAACAACATCAAAGTCTTGTGCCATGTCTTCGGTTAGCTCTAAGTACTCCATGTCTTTTCTTAGAGTCAATTTCAAAGTTTTTCTAGGTCTTCCTCTATCTCTTTTGTAGCGTCTATCTCATAATCGTAATCGTATTCAGATGTCTATCTCATCTAACACAATCATCAATATAATGCCTCCTCAGATTCATGCTTCAAAACAAAGTGGAACTTCCACTGAGAACAGCCTTTCCTGTTCTTTCTCCAGCACCACTGATGCCTGCACGGTCAAAGATATCAATCATATCGAGAAAATCATTTCATTTTTCATTCTCTCTCTTGTTTATCCTTAAAACCTGCTATTTATGGGAAGTTTATTCACTAGAATTCATTTCAGTGTTCAGAAAGAATGCATAATGACAAACTGTGTAAACGTTCCTCTCTGATGCTATAACCAAGTTCAGATGTGGATAAATGAGAGTCTTTCTAGTTTCTTGAGTTGAGCAATACATGAAGTTTAAACATGTGTCCACACGTTCATAGTCTTAGAGTCTCTGTATGTCACATTGTAAATGTTTAGGTATAATAACACTCTTCTTGAGAATTCCTGGGTGTATTAATATGGATCTTTCCAAATCCATGTACCAATTATCCTATAAAAAAAGGTATGTGATTTCCTTCTTCTGTGCAAAGCAAAGGTTCACATGGAGTGATTTGAATACACAATTGGGTGATGCAAAGGCGGAAGACCAAAATGAGTCTGAATCTCTTCTTATTGTCCTACATCACTCCCTCAGATGAATCGACAATCTGGGCTCCTGGCCTATGCATCTCCAGGAATCCTGAATTGTAGACAACCACTCCCAAATTCGAAAAACAGGCACTATAATATACCAAACCAACATATCTTTTCATTATCATTTTGTTTTTCCCTATTTATTTAAGATTATGTCATTCTACCCCTTCCTCTATTGAACTATTGATTAAATCGAACTCAAACACAGGAATTAGGCCTCCAATCGAAGCTAAAGCCTAAAGTTGTGATTAAAAACCTCAACTTAAATAATTAGCAATTATCAAATCTAAACTAGAGCCACATTTTAATGTTTCTTCCAAATTGTTAAGCATATAAATCGCATAATCAGAAAGCAAGATAACAGAAATAAAAGATAATGGAGAAATTAAACAGAAATCTGGAAAGTGGAGAGGAGTGGGTTGAAACCTTGATAAAGTATGATTGAAGGAGGTGGAGGATAAGAAGGAGACGGAACCCATTCATGCTTCGATCGAATCTGATACTCTCGCAACTGCTCCACCAGATTCGATCGCGTTATCATCTCTTTGCCTTTGCCTTTGCCTTGTATGAACCACTCTTATTATCTTTACAGGAGCTCCTCCGAGGTTCTCTGCAACTGCAACAATGGATTCGCTGGTTTTCGTTGCGTCTTCCCAATCCGTGGACCTCCTAGCCCTCGACGTTAAAATTGATCTTTGTGGACTCACTCGAATGGCTCGGTTTTTTAGTATAATTTGGTAGGCCGGGGGTTTTCCCTGGTCAAGAAAACTCGGATCATCGAGGTGTCAGGCGAAAAAGCCTACATCTGAAAGATCAGGAAAGGAAGAGAGATGGATCGAATCTGGGGAAGGTAGAGAGAGAAAAGGGTTGGAGAGAGAGAGAGAGAGAGAGAGTCTTAGGGAGGCAGAGAGAGATGAGAGAGGGGAAATGAGGGGATGCGGTGTGGGTGGTTTAAGGGGACAGAGAGAAAGTGGGGTGTGGGGCCATAAGTTTATGACAAATAATAAAAAACAAATAATTGTGCCCTTAGATGTAAAATATAGGCACAATAATATATTTGAGTTCACTTTTTTAAACAAAGTTGTCAGAAAATGTGTTTGTGTCCATTTTTTTTTATATTGGGCACAATATGTAGTGTCCTTTATTGAATGGGCACTGTTTTAATCTTTTTGTGTTGAAAGACACACAAATCCCTCAATTGTGTCCATAATTTTGTGCTCAAAGGCCCTTTTTTGTAGTGTACATGTAAGGGACCAGAAAAACGTAGTGAATAACCACGCACGCTTATTGAATTGAATAAATTAAATGAAAAGTATTTCATGATAAACTAATCTTACCGTTTTCAGGAAACTAAATTGGCAAAAGCTCCAACATGAGATGAGATAGTGTGACAATAAGCGTTGCACTTACCTTCAACTTCAAGTTGTACCTCTCGTTTCTTGATTCTCGAGTAAACGCATATGCTGCTGAGAACGGTAACAAAAGCAACCAAAACCACGACCACCACGATGATGATGTTTACTTTTGTCTTACTCTTCTTTGTTGCTGGAACCGGAGGTGGAATATTTGCTGGGGACACAAAAAGTTGAATCACGACACCAAAAGTTGGAATTGTTATTGAATTACAATTAATATCTTTTTGGGGGCTAGTGTATACCTTTAGCTTTAGGCCCCTCCCTGATGGAGTAGAAGGAGTAAACTTCAAACCTAAGATTGCAACTGGGAAATAAAACTCGTCCCCCAGGGTTTCTTCTAGGAATTTGTGTTGCAGCTTCCAGAAGACACCAATTGCAACCTCCAGAAGAGCCCAAGTCCGTACAGCGTAATGAAACCTAAAACATTCGTTTCTTTCGTCGCAAACCTGTGAATGCTATTGGAAGCCTGAGCGGCCACCTCCGTGACCGTAGCTGCCAGTACCTCATTGAACTGGTTTGGATCGGTACTTACATTCATCGTGTTCAAGAATTTCATGGAAAACTCGATGTCCGCCCTGGAAAAGAAAGACTCGATGGAGTAACGTAACATGCAGTCGTCGTACCAGATCACCACCTCTTTTTCTCCGGGGCAGCGTTGTGGGGCCTCGACGGTTGCTGTGGCGACACAGGTTTCGCAAGCGTCGGTGCCCACGACGTCGCCACGGCAGAGGAAGAGGCCATAAATGGCGTTGTTTGGGGTTTGGACGGTGGCGTTGTAGAAGCCGGTGGAGCGGTTGGCGTTGGAGGAGAGGGTGGAGAGGAGGCGGTTGATGTTGGACTGGAATGTGGAGTTTGGGGTGAAGGTGGCAGTGTTTGGGCAGACATGGTAGATATAAACAGCTTCCGTATTGGTCAGAAAGCTGGGCAGAGTGAAAATGGAGAAAATCAAAAGAAGGGTAGTCATGCTTTTCATTTTTTGGTGATTCATCGCAACATCATAGGTTTTTGTACCGAGTATTAACAAGAGCAATGTAGGGGTGTTGACCAGAAGAGTTCCTCTAATAAGTGCGTCTAACTTGTTCAAAAGTTGCACTATTCTGTTCACTAAACAATTATTTAGTTGTTAATTGGTAAAAAAAATTCAATTAGAAACGATATTACTATTCTAAATTACATGAGGACACTGAAAAGGATTTGAATCCAGTGAGTTGCAAAAAAATAAAAGGAATTGAATTGAGGAGGAATTGAAATGAGGTAGAATCAGAATCAGATTCTTGTTGAAGTTGTTTACTAAAACTGTCTAGAATCGGAGTATGAATGATGTTGAGTCCATATAAGTTGTTTACTAATTCACTTCAATCAAAATGAAAACTTGGTGGATTACTATATTGCCTTTACATAAATAAATTATTTATTAAAAGATAGCATAATGAGTGTCAAATTAAGGGCAATGTTGGGATAATAAGAAACAAGTGAGGGCATAATTGGTAAATAAAATCCATTCCAGATTCCTCGAGTCACAAGGAATTGAAATGCCAGGAATTGAATTGAGGAGGAATTGAAATGAGGTAGAATCAGAATCAGATTCTTGTTGAAGTTGTTTACTAAAACTGTCTAGAATCGGAGTATGAATGATGTTGAGTCCATATAAGTTGTTTACTAATTCACTTCAATCAAAATGAAAACTTGGTGGATTACTATATTGCCCTTACATAAATAAATTATTTATTAAAAGATAGCATAATGAGTGTCAAATTAAGGGCAATGTTGGGATAATAAGAAACAAGTGAGGGCATAATTGGTAAATAAAATCCATTCCAGATTCCTCGAGTCACAAGGAATTGAAATACCTCCCTTATGTAGGGAGTCCAATTCCTCCAAAATTAGGAGTTGGATTCCTTAATGCGTGTGGACCCCACATGTATTTTGATTCCCCCAAGATTACGTAAACAAAGGTGTATCCCGTAATCGGAATCCAATTCCGTAAATTGATTCCGATTACGGGTACGTAAATGTGCCATTAAAGCAATCCACTACTTACAAATTGACACAAGTTTAAATTTTTTTTTTAAGTGATACAACAATAACAACCAAATCTTATCACATTAAATGAGATCAACTATACGAATCTTAGAACATAAGGTGCTCTGTTTTACGTCATATCTTCTGTTATTTTCAACCATTTCACATCTTTTTTAAAGTATCTTCCCAAAATTCCTTAAAAAATTCTGAAGTAAATTAATTTAAATTATAAAAGAGACATCCATTTAGGATTGAAAAACGTTAACCAATTTGATTAAACCCACCTAAATTGCCAATTTTTATTGTTTGTTGGGTCATATTAAATCTGAGTTGGTGTTGAAGTTATCTATGCGGGTCATTGTCTTTGACTCTATCATCAAATTCATAGTAAAATTGGATGATTTCAGTTTACTACCCTAAAATTTTGTGATTTTTAACATTTGGTATGTGAATTTTTTCTCATCCCAGAGTCATATCTTAAGTCTTAATTTTGGGACTGTGTCATACATTCGTTAAACTTGTTGTTAAGTCAGCCATTAATTTGTGACGTGGCATCCACATGAACAATAATTGTGTGCAACATGTCATTAAGGGCCCACGTGAAAAAAAAAATAATTAAAAGTAAAAAAAAAAACTATCGTCCTACTACCTCACCCCCGCTCCCCCTCCCTCCCTTCTCTCCTCTGTGCTCAACCTACCCTTCTCTCTCGACAGTCGTCGTTGGCGTCACCTCCTGCCGGCCCTAACAACCTGATTACCTCCCCCAAGTCTGAATTTTCTCTTTTTATCTTTCCTCTATCTCAGTTTCTCTCTTTATCTTCCAGGGCCCTCCTTACCGCCACCCATGGCCCTACTTACTGTTGATGTTTAAGCTTTGCAGCTGCTTTTTGATTCAAGCTTCCCATTTTCCTTTGTAATTCAAAATGTTTGTTTTAGTTTGTAATGTAGGGCTCATATTAAATCAAAGCTAATAGGCTAGATGTGTGCCACTTGGCATAGCAGCTCACTTATAGGTGAGCATGTACTGTACACGTGAGTGTATGAGGTGGATGAGTGAGTGCAGCTATATCACTCTCCACTCCATGCTTGATGTGTGATAGTATTATGTTATAGCAAAATAGAATCCAATAGAGAAACTTTCCACCTTCTTCGCATCACCATTTTTCTTTCATGCGTTTTTTAGCAGAGATCATATTCTCTCTGATTTTCTGTTTTGATTTATGCTCTGATACTCCAGAAAACCATATACGATACCCACATAAAAATCAGAAACCCTTTTCATGGCCTAAGAGTCAGGTTCATCGTCCTTTTAATCTGGGCGTGAATCTGTGATTTCTGTGTTCTTTAGTGAATCGCTTTCCTTGAGCTTCATCGCTGAAGAATCGTGGTTTTAAATCTGCAAAAATCAAAGATCTGAGTCTAATATGGCTGGATCAACGAGTTCTGAGCTTCGCACTCCCATTTTCAATGGTGAGAATTATGAATTCTGGAATATCAGAATGCGAACCATCCTCAAGTCTCACGGACTGTGGGAGCTCGTAGAGACTGGGTTCACTATCCCAAAATCATCTACTGAGGTTGTGGTAGCTGATGAAACGAAGGAGAATGATGCAGTTTCTGGAACTCCAACAAATGTTGCGGAGATTATAATGAAGGATGCTAAGGCTCTTGGGTTGATCCAATGAGCGATGACTGACCAGATTTTTCCCAGAATCTCTAACGAAGAAACCTTTAAGGGAGCTTGGGATATCTTACAGCAAGAATTCAGAGGTGACAAACAGGTTAGAAATGTGAAATTACAAGGTTTACGCAGAGAATTTGAGTATACTAGAATGAGAGATGATGAATCTTTATCTGCATATCTTACTAAACTGTTTGACATCATGAATCAAATGAGGGGCTATGGTGAAGAACTATCTAGGGAGAGAGTTGTTCAAAAATTACTTATAAGCTTGCCTAGAAGTTATGACTCTATATGTGTTGTGATTGAACACTCAAAGGATATTGAAACTCTTGAAATCCAAGAAGTGGTTGCTTCTCTGAAGGGTTATGAACAAAGGCTAGATATGCATAATGAAAGCTCTACTGAAAAGGCTTTTGCTAGTCTAAATGTTGGATCTAAGTTTCAAAAACCCAATGGGTTCTCTGGTACTCAAAAGTCAGGGAAGAACTGGCAGAACAAAGGAAAGAAATGGAATAACAAGTCCAACTTTGCTCCTAAGCAAAATATTTCTCATGATCTGAACAAAACAGCTTGCAAACATTGTGATAAACTCCACTATGGAAAGTGCTGGTTTGAAGGAAAACCTAAATGCACAAATTGTAATAAGTTTGGTCATGAAGTCAAAAACTGTAATGGGAACAAAATGGTGCAGAAGGCCAACTATGCAAATCAGGTTGATGATATGGGAACCTTATTCTTTGCTTGCAACTCTGTGACTCAAGTGAAAGTCAACAATACTTGGTATATTGACAGTGGTTGCAGCAACCACATGACAGGGAAATGAAAACTTGCTGATGGATGTGAGTAGAAATCTGAATGCAAGAGTAAAAATGGGAACTGGTGAAGTAGTGAGTGTGGCAGGAATAGGTACACTTGTCATTGAAACTAAGATGGGAAGAAAACACGTACAAGAAGTGATGTTGGTGCCTGGCTTGAAGGAAAATCTCCTAAGTGTGGGACAAATGTTAGAACATGGTTATTACCTACTATTTGGTGGTAATGCAGTTTGCATCTATGATAGCTGTAACCTAAATGGACTGGTTGCTACGGTTCAAATGACCGGCAACAGGTGTTTTCCCTTAACTGTGATGCCTGCTACACCACTAGCACTAAAAGCTAGTGTGTCTCACTGTACCCAGACTTGGCATAAGAAGCTAGGTCATTTAAACACAAGAAGTTTGCTGCAACTCAAGGAGCAAGAAATGGTTCATGGACTACCTCACTTGGAAGATTCCAAGAATGTCTGTGAAGGATGCATGCTTGGCAAGCAACATAGAGATGAATTTCCAAGAGAATCTTCTTGAAGAGCTAAATTCCCACTTGAATTGGTACACACAGATATTTGTGGCCCAATGCAAATAGCTTCAAATGCTGGAAACAAGTACTTCATTCTGTTCACTAATGACTGTACTAGAATGACATGGGTCTACTTTCTGAGATACAAATCTGAGGCATTTGAGTATTTCAAAAGGTTCAAAGCTATGACTGAATTGCAGTGTGGACACAAGATCAAGTATCTGAGAAGTGACAGAGGTGGTGAGTACATGTCTTCAGAATTCAATGACTATTGCAATGTTTCTGGTATTCAAAGGCAATTAACTATGTCATACACACCACAGCAGAATGGTGTGTCTGAAAGGAATAATAGAACGGTGGCTGAAATGGCAAAGACTATGCTACATGAAAAGGGCATGCCATACCAGTTTTGGGCAGAAGCTGTGCACACTGCAGTTTATCTCCTCAACCGGTGTCCCACTAAAGCTTTGAATAAGATGACTCCCTTTGAAGCCTACAGATCAACCTACAAACAAAAGCATATCACCTTATCATCGAGCCGAATGCTTCTAGTGGCGAAGGAAACCCAAAAACCAACCATCGCCATCTCTGACTTTATAAACATTCAGAGAAAAATCAAAGCACAAACCATTAAAAGACCCAAATGAAAAAATTAGCACAAAAATAGCACAGTGCAAAGATAAATAATATACCTGGTCCATAAAGGGTTTGCAAACTCCGACAACAAAACCCTTAAGTTGGAAGATAAACATTTCCTGCAACCAAAAACAAAATCAGACAAAAGATCCACACACAAAACAGGAAAAAAATAATAAAGAAAACACTTAGCAAGAATCGAATTTTAAACCAATCAATGCAGAGCCATTGGAGAGAGGGCTTGCTGAGGACATTGAGAATGTATATAAGCTACAGTGTTCATTTCTGCAATGCAGGTTGAGTATAATTTCCTCGATTTGATTTATGCCTTCCATCCTGTTAAGTCGGTTAAATGTACTATTTGGTTTTTGCGGTTGAATAATGCGATCTGAATCTCGAGTTTAAAATTTTTGTAGCCTTGAGTTGAACTTGATCCAGAGCTAATGCAAATGGATTTTTATTATTCTTATATATAAATGATGGCAGATGAAATTTTTTTTTCATTTATTGATAACTTAGTTTGCCATCGTGTGTCCGATTCATTCATGTAAAGTATTACTGCTAATTAATTACAACTGTATTAACATTTTGTTTCAGTTGTAACTTTTTTTTCTCCTGATGATCCAAATTGTTTTATTTGCAGTGACTGCTTCAAGGAAAATGTGTTCTTATGGGATATTCTATGTTCAAGTAATTATACAAATGAAGCACTGGGATGACTGTAAATGGGGAATACTAGACTAGCCATTTTTGTATATCAATGACAAGGCATTTGACAATGTCTTTTCTGTAAGTTACATGAACTTAGTTTGTAAAAATATTTGCTACATTTTCTACTTAATGTTTATCTTAGTCTTTGGTTATTTATATGTTAAAAATATAGTTTATAGTTATGTTGCGCAACATGCTTGTAGTGACAAAATTGCTGACAAATTTTTCGTTGGGAAAGGCTCTTTGCCGATGAATTTTCATTTTGCCGAAACTTCTAGTAGTCCTTTATAAACGGACCCAAAACTGCCCATACCGACCAAGTTGGTTGAGGAAAATCCATTTGTTGCTTTTAGAAGACTTTGGCCAGACACCTGGGGAAATTTGTCTGAATCACTTGAAGCGCGATCTTTTTTGTCCCTCCGTGAGCAATAAAGGTACAAAAAGGTTAGTGCAAAAATAACTCCAAGAATCCCACAAACGAGGGAGAGAACCAATGTCATGGTTAAGCTCAATCCTTTCTTTTTTGGATGCTAGAGAGTTTGCACTATGGCAAATGAAACTCAGGTATGCCCCCACAAAGCTTACTATTTCCTTCAACGGATGTCGTCGTTGCATTCTTGAACACTCCCTTGATCGGCAACATGCCCTCAAAATTGTTATAAGATAGATTCAGAGATTCTAAAAATACAAAACGTTCTAAGAATTCTGGAATGGTGGCTGACAAGTTGTTGTGAGAAAGATACAATTTTGAAAGACCTGTTAGTGAACTCAAAGTTGATGGAATCGTCTGATGGAAGAAATTTCCATATGCATGTCTAGGTACTCTAATTTTATACAACTAACAAGACTTGCCAGAATTTCACTGAATAACATGTTTTCAGAGATATCTAAATACTTAAGATTTATTAAAAATCCTCTGTCCTCTAGCAGGGAGCCGATAAAATGATTTTGAGGTAAACTCAATATATACAAGTTCAACAGACCAACGATTTCTTGCGATATGATACAGTTAAAATTGTTGGCACCAAGATATAAGATCCTCAAATTCTGACACTCAATTAAACTCGGCGGGATATTGCCTTGAAGTTTGTTGCCTTCTAAGTATAACTCTTTTAGTTGACTTAAATTTCTGAAAGAGGATGGAAGATTGCCACAAAGAGAGTTCCTACTCAAATTTAATTGATATAACTAGTGCAGCTTTCCTACACAGGGGCAATGTGACCCGATAATTGGTTCTCGTCTATCCACAAAAGCTCTAAGTTAGCCAGATTTGCAATCTCATTCGGGATACTTCCTAATATTTTATTTGGACTTATAAGGAAGGTTTGAAGAGAAGAAGACATGTTTCCTACGCAATGAGGTAAGGTGCCACCAAAATTGTTGGTAAACATGGTGAGAAGTTCTAAATGGGTGGCATTACTCAAATAGCAGAGAAAGGTCAAGTCGCCAATTTGTCAAGCGAGGGACCTTTCCGTGCAGTTGGTTACCTCCTGTCCCAATTACAATTAGATTAGAGGCATTAGATAATGAAGCAGGAATAGGTCTACTAATTGGTTATTGATAACGAAAAATCTTTGGAGAAGCGGAAAGACCATACCTAAGTTTGAGGGCAGACTCCCTTGGATTTCGTTGTATACCATAGAAAGGACTGCGAGAGATTAAAGATTGAGGGAGGAAGAATACCCGAAATGCTATTTACATCAAAAGCAAGAAAGCTAAGATTGGTCATTCGGCCAAAAATATCGGGGACAGTGCCACTCAAATTATTAGAAGATGCGGAGAACCCTTCAAGAGATGATAAATTGCCAAAAGGAGGACTCCCCCTGTAAAGTGGTTAAAGTGGATCTGAAAAAAATCTTAACTTTGACAAGAGGCCAAGTTCCTTTTGAATCTTAACATTGAAACCAATATGGAGCGTGCGTGAGGAGATGAGAGCAACGCAACAAGTTAGTGGGAATTTCTCCACTCAGTGAATTGTTGTTCAACCGTAGGTGTTGCAATCTGTGCAGGCGGCTGAATTCTAGAGGAATTTCAGCAATTTTATATTAAATACAGTCTTCACCAATTTTATCCAAAAATAATGAGCAATAAAACTACAATGGAATGCTTCCCATTTTCAACCACGGATAAACCTCTCAACATTGAGGAGGAATTCCAATATTTCCTACATAGGTTTACAATGGAATAATTCGTCCTGTAATGTTTGGTAAAGCTAGAATTTCATCGATCAAGCATAATTCATATGCAAATAAGTTTGTTTGGCAAGCATTGATCAACTAGCCATATGTACTGTATTTTTTTATCTAACAAATACGAGAACTCTCACATAAAATATATTAACATTACAGGCTATACCACGTACTAAAAATAAGCTTCTATTCACATATACCATTTGCTCGAAGTTTGTTTCTGATCCGACACAATTGTGCCATAGCATCACTGATGTCCAATCTTTCTCTAGGCAACTCTGCTGAGCAAGCAACACCAATTTCTAAAACTGACATCAAACTTTTTTCAATTTGGACGTGATTCCTTTTGCTATCCTCGTCATGACAATCGCTCTCTTGAACAAGAACAGGATCCAAAACCTCTTCCACTTTCTCCGGCAGAGCTGCCTTCACAAAGTTATGAAGGTTTGAAGTTCCCTCAAACATGTTATCGGTTGGTCGCTTTCTTGTAAATATTTCCAACAAGAGGATACCAAAGCTGTACACATCACCTTGTGTCCACACTTCATGTCCCATGCCATATTCTGCATTCCACAATTCAGAACATTAGATTCTAATTTTCTATAGTGAAGTGCTACATTTCATGTTTGAAAATTTTAAAATAAATACTGCACAATTTTAAAATACTAGCTAGGAAAAAATAAACAAATGTGTATTTACCTGGAGGAGCATAACCAATAGTTCCCTTGATCCCTAAAGAACTTGATTGATTTCCCAAAGAATTTTCAGCAGCTTTTGGTAGGAACCTCACCAACCCGAAGTCACCTACATGTGCAACCATGTCCTCATTGAGAAGAATATTGTTGGGTTTGAGATCGCAATGAACTATTGGCGTCTCACAATGATGGTGGAGATAATCCAGTGCCATAGAAACATCAATAACAATATTCAACCTCTGAGAAATTGTTAAGCTCCTTGGCCTCTGACTTGTCTCACCAATTGTATGAGTTGGATGCAACCATTCCTCCAAGCTCCCATTAACCATGAACTCATAAATTAAGGCCTTGAAATCGTGACCGCGATAATCAAAACCAGAACATGCCGAGAGTACCTTGACAAGATTACGGTGTCTAATATTTCTTAAAGCCTCACATTCAGCAATAAAACTTTTGTAAGCTCCGAGACGAGCAAGGTTGAGTACTTTGACAGCAATTGTTTCACCTTGCTCAAGTACTCCTTTATAGACAGACCCAAAACTGCCCATACCAATCAAGTTGACAGAGGAAAATCCATCAGTAGCTTTGAGAAGACTTTGGTAAGAGACTGAGAGAAATTTTTCTGAATCATTTGAAGTCCGCTCTATTTTTGCCCTCTGTGGCCGACAGAGGTACAAAAAGACTAGTGCAAAAGTAACCCCAAGAATCCCACAAACCAGAGAAATTATCAATTTCATTTTTGGGCTTAATCCTCCCTTTTTGGAATGTTGGAGTTTGCACTTCGGCAAATGGAATCCAGGAATTCCCCCACAAAGCTTGCTGTTTCCTTCAATCGATGTGGCAGTTGCATTCTTGAAAACCCCCTTCATTGGTACCATGCCCTCAAAGTTGTTATAAGACAGATTCAAAGATTGCAAAACTTGAAGACGCTCTAAGAATTCTGGAATCAAGCCTGACAAGTTGTTGCGAGAAAGATTTAATTCTTTGATACCTCTTAGTGAACTCAGAGATGATGGAATCGTCCCTTGAAAGAAGTTTCCTTGCAGGTCTAGAGATTCAATTTTTATGCAACTACCAAGACTTGCCGGAATTTCCCCAGACAGCATGTTTTGAGAAACATGAAAATACTCCAGATTTATCAAATTTCCTACTTCTTTGGGAAGGAAACCAGTCAACTGATTTTTAGAGAAATCCAATTGCACATAGGAAGATGACAGACCAATGACTTGAGGGGATATCATACCACTGAGGTTGTTATTAGCAAGAGTCAAGCTAATCAATTTCTGGCACTTACCTAAACTTGAGGGAATATTGCCGTCAAGTTTGTTACCGGCTAAACTCAATATAGATAGTTCACTGAAATTCCCAAATGACGATGGGATATAGCCGGAGAGATTGTTAAAACCCAAATCTAATTCATATAACTTCCGAAGCTTTCCCACATCAGTGGGGATGCTTTCTGAAAATTGGTTCTGAGCAAACCAAATGCTCTCTAGGTTAGCCAGATTTCCAATCCCATGGGGGATGCTTCCTGATATTTTATTGTATTCTGCGTGCAAGTATACAAGAGAAGAAGACAAGTTGGCCATGCATTGAGTTAAATTGCCCCCAAAATTGTTTGTATCGAACAGCAGTCTTTGTAAACGGGTAGCATTAGTCAGATCGCAAACAAAGCTCAAGTCATCGATTTCCCCCCTTCCAAGATTGTTGTAAGCAATATTCAAGGCCTCAAGATTAACTAAATTTTTCAAAGAAGGAACTTTCCCCTGAAATTTGTTTCCTTCCATCCAAAGAGAAGATAGAGTTGAGGCATTAGATAACGAAATAGGAAGAGGTCCAGTAAATTTGTTGTGGCCGACCCCAAAATGTTCTAGATTTGGAAAGACAATTCCTACGTTTGGAGGTAAAGTGCCTTGGATTCTGTTAACTGTAACATCAATGACACTAATGGAAGAGAGATTATAGAGTGAGGGAGGGATCACACCTGAGAACCCATTATCACCCAAAGCAAGAACATTAAAATTGGCCATTTGACCAAAGATATCTGGAATACTCCCGTAAAAATCATTTTTAGGTGCAATAAGCAGCTCAAGAGATGATAAATTGGCAAAGGAATAGGGGATACTTCCTGTAAGTTTGTTGACGAGTATCGAAATTATTCTCAACTTCGACAAAGTGCCAACCTCCTCAGGAAGTCTTCCTACCAGAAAATTCCCACCAAAAGCAATTCTGGTTAGTTGAGAGCAACGCGATAAGTTTGAGGGAATTTCACCGGTAAGTGAATTATTCTCCCAAACTATATCTTGCAATCTTGAGAGACGGCCGATTTCTGGAGGAATTTTGTGGCTCAAGTTATTGTTGGTGAGAGAAAGTACTCTCAAAAAACTCAAATTCCCAACATGTGGTGACAGAGAGCCTGAAAGTTTGAAGGACTGCAGGTTCAACACCGTGACCCTCTTGTGACGGTGACCACACTTGATACCACGCCAATTGCAAAAATGGTTGGTTTCGTTCCATGAAGTCAGCGCTTCAAGAGGGTCATAGGTTATCCTCGCCTTGATTTCAAGCAAGGCCAGTCGATCTGTCTCATTTCCACTCAGTCTCAAGGCAAGGCATGAGTGAAAAATAAGGACATGAAAGCAAAAATATGAGGAAAGCAAAACTGAAAAGAACTTGTTCATCCCCATGGTGGTTGCTACTAGTTCTGAGGAGAATACATCTAATTTATAAGCAACTTGCCGCATAATGCAAGTTTAGACGCAGCAAGGACCCAACACCCACCCCATACGTTGACACATTCAATTCATCACTCAAAACACGCAATTACTATCCTAGCTAGTGATGCCCCAGTATTGGGGTCAGTTTTGTTTAACATTTTGCGGGTTTTTTTTTGCATGAATCGGATCGGAAATAAGATTTCAATTTTCAGTTAAAAAATTTTGGATCAGGATCAGAACGGATAAAAAATTTCAAATTCGAAATTTTTAGATTATTCAAAAATTTTAGAATTCGAGTAATCTCAAATTTTTTGGAACATAATTCGGAATTTCATATAATGTACAATTCTTTCACTAAGTAACCACTGAGGTTGTTATTCACCAACTCATTTTACACTATTACTATAAAGTAAGTATCTAACTAAGCATCAGATGGGGTTTGGTTGGTACCATACCCATATTTACCACTTTCAAGTGACTCTTTGTTTATTTTTCCAAGGCTCACCAAAAGATAAATGTAGAGCCAAAAGAGAGAAGGGTTTTAAGTCCTCTATGAGCTTGGGCAGGATTATGGGTCAACTATATTGTCTCTAGTGTTGGAAGGTGCCATGATAGACTGATCATATATAGTGGTTAGGAATCAAGATAAGGAGAATGCAAATTGAATCCAAGAAGGACCCCTCCATGGGTCCGTTTGGGATAACTAAGGAGTTTGGGAGATTGAAATGGCATCAGGGATGAGGCTGGGAAATGCCATTAGGTTTTAGAAATTAAGATAAGGCTTGACTGGTCATTAGGAAATTATCATGATTTGGGGGCTGGGGTTGAAGGATGGGGGAAAAATTTTAGGAAATATCAGATATTAGAAATTTTTAGGAAATATTAGAAACTTTTCAGAATATTAGAAATTTGTAGGACTTTTAGGAATTATTTCATTTTTAAGAATATTAGAATTTTTAGAATTTTTTTTTTTTTTGTATTTTTGTTTGAATTTATAAAATAATGTAATCTAATAAATTCTTTTTAGAAATTATTATAATTTATTAGACTTAAATGTAAATTAGTGTTTATTTATTGTGATTTTTTTGTTCAAACATTGATCTGGTTGTCGCTCTGCCTTCGGCTCGAGTCAGAATGACCCAACAACAGAGATGGAGGATATTCAACTGGTGGGGACCACGATACCCAGGCGGCCACCGTTGAGCAGTAGGAGAAATTTTTAATTGTGACTGAAGAAGGCGAATTTTTTTTTTTTTTTTTTTTTTACCACAATATCATCGTTGAGAACATTACTGATTTTGAGATTGCAGTGGAATGTTGGCGTCTCACAACGATGATCCAGATAATCCGATGCCAAAGCAACATCAATTGCAGTACTCAACGTTTTAGAAAAATTCAAGATACTTGGTCTTTCAATGCTCCCATTAACCATGAACTCATATACTAGGCCTTCAACTCACAACCACGATAGTCAAACCCCGAATATACAGAGTACCTTCATAAGATTACATTGTATGATATTTCTCAAAGCCTCACACTCAGCAATGAAACTTACGAAATCCCCCGACGAACGAGATTAATTACCTTGATGGCAAATGAAATTTCACCTTGTTCAAGTACTCCTTTATAAACAGACCCAAAACCTCCCATACCAATCAAGTTGGCAATGGAGAATTAATTTGTCGCATTTACAAGACTTCGGTAAGATAGCCTGAAAAATTCTTCCGAATCACTTGTAAGTGTGCACCTGTCTTTCACTTCTTACGCTACAAATGTACCAAAGCACGATGGCAAACGTAACTCCAGGAAGCTCAAAATAAGAGAGATTACCCGTTTGACGGTTAATTCAATCTCCCTCCTTTATATGTTGTAATTTGCATTCTGGCAAATGCATGTCGGTTTGCAACAGACAGCCGAAAGCTCTCCAAGTTAACCAAACTTCCTAACCCGTTTGGTATACTTCCTACTAATCTCTCCAACGGGGAATTCACACTCTGGTACTCTCAACAAGTTCTAGGGTGTTCACTTTCGTTCAAGTTTCATTTTTAGTTTTCTCAAATTAGGCAGTTTTTGAAATATCTGGATGGCTGAACTTGTGTAAATATGTTGATAAACCGACCCAAAAAAAAAATACTCTCTCGCACATAGCGTACCTTTAGGGTGATTAGGTATGAGATCCCAAACCAAAAATGAGATCCCGTCCCAAACTGAAAATTTTCGGGACGGGAATTTGAAGACCCCGAACCGAAATTTCGGTATTTCCAATTTTCGAGATTCTCGAAATATTTTTGGTATTTTGGGATGGTTTGGTATTCCCAAATTTCATACAAATTGAAATACCAATCATTCATACCAAGTCAAATTAGCATGCAACCAAAATAAAATAAGTAACAAACCCAAAAGCAAAAAAATAAGTTACAAGTTCGAAAACTAACAATACAATTTTTTTATTTCATGTTGAAGAAATAGACACATTTGGTTGAGAAGCAACAGTGGGTAAATGTGAGTGGGAAGTTCGTACTTGCAGATGCGGCGATAAAAGGCTATGGTTACTACCTGTAGACCAAATGGCAAAGTTAAAATTCCAGAAATCCAAGAGTTGGACGGCAGCATTGAACAAATGGAGCAAAGGGCTATGGTTACTACCTGTAGACTACACCAATTATATTGCTACTAGTAGTTAGCAACAATTCAAATGTATAATACATACACACACACACACATATATATTATTTATATATATATATATATATATATATATAAAATATTTATTTTTGGTTTGGTATGGGATTACCGAAACATTGAAAAGACAATACCGATTCCCGTACCAAAATTTTGGGATCGGTTTGGTATGTCATCCCAAAAATTTCAGGAATTTTGGTTCGGTTTTGGGATCGGGAATTTTTTGGTTAGGTTCGAGATTTTTGGGAATTTTTTCCAGCTTCCTTCCCCGCCATTTTTACATTTGCCCTATGCTTCGAGCTTTCCGTGATTACTTTAGATTATCATAGCTTGCATTTCACAATGGAGGTTAAATAACACAAAATTCACGGAATTAAATGCATAAACAGTGTGGTGGTGTTAACAAATTTGAACTGAATATATAGTTTTGGAAGTTGGAGACACTACAAAGAAAACCAACCTGACAACGAAAAGTTTTAAAGAAACAGTTCTGTAAACCATTGTACCTACCCGCGTAGCTGAAACTCTATTCGACTACGGCCAACAATTCACTCTCTTTGCAGAAGCAGTGCCTGCCATCTGTTCCCAAATCCACCTGAGACAAAAATTACATGAATATGTCAATTCATCGTTTAAGCATCCATATGCAGCCAGTACATACATCACCAGCAGAACATTTCCGCAACATAGACTTCAGTTATATTATGTCTCTATTCTGTACCATGTTTTACAGTCTGCCGCTATTGGGCGTCAACACAGCAACGTGTGGCTATTTTGTGTCAGCAATGTTCTACACTAAAATTGTGCATGTTCTAGACCCGTCACAAGATAAACCCTCAGAAATGGTTCTCTATGCAACAAGAAACCAAAGACAATTGAGCTTACTCGGAAAACTGAAGATGAAAGAAAGGTGGCCCGACAACATGTATAGAATAGAGGGAAGTCCATTCCTGAATGTTTCTTTAGACTCTCTACATCAGGACTCTGTGATATTTTCAACACAAACTAATTCTACTTACCTCATATGCATTTATGTCTGAAAAAAGAACCTGCAAAATGATAAGCATTTCCATTAAGATAACTTCAGTTGGTCAGAAACTTGTCTACTTTTCAAAATCAACATTAATTCACACCAGAAAAAAGTTGTCATTATTTGGGAACTTTTTAATTACTCACCTTTTTCCCAGCCTTCACTTCCCCAACGTCAGCACCAACAGAAAGGATCTGAGAATAACAATGCTTGTTAAATTATCCCGAGTCTCTTACTTCAAAATAAAAAACAAGAACCATGCAAAAAAGAAAGAGTAGGCATACTTCTCCCATAAGATAGCGTTCGAATTTAACAGCTGACTTGGGCAGCAAAACTCCTCCAGCTGATTTCTGTGATACAGAGCATTTTATCATAAGATAATGTCTTATAATAGATAAGGTATAATGTAGACAACTACACATATATTTCTCCATTTGATATAATAAGGAAAAAGAAAAGGTAAACAATGAAGTCAACTGTAATACCCACTGCTTTCAAATCAACAACCAGCAATTAACATGAAATTTCTTGAGGTATTTCATGTGACGAGCATAACAAATGCAAAACAACAAGTCCAAAAAGAAAAGAGAAGAATAGAAAAAAAGAAGAAGAAGAAAAAAAAAAAAAAAAAAGAGGCAATAAAAACTGTTTTCATTTTGAATGCATTTCATTGTAATCAACCATTATAGCTATTAAAACTTAACATACGTATAGTTAAAAAACCATGAATTAAACAGATTTGTGAAGGATCTAGTTTACAAGGACATGGTGCAACATAGGCTACTTGGTGCCATAGTTAGACGAATTGAAATAACTCGTGAAATCCTTTGGAACATGTTTTTCTAAGCAATTAATATGGTGATAGGGATACTATTGGCCCATTTGATCAATAATGAAAAAGAAAGCATGAGATGCATGCAACACTATAAGTCTCACTAACACCATTACTAACTATTTTGTGAGGGTATATAGGGTAATTTCATCTCTTTGACAGCATAAGGAAGCATGACACAACAATCACTCACAACAGAGCATTTGAATCACGTGCCCCATGTTCAAGCCAACCTTGGGTAAGATGAGTGCCCACCTTCAAATGACAGACCCACGCAGACACATAAGGGGAAATATAACTCAAATTGCCACCAGTGTGAGTGAAGCGTTACTTGAGTCAAGCCAATACGATGGGATGACTTCTCACACCATTAAAGTTCAAGCTCAAATCATGGATCAATTTCAAGACCTATAGTTAAACTCAATCCCAAACGGTGAAAGATTTTTATTCATACGCTCAAAATTCAAGCAGATGGAGGACTATACCTAAACCCTACAACCATCCATTATATACCAAAGTTAGTACTATTCCTAAATCCAATGCCCCTAATTCAAGTTTCAAACTGGTAATTCAAACTAGTTTTTCAACTCTGATCAAGCTTTACTCCAGGTCAATCTGAAGATCCTACGTCAAGTTCAACACCGGTTATCAAACTACTTGGAACTTGAAAATCCAGGAGTCACACATATAAAAGATTATACCTAATACAATCCGAGACAAATGGTAATGCCAGAATACTTTCCTACCATATCTTGATTAAAATCCAACAAAGATAGACTATTAAATTAAGAAGGACCACCTAATCAGGAAATACAAACCATAAAAAAAATATTTAACTGAAAATCTTGGAGGGAAATAACCTTTGACTGTTAAGTCAGTCTTTCAGTTAGAGTTCGAAAGAAGAAAACTGCCCATGCCTCCAGCCAGTAAAGAAGAAGAAGAATAAATCTATGAGACTGTAAAGAACTATACTATAAATGTGTCTTCAATCCGTGAAAAATCATTAACAAACTATAATGCTATCTCCACTTGATTCTCAAGAACTATAAAAAATCTATGGCCAGGTACCATTCCACTATCAAGTTTTCTCCGATGACACTATCCCCATTTCACAGGACCTTATACAATGGCTTAACTTGATGGATTTCTGCAGATACAAGAATAACATACTCCACAAGATGATAATATACAATCAAATATATCTACAATGCCTAACATAATTTGTTATTGAATGCATCATGGTATGGTATCACAATGACATGATAATGGGAGGATGTCGTAGAGATGATACACAAATATAAGCATATAATTTTAGGTTTTGTAGGGTGATTTTCACACATAAAGATTGAAAGAACGACAAAAGATTCACATTTATATTCAAAGGAAAATTACTCTTTATTTGAAAGAAAAAATTGAAATGCTCAGAAACTGTCATAGCAATGCGACTGGTAGCAGTACATTAAGCAATTTGACAATGTTACGGATCTTCACACGTGTCACTGCCAAAAGGTCAAGTTCTCAATTGACATAGATGCTTTGCATTCGGACTAATAAAAGATAATCGCATCAAGTTTCCACTCCATACTTTCAAACACAATTGGTAAGACCAAAAACCAGCATACCTGAGGGAGTTCCTCAAGACGAATAAGCACTCTGTCAGCTTGCGGAACCACCTGCCACCCAAAAACCACAAAAATCAAGACACCAATTCATCACCAAAATAAAAGAGAAAAGAAAACACTAAATGCACAGAACCCCCACAAACCTTGGCGGGTTCCCATTTCTGGGCAATTGCATTGACTCTCAATGAATTTCTTCGCAGACCTGAGCAAAATCCATCACAATTTATCAAAATTACCAACATTTTATAAATAAAATTTAAAAAAGTACAGAAACTTAGGGAAGATAAAAGAAACTAAGAAAAGGGTTTGGAAAGGAGGTAAATTCAACACACCTGGGAGTAGCTTCTGGCTGTTGGACAGAGAAGCGGTGTTGGGTTTGTACAGCAAAGGAGTTGGTAGCATGACGAAAGTGGAAGCCATGGCAGAGCTCGAAGAAAGATGGAGGGGTTTCAGTGGAGGTGCAGAGAGGGTGAAGAAATGCTGGGGATGGAAGAAGTTGGGGAGATATCTTAAACCCCGGTGGCTGGTGGTGTGTGAGATAAGGAAAGAGTAGTTGAACCGGCAGAGTTCTAGATGGTTCGGTTCCTCGACGTTTTATGTTGTGTGCGCTAGCAAAAATGAACTTGGTTGGGTCTATAATGTTTTGTCTAAAGCCCGAATATGATTTCATGGGCTGGGCCCGTTAAGCTTTGTTGGCCCGACCCGATGACCCTTGACACGATTGTCGTCTTCGGGTTGGACCCGGTAGTCACATCAAACCCAATCGGGTTTGATGGTTATAGTGTATGACCTGGCTATTCTCGAGTCAGGTCCATCTGTTACCAAGTCATCTCTTGTGGTCAATTACTCTTATAGTGGCGTTCGTCCAAGAACACAATGTCATGTGAAGTGAGATCAACACATGACTTGTTTTATTGGACTAAGATGCCACGCTGACCAAATATCTAGTCCATCTAAGTTGTTATTCAAATTCAGAGGTTATAGTGTCAGGTCGACAATCTCCAAATTGATTCGAGAATCTTCACATTGGGGGTTCAGCATCATCTCTTTGGGCTCGGCAGCCACCAGGTCGGTCTATATGTGACCGAGATGAACCCGAGGGTCACCGAGTTAGGTCAGTCTCAGAGTAACGTTGGGCCGGATCCGAGTGGTCACCTAATTGAGTCCAGATCTTCTGCACCCAAAACTCCATGTGACCCCTCTGTGTCTTTGCTTTTTGAACTAAACATAATTAATGTTAACTTGACAATAATTAAAATAATAAAAAGTAAACCAAATCTTTAGCCAAAAAACAAAAGCATAGAGGGGCCACATGAGGTTTTGGGTGCAGAAGATCTGGACTCCACCTAATTGGGTCGAGGGGTGACGTGATCACTTGCCCCAAAAACCCTCTCTCCCCTTCACGAATCCCAAAATGAGGCCCCACCCAGTTCCAATCTTTTCAAATCCTCTGCATTTTCTTAAGCAAAAGAAATCCATGCACAGAACACACAACGGCTACAAGGGTCCACCACCCGTCGTCTTTTTGTCCGTAAACTCTGCAATGCTTCATCGATATTCAAGTACTTTCCACCCCACACGCTTTACCCTTTTCCTCTCCTCCTGGAAAATCCCTCTGCTTTCCTACTCCTATTCTTGCATTTTTCCCACCAACCAAACACATCTCTCCTGTATTTTTCATGAAAAAGTAATCAATACCCTATTCATATTATTCTCTACTTTCCTCTCTCTCTCTCTCTCTCTCTCTCTCTCTCTCTCTCTCTCTTCTTTTTCTTAGTTTATTTCTTTCTACTCAGCTTTCTGAGCAAAGCAAAACCCCCATTTTTTTCTCACAGGTGAGATTATGGTGAAGAAGCAGCTGCTTTGTTGCTGGGGGTGGCTCATAATCTTCAATCATCTGCTACTAGCAGCTCTTGTTTGCTCCAAAAGCCATGGTACAATATAATCTCAACTTGCAGATTCTTTTTTTTATCTTTCCTCTAAAATTATAACTTGTCTGAGCTTTTAGTTTTCACAGCAAGTAACTATGCATATACATTTCCTCCAAAATTACAACTTGTTCTCCAAACTCAAGTGTTGATGCAGCACCTTGCAATATATTTACTGTATTTGTCTTGTGTTTCTTCTATTTTTCTCTGTCTCAAATGGAGCTTCCGTTTCTGATATTTTCTATCAGTACTGTTTGACTTAAGTAACCGCACAAGCGAGGGGGCGGGTTTAGAGTGTGATTCCCAAAACGGGAATTTAAAGTAGTTGGATGCTCACATTCTAATAATTGTTAGATGATGGGTTAATTAGAAGGTCCAGTGCTGAGTAAGAAATGCGCAGAAGCCACTCATCAGTAAAGAGTTCATTGTTCTAGAAGTTAAGAGGATTAAATTGCATTTCTTATCTCTGTGATCTAGCGTTTATTCACTTTCCACTTCTCAAATAGTAATCCATCATCCAAAAATGTCAAAAGCATTTCATCCGCCACAATCTTAACGTTGTTTGTCAAGGTACTCTCAGTGTTTCCTTTCCCCTGTTATGATTATTAACAAAATGCAGAGTGACCCCCGACCAGAATCCCACCCGAACTAGGGAGAAGTCCGAGTGAATGGTTATACCAATCATGAAATTCCGGTCTCTATATTTGATGAACACGAGTTGGTCCTCATGATGTTTCATAACTTGGTTCTTACAGTAGGACCCTTAGCATCACACTGGTCTTTGGCTTTACAATTTGAAAAGTTGAAGTTGAAGTGAAATATTAATTTGCAGGACTACTTGGTGAGAGTAGGAAAGATTAGCATCATTGGTGACCTTGTCCCTGCTGGTATTTAATTCCCAAACTATCAAGATTAATGTATATGGATTGAGTTAAAACATTACCATTCCATTCTTCACATTTTTGTTGAGTGTAAACATTTTTTTATCTATTTTAATTTCCATGATTACATAAGATAGAAATACATATTTGTTAACTGTATCGTTTATTGTATTTTGTATTGCAACATATGTTGATTTGTGACTTTGAGTGCGGTTTGTCCCTCAGGAAACCCTGCAAATGATCTTGTTGACATTATCAACAACAATCGAACAGCTCACAAACTTCCAAAACTAATTGACAGTTCAGGACTCGGGTGCATTGCGCTGCAATATGCTGAGTTATGCAAGGGAAACTGCACTAGCAACAATACTGTGAACTGCAAACCATCTGAAGATGACTTCACCGAAGTTTTTGCCCCCAATTGTGGTGTGGAACTACCCACTTTCGACACCATAACTGCCCACATTGTGGGTTGTCAATCCAAGTATCTCGAGCCCTCACTGGCGTTTGAACATGTTCTTGTTCGAGACAGCAAGGCTTTATCAATTCTGAGAAATAAATCACATACTGAGGTGGGAGCAGGCATGGTTCGGGCTCACAAAGGGCCATTTTTTTGGTGTGTTCTCTTCAGCAGTGGGAAGACAAACTCCACATTTGTACTGGAAAATCGCGGTGAAGGGATCCATCAAAAGAAAGGTTGCTACAGTGGAAGCAGCATACCATGCAGTGCATGTCAAAGGAATGATTCCTCGCTCTTGAACAATGTTACTATCATCGCCTTTCTATGTGCTGTTTATCTTTTCCAACAGTTGTACTTCAATTAATGATTCGTGGTTACAACTATGATTTATTTCCCTAGAGAATGCTCGAAATTTTTTTTACGATTGACCTGAGAAGAGTGTGATACACACACAGACAGAGACCAAAAACTATGGATTCCAATTTATGTTTTTGCTTTTGATCCCCTTTGATTCCGTTGTTAGGTTCTTTCTTGAGTTTTCTTGGTATAAAAAGTTGGCACAACCTAACTATGTTGTCCCTGGTGATAGAACAGTCACATATCATCCCTTTTGTATGATACAAATTGAGAATTTAAGCCACGTCGCACTATGAATCAAACATAAAAAAATATCGCTAGAACGTATCGTTCAGTTTAATCAGGACCGTGTTTCCTGGCCAGAAAAGAATGGCATTGTTTACGTATGGTATAGGCCTGATTTCCAAACTCCAACAAGACTTGAGCAGAGATTGTGTTTTGGGCCTCTTATTATCCTGATGCGTACTCAATTTAAGCTGAAATTTGACATCAAATAACACCCAACAATCTGTTCATTAGGGACTCAAAACTCTTTTTGTTTAAATTTCCACATTTACCTGGATTACACTAATTTAGGATAATATTCTTGCATCTTCCATGGGGAATGGATATATATCACCCCTTTACGAATAATGTATTTTTACGGTATAAAACGAAATCTAGTAATTTTATAATCTTTAATGAAGATCATCTCTACAAAATAATCATTCGAATTAGAAATTATTTAGTATCCTAATGTATTAAATAAATGGATGGTCCATCATAAATATATTATTTATACTCGCACAAGCGATTTGTTCCATACACTTGGATGCATAAATGATCTTCAAGTTGATGATTTTATTTTTATTTTTTTAACAGAAATGATCTTTAAAAGAAGAATAAGAAGTTGAACAATATTGATTATAAAATTTATACCGTAAATATACATTATTCGCAAGAGGTAAGATATGTGCATTTCCTCACAGGCAGATGCAAGCATTAAAACAATCAAGTAAATGAAGAATAGAATACTTTCAAACATTTGCATAATGGGAAATATAAAAAACGGAGCACACAACCCCATCTGAGATGAGAGACAACAATGGTTGGCTGTTAAAAGTCGTTATTTAGGAAATTGTTATTAGAATTCTAAAATAGTCATTCTGCGCTTTTTTCTTTTTATTTTTCGAGAAAAATAAGCATACATGTTTTTCTTCTCTTATACACCTTTGTTTAGTTTTATCCATTGTTTTCACTTTAATCATTTAATTCAATAACCAGAAATAAAAAGTAGGTGTGAAAAAGGCTAAAAAATGGTGAGAATCAGCTCTTTATTCTTATAACTAGATAACATTGAGGAATAATCTTTTTGAAGCGCCAACAAGCTCTCTTTTTAATATCAACTATTATATTCCTTTTGTCCATGTATTACGGCAAAACTACTACTCCTCCCATTCAATAATTTGATAGATAAAGTTAATTTTGCAATTAAAGTGGAATAAATATTCATGGTCCTTAATTCTTCAAGAGACAAAATAAGGGTGGGGTCCTCTTATTTGTGATATTTCCACATTTTCGTGGATATTATAGAGGCAAGTGTCTTGAAATAAAATGACACTTGTATATATATTTAATTATAAGCATTCATGTCACTAAGTTGCATAAAACAACGTATATGGTAGCAAATGTATGACCACGATGATGATTGTGAATTCAAGCTACCAACAGATATTTTAGTATGATCGAAACACGGAATGGTACATTACGTATTACTATACAAATAGTATGATATGTGTATTAAAAATTAATAACTTAAAAAATAAAATATTTCATCACTTATATAATAATACATAATGTATTACTTGTATTCTGGTCACAACGAAAAAAAATTATAAGTCAACATAGAGAAAGTTCATGGATTATGATCCCGAGGACCCCAATGAAATAAAACAAAAGGACGAACAAGCAGAGAGGATAGCAACTGGGAGCCAGATTCTCTACCCTCCCAATACATACATTTCTCATCTTCTCCTATTTGTGCGATCACGGTTAAGTTACGTCAACATTTTATATTCCTATTATTTTTTGTCTTATTATCTTTATAAAAAAAATTAATATAAAATATTAACATGGCTTAACCGTGATCGCACAGCACAGAAAGGGATGAGAAAGGTATGGTAAAAAGAGGACAGAGAATCTGCCTCCTAGCAACTGGCTGTGCACAACTGGAGTCCTACGGTCAATGTGGTATTCTATCAAGTTTAAATTTTATGGGCTACCACGCAGTGGCAAAGCCACGTGAGGGCGAGGAGTGGCGTCCGCCACTCCCCTCGCCGGAAAAACAAGAGAGGAGCGCTCGTTTTGCCCCTCCCCTCGTTGGAAACAGACTGGTTTTGCTGCTCTGTTCTTCTTCTCCGGCTGCTGCTAGGGTCTGTCTGAAACGGTGCGTTTCATAAGGTGGAATAAAAAAAAAAGTTATATGGGGGGACCCCGTGTCCCCCCATTCAGTCTGCCATTCATTCAGATTTCAACCCCAAATTCCAACCCAATGTCGTTTTCCCCTTTTCTTCTCCAATCAAAGAACAGTCGATGGTCCCAATGGCAGAATTTGGCCCGCTGCTTCCCCAATTCAAAGCAGAACGAGTCAGTCAGCAGCTGCCAGCAGCAGCACACCACCCACCGCTGCTTCCCCAATCACTCTCTAGTAAATTTAGGTAAATTTTTTAATTCTTAAATTTATAATTCCTAACCCTAATAAATTATTTAAAACAAATTTTGTTTAATTGTTATAGATAATAGAATCATATATGATATAGTAATGCACTCAATGCACTAATATGGTTATTGGTTATTGATTATTGATATGAAATTATGAAATTGTTTTTTAGGGCAAAATTTAAAATTTGAATTCTTGATTATGTATACAATTATGTATTATGTATGCAATTATATATTAATTAATTGAATTGTTACATAATGTAGTATGTATACAATTATTCATATGATTAAATTTGTATTTATTGAATCATTTGTATGCTTATTGGTATTGATTAATTGAATTGTTGGTTAGATTAGTTATTATGCATATTAGTATAGTTTACTCTAGGATTAAGAGTCTAAGAATTTTTTTTCTTTCTATTTTACAGTTACATAATGGAACGATATTATAAGAAACAATGCTTAAATCCTCTTATGCGACGTTTTCATGACATGAAACCTCGCCGGCAACAATTGTAATTTGTTTGTATTGATTAATTATGAAAGACATTATTATATAAAAAGATTTAGTTGTTGCCATTTTTCTTTAACCTTGCACTCTTTTAAGTTCGCCCCTCCCCCGAGAAATCCTGGCTTCGCCACTGCTACCACGCACTAAAGCCTACTACTCTGCTGGCATCTTAGGTTTTTAGCTAATACTGTTGACATGATAACTCTTTATTTTGATTTTTGAGATTTAAAATCGATAAAAATAATCTATGAGTTTGTTTACAATCAATTATTTTGGTCATTTAATGAAAAATCTCTATTTAATAAAATTGAATGACAAAAATACCCCCAATTATTGTCAAATCATTTTGGCTCAATGTTTATTAAATTGAAGGTATTTTTGTTACTTTTGGTCCTTATTTAATAGAATTTTTAACTAAATGACCAAAATGATTGATAGTGGACTAACACAAGGACGTATTCTATTGATTTCAAATCTCAGATAGACTATTTTGGCCAAAAAGTTTTTTCTTTTATAAGTGAGACGTTTCATGTTAGAATTTTGTACATAGCGAGTTCGAAACCGATTTATTTTATCCATCATTTAGTGTAAATATAGGATTAGGCTAAGGCTACAATACTTACATGTTTTTAAGACAATTAGTTAAAAAAGGAAAAAGAAAATTTGAATCTCATGGATGACAATTTGATACCATTATTATTGTGGTATACTTATTATATGATTTAGTCTAAATCTTCCACCTCTTCAGTGTAAATTTATCGTTGAAATAAAAATTAATCAGTGCAGGAGATTTGAAGCCGTTATTAGTAATCAACAGACAACAGATTAGGGATATTTGTTATTTCACTAAATTAGAAAATTAGGTTATGATGCGTATAATTAATTTCAGTGGCACAACAAGGATGATTCTATTCAAGGAGACTCTAAATTGGTTGTCCATAGCATCACCGAAACAAAGTCTTGAAAGCTTGGAACAGTTAATAAAGTCATTTCAATTTGAAGAGCAACTTACATTCTTATATGGTACATGTACACTAATATTATGTAGTTCTTATGTGGAAAAAAAAACCTTATACATATCGTTACACTATTAGTCTATTAATATGATACGTCACGATAACAGTGTACCCGTATTTTATAAGTCCTTATCCTAAATTTGAGTGGTTTTATTAATCTTTCTTCTTACAATATTTATTCATCTCTATTGATCATTCAATTTTTTAAGTCCAAGAAGCATAGAAATGTGAAGATTTCCGATCTCCCATTAGAAAATGAGGTAATTTATGCAGACTAAACATCTTATCCACCACCTTATATAGAGCTACGAGTGCATAATCATATTAACTAAACCTCAGGGCTCAGGTCATTAGAGTAATATACCATTTAATGGTCCCATATATAAATGGACCTAAAACACTCACAAGGACACACATGCATATTTGGCCATCAAGAGTGCTTCTATTTTTTTTTTTTTTTCAAATAATATTATCTACACTAAAAGAGAAGAGGGTGGACTCAGTTTTACAATAGACTAGTAATAATGTGATTCAAATTCATCTTTGATGAGAATCGTACCTAATACCTCTAACTTACAAGTGAAGAGAAATATCACTAAATCGTAGTGTTAAGTGGCAAGAGTGCTTCAATTAACCTCTAATTTCTATCAAGAGGTTACAAGTAATGAAAATAGTAAAAACTAGGGGTGTGCTATCCACACACCCCATTTTACTTCTCACACACCCTTTATTAAATTATGTCCATTGATCTTCTTCATTTCATCCGATTCGACGGCTGAAAATTAAAAAGATGTGTGAGAAATGTGTGTGAGAAGTAAAATGATGTGTGTAGATAACACATCCCAAAAACTAATGTCTTAATATTCCATTTCTCATTTATTTATTTATTTATTTTTTTGTCAAATTCAAGTTTAGTAGTTAAACTTAGGTTTATTTATCAACTAAAACTTTCGTTCATAATTTTTAAAAGTACGTGCATCACACACCTAATAAACTCTAGCCATATCTGATCAGAAAAATTCGGCTATTGAAGGTTGGTACTTTTATATGGTATTATTTATGCTTTTCTACCATATTTTTTTTATTTTTAGTATTTGTTTCATGCAGTGGCAGGATTTTAACATAGGATGATCCTAATATAAAAACTTCAAAAAAAAAAAAAAAAAACTTTGAACAAATAAATGACAAACTATAACTTTTCATTCATAATCTTTGTGCTAAACAACCTAGAAATACTAAATTTGTTCAACTAAAACTTTCGTTCATAATTTTCAAAAGTACGTTCATCACACACCTAATAAACCCTAGTCATATCTGATCAGAAAAATTCGGCTATTGAAGGTTGGTACTTTTATATGGTATTATTTATGCTTTTCTACCATATTTTTTTTTATTTTTAGTATTTGTTTCATGCAGTAGCAGGATTTTAACATAGGATGGTCCTAATATAAAAACTTCAAAAAAAAAAAAAAAAAAAACTTTGAACAAATAAATGACAAACTATAACTTTTCATTCATAATCTTTGTGCTAAACAAGCTAGAAATACTAAATTTGTTCATGATGGGATTTCATACTTTGAAAATGTGTCATGATAGTTTCATTGTCAATACAAGGAAAAACATATTTCTCAATGTAAACAACTAAGCTATCATTTAACTATTGATCCTCCATTTTGTTGCGGAGTGGACTCTTAATGATATTCATGGTGGAAAATGCTATCTCCACTGAAGTAGTTGCAACCGGTAAACCAAAGTCCATTCAATAAGTAAATACACATATTGAAATACTCGATGCAACCCTTTTCCCACAATTTTCTTAGCAAGATCACTAATGCTTTGCAACAGAGAAAAGTCACTTCTCGAACGCATATAATGAATAGAAATATCGACTTGATCTTCAAGTGCTCATAGGTCTTGCTTCGTAAAATCTTGAAGGTACAATTGAGCAAGGTGAAGTAGCTTTTCTTTGTCAAAAGCTACAAAAGAATCATTTGGACTCAAACTAGCCAAACATATGAGGGTATAATTGAGCAAGGCAAAGTAGCTTTTCTTTGTCAAAAGCTACAAAAAAATCATCAAAGACCCTTATATGTATTCAATGTTCGGCACTTTGTTTCTAATTAGTGTTCTTTAAAAAAAAAAAACTAAAACTAAAAATCCTAACAAATTAACAATAAATTTGTATCAACTAACACTAAAAATAAGTAAGAACTAACACTAAATTAGAAAACTTACAGAAATTCTAAAGTTGATGCTGATGGCCTTCGGCTGGCTTGGGTAGCATGAGGAATAAAAGCGGCAGACAATTAGGTATTATATAAATTATAATTGGTAAAGTGAATTTGATTGAAAGCAATCTGACTAATGAAAAGCCATTGGGCTTTTGTTGTTTTGGCCAAGTCATTTAAAAGAAAAAATTGGCTTTCTTCTTCATCCTCCTGTTTTGCACAGCGTGTAGTAGCCATGACTGTTGTTCTTCTCCACCACTGCCCAGACTTGGGTGGTCCTTGAAGGTCCTCACAACCATTTATCCGAGCTTCCGGGTGGTCCCGGGACCACCCTAGTCCCTTAATAGATCCGCCTCTGGTGGTGAGCATGCAAAAAAGTGGAGTGCATATTGAAAATGAGGGTTGTGAGGGTATTACAGAAATGTGGGTGTAGAAATGTGGCACACGGTATGACTAAGTTGGCCTTAATTTTTTATTTTAACTTTTGTTGATTTGAGGAACCTCCGAATCTATTGTCGGATGTCATCATACAAGATTATATGCACTCTTGATAGTTCTAAATAAAATCACTATCATTTCTTCTAAAAAAAAGAGTAAAATTTAATTGAAAAAATAAATGTCGAGTGTATTAAGTAAATGGGATACAAACAATATGTGAGATACAAAAAATACGTGGAGTTTTAATAAAACTAAAATCTAAGATTTCCTTTTTATATAGTTTTGGTTGAGGGCTGTAGCCTGTCCACTATTTCTGTTTCACTCTACCAATAGAAAAAGAAGATAATTATAAAATACGTCCATAACTGTTCAATTTTTTTTTTTTAATTACTACTCAAACTATTAAATTACCAAAATTTAAACCACTCGAATACCTAACTATTTTCGACTCCATTAATTGCCTACGTAGCAAGTTATATTCCACTCATAAAAGACAATCAGACAACGCTATAAACAACCTTTTTTGTTACCCGATTTTGATTAACATGAGTATTTATCGTAAATGGTTATTTAATGTTCAAGAGAGTAATATAAAAAAATGGAAATGATTTTAATCAAACTGATCTTCGAAATTGGCATAACTCATCATTTTGACTATTGACAATAAAAATTAATAAAAAAAGTCTTAAGTTTATTCACCGTAAATCATTTTGATATTTCTATAAAAATTTGTCAATATCTTCTTTAAGTGAAATCGTTTTAACCAAAATGTTTTTTAAAAGAGAGTCACGTGATTGCTATATAACAATTTAACAAAGATAATTTAAAAATAATCACAATCCTCAATAATGTGTTATAACTAATTAGCTAAGAAAACGTCAAGTAATTTCCCACTTTAGAAAGTACACATAGTTAGTAGGAATGTTAGTCACGTGATCGCTATATAACAATTTAACAAAGATAATTTAAAAATAATCACAATCCTCAATAATGTGGCATAACTAACTAGCTAAGAAAACGTCAAGCAATTTCCCACTTTAGAAAATACACAAAGTTAGTAGGAATGTTAGTCACATGATCGCTATATAACAATTTAACGATGATATCATAAAAATAATCATAATCCTCAATAATATGTTATAACTAATTAGCTAAGAAAGTCACTTAGTATTACGTGGTATTCTTCTTCATTTGTAAGTGATACATTTGATTCTTGCCAAAAAAGAATTTGAATCATATTATTGCTAGCACATTGTGAGACTAAGTTCACCGCTCCCCCTTAATTTAGATCATATCAATTGTTAAAAAAAAAAAATATCTAAGAAAAAGTCAAGCTACTTCCCACTTTAGAAAAATACACATATTTAGTAGGAATGTTAGTCACATAATTTTTATATAAAAATTTAACGAGGATATTTTAAAAATAATCACAACCCTCAATAATATGTTGTAACTAATTAGCTAAGAAAACGTCAAGCAACTTCCACTTTAGAAAATACACATATTTAGTAGGAATTTTATCGCAGGCATTGAAATTGGAATGCGACAAAACACGGATGGAAGCTACTAGTATCCAGTTTTGTTTTGTCGTGAATCTGCGGGTTTGTAGTGACGTTGGTCGTTTTAGTCCACTTCAGTCGCAGCCATATTTGCTGTCGTACGTGGATGCATGAGCCTGTAGGGCCAAAAACGACAACAAATTGTAGCTTGACTTTGCTTAAGTAGGGTCGCCAATGCTTATTACTTTAATTTACAAGTAACCGAAAGATTTGGATGTGCACTCCACGTAGATAAATGATCAAGCATCTATCAATGCTACATCAGTCATTAAATTACATGGAATTTTAGTGTAAATTTCATCGCAAGTTCGGGATGAATTGACCATATTATTATAATTAATAGTCGCATCATTGACTGATTAATTAAATAAATGAATATATTAATTAATCCCCACCCAGTTCTTATCTTGGTTTTATTTTCGCAATGTGACAAGGGAATGATGCATTGTGTGTGGCCTTAAGTCATTGCATCATCCATTACGTATTCATGTGAACTCAAACTTGTTGGAACTCTCTTTATCAATCTGACTTGTCTTCTGTATTTGAGAAAGGATAAATGATGTTGGATATTTCAAAATATACGAACATATATATATATATATATATATATATATACAATGGCGGATCCAGGATTTTCACATTGGGTGGTCCTAACCACCCAATGTAAAACGTCGAAAAAAAGAAATAAACGATAAATTTACAAAAACTAAATATTAATATTTTTCATTCATAAATCATGGTAAAAATAAAGCTAGGTCATCATGAATAAAATCCCTTCTTCTAATTTGTAAATACTTGCCACTTAATACTACGTTCTAGTGGTATTCCTCTTCACTTGTAAGTGAGAGGTTTTAGGTTCGATTCTCGCCAATGGCAAATTGTGAGCCACATTATTGCTAGCTCATTGTCAGACTAAGCCATCTTCCTCCCCTTTAGTGTAGATAATATCGATTGTGTTAAAAAAAATGTAAGTACTTTGATAACTTTTCACAATTTTACGGAAAAAGAAAAAAAATGTTTTTCTTTTGTTAAATAGAAATAAAGGTAATGGTTCCTATTAAGATCATGTGGTATTATTGTATTAGTAGAGATAGAGTATACAATTCAAGTAAATCTTATTTCTATGAAAAAAAAATGATTTAGATGTGATTTACAAAATACGGGATTCTTAGCACATAAAATAGGATTCAGAATAAAAACTGCGTCTTTGACCATTTCACCCAATAGAAATTTAACCAAAAAATAAAACCAAATAGAGATTATAAAAATTGAAAATAAAATAATAAGAAATAGAATAATTGATGAGAAAGTGCTTTTTAAAAGCAATATTTTAGTAGCAATGGTAGTCCCATGTAGTAGATAAAAAAAAAAAAAGGAGTTTCAGCCTTCTTCCTCGCGGGAAAGCTGTAACTCCTCTACCTCCTCAATGGATGCACTGCACCAGAATTTTGATTGTACCACGGTCCATCCATAACTATGTCGTTTAACAAAATAAATTTCCTAGGCGTAGCCCATATAGTCCTAGGCGTGAATTTGTCATCCCTATTGAAATATTTGGAGGGTCCCCGAAGGATCTTCATAGGCGTTTTTCTGGCATCCGAGTGGTCCTAGGACCACCTTAATTCCTATATGGATCCGCCCCTGTTTATATATGAATTGCTTAAGGAGAGGGATCTCTATTTTTTTCAAAAAATGGGGATTAGGTGTGGGGCCACTCCACATCGAATTTTAACGATTCGAACCGTTTATTTTTCAAGTTACACCTCATAGATCATCCTTACAAAATATTAGCCAAATTTGAAATATTTAAGACATCTAATTGGGTTCAAAAATATTAACGAATACTTTGTTATATAAGAAACAATGAAATTTTATCTTGATAATTAAATAGGCAAATAGTTTCGGATTGAATTGAATTTTTGCAATGATGATCTATGAGGCGTAACTTGAAAAATAGACGGTTCGGATCGTTGAACTTCGATGTGGAGTGGGCCCACACCTAATTCCCATTTTTTGAAAAAAATGGGGATCCCTCTCCTTAAGCAATCTGTATACATATATATATATATATATATATATATATATATATATTTGTCAGAAATTTTATGATAGAATTTTTGTTAATTAAATGGGTATCAGAACATATTATTTGAGCGTGAAATATTGTATGTGCCTCAGAAAAGTATAGCTCTTCATGCAGGAAGGAAGATGTATATAATTATACGTGCCGGAAAGGGAAGGGATATAACTTCACGTAACAGCCACGGTACTAAAGACATGATTCGTTTTTTATCACAAATGATCCTTGAAATTGACTAACTCTATCAAGATGGTCCGTGAAATTGAAAATCGATCAATGTAATCCCTGAAAATGGATGTCGCAAATCAATATGATCCTTCCGTCACAATTTCGTCAAAAGTTCAGTTATGTGCTGACATGGCATATAACTGGATCACACAAATTCAATAAAATATTATGATCAAAAGTGTTTAAATAATAAAAAACTACTTTTAATTTTTATAATTAAAAAAAAAAAAGAAAAAGATGAATGTTCATTGTCTTCTTCCCTTCTGGGCCACCTGAGTCTACTTCAACCGAGTCGCCTTTGGACGGCCAATCCGTTTCCAACACGACCATGTTGATATCAACGTCGACAATCTGGGCGTGGAAGAGGTTGAAGTAACGGAGGTCGTTGTCGGTGTCGAAGACTCCGGGGTTTTCGCGGAATAGTCCAACGGGAAGACGGATAGGAAATTTGCAAGGCGTTGAGGGCAATGAGAGAGCAGACTTGATGGAGGACTCGAGCTTAAAGTGGATGAGGGCGGCGTGGATGTTATTCATGGGGAGATGAGGAACTTGGTATGTGGGTGTCGACGAAGACCACTTTGCCAACGCCGATGGCTTCGATATGGAGGTTGGGGACCTGGAGTGGTAGTCATCTTTTTTTGCCTTTTTCCTTTTTGAGTTTTAAATTAAAAAATAAAACTTGTTTTTATATTATTTAAATGTTTTTTTAACTTAAATGACAGTATTTAATTAAACTTGTATGACCCAGTTATGTGCCACATCAGCACATAACATAATTTTTGATGGAATTGTGATAGAATGACCACATTGATTTGCGATATCCATTTTTAGATACTATATTGATCGATTTTTAATTTTAATGACCATCTTGATGAAGTTAGTCAATTTCAAGGACCATTTGTGATAAAAATCATTCTTTCACTAGTTGCCGAAGAAAGAAGTAGTGTGATAAACCATATCAGTTTCTATCTAATGAACATATATGACTTTTGGATGCACCACTTTCACCCCAAATTGAATGGATGTCAACCTTCTGAATGGGTGTCATCCTCTTCCATAAATGCCCAGCATCCTTTTTCTCTCATCTAACAAAACCATAGAGTTTCTTTTAGAAGATTCTAATAGAATTTCAGCTCTTGTTAAATTAAAATTTCAGATTTTTTTGTATCTTGGAAGTGATTTGCTTAGATCCGTTAACAAATTCATGTGTGGGCAAATATCATTTTAAAGAAAACGTATTAACGTGCTTCTCAATCCTATTTTAACAAATAATTTTCGCACACTTTTCTTAGCACAATTTTGTGAAAATTGAGTGAGATGTTTCAGTCTTTCCAAACATTTGAATGAAATCTAATATTCTTGTTCCATAGATGAGCGTGAAATTTTAATTCAAAACAAATCTCTCGAAGCTCTCGTTAATTAAACGTAATAAACAATTTTCTTAGCAAAAGTATCCATCGTCGTTTTGTTGCTACTTAGTCCAACATTATTTTGTAGTAGCTCCTCTGAGATCAAATGGTTGAGATTCTTAGTAGAGATGACAAATTAACTTATTTGGTTGTTAATAACTTAATAGGTACATATTAAGACTCATTTAATTTGATTTCACCTTATATTATTATCATCACTGCCAACGTCACTCTTATATTATAGTGATATCAAATTAAACGGATCTTAAATCATACGCATTAACAACAGGGCCAGCCCTGAGCATTTAGTGGCCCTGTGCGAAATTTAGATGAAAGTTCGTTATTTTTTTTAATGTTATATTTTCATTATTATTTTTATTTTTCAATTTCGTTATCTATAAAACTTAAATACTACAGGTTAGCACAACTAAAAATAAGCTGCTTTTTTTAGTTTATAAATTTGTAAAAATTAAGCAAAAATAGGCAAAGAGATAAAAGGCCTCCACCTAGGTGTTTACATTACATGTAAAGAAAATTTGTGGACCTTGTTTGTTTTTTTTTTTTTTTTTTTTTTTTTGAGCAGAAACTGGGATTAACCAGGGCACAACGCCCAGCAAGAACAACCAAAGCCAACAACGGCTGACAAAGAGATAGAACAAGTAATAGAAAGACAAGATTACACAAAGACGCAACCACAAACGGCATAAACGTCATCCCACATTCAAAGCAAAAATTATACAGACCGGGGACAAGGGAGCCCATCCTTGTTTGAGTGGACCTTGTTTGTGGCACCTTTTGTACACCCTTAAGATCAGCACTGATTAACAATCCTATAAGTTGATTTTTCACCTCTAATTTTAATTACCATCTACTGCCATGTAACAAAAGTTACTTGAAGTAATTGGCTTTAGTCGGTTTTTTCTTTTTTGGCGAACTTTATTTGAAAACAAAAGAAATGCAATTGCTGAAGTTCAAGAAAAAGACACGTGGCGCTAAATAGGGTTAGCTTGGCGAGTGCAGCTCTTATACCAGACAATACCAAATTGAGATTTAGTAAACTAACATACAGGGTTTGTGCTTTTGTGCGAGGTGTTATACAAATGAACGTGAATCAGACACCATCACCTGATTTTTCTCATTAGTTTTCATTCTTGAAATTAAAAAGTACAATACTTGATTCAGTGTTTTTACCTCAAAGACTTCACGTTGAGTGGTTAATAATACTTATCTGTGCATTCGATAATTAATGATAATTAAGAGGTCTAAGAGCATCTTCAAATGAGATGTCAAAACTGCCACATATGTATATAACAATAAAATTTGGCAGCAAACTCTCTCCAACTGAGGCTTCAATTTCCTACGTGGCGCTGAGTCAATTGAAGGCAAAGCTTTCTGCTGTCAAATTTGATAGCAGTTGTCAAATCCATTTAATATTTTTTAATAAATTTAATGGAAATATAATAAATGTGGTTGTGTATTTTAAGAATTTTTTATTGCCTACATAAATGGACCCCACAAAGTGATTAAAATTTTTTAGAATGACATTATTATTTAACATATCGGTTGGATAAAAAAATTTTACAAAATGTCAAATTGCCATATAAGCCATCAAATATCAATTTAGTGTTTTAAATTTGACATCTCCTTTGGAGATGATGCGCATTTCCAAATGAGATGTCAAATTCAAAACATCAAATTTCAATTTGAAGGCTGAATTGGTAATTTGACATATTGTCAATATTTTCCTTCCATCCGATTGCCAAAATTTATTGCTCCATTAAACAAAAATAATAAAGTTGGGTTATCTTTGGTTTAAAAATAATAAAATTATACTTAAGTATGCTAGCAATTAATGTAAGGCAAGTGGAGTGCCTTTAAAAATAATAAAAACCATATTTGAAGGCAACTTCAAATGAGACTTTTTTTGCTCACCACCCTGAACTTTGGTGTATGGTCACTATACATCTAATCATCTACCACATGTCATTTCAATTAATCTTGGTTAATTTTTTTTTTCAAAATTGAAAAAGTAACATCTAATCAGAAAGTTAACTACAGCTAGGTAAAATGACACATGACAAAAGACTAGGTGTATAGTGAGCATACACTATAATTATGGTGGTCAGCAAAAATGCACCCGCTTCAAATATGACATCTATTTGTCCATGTCAGCTTAGACTATCTCCTAAGATGTCAAATATGACATGGAAAAGAAGGCTAAGAGCATCTTTCAATGTTAGACCATCTCCTGAGGAGATGTCAAATTTAAACATAAAATTTGAATTTAACAGCCTACGTGGCACTTTGACATTTTTTTAAAAATTTTGTTCTCCATTTAATATGTCAAATTAAACTATTTTTTTTATTCCACTAGTTTTTATCAGAATTTTTATTCTTTATTTTAAATTACATATAAATAATTGATAAAAAGAAATTCATATTAGCTCAGCCCTTTCTTTCTGGACTTCTCCTGATCTTTTTTCTCTCTTTTCTGAATTCGAATCGAAAGGACTGCTCTAGCGAATCCATCTTTTCATACTTCCATAGCCGACTGGTAAACCTCATCTCGGCCATCTGATGTACCTTTTAATTGGGGATTTGAGGAACGATTTGGGTTTCAGTATTTTAGAATCGGCTAATTCCAAGGAACTGTGGAACAGGAGGAGTAGGGAAGGAGAAAGACGAGTGGACTCCGTTTGCAGGTGTGGTGATGGACTCCATGGATTTCTTTTTCTGGATTGCAACGAGGATTGAGAGCTCTTGTTTGAGCTACGGTGCGAAATGGAGGCTTACATTTGGGTTTTAGATTGAGTTCGTGAGGTTGATTTCTGGGTTTGGTTATGAGAAAAGGGAAGAAGAAGGCGAGCAGCGACTGAGAATCGAGTGCGAGAGAAGATAAAAATAATAATAAAATATTTAATAATTAATTAAAAAAAATATTTGAAGCCTGCTTTCAAATTTGACAACAACACCCTTGCTGCCAATCCATGTCATCACCACATAGATTGACATTTCGGTTGGAGAATATTATTGTGGTATTGTTTTTTACTGTTATAACTTATGTGGAAATTTTGACATCTCATTTGAAGATGCTCTTAATCTCCTTTTTCATGTTAACTTTGACATCGTGTTTGGAGTAAATGGTATGTCATTTATTATTGTTATATGTCTATATGGCATTTTTGAACGTGGAAAGTTTAATCTTCAGCGAAACTTGCATATGGGTATGACTAAAACATTCATGGTTAATTAATGATTAAATTTGCCACTTAGTACTACGGTTAGTGGTATTCCTCTTCACTTATAAATGAAAGGTCTTAGGTTCGATTATTGCCAAAGGCGAATTGGAACCACATTATTAGTAGCTCATTATGAGGCTAAATCCACTCCCTACCCTTAGTGTAGATACTGTTGTTTGTTAAAAAAAAATAATGATTAAATTTATAATAATCTCCAGTAAAAGTCAAATTTAATTAGAAAAATAGAAAGAAAAGGAAAGAATTGAGTAAAATGACACAGGCAATTATGAGGAACGATCCCAATTACAATAATCCAATGAAAATCCAACATGTAACACTAACATAAGATATCGTATTACTACAAGGACAAAAATAATAATAATATTTATACATTTTGGTCCGAATTGGATCTCAACTGATATGTTTTTCTTTTAACAACCAAGTTTAACTTATGGTATCATTTATCAAACAAAAAACACTCACACACGAGGCCAAATTAAACGCACGTCAAATCGCATTACAGTGGGGCACAATCATAACTTCCCGGACAAAAAGAGGGGCATAACCTTCCTCCTACGTCCTACCTTTCTCTTCAAAAACCTGCGCGCATTTACTCTCGATTGGTACCAGAATTCAATTCCCGAGCAGCACCTCCGGTCCTCCACCTCCACCACAATCAAATTCCCTCCACATCACGCGATAGGCACGTGCCATCTCCCTCCCAGTCGCCTCTGTTTTCCCTCTCTTGGAAATAAAAACCGAAAATGTCGGAAACAACAGCAGCACCACCAGCGCCATTACTACCTCACCGCCAATCCTCCTCCTCTTTCAAAGCCCTAAGCCCGAACCTCGTCATCCTCATCGTTATCCTCGCAGCCACACTCGTGGCCTCAATCTGCCTCATCCTCCGCCACCTCAACCGTCGCCTCGCTCCCTCGCCCTCCGTCTCATTCTCCGACTCCCGCCGCATATCCACTCGCCGAGTCAATCCCGATACCTCGCCCTCCCTCCCTCTCTTCACCTTCTCCTCCATCGCCCGCCGATCTTCCTCTACCATATCCTCCGACTGCGCCGTGTGTCTGTCGAAATTCGAGCCCAGCGACGAGGTCCACCTCCTCCCACTCTGCTGCCACACCTTCCACTCCGTCTGCATCGACCCGTGGCTCCAGTCGCAGCAGACTTGCCCGCTATGTCGCTCCTCGATCGCCGCTTCCGACGCCGAACTCATGATGCTCGTCTCCTCCAATGCCGGCCCAGCCACAGCGAACGGTAGCGGAAGCTTCCGTCTCGAAATCGGAAACGTGAGCCTCCGCAACAACAATCAGACGACAACGACGAATTCCTCCAATCGGCACTCCTACTCCGTCGGCTCCTTCGATTACATTGCAGACGATGAAACGTCGGAAGTGCGGCTAAGCAATGCTGAACGAGAGAAAGATGAGGTCGTCTTGGTAGTGGCAGAGCCGGAACCGTCAATTCCGCCGTCGATCCCCGAGGAGGTCGGCTCGGGAAGGTCGAGCTGGCTCAAAGACTACATTGATCAACTGTCCAGC
Organism: Cotoneaster glaucophyllus; assembly: GCA_036320875.1. Classification (NCBI taxonomy): domain Eukaryota; kingdom Viridiplantae; phylum Streptophyta; class Magnoliopsida; order Rosales; family Rosaceae; genus Cotoneaster; species Cotoneaster glaucophyllus. The sequence continues at coordinate 8,731,743 of CM070070.1, forward strand.
ACCCTCTCTTCCCGAGATATGTCATTTCGGAGCTCTGGAAGTAGCTTCCGGAGCGAGGTGTCTATCGCCGGCGATTCGAGCTTGGAAACAGGGCGCTTCGGAGAAGAGATATCCGAGATGTTTCGGTGGCTTGCAGGGGTATGATTGGTAAATTCAATCAATTCTATCATCATTCTCTCATTCGTTGGTTTTGCTAGCGCCACTCCCAGATTGTGGTTCATTTCTGTAAATTTCTTTTTTTTGAAGCTGAATTGTTGATGTGGAGAGAAAGAGAGGTAAAAGTATAGGTGGGCTTGGTAAATTTATAGGTGAAATTTGAAAGTAACGACCCATTGCATACGTGTATATAAGCTAGAAGGATGGGGAGGTAGAGATTTACACAGATTTTAGTAGTGGAGTAATATTTTTTTACTGTCGTTACCCAACACTAATGAGTTGTAGCATTTCACATATTCTACTTGTGATTATAGTAGTGAGCACCGAAGTACGGTTCGAGCTCAGATGCCAGTATGATCAAGTGTTAAATGTTTTTTGTTTTGAAAATACCATGCGTATTTTAATTGTTGTGATTAAGAATAATGATAATGATTCGAACTCAAATGTAACGGGACAAACACACTAATCGAACCTGAGTTGGTAACTATGAGTTGATATTTGTGTGATTATTCTTGCATTGCTCTTTACTCTTCATATTGTTTAACATTTTGACTTTGGTCCTCTTTGCCAATTACTTTGATTGGGATTGATTGTACAAAAGACCTTGTTTTAGAATTCTTGCTTTATACTTGTTTTTGTTGTGGACTATTTTATCTGACAGAGGGAGAGAGGGCCGGCGGCAGAGAAAGAGAGAAAAGAGAGATGTGTGTTTGTAGAATTGTAGGGGAATTGTGTGTTTATCCCTCCTACATTGAACTTTTATTTATAATAATAAGATGATAGGATATTCCTTGGTCCCCAAGGAGTATCAGTTACAACAGGAAAGGATAAACTCTAATCTAATCTAACCTAGGATTTACACAATCATACTTCGATTAGGAATGTTTCACAACACTCCCCCTTGAGTGTGTAAATACTCAAGGTAGATTTTAGCATCATGCAGAAGTTGAGGAAGTCGACTCGTCAGTGCTGATTCCAAGGAACAATACTTATTCTCAATAAGGTAGGAACTTGCATAAGTAGTAAGTCTCACTAAAAACCCTAAGGCTATGGCAAAAATCCGAGTAGGGACAAAATCCATAGTCTAAGGAAAAATGCGTGAGAAAAATGCAAAGTCAAAAGAAACGTCTAAATGACGTCATCAGGGATATGACCAGCCCAAGGTGGGTGCCTCGTTAAAACCTAGTTAGGTAGCAAAAACCCAGTGGGAAAAATGCTCCTAATCGTAGGGAAAAAGAGTACATTAAGATCAAGCAAGTATATACAGGATACTCCCCCTGAGTTTGACATAATTCCAAAGAGAAATAGCAAAGTTACAACTCAGAAAGTTTACGCATACCGATTCCATGAACAAGCTTCTGAAATGTCGTCTTCGGTAGTGATTTGGTGAAGAGGTCAGCCAGATTGTCTTGCGAACGGATTTGCGTGACTTCGATCTTCTGCTGCTCTTGTTGTTGATGTGAAAAGAAAAACTTTGGCGCAATATGCTTGGTGTTGTCTCCTTTGATGTAACCCTTGTTGAGTTGTTCGATGCAAGCTGCGTTGTCTTCAAAGATGGTCGTCGGGACATCAATGGCGGGGTGAAGATCGCAGGAGCTTCGAATATGACTCACTACTGATCTCAACCAAAAGCATTCCCGAGTTGCTTCATGTAAGGCGAGGATTTCAGCATGGTTAGACGAAGTGGCAACTAAGGTCTGTTTAGTCGACCTCCAAGATATTGTGGTTCCTCCAACGGTAAAGACATAACCCGTTTGAGAGCGCGCCTTGTGCGGATCAGATAAGTATCCTGCGTCGGCATAACCAACAAGGCGGGAATCAACTCGAGGAGTACATTGTGCGACACCATTCGAGGATTCGTAGGGATAGAACAAGCCCAAATCCGTAGTACCCTTAAGGTAACGGAAGATGTCTTTTACGCCAGTCCAGTGTCTGCGTGTAGGTGCATTACTGTATCTTGCCAAAAGATTAACAGCGAAGGAGATGTCGGGTCTAGTGCATTGAGCTAAGTACAATAAAGCGCCTATTGCACTTAGATAAGGAACTTCAGGCTCCAAAATCTCTTCATCATCCTCATTCGGACGGAAGGGATCTCGTTTTGCATCTAGTGTACGAACGACCATAGGAATACTCGAAGACTTCGCTTTATCCTCATTAAAGCGGCGCAACACCTTCTAGGTGTAGTTCGATTGATGTACTAGGATTCCATCCGAACGATGCTCTACCTCGAGACCGAGACAGTATCGAGTTTTACCTAGATCTTTCATCTTAAATTCCGACTTTAGATGCGCGGCAGTTCTCGTGAGCTCTTCAGGAGTTCCGATGAGATTCATGTCATCGACATATACTGCAACAATCGCAAATCCGGAATGTGACTTCTTAATGAACACACAAGGGCATAATTCGTTGTTCACATATCCCTGACTAGTCAAATACTCACTCAGACGGTTATACCACATTCTTCCGGATTGTTTCAAGCCGTAGAGTGAACGCCTCAGCCGAATTGAGAGCGTGTTCCGAGGTTTGGAAATATTTGAACCAGTCAATGTAAGTCCTTCAGGAACTTTCATGTAAATTTCCGTATCAAGATCCCCATAGAGATACGCGGTTACTACGTCCATCAGCTGCATATCCAGTTTTTCGGAAACTACCAAACTGATAAGGTAGCGAAAGGTAATCACATCCATAACGGGTGAATAAGTTTCGTCATAGTCAATCCCGGGGCATTGTGAGAAACCTTGTGCAACAAGACGAGCTTTGTAACGCACAATTTCGTTCTTCTCATTACGCTTCCGAACGAAAACCCACTTGTAGCCAACGGGCTTCACATGTGGAGGAGTAGGAACTACAGGTCCAAACACCTTACGTTTCGCAAGCGAATCGAGTTCAACTTGGATTGCTTGTTTCCAGTTTGACCAATCAGCTCTACGTCGACATTCATCAACGGAACGCGGTTCAATGTCATCGCTCAACATGATCTCAGTAGCTACTGCAAATGCTAATGCATCGTCGACAATCATCTCATTTCTACGCCACACATCATCTAAGCTAGCATAATAGACCGAAATCTCACGATTCTCGGGAGGAGGATTCGTCTCTTCAAGGACGCTTCCATAATCTAGAATTTCCTCATGAGTTGGGTAGAATGAGTAAGCGATAGTCGGATTCACGGTAGGTTCTTCAGGACCTTGTGCCGTGGTTTTCCTCTTTTGGGGGTGTGAATCCTTTGAACCAAGGGGTCTGCCATGCTTTTGTGTAGGGGCAGATGATTGGCTAGCCGCTAATGTACGTGGATCACCAGAATTGGTGTCCCGGGCTTCCAGGAGGGTAGTCTGTCGTACATTTGGTACATCTATCTTTGCAGGCGTATTCGCAGCTGGAATGTATGATCTTGTCACGCGCGCTAGATCGGTGAAAGCATCTGGCATGCTCTGAGCTATGCTCTGAAGATCTAATATGCGCTGCACTTCAGTTTCAGACTGAGCGGTGCGGGGATCTAAATGAGACAAAGTGGGAGTCATCCACGATAATTCGCGTCGTTCTTCGGGAACGTTGACGTTCTTATCTCCCCCTAACGAGGGGAAGACTGTCTCATAGAAGTGACAATCCGCAAAACGAGCGGTAAACAGATCGCCTATCAAAGGTTCTAAGTAACGAATAATCGAAGGAGAATCATATCCGACATAGATTCTCATCATTCGCTGAGGCCCCATTTTTGTACGTAAGGGCGGCGAGATCGGCACATATACCGCACAACCAAAAACGCGCAGATGCGATATGTCGGGTTAGTATCCGGTAACCAACTGAAGGGCACTAAATGGTTGTGTCGCAACAGGCCTCAGGCGGACCAACTTTGCTGCATGCAATATTGCATGGCCCCAAGCAGCGATCGGGAGCTTGGTACGTATGACCAACGATCGAGCAATCATTTGTAAGCGCTTAATGAAAGCCTCTGCCAGGCCGTTCTGGGTGTGAACATGGGGTACAGGATGTTCAACTTCAACCCCAACCGACATGCAATAGTCATCAAAAGTTTTAGATGTGAATTCTCCAGCATTATCCAATCGAATAGATTTGATTGGATAATCAGGGTGGTGAGCCCTGAGCTTGATAACCTGAGCCAACAGTTTGGAGAATGTAGCGTTCCTTGTAGACAACAAGCACACGTGTGACCAACGTGTGGAAGCGTCAACCAAAACCATAAAGTATCTAAATGGTCCGCATGGAGGGTGAATCGGTCCACAAATGTCCCCCTGAATCCGTTGTAGAAAGATGGGAGGATTCGAACGAATCTTGTCATAAGAAGGCTTAGTGATAAGCTTTCCCATTGAACATGTTTGACATGCGATTCCTTGGATCGAACCTAAACTGCGGGTTAGTGGATGCCCGTGTGAAGATTTGAGGATACGGCGCATCGCTATTCGTCCAGGATGTCCCAAACGATCATGCCAAAGTGTAATTTCGTGCGCGGTCCCAGTAGTAGGGCCGGCCACAGAGTGGCATTCTATAGGGCGTATGGTCGTAGTATACAGACCACTCGGGTTACGCTCCATCTTCTCTAGAATACGCTTCTGGCCATATTCGTAGGAAGTTATGCACAGAAATTCAACTCCGTTTTCTACGTGGGTTTCAGCGTGGTAATTGTTATCTCTAATATCCTTGAAACTTAGCAACGTTCTTCCGGAACGTGGAGAATAGAGTGCCTCAGCAATGGTCAAGATTGTACCATTGGACAACATTATACGTGCCTTACCGTATCCTTCTATCAGGTTGGATGGGCCTGAGAGGGTTGTCAGAGGTGCATTCTTAGGTATGAAGTTAGTGAAATAGATGCGTTCACGCAAAACTGTGTGCTTGGTTGCACTATCTGCCAGACAACTAACTTTCCCACTAGTCATACCTAGAATGAAAAATTAATTTGAATCGGTCACATGCATAAAGGTTTATAAAACAATTATCAATTCAAAATAATTTAATTTATTCAAGGATTAAAATTGAATATCCAAAATAAATCACTAACTAATAATCCAAAACATGAAGGAAAATTGTTCAAAAATCAACCAAAAACAAGGGGGGGTTCGGCCACTAGGTGGAATTCGGCCCCATTTGTCTTATTTTAGCTAAAAAAATAAGTCTATGTCTAAGATTCTAATCTTCCATAGGGGTGGTATCCTCCTGAAAATCAGAAACCTCCATCTTTGTAGTCTCCGGTTCGTCCACTTGCATGAAGTTTGATTCAAACTTCTTACGACGAGAATGATATTCATCTACAACCTTCTTGGAAGCACGGCAAACACGGGACCAATGGTCCTTTGAACCACAGCGATAGCACATATCGTCATCCATGGTTTTGGGTGCTTTGCCTTTATTCTTGAAGTTCGGGGCCTGGGGAGCGAGGTTTGAGCGCTTCGGGGCTTTATTTCCTCCCTTGGGTGGGCCTTGTCTCTGTTGACCTTGGTGGGATGGCTTCTGGCCTCCCCTGCCATGCCTCTGTTGGCGTTTTGGGTGCTGGTTAGTGCTATAATGTGCTTCAGGCACAACAGTAGCCCCAGTAGGTCGAGCTTGATGATTCTTCATCAACAGCTGGTTCTGCTTTTCAGCAAGAAGTAAAACAGAGATCAAATCCGAGAACTTAGTGAACTTCTGAGCTCTATATTGTTGCTGCAGGACAATATTAGAAGCAGAGAAGGTCGAATAGGTCTTCTCCAGGAGATCCTCTTCAGTCAAAGTTTCAGTGCAAAACTTGAGAAGTGATCGGATTCGACAAACTTCAGAATTATATTCATTCACAGACTTAAAGTCTTGGAAGCGCAAGTGCTGCCAGTCGTGTCTTGCTTCAGGCAAGAATATGTCCTTTTGGTGATCAAAGCGATCAGCCAAAGCGACCCATAATGCACGTGGATCCTCTTCAGCAAGATACTCAGTTTGTAGAGCGTCATGGATATGTCTTCGGATGAAGATCATAGCAGTGGCTTTTTCAGCTTCGCCAACAGGTTTATCTGTTGCTTCTTCAATAGCCGGACGCAAGTTCTTTGCAGTGAGGTGGAGCTTCACATCTTGAACCCACTTGAGGTAGTTCCTTCTAGAAACCTCCAAAGCGGTGAAGTCAAGTTTGTTCAAATTTGACATGTTCCTATCACAAATAGATGGACAAGATGTGGTTAGTGTAATGGAGAAGAAAATCGATCCATTCACGTAGGAGTAGAACATACAGGTTCTAATAAACATGTATTGGTTTAATTTTGCATGAAAAACTGCGGGTTTTCATGGGTGAGTTGTTTAAGTGAAAACTTCAGGTTTTCAAACAAGGCATGTTTATAAGAAGAAACTTCAGGTTTCAAAAATAATTATGAACTTCAGGTTCATATATTCCTGCAGGCAAACACAAATATATATGCAAACAAATATGCAACAAGTATATGCAAAAATATAACTTCAGGTTTATAATTATAATTGAATTTGAATTATTTGGACTTCGGGCCAAATTAAAGTGTGGTTGAAAAATATATAAACCCATTTGGGCCTAAAAATAATTAGGCAAGTAATATTCAGGGTCCAAAAGAAAACACTAAGCCACGGGTGGCTTGAAGAATTGGTCCGTGAGACATATGCCCAAAAATTGGGCAGGGGAGGGTCTCGGGGTGAGCTGCAGGCTCACGGGGTGGACTGGGCTGCTTTAAGCAGCCTAAAAAAAACCTTTTTTTCGCTGGCCGCTTCAGGCTGGCCCAAAAAAAACAAAAAGTTTTTTTTTTTCTTTCAAGCTGGGCCGCTGCAGGCAAGCCCAGAAAACAAAATTTGTTTTTTTTTTTTTTCGCACGGGCTGGGCCGTGACATCTCAGAGCAGCAGCAAGCCCAAAGGGCGCTGATGCAGGCCGAGGAACAGGAGCCCACTAGGGCTCGGGTTGCAGGGAACCAGGACATCCCAGCGTATGCTGGGTTTGTGTCGCAGGAGAAGAACACCGGACCTGTCGCTTCTGGCGGCGGTCTGGGTTTCGTTTAAAAAAAACTTATGAGTCGCAGTCCAATTCGGTGTGGGACGACTTCTGGTCGTCGTCGATGTGAACAAAACGTTCATGGTGATGGCTGCAGGCCATCTCGTGGTCGATATGGACAAGGACACCGTGATGATGGCGGGGTTTTCTGGGGATGTGACGCCATGGGCGTCGGGGTTCTCGGCTTGGGGTTTCGATGCAGGCTGCAGGCCTGGCGAGGGGATGGGCTGGGCCATCGCAGGCTGCTGGCCTGGTGGCTTTGCGGCCTTGCAGGATGCAAAGGCATGGGTTCGAAGAACCCTAGGTCCTAATCGCAGAAAAAAAATTCTTTGTTTTTTTTTTCAATTAAATTATATGCATACGAAATTCAATATATATTTTCAATGAATCACATATTTACGTTGATGCATATGCAAATAATAGTTTTAATGCATGTACATATGTAAGATTCAATTCATGGCAAATATCAAATTCACATAATTGTAGCAATTTTGGTTATGAAGCATACACAATTTGTGAGATCCCACATCGCCCAGGGGAGTGATCCTTATATGTATATTCCCATCCCTACCTAGCGCGAGGCCTTTTGGGAGCTCACTGGCTTCGGGTTCCGTCGGAACTCCGAAGTTAAGCGAGTAGCGCGCGAGAGCACTCCCATGATGGGTGACCCACTGGGAAGTTCTCGTGTGAGTTCCCAGAAACAAAACCGTGAGGGCGTAGTCGGGGCCCAAAGCGGACAATATCGTGCTACGGTAGTGGAGCGGGCCCGGGAAGTGATCCGCCCCAGGTCGGGATGTGACAATTTGGTATCAGAGCCTAACCCTAGTCGTGGTGTGCCGACGAGGACGTCGGGCCCCTAAGGGAGGTGGATTGTGAGATCCCACATCGCCCAGGGGAGTGATCCTTATATGTATATTCCCATCCCTACCTAGCGCGAGGCCTTTTGGGAGCTTACTGGCTTCGGGTTCCGTCGGAACTCCGAAGTTAAGCGAGTAGCGCGCGAGAGCACTCCCATGATGGGTGACCCACTGGGAAGTTCTCGTGTGAGTTCCCAGAAACAAAACCGTGAGGGCGTAGTCGGGGCCCAAAGCGGACAATATCGTGCTACGGTAGTGGAGCGGGCCCGGGAAGTGATCCGCCCCGGGTCGGGATGTGACACAATTTATGTAGAATCTAAAATACGTTAAACATAAAGTTGGGTCATGCATCATGGTGAATGTTCATGCTATCAGGGCTTGTAAAATATCGAGTTAAAAGCCGTTGTTTGGAAAGAACCTGATTGCGTGATGATATGGATGAACTGGTTTGATGCAGAAAAATTCTCCAACGTCAGATTCCTAAGCGCAGCGGTAGGAGCGTGCTGATAACGTGTTGTGGACTATTTTATCTGACAGAGGGAGAGAGGGCCGGCGGCAGAGAAAGAGAGAAAAGAGAGATGTGTGTTTGTAGAATTGTAGGGGAATTGTGTGTTTATCCCTCATACATTGAACCTTTATTTATAATAATAAGATGATAGGATATTCCTTGGTCCCCAAGGAATATCAGTTACAATAGGAAAGGATAAACTCTAATCTAATCTAACCTAGGATTTACACAATCATACTTCGATTAGGAATGTTTCACAACAGTTTTCACATTTTGTCAGAGATTTTGGGTACAATTTCCATGGATTCTAAGGATAGGCAATGAGTGTTTTGAAAGCTTTTTGGATTGGTTTTAATCCTTCTTCCTATCCTTTTATGTGCAAAACTTAACTCTTCCCCCCATTCACAAGTGGAAACTATCCAAATGATTGTGGACCATATGGGATTGGATCTTTTTGTGCTAAATTATTGATACTTGTAGTTTTTTTTTTTTTTTTTTTTTTTTTTTTTTTTTTGTGTGTGTTCATTGTAGAATTTTCAAAGAGACGGGCAAAAAACTCACTATTAACAACACCAATAAATCTTGTCTCTAACTTGATAATTACCACTTTCACAATCCGTCAGGTGTGAGGTTTTATTATAAAAGATATAGGTATTAGTTAGAATGAAGTTAGGTCAATGTGAGATATTTTAACTTTCATTTATCGAATTGAGTGGTCCAAATGAAAGCTCCTTGATTGGTTTTAATAACAAAGTGCAAGTGTCATATATGAGGTTGACTGTATGAGACTATGACTAAGGCCATCTCCAACCGAAGGGGCTAGAGGGCAGAGGGCCGAAAATGGCCCTAAAACCGTCTCCAACCGAGGGTTAGGCCAGAGGGCTCTGGAATCTGGGAGGGCCCCACGGAATCGGAGAGGGCTGGAGGGCTGGCTGTGTTCGGCCAGCCAGCCAGCCCGGGGCTGGTTGTTTTTTTTTTTTAAGCTTTTTCATTGCTGTCGGTTAAAATCGACAACATTAAGACAGTTTGAATTTTTTTTTTTAATTAATTACCGACAGCAATAGTTTGAATTTTTGAATTCTAACGGCTAGTTGACTCACTAGCCGTTGCTTCAGTTTTTTTTTTTTTTTTTTTAATTTTTTATGAATTTAAACCTTTTTTTTTTCTATAACTTCAATTTAAACCTTTTTTTTTTCTTTTTTTTTTCTATAACTTCAATTTAAACCTTATTTTTTTCTTTTTTTTTTCTATAACTTCAATTTAAACCTTAAGTTTGGCCCTATGGCCCTTTGGATTTGAATTTAAATTGTAGCTTTAAAATAATAAATTATGTTTGGCCCTATGGCCCTTTGGCTCTCGGAGACGGTTTTTTGTGACAGGGCTAAAACGAGCCATCTGGCCCTCGGTTGGAGACGGAGGCAAATATGGCCCTGTACTGTTCATTAAAATATTAATATCTTGGAGAATCTTGGAGGGCCAGAGGGCTCAAACGAGCCCTCTGGCCAGCCCTCGGTTGGAGATGGCCTAAGGAGGTTGTACATTTGTTTTCTTTCTATTGTCTTATGTATGAATACATAATGCTTTTAATGTGGGGGATGGGGCTATAGTTTTAGTGATGTATTGCACCTCTTTCTCTTAGGTCTATGACAACAGTTCGATTCTAAGGCCATCTCCAACCGATGGCTGGCCAGAGGGCTCGTTTGAGCCCTTTGGCCCTCCAAGATTCTCCAAGATATTAATATTTTAATGAACAGTACAGGGCCATATTTGCCTCCGTCTCCAACCGAAGGCCAGAGGGCCAGAGGGCTCGTTTTAGCCCTGTCACAAAAAATCGTCTCCAACCGAGGGCCAAAGGGCCATAGGGCCAAACATAATTTATTATTTAAATTTAAAAACTACAACAACTTAAATTTAAAAACAACAACAACTAAAATTTAAAAACTACAAATATATTGAAGGAAATATTGAGAAATTGAAACAAATATTATAGATGAAGGAAATATTGGAAAATATATTGAAGGAAATATTGAGAATGAAATATTGAACAAGCAAATATTGCAAATGAAGTGAAGAATTGAAAGAACTTACCATATTTATAGAAGAAAATAAATGTTTAAAAAAAAAAAAAAAAACAACAAAACTGAAGCAACGGCTAGTGCCACTAGCCGTTGGAGTGTAATTCAAATTCAAACTATTACTGTCGGTTGTAACCGACATCAATGCTAAAATAAAAAAAAAAAATTTGTTTGTTTTACTGCTGTCGGTTTTAACCGACAGCAAAGAAAAGCATTTAAAAAAAAAAGAGCCAGCCCCTGGGCTGGCTGGCTGTCCGAAAGCAGCCAGCCCTCCAGCCCTCTCCGATTCCGTGGGGCCCTCCCAGATTCTAGAGCCCTCTGGGCTAGCCCTCGGTTGGAGACGGTTTTAGGGCCATTTTCGGCCCTCTGGCCCTGTGGCCCCTTCGGTTGGAGATGGCCTAATTGGTTTCTCATGAACTTCGCGAAAAGGAGTTGAAAATATTCAACTCTCGAGTTTGATTTTTTTTTTCATTTATATAAAAAAAATATTGAAAATCTCTGAACTTATCGAATAATCAATCAATAATATTTATAGAAAAAAAAAAACTAATGAAAATAACTTCAATATTTTTTATTTTTAACAAAAAGAAACTATGTAATAACTTTATTTAATGATTAGGATAAAACCCAACATCAAAACAGCCCAATAAGACTGGTCCAAATAAAATAATTTATCGAAGTTATTGCACTAATCTGATTGCTTTCACAATATTTATAACTGAAAGCAATGCCTCCCAAGATTTATAGCACAAATAACTAAGATGATCATGTAATTTCGAGTAACATTGTTGTTACGTGTTGTAACTGTTTCATTAATTTCTTGTTGAGAATTGCTACGATATACTTTCTTAAAAGTAGAATTTTTCATGGATTTTCTGTCACCTTATATTTTGGCAAAATGTTTTATAATATTGGTGACACACCCCGATCCGGAAAGTCCAATTGGACTCCGAATCGAGTTGTGCTGGCCAACACCTGATGGGTGACAAAGCCATAAAGTGTAATGTAGTGGAAAAAGAATGTGAATCAATTTACCTAAAAGTGCCTAAACAAAAGAGTGCGCGGGTGAGCGGGATTGCACCTATTTCACACGTGATGGTAGAGCATAAGAACAGTACAGTAATTAGGGTGAGGGTTATACCACTAAAGATAATCATCTCCTAAGATTTGCTAGAACTCTCGTTTACATGTAAGCCCAGCTACTAAACCTGGAAGGGCGAAAAACAAAGTTGAGTGGGTCAACAAAACAACGTTTGTAAGAAAACCTTTATTTTCGAACATACTAACCCCTTTACTATAAAACAAGTATAGTTTTTGTAAAACATATTATGTAAGTATGTAATAAAAGTACAACAACAATATAACTAGAAATATGCCAAGTCATGATATATCAAATGCCACAGTTATAATCATGTGATAATCAAGTATAACTAAGTGCTCATCCATCTAAGTTGACACACGAGTTCGAACAGATAATCTCTGACACGAACATGACTAGGTGTAATCAATACGCTCTAGTACTACTATTACGTGAAGGCTAGTGCAGAAGCACGATCACATATAAGTCGGATTGCCTAATGCAATCTGCCTGACAGGACTGGCACCTAACTTAGATCAAAGGCAAGTGAACGGTGCAAATGTGAACATACACGTGAAAGACTAGCCTTGGCCCTGGGGGCGCGTGCGAGGTCCAAAAATTATTCTGAAAATTTGTGTTGGTCTGTGACGTCGAATAGATCAATTTCATGTTTTTAAATCCTAGGTTTGAGCAAACTATGAGGGTTTTATTTAAGTTTCCGTATATGTTCTTTAATTAATTCACATCCCAGACCGGCTTCACTGTAGCACGATATTGTCCGCTTTGGGTCACGCCCTCACAGTTTTGTTTATGGGAGCTCACGAGCAACTTCCCAGGGGGTCACCCATCCTAGGATTACTCTAGCTCAAACTCGCTTAACTTCGGAGTTCCGATGGAATCCGAAGCCATTGAGCTCCCAAAAGGCCTCGTCCTAAAGAAGGTGGGCATGTACATATAAGACACATCACCTCCTCTTCGTTGGTCGATGTGGGATGTTATAATCCACCCCCTTAGGGGCTTGACACCCTCGTCGGCACACTTGCACCACAAGGGCAGAGTGACTCTGATACCATTATGTCACATCCCAAACCGACTCTGTCGTAGCACGATATCATCTGCTTTGGGCCACGTCCTCACAGTTTTGTTTCTGGGAACTCAAGAGCAACTTCCCAGGGGTCACCCATCTTGGGATTACTCTAGCCCAAACATGCTTAACTTCGGAGTTCCAATGGAATCCGAAGCCAGTAAGCTCCCAAAAGGCCTCGTGCTAATTGAGATGGATATGTACATATAAGGCACATCACCTCCTCTCTGTTGGTCGATGTGGGATGTTACAATTGGTATGGTAATTGATGTTAAATTATGACGTGACAGAGAATTCATATAAAAATCTCACTTTGAGAAAGTCTCCTTATTATTTTTCATTTTTGTTTTGTCTGGCTAAAAATCAAATTGTATTAAAAGAAATCAATTTTACATAGCCGTAGGATGATTTTCAACAGCCAGGATCAAATATCTTATATAGGATGATACAGATAGGATCCTACATGATCCAAATTCCTTACTTATTCTCAAGGAACAAAATATCGATATTATCGGCGAAATATCGCCGATAATATCGTTTTTTACAGATAGCGATTTTTTTACACCTATCCAATCATTTATCGTCAAAATATCGCGATATTATCGATATTACCGATAATATCGCCGAACTCCGGCCGAGGCTCCATCGTCGGAAGGGAAGGGAGGGCTCTGGGAAGAAGAGCTGCGGGGAAGACATTGGGGAGGCTCTGGGAAGAACGGGGGGTCACGGAGAAGAGGAAGAAAGGGGGGGGGTTACGGAGAAGAGGAAGAAAGGTGGCGGGGTGGGGAGGTTCTGGGAAGAACGATCGCCGGTCACGGCGCGGGGGGGGGGGGGGGGGTCACGGAAAAGAGGAAGAAAGGTGGGGGGGGGGGGGGGGAGGAACGAAGGTGGGTGGGGTAGGGCGGGGGTTACGGAGAAAAGGAAGAAAGGGGGCAGTACGAAGACGAGGAAGAAGAGTTGGGGCTTCGCGGGTTGGGGTCACGGAGAAGAGGAAGAAGAGGGGGACTTTGGGAAGGAGGAAATGCTAGAGAGGAAATGACAGAAAGCAGGAATGGGGGGGGGGGGGGGGCTTTGGGAAGGAGGAAATGACAGAAAGCAGACTGGGAAAGTTCCCTGTTTTCGATATCGATGGAAATATCGGGATATGGAAATATCGGTAGTCCAATTACATGCAAAATTATTTTGGGGATATATTATTTGATGATTACTCTTCACAATACACTTACTCTACACATAGAGATGATGAAGATAGTGAAAATTTTGAGCCTCATAGGAACTCTATGTGGTACTAAGTCACTCATGTATGTTACCATGCAATGTATAAAGTGTAAAATATTATACTAATTCATTATATATAAATGATTATGGTGTGTTTAAACTTCTTTCATTAATTACTACATATTTTCTACACTCACAATGTTTACCAGCTCGCTATATAATCAACTTGATAATGTTAAATCCATCATGCAATGCATTTCCTTCCAATTTTTTGTAATAAACTAATAGATAATTGACTAAATAAACATCCTGCAAAGTTTCAATAAAAATTTCCAAGTTTTTCTTACAATTTCCGTGGTTTCCATATAATTTTTATCGATATCGATATTATCCCGATATTTCCATCGATATTTCCGTGTTTTCGGACTACCGATATTTCTGATATTACCGATATTTAATACCTTGCTTATTCCTCACTCTAACAGAAAAATATCGGCCTCTTTGGTCTTTTGCATCTCTCTCTCTCTCTCTCTCTCTCTCTCTCTCTCCTCCTGTTTCTCCATCTCTCTTTCAAGTCTCAAGTATTCGCATCAGGTATACTCAAGTATTTGCACTTTTAGGGTTTTCTGAATGCTGTATCATACATTGAGAAATCTGCTTGGTTTTCGATTTGCGCCTTCTGCACGGGTTCCGAATTTAGATTCGTGAAGTAGAGATTGGGTTTGTTTGCTAACGATCTAGGGTTTTAATTTTGTAATGATTTTGTAACCTTTGACTCTTTCACTCGGACGCTTTCTTCATATCTTCTGTTGAAAACTATGATTTAGGGTTTCAGGCCTGTGACTTTTTATATTTGAAATTATTATTTTTTTGGTACTTCAGTTGATTTTTGTAATGGGTTTTTCTTGTCATTGTATTTTTAATGGAACTGTGCTTATTTTTAGCTTAAATTTTATATTTTGCTTTTGAATTTGGGCTATGAATTTCTAGGGTTTACTTTTGGGAATTTAGATGAGTTGAATTCAGTTCCTTACGACATGTTTGGACTAAGAGGAGAGTGAGACTGACCCGTGTGTGAGGGACATTGTTGGAAATGGAAGCGAAGGGGATGAAGGGGGGTGCTGTATGGCTCAGATTTTGTTATTTTATAGACCCTTTAAAATGTAGAACTAAAACTAATCTGGTCATGTAATGTGTTTGCTTCATTAGTCGTGATCTTATTGCCGGCTACTATTTCAGGTAGCTTTCATCCATACCAGGACTTTGCTAGGTGTTTCATTTCTACTTGATCTTTACAATGGTAAGCCCCATTTGGACCCCTTCTTCCCAGATCTAAAACCCTAATCTTTTAATAATTGTCTCTGCTGATCCTGAATTGTTATGTGTTGTGTGGAATTGTTGAATTTCAGGAAGGAGGAGCTGATTTGGATAACCAAATTGAGAAGTTGCTGAATGTAGAGAAGCAGATGAGGCTCGCTGGTGATGTAGCAGGAACCAAGAAGGCTGCCATTGACATTCTTGATCTCTGCTTTAAAGCGGGTGCGTGGAAGACTCTCAATGATCAGATTGTTGTATTATCCAAACGTCGTGGTCAGCTCAAGCAGGTAACCTATTCTTTGACATCTTTGTTGTGTGATTGTGTATATTTAAGTTTATGAATGAAACCTTCCATTTAAAATGTTGGAGTCTTTGTTTAAATAGTACTATTACAGTGCCCAATTAGTTATTGCTGTCCTTTAATTTTTTGTGCTACTGAGCATTTTTTAAGAGAAACAGAGCTTTGATCATGTATGTACGTGTACTTAACTATCTTTGTCTTATGATTCCTTATATGTATATTATTTCTTGTCAATGTTACAGATTAAGAGTTACTGGTATCTCTTTTCCTTTCAGGGCAGCAAATTACTGCTGTGGTTGGGATATTGGCATATCCTATATCAGTTGCTTTCCATGATAATGTGTTTTCCAAGTTGCAATTGATTGCATTCCCAGAAGTAATTTTCTTTTATTGTTATTGCTCATTTGGCTGTTTGTTTCCATGCAGGCTGTAACTGCAATGGTCCAACAAGCGATGCAATACATTGATCAGACACCAGATATTGAAACCCGTGTAGAGCTTATTAAAACACTGAATAATGTTTCTGCTGGGAAGGTAAACTTATTGTAAAAATCTTTAATTGCCTCCATTCAGATTATGTGATTTCAATTTAAATGATTTTTTTGTTCAAAGTACTCATGAACACTGTTATTCATTAGATATATGTTGAAATTGAGAGAGCTCGGTTAATCAAGAGACTTGCAAAGATTAAGGAAGAGCAAGGGCTTATTGCTGAAGCTGCTGATTTGATGCAAGAAATTGCGGTCAGTATGGAATTATTATCTTCCCTTGCCCCCAACCCTCATCTGGGAAAAAAGAAAGAAAGGAGAATGCATTTTATTGCACTCATTTTTAATTGTTAATCTTTGCAGGTGGAAACTTTTGGTGCCATGGCAAAAACTGAGAAGATTGCTTTCATTCTTGAACAAGTATGGGTCTAATTCTTTTGAAAATACACTTTATATTCACTACTCATTCATTAAATTCACAACGTCTATGTATTAGGTCTGTTCTCATTATGAGCCACGCTTTGTAATTAATTTTTCAGGTTCGGTTGTGCTTAGATCGTCAGGATTATGTTCGTGCTCAAATACTCTCAAGGAAGATTAGTCCAAGGGTTTTTGAGGTTGATGCTTCAAAAGAAAAGAAAAAACCTAAAGAAGGTGACAATGTTGTTGAAGAAGCTCCTGCTGATATACCATCGCTCTTGGAGTTGAAGCGGATCTACTATGAATTAATGATACGGTATTGAGTGTTTTTATCCCTATTCTATGTTTTTGTTGTTCTGTATCTGTTTAAATATCTACCACTTTAGTCTATTTGATTCACTGTTTTGCTGCTTTGGAATTGTTATGAGATTCCTTTTCTGTGTTTTAAAGTGAAAATAGGGATGGGTTGCATTCCCAAAGAGTTAGATTTTCCATTCCTGTTCCCTGATTTTGGCTCGATATATAAATTGATTGACGAATTTACCCTTATAGGTAAACTTTGTATTGGTGCTCTAGTGTAAGCAGTTCTAACCTACTATTTTCAAACAGTAGGATGGAAATGTTGGATTGCAAAGAACAAGCATGGAGTTTAGAATCTGATTTTGGCAAACACTAGCTTGGTTCATTTTCTGACATGGTTCCATTCTAATTTTGTTTTCTGGCATGGCTCCATTCAAACCACAACTGTTAAAGAACAAAATATCCGAGGCGGTGAATAACATTTTAACTTTACTTCTTTTAGTTTTTTTCTCTACAAGATTATGTATGAGATCCATGAATCCATGTTTCTCATTTGGAGTTCTAGATCCTAGAAGGTGAATGGTTTCCACATAATTGTGTGAATTGTTTGGCTGTCTAAATATTTAAATTGCTGATGTTCTGTTATTGATTATATAGGTATTATTTTCACAACAACGATTACCTTGAGATTTGCCGTTGCTACAAGGCGATATACGATATTCCTTCTGTTAAGGAGAATCCAGCCCAGTGGATGCCGGTAAAGCTCTCTCACACATACAACACACACACACATACATATTTTAGGAATATAATTGAGCTTCTCTGATACTTATGTTCTAGGTCTTGAGGAAAATCTGTTGGTACTTGGTTCTGGCTCCATACGATTCAATGCAGTCAAGCCTTATCAATTCCATCCTGGAGGATAAGAATCTTTCTGAACTTCCATATTTTAGGTATATTCAACAATAGCATCTATTGCACATCTCCCTTTGCGTGCTCACATATAATATACACTCTTCATCGACTTATGATGCCTGCCTTTGTTATTATGCTGTATAGGTTGCTGTTGAAACAGGTGGTAACTATGGAGGTCATACAATGGACCACTCTTTGGAATACATACAAGGGTGAGTTTGAGAGTGAGAAGAATATGCTTGGAGGCTCTTTGGGTGACAAAGCAGCTGAAGATCTGAGACAGAGGATTATTGAACATGTAGAGTTTTGCTAAGCATACCTATCTTCTCTTTATTTAACTGTTCGGTTAGTAATTTTGTTTCTGACATGTGATACTGTTATATCAGAACATAATTGTTGTTTCAAAGAACTACTCGAGAATTACCTTGAAAAGACTTGCAGAGCTGCTGTGCCTGAGTATCCAGGTTTGCTAATGCTGATTTGCATTTATTGTAGAAATCTTAGTTACAGTGAATGATTCTGTCTAGATTAGTTGCAACATGCTTAAATAAAAATGGAGTGCTAACCTTTGCGCTAAACTTTGCATTTGAACCCTCTCACTTTAACAAATGCCATGTGTCATTTTGTACACACAAAAAAAGAAAGAGATCTTTTTAATGCTTTGGATAGGGACTAAAGATGAAAAAAAAATAAAAATTGAAAGGCATTACATGTCTTTTATTTGTGTAAAATAATGACGCATGGCATTTGATAAAGCGAAAAGGTCCAAATGCAAAGGTTAGTGCAATGGGTGCTAAGCATTTCTCTAAATTATAATCAGTTGCAATTAAATTAACGTTCCAATTTCCAAGGCAACCCTTCTCGAAGCCTGGTTTACACACAAGTTGTTGTAATGAAGTATAATGCATTAGTTTTATAATTTATTCACATAACTTAGAATGGTAAATCTCACGGCTCATGCTGTCCATCCTTCCCCTCGATTGTCCGTTTGCTTTCTGCACTCCTTTTCTTTTCTTTTCTTTTCAAAGTTTCTTATTTTTGTGATATTTAAATCCGTAGGTAATTCCGATTAATTGTGAGAATCTATGGGTTGATAAATGGTTTCTCTTTTGTTTTAGTTATATGGACATAAAAAAAAGTTTGAAATGAATATTAGGAGACGCTATGTGTAACATATCATTATAATGTAATGTATTTATGTATGTATGATAACAGTGTGATCTGTATAATCTGACGGTTTTGGGATGCCATAGCTGGACTTATTTGAAATCTCTGATTTTTCTTTCTCAATTCTAGTTTTATCTATAGCTTTGCGCCCTTCCTATACAGGAAGCTGAGAAGCATCTGTCGGATATGGTTGTGTCCAAGGCACTTGTGGCCAAGATTGACAGGCCAGTAGGAATAGTCTGTTTCCAAACTGCAAAGGATAGCAACAATGTTCTGAATTCGTGGGCTGTGAACTTGGAGAAACTGCTTGATCTTGTTGAGAAGAGCTGCCACCAAATACACAAAGAAACCATGGTACACAAGGCTTCTCTGAAGGTTTGAGAAGATCAATATCACAAAATTTCAGGTAGAATTCTTCCGCGTGTGTCTTGCTTTAAATTGGTTTTAAAACTAAAAAGGAAATATAAAACGATGCCCTTAAACCATTCTTGCAGGTAGGCCCTAATCCTTATTTTGCGGACTAAAGCAACTGTCAGATTCAAGCATTTGGAGTAAATCTTTGGTTGATCGGGGGCGATCAGGCATGTGTACCAAGTTGTTTTTTTGTTAGTGTTATGCGTCTTTAAACTAGAAGATTGTTGTAAGCTACCAGGCACATGCTTTGCTAGTAGGTAATGAGAGCAAAACCTTGGATGGTATTCGTTTTTTTGCTCTGGGAAGAAATCGAGTGTTTCACTTCACTTGTCTATGTTCTTCGGCTTCACTTGTCTATGTTCTTCGGCCTTGTTAAGATTCTTTGTTTGCTACATGGTTGCCGCAGAATATCTCCATTAGATTTGTGCTTTCAGAGTGTTTTGGTTATGTGTAGAACATGATTGTTTGATAGCGGTAATTAGCAGAACTGACGGGGTTTATTACTGTTACCATTGTCATCATATTCACCATCATTGGAGCTGCAGTAAGTTTGTATACAATGAAATCTCAATTTGTTTTAGACAATACAGATGTATTTAACGTCCTCAATACTCTAGCTGCAGCCATGACAACCGCAAACGGAACATAATTTGGTTTATCGGTCTCTAAGATGAGCCAAGTACCTGGTAATCAGTCCGTCAACAGCCTAACGAGCAGCCCCGCGCAAGCTCTTTACCAACTTCCGGAGGTTACCACCTGAAGAGTACAGCAGATACAATTTTAACGCAAAACAATTAGGTTCCAAGCTTTTGAAGTGGTCGGGTAGAGAACATGATAGATACTTTCCCTCAAAGCCTCATTAGCATGAAAAAGCACTCTAACTGTCTAACCCATTAACATCAAAACATCAAAACATCAACAGTAAAGACTCAAATTTACTTCTTTTTCTCTCTAAGTTGTCAGTAATAAAAAGTTAAAAGTTAGATTATAACAAGCGCACTTGAAATGCACTTCATTGAAAGAAAACAAGAAAAAAGCAAAAAAATTTGGTTAAAATTATAAAAAATTATAAAAAATCGGTTAAAATTCTATTTAAGGTCTGAATTTAGGCTACTTTTCCAAATATCCCTGTTTTGTTAGGGTTTTGGGTTCCGACAATGGAGATGGAACTAGGGATGACAATTTTAACCGTTAAATCCAATAATTGTGGATAACTGCCCGAATGGATTGGGTTTGGGTATAAAAATTCGGGTATATTTTAGGTATGGGGAAAAACCGTAAATATTATTCGGTTATGGTTTTAGATATGGTTATAAGGGTCTCCAATCCATATCCGTATCTGAATCGAATAATATGTAATATAATTATATATAATATTAAAGTATTATATAATATATATATATATATATATATATATATATATATATATATATATATATATATATATATGTGTGTGTGTGTGTGTGTATTCATTATTTACCGAATCTTACCTTGAAAATACAAAAATGGCATTGTGTGAGTTGCATTTTGTGGCAAACTTCAAAAGTTTTGATATGAATCAAAATCTATGAGAATTCAATGGTACTTATGGGAGATATCAAAGATCAACCAACATTATCAATGTTTAGCTTTAATTTTTATGCTCCACAAGATCCATTAACTAAATCATTTTATACATCAAATATTTAATGACAAAATTAATATTTACTAAATTATCATGCGTCAATTAAGCGAATATATTTTTTGTATTGACGAAGATGGATATAACCGTTAACCGATGGGGAATCCGTTATCCGGTGGGTATAGTTATGGATAATACCCAATAGTTAATTTGCGGTTATGGATATTGTTAATTCTCGTGGTTATGAGGATGGATATAGCATTTCCATCCCCAAACCGATATATTGCCATCCTAGATGGAACCCGAAATGGTTCCTCGTTACGGTCCATAACAAAAGAATTATACTCCCCTCAATTCACTTTCCACTGAATTGGATTCCTCGCTGCTCTCTGAGAATCTTCAACTCCATGGAAGCTCAAACCGCCTTGAAACTCCCAAAACCTCCGAAACCCCGCAACCTCATCACAAAGCTACGGGGGTTCTTCGCCATCGCCGCCTCTGTAAAGCTGCTTCTAATTGTTGGGACTTAAAAAGACTTCACTACTTTGGAGATGTTTATCTCACAAAGAAGAATGTAATGCAGCGAAATTGATAGGCAAGAGAAAGAAGGAATACTCAAAGTATTACACAAGATTTTTATTCACTCACAAACTAGTACAAGAGGAAACACTCAAACACTCTTAGAAGCTTTGTTGCTTCTTCTCACTTCTTACTACTTGCTCTCTTGGTTGTTCCAAATGGTGTGGATGCCTTCTCCTTTTATAGGCATGGATGGAACCTTGGAGAAGCATGGAAACACCATGGTAGAGATATCTAGATAATTTCACTACCTTCCTAAGCTAGAATTGTCTATACTAATCTTGTATGTTGGTGGAAACCTCACCATTCTTCTAGACTCTTCCACCAACTTGAACTTTGCTATAATTCTCTAGCATGTGTATAGATCTTTCTTTGTCCATGGGCTGGATCCATCTTGGGCCAAGACAAGATTATAATTCAACATCCCCCCCTTAATCTTGTCTTGTGATGCCGATCGAATTTCTCAGTCTGATAAAGTCTTCTTGTTTGAGTGGCTTGGTGAATATGTCTGCGATTTGGTCTTGAGACTTCACGTATTTCACTTGCACATCCTTTCTTGCAATACACTCTCTTATGTAATGATAACGAGTGTCTATGTGCTTAGTCCTGTCATGGAATACTGGATTCTTTGCTAGAGCTATTGCAGACTTGTTGTCGATATAGATCTCTGTTGGCTCTTCTTGTGGCATGCTTAATTCTTTCAACAAGTTTCTCAGCCAGATTGCATGACAGACACATGAGGTAGCAGCTACGTATTCAGCTTCACAGGTAGAGAGAGTGACAATTGGTTGCTTCTTCGACATCCAAGTGAATGCAGTGTTTCCCATGAAGAACACAAATCCAGTAGTGCTTTTTTCTATCGTCGGAATCTCCTGCCCAATCACTGTCGCTATATCCAGCAAGTTTGTAGTTATCGGAACTTGAATAGAACAAGCCAAAGTTAATAGTACCTTTAAGGTATCGAAGAATTCTTTTGGCAATCTTCAAGTGTGTAGTTGTGGGATTCTCCATGTAGCGACTGACTAATCTGACGACATAGAGAATGTCTGGTCTGGTGCAAGTCAAGTAGCGCAAGCTTCCAACTAGACTCTTGAAAAATGTTGGATCTATGCTTTCTCCTTTGTCATGCTTGGTTAGTTTGACTCCACACTCCACTGGCGTGCTTATGGGCTTGCAGTCGCCCATTTTGAACTTTTTCAGTATCTCCTTTGTGTAGCTTTCTTGGGAGATGAAAATGCCTTCTTCGTTCTGCTTGATTTCAATGCCTAGGTAGTATGCCATCAGCCCAATGTCGGTCATCTCGAATTCTTTGGTCATCACTCTCTTGAACTCTTCAAACATGCTTGGATTACTTCCGGTGAAGATTAGATCATCCACATATAAGCACACAATCAAAATATCTCCATCTTTGACTTTGACGTAGAGAGCATGTTCATGAGGGCACTTGGTGAAGTTGTTCTCCTGGAAGTACTTGTCGATGCGACTATTCCAAGCTATTGGCGCTTGTTTCAACCTATATAGGGCTTTCTTCAACTTCAGAACCTTGTCTTCATGCCCTTTGACTTCATAGCCTGGTGGTTGCTGAATGTAGACTTCTTCTTCAAGGACTCCATTTAGGAAGGCGGACTTCACATCCATTTGTTGAATCTTCCATTTGTTTTGAGCTGCCAAAGAAATTAGTAATCGTATTGTTTCCAAACGAGCAACAGGTGCAAATACCTCATCATAGTCGATTCCGGCTCTTTGACTATAGCCCTTCGCCACTAGTCTCGCCTTGTATCTTTCGACCTCTCCGTTGGCATTTTTCTTTGTCTTGTACACCCACTTGACTCCGATGGCTTTGTGTTCTTTCGGAAGAATAGCAAGTTCCCATGTATCATTTTTCTGGATTGCTTCAATTTCTTCATCCATTGCTTTCCTCCACTTAGTATCCTGCACTGCTTCTTGGAAGTCGACTGGTTCACAATCAGCAAAGAGATAGAAAAGTGTAGGATTATCAGGTCTTTCAGCTACCTCATAGAGATCTCGTATACTTCTTGTACGTGGTACTTCTCTTTCATTTAGACTCCCGCTTGACGATGTTGACGCTGGTGAATTGCCATGATTGGTTGATGTTGGTGAAGCAGGTGGAGTAGTGGATTCTTGTTGAACCTCTCTTGCTTGCTCTATCATCCTTTGTTCATTCTCTTCTTCAAACTGAGGAAAGAAGCTAAGATCACTTGCATGAGAGCCAAAATCCCAATCTCCTTCTTCATCAAACATCACGTCTCGACTGATCACCATCTTCCCATTGTTTGAATTATACAGCTTATAGCCTTTTGAATTTGAATCATATCCAATGAAGATGAACTTCTCACTTTTATCGTCGAGTTTGGTTCTCCTCTTGTCTGGTACATGTACATGGGCTATGCTTCCAAAAAATCTTAAATGAGAGATACCTGGTTTTCTTCCACTCTATGCTTCTTGCGGAGTCTTTCCCCACACACTTCTTGTTGGAGACCGGTTTGATAGGTAGACAGCACATGCTACTGCTTCTGCCCACAACTCCTTAGGCAACCTCTTGCTTTTGAGCATACTTCGAGCCATGTCGAGGATGGTTCGATTTTTTCTTTCTGCCACACCATTTTGTTGAGGGGATCTTGGAACTGTCAAAGGTCGACGAATTCCATTAGCTTCACAAAATTCTTGAAATTCCTTCGAAGTGAATTCTCCTCCTCGATCAGATCTCATGGCTTTGATCTTGCAACCACTCTTATTTTCTACAGCGGCCTTGAACCTCTTGAATGCTTCAAAGACTTCTGATTTTTGCTTCAAGAAATAAACCCAGGTTTTTCTTGAAAAATCATCAATGAAGAGAAGGAAATAATTATTTTTACCCAAAGAGCTTGGCTTTATTGAACCGCACACATAGGTGTGAATGAGCTCGAGTGGCTTCTGGGCCCTTGTGGTCGACTCCTTTGGAAAACTTTTTCTGAACTGTTTCCCAAGTAAACATCCTTCGCAAACTTGATCAGGGTGACTGATGCACGGCAAGCCTCTCACCATCTCATTCTTGGATAATAACTCCAATCCCCCAAAGTTAAGATGCCCAAAGCGAAGATGCCAAAGCCATGATATGTCTTTGTAACATATCTTGAGACACTTTGTAACATCATTTTGAATATTCATAAGAAACATCCTATTCTTCGACATTTTCACCTTGGCAATTAATCTTTCTTTGTCATCTCTAAGAAAAAGGCTATAATTTTTCATGTGAACATCATAACCTTTTTCTAAGAGTTGACCCAAACTCAAAATGTTGCTTTTCATATTGGCCACGTAGTAGACATTTGAAATTAATTGGTGACCGCCATTTTTCAGGGGAATACGGATGTTACCTTTTCCTTTTACGGGTATTTTTGATTCGTCTCCAAAAGAAACGTTGCCACTCACCGATTCATTGAGCTCTACGAACATGCTTCTTCTTCCGCACATATGGTTGCTGGCGCCGGTGTCAAGGTACCATGTATAGTCTTGGTCTCCATCATTGTTCTTGCATGCTAGTAGCATAACGCCATTCTCTTCTTTCTCTTCTTTCACATAATTGACCTTCTCATCAGGTCTGTTGATTGGAGCTCTACATTCCCAAGCATAATGCCCGAACTTTTGACAATTGTTGCATTGAACTTGAGATTTTTCATACCTCAAGTTTGAGCGTCCTCTTCCATGACCTTTTGTTGAGCTTTCTCCTCTTTCGTAGTTGCTATGCTTGTTGAAGTTCCAACCACGTCCATGTCCACGTCCACGTCCGCGACCTCGGCCACGACTTCTTCTGTACTGGCTTCTCTCGTTGTCGAAGCTTTCTTCTTTCTTTTTTGGCTGAACATGCGTCTTGAGGAGTTGCTCATCATTCCCTTGCCTCTTCTTATGCTTCTCTTCATATGCTTGTAGTGAACCCATTAATTGATCTATACTAATTTCTTCCAAGTTTTTAGTTTCTTCAATCGTCACGACAATGTGCTCGAACTTGGGGTCCAACGAGCGTAGTATCTTCTCCATAATTCTAACATCTTCTAATTTTTCACCATTTCTTTTTAATTGATTAGAAACGGCTAAGACTCTTGAGAAATAATCAGACATTGATTCAGACCCTTTCATATGTAGAGATTCGAACTCACCTCTTAATACTTGAAGACGAACCTTTTTCACTTGTTCGGCTGCTTTGTAAGAGGTTTGAAGCTTCTCCCATGCTTGCTTGGCAGAGGTTGCACTCGAGACCTTCTCAAAGCCATTGTCATCTAATGCTTGGTAGATGAGGTAGAGAGCCTTCTTGTCTCTCTTTCTTGAATCTTTCAAACTCTCCTTCTGAGGTTGGGACAGAGTAGCTTCATCTTCTGGCTTAGTGTAGCCTTTCTCCACGACTTCCCAAACATCGTGTACACCCAAAAGGGCCTTCATTTTGATACTCCAATTATCAAAGTTGTTGTTGTCGAGCACTGGAACTTGGAAGGCTGCCATAGCGTTGCTAGCCATAGCTCTAATACCACTTTGTTGGGACTTAAAAAGACTTCACTACTTTGGAGATGTTTATCTCACAAAGAAGAATGTAATGCAGCGGAATTGATAGGCAAGAGAAAGAAGGAATACTCAAAGTATTACACAAGATTTTTATTCACTCACAAACTAGTACAAGAGGAAACACTCAAACACTCTTAGAAGCTTTGTTGCTTCTTCTCACTTCTTACTACTTGCTCTCTTGGTTGTTCCAAATGGTGTGGATGCCTTCTCCTTTTATAGGCATGGATGGAACCTTGGAGAAGCATGGAAACACCATGGTAGAGATATCTAGATAATTCCAATACCTTTCTAAGCTAGAATTATCTATACTAATCTTGTATGTTGGTGGAAACCTCACCATTCTTCTAGACTCTTCCACCAACTTGAACTTTGCTAGAATTCTCTAGCATGTGTATAGATCTTTCTTTGTCCATGGGCTGGATCCATCTTGGGCAAGACAAGATTATAATTCAACACTAATCCCATCCTACAAAAGCACGGACTATGAGGTCCACCGCCACTGGCTAGCTACAACCCAACTCTGCCTCTTTCCCATTGGTACTCCGACGAGACGAGAGTTTGGACCCTCGACTACCCGCCATTCTTCGCCTACATCGAGCTCTTCCCGTTTTCGCCAATCTCATCGACCCACAAATCGGTCACCTCCAGAAGGGCTTGAACTACAGCGCAAACAAAGTGCTTTACTTCCAAAGAATCTCGGTGATCTTATCGGATTTGTGCCTTTTCTATGGGGTTTATCAATTGATTAGGAATTTGGATTCCATGAAGCAAAAGATGATCTTAGTTCTGGTGGTTTGGTCTCCAATGCTTGTTATTGTAGACCATTTGCATATCCAGTACAATGGGTTTTTGCTTGGGATTTTGTTGATTTCGCTTTCATGTTTGGAGGAAAGGAGGGGCTTGATGGGTGGGCTTGTTTTTGCTGTGTTGTTGTGCTTCAAGCATTTGTTTGTGGTCGCGGCGCCTGTTTCTTTTGTTTACTTGTTGAGGCATTATTGTTGGAAAGGATTGGTGAGGGGTTTCTGGCGGCTTTCGGTTTTGGGGGCTGTTGTTGTGGCTGGCTGTTTTTTACGTTAGCATATGGCCCCGTTTGTGTATCATGGACAGGTAATCTCTCAGGCTGTGCCTTTTTGTTTTTGAAATGGTTATTTGCAATCTTCATATTAGTCTATTCTGCTGCTATGAAGCAATCTCAGAACATATTAACATTTGCTTGTGACTTGTTGCCCAAACAAAGAATAGCTTTGGATTTGTTTTCCATAAAAAAAAAAAAATAAAAAAAAAAAAAAGGATTTTGAAGAGAGCTGAATATATGTTAATACTTTGTAAACAATTAGTAAGAGACTTATAGTTGTGCCATCTCTTTGTATTGTGTTTCGTGTATCTTACTATTGGAAATCAAGACCATCTGGAGTCGTATCTTTATTAAGTGGATTAGTCGATAATATTGCATTAGCGTCATAAAGCCATTCAGCTTCCTAACAAAGAGTAATGCTGTACTATCATTTGTTGTCTGAGCCATACACAAGGAAAGACAAGATTTCATCGACAGAATATTGAGCAAATAGAGATTCTTATGAACATGAAACTGAATAGAGGATGTGTGTGTGTGTGTGTGTGTGTGAGAGAGAGAGAGAGAGAGCAGAGCTATGTTTAGGCTTCCCTGGGCTGTAGCACGGGACAGTTCTTGCCCAATCAGTTTTGACAGAGTTTTTTTTTCCATTTTTAGGCTATGAAAATCAGATTTAAATAAATGTATCCCAGGTTTTATTAATCTAATAAGTCCAATAAAACTCATTAAACTATTTATAGGTGCAAGTAAGCCTATTAAACTGATTATCATTCCATTTTTACTCTACACTCTCCCCTTTTCAAGCCATTATTGGTGGTTTTTTCATCACATAATTGGTCTTCTTTGGTTATAATTTTTTTCCCTTTTTTTTTCTCAAATAATATTAGCCCAACCCTTTGAAAAATCCTAGCTCTGCCCTTTCTTGTGTCTATCATCTTGCATTAAGAAGTTTACATTTTACCACACTTTTTGGGTGGTATGGATGGAGAGTAAGTAGAGGAATTTTTAGGGAGAAAAGGGCGAGGAGGTGGATCCCTTGTGGTATAGGGTTTGATTTGGGTATCCCTTTGGTGCCGGGATCATCAGAGCTTTAATGAAAAGGTCCCGGTACTGTTCACTTTTAACGAAAAACCACTTTTATACCTTTAACTGACACTATTCACTATACCTTTAAAAATGACTTTTCGTTAAAAGAGAAGTTTTTTTGGACTTTTCATTAGTTTTCCTTATTTTTAATGATTGAAAAGCTATTTGCTTTAAATTATTATTATTATTATTATTATTATTATTATTTTCACTTGGTATGATAAAATAATGATCATCATCCATTTATTTCTTGTAGAGTAGTAGCTTGGAATGATAAGTGGGCGTATAAAAATAAAATGAATTTTCTCTTTAAGTATCTGTTTCCACAATATTCGGAGCTAGTAACATTTTTATATGTATATCCATTTCTTGACATTTCCTGGTGATGATTTAGGATGCTTTCTATAGCAGGGACCATAGTTAGGGAGGAGAGGGATGAAAATTGAAAATCCTGCCACAAACCTCCAAACCTTAAAATGTCGATGAAATGAAAATGTAGGAATATAGATATTACACCCAGTCTATTCTTATGCGAGGGAATTAACTGCGCCAAGATGGTTATCCATTAATGTTGCTCTCTGATCATTTAATAACAATTTGCATGCATCTTGGACAAGTCATTTAATTTTTCTTGTGCCTCAATATCGTATACCATCATATTTTATTCGTGCGTTGGGCATTGATTGTTCAACATTACCTTGCAGATGCATCAAGTTATCTGTCACATGTTTCATTTTGGCAGGGGACTTTGCCATGCCTATTGGGTGAGCACCAAATTTATTGGTGTTCTATATCATACTAGATAAAGTGCTTGCTTTCGTTCTTGGAAGACTTGATTCAACATTCAGGCACCAGCAGCGTCATTCACCGGTGGGCTAGTTGGTGATTCATCCCCTTTTGCTGTACTACCTCAGGTAATTCTCAATGGTCAACTGGAAAGAGGTGCAATATAATAGGATAACATTTCAGTTTATCAAATCAAAGGGGCAAACAAAACTCCTCGGTTGGATGGTGCTGCTTGTTGACTGTTCCGACATCATGTAATTTTGAATAGATGTTAGGTTTTGGCTGTTCTGGTTCTTATAGTCAGCTCTCTGTAAACCTTACGCTCTAGAACTAGCAAAGCAATTAAGTAACTAAAGACTTCCCAATGCCCAATTCAATTGTTTAGCTTGAGCATATGACCAAGCGGAAGGAAGAAAGCTCTTCACCCCTGTTAGTATGTTGAGTGCTCTTGATTGATGAGATGATATAGTCTATTTATCGTATTCAGAACTAGGTTATTTTACTTGAGAGAGATAGTTTTTTATTTCTTCATATTCTTAAATGTTTTTGGGTCCTAATTTTTTGTGAATTGATGAAATGGTAGTTTACCCCTGCGACAACCTTTATCCTGGTTCTGATTGCCTTATCTGCTTGTCTCAAGCTTGGAGACATCCACAGCCATGGTTGATTACAAGATGGGTAGCCTATGCATATACTTGAGGGTTTATGTTTCGGTGGCATGCACATGAGAAGGCACCACTCCACTTTGTCATCCCAGTTGCCATTGTCGCAGTGCAGAGTTTGGATAATGCGAGGCATTACTTCTTGTTATCAATTGGTGTGCTTTTTCTTGCTTTCATTTCTTTAAAAAAAGTCTTAATATGTTTTTAAAAAAGTTTATCTGCACCATGATTTCAGATGTTTTGCTGTTCAGAATTCTTTTAAAAAAAGTTTATCTGCACCATGATTTCAGCGCTTTGTAGCTTTCTTTAGTATCAAAATTTCCCCAAAATAGGGCTGATGTGCGGCAAGTGTGTGCGTAATACTATTCAAAACAAAATCTTAATATGTTTGTTTTGTTTGCTGCTCGTACATTCATGTTTTTTGTGCCGTGTTTGCTATGCAGTTTGCTGCGAAAGGTTTTATTGCTGTAGCACTCAAGCCACTTCTCTCTCTCCTTTCTTTTTTGTCGCAATCTCCTACTCCCCTTTGTCCTGTGGTCTCTCTCTCTCTCTCTCTCTCTCTCTCTCTCTCTCTCTCTCAAACTTTACTGATAACACCTAGACACTTTCTTCTCATCATCAAAATATACATAAGGGGTAAAAGAAGTCAATTTCTCCATAAATGGTAGATACCAATGTTAATGCATGAATGTTTTCCCAAAAAAAAACAATGTTAATGCATGAATTAAATGGAGCATCCTAATTAAGCAAGTTGTGTAATGTAATTATTTGTCGTAACAAAATATAAACGTTTATGAGTAGCTGCTAATCACCAAGACATGCATTTAAACTATTTATTGAGTAGCTGCTAATCAAATTTGTGTGTTTTTATTTTTGAAACAATAAATACTTGTTTTTTGAAACAATAAGTACTTGTTCACTCGCGATGTCTGAGTCTGCGCCCAAGCTTACAGCATCTGCTTCACCTTTCTCGCTCCTCGTCTTGCCATGATCTAACAAGTATAAAACAAAATTAAGCTTATACCTGTACATTATGATAATACCACATCGATGCCTTCAATTATTGACAACAGAATTCTCACCTAATTTTGCGAGATTGGCCCTGTCGTCCCAGTAGCACTTTCTTCTGTAAGGAACACCCAGAAAAAGAATTTTTTTTTCAAAAAAATAAAAATAAAAATAAAATAAACGCGCGCGCGCACACACATACACACATTATGATTTTTGCCATGAGAAACAGAGAAAAATAGCAAAGAAAAAGGTACACAAAATATACACATTAATATAAGTAACATACTGACCAGTTATCCACTCTCTCCTTACATGTGTTATTATAACAGAAGGCACATGTTTAATTTTGTAGAAATCCTCTCCTCCTTCCCCAACCCGACTACAGAATCTCTCAGGCATGTCTTTGATTGTTAATTCCTTGAGGGTAGTAACATTCTCAAGCCCCTCAGGAACTGCCCTCAATTCCCAGCACCACTCAATAGACAATGTGCAGAGACTAGGCATGCCTCCTTTCTCTATGCTCCAACTCTTTAATTCCCAAAACTGAGAAAGTGAAAGAACTTCAAGATTAGGATAACCTTCTGAGACAACTACTTCTGAAATATTCTCCTCCAAAGCGTGGTCACCAAGCCAAAGCATTCTTAAGTTTGGGATCTTCTCAAGTATTTTGAGACTCTCCAACTGTAGATTAGTACGCCACAGCGACATCTTAGTGAGGTTCTGATAGTACTGGAGACCTTCCAATGATTCATCTCTGATTCTCCCTTCCAAATTAAGTTTGTATATATGAGGACAACTCAATACCATATTCATTGGTATACCTTCATCATCATATACCATTAGAGATAGAGATCGAAGATGGTTAAATGTGATGCCACTAGATTTCAACATTTCCTCCATATTTTTCACCCCTTCTGTTATCACCAGTTTTCTGAGATTGGTCAATTCAGCAAGATGAGTCAAGTCACAATCAGCACCTGCAACATTGACTAAACTCTGCAAATTCCCAAGAGTAGCCAACTTCAACTTCCCTCTGTGCCCCTCACTGGGTAAATATAAATGTCTCAATTCTTTCATCTTCCAAATCACATTTGGTACTTTCACCTCTGAGTCTTCCAAGCGTAAGTCTAGAGTTTGCAAACATACCAAATTACCCAAAGATGATGGCAACATTCTCACATTACTTTCCTTTAGACTTAAAAACCTTAAGTGGACTAGATTCCCAATATTACTCGGCAACTCTACTTCTCTGCTCATGCCTTCAAACTTTAGAACCCTCAGCAATTTGAAGTTGCATACTACTGACCGCAAGAATTTTTTCTTCCAGTTGGAGAATCTATATTCTTGGTCGACAAAGAATAACAAAGACCTAAGGTGGTCATTTCTTGTGGGAGCAAATCTATCACCACATTTTTCCTCCACATGTACTGCAAGTCTTCGAACTTTAGAAATTGTCGCTGCCTTGGTTATTGTGCTAGTAAAATTTACAACGTGAAGAAAGTCCTCATCTTCTGCCTTTACCAAGCACAAGTCTCGCATAAGATCATGAAGATGACATGTTTTGATCTTCTTACTTGAACCAAGTGTTCCGACCTGAACCATACATCTTTCCACCAACTCAATTAAGCAAGCATATGCTACATCTTCCAATACTTCCGCTGAACCATGTCGTTGGGAACCCGAAGATATGAAACCTTCTGCTATCCATAACTGAGCCAATCTTTTGACCGGTATCTTATAATCCTCTGGAAAGTGACCTAAATATAGAAAGCATAGTTTTAGGCGATATGGTAAGTCGTCATAACTCAATGCCAACACCTTTAATGCACCTGCATATTCTTGATCTCCTTTGTATTCTTGGTCAAGATTAGTTCCTCTCCGTATATACACATCGACGTTCTTGTTTATTGTTTTCCACTCCTCAACTGTGACTTTTCTAGCTAGAAGTCCCGCAAGCACAATAATGGCTAATGGTAGACCTGCACAATGTTTAAGCATCTTCTTTCCTAGTTCTTCCTTCTCATCATAAAATTCGGAGTCTGAAAACAAAGATGAAAAAAATGGTTAACTATTATGTCCTAGACTAGTAATTCCTAAGATATTTTATATATGTTGTCAATGTCATTTTGGATTGTTGAATGTATTTGACAGCAGAACATAAATATTAGTGTCTCATTTCTCAAGAAAATGAATTTTGGAAGGAAGAAATCATAAATACTTGAAATGCAGTTAGGTTTAATCAGTATCAATTAGATTCAATAGTTAAATAAAGTTATTAGAATTTTGGTTGATAGCAAGGAAGAATAATTTTTTAAGTGACAAGATGAAAACGAACAAGATTACCGAGTTCGTAGCATCTTTTGAATTATTTTTCAAAGTTGGGACAAATTTTTAATGAGATTTTGGAATGCGACGTGACAGTCAAGGTGTGACTGACTTGCCACGTGATAGCCGCTGGAGTGACCAGCAAGGAGGGGTGCTGATGGTGGTGTTAAGGACTGAAAGAAAAGAGAAAACAAAAGGAAGAGAGAAATCAGTTTTTATTCATTTGGACACATGGCAGGCTGCCATTGGATCGAATAGTAAAGAGCGTTGAAGCTGTACGGTGCACCTGATCTAAATCATAAGACCTGATTGTTTTTCTTCGTTCTCGAAGCAAAGTCTGGAGAAACATTAAAGATTATGCCATCTCTTTCACTCAAACGTCCAAATCAAATTATTTAAATTTAAAAAAAAAAACACCCAAATCAAATATTCTATCATAATTTTTTATATACTTCACCGAATTCAATTCCGGATTTCTCGAGAAAAAGCATTACAATTTACAATGTGAGGTAGGAGTTTTTGAGTTTGCTACAGATTTCAAAATTGCCATATTGGGGATTTATGACTACATAAGCTTTAATCTTCCATTAAAAGTGTTTATGTTGGGTAGATGCTTTTGGAATTTCAGTTGAGAATTAGAGAGCATGTTGCAGGCTTATTTAAATATCTGGAATTGTTTTGCTGTTGAATCTCATTTTGGTGAGAAGTTAATGAGCTGGATTGAATTATGTAGTACGATTGACAAAACGGCAGTTGAACTTTGGACTAAAATGGTGATTTGGTATTGGAAGTCATCATAAATGATTTGGCCCCGTTTTGGTATTTATGAAAATGGAAGAATAAATCTGAAATTTTACCCCTGTTGTACAGTTCCTTCATCTAGGACCTTAGGCCATCTCCAACCGAGGGCTGGCCAGAGGGCTCGTTTGAGCCCTCTGGCCCTCCAAGATTCTCCAAGATATTAATATTTTAATGAACAGTACAGGGCTATATTTGCCTCCGTCTCCAATCGAGGGCCAGAGGGCTCGTTTTAGCCCTGTCACAAAAAACCGTCTCCAACCGAGGGCCAGAGGGCCATAGGGCCAAACATAATTTATTATTTTATAGCTACAATTTTTAAAAATATTGTTTAAGTTTTATGTTGTTAAATGTTTTTTTTATGTTGTATAATTTTTATGTTGGTTAATGTTATTTAATGTTGTTTCATATTGTTTAATGTTGGGCTATAATTCACTTAATTTAACTTCATATTGTTTATAGAAAAAAATTGAAACACATTTTGTAAATATAGAAGTTATAGGAAGTTATAGAAAAAAAAAAGAAAAAAAAAGGTTTAAATTGAAGTTATAGAAAAAAAATAAGAAAAAGAAAAGATTTGAATTGAAGTTATAGAAAAAAAAAGGTTTAAATTCATAAAAAAAAAAAATAAAAAAAAAAAATAAAACCTGAGGCAACGGCTAGTGAACCACTAGCCGTTAGAATTCAAAATTTTAAATTGCCTAATGATGTCGGTTACAACCGACAGCAATACTAATTAATTAAAAAAAAAATTGAAACTTCCTAATGCTGTCGGTTAAAACCGACAGCAATGAAAAAGCTGGAAAAAAAAAAAACAGCCAGCCCTCCAGCCCTCTAGCCCTCTCCGATTCCGTGGGGCCCTCCCAGATTCCAGAGCCCTCTGGCCTAGCCCTCGGTTGGAGACGGTTTTAGGGCCATTTTCGGCCCTCTGGCCCTCTGGCCCCTTCGGTTGGAGATGGCCTTATTGTAAGGTTTACTAGGTCCTTATTGTAAGATTTAGGGGTGTGCTATCCACAAACTAACGGTCGAAAACTTAAAAGGTGTGGGAGAAGTAAAAAGATGTGTGATTTATTGAAGTTTTGGAGCTGTTTTGTAATATTCAGAAATTAAGGGGTATAACTATAATTACCCAAACATTGTGGTTAATTTATGTAACTTTATTTTATTTTATTGTTCTTAAACTACCCCACCGCTTACCCACCCCAAACCTCGAACCCAAGACCTAGACTACCTAACCCCATAACTTTAGATCCATTCAACCGTAACTGCAGGGTCGTTTACCCTTATTTTATCTCATTTACCATTTTTTACCTCTCTACACGTTTTTTAACAACTTGAAAATTAAAAAAAAAAAAATTCATAGTTTCCTTTTTTTTTCTTACAATTAAAAACCATTATAGGTATATTTAACATGCATTTCAATATTTCAATCTTTTAAGTCCTCATACAATTTCAATAAAGAAACTGTTATTAGCACTCCAAAAATCTCATTCTACACTCCCTCACAATTGTATTTTTCTTTATAATTATAGAAAGTTTGGAATACCAAATGAGATTTTCGGAGTACTAATAACAATTCTCTTTCAATGATTGAAATAGTAGTTTACGGATGATATTTTTAAGTGTTATCAATGAAGGTAATGTAATATATTTGCTAAGAATTGAAATAATAAGTAGGGGTGGTTCGGTATGGGATCCCATACCGAAACCCTTGTCCCAATTCCCAAACCAAAATTTTCGGGAATCCCAATTTCAATACCGATCCCAAACCAAATTTTCGGGAATCCCGAAATAGTTTTGGGATTTCGGGACAAATCGGAAATCCCAAAATGATTTTGGGCTTTTGGGCTTTTAGACTAAAATTTGACATATTATGCTTTTCGGCTAAAATTTGACATATTATGTACCTTTAATGTAGTATAAATTTCAACTATGTACCTTTAATAGCCTCAAAAATCACAAAAGTTTTTTGTCCATCCCCCATGCACACTACCTAATATATAGTGCATGGGCAATTACTTAATAACCATAGATAGAAGGCATTCCTCACATGCTCACTCTTTAACATTCATAATTCATTCTCAAGACAAGATTCAAATTGGTTGAAACTAAAATACAGGTAAAGAGAAAATAAAACATTATTATTACACTGGAAATATTTTAGTTTTAACGCAAGCATACAACTATTGTTTTGGCATTGTTATAAATTTTTTATTTACCGGTGCTTTTAAAAGTTAAAAACATAGGAAATAGTTCCACAACCAATATGCACAGCCAAAGCACACAAGGACACATCAACATTGTACACATACAACACAACACAACACATGAATTTAGCCTCCTGTATATAGTGAAAAAAGATAATTTGGAGTGGTATGTGTGCATATGGTTTTATATGTCTTTCTCCCCCCCCCTCTCTCTCTCTCTCCCTCCTCAGTAAACAAAAACAAAAAAACATCTTTCTTCCCCTCTCTCTCTCTCTCTCTCCTTCCTCAGTAAACAAAAACAAAATTAAAAAATAATATATATATATATATATTATTTTTTTCGGTTCGGTATGGGAATACCAAAAAAATGAAAAGCAAAACCGAATCCCGTACCGAAACTTTCGGTTTGGTTTGGGATTACATCCTGAAAATTTCGGGAATTTTGGTTTGGGATTTTTTTGGTTTGGGATCGGGATTTTTTCGGTTTGGTTTGGGATTTTTGGGATTTTTTTCCAGCCCTAATAATAAGTGTCTCAACATTAAGTGGGCATGGAACATATGCAAACCTGATATTAAAAAAAGAAAAAAAAGAGCTTTTTAGCCAAAATGATCCTTGAGATTTGATAACTCTTCACTTTGGTCCCTGATATTTGAAATCAATAGAAGTGGTCCCTGAATTTGTTTACCATCAATCATTTTGGTTATTTTTGAAAATTTTCGATTAAATAAGGATAAAATGACAAAAATAACCTCAATTTTTGTCAAATTATCTTGGCTAATTGTTCATTAAATTGAGGGTAATTTTGTTATTTGATCCTTATTTAACATAATTTTCCAAGGAATGACCAAAATGATTGATGGTAAACTCAGGCCATCTCCAACCGATGGCTGGCCAGAGGGCTCGTTTGAGCCCTCTGGCCCTCCAAGATTCTCCAAGATATTAATATTTTAATGAACAGTACAGGGCCATATTTGCCTCCGTCTCCAACCGAGGGCCAGAGAGCCAAACATAATTTATTATTTTATAGCTACAATTTCTCGAGTAGGCGTTTACGTTTTATGTTTTTAAATATTTTTAAAAATATTGTTTAAGTTTCATGTTGTTACATGTTTTTTTTATGTTGCATAATAGAAGTTATAGGAAGTTATAGAAAAAAAAAAAAGGTTTAGATTGAAGTTATAGAAAAAAAATAAGAAAAAAATAAGGTTTAAATTGAAGTTATAGAAAAAAATAAGAAAAAAAAAGGTTTAAATTGAAGTTATAGAAAAAAAAAGGTTTAAATTCATAAAAAAAATTATAGAAAAAAAAAAAAAAAAAAAACCCCAACGGAAACCCAGCTAGCCGTTGTATTCAAAACAAATTCAAATTATTAGTGTCGGTTTTATCCGACACTAATACTAAATAAAATTAAAAAAAAAGGTTTTTTAATCAATGCTGTCGGTTTTATCCGACAGCAACAGAATACATTAAAAAAAAATACCCAGCCAGCGGGCTGGCTGGCTGGCCGAACACAACCAACCCTCCAGCCCTCTCCGATTCCGTGGGGCCCTCCCAGATTCCAGAGCCCTCTGGCCTAGCCCTCTGTTGGAGACGGTTTTAAGGCCATTTTCGGCCCTCTGGCCCTCTAGCCCCTTCGGTTGGAGATGGCCTCAGGGACCACGTCTATTGAATTCAAATCTCAAAGATCAAAGTGATGAGTTATGCAAGTCCCCGAAAAGACTTTTACTAAAAAGAAAAAAAAAAGTTTATATGAACTATTATCAATATACTTATGCTAAAAATATTAATTGTTTTACACCATTAGGAATAAGTAATTATAATCTTTTACTGCTTTCAACTGATTTTTTCATCCCTTTGGCATTCCAGTATTTCTTAATTAAGGACAAAAGTAAAATCCACAACCACAAATCCAGTGAAACTCTTTCGTCTTGCAATTTGAAGAACCCAAAGCACTAAATCTCAGCAACAATGCAAACAGACAGTGGCAAAAGTAAATTCCACAACCACAAGTCCAATGAAACCTTTTTTTTGTTTTTTTTACAAGAGTAAATTGTATTAATGGTCCCTTAACTTTAACTTAATTGGACCAATGATCTCTCAACTAAAAATCCATTACCATTGGTCCCTCAACTCATCAAAACGTGCAGCTATGGTCCCTCAACTAAAATTTCATTACCATTGGTCCCTCAACTTTAATCAAACTGGAGAAATGGTCCCTCAACTTTAACCCAATTGTAGCAATGGTCCTTCCAACATAACTCATTTTGACAAAATTCTAAACAAAGTTGACGAAAATGACTATAGCTACACGTTTTAATGAGTTGAGGGACCCCAATTGTAGAAATGGTCTTTCCAACATAACTTAATTTGACAAAATTCTAATGAAGTTGACAAAAAGGGCCATAGCTACACATTTTGATGAGTTGAGGGACTAATAGTAATTGATTTTTAGTTGAGGGATCATTGCTTCAATTTGATTAAAGTTGAGGGACCATTGCTACAATTTACTCTTTTTACAATTTGCTTGAGACGAGAGAAATATGAGCGGCGGAAGTCATAAATTAAGGGGTAGAACTGTAATTACGCAAACATTTGTAGTTAATTTATGTAACTCAATTGCACATAAACTTAATATTTGTCCAGCAAGGCAGCGTGTATAAATGTGAGAGATTGTTTGGGGACCTAAGGGCATATTTACCAAAGGGGAATGAAATGGTGGGAATCGGAATTGCACATATCCCCAACCATTCTAGCGTTTACCAAACCATGAGGAATCAAAAATGATTGTGGGACCCGCATAAAATCAGGAATTCAACTCCTGAAATGGCTGGAGTCCGATTCTCGAGTGGGAGGAGGTATTTGGATTCCTGGAAATGGTTTTCATTAGGAATCAAAATTTTATACCGGTAATACCCTCAAACTCCAAAGATGAGAATAGTGTCAGTGTTTGCAGCCTTTGCGATGGTGATGGCTGGCCATAAGTGCTGCCTTGAAGCCCTTGCTTGACAAGGCTCGCGATCCCGACGAAGACCAAAGAACAGGGAAGCTGGTGGTCTCGCGATTAGGGGTGGGTCGACAATAGAGAAAGATGGGGAAGAGACAGGGACGAGAGAGAGTGTCGGGGGAATTTTAGAAAGGGGTGGGTCAGCAGAGAAAGATAAGGAAGATATGGGAAGAGAGAGAGAGGTGCTGGGAAATTTTAGAAATGGATGGGTCGGGCAGAGAGATGGGGGAGAGAGAGGACAGAAAATGATTTTTTTTTTTTGGGGGTTTGTTTTATGTTGGTAACTGGTAAGGAGCAATGAAAGAATAAAAGTTACTAGAAAATTAAAAAAAAAATTATTCTCTCTACTGAAAAATGAAAGAATATAAATTTTACTAAAAATAATTAGATATAAAATAAATTAGTTACAATAGGGGTATTTTAGTAATCATACTAATTTTCATTCCGATTCATGTGAATTAGTAAACAATTTATATAAATCAATATCATTCATACTCCGATTCCAACCAATTTTAGTAAACATCTTTAACAGGAATTTGATTCTGATTCCACCTAATTCCAATTCCTCCTTAATCCAATTCCTTATCAATTCAATTCCTCTCAATCTGATTACGGATTAGTAAACGAGCCCTAAGTGAATTATAATGTTTAAACGGTAACATAATCCTAGTGTTGTTTTGAAATAAAGACTAAGCTCCTGGTTGCTATAAAGGGATTATCTAGTAAACTATTTATTTCTTTTATAGAACTAGGAATTCCAAATTTATTGGAGGGAAAGCCTAACGATGGTGCACTGTGACTTGACGTTGACACAAGTTTTGCTTTGGCTTCTAGGTAGGGAAAATACGATAGAACTATAAGGAGATTGGCTTTATTAAATTTCGTGTAGTGATAATTGATTTTGTTGGTTGATAATTATGGTTGAATGTTAATATTGTGCATCTTTGGTTTGAAATGTTGCTGTTGTTGAAAAACATTGTGATATATGTGAAAGATGAAATGACATATTGGTGGTCTACTCATGTTGGGAGTTGAGGATGGAAATGTGGTATTGAGAAGGGAACTGAGTGTAGTGGAAATTTTTTATTTTTTTTTATTTTTTGAACTCTCTTAGGTAGGGATGGACATCTGTTATATCAGGTGGGTAATCGTGGTTATTAATCCATAATCGTTTAAGCTCTTACCCGCATAACCGTTTACGCATAGGATGATTGCATAAAAAAGGTTATACCCATACTCAGAGGCGGAGCCACAGTGGGGTCAATGGGGTCGCACGACCTCTTGGAAGCCATGGAAATAACCTTAGAGGTCCTTTGGAGCTGCTGGTGCGACCCCTTGGAGCTGCACACCATGTGTTCAACGGAATGGCTTAAAGAAGAAGAAGAGGAGCTCGGCAGGTTGAAGAAGAAGGAAG
This sequence comes from Cotoneaster glaucophyllus, assembly GCA_036320875.1. Taxonomy (NCBI): domain Eukaryota; kingdom Viridiplantae; phylum Streptophyta; class Magnoliopsida; order Rosales; family Rosaceae; genus Cotoneaster; species Cotoneaster glaucophyllus. The sequence continues at coordinate 8,772,156 of CM070070.1, forward strand.
GCGCGCGCGAGCCACAGTGAGGAAAGGAAGGATCCGTCTTACCTTAACGGGAAAAATGGAAAGATGGTTCGTCGGAGCTTCTTGCTCCCGTGTTGTCGCGTTCCCGAGGACGAGAGGAAGGAGAGGATCCTGGGTTTGTCGCGGGTCCTTGAGAGTGGATGTGTGTGTGCGAGTTCACGACGAGAGAGGAATATGGGGTTTCGAGAGAGAGAGCTACGGGAGAGGGAGAGTTGCAGAGCTTCGGGGAGAGAAAGAAAGAGAGATGCGAGAGTGAGAGACGAGGAAGAGAGAGCTGAGAGGGAAAGAGAGAGACACGGAGGACAAGAAATAAAAGGGTGGGGCCCTTGGGCTCACCAATTAACGTTCAAAAACCATTTTAAAATAAGAAATGGGGGATGGGGTGTTTCACCCATTGTTCTGTAGGCTCTTGCTGAAATTTTGTGGGATTTATCAGTTTGGTGTAATAGGCAATCTTGTCCACTCATCCCCACACATCAAGAAATTAGTACTTCTTGCTGGTGCTTTACAACCTATTATTGGATTGCTCCGGTAATTCTGAACTTTGTAATTGGTTGATATTGCAGCATCTACTTTTTCCTTGAACAATCATGTTCTTGTCGTTGTTGTCATTATCATTTTTGCCTGAAAAATATACTTAGTTTTCAAACAATGACATCTCTTTTGTTCATTTCTTTATTGACAGTTCCGACTGTACAGAGAGCCAAAGAGAAGCTGCTTTATTACTTGCTTTATTAAGTGGTGGTTAATTTTTCAAGGAATATACAGCTTACTTGCTTCCTCAATGGTTCTTACTAGGACATACATAACCAAGCTGGCATTGCTCATAATGGTGGTATCATGCCTCTAATCGAGCTTCTTGGTTCCGAAAACATATCTCTGCAACATAATGCTGCGTTTTGTCTATATGGTCTTGCAGATAATGAGGTATAGTTTGCTGCTCCCTACTTCAGTTCAGTTTGTAGTGCATGCAGTTTTCCTATATATATCAATTGTTTTCCTATATATTAGCCTCACAATGGACGACAATCATTTAATCTTGTATAAAAGTGGGATTAATTTGAAATTTCTTTGCAGGATAACACTGCAACTATAATTAAGTTTGGAGCTGTTCAGAAACTCCAAGATGGAGATTTCGTTGCTCAAGTAATTTTCTCTTTTGAAAAAAAACCTTTATATGACACTTGATTTTAAGTCAGTCTTTGTAGATCATGAATTATTGCCCCTACCTCTCTTTGTCTAATTCATCATAGTTTTAGTGCCTTAATGTATTTTACTATTTGATACTTGCAGAAAACTAAGGAATGCGTGGCAAAGTTGAAAAAACTCGAGGAGAAGATTGATGGACGAGTGAGTACTTTCACATTGGACTCTTTCTTTTGGCTGTCCGATGTTTGTTTTACTTTGGATATTGCTCAGGATCTCCTCAGAGCTGCTGATCAGTATTGCTCAGGGCCTCAAGCGGCTCTGCGAGCGTGCTATTGCTCAGCTGAGCTACCTAATAAAGTTGTTTGTGATTATTAATTACTCTTTTGTTTTTTCGGGTTTGGTCTGATTGGCTTCTTATTACATTCATCAAGGACATCCGCGTGGAAAATCTTTCGCTCATGTTTGGACTTTTACACTAAGACCCCTTGTGGTAAGATTCCTGGCTCCGCCATTGCCCATACTCATAATCGTTTATAAATGGTTAACTATACTTATAACCGCGTACACATTTTACCGTAACAGCATAGCCATTTACCCTTTTTTTAACATGTCCACACGTTTTTTTTTAACAATTTGAAAATTAAAAATAAAATTTGTCATAATTTCCTTTTTCTGACAATTAAACATCATTATAGGTGTCTTTAACATGCATTTCCATATTTCAATCTTTTAAGTTAGTCATACTATTCCAATGATTTTTTTTTTAGTCAAGCGATAGCGTTAGTAAGTTAGATGTTAGATTAGTCACCGACATGGTTCGACCCATGCCGTCATGCAAGGGCACAACACATGTTCACTATTGTGGTAAATGGCCATCAATGAAAGTAATATAATATATTTGCTAAGAATTGAAATAATAAGTGTCTCAACATTATGTGAGAGTGGAACATATGCAAACCTGATGTATATAAAATAAAAATAAAAAAATTATATGAACTACCATTAATATAGTTATGCAAAAACAGATAGGATCATTAATCCAATAGTTAATTGTTTTACACTATTAGGAATAAGTAATTATAATCTTTTACTGCTTTTAACTGATTTTTTGCATCCCTTTGCATTGCAATATTTCTTAATTAAGGACAAAAGTAAAATCCACATCCACAACTACAATGAAACTCTTTTGTCTTTCAATTTGAAGAGCACTAAATCTCAGTAACAAAGCAAACAGACAGTGGCAATATAGTTTAGGGTTTTTAGTTTTTAGTGTGTGTGTGTGTGTTTTTTTTTTTTTTTTTTTTTGTAATTTGCCGAAGATGAGAGAGAGAGAGAGTCGGAGTTGAGAGAGGGCGGAGATGAGAGAAAGATAAGCAGCGGGAGCCTGGCAGAGGTCGGATAAGTTAAGTGTACACCTCTCTATTGTTATGCAAGTTTTCAAATTAGACAGTCGAGGGGCGGGATGATATTGAATTAGATGTTAGGTTAGAAGTTTATTTATTTATTTTCTTTGTAGCCATGTAAAGAGTTTTTGAGTTTGTTTTTATAAGAAGAATTTATTTTTCACTCCGTTTCAGTTTCTTTTTGTTTTATTATTATTATTTTTTTTTACTTTTGGGTCACGTTCGGGATTCAGGATTTTCTAGCGACTCGAGTCTTGTGTGTGACACAAACGCACCCTAAGTTTAACGATTAGGGACAACGATGTGCGTACTATATCGAAAACATAGTGAAATGCAGTAATCTCTATTTATTAGGCTTAACAGATAAACAAAAGAAAAACAATTAATGATAATAGAGTGGAATGAGAAGTGAGAAACATACTTGTTTGATCTCTCCCAGAGATTGCTATCTTTTTAAACAGTTCCCAGCTTTCCTTATCATCTAGCGCACGAGATTCATGAATGAAACCATTGCCTCCAGCAATTTCAGCAACGTCCTTCTTCCGAGTGGTGAGTAATATACGACTTTTTGTTTCCTCACCTATTGGAAATCCAGGTTTTAAAGAGTTCCACGCATCATGAGTCCAAATGTCATCAAGAACTACCAAACATTTCTTTTCTTTTTGGAGGATACAAAGCTTCTCTGCTATTTTATCCTTCTTCATTTTCGAAATTTCTTCTATTTCCTCTTGTTTTGTAGCGCGAATAAGCTTGATCAAAATATCTTCCAAAACCTCTTTTCCTTGACATTGTTGTGACACACACACCCAAGCAAAACAATCGAAGTGACGCTTAACAACTTCATTGTGATTATAAACTTGTTTTGCAAGAGTGGTCTTTCCTGAACCGCCCATCCCCCAAATAGATACAACTTGGAGGCAGTTTTCTTCTTTCACCAACTGTGTGGCTAGTACCTCCACGTCCTTCTCTAACCCGACAACATCACGTTCAATAACATGAGGATAAGTTTGCCTTTGTTCCTTTTGCCTCTCAAAAGAAGTGGCACCTTCATATTGTGTGCCCGTTAATTGCTGGATATTATAACCTTGCAATTTCGACCTCATATCGGAAAGTTTAGCCGTAATGCTCCTAATTTCTGAGCCAACTTTGTGACGATTAACGACTTCGTTAAGGATGCAAGGAAACCTTTTCAGAACAAGCTTCACACTTCCTCCCCTTTTGAGAACCACTTTCAAGGCAAATGATTCAACGACATCCTCCAAATCATAAGCAGCCTCTCTTATAATTTGAACCCAAATGCGTACTACTTCACTGTCTCCTTGTTTTGCATCTGCATCTTTCAGGAAGCCCTGCATCAAAAGTAGCTCAGTTTGTGCATGCTCAATTTGATCGCTGACTCCGCTCAAGAACTTCACCTCCTCAACGAGACCGCCTTTGAGCCCTTCGATTACCATTGAAACTACCGCCTCAGCCATATCTCTGATTTTCGTCAAAAAGAAAAAAATTAAACCAGCTTTCTTTTCCGACTTCTGCTTCTCTGATTGATTAAGTGGTTAACTGGAGAAATCTCTTCTGTTTTTCTCTGCTTCACATCTCTTTATTCAATTGGATCTGCACAACTACCGGTCAACTATTCATCATTTTCTACATTCCTATCTAATATCTCTAGTTTTGGAATAACTAAATAAATAAATAAGAAAAGAAGTTATTGCTTTTGTCTTTCTTTTTTGTTCATTTATAAAGCTTTTGTCTTTTTTTGTCCATTTATAAACCAAAAGCTTACCGACCGGCAAAGCCTGAAATTCTTCAACTCCGTACTACCCATTTTATTTTAGGGTTTATATCACAAATGGTCCCTGAAATTGACCCCATCAATCAAGATGGTCCCTGAAATTGAAAATCGATCAATGTAGTCCCTGAATTTTAACCCCGCGAATCAATGTAGTCCTTCTGTAGTGTTCCGTCCAAATTAACTTTAAAAAATGTTAGAGAACCAATTTTTCATGGTAAAATGACCAAAAATAACTCTGTTACTTATAATTTTACTTGATTTTCTTTTAAAAAAAAGAATGGAGCTAACCTAGTTAGTATTCGTTTTTTACTTGATATTAAAAAAAATTAAAATTTCCCACTTTTTTTGTTTTTATTTTAGTTTTAGCACCAAATCCATGAAAAAATGGAGAGAAAAGTGAAGATGGAAAAAGGAAAAGAGAGGTAGTAAGTAAAATTATAAGTAACGGGGTTATTTTTGGTCATTTTACCATGAAAAATTGGTTCTCTAACATTTTTTAAAGTTAATTTGGACGGAACACTAACAGAAGGACTACATTGATTCACGAGGTTAAAATTCAGGGACTACATTGATCGATTTTCAATTTCAGGGACCATCATGATTGATGGGGTCAATTTCAGGGACCATTTGTGATATAAACCCTTTATTTTATTTGAGTAATACTATTCATACTATATTTTTGTACCACATTTTCTTACTATCTTAAGTGACATTTGATATGGACAACTACATCATTTAAATTAATTAGATTTTTAAATTTAGTTCATTATTTAATAAATTAATAATTAAAAAAATTAATTAATTAAATGATGATTGTGATATACGATGAGTCTTTCTCTTTCCTTTCCTTTGGTTTTGCAAAATTTTCAAGGGAGTTTTAACGAAAAGCCCGTGGCACTGTTCACTTTAACGAAAAACCACATTTTAACACAAAAAAGTCAAACCTGGTACTATTCACTTTACCCTTTATTTTGTCCTTATCTTTAAAACTCAAAGTTTTCAAGCCCTTTTCATTAGTTTTCCTATTTTTCAAATGATGTGGCTGTCTACATCAGATACCACTTAAGGTGGCATAAAAATGTAGTATAAAAACATAGTATGAATAACATTACTCATTTTATTTTATTTTTGCAAATTAGCCACTCAGTCTCTATTTTTAGTGTGAATGATACACCTTTATTGATTTTCATAAGTAAGACAATCAATACGCTAGTTTAAATGTATATACATCCTTGATAAAGTTCGGAAAGAAATTATCTAAACTAATAAATGCTTCGCACATGAGCCTTTTTCAATGACATTTTTCATTTCAAGACTTATTGACAGCCTCAAAGGTAATTCGCATGTACAAATAGCTTCAATGCAAATAAATAGCTATTGGCTGAGGAGTTGAATTAGGTGCCTTGGTAATTTTGGGGTTGTTCTTTGTTTGATCAGTCTCCGAGATTTGTGTTTTGTTCATTTTGATTGGCTTTTATGTATGATTAATCCTAAGTAGAGCAATTTTTTAAGTGAATTTCAAATAAAAACTAATAAAATGGTGGTACATTCGCATTAAAAGTAAAATCTTGTGTAGTTGTCAAAAGAAATTCTTTAAGGGATATTTGCAAAAATCCTAACCGTCCAAGTGGTGTTTGTGCAAAATTCCCATCGAATTTTATTAAAACATAGACGAAGAAGAAAAAGTTAAATATATTTTGTAAAGATCGATCATGACATCTGTGCTTTTGGCGAAAGATCAAAGTTGGAATGGCCCATTCTTTCACTCTTTCTATTTTTCCCTTTGTCTTTTTGCATGGAAAGTCACAATATACTTTACATCAAAATATAAAGGACAAAAGAAGTATTAAAGTAACATGATAGTTTGCGTTTTGTATTTAAGCTCTTTCACCTCTTTTTTTTTTTCTTACCTGAAGATTAGAGCAGAATTTTGTTTGTAATAAAAAAACACAGAATAAAAATTATACAAGAATCTCTTTGAATAAATTTTTCAATGTCTTAACCAACATCCTTTGAGAAGTAAAGAAAGATGATCGATTACGAATTAACCATCCCTTCCGTTTCAGTAGGATGCTCTTTGCCTTTGTAATATCAACCAAACAAAAAATAATAATTCTTTTGGTGGGTTTTTCTTGATTTAATCTCCATTTTTTTATATTTTCCAATTGGCCACAATTTCCTATTTACTTCATTTTCCTTCAAGCCCCCACCCCAATCCACTACCTCAACTTTACAAATCACAAAACCCAGTCAACCTTGATCACCTCCACTGTGATCTTGCTACGTGGAATGATCTGAAAGCTAGATAACAATCTCCACCAATATTCTCTCAGTCTCAGATCAATCAGGCTACAGCACCGCCCGTGCCCCATCGGCAGGCGAAATTTTTCTAGGTAGCTGGCACATATGCTGAGGGCTGGTTTGGTATTGCTGTGCTTTAAAAAAAAGCTGCTGTGAGAATAAGCGGTTGTGCTGTGAGAATAAGCGGCTGTGAAATAAAGCAGCAGAATGTTTGGTAAATTTTTTTGTAAAAGTGCTTTTAGAAAAAAAAGCTGTATGATAGTGTTTGGTAAACTTTTATGTAAAACAGCTGTGACTGTGTGAAATGACCAAAAAATGTATAATACTCTAAAAACTTAATTTTCTTAACAAATAAAAGTGAATGATATATTTTATTTTTAGAATAAAAATATTTATAAACTTTATCTTAGTACAATTTGCCATTGATACCAACTACTGATTTGTATATATATATATATATTAAAACAAGAACAAATGATATTGTAATATAACCATATATATATATATATATATATATTAAAACAAGAACAAATGATATTGTAATATAACCAAGAAATAACCAATCAATGAATAGAAAAAGGCTTGGGGAAAAATCCACCCAATTGGAAGGGTGTGTGTGAGTACGGGTAGATTATCTTTGTGTGCCTACTGAATCTGTGCCTACGGGGAGATTATCTTGTATTTGAATATTTTGGAAACGTGATTCCTTTAAAAACATGTTTGTGTGTGTGTGTGTGCGCATGAATATAATTGGAGAATTTGACGATTAGCATGTTGGAGAATTTGGCGATTAGCATGTTGGTCAGTTAAAAGTCACATGAGATTTTAGATTGTCCTACTCCTACACGACACTTCCAAATACTTGCCATAAAAATGTAAAGGATATGTAAATGACGGAAAGTCTACTATTTGTATGTTCATCATGAATAAACTATTCATTGACATAATATTTCGTTACGTGCTTGATTATTGATGAATACTTTGAGTATTCACAACTTTTTCCAAGTATTAAGTACAACCAGACAACAAAGAAAAAAACTTACCATGTATTGAAAGTTAAACTAAGTAAATATATAATATATTAGAAAAGAAACAATATCATATTATGCTAGTTAAATGGGACCAAATTGCTAGAAAAACAATAAAACTAAAATTAAGAGATAAAAAAGAAAATGCTACGGCAACTATTATGTTTTAACAAAACGAAAACATGAAGGTGTTCTGTTGAGTGTGCTATAACAATGAATACTTCCACATAAGCATTCATTTGACGCTTGTGGATTAAAATTATTATGTTGTAAACCCTGACGGATGCATGTGTGTGAAAACACATTACCAATACACCAGCTGCCATATCCCATGGCTTTAGCCGATATTCCCAGTATGCTTCTACAATCCCAAGAGCTACATGGCACATGTCTACTGCAGCTGCACCGAGCCTTCTAACACCCTGAACATTACAATATGGGGATAAAAGCAAGGCGAACAAAGAGTTAAACTCATAGAGAGAGACAGAGACAGAGAGAGAACTGGGAAGTTAATTAATCCTAAAGCTCAAATAAAAATAGCTTGATACTGAAAATGGGTGAATATATACCATGCTGATGTCGGTAAACTCTTTAAATAACTCTATGTTGGTGATCCATGCATCATCATGTTCATAACCAAATCCAGTAACAAGAAGTGATCGTCCCACCTGAAGTATGGAAAAGTATGAGCCTCAATGAAATATGAAATGGTTTCACCTTTACAGAGTACGCCTTGACACATGAGATAGTATAACATAATTGTTGGTCCACAACAGTTTGAGCTTTTGAGAATAATGATAAATCAATAACATTTGTCATGGTAACAGAGTAAGAGATCCTGAGTTCAAATCATCGCATTGCAACCTTGCAATATAACACTTTTGACTCTAATAGTGAGGCCCATATGTGAGGGGGGAGTACTAGAAAATAAAATAGACATCTTAACACATTATGCAATCATGCAAGCAACATGTCAAATAAAATCTACCATATGCGATCAGTACCACGGCAGCAGCAGCAGGTTTTCCTCGAAATAGAACTCCCACAGACACTGCAAAGCTTGGATAACCATGTGCAAAATTTGTTGTTCCGTCTACAAAGATATCAGATGTTAGATAAGACAAAACTAAAGAATTTTTAAGTTACTGCTACTATTAGTTAAATAACGGGTACTGGACATAAAACACTACCCCAGCTACCACCCTAAAATCTCTTTCCAATTTTATTTCAGCCATTAGAAAGTCCAACTCTACACCTTCACTCATATGAACTTCGGCTATCTATATAAACATAAGGTTTACAGCTAACATTAGTTATAGAAAACGTAATGGTCAAAAGTATTGAAGCAAGAATTATGAAGGCTGAAACAACCTGGTAACTGATTTATGGTAAATCATGTTCCGAAACACCAATATCAGAAACCATATCATACTTGATGGAGTCTTGAAATCCCCAATATGCACAAGCATAGCTATACTGCACCTTAGAAGATACTAACCTAAAGGATCAATGCACCACATATAATCAGATGATGTATCTCCAGTTATTCCACCCTCCTCCCCAAGAATAAGGTGATCTTCGAAGTTCTTTCTCACAACTTCTAAAATTGCTGCTTCACTCTTTTTATATGTCCTGCAAACAAAGGCATTATCAAAAGGCAACAATTTCCAAAATCAAATTCACATACCCAACAGGATTAAAAACAATAAAATTCAAGCATTCCCCAGAAGAAACAAATGCAAATTCCATCTGGGTTCTTCTTCAAATTACAGAATTTACGAAATGCCGGCACATTCAAAGAATCACAAAAGCAGAGTGCTAAAGAGAAAACCTCAGCGCCAGTCTTGGCAGCCTTCTCAACCGCTCCAACGAGCTGACCAATTGGAATTGGTCCAGTTGAATTGACGCCAACTTTCACATACAGCTCCTGGTTCGGAATTTCAGACAACACAGCCTTGGTGCAGAGACTTCTCGTCGGTTTGGCAACTGATAGTCCAAATCTTTGAAACCCATGTTGCAATTTTTCTTTGAGTTCAGTAAAAGTGAGTGGTTAGGTCGATTGGGCGGTAAAATTGATCTGGGTATGTGAGAAATTCTCAGAGGAACGTTTGGGGAGAAACCTGGAGAAACCATACCCTTATTGTTTTTCCCGACACCCATACCCTCATCCCTTTGCTCTTCCCACCCCTCTTTCCCGTCAATCTCCCATCCCCAAATTGAAAAATCCAAACAAATTAATAACAAATTTTTACAAGAGAAGCTTACCAAAGGAACCTGGAGAAACCTGGAGAACGAGAGAAGGAGAGAGATCGCCGATTTTTGGAACGAGAGAACGAGAGAACGAGAGGACAAGAGAGTGGTTTACGGTGCAGTTTGGGAGGTATGCGAGAGCTCTGAAGGCGAGAGGAAGGCGAGAGATGAGGGTAATTGTGGGTTATTGAAAGTTTCATTAAACGTAACATTGTTCATCCGTGTTTTCAAAATAAGCTGTTTTTGGAAGCTGCTATTTGCAGCTTCAGGTCTTCTTCACGTTTTGGGATTTTTTTCACCCCTAACTTTGAAATAAAGCTGTTTTTCAAAGTTTACCAAACAACAAAAATCCTCACAGCTTTTTTTCATCCCAACTTTTTTATTAAGCACCTCAATCCCAAACTGCACCTGAGCCCCTTCCTTTTAAGCCGTTTACACGTGTGCCCTAAATGAGGTACCAGCGCAGCTCCATTGTCAATCACTTGTGCTACGTGGCAAGTGGCTGCGAAAAGAGACATGATTTTGCTTACATCATGTTCTTGGAACGGTCACGATTGTGGAGGCGGGGAATCGACGGTGGAGATCAAAGGGGTTTCAATTATTTGGTGGTTCCATAATTTCCATTCGGTTTCTCTCCGCGTGGTCCCTACCATGTGGCTTACTAAAAGTTTTGTCGTTGGTTTCTTCTTTAGAGCAGCTCAAGTGTGGTGAATTGCCATGTTGATGCCCCCCCACCCCCCCTAAAATATAAAAAACTTTAGCCCACTTAAGCAATCGACTAGTTTTTTTTTTTTTTTCAACAGACAATAATCGACTAGTTCAGTACCCTGTTTATGTGAGGTAAGATTGACGTCATTATTACATCAGCTATTATTTAAAATATTAAAAAAACTAATTAAAAAGTTTTTCACTTTATATTACGATTTAATACTTTCAAATACTTTTAATCAATTTTTTATTATTATCCAAAATTAAAAATACATTCCGTTAATTAACTCATGTTACATCGCTCCGTACGTTTCCTCCTTAACAAGCACAACAAGCACATTGTTCTCCTCTCTGATTCTTTCCAAGTCGACAATGTTGTTCACAGATTTACTTCCAATACTGAATTAAGAACCCCAGAAGGTAAAATGAAAGACGAAAAAGAAGAAGAAAATTAACAAATAGATCACAGAAGGAAAGGATACGTGCGCTGTCTTCCAAAAGTTTAAGCAGCATCTCGGCATTCCGTGAGCACATTGAGAACATAGTATAACAAAGTATTAAACCAACTAGATCATAAAAAACAAAACTGTTTTAAGGATAATGGAGCCAATTGGGAGAACTGAGTGGAAAACATGGCCCACCATGTTGAGTGCTATTGTGTGGCTGCCTCACACGTGAAAGTACGGATAGACACGCCAGACACGCCAGACACGCTAGACAGTTGCTGACACAGCTGCAGCGTGAGTCCCAGTTCACATGGCTTATAATATTCTTGTCCTTTTAACAGATTCCAAATCAAAGGTCCGTCGTATTCAAATTTTGTTACTGTTGAAAAGTAATAGTTACAATATCAAGAAGGGAAATGTTATTGACACTTCAAAAATTTCATTTTATACTTCTTATAAATGTATTTTTTTTTTCTAATATAGAAAGTTTGAAATGTAGAATGAAATTTTTAGAATGATAATAACAATTTTCTATCAAGAATGATGATTTTTGTTTCCCAAATCAAATTTTGTTACCGTTGCTGCTGCTTTCATCATTCCCCTTCATCCGAAATGAAATTAATAGTTAAATTTACGACAACGTAATGCGAAATCAAATTTTAGTTAAATCTCCAGACAAAATACATTTTTATCGTCTACAATTTTGCCCGACAACATTCCGTCAGGTATAGATCGTCGTGTAAAACTCGTAGCCCAAATTTTTACGTGACGGATAATAAACATTCGTCATACGAATATAATTGGCCCGACAAAAATAACTTGAGCAAGTTATTAGTTGTGTTACTTATATCCCTTAACTAAATTATTGATTCTTTTTTAAATATGTTATTAAAATTGCAAGTTACTGAGTCTTGGAGAAATTTTTCAATATGCCGGAAATACGAGCCGGTGCACCAAGTGTCATAGTACAAGTGGTTGTAAATTTTTTTTCTAGTTTTCAACTACTTGTATTATAACACTTGATGTATCAAATCGTGTACATCACTTAAAAAAATTTCTCTGAGTCTTGGTCTTTGTAATTTTTTTTTTTTGGCATACTAGTCTTGGTCTTTGTTTTTTTTTTTTTTTTTTTTGAAAGACGTCTTGGTCTTTGTTTATTAACCCAAAAAGTGTGTATTTTTGAACCATTCAAAGGCAGGTTCAAAAGGCAGGGGCCGGAGAACCATCAAAGACGTTACTTTGGGTGGTATGGGTGTGGTTGGTCTTTCTTAACCCAAAAAGTCTCTGTTTTTGAACCATTCAAAGGCAGGGGGCACTAGATTTTGTTTTTTTCCCGAAGATAGAATATATTAAATCCGAATGGAAATGTTTACATCCTGAGTAAGAATGTTGAACAAAAATTCCGGCCCAATACAATCTCAAACAAAAGCTCGACCCTCTTTGAATACAAACATAACCACCGAGTGAGCAGCACAATTGCTCTCCCTAGGCACAGAGGTGAACGTCACCGACGACAACCTTCGCGCTATACTCTCAATATCACCAAGTATACATTCAAGATGAAATCAGAGGGCAATTCCTTCCTAAGCATTTAGATAATCACCTTAGCATTGGATTCGATGGTCACCTTCTCAAACCCGTTGACAATGCAGGCTGACAGGGCATCCCAGATAGCGTTCGCCTCGACAGCGGTAGCAGAGTGACAAAACTCTTCTCCCGAGCCACCAGCAGCATGAAGCAGTCCAGCAAAGTCCCGACAGACCCAGCCCACGCCCATCCTCGAGGAATTCATACACCAAGCAGCGTCTGTATTTACCTTAATGACACCCAAAATAGGCTTCTGCCACTGTGCATCCCTTCGGCCCTCCTCCTTAGTTACCTGCCCACCCTTTGGAGCCTCCCCTACAGGCCCCCGGATTGTGGCTGATCTAAAATCAGAGACATTCTTACTCCATAGCTCCAGGATCTCCAAAGGCAGACTGCTAACACCGTTGAACACAACATCATTCCTGTTTTTCCAAAGCCGCCAGAGGCCAAAGGCAAACTCCTGTATGATCTCGTCAGCTTTGGTCCTACCCTGGACCTGTTTACAAAAGTTCTCCCAACTCTCGAGGAAGTCAGCGCCTGCCAAGCCGCTTGAATCCAGGTGGAGAGAAGAACAGAATCAAAATTGATGACTAAGATCACAGTGGAAGAATAGGTGATTCTCCGACTCGTCCACCATGTTGCACACCCCCACATACATTATCAACCCTCATATGCCGCCTTTGAAGGTTGCGTTTGACGGCCAGTGCATGGTTGCAACACCTCCAAACAAAGATTTTGATCTTATTAGGGACCTTCAACTTCCAGATTGTATTCCAAACTTGGGTGTTCTTCTTACATTCGTTGGGCATACCCTGCCCTTTTTTCCCAAGGTTGCCGTTCTCCATTAGGCTAACCGCCACCCCATATCCAGATTTGACCGTGTAAACCCCATTCACATTACAATGCCACATCAATCTATCACAACACCCCATCATACTCAAAGGAATACTTAAGATTGGAACCACGTTGTCCGGTTTAAAGCCCGCCGAGATTTGAGACCGGGTCAATTAGGTCGCTCACCTGAGTACCTTGAAGGCCATCCTGCGGCCTAACTTTGAAGGTGGTGGGCTTGGGGAACCAAGGATCATCCCTTATACTAATGCTGACCCCGTCACCTACCCGCCACCTTAGGCCTTGCTTTAGCACTTTACGTGCGTCAAATATGCCTTTCCAACCCCATGAGGTTTTCCTCCCCTTGCAGGCATCCATAAAAAGCCCCTTGGAAAATATTTATCTCTCAAGACTGTTGCAAGGAGAGACATCGGGTTTTGGGTCAAGCGTCATCCTATCTTGGCAAGGAAGGCCATATTAAAACATTGAATTTCTTTGAAGCCAAGCCCTCCAAACCTCTTCTGTTTCGTTAGCCGTTCCCAAGATATCCAGTGGACCCCTTTCCTTTGCTCGTTGCCTCTCCACCAATAGTTACGAATAAGCTTTCTCCATATCCCTGCACACCCCAATAGGCAGCTTGAAACAACTCATGGCATAGTTCAGCACTAGATGGACCAACTGTTGGATAAATATCAACAATTAATGATAAATTTATATATGTTAATAAATAATAAATGCGAACAGATAGATTAACAGAATATGAAACAACAAATTGATATTTAAACAGACAAAACTGAAGATCTAGACTTACTTATCGCAATGTCCTTAAAACAGAAATTTTGTCCCTACGTGCTAGTAGTTTTATGGATGTCTACCTCATTAGCATTCAACGATCTAAGTTAGGATTCCAGCACCGAAAAACTGACTTCTGGCGAATTTCTTTGTGGATCTCTCAGTAAGAAGGTTTGGGATTGTAGTAAAAGAATTTGATATTTCTGTGTACTAAATGCCATGCAAATGGATGTATATACAATAGGTATAAGCCTATTTGCAACATGTATGAGAATGAGATGTGTCTGTTGGGAGACATCTTCTCATAGGGGTGCTTTGCTCTCTGGCTTTCTTTCATCACTTCAGACTTCATCTGAAAAGATGAGTATGTTGATATAAAAAATAATTAATTAATTAAATTCGAAATTAATTAAAAATAATTAATTATATATTAATTATCAATTAATTAGTACACTCCAAAGCTCAACTCCAAGGTTGAGCCCAATTTCATTCTCTATGGTCTATTACTCTAATCACTATCTACAAAAGACATAGCCTTATAAAGTGAGGGATCCTTTTGGTAGTGACCAATGAGGGAACCCTTTTTCTAGTTTTCAACTAATTGTATTATGACACTTAATGTAGCAAGTCGGGTTAAAATTTCTCTGAGTATTGTTCTTTATTTATTAACCCAAAAAGTCTCTATTTTTTAACCATTCAAAAGGCAGGGGCAGGAGAACCATTCGAAGACGTTACTTTAACCCAGAAAGTCTCCCTTTCTGGTACTAGATGGACCAGCTTCCTACTAGTTTCCTCGGGGGAAGCCCAAGAGGAGCTATATACACTAGTTAGTCAGTTTTTCCGTGACTCCTTTCTCTTGGAGGAAGGGAATATAAGACAATTCTCCTGACACTGGGTTGAGATGCGAAAATTTCAAAGACTTGCAGGAAGAACTTATGAACAAAATAAAGAATCAGTGAAGCAAAATTTTCGACAGAAAGCAAACTTAACCTGAACTACATAGGGAGATTTCTCTCTCAACTGTCTGCCACATGTGAACCGCTATTTATTCAGGCTGTAGTAGCCGTAAGGCGTTATCAAGTAATCCCTTCTTGCATTCTGCCCTAATGAAAAAAGAATTGGTAGAATTACAGCATCCTACCCTTTTATCAATTCCTAAAACTTTCATTATATTGAATTGCCAAAATCGTCTTCTATCATAAAAGCAATTTTAGACAAGAAAGTTACTTAGTTCTTCCCGAAGCCATTTGTATGATTTTTTTCGTTCTCAATTAATACAGTTGTACGATACGCAATCCTTTGAAAATGATATAAGTAATTTTTCTGTTAATGGTAATGAGTTTACAAAGGGAAAACCGAATATGCACGTACATATGGTCAAATCAAACATTTGGACGAACTAACTACACTCCTTTACAGTGCCATTGGAGCCTATGATAAATGATATATGAAAGTGTAGTTCATCCTCAGTCCGCAGAGTTGCCGGCATTTCAACAAACTAAACCGCCAGCGATTAAGCATTGATGAAGCTAAGAGTTTGAGATAGCGATTCGGTCTGCAAACCTCAGAGCAGGCTTTTTCTGTTTCAAACTTCTGTTATAGAATGTGCAAAAGAATAACTAAAGATTAGGCAAGTAGTAATATCCAGGGTTAAGTATATTTAACACCATGAAAATATATCATTCAATCAAAGTAGAGAGATCGGTTGGCCAATTCCAGAATAAAATATCAGTACTTGATGTTACAACGAGCTAACTTGTTGCATCACTTTGATTTGTACATTTGAAACATTATTTAAGAAGAAAAAATCATTCAATTTGTGGAACAAATTATATGATTACGGTTTATTCTTCTATAAATGAAAGGAAAAAGAAAGCATACACTTGAACTTACTGGTAAAACGGGAAAAATTTGAGAATTGAGAGTTGTGGTAGCAAAAATTTTCCGTCTTCAATCTTGACATATTTGTACCTACAAAACAAATAAACACATTTGATCAAGGTCAAAGCCACACACGCCTACATGGAGGGAGGGGTTTGGCCAATGGACGTCCGAAAGTCATTATCTCTGAAAAGAGTACTTAGGGCTTGTATGCTTAGCAAAAAACTTGCCAAAACTAGTGTAGAGGAGTTTTTTTTTTTTTTTTTTTTTTTTTGAGCTACCCTACCTAGGTGTAGGATTTTGCCCTACACATGCTTGTTCCATTGGCCAAGGTTATGTCGGCTGGATGAGGACATAATATTGCCAAGATATTAATTAGGAGATAATATCTTGCGATGATGATGGAAGCATCCTTGATTGATTGTGATGATAATTCTATATTTGTTTGAGTTGATCTTCAATTGAGAATGTATTAAAAATAGAATTTGGTAGATTAATCCTATCTTTAATGTCTTTGACTTTTCTATGCAATCTCGTATTCTTCATGAAAAAGTTCATATGTTATTTTCAGAATTTTTTGAATTACTTTTTGCTCCACATTATGCTCCTGGATTGATTGCCATGCCCAATAGCTTTGGATAGCTTCAGAAAAAATACATTCTCCTCCCTCTGTTCTGATGATCAGCTTTTGTAGACCACAATGACAACATCAACAAAAATAAGCAGCAGAACAAAGTAAATTTTACATGACCTTAAATACAAAATAAAAGTTTACATCTGCTCTGCGTACAAATCTAATGGGAAGAAAATTAATTGTCAACTCTTTTAATATATTAACTATACAAAAGCTGAAAAGAATTCTCTTCTTTATTCACCATCTCTACAATTATTCTTAATTTCTTCAAATAAATATTTATTTTTATTTTTTATTTCTCTCATGTAATCATATATAATAGCTGTTCAAAACATTTTACTAAGGAAATAATTATTTTAAAAAAATGAAAAATAAAGTGGGAGACTAGACGAAGGAATTAGGCTTGGAGGGGTGGGATTTGGGTGGTCGCAAATTTGAAAATGGGGCATGAGAATAAAATTTTGAGAATGAGGCATGACATGAGGATGGTTGTGGGATTTGGAAAATGGAGGGAAGAGGTTGCATTGGGGTCTGGAGAGATGAAAGGCAGGAGAGTTGCAATCGATTAGAGATTTGATAAGTGATCGGATTATGGAATTCTAACCGGAATAAAAATCAGAAAAAGAGGCATTTGCAGTGAGTGGAGGCTTGGCTGGGTTTATCAGCATTCTAATATTTATTATTTTAAAAAATAAAAATAAAAATAGATATATATTTTAATAATAATGGGTAGGAAAATAGTATTTCAATCTTTTAACTTTTTGTCACAAGTAGAAAAAAAATATTCGCAACCAAACTTTAGGCGACGAATGCCCAAGTAATCTTTGTGCGACAAAATAAGTGATTCGTCGTGCCAAATGTTCAAGGCAAAAAAAAAAAAAAAAAAAACTAAGGACCTGTTTGATAGTGTACTTGAATCCAATTTTTAAACTTAAAAACAGTTTTTAAGTTTTATGCCTTAAAAATTTGTTTGGTATGACTATTTTCAAAAACAGAACTCAAGACTAACTCAAAAATATAGTCTATTATTTAAAAACATAAAAAGTGAGTTTTTATAGTTTTTAAACTTAAACTTACTCATTTCTTTTCTCTTCCTCCTTCACTCTCACTCCAAATATATATCTCTCTCTTTTCTTCTTTCTTTCTCCTCTTTTTTTTTATTTTTTTCGTCTCTGCTCTAATCCAATCAAGTTTAAGTCGTAAGATTTAAAAATTTTAAATCACAAACCAATCAAGTTTTTGAGTCTTAAAGAAATTTGTTTTCAAGAAATGTTCTTAAGAAATATTTTGAGAAATGATAAAAATTTTCAAATAGGATACCAAACAGGCTCTAAAAAACTTCACGCAACAAATATCGTCCAACAACGTTGCAACAAACTCTGAATAAATTTCCTATACTTTCACCGTTGACGATCTTGGATTTCCATGGTAAGTCTCCATTTCTCCAAATAAAGAAAAAAATTTGTTTGGGTGATTAAATTTATTTTTTGAATTTTATATTGTGTCTCATATTTTATGGGTTTGCGGGTATATGAAAATTATAACTTTGCAAATGTCTGATTCCACTGCTACTCCAGCTGTTTATTCATATGGGCATGCATTCGACAGTGAAGCGATTGTGACATGTGAGGGGGAAGGATCTAGGACATGTAATACCCAATTTTGTATGATCTACGGTTGATTTTCATTGCAAAAATTTATCTGATTATTATAATAAAGTTGATTAATTTCTTAGTTTGCTATTGTAGATCTTGGAATTTGGATGTGGACAATACATATACCAAAGTTTTTAGGTTATGGATTTTTTTTAACTTTTAGCGAGGTTACGGCGATTTTTGGGTATAATTTTATGTTTAGTTTTGAAAAATTTTGTTTTTCCGTGGGGAAAACAAAAGAGACTGTCTCGTAGGGCTAGACAAATGATGGATGATTAGCTTAAGGCGCATCAGCTGTGATTTCATGTGTAAAACAAGGGCTGGTTTGGGCTGGGATCTCGAACCGAAATCCAAAGCCGAATCCCAAACCAATGATTTTCGGGATGTAATTCTAAAATCCGAAATCGAACCGAAATTTCGGGATGTTTCGGAATTTCGGAACAGTTTGATATTTGTATAAACCCAAAAAATAAAAAAAATTCAGGATTTCACACAAATGCGGAAAATTCAGAATTTTGTATAAACCTAGGGATTTCGTACCAATTGCAGAGCACTGCCCTCATGTTCTTCATTTCGCGCGCTGCCAACAGCGTTGTGCCCAATCCATGCTCGTTCCTTGAGAGCTTGCGGTGGAAGTTCAAGGTCTGAACCGAGTCAAGAATCAGGACCCTATAGAGGACGATCTGATGGAAGTGAGCAGCGACCATGATAGCTAGCTGCCACCGTGAATGGGTAATTGGGCACTGGGAAAAGACGAAGAAGGGTGGAGATTTAGGGTTTGGGGGGGTTTGAGTTCGCAGGACCTGTCTTCAAAGGGTGAGAGGAGTCTGGGGTCTGAGCAAGTGAGGTGAGAGAGAGTTAGGTTTTAAATGAACGGTTGAGATGGCTATTATTAGTTTAATTATATTAAAATATTTATCAGTTCGGTTCGTGATTACCGAATAGAGGCATATGTGATCCCGAATCTCGTACCAAACTTTTGGGGACCGTTTCGGGATCGACTATGGAATAGTTCGGGATTTTTGGTTCGAGACTTTTTCAATTCGGTTCAAGAATTTTGGTACTTTTTTTCCACCCCTACGTAAAACGGAATATGATTGGGAGCCGAGCTCCATTCTTGTGCACGACATAAGGTCGCTAGTGCGGAACAAATATGTTATAGCGTGGTCGTCCTGGAAAAAAAATGTCGGAGGAAACAAAGAAGTCTTTGATGAATGAGCTATGAGTAAGTTTTAATTAGTAATTTAATAATTAGTTTTTATATATGGAATTGTTATTAGCACTCTAAAAA
Source organism: Cotoneaster glaucophyllus (assembly GCA_036320875.1). Taxonomy (NCBI): domain Eukaryota; kingdom Viridiplantae; phylum Streptophyta; class Magnoliopsida; order Rosales; family Rosaceae; genus Cotoneaster; species Cotoneaster glaucophyllus. The sequence continues at coordinate 8,791,922 of CM070070.1, forward strand.
TCTCATTCTACACTCCTCATATGTGTAATTTTCTTTCTAATTATAGAAAGTTTGAAGTGCAAAATGAGATTTTTGGAGTGTCAATAACAATTCCCTTTATATAATAGTTATTATGATTATTAATATTTTAATATTTATGTGTCATAACAGGCTAATTTTATTATTGATGATACTGATACTAACGTGATGAATTACATCGCTGCCATCTTCAAGAGGCGTTACCGGGAGGCGATAATCCTCAAATATATTATGTGTTTCCTAACAAAATGAACAGATAGTGGATACAAAATCCGAATAGATGTGATGTTGAATATTTAGATGAGATAGATCAGTTTATTGGATACATAATTAGACACAACCAGGGTTCAATACAAATCAAGTATTCGTGTCGGAAGTGTAACAACTTAATAAGAGAGACATTCAAAAATGTTTGATTTCAATAGGCCATAAAAAGAAACATCTCCAACACTCTGGTTTGAGGCCCTTCTCTTATAGGTTGGAGAAGTGACAACGGGTAAAAGTATATTATTTGATGATTGTTCGATACTTCTTTTGTTTATAAGCTAAAGCTAACTGCAGAGTCCAAGATTCATCCTGTATTTCATGTCAGCTTCTTAAAGAAACAATTGGGTACAAATGTAAATCATGTGTCATTATTGCCGGTGGTGATGGATGAAGGGTTGCTATCTCATGAGCTAGAAGCAATTTTGAAAAGAAGAATGTACAAGAAGGGAAATGCAGCAGAAGTCCAGTTACTAGTCCAGTAGAGGCATGTCAATGAAGAATAAGCAACTTGGGAAGATTATGATGATTTCACTTCAAAAATTTTAGATTTTAAGCTTTGAATTGTAACCTTGAAGGCAAGGTTACTCTTGAACGGATGGGTAATGTTAGGATCGTGATTGTCTTAATCACAATATTGAGTGTTTTAATTAGTAACTGAGTTATTTTAATGAGTGGTCAACTGACATGTAGTGTTTGCGGAGGTGGTATAAGTGACGAATTGCGTGAGAAGCTTTGTAACTGTCATTTGGTTAAAACAAATATTACAAAAATATTTCTGAGCTCAGCTCTCTGTCTTCTTCTTCCATACTTGCAGGTTGAGCGTGAAGCTGAGAAGTTGATCTTAACAGAACCTCGCCCTATACCCCCTTTGTCGACGAATTAGAAGTTGATCTCTCTCTTTGTCGACGAATTCAATCAGGTCCAGAAGTTCTATGGCGGCAATGAACATTGGGATTAGAATGGATGTGGGTTTCCCTGTTCAGGTAGACGAATAGTATAGTATGATGTACGAGCAATCGGTTGTAAATTTTTTGGCAGGAAAATTACAAGACGAAACACCCGCAACTTTTGTACATGCAAAGCTTTATAAAATTCTACAAGGATTGTTCCTCTACTACGTGCTCTCAAAAGCTATCTTATCATCTTTAATCTTATCTTTTTTTTCAAATCACTTGAGTTTATGAAATGAAATTCTTGGTGGATTTTAATTATTTTATTTTTAATAATACATTGGCTCAAAATATTCATTGACGTGTGTGTAAGTATTGAATTGGGACGTTTTGATATATGTACTTTGTTTTTTAATTACTTAGACTTGACATCTGTTTCTTTTAAAATTTTGATTAAACATTCTTCTATAAATTTGGGGATTATTAATTTCATTTTATATTATTTTCTTTTGGCAAATTATCTCGTTTTCTTTTCGTAATTCGTGCATTTACAATTTTGAAAATTGTCATTAGTTCATAAAATTATGAAAATCTGAAATCTTCTAATACTCAAGTGTTTTATCTTGATTCATAAAACATACCTAAAATGTCACATCCTAGTCAGCATAGCAAGATATTATCCGCTTTGGGCTTGGCCCGCACGGTTTTGTTCTTGGGTTCTTGGGTCTTCCCAGGGGTCACCCATCCTGGGACCGCTCTCGCCCAAAACTTTGGAGTTCTTATGGGATCCGAAGCCAGTGAGTTCCCAAAACGCGTCTTGCTATAGGGAGGTGAGTATGTACATATAACGCTAGTGATCAACCCTCACTCCGTCAATGTGGGATACAACAATCCACCACCCTTAGGGGCCGTCCTCGTCGGCACACTCGAACAGACGGTGAATCTGGCTTTGATACCAAATTGTCACATCCCATAGCAAGATATTGTCCGCTTTGGGTCCGGCCAGCACGGTTTTGTTCTTGGGTTATTGGGCCTTCCTAGGGGGTCACCCATCCTGGGACCGCTCTCGCCCAAACTCACTTAACTTCGGAGTTCTTATGGGATCCGAAGATAGTGAGTTCCCAAAACGCGTCTTGCTATAGGGAGATAAGCATGTACATATAAGGCCAGTGACCAACCCTCATTCCGCCGATGTGGTATCTTACAATCCACCCCCTTAGGGGCCCAACGTCCTCGTCGGCACACTCGAACGGACGGTGAGTCTGGCTCTAATACCAAATTGTCACATTCTAGTCCGCATAGCAAGATATTGTCTGCTTTGGGCCCGGCCCGCACGGTTTTGTTCTTGGGTTCTTGGGCCTTCCTAGGGGGGTTACCCATCCTGGGACCACTCTCGCCCAAACTCGCTTAACTTCGGAGTTCTTATGGGATTCGAAGCCAGTGAGTTCCCAAAACGCATCTTGCTATAGGGAGGTGGACATGTACATATAAGGCTAGTGACCAACCCTCACTCCGCCGATGTGGGATCTTACTTAAAAGACAACTTGCAAAAGTTTTTTCTTTAAATAATTGGGAGATACATAATACACACATATAAAATGTAGATACAAACAATAAAATAGAAAGTTACTAAAACATACATATTGGTACATTTAAAATAAACGTACTTAAAATCCATCAGTACACTTTGATTAAACATGGTTACATTTTAATTCAGCATGGTTATATTTTAATTTACTTTGAAGACTTTCAAATCAACATAGGTACGTTTTAATTTAAAAATAAGTTGTGTTGGTACATTGTAATGTTTTTGTTAAGAAAGATGGTATATGTCACATCCCGGCCCAAGCCCCCACCACATCTCGGGCTCGACTCCACCGTAGCACGATCTTGTCCGCTTTGGGCCCCAACCACGCCCTCACGATTTTGTTTCTGGGAACTCACACGAGAACTTCTCAGTGGGTCATCGATCATGGGATTGCTCTCGCACGAACTCGCTTAACTTCGAAGTTCTTACGGAACCCGAAGCCAGTGAGCTCCCAAAAGGCCTCGTGCAAGGTAGAGATGAGAATATACATATAAGGCTCACAAGATCCACACCCCTGGGCGATGTGAGATCTTACAGTACATTAATTTCACCATAATCATAGTTGAATTCTAACGAAGAAAATAGAGAATGAGAAAGAATATTAATCCTCACAGTAGTAAAGATTGTACCAAGTTGGAAATGATTTATATATATTATCCTATTGAAAATTCTTAATAATTTAAGTCTCTCGGTCCTCAATTAATTTGGTTATTATTGAATTTTTAAATTGAGGAAAGGATAAAGATAATAAATTAAATAAATATTATTTGAAGGCATTTCTAGCGTAGAAATTAATTTAAAATAAATTTAAAAAACATTTAAATCAGGAATATACGTGGAATAGATGGTTGAATCAAAAGTTAAAACATCTAAATCTAAAGTTAAAAACGAATGAATGTTTAATCTAAAAATGTTTAAAATGAGGCATCTAATTTTAATTTTCTCTATGAAATTTGATTTACGTCAATGAATAATTTAGGGTCAATTGGGTATTCTACTTTAATGTTACTTTTTAAAGTAAAAAACAATTTTCAAGTTTTAAGTGTTGAAACTTGTTTGGCAGGACTCTTTTTAAAAACTGTGTTCAAAACTAACCCAAAAATTACCCTATTTCTTAAAAACACCAAAAATGTGTTTCTAAAGTTTTAAAATTTAAGGCTCACTCTTTCTATCTTCCATTTCCTCTCACATCTAATCCCTTCTCTTCTATCTCTATCATTTATCTCTCTCCTCCAATCTTCTTTCTCCTTATCCTCTCATATTTCTCTCTTTCTGGGTCCGCCAATCTTCTCAATCTCCTCTCTGGTCCTCTCTTTCCTACTTTTTATACTGTCTCTCTCTCCCCCGATGCTCTCACCTCTTTCTTTATGTTGAATTTAGAAGTTCCAATGTAGAATGAGATTCTTTTTTCCTTCAAAAAACAATTGTGAATTTCATACCAAACAAGTTTTTGAATTTAAAGGAAATTTTTTTAAGAGATGTCCTTAAGAAATGTTAGGAAATATGATGAAATTTTTTGAAGTGGATTCCAAACAGACCCTTAATATTTGGGCGTAGGTTACTTGCCATTTCAATTTCTAAAATAGGTTAATAGAAACAATTTTATTATTGGAATTATATTATAAAATATGAGATTATTTAGTCATCGAACTGTATAAAAACATACAGACGGATTCAGAAAAAGCATTAAGAATAGTCTATCTATTTGCTATAACTAAAAAAAATCTTAATTTTAATTGATTTTTCGTGTAAATATCAATAAAGAGTATTTATAATATAAGCAATTCTGATTATAAACACAAATGTCCATGAATTAATCAGTAAGTAAATTGAGGAGTACTAAGGCCATCTCCAACCGATGGCTGGCCAGAGGGCTCGTTTGAGCCCTCTGGCCCTCCAAGATTCTCCAAGATATTAATATTTTAATGAACAGTACAGGGCCATATTTGCCTCCATCTCCAACCGAGGGCCAGAGGGCCAGAGGGCTCGTTTTAGCCCTGTCACAAAAAACCGTCTCCAACCGAGGGCCAAAGGGCCATAGGGCCAAACATAATTTATTATTTAAATTTAAAAACTACAACAACTTAAATTTAAAAACAACATTAACTTAAATTTAAAAACTACAAATTAAATTTAAAAACGACAAATTAAATTTAAAAACTACAAATTAAATTTAAAAACAACATTAACTTAAATTTAAAAACTACAACAACTTAAATTTAATATCCATAATTAACATCATCTTCATCATCCGCCATTGTAGAAGTATAGTCATCGTTAAAAAACTGCCACCGATGCATAATTTCCCTTTTTTCCCTATCAAAATAGGCCTTACTCATTGGAGTGTAATTCGTAGTGTTCCTTTCCATATTCTTATCATCCATCTCTTCTTGTATTTGTTTGGCCCGTTCTTCATGCCTATGCTTCCTTTCTTCCGCCTCAAGGGCATTTTGCTCCTCCATTAATCGCAATGAGGCCGCCACTTCATGTTGAGCGGCGTAATCATCATTTGCCTTGCCTTTTCCCCTCAACCTTCGGGCCTTGTTTCGTCCCATAGCCCTAGGTAAAGAAGCTTCAGACGGAATCGGATTTTCTACCCTTGTTTGTTGAATGGCAGGAGATCCATCTTCATTCATATCTACATATGGGGATGCAGCTCCCAAAGGATCTACTCTATGTTGAGGTGGATCTTCAAATAACACCCACCCTTTACAAATTTCCCAACAACCGTGAAACTGAAAGGGTTTTGTGCTGCCCTCCATATACAATTCCTCTGCTTGACGTACCTAGAAAATATAATTTCAAAAAATTTAGGAAATTAATTCATGAAATTAAATGTAATATAATGACATATAATTACAAAAATTAAATGTAATATAATTAAACATTTAAAATAAACTGTGAAAACACTAACTTCGTCATAGTAATTGGCGCCGCTTTCATGTCTACTTGCGGCTGCTAATAGTGCTTGATGCCATTTATTCAAACTTGGATGAAGATGTTTCTTCCATCTTGAAGAACAACTTTCGTGGTTTCGGGTATTCGATGGAATGGTGCCTTCGTAGAACTCTAAGTATTTTTTGGACACACGAGTCCAAACACCTTCACTTGTTTGAGAAATCCCCCTCACACTATCTTCTGAGACCCATCTATAAGCCTTGCAAAGAGCTTCATCTTCTTTTCGGGTCCAAGGCCTACCTTTCATTGCAGATGAGGTCATTTTTTTGGAAAAAAATGAAGGAAATATTGAAGGAAATTATTGAAAAATTGAAACAAATATTATAGATAAGGAAATATTGGAAAATATATTGAAGGAAATATTGAGAAATTGAAACAAATATTGAGAAATATATTGAAGGAAATATTGAGAATGAAATATTGAACAAGGAAATATTGCAAATGAAGTGAAGAATTGAAAGAACTTAACCATATTTATAGAAGAAAAGAAATGTTTAAAAAAAAAAAAAAACAGAACGGTAACCTGCAATTTACAGAAAAAAAAAAAGAGTGAAGCGGCTAGTGGCTCGCTAGCCGTTGGAAATTTCAAATTCAAATTGTTATTTCTGTCGGTTATAACCGACCGAAATAATATAGATTATATTATTTATGTCGGTTATAACCGACAGAAATAACAAAGATTAAAAAAAAAAAAAGCCAGCCAGCAAGCCCTCCAACCCTCTTCGATTCCGTGGGGCCCTCCCAGATTCCAGAGCCCTCTGGCCTAGCCCTCGGTTGGAGACGGTTTTAGGGCCATTTTCGGCCCTCTGGCCCTCTGGACCCTTCGGTTGGAGATGGCCTAAGGAGCCAAACATTGTCATTACCAAAATGCGTTTAATGGGCCTAAACTGACTAAAGCCCACAACAGCCTCAACAAAACCCATACCCATTTCCTCCTCCATCTCCACAGGCCGAAACAGCAGAAGCCATTTTCGAAACAGAAACCAAACCCTCTGGGCAAACTCCACCCTCTCTGTTTTCGAGCCTGCGAGACCCGAGCGATCCCTGCCACGATGCTGCGCCGAGCCACGACCCTCTTGACCCGATCAGCCATCCCCTCATGGCCCGTCCCTTCTCCACCGACGTCGCTGCGACTGCCCCAGCCGGTTCTACTTCTGGAAGAAAGTGGTGCCTCACATAGAACCCCCAAGACCCCATTGACCTTCATGAAAGCCTCGGCCAGCAACCCCGTCGTCGATCCCCACTAAGCTCACGGTCAACTTTGTGATCCCTTATGCGTCCGAACTTTCGGCCCAAAGAGGCAAGATTTCGGTATTAAAATAAAATAAAATGGAACTAAACGCAATGGTTAAGTTCAAGTCCACGGTCCATGTTCTGATTAATATCTTTCAAAACCATATTTTTAAAAAGGTTCTTGGTACCTTTTTATTGCCAAAACTACTGTTTTGCTCGACAGAAAAACTAGCGTTTGTTGAAGAATGACGAGCGACAGATGCCCCTTGCTTTGACAGAATTGGATAATGTAAGAGTCAACTATTTTTAGTTGGTGAGGGTCACCATGTCAGTTGCCAAACATCATGACTATGTTGAGACATGAACTTTTTAACATTAACTTTATCTGTTCATTGTGTGATCAGTAATCCAAAGATGTGATGACAAGGATCATAAGTTTTGTTTGCATTTGATTATATATCTGCAGATTCTGAAACAGAAATACGAAGATGATATTTGTACCATAAGTTTTACTTTTTACGATTCATGCCTTAACAGATGGACATGATAATAATACCAGCAGGCACTGGGCATATGGGTGTTCTTCCTGGACATGTAGCAACAATTGCCGAGTTGAAACCTGGGGTCATGTTGGTACATGAAGGCAAAACTTATGTCACATAATATTTCGTCAGCAGTGGTTTTGCATTCATCCACGCTAACTCTATTGCAGGCATAATTGCTGTAAAGGTTGTCCCTCTTGATTATGTCGATGCAAGTCTTGTCCAGAAGGGGCTTGCAGAGTTCACCCAGAAGCTCAACTCAGCGTCGACTGAATTGGAGAAAGCTGAAACCCTGATTGGAGTTGATGTGCATAGTGCCCTCAACTCTGCTCTCACTGGCTAGTTTTACTAGTCTTTGTGTGATTGTGCACCATTTGCATTTCTAGGACAATGAGTTTTTGCTTGGGATTTGTTGATTTCACTTTTGTGTTTGGAGGAAGGGAGGGACTTGATTGGTGGGCTTGTTTTTTCTGTGTTGTTGTGCTTTAAGCATTTGTTTGCGGTCGTGGCACCTGTTTTTTTGTTTACTTGTTGAGGCATTATTGTTAAGGATTGGTGAGGATTTGGAGGAAGAAAGCTCTTCACCCCCTGTTAGTATGGTGAGTGCTGTTGATTCATGAGACGATATATTCTACTTGTCGTACTTAGAACTAGGTTATTTTACTTGATAGAAACAGTTTTTTATTTCTTCATATTCTTAATGTTTTGGGGTCCTAATTTTTTGTGAATTGATGAAATGGTAGGTCATCCTGCGACAACCTTTGTTAAAATATGAACTAGCTAGGGTTACGGCAAGCTAGGGTTCCACGATTCCTAGGGTTTAGGTCGTGCAATAGAAGTATAGAAGATAATTTCTTTCTTGTCTATTGCTTTACGGGAAGTACAATATTTATACAATATGTTTGTGACTATTCTAGGAAGTTGACTATACAAAGATTACATGAATCAATCTATCCCTTCAATTAAGGAAGGGAAACAATCTTCAATAATATCCTAGGATACTGTCGTTCAATACTCCCCCTCAAGGTGGAGTGTGTATGTCAATCACACCCATCTTGCCAAGTAAAGCTCGAAACGTTCCCTGTCCAAGGGGTTTGGTGAAGATGTCAGCTAACTATGCTCCAGTACAAACATAAGTTGTTGTGATAATCCCTGACTGAATGCGTTCTCGGACAACATGGCAATCAATCTCTATGTGTTTGGTATGCTCGTGAAACACGAGATTAGCTGCTATGTGTAGGGCAGCTTGGTTGTCGCAATACAGTTTGGCTGGTATGCGATGGTCAACTCGTAAATCAGCTAGCAAATACTTCATCCATGTAAGTTCACACGTTGCAGAAGCCATGGCACGGTATTCTGCTTCTGCTGAAGACCGAGAAACGGTTGTCTGTTTCTTAGTCTTCCAAGATACTAATGCACCTCCAAGAAATATACAATAACCCGTAACAGATCTCCTTGTAATTGAACATCGAGCCCAATCAGTATCACAATAACCAGCCAAGGTTAGGTCCCATTTCGAAGGAAAAAGAAGTCCTTGTCCAGGTGCCCCTTTTAAGTATCGCAAGAGACGGTGCACTGCATCCAAGTGTGGTTTTCTGGGTTGTTGCATATATTGGCTGAGCACATGAACTGCATATGAAATCTCTGGCCTGGTGATCGTGAGGTATATGAGTTTTCCAATAATTCTTCTATACTCCGTAGCATCACGAAGAAGGTGCCCCTCTGATGGTGATAACTTCAAGTTCTCTTCCATGGGAAATTTGGCTGGTTTGGCACCAAGTAAGCCAGCTTCATCAAGGATATCAAGTGTATACTTCCGTTGAGAGATAGAGATGCCTTGAGAAGATCGAGCCACCTCCACGCCGAGAAAGTACTTTAACGGTCTAAGATCCTTGATTCGAAATTGAGTATTGAGGAATTGTTTGAGATCACGAATGGCCTCTTCATCATTGCCTGTGATAACCATGTCATCAACGTATATTAGGACGGCTGTGAACGAGTGATCACGTACCTTGGTGAACAAGGAATAGTCAGCCTTGGATTGTTGATATCCAGCTTGGTGTATGGCGGAGGAAAATTTGTGAAACCAGCTGCGAGAGGCTTGTTTAAGTCCGTAGAGGGACTTGTTGAGTCGGCATACATCGTTCTCCCCCTGCCGAGAAAGACCTGGAGGCAGCTGCATATAAACTTCTTCCCCAAGGTCCCCATGGAGGAAAGCATTTTGAACGTCCATTTGGTGGAGAGACCAACGGCGAACAGAAGCCACGGCCAAGAGACAACGAACAGAGATGAGTTTGGCAACATGAGCGAAAGTCTCTTTGTAGTCGAGGCCTTCACGTTGAGTAAAACCCTTAGCGACAAGGCGAGCTTTATATCGCTTGATAGACCCATCGAAATGGTACTTGACTTTATAGACCCACTTGCATCCAATGGCCCGATGACCGGGGGGTAGGCGAGTGAGAGTCCAAGTATGATTTTGTGCCAGAGCCAAGAGTTCGGATTGCATGGCAGCACGCCATTGAGGATCACTGTTAGCCTGCTCAAAGGTAGTGGGTTCGACAATGGTGGAAATGGCACAAGTAAAGAAACGGTGTGAAGAAGAAAGATGAGCATAAGAGACATAGTGAGAGAGAGGGTAGCGTGTACCTGACATGGAAGAGGAGATGGCACCCGGGGTCTGCACGTGATATAAATGGTAGCCCTGAAGGCGCACAGAAGGTTTAGGGGGACGGGTGGAGTGGCGAGGGACAAGTGGAAGGTTTGAAGGAGGGGACTCGGGAGTGGGGTGGTCGAGGGAGATGGTGGGATCGATGGTGGTGTCAAGGGTTGGGGAGGTGGGTGTGGGAAGGGTGTCGTTGGAGGGTGGGGGTGAGGTGTGGTCATTGGATGAGGAGATGGATGGTGGAGTAGTGTCGGGAGTACTAGGGTCCAGGGGTAGAAGGAGGACAATGCTATCAGGTTGATGATCTGGGGGATGTGAAGTGAAAGGGAAGGTGTCCTCGTGGAAGATCACATCTCGGGATGTAGAGAACTTGTGGGAAATAAGATCATACACCCGGTATCCTTTTTTACCAAGGGGGTAGCCAACAAAAATGCATTTGCGAGCACGTTGGTCAAATTTGTGTGTAGGGTTGAGATTCGTGACATAACATAAACAACCAAACACACGCAGGTGAGAGAAATCTGGAAGGGTATGGTGTAAAAGCTCGAAGGGAGTTTTGTGATGAAGGAGTGGTGTGGGAAGACGATTGATTAAGTAACATGCTGTTTGAACATTTTCCCCCCAAAATGTTAAAGGTAAATTGGCTTGAAATCGAAGAGCTCGTCCAACATTTAAAAGGTGGCGATGTTTTCGTTCAACTACCCCATTTTGTTGAGGGGTAGAAGGACAATAAGTGTGAAAGACAATGCCCTTTGCTATCAAGAAAAGGTCTTAACGAAACAAATTCAGCTCCGTTGTCTGCCCTAAGTGTCTTAACCATACAGTTGAATTGTGTTTGAACCCAAGCAAGAAAAGACCGTAACAATTCTTGTGTTTCAGATTTGAAATGCATAAGATGAATCCAAGTAAAACGTGAATAATCATCAACGATAGTTAAAAAATAGCGAGCCCCTGAATGGGAATTGACTCGATGAGGTCCCCAAATGTCACAATGTAGTAAATCAAAAGGTGCTTGAGATGAAATAAAACTGGATGGAAAAGATAAACGAGTTTGTTTAGCAAGGGGACATATATCACACGAATGACTGGAATCACACATGATAGTTGGAACTTGCTTGGTCAAAAGTTGCATAGGACCGGTGGAGGGATGTCCTAAACGCCGGTGCCAAAGGTTGGAATGACGGTTGACATGGTGGGCAAGGTGAGGGTTGTGTTCTGGTGACAGGTAATAGAGCCCATTATATTGCTTGCCCAGGCCAATCATCCTCCTCGTAACCATGTCCTGTATTACACAAAAGGTAGGGAAGAAAATTACTATGCATTGTAAAGACTCGGTAATTTTGCTAACAGATAGTAAACAGACTCGAAAATTAGGGACATGCAACACATCATTAAGTTTAATGAGAGGAGTGAGCTGAATGGAACCAACAGACTCTATAGTGGCCTTTCCCCCATTAGGCAGTTGTACAAAGTCAATCACGGGTTGCTTGTCAAGCAAGTGAGATGAAGGAGATATATGATCCGTTGCGCCACTATCAATGATCCAATATAGAGTTTTGTGTGGTAATGCCCCTGTCGTGTTAGACGAAGGCGTAAGCATACCTGTTGCATTTGCAAAGTGGTCTGTATTACCATCAAGATGGGTTTTCTTGAGCATGGCCAGGAGCTGCTTGTATTCTTCAGTCGTGAACTTGGGTCCGTCGCTAAGGTTTCTTCCATCGCTAGGGTTTCCAAGGTGGCGCTGATCAGTGGCTTTGGCGACTTCATCGCCAGCCTGCACTTGATTAGCAGCAGGTTTCTTCTTGTTGGGAGGCGTTACCTTTTTCCCATGATATTTGTGCCCCGGTGGAAAGCCATGCAGATAGAAACATCGATCCACGGTGTGATATTTTTTATCACAATATGAGCACTTAAAAGAAGAATTACCTCGTTGTGCAGCAGGTTCCATGTGGCTTGTTACATTCATAGCATGCAAATTGTTGCTGTTACGAGTGAGGGATACCTCCACTTGCTTCTCCTGTTGTAGGACGAGGGAGTATGCCTTCCGAGTATCTGGTAGCGGCTGCATCAACAAGATTTGCCCACGTACTGCTGCATAGGACTCATTTAATCCCATGAGGAACTGCATCACCCTCTCCTTTTCATCGCGTTCATTGATCTTCTTCAAGCCCCCGCAAGTGCACGTTGGGGGCTCATGATAGGATGTTAGTTCATCCCATAATTCCTTCAATCTTGTATAGTAGACTGAGATCGATTGCTGCTCCTGTCTGTGCTCAACAATTTCCCTCTTAATTTGATAAACAGGTGAGTCGTTCCCTTGGGAGAAACGATCACGCAAGTCGTCCCACACGTCTGCTGCTGAAGTGTAGTAGGAGACGCTGCTTGCTATGTCCTCATGTACAGAGTTCAAAATCCATGCGAGAACCATGTCATTGCACCGTTGCCATAATGCAAATTGTTTGTCTGTTTCAGCAGGAGGGTCAATGGTTCCATCGACCAACCCTAGTTTGTTCTTAGCACTAAGACTGATGCGCATAGCACGGCTCCATGTGTTGTAATTGTCTCCTTGGAGAGTTTTGGAAACCAGGATGTTCCTTGGTTGATCAGAAGGGTGTAATAAGAATGGGTTTGAGAGATCAGTAGCCATCTCTGATGGTTTTGCGTCGGTTCCTGATTCACTCATAATGATGATGCTGTTTGTTGTGGTGTGGAAGCGTTGGGGTATTCAGAGTCACCAGAAACGGTGCTCTGATACCATGTTAAAATATGAACTAGCTAGGGTTACGGCAAGCTAGGGTTCCACGATTCCTAGGGTTTAGGTCGTGCAATAGAAGTATAGAAGATAATTTCTTTCTTGTCTATTGCTTTACGGGAAGTACAATATTTATACATTATGTTTGTGACTATTCTAGGAAGTTGACTATACAGAGATTACATGAATCAATCTATCCCTTCAATTAAGGAAGGGAAACAATCTTCAATAATATCCTATGATACTGTCGTTCAATAACCTTCATCCTGGTCCTGATTGCCTTGTCTCATTGAAGCTTGGAGCCATTCACTGCCATCGTTGATTACAAGATGGGTAGCTTCTTCTTGCTTTCCTTAACGAGGGGGCTTCCTTGAGAGATTTGTTTGAGTGGGGGTTATCATGTTTCAGGTAGCTACCAAACTTTTATAAAATAGGTTTCAATACATCTTCAAAACTTCCATGTTAGAGAGTCTTGACTCAAGATCGCTGAAACTGTGTAGATAATGGATATTTAAGTGTTTGGATTAGGTTTTATTAAAAGCATTTGTAATTGATGGAACGAGAGAGCAAACCTTTGCATGCAGCACCCGAACCCCAAGTAAATAATTAAAATATCTGATTTGATCTGGTATTCAACATATTGGAAGTCCATTATGCCAAAAAATAAATAAAAAGTCATTCAGATGTATTGCTACTTAGAATTCTTTTAAAAAAGTTTATCTGCGCCAAGATTTCAGAGTTACGTAGCTTTCTTTAGCGTCAAAATTTCCCCAAAATACGGCTATTGTGTTGCAACAGTGTGTGTAACAGTATTCAAAACAAAATCTTAATATGTTGGTTTTTCATTTGTGCTATTGATCCTTCGTTTACAACTCACACTCTCATGTTTTCTATGCAGTTTCTTGCGACTCACTGTTCCCACTTCTACATGACGCGCTTCAGGAGTATCCAATAAAGGTTTTATTGCTGTAGCACCCAATTCACTTCTCTCTCTGTCTCCTTTCTTTCTTGTCGTGTTCTCTCTCCTTTATTTGCTGTTGGTATGGTTGAATATAAGACTTATTTTCCTTGTTAAATCTATTTCAAATATAAAACGTTTATTTTAATAAACTATTGAAATTGGTTTTTTGATGAGATTTCCGTAACTATTTTGCCATAAATTTGAACAACTGTTCTTGTACGAAACTTCGACAACTGTTTTTATATTGAAGAAGAACAACACTTAGCTACTCAAAGAATGAGTAGGAGTTTCTATTCAAAACTGTTCGTTTTCGTTTCATAGAACTTCGTGTCTGTGATCAGAACTGTTTATATTATAAATCACTCTATAAACTTCTACAAAAACTCAATTAGAAATAAGGTTGTTTAGTCATCGAATTGTATACAAATAGATGAACGGAATTTGTAAATGCATTACGAACCGTCTATGTATTTGCTACAATAAATTGACTAAACGATCTTTGTTTTAATGCATTTTTTGCATGGATAATCTTTACAAAATTTCATAATATGAACTATTATGATCACAAGTACAAAACTCTGTAATTTGAACACGAAGAGTTTTGGGTAGGAGTTATTATTTTGTATTTTAAAAGAATTGAAAAAGATTGGTTGAAAGTATTTGAAGATATTGAAATGTGGTGTAAGGTGAAAGAACATTGTTATGTATTTGTAGACATCGAAATTTCGTGAAATAAATGTTGACCAAAAATTAAAATTTCAACGCTCATGTATCACATAAATTTTATACATAGCATGTGAATCAACGAAAAATCAAAATAATTCAGAAAAGTCATCAAACAGGACACATGTCAACGCCTGGCAGAAGTAACTTATTTCATCTGATTATTAAAACCCAAAAATCAAGTTTTGGAATTCTATGAATAGGAAGCCAATTCATTCATTTCAATTCACCAATTCACATTACACAAAAGCCTTGAAGCTTTGAAACTCCAAACGCTCTCAAGCAAATCCCGAAGAATCAAGGAAAAGCTCTTCGTTCTTCGCCAAATCCGTCTTCAAGATCAAGCCCCAACGACCCTTGAAGCAAGCGTTCATCGTTCTTCAAGATCAAGCCCCAACGGCACTTGAAGCATCGTTCATCCATCTTCAAAGATCAAGCCCAAAAGCCCTTTGAAGATCCGTTCATCGTTCATCGTTCTTCGAAGATCAAGCCCAAAAGCCCTTTGAAGATCCGTTCATCGTTCATCGTTCTTCGAAGATCAAGCCCAAAAGCCCTTCGAAGATCCATTCATCCATCTTCAAAGATCAAGCCCAAAAGCCCTTTGAAGATCCGTTCATCGTTCATCGTTCATCCTTCTTCGAAGATCAAGCCCAAAAGCCCTTCGAAGATCCATTCATCCTCAACTTTAAAGATCAAGCCCCGACGGCCCTTGAAACAAGCGTTCATCGTTCATCGTTCATCGTTCATCCATCTTCAAAGATCAAGCCCAAAAGCCCTTTGAAGATCCGTTCATCGTTCATCGTTCATCCTTCTTCGAAGATCAAGCCCAAAAGCCCTTCGAAGATCCATTCATCCTCAACCTTCAAGATCAAGCCCCGACGGCCCTTGAAACAAGCGTTCATCGTTCATCGTTCATCCTTCTTCGAAGATCAAGCCCAAAAGCCCTTCGAAGATCCATTCATCCTCAACCTTCAAGATCAAGCCCCAACGGCCCTTAAGGAAATCATCCCCAGTTCATCCTAAAGATCAAGCCCCGACGGCCCCTTTGGATCAACAGCCCATCAACAAATCCACACATCCTCGTTCATCAAGATCAAGCCCTCCAAAGGCCCTTGAAGAACTGTTCATCCAAAGATCAAGCCCCGACGGCCCTTCGGATCAACAACTAAACCACCAAATCAACACCTTACGAAGATAGAATCAGAGGCAAATTGTAAAAGAGATTGTAACCCAAAAACAAATCAAAAATACAAATATTACTTTGTACACGTGTTCTTGTCTCTTCTGTTTCAGGAAATTTTCGTGTTTACAAATTTGGCACGCCCGGTGGGACAATCTCTACCTCTCATCTCTTTCTTCGTTAAAAAAAATCCAAAGCACACTTCAAAATCAATGGCATCAAAGGAAGGCCAAGCCGTTCTTACAACCGTCGGAGCTTCCTCCATTGAACAAAAGCTGGCTCAAATGAGGGAAACAGTTGCAAGGCTCACAAAGAAAGCAGAAGAGCAAAACTTGCAAGTCACCGTTCTCGCAACCACCAAGGGAAGGAGCTTAAGCATTTCCGCCGCAAACGGAGCATCCATTGGCGCCACAATCACTCCTCAACGTGCCGCTACAAAGTTTGTGCCGTCAAGGGAGCAAGGTGAACATCACAAACGCGAGCCTGTCATCAACCTGACCTCGCTAGGGGCACCCTAAGCATGCTGCTGAAGGAAAGCCACGTATGTTGGTTGCACAAGTCATGACCATCGGCGTGATTTCAGTCGAAGAGCAGCTGGCCCAGATGAAGGAAACGATCGCAAGGCTCACAAAAACCGCAGAGGAGAAGGACTTGCAGATCACCGCACTCACCAACAGATTGGGAGCAAAACACGAGGAAAGAGACAACTCTGGCGTGAAGAAAGATGCCGAAGAAGAAGAGGAGTCTCCGGTGGAGAAGCCTGAAGAGAAGCAAGAGCCAGACCAGCCGGCGGCACTTTTGGGATCTCTTTCTATCCAGCAGCTGCAGGAAATGATTGCCAACACCATCAAGGCGCAGTACAAAGAAGCTCCTACCATCAGCATTACCCCGGTCAAAGCCTTATATGCGCCTGTAAAGACCTCCTCCAAAAACAAAGTGAAGGAGATGAAGAAAGACGAACCTTTCCGCACCCAAGACAGGAACAGAAACACCTTGAAGGAGCTCGAGCAGAAGACTTATCCATTCCCCGACTCTGATATGGTTGCCATATTGAACGACCTGCTGGAAAAGAAGGTGATCGAGCTACCGGAGTGCAAGCGCCCTAGAGAGATGACCGCATCAACGATCCAAAGTACTGCAAGTACCATCGTATCGTAGGCCATCCCGTCGATAAATGCTTCACCCTCAAAACGCTCATCATGAAGCTGGCACAACAAGGGCGGATTGAACTCAATCTAGAGGACACGACCGCAATGCCTACCGCTACGATCGTGTTTGGATCATTCGGTCCTGTTCCCCTCCAAATGATTCATGATCATTCCCGCCAAAGCTCAAGTCACAAGGCACCTTCTGCACAACCACCGCTGGGGGCAAGCAACCAAGACGCACCTACCAACGATGAAGAAAGATGGACATTGGTAACCTACAAAGAAAAGAGGAAACCAAGACCGCAAGCCGCAAGACATACCGCTACGATCATGTTTGGATCCTACAAATCCGTTCCCCTCCAAAGGACTCATGATCATTCCTGCCAAAGCTCAAGTCACAAGGCACCTTCTACACAACCACCGCTGGGGGCAAGCGACCAAGACGCACTTACCAACGAGGAAGAAGGGTGGACATCGGTGACCTGCAAAAGGACAAAGAAGCCAAGACCACAAGCAGTAAAATCAAAGGCGGAGCAAGGGAGAAAACACCACCGCCGCAACAAAAGAAAGCCCAAAGGAAGCTTAAAAGCTGCTAAGCCAACATACGGCGGGGAACTCATGGAGCAAGAGCCGCGCATTCCCGTCTCCTTGCACGAGTACTTCCCGAATGACTTTTTCCAACAGTGCACTACCGCCTCCTGTCACATGGTCAAAGTAGAGATAGAAGGGCCCTCAAAAGGCAAAGCTATCGCCGCTAAGGAAGGAGAAACCCTCATGCCCAAAGAAAGTCTGCCAAAACGCTATAACATCAAACAAAATCAAGAGGAGCCTGAACTCACCCCTCGAAGGTCAGTATTCAAAAGGATGAATCATTCAAAGCCCAGAAATTCGGCGCTTGATCACATCAGTGGCTCAAACCAAACCTCCGTCTTTGAAAGGTTATCAAAACCTGAGAAACAAAGCGGCATAGCTAGCTCTCTTCCGCGACGATCAACTTTGGACAGACTTGAAGAAACCAAGAAGTCTTCTAAAAGGAGGAAAACAACGCTGGAGGGAGAAAAGCTTGACATGCTAGCAGAAAGATGCAACGTTCAAAGCTCGATTTCTTCAAGGATGAAGCATCAATTGGAAAGGGGGCAAAGTAGCTCTGGTCAACCTCCAGAGAAAAGTGAAAGTGTTGGAGATAATGAAACTTCGACATAAAGATTGTCTATCCCCGTCACAATGGGCGACCTCTTCCCCGAAGACTTATTCGATTACTCAGCAAAGGCTCCTTGCTATGAAGATTGCGAGGATCGCCTTTCCTACACCGCTTGACAAATCAACAAAATGCTCCTTGTTCGCACGAGCCTAAAAGGCGACAACCAACGCTCCTCATTCGCACGAGCCTAAAAGGCGACAACAAACGCGCCTTGCCTGCATGAGTTGAAACTGCACACGGCACCAAAATGCTCCGCGTCCGCACGAGCCTAAAAGGCGACACCAATCGCTCCTTGCCTGCACGAGCTGAAACTGCACAAGGCACCAACGCTCCTGGTACGCATGAGCATAAAAGGCGACACACCATGTTCCTCGTCTGCACCAGCCTAAAAGGCGACACCAATTGCTCCTTGCCTGCACGAGTTGAAACTGCAAATGGCACCAAAACGCTCCTTGCTTGCACGAGCCTAAACTGCACATGACCACCAAAATGCTCCTCGTTCGCACGAACCTAAAAGGTGACAACAAACGCGCCTTGCCTGCATGAGCTGAAACTGCAAACGGCACCAAAAAGATATGTATTTGAACTACGTTTTGACTTGATCTCTTCTTTGGAAGGATACGTAGGCAGCTCGAACATTCAACTTTGAGTTCAGTCACATCAAAATAAAAATTAAGGTTTTATTAAGCATTTGACTATTAAGAGTTAGTTCCATTACAAATACAAGCTGAATAAAACCATCGAAATCAAGCCTGCCTCCTTCGCAGCAACCTGTGAGCCTTGTGACGATAAGCAGCGGCAAGAGGGACAGAGACGTCATTGCCGAGGAAAGTTGTGCCTAAAAAGCACAACCCCACACGATCAAGTGACGCCCCTTCAGCAAAGCTCCAAGCAGCGGCAAAAAGGACGGAGACGTCACTGCCGAGGAAAGTTGTGCCTAAAAAGCACAACCCCACACGATCAAGCGACGCCCTTTGGTAAGCTCCAAACAGCGACAAGAGAGTCGGCAACGTCATCACACTTGATCAAAGTCGGCGAAGAACTTCAGTAACCGCCGTCAAACGACTAGCCGGTCGTGAAGCTCAACGCTTTGCGCTACCACCAAGCTTGACTGCAGCTCTCTGTTTCTTCTTCATCCAGACGGCGACGTCACCACCTTGATCAAAGTCGGCGAAGAACTTCAGTAACCGCCGTCAAACGACTAGCCGGTCGTGAAGCTCAACACTTTGCGATACCACCAAGCTTGACTCCAGCTCTCAATTTCTTCTTCATCTTTCCATACAAAAGAAAGAGTTCCTACAAAAAAAAAAAAAAAAAAAAAAAAAAAGAGAAAAAATATATATATATATATATATATATATATTTATATACACATATGTTATATATACGCATGTATGTATGTATATGTGTACTAAAAAAAAAAGAAAAGAGAGTCTTTTTTATTACAATTTGTTTGTACAAAAAATATTACAAAAAAAAATTATTACAAGTTGTTAAAAAAAAAAAAAAAAAAAAAAAAAAAAAAAAAAAAAAAAAGGGGAGCCGCAAGCCCAAAAGGGGATATTTATATCCAGCCCAACAGCAACAAGGAGCGCCAGTCCAGCCCTCCTTCCCCCAGCTGCAAATCAAGGCCCAAGCTCCTCGCACCCAACTTCTTCGGCCCAGCCCACTCCACGCATCTCAAAATATCAGCTTTTCCAAAAGTTGTCGGCACCTTTCACACGCAACCTCAGCTTTGCGTAAATCACGGGCAACTTTGTCAAAAGATTTCTGACAAAAGGAAAACACGTGGATCTTACTGTTCCAATTACCCAACGGTTACCGACAAAGGTAAAGGAACAGCACCACTGCTTGATAACTGGGAAAGCTCTATGCGTGTCAACTTCCATGCCGCGTGGCAAAGTAAAAGGCCCAACCTTTCCTCACATCCGAGAAAGTATCACCAACAAGATTACTTTCTCGAGAATCAAAGAGGCGCCACTCTCCTAATCTCGAGAGCCAGACCGCCAGCACGACGACTCTCTCTCAAGAAACGAAGAGGCATACTGCTTTTCAAACCTCGAGAGTCGGATTCAACATCAGCTTTCCAGAAATCACGGACCACTTTGTCAAAAGCCTCTGACAAAGTTAAAATGCGTGAACCCCGCCACTCTCACTACATCGCTGTGACCGAGAAGGGTAAAGGAACAGCATTACCACTTGTCGATAAAAATTCTACATATATCGACCTTCATCCTCCACAGACGGGCAGACCTGCAAAAAAATGCTCAACCCTTCCTCACTTCCGAGGGTAACACTCCCAGCAAAACCTCAACAAAGCTTTCTCAAAATGCTTGGCTCTCTTCCTCCCGAGAATACCTCTGCAAACAAATCACACCAGAGCAAAAGTATCTCATATCAGCAGGGTCGAAAGCAAGAGTATCTCATATCATGCTTTCTCCCTAACCTTTTCTTTGTCCTCCCTCTTCACTACAGGATAAGGAGAAGCAAAGTGATCAGCCGGCGTTTACCTTCCAAGTTGGAACGGATTGCTGAGAAATCCTTCCCTTGCTCTCGAGTACTCATCTGCCTGGAGAACAGACAAGACGAGCGACAATGAAGCATCAACCTTGAAGATTCATCCCCTAACCCTCTTCAGTATGAATTGGAAAGGTTGAACAAAGAAACAGACCATTACCTCCATCTCGTGTCTGCTTGCCAGATGCTCAAATCCTGAAGCCGCTCGTGGTCCTGTTTCCATTCATCAAGATCAAGCCTCAACGGCCCTTGAAGAAATCACAAGCCCAATTCAAGATCAAGTGTCCACCACCCTTGAATCGAGCTCAATTCCAAGTAAAAGGAGTAAATTCAGGCATTTGGAGCCACTCTAGCAGAAGAAACTTCCCAGCCGAGTTCAAGATTAAACCTGTGGAAAACGACTTCTTCAAAAGCAAAGGTATCTCATATCATCAGGGTTGAAAGCAAAGCTATCTCATGGCATGCAATCTCCCTGTCCTTTCCTTTGTCCCTACTCGTACCTGCAAGACAAGGATAAAGAAAAGCAATATGTTGGAACCTCCACTCAAACCTTCAGGAAGATACCACATCTGCCTGGAGAACAGATAAGGCAGGCAGGTGAAGCTAGTACATTGAAACATGTGGAGACAAGCGCAACCAATATATATATGTGCTGGTTCATCCGCTACTGCTTCAAAGGCAAACGTATCTCATATCATCAGGGTCGAAAGCAAAGGTATTTCATATCATGCTTTTCCCTTTTCTTTCCTTTACCCTTGCTCTTACCTGGAAGACAGGGAGAAAGAAAGCAATCAGTCAGAACCTGAAATCAAACGTCCGATCTGGAACTGATTGCCTGGAACCTTTGCCTGGTTGCTTACCGAGCCTTGCTCTCAAGTACTCATCTTCAAGTGCTCTGATGGACCATGTAAATGCAAAGGTTGTGCACCACTTCTGCTATGCAAAAAGATTGAAGCAGAAGGTTCAACGACGAGCTGGAACAGATCACTACAGCACGATGCCCTTCCTGCAGAACCGCATAATCCAGACGGAGGAACCTAGGTCAAACTCGAGCTCGGCGTCCACTACTTTGTCAACAACAAAAGTATCCCATATCATCAGGGTCGAGCGCACTCCAGATTTGACGGGCTTGTTTTGACCCTCAAATTCGTGAGTCAACTCGCCCCTTTGGAGGAACCAGAAAACCCTCCAACACAGTTCAAGAATAAACCTGTGGAAAGTCAACAAGCACGACAAAACAATGTGTCGATTCGTCGGCCACTCCGTTGAAAGCAAGAGTATCTCATATCGTCTCTCCTCCCTCTCCTTTTCTTTGTCATCGTTGCTAAATGAGAGACAAGTAGAAGGAGAATGATCAACCGGAACCCGAGGTCAAAACGTCTAAACTAAGACTGATTGCCCGAGACTCTGATTGCTTACCATGTCTGTCCACTCTTTCGGCAAATCTCCTAGCTCAGCGACTTGAGGAACTCCTACTATATGGTTCGCATAACACCTGACCAAGCCCGAAACTACAAGTAAGCTTCAAGCAAAATTGATACATTACCTTGTGCATTAACATCGGATAAAAGTCTGCTTGTAGAAAAACTAGAGAGCATACTGCTTCTACCTATGGGAAAGACAAAGTAAAGAAATTTGCAGTCCATTTCAAGATCAAGCCTCAACGGCACTTGAAGAAACTTGCAGCATCAAAATTCAAGATTCAAGCCTCTACGGCCCTAAAAAATAAAAATAAAAAAATAAAAAAAAAAATTTTCAAATCCATTTCAAGGTCAAGCCCTCAGGCCCCTTGAAGAACTTCCACCAATTTAAGATCAAGCCTCGACGGCCCTTGAAGAAAGTGTTCAACTGTTCATCCTAAGATCAAGCCCCGACGGCCCTTTGGATCAACAACACCACCTTCAAGGTCAAGCCCTCAGGCCCCTTGAAGAAATTTTCAGTCCAATTCAAGATCAAGCCCCGACGGCCCTTGAATCGACATCTACATTAAGAAACTTCAAAACACATCGCCTACAAGTGACAAGCACAAGTATGCGACGCGCCTTGAAGTGGGGGCATTTGTAGACATCGAAATTTCGTGAAATAAATGTTGACCAAAAATTAAAATTTCAACGCTCATGTATCACATAAATTTTATACATAGCATGTGAATCAACGAAAAATCAAAATAATTCAGAAAAGTCATCAAACAGGACACATGTCAACGCCTGGCAGAAGTAACTTATTTCATCTGATTATTAAAACCCAAAAATCAAGTTTTGGATTTCTATGAATAGGAAGCCAATTCATTCATTTCAATTCACCAATTCACATTACACAAAAGCCTTGAAGCTTTGAAACTCCAAACGCTCTCAAGCAAATCCCGAAGAATCAAGGAAACGCTCTTCGTTCTTCGCCAAATCCGTCTTCAAGATCAAGCCCCAACGACCCTTGAAGCAAGCGTTCATCGTTCTTCAAGATCAAGCCCCAACGGCCCTTGAAGCATCGTTCATCCATCTTCAAAGATCAAGCTCAAAAGCCCTTTGAAGATCCGTTCATCGTTCATCGTTCTTCGAAGATCAAGCCCAAAAGCCCTTTGAAGATCCGTTCATCGTTTATCGTTCTTCGAAGATCAAGCCCAAAAGCCCTTCGAAGATCCATTCATCCATCTTCAAAGATCAAGCCCAAAAGCCCTTTGAAGATCCGTTCATCGTTCATCGTTCTTCGAAGATCAAGCCCAAAAGCCCTTTGAAGATCCATTCATCCATCTTCAAAGATCAAGCCCAAAAGCCCTTTGAAGATCCGTTCATCGTTCATCGTTCATCCTTCTTCGAAGATCAAGCCCAAAAGCCCTTCGAAGATCCATTCATCCTCAACTTTAAAGATCAAGCCCCGACGGCCCTTGAAACAAGCGTTCATCGTTCATCCATCTTCAAAGATCAAGCCCAAAAGCCCTTTGAAGATCCGTTCATCGTTCATCGTTCATCATTCTTCGAAGATCAAGCCCAAAAGCCCTTCGAAGATCCATTCATCCTCAACCTTCAAGATCAAGCCCCGACGGCCCTTGAAACAAGCGTTCATCGTTCATCGTTCATCTTTCTTCGAAGATCAAGCCCAAAAGCCCTTCAAAGATCCATTCATCCTCAACCTTCAAGATCAAGCCCCAACGGCCCTTAAGGAAATCATCCCCTGTTCATCCTAAAGATCAAGCCCCGACGGCCCCTTTGGATCAACAGCCCATCAACAAATCCACACATCCTCGTTCATCAAGATCAAGCCCTCCAAAGGCCCTTGAAGAACTGTTCATCCAAAGATCAAGCCCCGACGGCCCTTCGGATCAACAACTAAACCACCAAATCAACACCTTACGAAGATAGAATCAGAGGCAAATTGTAAAAGAGATTGTAACCCAAAAACAAATCAAAAATACAAATATTACTTTGTACACGTGTTCTTGTCTCTTCTGTTTCAGGAAATTTTCGTGTTTACAGTATTTATTAAAAAAATTGATAAAAGATTATTATTTTGTATTTTTATTTATTTATAATTAATTTTTATAAGTTTTTATAATTTTTTGTATTTTTTGTATTGCAACCGATTTCAACCTTGCATCACATGGCCATGGCCTAAGGGCTAGGCTAGTCAATTTTAGCCTAAATGAGCAACTAGGCACCCCAAGAGTCCAGTGGATTGGAATTGGTGGGGGGGGGGGGGGGGGGGGTGAGTTTTGGGTGAGGAAGGAGATTTAATTCACTTTAGCGAATTTGAGAGGGGTGAAAGTATGCTCTTATGGCACCCATTATCAAAACGATTATAGTCAACCTTTTGTGCTCATATTACCGACTACTATTTTGACATGGGCCATGAAAAACTGTTCATGCATTTGGTTGCACATGTAATTAGTAACTATTGTGGCGTGGCGTCGACTATCGACAACTGTTTTTTCGTTTTTACATGTACACCATTGAAATCTGTTGTGCTTATTATTAGTAGACTATTGACAACCTTTTCTTTGCACGGTCTGCAAAATATATTTGTCTTGTCGAAATACACTACCGGCAATCATTGTTGCATGCACCACCAGAATTAGTCGGCTCTATCTTGCACGCGCTATAGGTAAAATTTAAGAATTTTTTTTCTTTGTAAGTTTGTATTTGGGTATTCATATTTGATTTAAATAATATTTGAAGTGAGGTTTGTATTAGAATTGACAAGTAATTCTAATACAAACCGTATTATATATTTGATTATTTCTAATTGGATAAATTAAATAATTCCAACAATTCTGAAGAGAAACTTTTAAGGATGAAATCTGTAGAAATGGTGACAATAAGATAAGCTAGAAAGTGAATTTGTTAATGAATGGTAGATACAAATGCTAATACATGAATTAAATGGAGCATCCTAATTAAGCAAGTTGTGTAATGTAATGTAACTGCTAATCACCAAGGCTTTTACAGCTTCCGAGTTCGGACACTGCTTCCCTTTCTTGATCCTCGTCTTGCGACGATCTAACTAGTATAAAGCAAAATTAAGCCATCTATACATACGATACATACCGCATCGATGCGGTAACTGCCTTCAATTATTAAGTCATTAAGAAGAGAATTTTCACCTATTTTGCGAGATAGGCCTTGCCTTGCCTTCCCAGCAGCATCCGCCCCCCTCTGCCCCACTCCACATTATGATTATTGCCATGAGAAACAGAGAAAAATAGCAAAGAAAAAACTCCACAAAATATACACATTAATATAAGTAGCATACTTACCAGTTATCTGTTATTATAACAGAAGGCGCATGTTTAATTTTGTAGAAATTCTCTCCTCCTTCCCCAACCGTACTACAGAATCTCCCAAGCATCCTTCTGATTGTTAATTCTTTGAGGGTAGTAACATGCTCAAGCCCCTCAGGAACTGCCCTCAATTCCAAGCATTCTTGAATAGATAATCTGCAGAGACTAGGCATGCCTCCTTTCTCTATGCTCCAACTCTTTAATTCCCACAAATATTTAAGTGAGAGAAACTCAAGATTAGGATAACCTTCTTCTGAGACAACTACTTCTGAAACATTCTCCAAACTACCAGAACCTAACCAAAGCATTCTTAACTTTGGGATCTTCTCATGTTTTTTGAGACTCTCCAACTGTAGACGAGTATATGACAGCGACATCTTAGTGAGGCCTCTCATAGCCCTGGAGACCTTCCAATGATTGTTCTTTGATTCTCCCGCTCAATTAAAGTAGACCTTCCAATGATTGTTCTCTGATTCTCCCGCTCAATTAAAGTTTGTATATGTGAGGACAACTTTTTGGGCCCAAAATAATAGTTTGGGCCGAGGATAGAGCCGCTCTCGGCCCAGTAATCTTTTAGAATTATCATGAGCCGTCCAATCATCATGAACCGTCCAGTCAGGATCGGGTGAATCCTATTGCAAGATGGATTGGTTTAGATAAGAGTGGAGTAGTCGAAACCTAGTGCAACAAGGAATCTTAAGGCTAAGGATGCTGAGACTTAGGAGATGAATCTGGTTTGTTAAAGAGCTTGGTTCAAAGTCCTATTAGATTTAGGATTGGCCGAGATATAATCAGATTAGGATGAGGAATTCTAATCTGAGTACAATTTTGGCTCGGTCATAAAGGGGTCGCTACTATAAATAGAGAAGAGAGTGCACAATTCAAGCCTGTCCAATTCAACACACAAATTGCCCTGCGCAAAGCTTCTCAACAACCCTTGAGATTTTATCCTTCTCCTCTTTCTTCCGCCAACACATCTTCAGTTTGGATAAACAACACTGTGAAGAAAACCGACGACATCAATCAGCCGATCAAGACCTTCATTTTGGATAAACAACACTGTTTCGAGACCGACTGGTTATTTATCCAAGTCTCAGCCGACAAGGATTTTCGAGTCCTTGTTGGTAGAGGTCATCTTATCAGCCTTCTCAGCGAAGTGAGGTGTTACAGGTTACTAGGCTCGACACGTTGTACGTCGAGTTGTTTTATGATTGGATATTCACAAGTATCTTTTATAGTTCGGCATTCCGACGGCCGAACCACATTTACCATCAAGATATACATCTCTTTCGAGTATTTGTGTCCGTATAGTTTGGTGCCAGTTCGGCGGGCTTGTACTCTCACGAATATAATCATCGTGACCGAACCCGACGCCAACGATTTGTGAAGTTCGCAGACCTAGCAGTCTTGTCTTCAGGCTCTAGAACCTAAATGCCGAGACGTATTCCTTCCTCGGCCGCAACCCAGGATCAAGAAGTCAGCAACACACTCAACGCAACAACACATTTTACTCCCCGGTCAAGCTCGGTCGTCGAGTTGGCACGCCTTGCACATAATCGAAGGATGTAGTTAGCTTTTTAGTTACTCGACCTGCGCGCCACGTAGGTTCGGTAGTTTTTAGGTTCAACAACAACTCAATACCATATTCATTGGTATAACCTCATCTGTACCAAATTCCATAGATAGAGATAGAGATCGAAGATGGTTAAATGTGATGCCAGAAGATTTCAACATTTCCTCCATGTTTTTCACCCCACCTTTTATGAATAGTTTTCTGAGATTGGTCAATTCAGCAAGATGATTCAAATCACAATCAGCACCTGCAACATTGACTAAACTCTGCAAATTCCCAAGAGTAGCCAACTTCAACTTCCCTCTGTACCTCATCCTGGGTAAATATAAATGCCTCAATTCTTTCATCTTCCAAATCACATTTGGTACTGTCCTCGGCCACAACCCCGACAAGCGTAAGTCGTAGAGTTTGCAAACATACCAAATTACCTAGACGATGGCAACCGAAATACACAACTTCCCTTAAGACTTAAAAACCTCGACTAGATTCCCAATATTACTCGGCAACTCTACATAACTTTGTATGTCTTCAAACTTCAGAACCCAGAACAATTTGAAGTTGCATACTACTGACCGCAAGAAATTTTTCTTCCAGTTGGAGTAATAAAATTCTGGCTTGATAAAGACTAACAAAGGCCTAAGGCGGTCATTTCTTGTGGGAGCAAATTTATCAACAAATTTCGTTTCCATTACAGCAAGTCTTCGAACTTTAGTAATTGACGCTGCCTTTATTTTTGTGTCAGTAAAATTTACAACGTGGAGAAAGTTTTCTTCTGCCTTTACCAAGCACAAGTATCGCATAAGATCATGAAGATGACATGTTTTGATCTTATTAGTTGAATCAAGTGTTCCAACTTGAACCATACATATTTGCACCAACTCACTTAAGCAAGTATATGCTACATCTTCCGATACTTCTGTTGAACCATGTTTTTGGGACGCCGAAGATATAAAACCTTATGCTATCCATAACTGAGTCAATCTTTTGACCCGTATCTCATAATCCTCTCTAAAGTAGCTTAAATATAGAAAGCAAAGTTTTAGACGATATGGTAAGTCGTCATAACTCAATGCCAACACCCTTAATGCACCTGCATATTCTTGATTGCCTTTGTATTCTTGGTCAAGATTAGTTCCTCTCCGTATATACACATCAGCGTTCTTGTTTACTGTTTTCCACTCGTCAACTTTGACTTTTCTAGCTAGAAGTTCCGCAAGCAGAGTAATGGCTAATGGCAGACCTGCACAATGTTTAAGCATCTTCTTTCCTAGTTCTTCCTTCTCAGCATCAATTCTAGAGTCTGAAAAAAAAATTAAGAAAAATAGGTTAACAGTTATGTCGGTGGCACTCGTCCGTGCAGGGAGAGAGCAACTCACGACCTGCTCTGTTGCTGCTCTCAAACCACTATCTGTTGGAATTTATTAGGTTTATTTAGGAAATTAATTGGAGATTTGATTTGATTTTGTAGTAGGATATTTTTGGCATTTACGCATTAGGGTTTCTTAGGTTTATTGCTCTATAAATAGAGCTTGTAATTTAGTTTGAGAATAAGCTAGTCACAATGTAGCCTATTAGGATTTTGTAGCCATTCTGGCATTTTCGTTTGTTTAATAATATTCTTATTATTTTGTAATCTTGTTCGCTGCGCACTCTAATATTCAACTTGGTATCAGAGCAGGTTAGATCTTTCGGGATTTAACTGCTGTTGATGGGTGCCAATTTGTTTGTATTAGTTTTGCTTAATCATCTTCTGCCTTTTGTGTTTTCGTTTTAGATTTGTTAGTTGGTATTGATTGTTTGCAAGGAAAGTCTGAAAAAGACCCGTACCATTGCACCACTTTGTGTAGTCTCACAGCTGCGTCTTGCCAGACAACGTTGGAGACTCCACACTTGCTTTTGTTTGAATCGAAGTCCAGATTAGTTCGTAATTTGACCTTTGATTAACCCTGCATCTGAATCCGTCCACAACTGTACACCCGCGGAAAAAAAAAAAGGGGCTGATGTTGGTTCGCACAGAAGGAAAAGAAGGAAGGAAGAAGGAAAAAAAAAGGGGAAAAAAGGAAGGAAAAAAATGGTTGTTTTGAGGTTTTGTGGCCCACGTATTCTTGCACTCGGCATTGGTATTGGTATTGGCATTGGTATTGACATTGGCATTGGTATTAGTATTGGTATTGGCATTGACATCGGCATCGGCACTAGCATTGGAATTTGGAGTTTTGCATCGGCATCAGCATTGGCATCGGCACTAGCATTGGAATTTGGAGTTTTGCATCCATATCTACTTTGGCAAACCCATGTCGTGTACCGCCATGAGTTTGACGGGGGGTGTTGGAATTTATTAGGTTTATTTAGGAAATTAATTAGAGATTTGATTTGATTTTGTAGTAGGATATTTTTGGCATTTACGCATTAGGGTTTCTTAGGTTTATTGCTCTATAAATAGAGCTTGTAATTTAGTTTGAGAATAAGCTAGTCACAATGTCTATTAGGGTTTTGTAGCCGTTCTGGCATTTTCGTTTGTTTAATAATATTCTTATTATTTTGTAATCTTGTTCATTGCGCACTCTAATATTCAACTTTTTAGGTGTAGGGGTTGGCAGACTCGGCACAAGGGCTTTCTACGACATGCATTCCTTTCATGTATCTTGGAAGGTTAGAAGTAACATCTCCGCCCATAGAAACACCATTGATACTTAGCTAAACCTAAACACACGCTGCACCCAACACTGACACCCATCTTGGATGATATCCTAAACATTCATCAATTTTATTAACGATTGATTAGGGACAATGACCTCACCTCTTATCAATATTTCCAAGCCAATCCTTACAATTAGTCATATCCAAGCTAATCCAGTGTATCAAACCGTGAGACTTTGAAACTTTGTAGTGATTAGAAAGTGTCCTTTTAAAAAAAAAAAAAAAATTTGAAGAATATTGGAGTTTCTTTGGATTTGACAATTTGTCGTTGGTTTTTATATAGGTGAGAACTTAAATAATTTTTTTTTGAGATCAAGGATTAATTTAATAGTGATAGGACGAAAGTGAACAAGATTACGAGCTCATAGAACTCGGATGAATTGTCAATGGAAACATGATGAACCTATTCTAAGATATATTTCTAAGGAAAACTAACGAAAAGTCCGAATTTTTTTTTTAGTTCTAATGAAAAATGACAAATCAAGATTTAATGAATAGTATCAGGGAAAGGAAATATGATAAATCTATTCTAAGATATCTTTCCAGGTTGTTTACATGAATTCTCAATTTGTTTTAGTTAATACAAATGTATTTAACGCCCTCCTTAGTACTCTAGCTGCAGCCATGACAACCGCAAACGGAATATAAATTTGCTTTATCGGTCTCTAAAATGACCCAAGTACCTGGTAGTCTGGTAGTCAGTCCGTCCACAGCCTACAGAACAGCCCCAAGCAAGATTTTTACAACTTCCGGGGGTTACCACCTGAAAAGTACATCAGATACAATTTTAACGCAAACCATTAGGCTCCAAGCTTTTGAAGTAGTCGTGTAGAGAAAATGATACAAACTTTTCCCATAAAGCCTCATTAGCATGAAAGAGGAAGCACTCTAACTGTCCAACCCATTAACATCAAAACATCAAGTGCGATTATAACAAGCGCACTAGAAATGCACCTCATTGAAAGAAAACAACAAAAATGCAAAAAGTTTAATTAAAAAATGCATTCTGGTATTCCCTCAATTCACTTTCCACTGAATTTAATTCCTCGCTGCTCTCTCTGAATCTTCAACTCCATGGAAGCTCAAACCGCCCCGAAACTCCCAAAACCTCGGAAACCCCGCAACCTCATCACAGAGCTACGGGGGTTCTTCGCCATCGCCGCCGCCGTAAAGCTGCTTCTAATCCCATCCTACAAAAGCACAGACTATGAGGTCCACCGCCACTGGCCAGCTACAACCCATCTCTGCCTCTTTCCCATTGGTACTCCGACGAGACGAGCATTTGGACCCTCGACTACCCGCCATTCTTCGCCTACATCGAGCTCTTCCCGTTTTCGCCAATCTCATCCACCCACAAATCGGTCACTTCCAAAAGGGCTTGAACTACAGCGCAAACACAGTACTTTACTTCCAAAGAATCTCCGTTATCTTATGGGATTTGTGCCTTTTCTATGGGGTTTATCAATTGATTAGGAATTCGGATTCGACGAAGCGAAAGATGATCTGAGTTCTGGTGGTTTGGTCGCCAGTGCTTGTTATTGTAGACAATTTGCATATCCGGTACAATGGGTTTTTGCTTGGGATTTTGTTGATTTCGCTTTTGTTTGGAGGAAGAGAGGGACTTGATGGGGTGGG
This sequence comes from Cotoneaster glaucophyllus, assembly GCA_036320875.1. NCBI lineage: Eukaryota > Viridiplantae > Streptophyta > Magnoliopsida > Rosales > Rosaceae > Cotoneaster > Cotoneaster glaucophyllus. Next base: position 8,823,241 of record CM070070.1, read on the forward strand.
CCTGTTTTTGCTGTGTTGTTGTGCTTCAAGCATTTGTTTGTGGTCACGGTGCCTGTTTATTTTGTTTACTTGTTGAGGCATTATTGTTGGAAAGGATTGGTGAGGGGTTTCTGGCGGCATTCGGTTTTGGGGCTGTTGTTGTGGCTGGCTGGTTTTACATTGGCATATGGCCCGTTTGTGTATCATGGGCAGGTAATCTCTCTGGCTCTGCCTTTTTGTTTTCGAAATGGTTATTTGCAATCTTCGTATTAGTCTAATCTGCTGCTATGAAGCAATCTCAGAACATATTAACATTTGCTTGTGACTTGTCGCCCAAACAAAGAATAGCTTTGGATTTGTTTTCCATCAAAAAATGGGATTTTGAGGAGAGCTGAATATATGTTAATACTTTGTAAACAATTAGTAAGAGACTTATAGTTGTGCCATCTCTTTGTATTATGTTTCGTGTATCTTACTATTGGAAATCAAGACCATCTGGAGTCGTATCTTTATTAAGTGGATTAGTTGATAATATTGCATTAGCATCATAAAGCCATTGAGCTTCCTAACAAAGAGTAATGCTGTGCTATCATTTGTTGTCTGAGCCATACACAAGGAAATACAAGATTTCATTGACAGAATATTGAGCAAATAGAGATTCTTTCTGCTGTTAGAAAAGCAGATGAAATCTCAAAGTAGAGCAGCCTGAAATAATTACTCAACTGAAGCAACTGCATTAGGTTTGGCAGGGTAGAACCTTATAAATTGAATGTTGGTACCCATGGCTCTCATAAAGTTGTAAACCATGCAAGAATGGTGCAGGATGCAATGAGCCATCTCTATGTGGCCTAGAAGTTAGTTCCATTGATGAGATTTGGATTAGGTATACAAACTGAAACGTCGTTACAGGATCTGAGGTCACACTCAGTTAGATCCTTATGAACATGAAACTGAATAGAGGATGTGTGTGTGTGTGTGTGTGTGAGAGAGAGAGAGAGAGAGAGAGAGTTCTTGCCCAATCAGTTTTTGAAAGAGTTTTTCCCATTTTTAGGCTATGAAAATCAGATTTAAATCAATTTATCCCAGGTTATATTAGTCTAATAAGTCCAATCAAAACTCATTAAACTAATTATAGTTCAAGTAAGCCTATTAAACTGATTAGCATTCCATTTTTACTCTACAATCTCCCCTTTTCAAGCCATAATTGGTGGTTTTTTCATCACATAATTGGTCGTCTTTGGTTATAATTTTTTTTTCTTTTTTTCTTAAATAATATTAGCCCAACCCTCTGAAAAATCCTAGCTCTGCCCCTTTCTTGTGTCTATCATTTTGCATTAAGAACTTTACATTTTACCACCTTTTATGGGTGGTATGGACGGAAAGTAATTAGAGAAATTTTAGGGAGAAAGGGGCGAGGAGGTGGATCAGTTGTGGTATAGGGTTTGATTTGGGTATCCCTTTGGTGCTGGGATGGGATCTTCAGAGTTTTGGTTTTGTTCTTTTGAAGTATTTTTAAAGGAAAACTAATGAAAAGTCCAAAAAAACTTCCCTTTTAACGAAAAGCCCTTTTTAAAGGTATAGTGAATAGTGTCAGGTAAAGGTAAAAATGTGGTTTTTCATTAACAGTGAACAGTACCGGGAGTGTTTCGTTAAAACTCCATTTTTTTAATGATTGAAAAGCTATTTGCTTAAGTTTTTTTTTTTTTTTTTTTTTTTTTTTCCACTTGGTATGATAAAATAATTATGGTTATCCTTTAATTTCTTGTAGAGTAGTAGCTTAGAATGATAAGTGGGCGTATAAAAATAAAATGAATTTTTCTCTTTAAGTATCTATTTCCACAATATTCAGAGCTAATGACATTTTTCTATGTATATCCATTTCTTGACATTTCCTGGTGATGATTTAGGATTCTTTCTATAGCATGGAACATAGTTAGGGAGGAGAGGGATGAAAATTGAAAATCCTGCCACAAACCTCCAAACCTTAAAATGTTGAAATGAAAATGTAGGAACATAGCTATTCCACCAATCTACTGTTACTCATATTTAATAAAATGAAGCAAGGGAATTAACTACGCCAAGATGGTTATCCATTAATGTTGCTCTCTGATCATTTAATAACAGTTTGCACGCATCTTGGACAAGTCATTTAATTTTTCTTGTGCCTCAATATCGTATGCCATCATATTTTATTCTTGCGTAGGGCATTGATTGTTCAACATTACCTTGCAGATGCGTCAAGTTATCCATCACATGTTTCATTTTGGCAGGGGACTTTGCCATGCCTATTGGGCGGGCACCAAATTTTTTGGTGTTATATATCATACTAGATAAAGTGCTTGCTTTCGTTCTTTGATGACTTGATTCAACATTCAGGCACCAGCAGCGTCATTCACTGGTGGGCTAGTTGGGGATTCATCCGCTTTTGCTGTACTACCTCAGGTAATTCTTAATGGTCAACCGGAAGGAGGTGCAATATAATAGGATAACATTTCAGTTTATCAAATCAAATGGGCAAACAAAACTCCTCGGTTGGATGGTGCTGCTTGTTGACTGTTCCAACATCATGTAATTTTGAATAGGTGGTAGGTTTAGGCTGTTCTGGTTCATATGGTCAGCTCTCTATAAACCCTATGCTCTAGAACTAGCAAAGCAATTAAGTAACTAAAGACTTCCCAATGCCCAATTCAATTGTTTAGCTTGAACGTATGACCAAGCGGAAGGAAGATAGCTATTCAACCCGTTAGTATGTTGAGTGCTTTTGATTGATGAGATGATATATTCTATTTATTGTATTCAGAACTAGGTTATTTTACTTGAGAGATACAGTTTTTTATTTCTTCATATTCTTAAATGTTTTGAGTGGGGTTATCAGCTTCAGTACAGCTACCAAACTTTTATAATAAGGTTTCAGTACATCTTCAAAGACTTAAATGTTGGGGAGTTTTGACTGAAGATTATTGAAACTGAGTATTTGTAATTGATGGAAGGAAAAAACAAACATTTGCATGATTGAATGTCCATTATGACAAAAAGAAATCATTAAACTATCTGATTTGATCTGGTATTCTACAATTATATGATTGGATGTTCGTTAAGCCAAAAAAAATAAATAAAAAATCATTCAGATGTATTGCTGTTTAGATTTTTTTGAAAAAGTTTATCTGCGCCATATGATTTCAGCGCTCTGTAGCTTTCTTTAGTATCAAAATTTCCCCAAAATACAGCTAACATGCAGTAACAGTGTGTGTAATAGTATTCAAAACAAAATCTTAATATGTGGTTTCAGGTGCCGCTCATACATTGATTGTGCCGTATTTTCTATGCAGTTTCCTGCGAAGGTTTTTTATTGCTGGAGTACCCAAACCACTTCTCTCTCATGAATGGTAGATACAAATGTTAATACATGAATTAAATGGAGCATCCTAATTAAGCAAGTTGTGTAATGTAAACGTTTATGAGTATTTGCTAATCACCAGGACGTGCATTTAAACTATTTATTGAGTAGCTGCTCTAGCCTGGCATTTTAAACCCGATCCGACCCATTATAATTAGTGTTTGGGTGAGTGCTTAACGGGTTGGATTGTTAACGGGTCAACCCGTTAACCACCCGTTAAATAACGGGTTAACACCCATTATGAAGGGCTTTTGTGTAATTTCATAATCGTAATAGAAGACCTCTTTGTCTCGCTTTGCACGTTCCTCTCTGTTCTGCTTGCTTCTGGGCTGCCGTTCCCTCACTCGTCTTCTTCCTCAAAAATCAGGGTTTTACTGAGTTCTGCCACTCTCTCCGGTAAGTTCCAATTGCCTTCCACCTCTTCTTCCATGGCAATCACTTTTCGTTTCTGCAGATTATATTTTTCGTCTATTTTTCTCAGCTTTTGCTTGAGCTTGGTTTTAGGTGGTGCTCTTCAGAACAGCTTCGAATTAATTTGGAATTAATTGATTTGTGTTTGATAATTTCAATTGCGATTGTGCTTTTGTTGTGAAAATGGTGCTTTCTGTGTGTGATTGGATTGGAGATTTTTGGGTTTCTAGGGTTTTGTCTGTGCTGCTCTCTCAATTTCTCTCAATTTCCTTACTTTATTTCTTGATGATCATTAAATTACGTGACTTAATCGGCATGTTTTGTGTTTTGTGTTTTGTGTTTTTTTTTTGTTTTGTTTTGTTTTTCGTTAATTGGATTGTTTATGCTATTTGGTTAACTAGGTTTCAATGATATAAGCCACATGTGATGGGGGAGGCTATGGAGGCTTATCTTCTACGTTCTCTGAAAATGCATTTGTTGTCATCTGCATTCTCGTTAATTGGATTGTTTATGCTATTTGGTTAACTTAGGTTAGAGCAATAGGACTGTAAATATAGAACGAATGAAGAAGTTGCTCCAGTTTAGGAGTGGCTCAGCACTTGTAGAGATAATTTATACGAGTATTCATATTAGTTTTTCAAAATCCCATTGGTACCATATTATAAGACCACACAAATTTGTTGTGTTTATATATTAGCTAGTAAATTTTGAAGGCATTTATCTCCATCTCAATTACCAGAGCCATGATTATAAACATTGTCTTGCCACTTTACATCTGTATATTGGGTTTGGGTTATATACAATTGCTCCATCTATATATTGTTTTGAATATGCTTTCAGAGCTCATATATCTATACACCCACACATCAGCTTTGCCATCCATCTTTCTGTTTTGCATCTGATGATTCCTTACATTCGGAGAAGGCTTATCTGATGTTGTCTCAAGAGTATATAATATATACTCTGTCCTATACAAATTGCAGCTAATTACTTCATTAGCTTGCAGAAATGAACGTGGGTACTAGTTTATATAATGTATGTTTGCTGCCTGTTTCCCCTTTCTCTTGTACTTATTAAACGATGTCTCGCTGCGATTATCTTTTTAGACAAGTTTTGAACTTATAATAAATTGGATTAGTAGGAGGAAGCTTTTAATGTCTTTAATACCTCTTAATTATGGGCCACATAACATGCAAAGTATACACTATACAGGATATATACATCAGTTTTGTCCCAAATTTTGGAAGTCATGAGTGTTGCTGTTGGTTGACAGAATAGGGTTCTAAACTTTTAGATCCTCCTTGGCGCACAGCTAGTTCATTTTGTCTTCACAAAATAATTGTGTTTTGTGCGTGTGTTATGCTTGTGTGTTGCAGATTTTTGGGTGTTCTATCCGCAGATTCTTCCTTGAAGTGGCGATATAATTTTGCGGTACATTCTTGATGATGTTGAATACGGCATGCTGCATATAGCTATGCTACTCGATCACATTTTGCAAAACCCGTGTTATGGAGTTTTAGTAATTAATTAATTCGGAAGATTGTAATTATATATATGTATATGAGATGTTAGACTGTTAGTTAATATATGTAATTTGTATTAGAATGCAAAATTAAAAAAAATAAAAACTTAACGGGTTGGGTTTAAATGACCTTTTAAATTAACGGATCAGGTTGAACCTGATTCGTTTAACTGTCTAGTTGCTAATCAAATTCATGTGTTTTTATTTTTTGAAACAATAAATACTTGTTCACTCCCGATTTCTGAGACAGTGCCCAAGCTTATAGCATCCGCTTCCCTTCGTTGCTCCTCGTCTTGCCATGATCTAACAAGTATAAAACAAAATTAATCAATCATATAAAACAGTGTAACATCGATGCCTTCAATTATTAACAAAGAGAATTTTCACCTAATTTTGCGAGATTGGCCTTGCCCTCCCAGCTGCACTTTCTTCTTTAAGGAACAACTGGAAAAGAAAAGAAAAAACAACACCTTATGATTTTTGCCATGAGAAACAGAGAAAAATAGCAAAGAGAAAGGTACACAAAATATACACATTAATACAAGTAGCATACTTACCAGTTAGTTGTCCACTACTTCATCCTCCACTTCTTCATCCTCCCGAATATTTGTGATGAGAAGAGAAGGCACGTGTTGAATTTTGTAGAAATCCTCTCCTCCGTCCCTAACCCTATTACAGAATGTCTGATACATGCCTCTGATTGTTAATTCCTTGAGGGTAGTAACATCCTCAAGCCCCTCAGGAACTGCCCTCAATTCCCAGCAATCTGTAATAGACAATCTGCAGAGACTAGGCATGCCTCCTTTCTCTATGCTCCAACTCTTTAATTCCAACAACTCAGAAAGTGAAAGAAATTCAAGATTAGGATAACCTTCTTCTGAGACAACTACTTCTGAAACATTCTCCTCCAAAGCGTCTTCACTAAGCCAAAGCATTCTTAAGTTTGGGATCTTCTCAAGTATTTTGAGACTCTCCAACTGTAGACGAGTATCACGCAGTGACATCTTAGAGAGGTTCTGATAGCACTGGAGACCTTCCAATGATTGATCTCTGATTCTCCCCTCCAAATTAAGTTTGTATATATGAGGACAACTCAATACCATATTCATTGGTATAACTTCATCTCCACCAGATTCCACAGATAGAGATAGAGATCCAAGATGGTCAAATGTGATGCCATTAGATTCCAACATTTCCTCCATATTTTTCTTCCCACCTTTTATGAACAGTTTTCTGAGATTGGTCACTTTAGCAAGATGAGTCAAATCACAATCAGCACCTGCAACATTGACTAAACTCTGCAAATTCCCAAGAGTAGCCAACTTCAACTTCCCTCTGTACCGCCACCTGGGTAAATATAAATGTCTCAATTCTTTCATCTTCCAAATCACATCTGGTACATTCAATTGTTTCCACCAATAAACACGTAAGTCTAGAGTTTGCAAACATACCAAATTACCTAAAGATGATGGGAACCGTCTCACATCGCTTCCCTCTAGACTTAAAAACCTTAAGTGGACTAGATTCCCAATATTACTCGGCAACTCTACTTCTCTCCATATGCCTTCAAACTTTAGAACCCTGAGCAATTTAAAGTTGCATAGTACTGACCGCATGAATTTTTCCTTCCAGTTGGAGAATCTATATTCTGGGTCGACAAAGAATAACAAAGACCTAAGGTGGTCATTTCTTGTGGGAGCAAATCTATCAACACATTTTTTCTCCACATATACAGCAAGTCTTCGAACTTTATAAATTGTCGCTGCCTCGGTTATCGTGCTAGTAAAATTTACAACGTGAAGAAAGTTCTCCTCTTCTGCCTTTACCAAGCACAAGTCTCGCATAAGATCATGAAGATGACATGTTTTGATCTTCTTAGTTGAACCAAGTGATCCAACTTGAACCATACATCTTTCCACCAACTCACATAAGCAAGCATATGCTACATCTTCCAATACTTCCGCTGAACCGTGTTGTTGGGACGTCGGAGATATAAAACCTTCTGCAATCCATAACTGAGTCAATCTTTTGACAGGTATCTCATAATCTTCTGGAAAGTGGCTTAAATATAGAAAGCATAGTTTTAGACGATATGGTAAGTCGGCATAACTCAATGCCAACACCCTTAATGCGCCTGCATATTTTTGATTGCCTTTGTATTCTTCGTCAAGATTAGTTCCTCTCCGTATATACACATCGACGTTCTTGTTTACTGTTTTCCACTCCTCAACTGTGACTTTTCTAGCTAGAAGTCCCGCAAGCATAGTAATGGCTAATGGTAGACCTGCACAATGTTTAAGCATCTTCTTTCCTAGTTCTTTCTTCTCATGATCAATTTTAGAGTCTGAAAAAAAAAATTAAGAAAAATAGGTTAACTATTATGTTCTAGACTAGTCATTCATAAGCACAATAACGGCTAATGGCAAACCTGCACAATGCTGAGACATCTTTCCTAGTTCTTCCTTCTCAGCAACAATTTCATATTCTGAAAAAATAAAAATAAGAAAAATAAGTTTAACTGTTATATCCTAGACTAGTCATTCGCAAGCACAGTAATGGCTAATGGTTGACCTGCACAATGTTGAGACATCTTCTTTCCTAGTTCTTTCTTCTCAGCATCAATTTTAGAGTCTGAAAATGAAGATAAAAAAATGGTTAACTATTATGTCCTAGACTAGTAATTCCTATGATATTCTATATATGTTGTCAATGTCCTTTTGGATGGTTGAATGTATTTGACAGCAGAACATAAATATTAGTGTCTGATTTCTCAAGAAAATGAATTTTGGAAGGAAGAAATCATAGTTACTTGAAATGCAGTTAGGTTTAATCAGTATCAATTAGGTTTAATAGTTAACTAAAGTTATTAGAGTTTTGGTTGATAACAAGAAAGAATAATTTTTTAAGTGACAAGATGAAAACGAACAAGATTACGAGTTCTTAGCATCTTTTGAATTATATTTCAAAGCTATGACAAATTTTTAATGGAATTTTGGAATGCCAGGTGACAGTCGAGGTGTGGCTGACTTGCCACGTGATAGCTGCTGGAGTGACCTGATGGTGGTGTTAAGAGCACTTCCAGCGTGGTGGAGGCCCCCTAGGGCTATCCACTCAGTGAACAGTAACCGCCTTTTGCATCTCCACCCTACATTGAATAGCCCTGGTAATTGGTAATAAAATATTACTAATTTTTTATTTATAAAATAATACAAAAATATTTTATTTGTAATTTCGGATAAGATTTGTAATCGTTCTCGTTGCGCCATGTGTCGTTATCCGAAAAGATAATTATTGGTGATATATTTTCGATAAGATTTTTAATCGTTCTCATTGCGCCCCGTGTCATTATCCGAAAAGAAAATTATTGGTGATGGATTTTCGATAAGATTTTTAATTGTTCTCATTGCGCCACGTGTTATTATCCGAAAAGACAATTATTGGTGATAAGACAATTATTGGTGATAGATTTCCGATAAGATTATTAGCCAATCACGTCACGCCACGTGTCACAATCTGTTTACAATCTTTGAGGATAGATTTTCATCAGATTTTTAATGAATGACGGCATGCCACGTGACATTATAGGAATGTGGTTGAAAGTAGTTGAGAAAATATGAAATTGTGGTGTAAGGTAGAAGATAATGAGAAGGTATTTATAGAAAAGTAAAATCAATTTTTTTATTAATTTTTAACATTTTTTAAATTTTTATTCACATAATTAATCTCTGCCGTTGGATTAAAAAAAAATTGAATTCCAACACTCCAGATTTTGCCACGTGGCACAACGGTAATATTTCTGTTTTTTAAACTTTTTTTTTTAAATTTATAAAGGTGAATAACGTGGACCGTTGATCTCAAATCCAACGGTTGAAATTAAATGAGGTTTTTAATTTTTTTTACCGTTGAAAATCCAACGGTCCATAAAATATAGCCGTTGAAATCCAACGAACATGGGGAAGCCACGTGGCCTCCCCAACTGTAAGAAATCTTAGTGGGCCGCGAGCCCCATTTCTGAATTTATGTCGCCTGACGCGCGCCCACTCGCGCTTGAAGGCCACGCGCCTGATAGAAAAAAAAATAAAAAAAGGCGGCTGATGTCGCCCTGACTTCAGACCCACTCCTGGCTCTCGGGCTAGCACGAATCAACGGGCCTCTCTCTTGGGTCTGCTCGGGCTCCCTCCCCAGCCAACGCTGGGCTTCCTCCCTCAGGCAATCAAGCCCTGTTCCTGCGCCTGTCCCCCGAGCAAGAGCTCCTGCTGGAGCTGCTCTAAGGACTGAAAGAAAAGAGAGAACAAAAGGAAGAGAGAAATCAGTTTTTTTTATTTTTTTTTCATTTGCACACATGGCAGGCTGCCATTGGGTCGAATAGTAAAGAGCGTTGAACCGGCACGGTGCACCTGATCTAAATCATAAGATCTGATTGTTTTTCTTCATTCTCGTCGAAGCAAACATTAAAGATTATGCCATCTCTTTCACTCAAACACCCGAATCAAATTATTTAAATAAAAAAAACGCCCAAATCAAATTATTAAAAAAAAAAAGAAAAAAAAAAAGAAAACCCAAATCAAATATTCTATCATAATTTATTATTTACTTAACTAAATTCAATTCCGAATTTCTGGAGAAAAAGCATTACAATTTACAATCTGAGGTATAAGTATCTGAGTTTGCTACAGATTTCGAAATTGCCATATTGGGGATTTATGACTACATAAGCTTTAATCTTCGATTGAAAGTGTTTATGAATCTTCGATTTAAAGTGTTTATGTTGGGTAGATCCTTTTGGAATGTCGGTTGAGGATTAGAGAGCATGTTGGAGGCTTGATTTAAATATCTGGAATTGTTTTGTTGTTGAATCTCGTTTTGGTGATAAGTTGATGAGCTAGATTGAATTATGTAGTATTGTTGGGAATTAGAGAGCATGTTGAACTTTGGACTAAAATGGTCATGTGGTATTGGAAATCATCATAAATGATTTGACCCCGTTTTGGTATGAAAATGGAAGAATGAATCTAAAATTTTACCCCTGTTGTACAGTTCCTGCAGCTAGGACCTTTTTGTAAGGTTTACTAGGTCCTTATTGTAAGATTTATTGAAGTTTTGGATCTGTTGTGTAATATTCAGAAATTAAGGGGTAGAACTGTAATTACCCAAACATTGTGGTTAATTTATGTAACTCAATTGCACAGAAACTTACTATTTGTCCAGCAAGGCAGCGTGTATAAATGTGAGATTTATTTGTCCAGTAAGGGTGTATTTTTGCTCACTACTATAATTATGGTATATGCTCACCATACATTTAATCATTTGTAATGTGTTTGTAAGTTGTTAATTTTCACATTTTCAATTTTGAAAAAAAAAAAAAACTAAAGTTAAATGAAAAGACATGTGATAGATGATTAGGTGTATAGTGAGCATATATCATAGTTTATCTTAATGAACAAAAATCCCGAATTTATAATATTTAAACTGTAACATAAACCTAGTGTTGTGAAATAAAGACCAAGTTCGTGGTTGCTATATAGGGATCATATAGTAACCTATTTATTTCTTTTATGGAACTAGGAATTCCAAATTTATTGGAGGGAAAGCTTAACGATGGTGCACTGTGACGTGACATTGGTACAAGCTTTGCTTTGGACTCCAAGTTGGAGAAATATGATAAATCTTTACGGACATTGGCTTTATTAAAGTTTGTGAAGTTATATTTGATTTTATTTGTTGATCATTATGGTTGAATGTTAATAATGTGCATCTTTGGTTTGAAATGTTATTGTTGTTGAAAAACATTGTGATATATGTGAAAGATGAAATGACATATTTGTGGTCTACTTATGTTGGGAGTTGAGGATGGAACTAGGTATTGAGAAAGGAACTGAGGGTAGTGTAAATGATTTTTTGTGTAGTTGAGTTTAACTCTCTCAATAAGGGATGGATTATGGTTATGATGGACAGGTAACTGCGTTTATTTATTCATAACTATTTAAGTTCTTACCCGCATAACCTTTTACCCATTAGGTGATTACATAAATAGTTATACCTATACCCATTTATAAATGGTTAACCATACCCATAACTTTGGATCCATTTAACTGTAATTGCAGGTTCGTTTACCCTTATTTTATCCCGTTTACTATTTACCTGTGTGACAACTCGTCCCGAATTGTGAATGGATGGATTTACCCTTGAGCACTGGGTTTTACTTCATTTTTGATTAAGTTTAAAGGCTCAAAGGTTTGGTTTTTGGACCTATGGTGTTGTTTCCAAGTTAGTGGGAGCCTATTAGTTTAAACCTTAGTTAGGGTTTGTAGTAAAATGGGTTGATGACCAATTAGAACCTAAGGTTAGTTTCTTTTGGTTCTTTAGTGAGGTGTTAGTGTGAGGACCACACACACACATTCTTGAACACACACTCTCTCTCCCGTTGACTCTCTTCTCTTCTCTCACTCTCGGACACTCTCTCTCTCTTTGAAAACGTACGGATGAACCTCAAACCCTCTCGTTCAGGCACGGATCGACGTCAAGAAGGTAAGATTCACACTCCTTGCAAGCTTCTGAGTCCATATATGCTAGTTTTAAGTTTTGAAACCCCCATTTTTCCCGAGAACCCATGACCCCGATTTGTGTCACTGTTTTTATGGTCGTAAATATGGGTGTTTCAGGAGTTTTCAAGCTTGTAGGAAGCTTTAGGACTTCCTTGCGAAGCTCGAAGAAGAAAAACCAAGGGATTTGAACGTAAGGAACCCAAGATTATCGAACCTCCGAGTTGGTCACTGTTCACCAACTTTTTAATAGGTGATTTTCTTCAATTTTCAGGACCATATGGAGCTTAAGGAGGTCCTCACGATGCTCGGAGTGCATCGTTGATAAAATTTGGACCACGGGAAGCCTAGATACGAGAAGTTGCAGAGGTTGCCGGAGTTTCGAACTCTCTCCGACGTGATTTCGTGTGATTCGAGGCTTGAAAGAGGTACATCGTGATTCCTTGGACCTTAAACTTCATTTTGGTGGAAATTTCATAAGAAATGGTTGAGAAATGAGCTAGAATAAGAAGTTAGAAAAATTTCCAGTTTTCCGGCGACGGCGACGGTCGCCGGAGCTGAAGGTTGAAGACAAGGGAATATTCTGTCAAGTCTGACGAAATATTCTATTGGCGTCAGTTAAGTTTGACAGTTTCCGTTACCTTTTAACGGAATATTCCTAACGGCGTCACAGTCTCTGTTCCGTGTGCCAGGCAAGTGCCTGCGCGTGGGAGGCGCGTCTGGCAGTGCCTTGGCCTGCGAGTGAGGGCGCGTGAGTCATCCAAATTTTTTTCTAAAAATATGGGGATGATCCTGAGGTTGTGTAGATCATTTTGGCATATTCACACACCTCATTTGAGCAATGTATGAGAAGTTATTACCTAGTTTCGTTTATGTGCTTTAAAATAACGTATTTATAGTTGTTTCTCACATAGGCGAGACCTATCAGGAGGACGAGCGTAGCCAGGCTAGGCACGGGGGCTACAATCCATCTACTTACCAGTGAGTGGGCTTTTGTTTTCCGTATATACCTATATACTATGTGTTTTTCCCAGAAAGTGAATTTTAAATGCTTTTATAAATGAAATGCCATGCCAATGCATACATACCTTTGATTATGCATCATGAAAGGTTTATTCATTAAGAATTGTATGCGCATGATTGTTGGTGCTGCGGACGCTCAGGTAAGTGCCAGGTAAGTCTATGTGTGGTTATTAAGAAGTTGAGTTAAGAAAAGTGAGATGAGATGCATTGAGAGCTCATTAACTTGCACCTCGGTGTTAGTGCTCCCGCCCAGAGTTAGGGGCATAGTCTTTCACGTGATGTTCACCTCCCGCACCACACGCTCGTCTTGGATCCAAGTTAGGTGCATAGTCCTGTCGTATAGACCACTTTCAGTGGGTTTGACTCGTAGGTGACCCGCGATTATTCGCATAGTCTTCATGTGATTGTAGCACTAGAGCGTATTGTTTTACACCCAGTCCTGTCGTATAGACCACTATAAGTGAGTTCGACTCGTGTGCAAGCATGATTTATAAGCTAGAATTTAGCTGACGAGCTGCGATAATTATTGTTGCATTTGATATGCTTACCTGATGGTATGATTATTATGACATGGCATATTCATGAATTGTGCATATCTTGTTAAGGATTTCAGTTGAGTTTTGGTATTTGTTTATATACTATTTTCTGAGAAAGTATACAGGTTTTATGGCTAGGGGATATAAAGATTGTTTTTGAAAAGACTTGTTTTTGCCCACTCATGCTTTTGTTTTGTGCCCCTCCAGGTTCTAGGTAGCATTTATTGGTGGCATCCGAGGTTGCAGCTGCGATTCTGACAGACTATCACTCAAGTAGGACCCCCTGTGGGTGTTTTTATTCAAGTACTCCTTATGTTTGACTGCACCTACACAACTATGCTCTGATTGTGTATTAACACCTCTAGAATTTGATTTTTTATTCATTCGTATTTCTTCTTATAAATGCTTCCGCACTGTACACATGGCTACGTCACCCTCACGTGACGGCCAGCATGCCTCGATCTCGGTCGGGGTGTGTCAACCTGTCTACACATTCTTTAACAGCTTGAAAATTAAAAAAGAAAATTGTCGTAGTTTCATTTTTTTTTCTTATTATTAACACCGTTACAGATATATTTAACATGCATTTCTATATTTCAATCTTTTAAGTTCTCATACAATTCCAATAATTGAAATAGTAGTTTACGGACGATATTTTTAAGTGTTATAAGTGAAGGTAATGTAATATATTTGCTAAGAATTAAAATAATAAGTGTCTCAACATTAAGTGGGCATGGAACATGTGCAAACCTGATATAAAATATAAAAAAAATATATAAAAAAAAGAAGCTTTTTAGCCAAAATGATTCCTGAAATTTATATAACTTTTCACTTTGGTCTCTGAGATTTTAAATCAATAGAAGTTGTCATTGACTTTGTCTACCATCAATCATTTTAGTCATTCTTTGAAAAATTTCCATTAAATAAGAATAAAATGATAAAAATACCCTCAATTTTTGTCAAATCATTTTGACTAATTGTTTATTAAATTGAGGCTAATTTTATCATTTGGTCCTTATTTAACATAATTTTCCACGGAATGACCAAAATGATTGATGGTGGACAAACTCAGGAACCACTTCTATTGATTTTAAATCTCAAAGACCAAATTGATGAGTTATACAAGTTCCACGGACGATTATGGCTAAAAAGAAAAAAAAAAGTTTATATGAACTATTATCAATATACTTATGCAAAAACACATGATAGGATCATCAGTCTAATTATTAATTGTTTTACACCATTAGGAATAAGTAATTATAATCTTTTACTGCTTTCAACTGATTTTTTTCATCCCTTTGGCATTGCAATATTTCTTAATTAAGGACAAAAGTAAAATCCACAACCACAAATCCAATGAAACTCTTTTGTCTTGCAATTTGAAGAACCCAAAGCACTAAATCTCAGCAACGATGCAAACTGACAGTGGCAAAAGTAAATTCCACAATCACAAATCCAATGAAACCTTTTTTTTTTTTTTTTTTTTTTGAAACTTTAACGAAAAACTCTCGATACTGTTCACTTTAACGAAAAACTACATTTTTACACTAAAAAGTCAATCTTGATACTATTCACTTTATCCTTTATTTTGTCCTTATCGTTAAAACTTAAAGTTTTCAAGCCACTTTCATTAGGTTTTTTTTTTTTTTTTTTTCATTTGTAGTTAATTTATGCAACTCAATTGCACATAAACTTATTAGTTGTCCAGCAAGGCAGCGTGTATAAATGTGAGAGATTGTTTGGAGACCTAAGTGAATTATAATGTTTAAACGGTAACATAATCCTAGTGTTTTGAAATAAAGATTAATATAGGGATTATCTAGTAAACTATTTATTTCTTTAATAGAACTAGGAATTCCAAATTTATTGGAGGGAAAGCTTAACGTGACGTGGGCACAAGTTTTGCTTTGGCTTCTGGGTAGGGAAAATACGATAGACCTATAAAGAGATTGGCTTTATTAAATTTCGTGAAGTGATATTTGATTTTATTGGTTGATAATTATGGTTGAATGTTAATATTGTGCATCTTTGGTTTGAAATGCTATTGTTGTTGAAAAACATTGTGATATATGTGAAAGATGAAATGACATAGTGGTGATCTACTCATGTTGGGAGTTGAGGATAGAACTGTGGTATTGAGAAAAGAACTGAGGGCAATGGAAATGATTTTTTTTTATTTTTATTTTTTTGTGTGTAATTGTGTTTAACTCTCTCAGACCATCTCAAATGGTTGGGCTAAAAGCCAAACATTTTAGCCCGAAAAATTTAGCTTTGGCCTAGAAACAGTTTTCCTGCTCCAACCGTTCTAGCTTAAAATTTTAGCCCGGAATTATTAAAGAATAAACTTAGGCTATTTTTTTTCTTAAAAATAAATATGTAGATTATCGTAAATTAATTTTATGAAAATTTTAATCTAAAAAAATTTAAATTCCGATAAATATTTTCACTCGGTTCAGTGGAGCCCACATCGATTTCTGGGCTAAATTCTGGGCGGAATCTGGCCTTGGTTTAGCATTTAGCCCAAATTTTCCTCTTGGGTTGGAGTGAGTTTGGGGGGGGGGGGGGGGGGGGGGTAATTTGGCTTTTAGCCCACCATTAGAAATGGTTTCAGGTAAGGATGGACATCAGTTATGTCGGGTGGGTAACCGTAGTTATTAATCCATAACCGTTTAAACTCTTACCAACATAACCGTTTACGCATTGGATGATTGCATAAAAGGTTATACTCATACTCCTAACCGTGTTAGTCACTTTAATACTATTTAATTTGTTTTCAAATTCCTAATTTCAGTTTTGATGTGTAAAACTGAAAAATGATGCATTATAACGTTGGGGTATAATGAATGGTTTTGAATTACAACTGATGGACTTTGAATTACAATTATGGTGCTGCCTAATCAATCATCTCCTTAATCCTCCAACGTCCATTTTGTATTTTGTCATATATATATATATATATATATATATACACATATATAGATTCTATCTTTTTCGCTTGAATGTTTTTTGGCTATTGAACTTCAAAATCCTTTTCTTTCTAAAAACCCCACGTAGTTAATTGAAAAGAATCCTACCATCCTCGTATCTCCTAATCTCTTATATTCTCTCAAATGCTATTATAATTTCCACCTCCTATATGCCAAATGAAAGAAACGAGTTGTTCACTCGATCCAAGTATTGCGAGTGTACGCTTACAAGAATCATAGATTGTTGTATCCTGCAGGACAAGGCGCCATAATCTGCTACACCGAGACATTGTCTTAGAGAGGCGAAATCTACTCTTAAGGACAGTGATTACACGCCTCAACCTAAAATCTTATTCTAATCAAAGATCGACGAAGAGCGTTCTCTACCTACAAAAGATAAGTATTTTATCTTATTTAGTTTATTTTATTTAATAAAATTGTGGTGAAAAAGTTGTGATATACTAATATTAATTTTATGTGGTTTGCTGTAGGAGAAGTAGCATCTGAATCGCTGTATATTTCAAACAAACCGTTTATAAACGGTTAACCATACCTATAACCGCGAACACATTTAACCGTAACAGTATAGCCGTTTACCCTTTAACAACTTGAAAATTAAAAAAAAAAATTGTCATAATTTCCTTTTTATGACAATTAAACATTGTTATAGGTATCTTTAACATGCATTTCCATATTTCAATTTTTAAGTTAGTCATACCATTCCAATGATTTTTTTTTTTATTCGAGCGGTAGCGTTAGTAAGTTAGATATTAGATTAGCCACCGACGGGATTCGAACCCACACCATCATGCAAGGGCATAACACATTTTCACCAATGTAGTAAAGGGCCATCAATGAAGGTAATATAATATATTTGCTAAGAATTGAAATAATAAGTGTCTCAGCATTATGTGAGCGTGGAACATATGCAAACCTGATATAAAAAAAAATTATATGAACTTACCATCAATATAGTCATGCAAAAACACATGATAGGATCATTAATCCAATAGTTAATTGGTTTACACTATTAGGAATAAGTAATTATAATCTTTTACTGCTTTCAACTGATTTTTTTTCATCCCTTGGCATTGCATTGCAATATTTCTTAATTAAGGACAAAAGTAAAATCCACAGCCACAAATACAATGAAACTCTTGTCTTTCAATTTGAAGAACCAAAAGCACTAAATCTTAGCAACAAAGCAAACAGATAGTGGCAATATAGTTTAGGGCTTTTTGTTTTTTGTTTTTTTTGTTTGCAATTTGCCGAAGATGAGAGAGAGAGAGGCAGAGTTGAGAGAGGGCGGAGATGAGAGAAAGATAAGCGGCGGGAGCCTGGCAGAGGTAGGATAAGTTGAAGTACACCCTTTTATTGTTATGCAGGTTTTCAAATTAGACAATCGAGGGTAGGCGGGATGAGATTGAATTAGATCTGAGGTTGGAAGTTAAATTTATTTATTTTCTTTGTAGCCAAGTAAAGAGTTCTTAAGTTTCTTTTTATAAGAAGAATCTATTTTTCACTCCGTTTCAGTTTCTTTTTGTTCTATTTATTTATTTTTATTTTTACTTTTGGGTCACGTCCGGGATTCGGGATTTTCTAGTGACTCGAGTCCTGTGTGTGACACAAATGCACCCTAAGTTTAACGATTCAAGACAATGATGCGTGTACTATATCGAAAGCATAAGTGAAATGCAATAATCTCTATTTTATTAGGCTTAACAGATAAACAAATAATAATAATAATAATAATAATAATAATAATGTTAATAGAGTTGATTGAGAAGTGGAAAACATACTTGTTTGATCTCTCCCAGAGATTGCTATCTTCTTAAACAGTTCCCAACTTTTCTCATCATCTAGCGCATGAGATTCATGAACGAAACAATTTTCTCCAGCATTTTCAGCAACGTCCTTCTTCCGAGTGGTGAGTAATATACGACTCTTTGTTTCCTCACCTATTGGAAATCCATGTTTTAAAGAGTTCCACGCATCACGGGTCCAAATGTCATCAAGAACCACCAAACATT
The DNA here is from genome assembly GCA_036320875.1 of Cotoneaster glaucophyllus. Taxonomy (NCBI): domain Eukaryota; kingdom Viridiplantae; phylum Streptophyta; class Magnoliopsida; order Rosales; family Rosaceae; genus Cotoneaster; species Cotoneaster glaucophyllus. The sequence goes on from CM070070.1 coordinate 8,841,647, forward strand.
TCTTTTCTTTTTGGATGATACAAAGCTTTTCTGCTATTTCATCCTCCTTCATTTTCGAAATTTCTTCTCTTTCCTCTTTTTTTGTGGCGCGAGTAAGCTTGATCAAAACATCTTCCAAAACCTCTTTTCCTTGACATTGTTGTGACACACACACCCAAGCAAAACGATCGAAGTGACGCTTAACATCTTCATTGTGATTATAAACTTGTTTTGCAAGAGTGGTCTTTCCTGAACCGCCCATCCCCCAAATAGATACAACTTGGGGGTAGTTTTCTTCTTTCACCAACTGCGTGGCTAGTATATTCTTGTCATTCTCTAACCCGATAACATCACGTTCAATAACATGAGGATAAGTTTGCCTCTGTTCCTTTTGCTTCTCAAAATAAGTGGCACCTTCATCTTGTGTACCCGTTATTTGCTGGATGTCATAACCTCGCAAACTCGACCTTAATTTGGAAAGTTTGGCCGTAATGCTCTCAATTTTTGAACCGATCTTGTGAAGATTAACGCCTTCACTAAAGATGCAAGCAAACCTTTTCAGAACAAGCTTCACACTTCCTCCCCTTTTGAGAGCCACTTTCAAGGCAAAAGATTCAATGACATCCTCCAAATCATAAGCAGCATCCCTTATAATTCGAACCCAAATGCGTACTACTTGATTGTCTTGTTGTTTTGCATCTGCATCTTTCAGGAAGCCCTGCATCAAAAGTAGCTCGATCTGTGCATGCTCAATTTGATCGCCGACTGAACTCAAAAACTTCACTTTTTCAACGAGAGCGCCTGTGAGCCCTTCAATTACCATTGAAACTACGGCCTCAGCCATATTTCTGATTTCGGCCAAAAGAAAAAAGCTAAACCAGCTTTCTTTTCCGACTTTTGCTTCTCTGATAGATTCAAGTGGTTAGCTGGAGAAGTCTCTTCTGTTTTTCTCGGCTTCACATGCTCTTTATTCGATTGGATCTGTACAACTACCGGTCAACTATTCATCATTTTCTACATCCCATCACTAACGGTCAAATATTCATCAGTTTCTACATTCCTATCTAATATCTCTAGCTTTGAAATAACTAAATAAATAAGAAAAGAAGTTATTGCTTTTTTCTTTCTTTTTTGTTCATTTATAAAGCATTTGTCTCTTTTTGTCCATTTATAAACCAAAAGCTTACCAACCGGCAAGCCTGAAATCCTTCAACTCCGTACTACCCATTTTATTTTATTTTTGCGAATTAACCACCTAGTCTCTATTTTTAACGTGAATGATACGCCTTTATTAATTTTCATAAGTAATACAATCAATACGTTACTTTAAATGTGTATACCTCCTCCATAAATTTCGGAAAGAAATTATGTAAAATAATACATGCCTCGCACATGAGCCTTTTTCAACGACATTTTTCATTTCAAGACTTATTGACAGCCTCAAAGGTAACTTGCATGTACAAATAACTTCAATGCAAATAAAAACCTATTGGCTGAGGAGTTCAATTAGGTGCCTTGGTAATTTTGGGGCTGTTCTTTGTTTGATCAGTCTTCGAGTTTTGTTCATTTTGGTGGGCTTTTATGCACGAGTAACGTTAAGTAGAGCAATTTTTTAAGTGAATTTCCAATAATAACTAACAAAATGGTGGTACATTCGCATTAAAAGTAAAAATCTTGGTTAGTTGTCAAAAGAAATTCTTTAAGGAATATTTGCAAAAATCCTAATTGTCTAAGTGGTGTTTGTGCAAAATTCCAATCAAATTTTACTAAAACAAAGACGAAGAAGAAAAAGTTAAAGATATTTTGTAAAGATCAATCATGACCATCCATGCTTTTGGCAAAGATCAAAGTTGGAATGGCCCATTCTTTCATTCTTTATACATTTCCCTTTTTCTTTTCGCACGAAAAGTCACAATATTAAAGACACTTTACATCAAAATATAAAGGAAAAGAAAACAAGTAGTGAATTAACCTAATAGTTTTTTATTTTTGAAACAAATTAACCTAATAGTTAGAGTTTTCTTTTTTCAAATGATTACGTTTAATATTTAGACTCTTTCACCTTTTTTTTTTTTTACTAAAGATTAGAGCAGAATTTTGTTTGTAATAAAAAAACACATAATAAAAACTATACAAGAATCTCTTTGAAAAAAAATTTCAATGTCTTAACCAACATCCCATGAGAGGTAAAGAAAGATGATCGATCACTAACAAAATTTTATAAATTAACCATCCCTTCCAACGGCTACTAACAGGGGGCCCTTCTAAAAGTAATAATAATTGTAGCCGTTGGATAAAATTTCACGGGTCCGAATCTCCGGATCCTTAGGATTTGGTGGGCTGAGATCCGGCTGAGATCTCTGTCCCTAGTGTCCAGCCTCACTTCAGGCAACGCCACAGAGCAAGCAACATCGATTTCCAAAATTGAAACAATGATTTCTTCAAGTTAGATACCACTGCTGGCGATATCCTCATTAATGTGATGACTAGCATTCATCTGATCACCCTCAACATTTTCTTGAATGACAATATCTACCAGATGCCTTCACAAAGTTATGCAGGTTTGAAGATCCTTGAAACATGTTATCTGTTGGTCTTTTTGCCGTAAACATTTCCAGTAAGAAAATGCCGTAGCTGTACACATGAGCCTTTTTCAATGACATTTTTCATTTCAAGACTTATTGACAGCGTCAAAGGTAATTTGCATGTACAAATAACTTCAATGCAAATAAATAGGTATTGGCTGAGGAGTTCAATTAGGTGCCTTGGTAATTTTGGGGCTGTTCTTTGTTTGATCAGTCTCCGATTTTGTGTTTTGTTCATTTTGGTTGGCTTTTATGTATGGGCAATGCTAAGTAGAGCAATTTTTAATTGAATTTCCATTAAAAACAAAACAAAGTAGTGGTACATTCGCATTAAAAGTAAAATCTTGGTTAGTTGTCAAAAGAAATTCTTAAAGGGATAGTTGCAAAAATCATAATTGTCCAAGTGGTGTTTGTGCAAAATTCCCATCGAATTTTATTAAAACAAAGACGAAGAAGAAAGGGTTAATGATATTTTGTAAAGATCGATCATGACATCCATGGTTTTGGCAAAGATCAAAGTTGGAATGGCTCATTCTTTCATTCTTTATATATTTCTCTTTTTCTTTTCGCAGGGAAAGTCAAAATATTGAAGACACTTTACATCAAAATATAAAGGAAAAGAAAACAAGTAGTGAATTAACCTAATAATTAGAGTTTTCTTTTTTCAAATTATTACGTTTTGTTTAAACTCTTTCACCTTTTTTTTTACTAAAGATTAGAGCAGAATTTTTTTTTTATAATAAAAAAACACATAATAAAAACTATACAAGAATCTCTTTGAATAAACATTTCAATGTCTTAACCAACATCCCTTGAGAGGTAAAGAAAGATGATCGATCACTAACAAAATTTTACAAATTAACCATCCCTTCCAACGGCTACTAACAGGGGGCCCTTCTAAAAGTAAAAATAATTGTAGCCATTGGATCAAATTTCACGTGTCCGAATCTCCGGATCCTTAGGATTTGGTGGGGTAAGATCCGGCTGGGATCTCTGTCCCTAGTGTCCAGCCTCACTTCTGCAACTCCACAGAGCAAGCAACATCGATTTCTAAAATTGAAACAAAGATTTCTTCAAGTTAGATGCCACTGCTGGTGATATCCTCGTTAATGTGATGACTAGCATTCATCTGCTCACCCTCAACATTTTCTTGAATGACAATATCTACCAGATGCCTTCACAAAGTAATGCAGGTTTGAAGATTCTTGAAACATGTTATGTGTTGGTCTTTTTGCCGTAAACATTTCCAGTAAGAAAATGCCGTAGCTGTACACATGAGCCTTTTTCAATGACATTTTTCATTTCAAGACTTATTGACAGCGTCAAAGGTAATTTGCATGTACAAATAACTTCAATGCAAATAAATAGCTATTGGCTGAGGAGTTCAATTAGGTGCCATGGTAATTTTGGGGCTGTTCTTTGTTTGATCAGTCTGCGATTTTTGTGTTTTGTTCATTTTGGTTGGCTTTTATGTATGGGTAATGCTAAGTAGAGCAATTTTTTAAATGAATTTCCAATAAAAACTAACAAAAAAGTGGTACATTCGCATTAAAAGTACAATCTTGGTTAGTTGTCAAAAGAAATTCTTAAAGGGATAGTTGCAAAAATACTAATCGTCCAAGTGGTGTTTGTGCAAAATTCCCATCGAACTTTTTAAAACAAAGACGAAGAAGAAAAAATTAAAGATATTTTGTAAAGATCGATCATGACATCCATGGTTTTGGCAAAGATCAAAGTTGGAATGGCCCATTCTTTCATTCTTTATATGTTTCTCTTTTTCTTTTCGCAGGGAAAGTCAAAATATTGGAGACACTTTACATTAAAATATAAAGAAAAAGAAAACAAGTAGTGAATTAACCTAATAGTTAGAGTTTTCTTTTTTCAAACATATTACGTATTGTTTAAACTCTTTCACCTTTTTTTTACTAAAGATTAGGGCAGAATTTTTTTTATAATAAAAAAATACATAATAAAAATTATACAAGATTCTCTTTGAATGAACATTTCAATGTCTTAACCAACATCCCTTGAGAGGTAAAGAAAGATGATCGATCACTAACAAAATTTTACAAATTAACCATCCCTTCCAACGGCTACTAACAGGGGGCCCTTCTAAAAGTAATAATAATTGTAGCCGTTGGATCAAATTTCACGAGTCCGAATCTCCGGATCCTTAGGATTTGGTGGGCTAAGATGCGGCTGGGATCTCTGTCCCTAGTGTCCAGCCTCACTTCTGGCCACTCCACAGAGCAAGCAACATCGATTTCTAAAATTGAAACAATGATTTCTTCAAGTTAGATGCCACTGCTGGTGATATCCTCGTTAATGTGATGACTAGCATTCATCTGATCACCCTCAACATTTTCTTGAATGACAATACCTACCAGATGCCTTCACAAAGTTATGCAGGTTTGAAGATCCTTGAAACATGTTATCTGTTGGTCTTTTTGCTGTAAACATTTCCAGTAAGAAAATGCCGTAGCTATACACATGAGCCTTTTGCAATGACATTTTTCATTTCAAGACTAATTGACAGCCTCAAAGGTAATTTGCATGTACAAATAACTTCAATGCAAATAAAGAGCTATTGGCTGAGGAGTTCAATTAGGTGCCATGGTAATTTTGGGGCTGTTCTTTGTTTGATCAGTCTCCGATTTTTGTGTTTTGTTCATTTTGGTTGGCTTTTATGTATGATTAATGCTAAGTAGAGGAATTTTTTAAGTAAATTTCTAATAAAAACTAACAAAATAGTGGTACGTTCGCATTAAAAGGAAAATCTTGGTTAGTTGTCAAAAGAAATTCTTAAATGGATAGTTGCAAAAATCCTAATCGTCCAAGTGGTGTTTGTGCAAAATTCCCATCGAACTTTTTCGAAACAAAGACGAAGAAGAAAAAGTTAAAGATATTTTGTAAAGATCGATCCTGACATCCATGGTTTTGGTAAAGATCAAAGTTGGATGGCCCATTCTTTCATTCTTTATATATTTCTGTTTTTCTTTTCGCAGGGAAAGTCAAAATATTGAAGGCACTTTACATCAAAATATAAAGGAAAAGAAAACAAGTAGTGAATTAACCTAATAGTTAGAGTTTTTTTTTTTTTTTTTTTTTTCAAATTATTACGTTTTGTTTAAACTCTTTCACCTTTTTTTTTACTAAAGATTAGGGCAGAATTTTTTTTTATAATAAAAAAACACATAATAAAAATTATACAACAATCTCTTTGAATAAACATTTCAATGTTTTAACCAACATCCCTTGAGAGGTAAAGAAAGATGATCGATCACTAACAAAATTTTACAAATTAACCATCCCTTACAACGGCTACTAACAGGGGGCCCTTCTAAAAGTAATAATAATTGTAGCCGTTGGATCAAATTTCACGAAACCGAATCTCCAGATCCTTAGGATTTGGTGGGCTAAGATCCGGCTGGGATCTCTGTCCCTAGTGTCCAAACTCACTTCTGGCAACTCCACAGAGCAAGCAACATCGATTTCCAAAATTGAAACAACGATTTCTTCAAGTTAGATGCCACTGCTGGTGATATCCTCGTTAATGTGATGACTAGCATTCATCTGATCACCCTCAACATTTTCTTGAATGACAATATCTACCAGATGCCTTCACAAAGTTATGCAGGTTTTAAGATCCTTGAAACATGTTATCTGTTGGTCTTTTTGCCGTAAACATTTCCAGTAAGAAAATGCCGTAGCTGTACACATGAGCCATTTTCAATGACATTTTTTATTTCAAGACTTATTGACAGCCTCAAAGGTAATTTGCATGTACAAATAACTTCAATGCAAATAAATAGCTATTGGCTGAGGAGTTCAATTAGGTGCCTTGGTAATTTTGGGACTGTTCTTTGTTTGATCCGTCTGCGATTTTTGTGTTTTGTTCATTTTGGTTGGCTTTTATGTATGATTAATGCTAAGTAGAGCAGTTTTTTAAGTGAATTTGCAAAAAAAACTAACAAAATAGTGGTACGTTCGCATTAAAAGCAAAATCTTGGTTAGTTGTCCAAAGAAATTCCTAAATGGATAGTTGCAAAAATCCTAATCGTCCAAGTGGTGTTTGTGCAAAATTCCCATCGAACTTTTTTAAAACAAAGACGAAGAAGAAAAAGTTAAAGATATTTTGTAAAGATCGATCATGACATCCATGGTTTTGGCAACGATCAAAGTTGGAATGGCCCATTCTTTCATTCTTTATATGTTTCTCTTTTTCTTTTCGCAGGGAAAGTCAAAATATTGAAGACACTTTACATTAAAATATAAAGAAAAAGAAAACAAGTAGTGAATTAACCTAATAGTTAGAGTTTTCTTTTTTCAAACATATTACGTATTGTTTAAACTCTTTCACCTTTTTTTTACTAAAGATTAGGGCAGAATTTTTTTTATAATAAAAAAATACATAATAAAAATTATACAAGATTCTCTTTGAATTAACATTTCAATGTCTTAACCAACATCCCTTGAGAGGTAAAGAAAGATGATCGATCACTAACAAAATTTTACAAATTAACCATCCCTTCCAACGGCTACTAACAAGGGGCCCTTCTAAAAGTAATAATAATTGTAGCCGTTGGATCAAATTTCACGAGTCCGAATTTCCGGATCCTTAGGATTTGGTGGGCTAAGATCCGGCTGGGATCTCTTTCCCTGGTGTCTAGCCTCACTTCTGGCAACTCCACAGAGCAAGCAACATCGATTTCTAAAATTGAATGACAATATCTACCAGATGCCTTCACAAAGTTATGCAGGTTTGAAGATCCTTGAAACATGTTATCTATTGGTCTTTTTGCCGTAAACATTTCAAGTAAGAAAATGCCGTAGCTGTACACATGAGCCTTTTTCAATGACATTTTTTCATTTCAAGACTTATTGACAGCCTCAAAGGTAATTTGCATGTACAAATAACTTGAATGCAAATAAATAGCTTTTGGCTGAGGAGTTCAATTAGGTGCCTTGGTAATTTTGGGGCTGTTCTTTGTTTGATCAGTCTCCGATTTTTGTGTTTTGTTCATTTTGGTTGGCTTTTATGCATGATTAATGCTAAGTGGAGCAGTATTTTTAAGTGAATTTCCAATAAAAACGAACAAAATAGTGGTACGTTCGCATTAAAAGTAAAATCTTGGTTAGTTGTCCAAAGAAATTGTTAAATGGATAGTTGCAAAAATCCTAATCGTCCAAGTGGTGTTTGTGCAAAATTCCCATCGAACTTTTTTAAAACAAAGATGAAGAAGTAAAAGTTAAGGGAGTTTTAACGAAAAGTCCGCGGTACTGTTCACTTTACCGAAAAACCAAAATTTTACACTAAAAAGTCAAACCTGGTACTATTCACTTTACCTTTTATTTTGTCCTTATTGTTAAAACTTAAAGTTTTCAAACCCTTTTAATTAGTTTTCCAAAAAGTTAAAGATATTTTGTCAAGATCGATCATGACATTCATGCTTTTGTTAAAGATCAAAGTTGGAATGACCCATTCTTTCATTCTTTATATATTTCTCTTTTTCTTTTCGCAGGGAAAGTCAAAATATTGAAGACACTTTACATCAAAATATAAAGGAAAAGAAAACAAGTAGCGAATTAACCTAATAGTTAGAGTTTTCTTTTTTCAAATTATTACGTTTTGTTTAAACTCCTTCACCTTTTTTTTTACTAAAGATTAGGGCAGAATTTTTTTTATAATAAAAAAACACATAATAAAAACTATACAAGAATCACTTTGAATAAACATTTCAATGTCTTAACCAACATCCCTTGAGAGGTAAAGAAAGATGATCGATCACTAACAAAATTTTACAAATTAACCATCCCTTCCAACGGCTACTAACAAGGGACCCTTCTAAAAGTAATAATAATAGTAGCCGTTGGATCAAATTTCTCAGGTCCGAATCTCTGGATCCTTAGGATTTGGTGGGGTAAGATCCGGCAGGGATCTCTGTCCCTAGTGTCCAGCCTCACTTCTGGCAACTCCACAGAGCAAGGAACATCGATTTCTAAAATTGAAACAATTATTTCGTCAAGTTAGATGCCACTGCTGGTGATATCCTCGTTAATGTGATGACCAGCATTCATCTGATCACCCTCAATATATTCTTGAATGACAATATCTACCAGATGCCTTCACAAAGTTATGCAGGTTTGAAGATCCTTGAAACATGTTATCTGTTGGTCTTTTTGCTGTAAACATTTCCAGTAAGAAAATGCCGTAGTTGTACACATGAGCCTTTTTCAATGACATTTTTCATTTCAAGACTTATCGACAGCCTCAAAGGTAATTTGCATGTACAAATAACTGCAATGCAAATAAATAGCTATTGGCTAGGAGTTCAATTAGGTGACTAGGTAATTTTGGGGCTGTTCTTTGTTTGATCAGTCTCCGATTTTTGTGTTTTGTTCATTTTGGTTGGCTTTTATGTATGATTAATGCTAAGTAGAGCAATTTTTTAAGTGAATTTCCAATAAAAACTAACAAAATAGTGGTACGTTCGCATTAAAAGTAAAATCTTGGTTAGTTGTCCAAAGAAATTCTTAAATGGATAGTTGCAAAAATCCTAATTGTCCAAGTGGTGTTTGTGCAAAATTCCCATCGAACTTTTTTAAAACAAAGACGAAGAAGAAAAAGTTAAAGATATTTTGTAAAGATCGATGATGACATCCATGCTTTTGGCAAAGATCAAAGTTGGATTGGCCCATTCTTTCATTCTTTATATATTTCTCTTTTTCTTTTCGCAGAGAAAGTCAAAATATTGAAGACACTTTACATTAAAATATAAAGGAAAAGAAAACAAGTAGTGAATTAACCTAATTGTTAGAGTTTTCTTTTTTTCAAATTATTACGTTTTGTTTAAACTCTTTCACCATTTTTTTTACTAAAGATTAGGGCAGAATTTTTTTTATAATAAAAAAACACATAATAAAAACTATACAAGAATATCTTTGAATAAACATTTCAATGTCTTAACCAACATCCCTTGAGAGGTAAAGAAAGATGATCGATCACAAACAAAATTTTACAAATTAACCATCCCTTCCAACGGCTACTAACAAGGGGCCCTTCTAAAAGTAATAATAATTGTAGCCGTTGGATCAAATTTCACGGGTCCGAATCTCCGGATCCTTAGGATTTGGTGGGCTAAGATCCGGCTGGGATCTCTGTCCCTAGTGTCCAGCCTCACTTCTGGCAACTCCACAGAGCAAGCAAGATTTCTAAAATTAAAACAATGATTTCTTAAGTTAGATGCCACTGCTGGTGATATCCTCGTTAATGTGATGACTAGCATTCATCTGATCACCCTCAACATTTTCTTGAATGACAATATCTACCAGATGCCTTCACAAAGTTATGCAGTTTTGAAGATCCTTGAAACATGTTATATGTTGGTCTTTTTTTGCCGTAAACATTTCCAGTAAGAAAATGCCGTAGCTGTACACATGAGCCTTTTTCAATGACATTTTTCATTTGAAGACTTATTGACAGCGTCAAAGGTAATTTGCATGTACAAATAACTTCAATGCAAATAAATAGCTATTGGCTGAGGAGTTCAATTAGGTGCCTTGGTAATTTTGGGGCTGTTCTTTGTTTGATCATTCTCCGATTTTTGTGTTTTGTTCATTTTGGTTGGCTTTTATGTATGATTAATGCTAAGTAGAGCAATTTTTTAAGTGAATTTCCAATAAAAACTAACAAAATTGGGGTCTATTACTGTTCATTTGAGTGGATAAATGCGTTGGGTGATGGCACCCAATCCTTAGGGGTGGAATTGCCCTAATAGATGAAGAAATGCTATTTGTGTCAAATGATTAAGCAAATGTCATTTGCGAAACAATTTTTTTCTTTTTCTTATCATATATTTGTGTTATCTTTCTATTGAAAGTAAGACTCATTAATATATGTGAATTTCATCTTTATTACAATAATAGTATAAATAATGATACAAATATATAATAAGCGTAGTATTACTCTTTTCCAAAATGTGCCAATTGCTAGATCATTCTTTTATAGCAGGCTAACATTGTTTTATTCTTTATAATGTGTGGGTTGCTGTCTGACGTTATTTTGGTAGCTATTTGATGGAGCCAGTCGATTTTATTAGAGTTTTGGCGAATTAATTTTCACCATTTACGTGGACTCGTTAAAGTTACCACTCAGTTTCAATTAGTTGTGATTTTGTATAGTAGGACATAATTTATTTAGTAGTTTTCTGGATGTAATGTACAAGTACTTAGTTTCCGCTTAATCGAAAGTAAGTAATTCTATTTTTTCTAAATTGCTCGACATGGTTGGCAACTTTTGTTTTAAAACATAAATGAGTGTAAATACATTACTTGTACAAGTAGTTTGGTAAATATAAATACAAGCACTTTACGGTATGTGTCACATCTCGGCCTGGAACCCCACCATATCTCGGGCTCGACTTCGTCGTAGCACGATATTGTCCGCTTTAGACCCCGACCATGCCCTCACGGTTTTGTTTTTGGGAACTCACATGAGAACTTCCCAGTGGGTCACCCATCATGGGTTTGCTCTAGCGCGAACTCGCTTAACTTCGGAGTTCCTACGGAACCCGAAGTCAGTGAGCTCCCAAAAGGCCTCGTGCTAGGTAGAGATGAGAATATACATATATGGTTTACAGGATTCACACCCCTGGGTGATGTGGAATCTTACAATCCACCCCCTTAGGGGTCCGATGTCCTCGTCGGCACACTTCCGGCCAGAGATTGACTTTGATACCAAATTGTCACATCTCGGCTCGGGCCCCCACCACATCCCGGGCTTGACTTCGCCATAGCACGATATTGTTTGCTTTAGGCACGACGTCACCCATCACGGTTTTGTTTCTGGGAACTCACACGAGAACTTCCCAGTGGGTCACCCATCATGGGATTGCTCTCGCGCGAACTCGCTTAACTTCGGAGTTCCTACGGAACCCGAAGCCAGTGAGCTCCTAAAAGGCCTCGTGCTAGGTAGAGATGAGAATATACATATATGGCTTACAGGATCCAATCCTCTGGGTGATGTGGAATCTTACAATATGTGTTGTGCGTGTATTCACAAAGTGTTTGACATGTAATTTTTTTTTTTTGGCATTTTACAGTATTCGATGCACTGAATATTTTAATCGTTAGATCTTAATTTTTATATTTTTAAATAAAAAATATAAAGGTTAAAACATTTATGTTTTGTCCTTTTTTAACTTTCCATTTTTTTATGAATTTATTTCCATAATATATATATATATATATATATATATATATATATATATATATATATTTATGAAATTTATGAAATTTGGGCAAATGATCATGAAGTTTCACTAGATGCAGTGGTTTTTGCAGTTTAAAATTAATAAGGAGATCCTGAGTTCGAAATGTTATGTGTTATTCTTTTTTACTTTCCATTTTTGAAGAATTTATTTGGTCAAATTATCAAGAATTTTAACTAGAAGCGGTGGTTTTGCCTATTTAAAATTAATGAAGAGATCTTGGATTCGAAATGCTATGTTTGTTTTTTTTCCCCTTTTTTTTCAAATTTTTGTTTGGTTCTTATTTTTTTTTTGTACCTCCTATGCAATTATAATTACTAATTAGTAGCTATGTAGGTTGTAATTTTTAGACATTCATTCCAACTCAAGTCTAAACTTCGACAAAAGTAATGCGAGATAAATTAAATTTGCAAAACATATGGCGTGTCATCAATAAAAAATAGGGTTTTTGTATCACAAATGGTCCCTCAGATTGACCAAACTCATCATTTTGGTCCCTCACTTTCAAAATCAATCAATGTCGTCCCTAACATTCACCACCGCACATCAATTTGGTCATTTCGTTTAGATTCCGTCAACTATTTATTTTAGTTTGCATGTGGGATCCACAAATCCAATAAAATGGTGACACGTGGACTATACAAAAGAAGGGTTTTATCACAAATGGTCTCTGACATTGATCAAACTCCTCACTTTGGTCCCTAAGTTTCAAGAATCAATAAATTTGGTCCCTGACTTTCACTACTGCACATCAATTTAGTCAGTCCGTTAAAATTTCGTCAATATTTTTTTGTTAGTGTGATAATATGGTCTCACCGGTCTAATCATATGGCGCCACATGGATTAACTATAAAAAAAATATTATTTTAAGATTTAAAATTAAAAGTACTATAAGAAATTAAAAACTAAAACTAAAAGAAAAAAAAGACATCATTGTCTACATCTAGGCATGCTCAAAAAGAAAAGGAAGGCACCATGACACCACTAAAGTTGTTGTCCTCTGTGAACTCACTTCTCATTCGCTCTAATTGGTTATAATCCTATCAAATTTGAATTGAATTTGTATTCGATTTTATCAAATTTAGATTCAATCTTATTTTCCAATCTGGATTGTGGGATGCGAGAAAAATTTCAGCGCGGAATACTCGCCAGTTGGTTCACTCTAAAAAAAATTAGTTTCTTATAGTTAATCCACTTGGTTCCATATGATTGGACTAGTAGGACCACATCAGCATACTAACAAAAAATATTGATGAAATTTTAATGGAATGACTCTATTGATGTGCGATAGTGAAAGTCAGGGACCAAATTTATTGATTTTTGAAACTCATGGACCAAAATGCAGAGTTTGATTAATGTCAGGGACCATTTACGATAAAAACCCTTCTTTTGTATAATCCACGTGTCACAATTTTATTAGATTTGTGGATCCCACATACAAACTAACCGAATAATTGACGGAATCTAAACGGAAGGATCAAATTGATGTGTGATAGTAAATGTTAGGGACGACATTGATTGATTTTGAAAGTGAATGACCAAAATGATGAGTTTGGTCAATCTCATGGACCATTTGTGATAAAAACACTAAAAAATATGCATATTAATCAACGCTTAAGTAATAATTCAATCATTAACAATCACATCATATTGTTTACAAAATTTGATTTAAAAAGTTGATCTCTCTAGCTTTCAATAAATTAATGTGTGTATGTCTTTCTCAATGCTATATTTAATTTGGTGCTTATTTATTGCTTATAAGTAGCAATTGAAGACTCCAATATAATTAATTTTTTTAGTCCAACATTGACAAGAATAATAAATAAGAAAAAAAAGCTCACTGTATATATATATATAATTTAAAAGTTCATATTAAAAATAAATAACAAAATAAATTGATTTTTCTGTATTAAATTTGAAATGCTTTTTTAAATATAATTTTATAAAAGCTTACGTTGAATAAATAATTTTTTTAATAAGTTAAAACGTCTTGGACTCCAAAGTCAAAACCGGCCATATGATGTGATTGAGTTGAAGAGTGCTTTTTTTTAAAATATAATTTTATCAAAGCTTACGTGTAACAAATAATTTTTTTAATAATAGTTTTTAGCATCTTCTTGGACCTAAGTCTCGGAACCGGTCATGTGATGTGATTGAGTTGAAGGGTGTGGAGTGGCAAGTAGGTGAGTAAGATTGGGTGGGTGTAGATAGGCCTGGCAATTCCTGACACGACCCGATAATCCGACACGACACGAAATTAACAGGTGTTCAGGTCGACACGATAACGAATCGGGTCGTTATCGGGTAACCCGATAAGCACTTGTTAAGATAACGGGTTGGTTCGAGTATACACATGGGTAACACGAAACACGATAAGCAGAATATTAATTTTATAATTTTATAACCCTAAAAAAATACTATAAAAATTATATATATTAATTTAACAATTTTATACCCCTAAAAACTATAATATATATATATATATATATATATATATATATATTAAATTAACTATAATAATTATAATAATTATATATACTTGAATAATTATACCCCAAAATATTAACTATAATAATTATATATATATATATATATATATATATATATATGTATTAGATTTTAAATTAAATTTTATACTCCTAAAAAATATAATAATTACGTACAAAATAAATAGATTTTTCTTTGGTGGATCATCATCATCATCGCATTCACCATCTTAATGGACACCAACCTTCGAACCCAGATCCCAGAGGAACCATGTTTGCACACATATCCATTGGGTTAGGAAGAAAGAAGGCCCGTAAGTATACTAAATATATATATATACACACACACACACACACACACACACACACACACACATACCATTCAACTTTATGGGATATGAATTATACGAAACTAATTTCAATGATCCAACCATCAAACTTGTTTGTATATGCTTCGAGATTGCATCAGCAAAAAATTGCAAAAAAAATTCATTCAGAGATCAAGTAACGGAACAAAACTTTTGGACGGTTATAAACGAAAAATCACGATTTAACGGTTATTTTAACTCCGATTTTGATGATATTTTACAGGTACACTCCTTGACCCTATATGAATACAATGAATGAATTCGATCTTCAATTTAAAATATTTACACTAGTGGATACCACAAAATCTTATGTTATACTTAATGAAAGTATGAATAAACTCTTAAGTGTTAGTGAATCTATTGTTTTGATGAGATACGCATTCTACAAAACTAGTTTCAACGATCCAACCGTCAAACTTGTTTGTATATGCTTCGAGATCGCATACGCCAAAAATTGCAAAAAACAAACATTCAGAGATCAAGTAATGGGACAAATTTTTTCGACAGTTATAAACAAAAAATCACGATTTAACGGTTATTTTAACTCCGATTTTGATGATTTTTTACAGCTACACTCCTTGACCCTATATGAATACAATGGATGAATTCGATCTTCAATTTAATATATTTACACATAGTGGATGGATACCACAAAATCTTATGTTATACTTAATAAAAGTATAAATAAACTATAATAATTATATATATATATATATTAATTTAACAATTTTATTAAACTCTTATTTTCGAGTGTAGATGTAGTACTTAAACGATAAATGTGTTTTAATGTTTTGAAGTTATATTTATGTGACAATGTGTGGTATGTGCAAATTTTAAAAAAATATATATTTTTCTTAACGGGTCATAACGGGTCGGGTCACTTTACCCGTTGGGTAAAGTGACCCGACCTGTTAAGGACCCGTTAAGTTAACGGGTGCGACACGACACGACCCGTTAACATAACAGGTGTTACACGAAAACGACACGAACACGATTGACACGACCCGATTGCCAGGCCTAGGTGTAGAGTAGGAGAAATTTTTTCCTGTTACGGGAACTGCACTTCATACATGATAAGTGGAGTACCAAACCAATAGGCATCTGCAACGTGGCTTTTTGTTTTTTTTTTCCCACTCAAATTCGTTTTTTTATTGTTTTATATTTTTTTATGTTGAAAAGTAGTTCATTCTTTATTATTTTTATCAAAACTCATTCTGAAAATTTTGAAACTCATCTTCTTCGTCTGCAACCTTCTTCACAGTCTGATTTGAACTTGATAACTCCACAACCTTTTTCACAATTAATTCCCAATCCCGTTGGATTTGAATTTTTTTTTGCTATAAATAGGGTGGATGTTGGGCTATAATTCACACAACTTTGAATTCAATCTATTTCAATTCAAGTTTGCAATGAATTCCAACTTTGGATCCTCTTCAGATTTCAACTGGGGGTCCTTATCCAATTCCAAATTAGAAGAAAAATGGGCGCAGATGAGACGAGAAGATGATGAGTCTGATGAAGAAGCTGAAGTAAGGCGCAACAAATAAAACAGACCAGCAACCATGGTGTGTCGGTCAACTGAGAAAACAACCTCAATGGGGTGGCTCTATTGCTGGTCGCTCTTACAAACCACGAAACAGAGTAAAGACGCATGCCAATCTGATAAACAACTACTTCAACCCCAACTCGGTGTACACAAAAGAGGATTTCAGACGTAGCTTCCGGATGAGGCGTCATGTCTTCGAGCGTTTACTTTGTGATGTCCAGTAGGTCAATCCATACTTTCGACAAAAAAGGGATAAAGTAGGCCGCCTTGGTTTCTTACCTCATCAGAAGGTTACTGTTGCACTCCAAATGATGGCCCATGGCTCCCTAGCCGATTCGATGGATGAAACCCATGGTATGTCTGAGTCTACATGCCTTGATACTCTTGAGCAATTCTGTGACACAATTGTTCAGGTTTACAAAGACGAGTACCTCCGCGAGCCAAATTAAGAAGATCTGAATCGGCTCTTTCGCAAAGCTGAAGACCGTGGATTTCCGGGCATGATAGGGTCATTAAATTGCATGCATTGGGATTGGAAGAACTGTCCCACCGGATGGCAAGGAGACTTATGCGGAAGGTCGAGAAAGCCAACTGTTGTGTTAGAGGCGGTTGCCTCATATGACACATGGATTTGGCATGCTTTCTTTGGAGTCCTTGGATCCCAAAATGACATTACAGTTCTTGGGTGTTCACCCCTCTTCAATCGCCTGACGGAAGGTAAAACACCTCAACTTGACTACTACATTAACGACCGTCAATACAATATGGGGTATTACTTGGCAGATGACATCTACCCAAAGTGGGTGACACTTGTCCAAGCAATTCCAAACCCTAGGAATGACGCAGAAAAGTTTTTTACCTTACCCCAAGAGGCATACCGTAAAGATGTTGAGAAAACTTTCGGTATTCTACAAGCACGGCAGAAGATCATCAGTGAACCGACAAGAGGATGGAGTTGAGAAAATTTGGACTCCATCATGATATCTTGCATCATATTACACAATATGATAGTGGAGGATGAGCGAGATGGGTATATTGATGGAGAGTCCGATGACGACCAAGATGATCCAAATAGGTCAAGAAGGGCTCGTGCAAAAATATATGATGGGCCTAATTTGCCTTTCAATCCAAGAATTGGTAGTATCTTTATAAATGAGTACATGAGGCGCTATAGAATGATATGTTCCCGTGCCACAAACAAGTACCTACAACAGGATCTTGTTGCACATCTTTGGGCCAAAAATAGCGTGGAGTAGGCGTTTAAGTTTTATGTTGTTAAATGTTTTTTATTTTTTTTTATTTTTTTAAGTTGTATAATTTTTAGGGTGCTTTAGATTTTGGCCCTTACAACTCATTATTTCTAGATAAAAACCCATCTATCTTTAAAGATCCAGTTTAAGCCCAAATTTAAAATTTGCAAACATATGAGAACACTATTGACCTATTAATACAATTTATTTACACCCATGCCACTCATATTTTATGATCCCTTTCCCAAATTCCTAAATTTATGCCAAATTAGTAGTAGAAAAAGTGAAATAAAATTTAAAAAGTGTTTGCATTAAATATATCCATGTCAAACTAGAAAAGCAGTTTTTTTTTTGATATATTTTGTAGCAATTTTATCCATATTAATTGGTAGGTAAATTAGCTTGTTCCAATTATTTAAAAAAAAATAATACTACACCTATATTATATATTTTGAATCAAATAACATTCCTCTAACTTGTAGGTAGATTATTTTCTATGTATTGTTATATTTGTTAGACATGTTTTGTTGTTGTATAAACATGAGTGGAACATAATATTGTTGATTTTATACATCAAACTGCATTTCTTTTGTCATAGGTAAATTATTTTCCACGTACAAGTACTTATGTTAGGCACGTTTTGTTGTTGGTACGTACAACATTTTGTATCATTGTAAAGAAAGATATTACATTACACCCATGGTATAATTGTTGTAGGTATTGAAAATTAATTTGTAGTTAGGTAATGAACATTTTGCATCATTGGAAATGAACATTTCAAATAGTAGGTAGGTAAATTAATTTGTTCTAATTATATAAAAAAATTACACTACACCTAGTTATATTTAATTTTTCCAATTATTAAAAAACTTTATATTACACCCAACCAAATAACATTTCTCTAACTTGTAGGTAAATTATTTTCCATGTATTGTTAGATATGTTAGGCACGTTTTATTGTTGTATAAGCATGGGTGTAACATAATATTTTTAATACTATGCATCGAACTACATTTCTTCTTAATATAGGTAAATTATTTTCCATGTATTAGTACATATGTTAGGCACGTTTTTTTGTTGGTATAAACATTATTTTGCATTATTGTAAAAAAGAGATATTATATTACACCCATGGTATAATTGTTGTAGGTAAATTAATGTGCATTTAGATAATGAAATACAATGTTCTAATATATTAATAAAAAATGATAAATTCAAAAGTATTCAAGAGTAGGGTGAAAAAATTGAATCGAATAGTTTTATGAAAATTCAAAGCCTTTCTAAAAAATTAATATGCAATAATTTTTTAACATTAATGTCTTTTTTTTTTCTTGTTGCAAAATCATTTACTCTCTCCTTACAATTAATTGTCTACATCAAATATGTAATAGGGGTATTTTAGGCATGTGAAAAATGTAAAATGTGTGAAGTAATATGAAATTAATGAATTCGCTTATGTGGATCCTAGTCATTGGGTTTTCTTTGAGTAAAAAAGTTCTGTAGGGTTTTATATGAAGAAAATTGAGTTTGAAGGGCTAAAGTCATATTTTACCTAATTTTTATGTTGTTTAATGTTGTTTAATATTGTTTAATGTTGTTTCATGTTACTTAATGTTATGTAATGTTTAATGGTTTAGAAGTTATAGGGACTTTTATTTTTACAATTTTCAAAACAAATTTTGTTAAAAAAAAAAAAAAAAAAAAAAAAAACTGTAATTTTTTTTTTTTACCATTCCTGTCGTATATAACCGACATGAATACCTAGCATTCCTATCGGATACAACTGACAGGAATAATGCAAAATCCAGCCCGGTTCGGGGCTGGCTGGATAGGGCTAGCTGGTTGGCCTTTTGGCCCTTTCAGATTCCGTGGGGCCCACGAGCCCTCTGGCCTAGCCCTTTGTTGGAGACGATTTTCGGGCTATTTTCGACCTTCTGGCCCTTTGGACCATTCGGTTGGAGATGGCCTTAGTATGTTGAGTGCTCCTAATTGATGAGATGATATATTCTATTTATCGTATTCAGAACTAAGCAATTAAATAAATAAAAAGCTATTGAGATGTATTGTTGTTTATAATTCATTTGAATAAGTTTATGTACACCATGATTTCAGCGCTCTTTAGCTTCCTCCACAAGGAAGCTTCCGACCCCTGCTTCCACAGCAGGACAAGAGTAGAAGTGAGTGCTTCACAGGTGGAAAAGCTTCGACGCTCTCAACCGGGTTTGGATCGTTGGACTATGCCTCCTGGCTGTTCATACTTTGTTCGGTAGTCTTTCAATTACCCAAAAAAAGGCTATAGGTTTTCTTTAGTATCAAAACTAGAAATCAAAGCCCACGCGTTGCTGCAGGATTAGAAATTGTATGGAAGATTATGTTTGGAAGACATAAAATATTGTTAGGTTAATACTATTTACATTTGTAAAGGTTTGGAAGATTTTGATAAATCAAAGCCCACGCGTTGCTGCAGGATTAGAAATTGTATGAAAGATTATGTTTGGAAGACATAAAATATTGTTAGGTTAATACTATTTACATTTGTAAAGGTTTGGAAAATTTTGATTAAAAATCATAGATTTGATTAATTTTATATACATGCAAAGAAGATTAGACCAACGCATACCATTTAGGTAGTTTCTGTAACTTATGGTAGCACCTACTTACAAAAAATTACGAAGATAAAGATGACAAAAGTTGTTCAATATCACTTTGTGATTCAAATCAAAACCACCAATTCATGATCTTGACTAAAATCTAGCACCCCACACCAGTGGTGAAGCCATGTGAGGGCGAGGAGTGGCGGCCGCCACTCCCCTCACCGAAAAAACATGACTGGAGCGCTGGTTTAGCCCCTCCCTTCGTCGGAAAACCCGACTGGTTCTGCTGCTGTCGCCATCCGGTTCTAGTTTTCCTGTTGCACAGCAGAGCTAGGTTCATTTTTTTCTTTAAACATACAGTCCAAAACGAAGTAGTTTTGGTCCTGGTAAAAAAAAAAAAAAAACGAAACGGCGCCGTTTCGTATAAGTTGGAAAAGAAAACATAGGGGGACCACGTGTCCCCCGTTCCCTTCAGTCTCTCTCTGTGACGCCATAGTCTGTGTCCTTTTCTTTTTTAGTCTTTCTCTTCACTTTTCTGTGTTCATAGTTCACAGCAACATATCCAAATCCTTCCTCAAAGGTTCGTTCTTTTCCAATTCAATTCATTTTTGCGCAAATGGGTTTTTTGGGTATTTGAATTTTGTGTTTCAATTACGATTTCGGGTTGAAAGATTTGATTTTTTTTGTTCATTTAGGGATTCCCAATTGCTTGATTGATCGGTTAATATCGAAACCCTAGGCGTCTGATGTTTTGCCGTTGAACAACGGAATTAGGAGTGGGCCACCGACAGAGTTTTATTGTTTATTGTTTTCCTCCACCTATCTCCAAGTGTTTGATAGTCTTCCTCCATTTGTCTCTCGTACTGCTTTTTGCTAGTCTTTATACACACTCCATGTGTTTGATTTAATGCCTCAATGAATTATCTGACGATAACGAATCAGTCCCCAGGGGCAATGTGAATCAAACTGAGAATGAAATGGTGGTCATTCTGAGTATACTGTTGTTGATATTGAGGTTGCAAACGAGGAAAGTGAGGGTAATAGAGATGAAGGGGAGGTAGCAAAATGTTCAGTACAAAGGTATTAAACTTGGTCTAGGGTATATCGTTTTTCTACAGTGTTCTTGTGCGCAGAGCTGCAATGTATGACCTTATGACTATGTATGACCTTATGAATATGTATGCCTGTTATCTTGCCATTATTTTGGGACTCTGAGTGCATTCTTATTTTTGGGTCAGTGTACCATCAAGCTTTGCCAGCTTTGCCCATATTTATCATCTTGGGTGTCATTTTTTACTTCTTTACTAGGTTATTAATGGAGCCTTTTGTTATTGGGACAACTACAACGTGTTGATATTCTGATAGTCCATTTGTTTTTAGTAAGAGAGAGATTATATTTAAGAGGAAGTTTATGTCCGAGCTATGTTCTGTTGCTACTGAATTCTCTATCAAATGGGTTTCCAAATTATAAGTTCATCCATCGATGATGTCTATTGGTTTGTAATGGTGGATTAAAGTATATAAAAAGGATTTGGTTGTCTAAATTTGTATTGAACAAAATTAATATTGTTTATTATCTAAAAAGATTTGGTTGTCTAAATATTTTTGGGATCTTTTATTCTTTTAAATTCCGTCCCTTCTCTCGATAATTCATAGCTTCACCATTGCCCCACACCCACATTATCAAATCTTATTTATTACACAATACAAATGGAAAACAGATGAAAATTAAGATAATATGTATCTAAAAAACTAATCTTTATATTCAATTCCAAGAATCAAACAAAGAACAGAAAGAAAAACCTTGATCTTGAAGCGGGTTTTGGGTACATCTGTACACTCAGGGGGAGAATAACAAAAACACACAAAAGCACTTTCCCCAAACCAACAGAAATAGCCCTCAACCAGAAATCAGAGCTGGAACCAAGAGAATAACATTTCAAAATAAAAGAATAAATAAAAACTTGTACCAAGAAAAAATAAAGAGGAAAGAGGAGAGAAAATAAAAATATGAGGTTTACGACTTATTCCTTAACCATCCAAAAGTCATAGCTGACCTGAACAGCGCATCAAGGTTACTCGGATCCCGCAATCAATGGCTTTTTAAATTTATTGATTATTGATACCAATGCCCATAAAGTCAATGAAATCAAATTCCTGAAATCTAATAAGTTGATTAAACAATATTTCAGAAACTAAGACATCAAATTTATATTTTTCTAAAAGAAAAGATGAAGCAGGGGAAACCAAATTTTACAGAGTGAGACGAACTTACAATTAAATTCACCATTTCTGCCCTAAAATCAGAAAAAAAACCGTAGTCTCCTGAAACCTTGTAACAAATTTGAGTAAATTACATTAACCAATTTAAGTCAATTAAACAACATTTGTAGTGTATGGGGACTCACCCTTGCATAGAGGCTTTGGGAATCGGTGGCTGTTCCTTCTAGCCCTTCATTTGCCACTAAAGTTGAGAGGTGCAACCTCTGTTGGACTCAGGCTTGAAGGAGCTCTGTCTGTTTAGCCGGTGGTATTGCAGTCTTCTTCATTGTTGGTAATTGTCACCTGCCGGCTCTTCTTTGCCTTTATTTTCCTCTTGTCATTTGAACCTGCATTGAATTTAGGATCATAAATGCTCACATAAACTAAGTCCTGCCTCATTTAATTTTTTTGAAAGAAATGGTAACATTCGATAATCAAGTAAATTTTATACAAATGCATAGTAGTGGAGCGTCCATTCCTAAGAATTGTATATTCAGATATGGTGATGAAATTCAGTACGTTATAACAATACTCTTTGAATCCCTTGGCATTAAGTTGATATTAAAAAATCTTTTTGCTTTTAGTTACTGATTGTTTCCGAATTGCAGCCATAATTTTCGAGAATTAATACCACTTGTTATAAGCACTGTTCTAAAAATCCCCGACGCTAGGTGGCTGACGACCGCCCCGATTAATGCCTAGACGTTTGAAAATTAAGAAATGACGCCTAGACTTGCTGAGGCACCGCCTAGACCGCCTAGGAACCCGCCTAGCCCGCCTAGACCTGCCTAAACACCCGTCTATGTCCCAACTCACTTAGACAGAAAATAGATAACTTTCATTTTGCATTTTTTTTCCAATAAATTGTAAGAAACTTGTTGCATACTTAAATGAACACACATTATATCCTTATTTCACATGTTTTCATTATGTTCCAATACTTCATAATATATATGCATTTTATTTTGTAGTTTATGATGAAAATATATATATTTCAAGTATAAGTAGACGCTTATTTACACGAAAGCTCAAGGCTCACCACCCTGATTATCCGATCAAATTTATTTGATTGGATAATGTTGGACAATTCACATCTAAAACTTTTGATGACTATTGTATGTCGGTTGGGGTTTAAGTTGAACATCCCGTACCCAATGTTCACACCCAGAATGGCTTGGCAAAGGCTTTCATTAAGTGCTTATAAATGATCGCTCGATCGTTGGTCATACGTACGAAGCTTTTGATCGCTGCTTAGGGCCATGCAATATTGCATGTAACAAAGTTGGTCCGCCTGAGGCCTATTGCGACACAACCATTTAGTGCCATTCGGTTGGTTACCAGATACGAACCCGACATATTGCATCGGCGTGTTTTTGGTTGTATGGTATATGTGCCGATCTCGCCGCCTTTATGTAAACAAATGGGACCTCAGCGAGGGATGAAAATCTATGTTGGATATGATTCTCCTTCGATTATTCGTTACTTATAACCTTTGACAGGCGATTTGTTTACCGCTCATTTTGTGGATTGTCACTTTTATGAGACAGTCTTCCCGTCATTAAGGGAGATAAGAACGTCAACGTTCTTGAAGAACGACGCGAATTATCGTGGACGACTCCCACTTTGTCTCATTTAGATCTCTGCACCGCTCAGTCTGAAACTAAAGTGCAACACATGTTAGATCTCCAAAGCATAGCTCAAAGCATGCCAGATGTTTTAACCGATCTAGAGCGCGTGACAAGAACACATATTCCAGCTGCGAATACGCCTGCAAAGATGGATGTACCAAATGTACGACGGACTTCCTTCCTGGAAGCCTGGGACGCCAATCTTGGTGATCCACGTGTATTAGTAGCTTGCCAATCATTTGCCCCTACACAAAAGCGTGGCAGACCTCTTGGTTCAAAGGATTCACACCCCCAGAAGAGGAAATCCACGACACAAGGTCCCCAAAAGCCTACCGTGAATCCCACTATCGCTTACTCATTCTATCTAACTCATGAGGAAATTCTAGATTATGAAAGCGTCCTTGAAAAGATGAATCCTCCTCTCGAGAATCGCGAGATTTCGGTCTATAATGCTAGCTTAGATGATGTGTGGTGTAGAAATCAAATGATTGTCAACGATGCATTAGCATTTGCAATAGCTACTGAAATCATGTTGAGCGATGACATTGATTCGCGTTCTGTTGATGAATGTCGACGTAGAATTGATTGGTCAAACTGGAAACAAGCAATCCAAGTTGAACTCGATTCGTTTGCGAAATGTAAGGTGTTTGGACATGTAGCTTCTACTCCTCAACATGTGAAGTTGGGTTTTCGTTTGGAAGCGTGATGAGAAGAACGAAATTGTGCGTTACAAAGCTCGTCTTGTTGCACAAGGCTTCTCACAATGCCACGGGATTGACTATGACTAAAATTATTCACCCGTTATAGATGTGATTACTTTTCGCTACCTTATTAGTTTGGTAGTTTCCGAAAAACTGAGTATGCACTTGATGTACGTAGTAACCACGTATCTCTATGGGGATCTTGATACATAAATTTATATGAAAGTTCCCAAAGGAATTACATTGACTAGTTTAAATATTTCCAAACCCCGAAACACGCTCTTAATTCGGCTGAGGTGTTCACTCTACGGTTTGAAACAATCCGGAAGAATGTGGTATAACCGTCTGAGTGAGTATTTGACTAGTCAGGGATATGTGAACAACTAACTATGCCCTTATGTGTGTTCATTAAGATGTCACATTCTGGATTTGCGATTGTTGCAGTATATGTCGATGACATAAATCTCATCGAAACTCATGAAGAGCTCGCAAGAATTGCTGCACACCTAAAGTAGGAATTTGAGATGAAAGATCTAGGTAAGACTCGATATTGTCTCAGTCTCGAGATAGAGCATTGTTCGGATGAAATCCTAGTACATCAATCGAACTACACCCAGAAGGTGTTATGCTGCTTTAATGAGGATAAAACGAAGCCTTTGAGTACTCCTATGGTCGTTCGATCACTAGATGCAAAACGAGATCCCTTCCATCCAAAGAAGGATGATGAAAAGAGCCTGAAGTTCCTTATCTAAGTGCGATAGGCGCTTTATTGTACTTAGCTCAATGCACTAGACCTGACATCTCCTTCGCTGTTAATCTTTTAGCAAGATACAGTAGTGCACCTACACGCAGACACTGGACTGGTGTGAAAAACATTTTCCGTTACCTTAAGGGTACTACGAATTTGGGCTTGTTCTATCCCTACGAATCCTCGAGTGATGCCGCACCATGTGCTTTTTGATTATCACGTTGTTGGTTATGCCGACGCAATATACTTATCTGATCCGCACAAGGCGCGTTCTCAAACGGGTTATGTCTTTACCGTTGAAGGTACCACAATCTCTTGGAGGTCAACTAAACAGACCTTAGTTGCCACTTCGTCTAACAATGCTGGAATTCTCGCCTTACATGAAGCAACTCGGGAATGCTTTTGGTTGAGAGCAGTAGTGGGCCATATTCAAAGCTCATGTGATCTTTATCCCGTCGTTGATGTCTCGATGACGATCTTTGAAGACAACATAGCATACATCGAACAACTCAAGAAGGGTTACATCAAAGGAGACAACACCAAGCACATTGCGCCAAAGTTCTTTTTTTCACATCAACAACGAGAGCATCAGAAGATTGAAGTCATTCAAATCCATTCATAAGACAATCTGGCCAACCTCTTCACCAAATCACTGCCGAAGACGACGTTTCAGAAGCTTGTTCATGGAATTGGTATGCGTAAACTTTCTGAGTTGTAACATTGCTATTTCTCTTTGGAATTATGTCAAACTCAGGGGTAGTATCCTGAAGATACTTGCTTGATCTTAATGTACCTTTTTTTTCCTACGATTAGGGGTATTTTTTCCACTGGGTTTATGCTACCTAACTAGGTTTTAACAAGGCACCCATCTTGAGCTGGTCATATCCCTGATGATGTCACGTAGACGTTTCTTTTGACTTTGCATTTCTCACACATTTTTCCTTAGACTATGGATTTTGTCTGTACTCGGGTTTTTGCCATAGCTTTAGGTTTTTTAGTATTAACAAGACTTACTACTTATGCAAGTTCCTACCTTATTGAGAATAGGTGTTGTTCCTTAGAATCAGTGCCGACAAGTCGACTTTCTCAACTTCTGCATGATGCTGAATCTACCTTGAGTATTTACACACTCAAGGAGGAGTGTTGTAAACTTTCCTAGTTTAAGTGTGATTGTGTAAATCCTAAATTAGATTTTATTCTAGTTATCCTTTCCTATTACAACTTGTATTCCTTAGGGATGAAGGAATTTCTTCTCTCTTTTTACTACTATAAATAAAGGCACTATGTAGGAGGAATAACACACACATTCTCCTACAATTCTACAAACACATCTCGCACTCTCTCTTCTCCTTGCTGCTGACCCCCTTAACCTTGTCAAAAAAAATAGGCTACAACAAAGCAAGGATTTTAAAATGCCCCAATATTTAACAACTACTATTCACAATTCTTAAAAAATGAGTAGAAGACTAACCTGTACAAAGCATTGATGAATCACTTCCAAAATAAGATGCACAAAATCTGAAAACAGCACCTATCCAAAGCAAAAAAGAGAAAAACTAGGCAAGAACAACAAAATGCAACAAACAAAAAAAATTTGAAAACAACAAAATCCAACAATAAAATAACCAAATCCATAATCGAAAAGCAAATAAATCACACCCACCACTGGCCCCCCTTAGTCTTTAAAATTTAAGCTTTAAGCTTATTTGGTAGAATCCACAGCTAAAATTTACAACTCCCCCCCCCCACCAAAAAAAAAAAAGGAAAAGGAAAAAGACCATATAACACCGAAACCTCAAGACCATATAACACCCGAACCCCAACTAAAAAAAATAAAAAATAAAAAAAACCAAGAGGGAGACCAACCTTTTCCTCTCTGACTAAAGAGACCCAGAGAACCGCAGCGATGCAAATTGCTACTGCAATCGTGAAATATTAAAATTAATAAGAATCGTTTGAATCATATTACAATGCAGGCCAAACCACAACATTTGATAGTCAATAAATTAAACGAAATTTAAAATGAAGTTCAACAGCTGGGACAAAAATAAAAACACAAAATACTAACTCACGTGCCTGCACATATGCAACAAACAACAACAAAGCCTTTTCCCACTAAATGGGGTCGTCCCCGCATATAAACTGACACACCGCGACCCAGTATGTCCACTAGAACTCCGAATCGAGCTGTGCTGGCCGACACCTGGAAGGTGACGAAGCCATAAAGTGTAGTGATGTGGAAAATGTAAATAAATTTAAACCTAAAAGTGCCTAAAGACAAGAGTGCGCTGGTGAGCGGGAATGAACCCATTTCACACGTGATGTCATGGCATAAGTAAAGTACAATAGTGTGGGTAAGGATCATACCCTCAGAGGTAGCCACCTATACCAGGATTTGCCAAGAATCCTCGTCGATACAAACGTTCAGCAGCTAAAACCTGGAGGGGCACAAAAACAAGGGTGAGTGGGCCTGAAAATAAAGTGTTAATAAAAACCTTCTGAAAATGTTATAACCCCTCGCTGTAAAACCCATATAATTTTCCCGAAAATAATAATACATATGTATATAGAAATCATGCTCGAGGGTAGTGAAAACCAAGTATATGCCATGTCAAGTATCTTAGCAACTAAGTAAGCCATGTGAAACAAATCAAGGTAAAATGATATGTTAGCCGGAGTCACCTAACTTGACCTGTACGGCTGAGCCTATAACTCATCTACCAATTCCTGTACATGAGTCAGAGCCACCTAATGTGGTCTGTACGACAGGCTGGGTGTAAATAGATACGCTCAAGTGCTACGATCACGTGAAGGCTGTGCGAAGTATCGCAAGTCACCTACGAGTCGGAACCACCTAATGTGGTTTGTACGACAGGCTGACACCTGCCTTGGATCCCAGGTGAGTGTGTGATGCGGGAGGTGAACGATCACGTGAAGGCTGGCCCTAGCCTCGGGTGGAGCACTAACACCAAGGTGCAGGACAATGAGCTCTAAATGCATCTAAACATTACCATACACATTGCAATCACTATTATCAATATAAACTCACCTGGAGCTTACTTGGGCCTCCACAACATCATTCAATATAAATATAATTCATACTAATGCAACATTTAAAGTATCACACATTTTGGACATGGCATGAAGTGCATGAATCAATTCAAAAGCATTTGTGGAAACTATCATTCATTCATTTATATACATATACATATATATATATATTCATATACATATACATATATATATATTCATATACATATACATATATATATATTCATATACATATACATATATATATATATTCATATACATATACATATATATATATTCATATACATATACATATACATACATATACATATACATATACATATACATATACATATACATATACATATACATATATATATATATATATATACATACATACACTACAAAAAGCAAAAGATTGATAGGAGCATATTTATGCAACTTAGTTAGCTTGTTCCCTTGCATTTATGTAGTTAAATTCTAGTTATTATATTGTTTTAAGCTATTTTCGTGTGTTTATAGGTCCAAAGGGCTAAAGAGGCAAGAAAGTACATTTTGGTGCCTTTTGGAGCAGTTTTGGGCATGGAATGGATAGCACATGCATGAAGTAAAGTGGATGCACGAAATTGAAGACCCAAAGAGGCTAGGAATGTGTTTAAGAGAAGGAAGAATTAATTCAAGGAAGCTAAGGAGCTCAGCAAGAAAGAAGGAAATCAGCTAAGTTACCTTATTTGGTCTTAAACTTTCCTAATCCTACACTACCTAAGTTCCAACTACAAGGAGGATCCCTAAATATTTTAGGACACTTAAATACCTGATTTAGAAGTCCTAATTCCATTTAAATATAGATGCCGCACCAAATCTCCTTAGGAATCCTTTTTCCTTGCCTTGCAAGGCATTTTCTTCCCTCCACATCTCTGCCGCACCTCCCCTTTCCCTTTTCCTCTTGGATTCTGATTTTCTTACAGTTTTCCTTGAGGATTTGGAGTCCAAAATACACTCCTAATTCACCTTGGCCGTGCATTATCCTTCCCCTATATAAATTAACCTTTGCCGCACATATTAGGGGGCTGATCATCAACCATTCACCACCATCTACTGACCTATCCCATACGCCACCATCTACCACCCACCCCACGCCATCTACAGCCATAAACCACCACCAAAACCCTTGTGCCGCAGTAAAGAAGGAAGGAGGGGATAGCTTGGAGCCGTACCTGCCATTCAAGATGTTGGACTATTGGAGCGTTTCTAGGTGTATTCCATCCTATGTTTTCGATGTTTAATTTATTTTCTCTTTGTTTTGCTGTGAACATGAGAGGCTAAACTTGTTTTAGCTAGAGGAGTCTTTGAAGCCATGAATATATTTGCAATATGAACTGATTACATCCAGTTGTGATTTCATAAATCGTGAATGCAATTCACTTAACTGTTTGATTGATAACTTATTCTTGTATGTTGATTAAGAGGGCCCGCTTAGTTTGCATGCATGAATTTGATGCTAGAATATAAGGGAGTTTCACCTAATCATTATGAACTTATATTCATAAGTAGTGGAGGTTGCTAGTCACAATCGCGTTAAGTGAATTCCTGGCAGGAGTATCATGCTGTTCATAGTTACGAATGCCTTGTCAATGCTTATGATTTTCACAAAGCTTAATGATCTTTGATTGTATCTCTATTATGCTGTTCATGTAGGGAACTATTAAAGAATAATTTGGTTGCCGATGCGTTATCCATCCAATTCAATGACTTAAGGAAAATCTGAGGGTTAATTAGTGCTATTCACGGTTAATCTGGGGCATTGAGGTTCATGGTTTATTGAAAGAACAACTGGAAATCGATTTGTATGCAAGTGTGTCATGTGTGGAGGAGGACCCTCTAGCTAGCTCATCACCCATCAATTCACCCGAATTTCGTCCAAAGTTGTTTAGTGTTTACAATCTGCTTGTTTTTACTTTATATTCGTCCAAAACCAATCCCCCTTTACTTTGTTTTGTCAAGATAGTTAGAATCTGTCCAAACTTGTGTCTTTTAGTATTTTGAGTCATAGTTGAGTCCAAATTCGTCCAAGTCACCCTTTAGAGTCTAGTATGAGTCAATTTGATTGTTTTGTGTTGTTTTGAGTCTTTTGAATCTTGTTAAGTGTTTTTAAGTTTAATTTAGTGTTTTTGAGTCAATTTTGAGTAGATTAGCAATCCCTCCTAATCCCCGACCTAGAACGATCCCTACTTATCCATACTACAATTGTCAAAAAGAGGGTTTAATTTGAGTGCTAAGCTTTTATCACATCAAATTTTTGGCGCCGTTGCTGGGGATTAGAAACTTTGCTAATCCCTCTTTGTTTCTTTTCTTGTCTTTTGTTTTTTTTTGTTTCTGATTTTGGTTTTGTTTGTTTTGTTTGTTTGTTTGTTTTTTTTATTTTTTATTTTTTTATATTTTTTTATATTTGATTTAGTGTTCTTTATCTGATTCCAGGTACTAGAGAAGCAAGACATGGCAATTGCTAATATTCAAGCTCAAATAGCGAATCTTACTTCTCTTATGTCGCAAGGAGCCCTTACATTTGATACGCAAGAATATCAAGTTAATCAAAGCGGTTGGGAGAGTATCAATACCTGGGGTTATCAAGACTATAATCAATCAAGGAATGATTTGTTTTTCAACACCTACAACAAGCTCAACACGAAGCATATTGGCAGCCATATGAGGAGTTCTATTCAAGTCCTATGCAGCCACCACAGCCTCCCCCGTAACAAATCCAACCAAACTCAGGTTTGTCCATGGACAGTGATCAAATTATTCAATTACTAACCACTTTGGCGTAGGGGCAGCATAATCAAACCAAAGAAATGCATAATTATGCCAAAGAGGTGCAAAATCAAGCCAAAGAGGTGAATGAATTGAAGAATCAAATAGGAGAGATCGTAGAAATCATGGGGCAAATTCAAGAGCAAAATGAATTCTCTAACTTAACTATTGAAAATTCAACGGGAGAGGTTGAAATCACTGAAGCCATCACCCTGGAAAGTGGTTTAGAGGTTGGAGCTGACCCAAAAACATTCCAACACAGCCTAAATATGGATGAACAATTGCTGCTTGAAGAAGAGGAGGAAGATAAGGCCACAACAAGCTTGGAAGAAGCCTTGTCCCAGCCTACCCTTGCTCCACCACCCTTGCTGCAGCCCCCTAAGGATCCTCCACCATCCAATTCAGGTAAGGTTGTTCCAAATTCACTTCTTTCTGACCCCGTTCCACCGAATGTGCCTATTCCTTGCAGGTTCATGCAATCCAAGGAAGAAGAGGGTAAGAAAGGCGTCTTCGAAACCTTACCAAAGATTCAAGAGGAAGAAGTGGCTGGGGAATGTCTAGAATTCATCAAAGAAGATATACTTGAGACAACAATTCCCAATAAAGTTGGATTTTATGACACGGGACAAGCCACTGCCCTAAAAACATCCAATCTGGCCAAACTCTCTAATCCTAAATCTTTTGAAGTGGTGGTTGTCCTTGAGTTCGTGTCGAAGCACACAGGTAAGCCACCTCCCCGAATTTCAATTTCGTTATATAATAACATGTTTTTAATGATTCAGGCACCCACTTTAGAATTTAAATCATTACCAGATCATTTCAAATATCACCTCCCATTCAAAGATCAATTCCTTGCCGTGGGACCTAGGGGAGTTTGAATGGAAGTATCGTCCGGCTGGAAGACGTTAAAGCAAGCGCTTCGTGGGAGGCAACCCATGCATTCAAATAAGGAAGACCTAGGAATCGCTCCACAACCAGATTTGCGTTCCTAAACCCTTCTCTTTACTGCATTTATTTTGCCATGTTTATTGTGTTTGTTCGTTGTTTTTTTTTTTTTTGCTTATGTGTGAGTCTATGCTTGAAACATTGAGGACAATGTTTGATTTAAGTGTGGGGGGGGGGGGTAAACAAAGTGTTTTTGCATGAATTTTCGTGGGATTTTATCACCTATCACTTCTAATGTTGTTTCTCATTGTTTTTAAGTGTTTTTAGTGTGTTTTGAAAGAAAAATCCGAAAATTTGAGAAAAAATTCGAAAAAAAGTTTTGAAAAACCCAAAAAATTTGTGTGTTTGTTTGTGTCTTAGGGTACCTTCCAACACAATGATGAGGATTTGGTTTTTAATTGCATGACTGTTCAAGAAAGTTACAAACTTGGATGGAAGTTTGATATGCTCTTTGGTTTATGCTTGGTTGTAGTTGTCGTTTACGAATTCACATTTAATCACAAAGGAAAAAAAATCAGTTTTTGTAACATGCTTGAAGGAATGAACTCAAATTAATGCTACAACCTTGAGAGACTTGAGCCTAAACGTTATTTGGAGAGTATTAATCTGTGATTTCTTGTTTTCGAAAGTCGTTGCATGATCTCATTATTCTTTGCTTGGTTGCTACTTAGAAGGCGTTTCATCATTTTAGTTCCAAATACTAGAACTCATACCCGTTTCATTCAAAGCATGACATTGATTTGCATAACACATAAACAAGATGAAGTTGTTTAGTTAAACCAAGAGCCAAAAAGCCTTACCCCTGTGCATATGTGTTGTAGGTTTAACCCCGTTGAGCCTTATTTAGCCTATGTTCTTTGTTAACCACATTAACCTTACCTAGCCTAGAATAAGACCATCCATACCCTTGTTCTTAAAGCACAGTGGAGCATAACTTAGAGGGAATTCCTTTTGATGAACATTATGCAGAAAAACAAGTGTGGGGGAAGGGATTTTTGTGAAGAAAATGTGCCAAGGAAAGAAAAAGGGCACGGCTTAAAAAAAAAATTCGTGGAAAAAGAAAAGTTGTTGAAAAATAAGTAAGAATGAACTCACAAGTGTTGGTTGTTGAAGAAAGGGTCCAAAAGTTTGAATTTGACCCTAATTGTTGTGTGAATCTTCCCTTCCCTTGTGTTTAAAGTTTTGCATTCAAAAGTGAATTCTAAGTGTCAGTTTCATTACTTTGCTTGCTATTGCTTTAAGAACTTTTGTTTATCCCTAACCTTTCTTTGTTAGCCAATACCCTTAGCCCCGTTTCAACCCTTAGACTTCTATCTTGAGTGTTGTGTGTTTCAATTTGTGGAGTTTGGAATTAGTATGAGCATATGGTATCCCTGGTTCTCGCATCTAAGTAGTGACATTCCGTTCATGAGATCATATATACACATGTTAGATTGATAATTCCAGAAAATGATTTATTTGTCATAAACATATGTGAGTGCTAGTCTACATGTTTACATCAATCTTCTCACATATACCTAGTGTAGGGAGTGTAGCTTGAAAATCTGTGTGAAAATAGAGAGTATCTTGTAAGGAATTGAGTGAATTCTCTAAGGCATGTTACTACATTCAAAACATTGTTTTAATTGACTAAATGCGAGCTAGTAAGTGGTGACTTTGATTAAGTATGTGCTCGAGGGTAAGGATGACAAAAATCTACGTAAGTAATGATTTTTAACGTGTCATGATGCATTGAAAATCTCTGAGGCAAATGTTGGAAGGTCTAGGTTGTGTTTTGTTTGTTTCGTTTTGCTCGAGGACTAGCAAAAGCTAAGTGTGGGGGAATTTGATAGGAGCATATTTATGCTACTTAATTAGCTTGTTCTCTTGCATTTATGTAGTTAAATTCTAGTTATTGTATTGTTTTAAGCTATTTTCGTGTGTTTATAGGTCCAAAGGGCTAAAGAGGCAAGAAAGTGCATTTTGGTGCCTTTCGGAGCAGTTTTGGGCATGGAATGAATAGCACATGCATGGAGTAAAGTGGATAGACAAAATTGAAGACCTGAAGAGGCTAGGAATATGTTTAAGAGAAGGAAGAATTAATTCAAGGAAGCTAAGGAGCTCAGCAAGAAAGAAGGAAATCAGCCAAGTTACCTTATTTGGTCTTAAACTTTCCTAATCCTACACTACCTAAGTTCCAGCTACAAGGAGGATCCCTAAATATTTTAGGACACTTAAATACCTGATTTAGAAGTCCTAATTCCATTTAAATATAGATGCCGCACCAAATCTCCTTAGGAATCCTTTTTCCTTGCCTTGCAAGGCATTTCCTTCCTTCCACATCTTTGCCGCACCTCCCATTTCCCATTTCCATTTTACTCTTGGATTTTGATTTTCATACCCTTTTCCTTGAGGTTTTGGAGTCCAAAATACACTCCTAAATCACCTTGGCTGTGTATTCTCCTTCCCCTATATAAATTAACCTTTGTCGCACATATTAGGGGGCTGATCACCAACCATTCACCACCATCTACTGACCTATCCCATACGCCACCATCTACCACCCACCCCACGCCATCTACAGCAATAAACCACCACCAAAACCCTTGTGCCGCAGCAAAGAAGGAAGGAGGGGATAGCTTGGAGCCGTACCTGCCATTCAAGACGTTGGATTGTTGGAGCGTTTCTAGGTGTATTCCATCCTATGTTTTCGATGTTTACTTTATTTTCTTTTTGTTTTGCTGTGAACATGAGAGGCTAAACTTGTTTTAGCTAGAGGAGACTTTGAAGCCATGAATATATTTGCAATATGAACTGATTACATCCAGTTGTGATTTCATAAATCGTGAATGCAATTTACTTAACTGTTTGATTGATAACTTATTCTTGTATGTTGATTAAGAGGGCCCGCTTAGTTTGCATGCATGAATTTGATGCTAGAATATAAGGGAGTTTCACCTAATCATTATGAACTTATATTCATAAGTAGTGGAGGTTGCTAGTCACAATCGCGTTAAGTGAATTCCTGGCAGGAGTATCATGTTGTTCATAGTTACGAATGCCTTGTCAATGCTTATGATTTTCACAAAGCTTAATGATCTTTGATTGTATCTCTATTATGTTGTTCATGTAGGGAACTATTGAAGAATAATTTGGTTGCCGATGCGTTATCCATCCAATTCAATGACTTAAGGAAAATCTGAGGGTTAATTAGTGCTATTCACGGTTAATCTGGGGCATTGAGGTTCATGGTTTATTGAAAGAACAACTGGAAATCGATTTGTATGCAAGTGTGTCATGTGTGGAGGAGGACCCTCTAGCTAGTTCATCACCCATCAATTCACCCTAATTTCGTCCAAAGTTGTTTAGTGTTTACAATCTGCTTGTTTTTACTTTAAATTCGTCCAAAACCAATCCCCCTTTAAATTCGTCCAAAACCAATCACCCTTTAGAGTCTAGTTTGAGTCAATTTGATTGTTTTGTGCTGTTTTGAGTCTTGTTAAGTGTTTTTAAGTTTAATTTAGTATTTTTGAGTCAAATTTGAGTAGATTAGCAATCCCTCCTAATCACCGGCCTAGAACGATCCCTACTTATCCATACTACAATTGTCAAAAAGAGGGTTTAATTTGAGTGCTAAGCTTTTATCACATCACAAATCCACTCACCTGGAGTCCACGCTACAACTCCCTAGCACGAATATCGAGGGATCATGAACTATCGGCTCCTGCTTGGAGTACAAATGGTCGTCGGAGATTGCCAGAAAATGTCCTGAAAGACGGTTGCCCGCGGGAAGATCGGGAAATTTGCAAGAATTTATGGACAACATTGCAACGTCCATAACTTTATCAATACTCAACAAAATCAAGTGATTCAAAAACGAAAATCATAGTTCTCGACGAGACAAAAATATTGGTAACTTGCACAACGGATAACTCGCCGTGATTTGACCGTAAAATGTCTCGAAAGTGGGGGAGGTCTTCAGAAACTGGGCAAACTTTAAATCATTATAACTTTCTCATTTCTTCACTAAATTAAACGATCCAAACATGAAAATTCATCTAATCGACGAGAGGAATCTATTTATACCTGTTTTAAGTTCAGAAGATGGCTAAAAATTGTCTGAAATTTAAGGGAAACCCACGGCTGCAATGAAGGTTCTTGGAATGGCATCTGTGCACAGTATTCCGGGAAACCAAAATTTGATTTAGGTTTCTAGGTCCGAGGAGAGAAAGAATATAGTGATTTTCAAGTCGTTAATTCATCGGGAAGGTGGATTGGTGCTTAAGTGTCACAGGAAGAGAGTTAAGGGTGAGAGAAATATATGTGAGCTGAGAAGAGAGACACGGGAGAAAGAAGGAGAAGAGGAAAAGAAGAATATAGAAAAATGGGGACCAATCTGTGGGTCCCACGTGCCACAACCAATTTCACATGTTCAATTGTCAATTTACCAAAATGCCCTCAACGTTTAAAGGTTCGTAGAATCTTTGTTATAACTCCAATTTACGTTATGTTTGCGCCTAAGCGTTCGTAGCGACGAGTACTACAAGGATACGCCAAGAAAACGAGTCTTACGTGACACAAAACAGCATTCAACGAAAGTCAAGGCATTTTCCTCAAAGGGCATTTTCGTAAATTCACTTATTAAAATTATAAAAATCGTAAAATTAGGGACGGGTCGTTACAATCTATCCCCCTTAAGAAAAATTTCGTCCCCAAAATTTATAATAACTTGTTAAATGTAAAATACTCAAAAAATAAGGAGAAAACATGTATATAAATACATATACAAGGAAGAAATGGAGTTAGAGCGGCTGCATAAAAGAGAATGCCATTCCGTCGCGATCGGATTGCAATTATTCCTCTTTCATGTCTCCAAGCTCATACTTTCCTTCTCCATTAGCACAATACTAAAATCTAATACTTTTATAAAAACGTAGGGTCAAAAAATAGACGTATAAAAGCATAATGTTCAAATACATATACGTAATACCGTAGAAATAGTTGTACTGAAATCAAAACTGAGCATAGAAATTTTTTTACCTTTGCACTTGTGGCGTATCGTACTCCGGAGGTATGTATGTAGTATCTTTGGATCGACCCCAAATAATAAATAACTAAAATACTAACGAAGACGGAACTAAATGTCCACTTACTTAACGAGTTCAACAAATAAGTTCTCAATATTACGGTCTGCAGCCTGTAATACTAACAACTTATTGTTGCCCCGATAAGTAAGTAATAAAATCCCGAGGGTGCAATATTACCATCATGCCCCCATTGAGAAATACACATACATCTTCTAGTCAAAGCCTCGCCCGTGCTCGCGAACTACCCTCTCGGGCAATATCGTCGATAATATAAAATTTTCTATATCACAATCTCAACTATTATGATACCTTTATGCAATACTCACCTGCCGATTATGCATTGTGCATAAAGTCTCCATACAATGTCTTAAACTGTGTCATACCCAACAATCAAAAGTGTAACCACAGTTACACACAACCCTAATAAAATAAATGTTTGCTACAAACTTACCAAGTATGCAGAACGAATAAAACGCAACACGTACACGACGGTCTGTGTAGTTTGTTGAGACTAACCATCAGTCTAAGAACAAAGTGCAGTACTGGGTAACAACTTTGTACTCATAGCCTTCAAGTTCTTAATGCTTGGAAGTGAACCA
Source organism: Cotoneaster glaucophyllus (assembly GCA_036320875.1). Classification (NCBI taxonomy): domain Eukaryota; kingdom Viridiplantae; phylum Streptophyta; class Magnoliopsida; order Rosales; family Rosaceae; genus Cotoneaster; species Cotoneaster glaucophyllus. Next base: position 8,879,514 of record CM070070.1, read on the forward strand.
CGCATCATAAGATACAAAAGTGACAAATGTACCATGTAGTCGTACAATGTAGTCTATAATGCTTTAGCGAGCATCTTCATATTAAATTTCTCTCGAATTTAGCAGAAAAAATAATATGTCAAGAGCTAAAAGAACGCTCAGGAGTTTGAGAGTAAAAACAAGTCTAACAAGTCTCGAATATAAGGTAACTAAAATTAATGTATGATATCTCGCTACAACGGTAACTTTAGGAATATTCAATCACCAACGGTAAAGAATCGTTTAGTAGATTATTTGCTAGGTGATTGAAGAATTATTGGTCACAACTACATTTTAATATCTGAGCAATTCCTTTAGACAGTTTCTCTATTTCAAGAATAATACAAAGTGTAGTAAGGTAGACACAGACCTAAGATTGACTAGAATACCTTCCAGCACAAAGAGGTGAATATGAAATCCCCATCAGAATAGACGCTAGTCTAAACGCCCACGAAATCTGATAATTTCAAGAATGAGGAATTTTCCAAATGATCTAAAATGTAGTGCCTCTGGATCAATGGAAAGTGGCTAACTTGTCACGTCGGTCGATGGTCACTGGAATATCATCGTAACTCCATATGTACAAGATACCTCGTATTGGAAGCTTATGGTGATATTTCCCATCCTTATCCAGGTACATGAAATGATTATAACCAACCAAATAATTTATTGATATCTCATGAGTAACATCAAAACAATACTTTTGAATTCCAACTGAGGTGGGATAGGACAAGCTAAAGATGCTCAGTAACTATCTTGCACCACCGGGATAATACACGATAGTGTAATCGTAGGCGTTGATTTGGTCCTTCCAACGTCGCTATTAGAAATTTTAGCTTATCTCAAATGAAGATGTATTTGAGAAATCTAAGGTTGGTAAAGGTTTTAGACACGTTTCTCATTAAGAAGTGTCATCCAATATTTCAAATGAAGATGACAACAATTGACTCTAAGTCATGAATAGGATGGTTCATTTCAAACGATTTTAACTGTTGGGAAAAATGAATGATACTGCATCATGCTGCATCTACAGAGTCAAAACATCCAAAGAACACGTCATCGTGGATTTCTAAAATGATCAATGCCATCGAAAGGTGTAACACAAAGGTAGATTGAGACAACAATTCGGTTGTCAGAACTTTATTCATACTAACATCACAACTAAATTAACTTTCCTCGGTTGTGAATGAGGAAAAACACTACAGCCGAAAATCTCTTACCAATTGTCGATAAAATGGACAAGACTAAAGATATCTTGAAATTCACAGTACTTTGTGAGAATTCCCACTTTCTTCCGCTACAACCTTTTGGGAAAAAGAAAAGAATCTCGTCCACTGAGATCACGTCTTCCAAGAAGAGTATCAATTTAATCAAAGTTCATAGTCGAGGAATCTGGTATAAAGCTGACTAACAGAGCTCAGAGAATTTGGTCTCACTGCTAAGGTAGATAAGAAGGTAGTTGATAAGACCACTATGAATTCGTCAGACCATGGAGGCAAACTCAGGTTACAATGGTTGGTCTCACTTGATCAAGTTGCTAAAGTCTAGGTACAAACCTAGGGTTCAGTCATTCGCCTTCGCGAATAGGTTTAAAGTTCCCTGAATAAAGTGTTTGATTGGATAATTCCTTAATCGATAAGCTTTAGTGACTAAGTTCTCTCAATGAAGTAGGACTTGTTCGAAAAGTAACAAAGAAAACTGGTATATGAGTTGTTCGATAAGAAATAGGGAGAATAAATGTGGTGTTAACAAGGTGAATCACTGGTGTATTCCACTTCTTGCATTCAGTGGCATCCCAAGTAGAATTTTGAGAAACTCTACAAAACGAACTAAAAGGTCTTCCCAGTTTTCTCGACACTCAAAACATTCTAACAGTGAGATATCCTTTCGTATTTCGATCCTACTGTCTACCTGTGGAAGTGATCGAGAGGTGGTTAGTCGAAGAAGTTTTGATTACTTGAATAGGTAATATGGTTAACATACCCGTGAGTTTACTGTCTTAATACAAGGTCTGCTCCTAAGTTTCCACAATTTAGTTTCTTCGGCTCAAGCAGTCACTGCTAATCAGCCTACCTGTCGCGTCGCTAATTGAAGTATATATGATATTTTGATATTGTTAGCTACTCTGAAACTGTAAACCCGACATCCAGACATAAATGTATCACTTCCAGATACTAGCCTATGTTCAGTATCAAAAGTTATACCACCGGAATACTGGTTGACAATTTCTGGATATCGGACAATATCGTCAATTAATAGCGCCACCATAAGATTATTGCAGGTTAGAGCCCACTCGGATAATTGGTTTTAGATGATTGGTAAGGAATTGGCCGGGTGAGGTGGTTTCATTAATTCTAAAGAAAATACTAACTACTTCAGGGATTTTTACTAACTGTAGGTATAACAACTCATACACCGGTGCCTAGGCATTTCAAAATGATGAGTACGTCACCAAAAGAAAACTTAGAAACTAGTGTTGGCTGGAATGTCCTAAGGCCGAAAAGGAATTTTCTAATAATCTACTTTAGGACAGACTTAGACGGAAGTCGATCTTCCCCCTAAAGATCTAGAATAATCACTAGTGCATTTAGAAAGATTAGTGCTATCAGGGACCAAAAGTGATCGTCCCCCTAATGTTCTTACGTCAAGTGCTACCCTTTTAGCACCCACTGTCACTCAAGACAATTATGGAAATTTCGACGAAAACTAAAACTTCGTAGGGACTCTAATAGGTGATACACTAGCGGGTACTGCAAAGGAATCAAGACTATTTATGGTTTCCTAACTCAATAGGTTGGAAGAAATGACCAGTTAATAGTAGAACTGGTAGGTAATTCTCCCGTGATGCACAACTGTTGATATAGTAGCCCTGCTTCAGGGCCATCAACTTATCTCAAATCTACATCTTTTCTTGCCAAGGGAATTCTTCAGTTATAATTTAAGGGCATTCGCCAAAAATAATTTTCTAAAAGGTCGATAAGTCGATTAAGTCACTCAAGACTTAAAAAAAAAAAAGCTAATACATTTTTCATATTCGACGAGGTGGCAAGATTCGACATTTAGGTTCAAGATCCAAGAATGCTTACATCACGCATGTGATGAACACAATACTGCCCAACTTATGGTCTGATACCAAACTGACACACCCCGACCCGGTATGTTCATTAGAACTCCGAATCGTACTGTGCTGACCGACACCTGAAAGGTGACGAAGCCATAAAGTGTAGTGATGTGGAAAATGTAAATAAATTTAAACCTAAAAGTGCCTAAAGACAAGAGTGTGCTGGTGAGCGGGAATGAACCCATTTCACACGTGACGTCAGAGCATAAGTAAAGTACAGTAGTGTGGGTAAGGATCATACCCTCAGAGGTAGCCACCTATACTGAGATTTGCCAAGAATCCTTGTCGATACAAACGTTCAGCAGCTAAAACCTGGAGGAGCGCAAAAACAAGGGTTAGTGGCCTGAAAATAAAGTTTTAATAAAAACATTCTGAAAATGTTATAACCCTTCGCTTTACACCCATATAATTTTCCGAAAAATAATAATATATACGTATATAGAAATCATGCTCGAGGGTAGTGAAAACTAAGTATATGCCATGTCAAGTATCTCAGCAACGAAATAAGTAAGCCATGTGAAACAAATCATGTAAAATGATATGTCAGCTGGAGTCACCTAACGTGACTTGTACGACTGAGCCTATAGCTCATCTACCAATTCCTGTACGGCTGTGCGAAGTATCGCAAGTCACCTATGAGTCGGAACTACCTAATGTGGTCTGTACGACAGGCTAACACCTGCCTCCTTGGATCCAAGGTGAGCGTGTGGTGCGGGAGGTGAACGATCACGTGAAGGCTGGCCTTGGCCGCGGACGGAGCACTAGCACCGGGGTGTAGGATAATGAGCTCTAAATGCATCTAAACATAACCATACACATTGCAAGCATTATTATCAAAAAAAAAAAAACAAAAAAACAAAAACAGCAGACACTTATGAAAAAATCCAGCGTGCACAGTTATTTTAATTCCAACACAGAAACAACAAAAAATTCTTAAAAAATACCCATACGAATTCAACTTAAATCCCAAAATCCAATCCCCAAAACAAACCATAATTTCAAATACCACAACATGCAAAGGCCAAATCAAAGCTGCAAGTCATTTTAGTTTTTACCGAATAATAGGAACAATTTAATTTAATTCCTTAATTATGAGGGAATAATCTGAAAATCTGGAAAAATAAAGAGATCTAAAACCCTCGGCCGAGATCGACCTTGAAGAACACACAATTCAGATTGGGTCTCCACAACAGACAAAAAGAGACAGAATCTTCATTTCTAGAATTTATGAGAGAAAATTTATGATTTTCAAACAAAAATTGGTAGACCCCATTTTTTCTTACGGTGGATCATGTTCTTGGCATGATTTTTATTAATGTTTCTATAACTAACACCAACAATTGAAGAATTGATTGTAATAAGAGGGTAATAGGCCAAACAATGAAATACAAATTCAACAAATTGGGAAAAAGAAAACAGAAAGAGGAAAACCTTACCCCCGATGATATATCAGTATTGTTAGGATGCTGGAAAGTAACCGCAATCCAGGGAACAATTTAACTTATAAGCAATGTAAAAAAAATAGAAAGATTCAGGGCAAATCTGTTGTGCTGTGAAATCCACCATTATCTTCTTCCACGACTCATTCATCTTCTTTGTAGTGAGTATCAGATTAAAACCCTAGAAACCTTACCCGACGTTGGGGGTGGTCAGAGTTGACTGAGATACACGAAACCTTGCGCGGTTTCGTTGTATGACTGACGAATTGAAGTTTTATGGGAAGAAGTGGAGGAGCTGGGCGATAGAGTTCGAGAAAATTGACCGCGAGGTTTCTGGGCGAGATTTTTCGTCAGAGAAGAAGAGTGATGTCGAAGAGAGAGAATGACAGCACAACATGTCGATTAGGGTGTAATTTGGGTTGGGCCAATCCGAACCCGCCTATTTCCAACCCCACTTTAAACCCGAATAAGTGAATTTTTTTTAGTTACAAAATGTCTGAACCCATTCTAATTTCAACACGTTCATTGATTGGGTTGAGTTGGGTTGATCATTTACCTGTCCATTCATAACCAAATTGTAACCCATATCAATTAATGCTCATACTATACCCAAGTGAGCTAAGTCAAAAAACCACCGTCCTTTCTAATATTTTTTTTCAATAAATTACCATTTATAATTACTTAAGCTTTTAGGGAATAAACGACTTTTATTAGTCAGCCCATATTCGTAGTCTCTAAATCCTAAAGCTTTATAGTAGATTGATTTATGAAATTAAAGTTAGCCAGCTTTGATGCTACTCAGCTGAATCTTTTTAGGAATTCTTGAAAACTAAGTTGTTACAAGATTAAATTTGAAAAAGTTGGGCAACTCGAACCCAACCCAACTAAACCCTAACCCAACTAAACCCGAGCCCAAATGAACCCGAATGAAACCCAACCCGAACCTGAGCCCAAATTGTAACAGTTGGGTTAGGATTAGGTTGACCTTCCAACCCGCCCGAGTTGCACCCCTAGTGTCGACAGGTTTTCATTTAGGCGATCCACATGTGTCCTTCATGGGTAGTTCCGTCATTTCATTGTAGAGTTTGGTTAAAAAGATAGTGTGCTCGAAAACAAATCAGGGGCAAAAGCGTCAAAACACTATTAGTGAACAGTGCTATCTCACACGATGAACAGTGCTTTTCTGCTAGGTTTTAGTAGATAGTAATTTCTGCAAAATATGGCTAACGTGTGCCAACCAGGGCTGGAAAAAATTCTCGAAAATCCCAAACCAAACCGAAAAAATCTCAAACCCAAACTGAAAAATCTCAAACCAAAACTATCCCGAACTTTGGTAATCCCATACCGAAAAATACCAAAATATTCGGTATGGGATTGGTTTTCAGATTTCATTTTAGGGGTGTGATATCCACACACCCCATTTTACTTCTCACACACCCCTTGATAATTTATGTCCGTTGATCTTCTTCAATTCATCAGATCCGACGGTCGAAAATTGAAAAAGGTGTGTGAGAAGTAAAATGGGGTGTGTGGATAGCACACCCCTTCATTTTATTCGGGAATCCCAAACTCCCAAAATCCCAAAATCCCGAAATCTTATTCTACCGTCCATTGTAAGTTTAAGTTGGGTCTTTTCTTTTGTATTCTTCTCAATTCCTCAGGCTCTATCTCTCTCACTCGCTCACTCTCACTCTCTCGAAAAACAAGTTCGAACGCCGCTCCAGCACTCCTTCGTCGAGCTCGTCCAGTTCAAATGCTGCTCCTCCAACCACTTCAACGGCGCTCATCCGGCCACACACACAGACGCAGGTAGATGCGAATCCGACACGAATCAAGTCCCAAAATTCAAGTAAGGGTTTCTGATTTTCATCGGGTACGAGTCCCAAAATAGGCAATTCTTGAATCGGTTGAAGAAATCATGGAAAGCTATGGAAGGTCTGGTTGAGATGGGTCTGGTTGCGTCTGGAAAGGAGATGTTGGCATTTGTTTCATCTGGTGGTGGTGCAGTTGCTTATTCTGCACCCGCAGCCGGCAGTGGTGGTAGGGTTGCTGCTCCTGCCGCTACTGAGTAGAAGAAGGAGGAGAAGGTGGAAGAAAAGGAAGAATCAGATGACGATATGGGTTTCAGCCTTTTCAACTAAGGGATTTTTGTAAGACTTCATCTTTATAATTTTGGGACCAATGTTGTGTTTTTAAGTTTTTGTTCGTGGTTGAATATGGTTCTGGATCTCTAAAATTTTGTTTGGATATGCAAGTGATCGAAGACGTTTGCTTTGGATCTTAATTCCATCTATATGAGTCAAAAAAGAAAAGAAAAAGAGATGGGTTTGGTGAGAGCTATTGGGGTCAGCAATTTTAGTGTTTCGCAAATCAAATAATTGCTTAAATTTGCAAAGATTGTACCCGTTGTCAATCAGGTTGGATTTCGTAGATTAATTTTTGCTATTTTTAATAGGTCGGCATCAGAATTTGTCCTTTATAAGTAGTTCATATTGTTTGAATGATGCAATGGATTTCCATTTTTTTTCTGCAGCTTCTTTGATTACAATGTCGATCCATGGGCCTAAAATGTTAGAGTAGACAAATGATTTAATCTAGTACCATTTTGATGAGGAAATTCATTGGATAAGTTGGCTTTTTAGCAATTATTTTGCTACAATCTACTAGCATGAACGAATCATCCCAACTTCTACCGTTTTCTGTCAGATATTTCCTCAGGTAGCTCATGACCATTGTTATGTGTATATTATTTGAAACTATTTCGAGATTCCCGATTAGTCCCGAAATCCCGAAACTATTTCGGAATTCTTGAAATTTTGGTTTGGGATCAGTCTTGAAATTGGGATTCTCGAAAACTTTGGTTTGGGAATCGGGACATATTTTTGGTTTGGTATCCCATACTGAACCAGCCTTAATGCCAACTATTCATGCTTTTTGTGCTGTCTTTTCTACGTAGTTTCATGCGAAAGGTTTTATTACTGTAGCACCCAATCCACTTTTCTCCCTCCTTTTTTTTTCCTCGTATTCTCACTCTCTCCCTTTCTTCTTGCGGTATTCCCTCTCTCTCCCTCTCTCAAAGCTTACTAACATACAACACCTAAACACTTTCTTCTCATCATCAAAATATTTAAAATGAGGTAAAAAAAAAGTTCAATTTTTTCATGAATGGTAGATACAAATGTTAATACATGAATTAAATGGAGCATCCTACGCAAGTTATGTAACGTAGTTATTATTTGTCGTAACAAAATTTAAACGTTTCTGAGTAGCTGCTAATCACCAAGGCATGCATTTAAACTATTTACTGAGTAGCTGCTAATCAAATTTGTGTGTTTTTATTTTTGAAACAAAAAATACTTGTTCACTCCCGATTTCTGAGAGGGCGCCCAAGCTTACAGCTTCCCTTTCTTGCTCCTCGTCTTGCCATGATCGAACAAGTATAAAACAAAATTAAGCAATCATATATATACCTATGCATATGATATACCACTTCAATGCCTTAAATTATTAACAGCAGAATTTTCACCTAATTTTGCGAGATTGGCAGTGCCGTCCCATCAGCAGCACTTTCTTGTGTAAGGAACAACCGGAAAAGAAAAAAAAAACACACATTATGATTTTTTCCTAGAGAAACAGATAAAAATAGCAAAGAAAAAGGTAGACAAAATATACGTAGCATACCAGATACCCTCCACACAGATACCCTCCACAATATCTGTAATGACAAGAGAAGGCACATGTTGAATTTTGTAGAAATCCACTCCTCCTTCCCCAAGCCTTCTACATAATCTCCGAGGCATGGCTTTGATTGTTATTTCCTTGAGGGTAGTAACACACTGAAGCCCCTCAGGAACTGCCATCAATCTGCAGCAATAGTCAATAGACAATCTGCAGTACGCATGCCTCCTTTCTCTATGCTCCAAGTCTTTAATTCATGGAAAAATGCAAGTGAAAGAAATTCAAGATTAGGATAACCTTCTTTTGAGACGACTATTTCTAAAAGACTCTCAAATGCATCACGACCAAGCCAAAACATTCTTAAGTTTGGGATCTTCTCAAGTATTTTGAGACTCTTCAACTGTAGAAAAGTCCCAGACAACTAATAAGACTACTTCAGATAAATTAGCAAAAAACTCTATATAAATGAATGAACGAACACTCACTCATTATCGAGTTGAGCTTACACAATTCGACTTACTATGATTCAGTTTCAAATCTCCTTTATGGTATCTCAGAGCTAAAAGTCTAACGACCGAAAGCTCTAATTTTTTATTTTTTTTATTTTTTTTCAAATGACGTCAAGTTCCAGTCCCTCTAATCCCATTGTTTTCCCATCTCTTCCCAATGCCTCCAAATTTCTGACTATAAAGTTGGACCGTACCAACTTTCCATTATGGCATGCCCAGATGTTGCCCTTGCTTCGAAGCAGGAATCTGGTGTCATTTGTTGATGGAACCAACAAATGTCCTCATGCCTTCTTAAAGGATGATGAAGGAAAAATCACTGATGAAGTCAATCCAGAATTCGATGCGTGGATTCAGCAAGATGCCATGGTGCTCTCATGGATCAACAGTTCGGTTCATCCTATTGTTCTTGCCTCTCTCATTGGTAAGACGAGTTCACACTCTGCCTGGATTTGCTTACGTGAAAGGTATGCTTCTCAATCTACTGGCCATCTTCTCCAATTGCGTAGTGTGCTGATGAATACCCATTGTGGTGATTCGACCATCGCTGAGTTTCTTGACCGTATTAATTGTCTTGCTAATACTCTCTCCCTATCTGGTTTTGAGAGTACCGTTGCTTCTGCACAAGCACAAGATGATGCTATTACTTACAGTGCCCTGGAAGCTCTTCTTTTAGGTGCCGAAAGACATAAAAAACTCACTACTGTGTTCGAAACTAGGCCCACTGCCCTTGCTGCTGGAAGGGGTCACTTAGGTCCTTATCATGGTCGTGGTGCTCCTAGGGGTGGACGTGGTCACTTCAACGGTGGCCGTGGTCAGTTTGTTCCTCACCCTTAAGGCCAAGGACATCTTTCTCCTCACTCAAGACCTGTTAATGATGTTGTTCTCGGAGCACATCCACCTCCTGCTCAAAATGGTGGTCGCATCTAGTGCCAAATCTACCATCATAATGGCCATTTAGCAATCGATTGTTTCAATTGGCTGAACATGGCCTATGAAGGATGTGTCCCAGCTCCTCGTCTCCAAGCTTATGCTGCTGCTGCACTTACTCCAGCTTCTATTTCTCCATTCGGCCTTCAAAACTGGCTCTTTGATTCTGGAGCCAACACACACATCACCAATGACTTGAATCAGGTTTCGAATCCACGCCCATACACTGGTACCAACAATGTCAACGGAGTGGCTGATGAATCAGGTTTGCAAATTTCTCACGTTGGCACTTCCTTTATTCAAACACCAAATCACTCTTTCACTCTTCCTAACACCCTTCACTGTCCTAATGCCTCTACTAATGTTATCTCCATAAATCAATTTACCAAAGACAATAATTGTTCACTAACCTTATATCCCAACTCCTATCATGTCCAGAACCTTCAAACAGGGATGATGCTTTTACAAGGGCGGAGTAGAAATGGCTTTTATCCATTTTCAAGTTCTTCTGTGGTCAAGAATGAAGTCTCTGCATTTGTAGGTGTTAGAGTGTCGGATGCCATATGGCATTCTAGGCTAGGTCAATCAGCTTTTTCTGTTTTACGTAGTTTAGTTTCCAAAAATAAATTACCATTAACTGATAATGCAACCTACGACTGTTATTCATCATGGCCCTTGGGCAAAAGTCATAAGTTGCCCTTCAATTTATCTTCGTTGATGTTGTCTTTTCCTTTTGAATTCATACATTCAGATGTATGGATTTCTCCTTCATATTCAATTAATGGTTACAAGTATTATGTTGTTTTTGTGGATGATTTTTCTCGATATGCATGGCTATGTCCCTTAGAACTAAAATCTGAGGTTTTTCAAACCTTTGTTACTTTTGAAAAACTGGTAGAAAACATGTTCAACACCAAAATAAAATTCTTCCAATCAGATGGAAGAGGAGAGTTTGTCATTTCATCTTTTAAGCAAATTTTCACTCAAATTGGCATTCACCATCGCATAAGTTGTCCACATCATCCCAAACAAAATGGTCTCGCAGAGAGAAAGCATCGATATCTCGTTGAAACTGGTTTAACCCTACTTGCTCATGCTTCTCTTCCACCAACTTTTAGGGATGATGCTTTTCATACTGCCAACTATCTGATTAATCGTCTTCCAACAAAAATTTTAAATGGCCTCTCTCCCTTCCAAAAATTGTTTTCTAAATCACCACAATATGATTTTCTCAAAGTGTGTGGCTGTGCTTGTTTCCCATATTTGTGTCCATACACCGATAATAAACTTCAGTTTCGATGAAAACAATGCATTTTCTTAGGTTATTCATTAAATTACCAAGGTTACAAATGATATGATCCTTCCATAGGAAAGTCTTTCATGTCTCGTCATGTTGTTTTTAATGAAAAGAGTTTTCCATATAAAGACCTTGCTACTCCACCATTGTCATCCAACAGTGCCTCAAAACATGTCCTGGATATTGACCCTTTTCAATTTATCCAACATAATCCTATCACTTTCAATCCTCATCCTACCCCACCACAATCTTTACCCGATATCCCAGCCACCTTACCAAATACACCGACCCTACTCCACCTCCTAATCCTACCCTAGAATCTTATTCCCTACCCATCACTCAACCTAATCCCATGAATATTGGAACAACCAACGTTCCTTCTAACGATCATCCCTCCACTAATGGCATGCTCACGCGTGGTCAACAGGACATTTGAAAACCTAATCCTAGGTATGCTTGCATCACTGATGTTAATAATTCTTTGGTTGAGCCAACTTGTTTCTCACAGGCAAATAAGTTCCCACATTGGCGACAGACAATGACGGATGAATTTAACGCTTTGCAGCGCACTGGCACTCGGACTTTGGTTCCATGGCAGTCTTCCATGAATGTGTTGCCAAATAAATGGGTTTATCGTATAAAAAAGAAATCTGATGGTTTAATTGAGTGTTTTAAAGCGCGACTTATTGCCAGCGGCTTTCATCAGCAAGAGGGAATTGATTTTAGGGAGACTTTCAGTCATGTTGTCACTCATGCCACTATTCGATTAATTCTCTCTATTGCTCTTCCTTTTCAGTGGCCTATTCGACAACTTGATGTTAGAAATACCTTCCTTCATGGGACGTTGAATGAGGAAGTTTACATGTGGTAGCCTGTAGGGTTTATACATCCTCAATTCTCCTCTCATGTGTGTCGCCTTCGAAGATCTTTATATGGTTTGAAACAAGCACCCCGTGCTTGGTTTCAATGTTTTTCCCAGAAACTCAAAACCTTGGGATTCATATCTTTACAAGTAGACTCACCCCCTCTTTACATATTTTGATGGTTCTACAATCATTTATCTATTAATCTATGTTGATGATATCTTAATCACAGGGAACAACATTGCTCGGTTGTCTCAGTTCATCAAACAGCTTGGTAATCATTTTGCAATGAAAGATCTTGGGCCCTTACATTATTTTTTGGGCATGGAGGTTTCATGGACACCTTCTGCTATGTATCTTACTCAATCCAAGTATGTTTTGGATCTTCTAAAGAAAACCAACATGATTGATGCCAAGCCAATCTCAACGCCAGTTTCCAGTGGTCGACGTTTGAGTTTACATGAAGGTGAGCCACTCTCAGATGGGACATCTTTTCGCAGTGTTGTGGGTACGGTCCAATACATTTATTTACACGCCCTGATATTGCCTACGCTGTCGACCAAGTGTGCCAGTTCATGCACTCTCTAACTACTGCCCATTGGGCTACAATGAAACGCATTTTGCGGTACTTAAAAGGTACTCATGATCATGGTTAATTTACAAACCAAGTCCACTTCATCTCACTGCCTTTGCCGACGCCGACTATGCTGGCGATCCAAATAATCGTCAATCAACTGGAGGTCACTGCATATTCCTCGGGGATAATTTAATTTCCTGGAGTTTGAAAAAGCAACACAGTGTATCGAGGTCAAGCACAAAGGCTGAGTATCGTCAACTTGCTTACACCTCTGCGAATCTATCATGGTTTCGAAACATTTTTCGTGACTTACATCTGCCATTAGCACCACCTCGTCTCTGGTGTGACAATATCAGTGCCATCACTGTTGCTTCCAATCCTGTTTACCAAGCACGAATGTGACATGTTGATGCAATCTGCAACAGAAGAGTTTGGTTTCATCTCAAATATCTTATGTGATATCGTAACAACACAGTCCATCATCTACACAACTCTCCTATCTGATCACATCAATACTTTCAAATACTTCTGTATACATTTCAAATGTTTGTATTATCTTTCAAGTGTAACAACCTGATCAATTGTAACTTTATATAAATGAATGAATGAACACTCACTCATTACCGAGTTGAGCTTACACAATTCGACTTACTATAATTCAGTTTCAAATCTCCTTTAACAGCAACATCTTAGTGAGGTTCGGATAGTACTGCAGATCTTGGAATGATTGATCTCTGATTCTGCCTTCTAATTGAAGTTTGTATATATGAGGACAGCTCAATACCATATTCATTGGTATAACTTCTCCACGAGAATACACAGACAGAGATCGAAGATGGTTAAATGTGATGCCAGTAGATTTCAACATTTCCTCCATATTTTTCTCCCCATCCAGTATGAACAGTTTTCTGAGATTGGTCAATTCAGCAAGATGATTCAAATCACAATCTGCACCTGAAACATTGACTAAAGTCTGCAAATTCTGAAGAGCAGCCAAGGACAATTTCCCACTCCCCTTGTAAAGAAAAGGTAAATACAAATGTCTCAATTCTTCCATCTTCCAAATCACATTTGGTACTTTTGCACTCGTACCATACATTGCACTCAGACCATACATCAAGCGTAAGTCTAGAGTTTGCAAACATACCAAATTACCTAAAGATGATGGCAACCGTTTCACTCTACTTCCCTTTAGACTTCAAAACCTTAAGTGGACTAGATTCCCAATGTTACTCGGCAACTCTGCATCTCCCATTATGCCTTCAAACTTTAGAACCCTGAGCAATTTGAAGTTGAATAGTACTGACCTCAAGAATTTTTTCTTCTAGTTGGAGTAATCATATTCAGGGTGGACAGAGAATAACAAAAGACCTAAGGTGGTCATTTCTTGTGGTAGCAAATGTACCAACAAATTTTTCCTCCACATATACAGCAAGTCTTCGAACTTTAGGAATTGTCGGTGCCTTCGTTATCGTGTCAGTAAAATTTACAACGTGGAGAAAGTTCTCCTCTTTTGCCCTTACCAAACAAAATTCTCGCATAAGATCATGAAGATAACATGTTTTGATCTTCTTAGTTGAACCAAGTGTTCCAACTTGAACCCATACATCTTTGCACCAACTCATTTAAGTAAGTGTATGCTTCATCTTCCAATACTTCTGCTGAACCATATCTTTGAGACACTGAAGGTATAAAACCTTCTGCAATCCATAACTGAGTCAATCTTTTGACTGGTATCTCATAATCCTCCGGAAAGTGACCTAAATATAGAAAGCATAGTTTTAAACGATATGGTAAGTCATCATAACTCAATGCCAACACCCTTAATGCACCTGCATATTCTTGTTTGCCCGTGTATTCTTGGTAAAGATTAGTTCCTCTCTGTATATACGCATATACGCATCAACATTCTTGTCTACTGTATTCCACTCATCAATTGTGACTTTTCTAGCTAGAAGTCCAGCAAGCACAGTAATGGCTAATGGCAGACCTGCATAATGTTGAAGCATCTTCTTTCCTAGTTTTTCCTTCTCAGTATAAAATTCAGAATCTGGAAAACGAATTAAGAAAAATAGGTTAACTATTATGTCCTAGTCATTGCTAAGATATTCTATCTATGTTGTCAATGTCCCTTTGGAATTTGGATTGTTGAATGTTTTTGACAGTAGAACATAAATAGTAGTGTCGGCTTTCTCAAGAAAAGGAATTTTGGAAGGGAAAAATCATAGTTACATGAAATGCAGAAATCTCTATCAATTAGGCTTACTTGTTAACTAAAGTAGAGTGATTAGAGTATTGGTTGATAACAAGGAAGAAGAGGAGAAAACTGAAAATCTGGAAATACAAAGGGAGCCGGCCAGTCGGTGGCACTTGTCCCACCATCAGGGAGAGAGCAACTCACGGGCTTTCTACAACATGCACTATTTTTTCATTTATTTTGGAAGGTTAGAAGTAACCTCTCCACCCATAGAAACATCATTGCTTAGACTTTTTGGTAGCAACAATAATATTAAGTAAAAATATCTAGATACTTAGCTAAACCTAAACACACGCTGCACACCAATATAGACACCCATCTTGGATGCTTTAAACCAGAGAAAGTCTCTAACTAATATCCTAGACATTCATCAATTTTCTTAACGGTTAGGGACAATGACTTTACCTCTCATCAATTTTCTTAACGAATAGGGACAATGACTTTACCTCTCATCAATTTTCTTAACGGTTAGGGACAATGACTTTACCTCTCATCAATTTTCTTAACGAATAGGGACAATGACTTTACGTCTCATCAGTTTTTTCCAAGCCTATCCCTAAAATTAGTCATTTCTAAGTAGTGGCGTAGCCATAATTCTTTGTGAGAGAGGGTCTTTCATATATGTATTGAGAAATAAAATTTGAACCCATAACACATGAGTAATTGCAGTAATCTTCACAAAAAGGAAAGACCCATTAAGTTTAATAGAGAAAATAAAAAAAAAGTGTATAATACAACAAAGTGGGAGGTAGAGGAGTAGAGTACCTAGCAAAAATTTGAAATTAAAGGAAGAAATACAAAGAAATGTGGTTTGAATCGTTTGGCAGAAAAAGGAGGGCAAAGAGGAGGGTTGCAAATAACTGTTGATTTTAAAACCCGATCCCTAAGTTTGACTAAACCACAAAGACAAAACAAACAAAATTGTAAAAAAAAATATAAGACATGACGTCGTTCGACTCAGCTTCTTCACGAGGACAATTCATCATATTCCTCATGCCTCACGGTTCTACAACTGCATGTTTGAGGCCGCTAGAAATTTCGAAAAACAGTGGTTAGGATGGGCTCGAAACCACTCTGGTCCCTTAGTGGCTTTGCCCATGTATCTAAGCCAACTCAGTGTATCAAACTGTGAGACTTAGTAGCCAAATGACACTTGTCAATATTACATTGGCTGAGTTTGTTACAAAAAATAAAGTTTGTTAAGAGTAGTTTTGTAATGTCAAAAGTTTGTATAAAGTCACATTGTATTACCTATTTGAAACTATCTTGTAATAAAAGCTTCTAAGATTGATTATCTCTCTCTCTCTCTACTTTTCAAGCCTCTCTCTCTTCTTCCTTAATCTCAGATTACTTAAGCTTGAATCCATTGTTGTTAACATGGTATCGTCGTTGGAGAAGGCTTGTTGCCAATTCTGATCCTGATCTGTCTTCCACTGCTCAATCTCGTCCGCTACATACTAATCATCTCAAGGATTTTTCGACAGTTCTTCAGCTGCTATGGATTTGTTAAGACCCTTTTCCCATTTAGACCCGTTTCCTTAGTTATTTCCTTAGTTATTTCCTTTATCTAGTAGTGGATCAGTAGAAGGATAGTGACTCAGCATTTGTACCTAACATTCTTGTTTATAGTGCGGATGTGGGCAGATTATCCCTGTTGCGAGTCCCATTTTGGGAGATGAATGAAAGCTGTTTCTTTTACAATTTCTCTATCATTATGAAAGCTGTTTCTTTTACAATTTCTCTATCATTTCCTTTTCTCTGCAATTCACTCCTTGGTCATTCTGGAACCTATCATTTGGTATCCAGAGCTAGGTGTTGCATCCATGGGAAAAAGTAAGGCATCTGTTATGGTGGCGGATGTACTGGAGGACGAATTGGACCGTGAGTTTCAACAACATCAAATACTCACCCAGTTACAGAAGTTTCAGGAATCCATCTCGCTGTTGAATGTCCGTTACGACGACCTGTAGCACTCCATGGCCGATCTCTCGATCCACGGGGTTCATTAAGACCAACTGCAGCAAATGATTTTAGACGAAGTTCGGCCCTCAAAAACCCTCTCCTACCCAACCCACAAATTCCAATCAGCTCCATTCCCATTTCGCTAGGACCCACCCCCTTCTCTGCCGTTCACACACCCATACCACCATCGACATAGTCCATCTCTCCCTCCCAACCCTTCACAACAACTCAACCTTCGGGATCCTACCTAACGGCAGGGCCCTCATCCCTTCCTTTCACCCTAACATCCATCACCACCCAAGCTCTAAGCTGACCTTCTACCTCCTCTTACCTTCCTCCACCCACGACTGGGCCTACCACCTCCTTTTTCTCCCCGACCCGTCTTACATCCACACCCCTCCAACCTACTTCCCCGACCTTTCCTGGGCACAAACACCTCAAAATTGAACTTCCTCGTTTCTTTGGAGACGACCCTTACGGATGGATTGCGATGGCTAAGGAGTTTTTAGACTATCACGAGATAGCCAAGCACCGTCGCGTCACAGTGGTAGGTCTTCATCTTGGAGGCGACGTGACCCACTGGCTCCGTTGGTTTAAGATGAGGTTCCCCCTCTCCTCTTGGGCCATCTTCACGACCTAGCTGCTGCAACGCTTTGGCCCAACTGACTGTTTGAACATTAATATGGCCTTGTCACATATCACGCAGACCACTACAGTGGAGGCGTATGTGGGCCAGTTCATTCTCATCTCTTGCCGCACTCCAGACTGAATCGATGCCCAACTCCTGGGCGCGTTTTTGGGTGGCCTTAAAGACGAGCTGCAAGATGATGTCGTGGCCCAATGACCTTCCTCTCTAGCACGAGCAATTGAACTCGCTCGCATCTATGAGCACAAACAGGGTCACCGGCCAGTGGTCCGTCCCGGAAAGTTTCGTTCCTCACCTTACATTTATAAACAACCTTTTCCCCCTTACCTACCTCACATAACCAACCCTCCCCCTCCAAAGCCAATCCTCTTACAACACCCAACCCTCCCCCGCCATCCCGGAAAGTTTCGTTCCTTACCTTACATTTCTAAATCCCCTTTTCCCCCTTACCCACCCCACCTAACCAACCCTCCCCCGCCAAAGCCAATCCTCTTACAACACCCAACCCTCCCCCGTCAGAGCCAATCCTACGGCTCACCCAGGCAGAGATGCGCACCCGTCGCGAGCAGAGACTCTGTTTCAACTGTGATGACCAGTATCGACTCGGTCACCGGTGTCGTCAATCCTACATACTACTGTTATTGGCGGATAAGGAAGATCCCAAACCTGTTCCAGAGACAGAGACCCCCGCACCACCACCCCTTACAGTGGTTGAACATCTAGAGCATCCCATTGCCCTAAATGCCATATCAGCCACTAAGCGTGCTCGGGATTGTGCAATGCTCTTGGAAGGAGTCATTTTCCAAACACCGATCCAAGTCTTCATCGACTCCTATGCTGATCAAAGTTTTCTCAACCCGCAAGTGGCGACTCGTTTGGGCTTGCACGTTGACCTGTCTCGAACCGAGGCAGTCATGGTCGCCACAGGAAGTTGTTTTCGCACTAAAGGGGTGGCTCATCAAGTTTCAGTACGTCTTCAGGGCTATACATTTACCAGTGACTTTCACCTTCTTGCGGTGGCGAGGTATGACATGGTATTATGAGTGGATTGAATGGAAACACTAGGTTTCATAGGCTGGATTTTTTTGTTAAAAATTATGGAATTCTCAGTCCACGTGACCAATTACAGATTGGTTGGGTCCTCAAATCCCCCTGTTCTGTGCTCTCTTGTGTCTACAAGTTTTGAGATTGTTCTTGGCAAGCCTCTTCATACGGTATCACAGTTTTCAAGCCTTACTCACCCCTCTCACCAACCTAATCCACCACCGGCCCCAATTTAATCCATCCTCACTAAATATCACAGTCTCTTCCAGCCACCAACATCGTTGCCCCCTCATCGCGAGATCGATCATCGCATTCCCTTACTCCTAGGTACGAGGCCTATCAATGTTTGACCATATCTATACGGGCATGCCCAAAAAGCCTAATTGGAGCGCCAAGTTGACGCGATGCTAGCCGCAGGCATTATTCGCCCCAGCTCGAGTCCTTTCTCATCCCCGGCCTTATTAGTGGCTAAAACTGACTTGTCATGGCGTTTTTGTGTGGATTACAGAGAGCTAAATGCAGTCACCATCAAAGATTGCTTCCCGGTCCCTATTATTGATGAACTATTGGCTGAATTGAAAGGCGCTATGATATTTTCTAAACTGGATCTCTGCTCCGGGTACCATCAAATACGAATGCACGAGGCAGACATCCATAAGACGGTGTTCTGCACACATGAAAGCCATTACAAATTCACAGTCATGCCATTCGGCTTGACCAACGCGCCGGCCACCTTCCAAGCACTAATGAATTCAATCTTGAAGCCCCTAGTCCGAAATCCGTCATCGTATTTTTTTATGATATATTAGTCTTCAGTGACTCCCTAGACTGCCATATTTCCCACCTTACGGCCGTGTTCGACATTCTCCAACTGCACCAATTGTAGTTAAAACCACTCAAGTGTACTTTTGGTCAGGACTCGTTTGCCTATTTAGGCCATATCATTTCAGCTAGTGGGGTTCAGGTTGACCCATCCAAAATTGCAGCTATTGTGGTATTACCGATGCCTACGAGTCTTCGGGGCCTTCGAGGATTCTTTGGTCTGGCAGGATACTACAGTAAATTTGTCCGCCATTTTGGTCTTATTGTCAAGCCTCTCATGGACTTACTCAAAAAAGATAGTTTCCTTTGGTTACCGGCAACAAACACGGCGTTCTCGGCCCTCAAACTTGCACTGCCCACCACACCAGTGCTGGCTCTTCTGAACTTCACCAAGCCATTCACTATTGAGGGTGACGCCTCAAACATTGGTATAGTAGCAGTGTTGGCACAAGATAACCATCCCATCAAGTTCCTTAGTTAGCCTTTGGCTCCTAAACACCAAACCTTGTCATTGTATGATAAGGAAATGATGGCTGTAGTGTTTGCTGTACAAAAGTGACGCCCATACTTGATTGGTCATCACTTCAAAATTCTCACGGATCACCAAACACTCAAATACTTCTAGGACCAACGAATTACTACTCCGGCACAACAAAAGTAGTTGTTGAAACTCCTTGGGTACAACTACACCTTGAAGTATCGTCCAGGGGCTTCTAATGCAGCTGTCGATGCACTGTCATGCCGTTTTGACCCTCTATCTCTTATAGGGCTATCACAACCACTGTTTGATTGTGTATCCGAGATTCAGAACTCCTATGCGACAAATCCTTCCATGGCCAAGCTCCTTACGGACTTACAACATGAACCCCACAGTAAAGGCTATTTTAAGTTGCAAGGTGACCTGATTTATTACAAGACCGGCATTTTTGTATTTTCCACATCTCAGTGGCGTGCCCGCCTTCTACAGGAATTCCATGCTTCTTCTTCTTCCGGACATTCTGGGTTTTTACGGACATAAAAATGCATCACTCGTAACTTCAATTGGCCCCGCATAAAAAAAAAGGTTAAAAGCTTCGTGGCAGCTTATGATGTGTGCCAACGAACCCATTATGAAACAATTAAACCACCAGGACTTCTACAGCCACTCTCTGTGCCGACCCAAGTATGGACTGATATTGTTATGGACTTTGTAGAAGGTCTTCCCGTGAACCATGGCAAGAATGCTATTTTGGTGGTAGTGGATCGTCTCTCCAAATACAGTCACATCATTCCTGTCAAGCATTCCTTCTCCGCTCCACAGATTGCTAAAGTCTTTATTCAGCAGGTGTTTAGATTACACGGGATACCTGCTTCTACTGTCAGTGATCGAGACCCGATTTTCCTTAGTGAGTTTTGGATGACCTTCTTCAAACACCAACAGACGACACTTTGAAAAAGCTCCGCCTATCACACACAAATAGATGGTCAGACAGAGGTTCTTAATTGGACATTAGAGCATTATCTTCACAGCTTTGCCATGGACAAACCCACTACTTAGATTCGATGGCTGCCATGGGCGGAATGGTGGTATAACACCACCTTTCAGTCAACCATTAAAATGACTCCATTCCAGGCGGTCTATGGCTATCCTCCACCCACTGTGGAGTCCTACCTCCTCGGCTCCTCTCCAGTTCATCTGGTGGATGTCACTCTTAGGGACCGAGACACCCTTCTTAAGTATCTCAAGGAGAACATGCACATGGTGCAGCAGTGCATGAGGCAACATGCGGACAAGCATCGATCGGAAATGACTTTTCAAGTAGGTGATTGGGTCTTCCTCAAACTCCAACCATATAGCCAAACCTCTATGTCTAAAACTTACTACCCAAAACTGGCACCGCGCTATTACGGACCATTCCAAGTGCTCGCTTGCGTCGGCCAGGTCGCCTACACATTGGACCTTCCTCCTCAGTCCCGCATTCACCCCACTTTTCATGTGTCACTGCTCAAACCCAAGCTCAATGCTCATTCTGTGACTTCAGCAACACTACCCCCAGTGGCCACTGATGGCTCATTTCTATAGTTTTCAGAGTGCATCCTGCAACATGGCATGTTCAAAAGAAACAACAAGGCGGTCATTCGCTGGTTAATCAAATGGCAAGGTCTACTGGAGCATGACGTAACATGGGAACATGATGACTCCATAGTCACCTGTTTTCCAGATTTTGACGCCTGAGGACAGGCTTGTTCTATGAGGGGTGCCTTGTTAAGACCCTTTTCCCGTTTAGACCCATTTCCTTAGTTATTTCCTTAGTTATTTCCGTTTACAATTTCTATGTTATTTTCTTTTCTCTGCAATTCTCCCCTTGGTCATTCTGGAACCTATCAGGATTCTTGATATAAATTCATGGACGAATTTACCCTTATAGGTAAACTTTGTATTGGTGCTCTAGTGTAAGCAGTTCCAACCTACTATTTTCAAACAGTACGATGGAAATGTTGGATTGCAAAGAACAAGCATGGAGTTTAGAATCTGATTTTGGCAAACACTAGCTTGGTTCATTTTCTGACATGGTTCCATTCTAATTTTGTTTTCTGGCATGGCTCCATTCAAACCACAACTGTTAAAGAACAAAATATCTGAGGCGGTGAATAACATTTTAACTTTACTTCTTTTAGTTTTGGATAAATTACATAGTAGCCCTTCAGGTTTAAGATCTATTACAACCTCATACAACATCTTTAAAACATTTCACTTTCATACCTCAAGTACTATTTTATTTCAATTTCATACATCCGTTACATTTTCCATCCATTGATCTGTTAAGTGCTGACGTGGCTGCCACATTTGTGCCACGTGGCTACCAAATGTGTGTCACGTGGCAAATTTTTATTTTTTTTTTAATTTTAAAAAAAAAAAGGTAAATTACATAGTAGTCCCTCAGGTTTAAGATCTATTACAACCCCATACAACATCTTTAAAACATTTCACTTTCATACCTCAAGTACTATTTTATTTCAATTTCATACATCCGTTACATTTTTCATCCATTGATCCGTTAAGTGCTGACGTGGCTGCCAAATGTGTGCCACGTGGCAAAAAAATATTTAAAAAAAAAAAAAAAAAACTTAGAAAACGCAGAACCCACCCCCGCACCCTCCTTCTCCCACTCCATTTCCCAACTTCCCTCTATAAAATCTCCAAAACCATGTCTAGACTAAAACCCACCTTCAAAATCCTGAATCAATTTCCTCATCCGTCCCTTCTCAAAGTCTTCTTCCACCCTTCTCCAGCAACCTTCGAACCTCCCCCTTCTCATCATTTTCAATAGATTTCAACTTTAGCCATCAATTCCTTTTCTGTAATCAACAGCTTTACAGAGGGAAGTTGGGAAATGGAGTGGGAGAAGGAAGGTGCGGGGGAAGAGGAAGTGGGGAGGGGTTGCGGGGGTGGGTTCTGCGTTTTCTAAGTTTTTTTTTGCCACGTGGTACACATTTGGCAGCCACGTAAGCACTTAACGGATCAATGGATGGAAAATGTAACGGATGTATGAAATTGAAATAAAATAGTACTTGAGGTATGAAAGTGAAATGTTTTAAAGATGTTGTATGGGATTGTAATAGACCTTAAACCTGAGGGGCTACTATGTAATTTACCTTTTTTTTTTTCTTTTTTTTTTAGATTCAAGTTTTTTTTTTTTTTTTTTTTTTAAATATTTTTTTTTGCCACGTGGCACACATTTGGCAGCCACGTCAGCACTTAACGGATCAATGGATGGAAAATGTAACGGATATATGAAATTGAAATAAAATAGTACTTGAGGTATGAAAGTGAAATGTTTTAAAGATGTTGTATGAGGTTGTAATAGACCTTAAACCTGAGGGGCTACTATGTAATTTACCCTTTAGTTTTTTTCTCTATCAGATTATGTATGAGATCCATGAATCCATGTTTCTCGTTTGGAGTTCTAGATCCTAGAAGGTGAATGGCTTCCACATAATTGTGTGAATTGTTTGGCTGTCTAAATATTTAAATTGCTGATGTTCTGTTACTGATTATGTAGGTATTATTTTCACAACAACGATTACCTTGAGATTTGTCGTTGCTACAAGGCGATATACGATACTCCTTCTGTTAAGGAGAATCCAGCCCAGTGGATGCCGGTAAAGCTCTCTCACACATACAACACACACACACACACACATACATATTTTAGGAATATAATTGAGCTTCTCTGATACTTATGTTCTAGGTCTTGAGGAAAATCTGTTGGTACTTGGTTCTGGCTCCATATGATTCAATGCAGTCAAGCCTTCTCAATTCCATCCTGGAGGATAAGGATCTTTCTGAACTTCCATATTTTAGGTATATTCAACAATAGCATCTATTGCACATCTCCCTTTGCGTGCCCACATATAATATACACTCTTCATTGACTTATGATGCCAGCCTTTGTTATTATGCTATATAGGTTGCTGTTGAAACAGGTGGTAACTATGGAGGTCATACAATGGACCACTCTTTGGAATACATACAAGGGTGAGTTTGAGAGTGAGAAGAATATGCTTGGAGGCTCTTTGGGTGACAAAGCAGCTGAAGATCTGAGACAGAGGATTATTGAACATGTAGAGTTTTGCTAAGCATACCTATCTTCTCTTTATTTAACTGTTTGGTTAGTAATTTTGTTTCTGACATGTGATACTGTTGTATCAGAACATAATTGTTGTTTCAAAGAACTACTCGAGAATTACCTTGAAAAGACTTGCAGAGCTGCTGTGCCTGAGTATCCAGGTTTGCTAATGCTGATTTGCATTTATTATTGAAATCTTAGTTACAGTGAATGATTCTGTCTAGATTAGTTGCAACATGCTTAAATATAAGTGGAGTGCTAACCTCTGCGCTAAACTTTGCATTTGAACCCTCTGACTTTAACAAATGCCATGTGTCATTTTGTACACACAAAAAAAAAGAAAGAAATCTTTTAATGCTTTTGGATAGGGACTAAAGATGAAAAAAAATAAAAAAAATTGAAAGGCATTACATGTCTTTTATTTGTGTAAAATAATGACGCATGGCATTTGATAAAGCGAAAAGGTCCAAATGCAAAGGTTAGTGCAATGGGTACTAAGCATTTCTCTAAATTATAATCAGTTGCAATTAAATTAACGTTCCAATTTCCAAGGCAACCCTTCTCGAAGCCTGGTTTACACACAAGTTGTTGTAATGAAGTATAATGCATTAGTTTTATAATTTATTCACATAACTTAGAATGGTAAATCTCACGGCTCATGCTGTCCGTCCTTCCCCTTGATTGTCCGTTTGCTTTCTGCACTCCTTTACTTTTCTTTTCAAAGTTTCTTATTTTTGTGATATTTAAATCCGTAGGTAATTCCGATTAATTGTGAGAATCTATGGGTTGATAAATGGTTTCTCTTTTGTTTTAGTTATATGGACATAAAAAAAACAAGTTTGAAATGAATATTAGGAGACGCTATGTGTAACATATGATTATAATGTAATGTATTTATGTATGTATGATAACAGTGTGATCTGTATAATCTGACGGTTTTGGGATGCCATAGCTGGACTTATTTGAAGTCTCTGATTTTTCTTTTTCAATTCTAGTTTTATCTATAGTTTTATCCATGGCTTTGCTACATGGTTGCCGCAGAATATCTCCATTAGATTTGTGCTTTCAGAGTGTTTTGGTTATGTTTAGAACATGGTTGTTTGATAGCGGTATTTAGCAGAACTGAAGGGGTTTATTACTGTTACCATTGTCATCATATTCACCATCATTGGAGCTGCAGTAAGTTTGTTTACAATGAAATCTCAATTTGTTTTAGATAATACAGATGTATTTAACGTCCTCAATACTCTAGCTGCAGCCATGACAACCGCAAACGGAACATAATTTGCTTTATCGGTCTCTAAGATGACCCAAGTACCTGGTAGTCAGTCCGTCAACAGTCTAAAGAGCAGCCCCAAGCAAGCTTTTTACCAACTTCCGGGGGTTACCACCTGAAGAGTACATCAGATACAATTTTAACGCAAACAATTAGGTTCCAAGCTTTTGAAGTGGTCGGGTAGAGAAAATGATACAAACTTTTCCCACAAAGCCAATTTTGGTTAAAATTATAAAAAATTATAAATAGTCGGTTAAAATTCTATTTAAGGTCTGAATTTAGGCTACTTTTCCAAATATCCCTGTTTTGTCGGGGTTTTGGGTTCCGACAATGGAGATAGAACTAGGGATGATAATTTTAACCGTTAAATTTGATAATTGTGGATAACTGCCCGAATGGATTGGGTTTGGGTATAAAAATTCGGGTATATTTTAGGTATGGGGAAAAACCGTAAATATTATTCGGTTATGGTTTTAGATATGGTTATAGGGGTCTCCAATCCATATCCGTATCCGAATCTGAATCGAATAATATGTAATATAATTATATATAATATTAAAGTATTATATAATATATATATATATGTGTGTATTCATTATTTACCGAATCTTACCTTGAAAATACAAAAATTGCATTGTGTGAGTTGCATTTTGTGGCAAACTTCAAAAGTTTTGATATGAATCAAAATCTATGAGAATTCAATGGTACTTATGGGAGATATCAAAGATCAACCAACATTATCAATGTTTAGCTTTAATTTTTATGCTCCACAAGATCCATTAACTAAATCATTTTATACATCAAATATTTAATGACAAAATTAATATTTACTAAATTATCATGTGTCAATTAAGCGAATATATTTTTTGTATTGACGAAGATGGATATAACCGTTAACCGATGGGGAATCCGTTATCCGGTGGGTATAGTTATGGATAATACCCAATAGTTAATTTGCGGTTATGGATATTGTTAATTCTCGTGGTTATGAGGATGGATATAGCATTTTCATCCCCAAACCGATATATTGCCATCCTAGATGGAACCCGAAATGGTTCCTCGTTACGGTCCATAACAAAAGAATTATACTCCCCTCAATTCACTTTCCACTGAATTGGATTCCTCGCTGCTCTCTGAGAATCTTCAACTCCATGGAAGCTCAAACCTCCTTGAAACTCTCAAAACCTCTTAAACCCCGCAACCTCATCACAGAGCTACGGGGGTTCTTCGCCATCGCCGCCTCTGTAAAGCTGCTTCTAATTGTTGGGACTTAAAAAGACTTCACTACTTTGGAGATATTTATCTCACAAAGAAGAATGTAATGCAGCGGACTTGATAGGCAAGAGAAAGAAGGAATACTCAAAGTATTACACAAGATTTTTATTCACTCACAAACTAGTACAAGAGGAAACACTCAAACACTCTTAGAAGCTTTGTTGCTTCTTCTCACTTCTTACTACTTGCTATCTTGGTTGTTCCAAATGGTGTGGATGCCTTCTCCTTTTATAGGCATGGATGGAACCTTGGAGAAGCATGGAAACACCATGGTAGAGATATCTAGATAATTCCACTACCTTCCTAAGCTAGAATTGTCTATACTAATCTTGTATGTTGGTGGAAACCTCACCATTCTTCTAGACTCTTCCACCAACTTGAACTTTGCTAGAATTCTCTAGCATGTGTATAGATCTTTCTTTGTCCATGGGCTGGATCCATCTTGGGCCAAG
This sequence comes from Cotoneaster glaucophyllus, assembly GCA_036320875.1. Taxonomy (NCBI): domain Eukaryota; kingdom Viridiplantae; phylum Streptophyta; class Magnoliopsida; order Rosales; family Rosaceae; genus Cotoneaster; species Cotoneaster glaucophyllus. The sequence continues at coordinate 8,906,287 of CM070070.1, forward strand.
ACAAGATTATAATTCAACATCCCCCCTTAATCTTGTCTTGTGATGCCGATCGAATTTCTCAGTCTGATAAAGTATTCTTGTTTGAGTGGCTTGGTGAATATGTCTGCGATTTGGTCTTGAGACTTCACGTATTTCACTTGCACATCCTTTCTTGCAATACACTCTCTTATGTAATGATAACGAGTGTCTATGTGCTTACTCCTGTCATGGAATATTGGATTCTTTGCTAGAGCTATTGCAGACTTGTTGTCGACATAGATCTATGTTGGCTCTTCTTGTGGCATGCTTAATTCTTTCAACAAGTTTCTCAGCCAGATTGCATGACAGACACATGAGGTAGCAGCTACGTATTCAGCTTCACAGGTAGAGAGAGTGACAATTGGTTGCTTCTTCGACATCCATGTGAATGCAATGTTTCCCATGAAGAACACAAATCCAGTAGTGTTTTTTCTATTGTCGGAATCTCCTGCCCAATCACTATCGCTATATCCAGCAAGTTTGTAGTTATCAGAACTTGAATAGAACAAGCCAAAGTTAATAGTACCTTTAAGGTATCGAAGAATTCTTTTGGCAATCTTCAAGTGTGTAGTTGTGGGATTCTCCATGTAGCAACTGACTAATCCGACGGCATAGAGAATGTCTGGTCTGGTGTAAGTCAAGTAGCGCAAGCTTCCAACTAGACTCTTGAAAAATGTTGGATATATGCTTTCTCCTTTGTCATGCTTGGTTAGTTTGACTCCACACTCCACTGGAGTGCTTATGGGCTTGCAGTCGCCCATTTTGAACTTTTTCAGTATCTCCTTTGTGTAGCTTTCTTGGGAGATGAAAATGCCTTCTTCGTTCTGCTTGACTTCAAAGCCTAGGTAGTATGCCATCAGCCCAATGTCGGTCATCTCGAATTCTTTGGTCATCACTCTCTTGAACTCTTCAAACATGCTTGGATTACTTCCGGTGAAGATTAGATCATCCACATATAAGCACACAATCAAAATATCTCCATCTTTGACTTTAACGTAGAGAGCATGTTCATGAGGGCACTTGTTGAAGTTGTTCTCCTGGAAGTACTTGTCGATGCGACTATTCCAAGCTATTGGCGCTTGTTTTAACCTATAGAGGGCTTTCTTCAACTTCAGAACCTTGTCTTCATGCCCTTTGACTTCATAGCCTGGTGGCTGCTGAATGTAGACTTCTTCCTCAAGGACTCCATTTAGGAAGGTGGACTTCACATCCATTTGTTGAATCTTCCATTTGTTTTGAGCTGCCAAAGAAATTAGTAATCGTATCGTTTCCAAACGAGCAACAGGTGCAAATACCTCATCATAGTCGATTCCGGCTCTTTGACTATAGGCCTTCGCCACTAGTCTCGCCTTGTATCTTTTGACCTCTCTGTTGGCATTTTTCTTTGTCTTGTACACCCACTTGACTCCGATGGCTTTGTGTTCTTTCGGAAGAATAGCGAGTTCCCATGTATCATTTTTCTGGATTGCTTCAATTTCTTCATCCATTGCTTTCCTCCACTTAGTATCCTGCACTGCTTCTTGGAAGTCGACTGGTTCACAATCAGCAAAGAGATAGAAAAGTGTAGGATTATCAAGTCTTTCAGCTACCCCATAGAGATCTCGTATACTTCTTGTGCGTGGTACTTCTCTTTCATTTAGACTCCCGCTTGACGATGTTGACGCTAGTGAATTGCCATGATTGGTTGATGTTGGTGAAGCAGGTGGAGTAGTGGATTCTTGTTGAACCTCTCTTGCTTGCTTTATCATCCTTTGTTCATTCTCTTCTTCAAACTAAGGAAAGAAGCTAAGATCACTTGCATGAGAGCCAAAACCCCAATCTTCTTCTTCATCGAACGTCACGTCTCGACTGTCACCATCTTCCCATTGTTTGGATTATACAGCTTATAGCCTTTTGAATTTGAATCATATCTGATGAAGATGAACTTCTCACTTTTATCGTCGAGTTTGGTTCTCCTCTTGTCTGGTACATGTACATGGGCTATGCTTCCAAAAACTCTTAAATGAGAGATACCTGGTTTTCTTCCACTCCATGCTTCTTGCGGAGTCTTTCCCCACACACTTCTTGTTGGAGACCGGTTTGATAGGTAGACAGCACATGCAACTGCTTCTGCCCACAACTCCTTAGGCAACCTCTTGCTTTTGAGCATACTTCGAGCCATGTCGAGGATGGTTCAATTTTTTCTTTTTGCCACACCATTTTGTTGAGGGGATCTTGGAACTGTCAAAGGTCGACGAATTCCATTAGCTTCACAGAATTCTTGAAATTCCTTCGAAGTGAATTCTCCTCCTCGATCAGATCTCATGGCTTTGATCTTGCAACCACTCTCATTTTCTACAGCGGCCTTGAACCTCTTGAATGCTTCAAAGACTTCTGATTTTTGCTTCAAGAAATAAACCCAGGTTTTTCTTGAAAAATCATCAACGAAGAGAAGGAAATAATTATTTTTACCCAAAGAGCTTGGCTTTATTGAACCGCACACATCGGTGTGAATGAGCTCGAGTGGCTTCTGGGCTCTTGTGGTCGACTCCTTTGGAAAACTTTTTCTGAACTGTTTCCCAAGTAAACATCCTTCGCAAACTTGATCAGCGTGACTGATGCACGGCAAGCCTCTCACCATCTCCTTCTTGGATAATAACTCCAATCCCCCAAAGTTAAGATGCACAAAGCGAAGATGCCAAAGCCATGATATGTCTTTGTAACATATCTTGAGACACTTTGCAACATCGTTTTGAATATTCATAGGAAACATCCTATTCTTCGACATTTTCACCTTGGCAATTAATCTTCCTTTGTCATCTCTAAGAAAAAGGCTATAATTTTTCATGTGAACATCATAACCTTTTTCTAAGAGTTGACCCAAACTCAAAATGTTGCTTTTCATATTGGGCACGTAGTAGACATTTGAAATTAATTGGTGACCGCCATTTTTCAGGGGAATACGCATGTTACCTTTTCCTTTTACGGGTATTTTTTATTTGTCTCCAAAAGAAACATTGCCACTCACCGATTCATTGAGCTCTACGAACATGCTTCTTCTTCCACACATATGGTTGCTGGCGCCGGTGTCAAGGTACCATGTATAGTCTTGGTCTCCATCATTGTTCTTGCATGCTAGTAGCACAACGCCATTCTCTTCTTTCTCTTCTTTCACATATTGACCTTCTCATCAGGTCTATTGATTGGAGCTCTACATTCCCAAGCATAATGCCCGAACTTTTGACAATTGTTGCATTGAACTTGAGATTTTTCATACCTCAAGTTTGAGCGTCCTCTTCCACGACCTTTTGTTGAGCTTTCTCCTCTTTCGTAGTTGCTATGCTTGTTGAAGTTCCAACCACGTCCATGTCCACGTCCACGTCCACGACCGCGACCACGACTTCTTCTGTACTGGCTTCTCTCGTTGTCGAAGCTTTCTTCTTTCTTTTTTGGCTGAACATGCGTCTTGAGGAGTTGCTCATCATTCCCTTGCCTCTTCTTATGCTTATCTTCATATGCTTGTAGCGAACCCATTAATTGCTCTATACTAATTTCTTCCAAGTTTTTAGTTTCTTCAATCGTCACGACAATGTGCTCGAACTTGGGGTCCAACGAGCGTAGTATCTTCTCCATAATTCTAACATCTTCTAATTTTTCACCATTTCTTTTTAATTGATTAGAAACGGCTAAGACTCTTGAGAAATAATCAGAGATTGATTCAGACCCTTTCATATGTAGAGATTCGAACTCACCTCTTAGTACTTGAAGACCAACCTTTTTCACTTGTTCGGCTCCTTTGTAAGAGGTTTGAAGCTTCTCCCATGCTTGCTTGGCGGAGGTTGCACTCGAGACCTTCTCAAAGCCATTGTCATCTAATGCTTGGTAGATGAGGTAGAGAGCCTTCTTGTCTCTCTTTCTTGAATCTTTCAAACTCTCCTTCTGAGGTTGGGACAGAGTAGCTTCATCTTCTGGCTCAATGTAGCCTTTCTCCACGACTTCCCAAACATCGTGTGCACCCAAAAGGGCCTTCATTTTGATACTCCAATTATCAAAGTTGTTGTTGTCGAGCACTGGAACTTGGAAGGCTGCCATAGCGTTGCTAGCCATAGCTCTGATACCACTTTGTTGGGACTTAAAAAGACTTCACTACTTTGGAGATGTTTATCTCACAAAGAAGAATGTAATGCAGCGGACTTGATAGGCAAGAGAAAGAAGGAATACTCAAAGTATTACACAAGATTTTTATTCACTCACAAACTAGTACAAGAGGAAACGCTCAAACACTCTTAGAAGTTTTGTTGCTTCTTCTCACTTCTTACTACTTGCTCTCTTGGTTGTTCCAAATGGTGTGGATGCCTTCTCCTTTTATAGGCATGGATGGAACCTTGGAGAAGCATGGAAACACCATGGTAGAGATATCTAGATAATTCCACTACCTTTCTAAGCTAGAATTATCTATACTAATCTTGTATGTTGGTGGAAACCTCACCATTCTTCTAGACTCTTCCACCAACTTGAACTTTGCTAGAATTCTCTAGCATGTGTATAGATCTTTCTTTGTCCATGGGCTGGATCCATCTTGGGCCAAGACAAGATTATAATTCAACACTAATCCCATCCTACAAAAGCACGGACTATGAGGTCCACCGCCACTGGCTAGCCACAACCCATCTCTGCCTCTTTCCCATTGGTACTCCGACGAGACGAGAGTTTGGACCCTCGACTACCCGCCATTCTTCGCCTACATCGAGCTCTTCCCGTTTTCGCCAATCTCATCGACCCACAAATCGGTCACCTCCAGAAGGGCTTGAACTACAGCGCAAACACAGTGCTTTACTTCCAAAGAATCTCGGTGATCTTATCGGATTTGTGCCTTTTCTATGGGGTTTATCAATTGATTAGGAATTTGGATTCCATGAAGCAAAAGATGATCTTAGTTCTGGTGGTTTGGTCTCCAATGCTTGTTATTGTAGACCATTTGCATATCCAGTACAATGGGTTTTTGCTTGGGATTTTGTTGATTTCGCTTTCATGTTTGGAGGAAAGGAGGGGCTTGATGGGTGGGCTTGTTTTTGCTGTGTTGTTGTGCTTCAAGCATTTGTTTGTGGTCGCGGCGCCTGTTTCTTTTGTTTACTTGTTGAGGCATTATTGTTGGAAAGAATTGGTGAGGGGTTTCTGGCGGCTTTCGGTTTTGGGGGCTGTTGTTGTGGCTGGCTGTTTTTTACGTTAGCATATGGCCCCGTTTGTGTATCATGGACAGGTAATCTCTCAGGCTGTGCCTTTTTTTTTTTGAAATGGTTATTTGCAATCTTCATATTAGTCTATTCTGCTGGTATGAAGCAATCTCAGAACATATTAACATTTGCTTGTGACTTGTTGCCCAAACAAAGAATAGCTTTGGATTTGTTTTCCATAAAAAATAAAAATAAAAATAAAAAAAAAGGATTTTGAAGAGAGTTGAATATATGTTAATCCTTTGTAAACAATTAGTAAGAGACTTAGGGCCTGTTTGGTATCCTATTTGAAATTTTTTATCATTTCTCAAAATATTTCTTAAAAACATTTCTTGAAAACAAATTTCTTTAAGACTCCAAAACTTGATTGGTTTGTGATTTAAAATTTTTAAATCTTACGACTTAAACTTGATTGGATTGGAGCAGAGATGAGAAAAATAAAAGAAAAAAGAGGAGAAAGAAAGAAGAAAAGATAGAGATATATATTTGGAGTGAGAGGGAAGGAGGGAGAGAAAAAAAAAATGAGTTAAGTTTAAGTTTAAAAACTCTAAAAACTCACTTTTTATGTTTTTAAATAATAGACTATATTTTTGAGTTAGTCTTGAGTTCTGTTTTTGAAAATAGTCATACCAAACAAGTTTTTCAGGCATAAAACTTAAAAACTGTTTTTGAGTTTAAAAAATCGGATTCAAGTACACTACCAAACAGACCCTTATAGTTGTGCCATCTCTTTGTATTGTGTTTCGTGTATCTTACTATTGGAAATCAAGACCATCTGGAGTCGTATCTTTATTAAGTGGATTAGTCGATAATATTGCATTAGCGTCATAAAGCCATTCAGCTTCCTAACAAAGAGTAATGCTGTACTATCATTTGTTGTCTGAGCCATACACAAGGAAAGACAAGATTTCATCGACAGAATATTGAGCAAATAGAGATTCTTATGAACATGAAACTGAATAGAGGATGTGTGTGTGTGTGAGAGAGAGAGAGAGAGAGAGAGAGAGAGAGAGAGAGAGAGCAGAGCTATGTTTAGGCTTCCCTGGGCTGTAGCACGGGACAGTTCTTGCCCAATCAGTTTTGACAGAGTTTTTTTTTTCCATTTTTAGGCTATGAAAATCAGATTTAAATAAATGTATCCCAGGTTTTATTAATCTAATAAGTCCAATAAAACTCATTAAACTATTTATAGGTGCAAGTAAGCCTATTAAACTGATTATCATTCCATTTTTACTCTACACTCTCCCCTTTTCAAGCCATTATTGGTGGTTTTTTCATCACATAATTGGTCTTCTTTGGTTATAATTTTTTTCCCTTTTTTTTTCTCAAATAATATTAGCCCAACCCTTTGAAAAATCCTAGCTCTGCCCTTTCTTGTGTCTATCATCTTGCATTAAGAAGTTTACATTTTACCACACTTTTTGGGTGGTATGGATGGAGAGTAACTAGAGGAATTTTTAGGGAGAAAAGGGCGAGGAGGTGGATCCCTTGTGGTATAGGGTTTGATTTGGGTATCCCTTTGGTGCCGGGATCGTCAGAGCTTTAATGAAAAGGTCCCGGTACTGTTCACTTTTAACGAAAAACCACTTTTATACCTTTAACTGACACTATTCACTATACCTTTAAAAATGACTTTTCGTTAAAAGAGAAGTTTTTTTGGACTTTTCATTAGTTTTCCTTATTTTTAATGATTGAAAAGCTATTTGCTTTAAATTATTATTATTATTATTATTATTATTATTATTTTCACTTGGTATGATAAAATAATGATCATCATCCATTTATTTCTTGTAGAGTAGTAGCTTGGAATGATAAGTGGGCGTATAAAAATAAAATGAATTTTCTCTTTAAGTATCTGTTTCCACAATATTCGGAGCTAGTAACATTTTTATATGTATATCCATTTCTTGACATTTCCTGGTGATGATTTAGGATGCTTTCTATAGCAGGGACCATAGTTAGGGAGGAGAGGGATGAAAATTGAAAATCCTGCCACAAACCTCCAAACCTTAAAATGTCGATGAAATGAAAATGTAGGAATATAGATATTACACCCAGTCTATTCTTATGCGAGGGAATTAACTGCGCCAAGATGGTTATCCATTAATGTTGCTCTCTGATCATTTAATAACAATTTGCATGCATCTTGGACAAGTCATTTAATTTTTCTTGTGCCTCAATATCGTATACCATCATATTTTATTCGTGCGTTGGGCATTGATTGTTCAACATTACCTTGCAGATGCATCAAGTTATCTGTCACATGTTTCATTTTGGCAGGGGACTTTGCCATGCCTATTGGGTGAGCACCAAATTTATTGGTGTTCTATATCATACTAGATAAAGTGCTTGCTTTCGTTCTTGGAAGACTTGATTCAACATTCAGGCACCAGCAGCGTCATTCACCGGTGGGCTAGTTGGTGATTCATCCCCTTTTGCTGTACTACCTCAGGTAATTCTCAATGGTCAACTGGAAAGAGGTGCAATATAATAGGATAACATTTCAGTTTATCAAATCAAAGGGGCAAACAAAACTCCTCGGTTGGATGGTGCTGCTTGTTGACTGTTCCGACATCATGTAATTTTGAATAGATGTTAGGTTTTGGCTGTTCTGGTTCTTATAGTCAGCTCTCTGTAAACCTTACGCTCTAGAACTAGCAAAGCAATTAAGTAACTAAAGACTTCCCAATGCCCAATTCAATTGTTTAGCTTGAGCATATGACCAAGCGGAAGGAAGAAAGCTCTTCACCCCTGTTAGTATGTTGAGTGCTCTTGATTGATGAGATGATATAGTCTATTTATCGTATTCAGAACTAGGTTATTTTACTTGAGAGAGATAGTTTTTTATTTCTTCATATTCTTAAATGTTTTTGGGTCCTAATTTTTTGTGAATTGATGAAATGGTAGTTTACCCCTGCGACAACCTTTATCCTGGTTCTGATTGCCTTATCTGCTTGTCTCAAGCTTGGAGACATCCACAGCCATGGTTGATTACAAGATGGGTAGCCTATGCATATACTTGAGGGTTTATGTTTCGGTGGCATGCACATGAGAAGGCACCACTCCACTTTGTCATCCCAGTTGCCATTGTCGCAGTGCAGAGTTTGGATAATGCGAGGCATTACTTCTTGTTATCAATTGGTGTGCTTTTTCTTGCTTTCATTTCTTTAAAAAAAGTCTTAATATGTTTTTAAAAAAGTTTATCTGCACCATGATTTCAGATGTTTTGCTGTTCAGAATTCTTTTAAAAAAAGTTTATCTGCACCATGATTTCAGCGCTTTGTAGCTTTCTTTAGTATCAAAATTTCCCCAAAATAGGGCTGATGTGCGGCAAGTGTGTGCGTAATACTATTCAAAACAAAATCTTAATATGTTTGTTTTGTTTGCTGCTCGTACATTCATGTTTTTTGTGCCGTGTTTGCTATGCAGTTTGCTGCGAAAGGTTTTATTGCTGTAGCACTCAAGCCACTTCTCTCTCTCCTTTCTTTTTTGTCGCAATCTCCTACTCCCCTTTGTCCTGTGGTCTCTCTCTCTCTCTCTCTCTCTCTCTCTCTCTCTCTCTCTCTCTCTCTCTCTCAAACTTTACTGATAACACCTAGACACTTTCTTCTCATCATCAAAATATACATAAGGGGTAAAAAAAGTCAATTTCTCCATAAATGGTAGATACCAATGTTAATGCATGAATGTTTTCCCAAAAAAAAACAATGTTAATGCATGAATTAAATGGAGCATCCTAATTAAGCAAGTTGTGTAATGTAATTATTTGTCGTAACAAAATATAAACGTTTATGAGTAGCTGCTAATCACCAAGACATGCATTTAAACTATTTATTGAGTAGCTGCTAATCAAATTTGTGTGTTTTTATTTTTGAAACAATAAATACTTGTTTTTTGAAACAATAAATACTTGTTCACTCGCGATGTCTGAGTCTGCGCCCAAGCTTACAGCATCTGCTTCCCCTTTCTCGCTCCTCGTCTTGCCATGATCTAACAAGTATAAAACAAAATTAAGCTTATACCTGTACATTATGATAATACCACATCGATGCCTTCAATTATTGACAACAGAATTCTCACCTAATTTTGCGAGATTGGCCCTGTCGTCCCAGTAGCACTTTCTTCTGTAAGGAACACCCAGAAAAAGAATTTTTTTTTCAAAAAAATAAAAATAAAAATAAAATAAACGCGCGCGCACACACACACATTATGATTTTTGACATGAGAAACAGAGAAAAATAGCAAAGAAAAAGGTACACAAAATATACACATTAATATAAGTAACAGACTGACCAGTTATCCACTCTCTCCTTACATGTGTTATTATAACAGAAGGCACATGTTTAATTTTGTAGAAATCCTCTCCTCCTTCCCCAACCCGACTACAGAATCTCTCAGGCATGTCTTTGATTGTTAATTCCTTGAGGGTAGTAACATTCTCAAGCCCCTCAGGAACTGCCCTCAATTCCCAGCACCACTCAATAGACAATGTGCAGAGACTAGGCATGCCTCCTTTCTCTATGCTCCAACTCTTTAATTCCCAAAACTGAGAAAGTGAAAGAACTTCAAGATTAGGATAACCTTCTGAGACAACTACTTCTGAAATATTCTCCTCCAAAGCGTGGTCACCAAGCCAAAGCATTCTTAAGTTTGGGATCTTCTCAAGTATTTTGAGACTCTCCAACTGTAGATTAGTACGCCACAGCGACATCTTAGTGAGGTTCTGATAGTACTGGAGACCTTCCAATGATTCATCTCTGATTCTCCCTTCCAAATTAAGTTTGTATATATGAGGACAACTCAATACCATATTCATTGGTATACCTTCATCATCATATACCATTAGAGATAGAGATCGAAGATGGTTAAATGTGATGCCACTAGATTTCAACATTTCCTCCATATTTTTCACCCCTTCTGTTATCACCAGTTTTCTGAGATTGGTCAATTCAGCAAGATGAGTCAAGTCACAATCAGCACCTGCAACATTGACTAAACTCTGCAAATTCCCAAGAGTAGCCAACTTCAACTTCCCTCTGTGCCCCTCACTGGGTAAATATAAATGTCTCAATTCTTTCATCTTCCAAATCACATTTGGTACTTTCACCTCTGAGTCTTCCAAGCGTAAGTCTAGAGTTTGCAAACATACCAAATTACCCAAAGATGATGGCAACATTCTCACATTACTTTCCTTTAGACTTAAAAACCTTAAGTGGACTAGATTCCCAATATTACTCGGCAACTCTACTTCTCTGCTCATGCCTTCAAACTTTAGAACCCTCAGCAATTTGAAGTTGCATACTACTGACCGCAAGAATTTTTTCTTCCAGTTGGAGAATCTATATTCTTGGTCGACAAAGAATAACAAAGACCTAAGGTGGTCATTTCTTGTGGGAGCAAATCTATCATCACATTTTTCCTCCACATGTACTGCAAGTCTTCGAACTTTAGAAATTGTCGCTGCCTTGGTTATTGTGCTAGTAAAATTTACAACGTGAAGAAAGTCCTCATCTTCTGCCTTTACCAAGCACAAGTCTCGCATAAGATCATGAAGATGACATGTTTTGATCTTCTTACTTGAACCAAGTGTTCCGACCTGAACCATACATCTTTCCACCAACTCAATTAAGCAAGCATATGCTACATCTTCCAATACTTCCGCTGAACCATGTCGTTGGGAACCCGAAGATATGAAACCTTCTGCTATCCATAACTGAGCCAATCTTTTGACCGGTATCTTATAATCCTCTGGAAAGTGACCTAAATATAGAAAGCATAGTTTTAGGCGATATGGTAAGTCGTCATAACTCAATGCCAACACCTTTAATGCACCTGCATATTCTTGATCTCCTTTGTATTCTTGGTCAAGATTAGTTCCTCTCCGTATATACACATCGACGTTCTTGTTTATTGTTTTCCACTCCTCAACTGTGACTTTTCTAGCTAGAAGTCCCGCAAGCACAATAATGGCTAATGGTAGACCTGCACAATGTTTAAGCATCTTCTTTCCTAGTTCTTCCTTCTCATCATAAAATTCGGAGTCTGAAAACAAAGATGAAAAAAATGGTTAACTATTATGTCCTAGACTAGTAATTCCTAAGATATTTTATATATGTTGTCAATGTCATTTTGGATTGTTGAATGTATTTGACAGCAGAACATAAATATTAGTGTCTCATTTCTCAAGAAAATGAATTTTGGAAGGAAGAAATCATAAATACTTGAAATGCAGTTAGGTTTAATCAGTATCAATTAGATTCAATAGTTAAATAAAGTTATTAGAATTTTGGTTGATAGCAAGGAAGAATAATTTTTTAAGTGACAAGATGAAAACGAACAAGATTACCGAGTTCGTAGCATCTTTTGAATTATTTTTCAAAGTTGGGACAAATTTTTAATGAGATTTTGGAATGCGACGTGACAGTCAAGGTGTGACTGACTTGCCACGTGATAGCCGCTGGAGTGACCAGCAAGGAGGGGTGCTGATGGTGGTGTTAAGGACTGAAAGAAAAGAGAAAACAAAAGGAAGAGAGAAATCAGTTTTTATTCATTTGGACACATGGCAGGCTGCCATTGGATCGAATAGTAAAGAGCGTTGAAGCTGTACGGTGCACCTGATCTAAATCATAAGACCTGATTGTTTTTCTTCGTTCTCGAAGCAAAGTCTGGAGAAACATTAAAGATTATGCCATCTCTTTCACTCAAACGTCCAAATCAAATTATTTAAATTTAAAAAAAAAAACACCCAAATCAAATATTCTATCATAATTTTTTATATACTTCACCGAATTCAATTCCGGATTTCTCGAGAAAAAGCATTACAATTTACAATGTGAGGTAGGAGTTTTTGAGTTTGCTACAGATTTCAAAATTGCCATATTGGGGATTTATGACTACATAAGCTTTAATCTTCCATTAAAAGTGTTTATGTTGGGTAGATGCTTTTGGAATTTCAGTTGAGAATTAGAGAGCATGTTGCAGGCTTATTTAAATATCTGGAATTGTTTTGTTGTTGAATCTCATTTTGGTGAGAAGTTAATGAGCTGGATTGAATTATGTAGTACGATTGACAAAACGGAAGTTGAACTTTGGACTAAAATGGTGATTTGGTATTGGAAGTCATCATAAATGATTTGGCCCCGTTTTGGTATTTATGAAAATGGAAGAATAAATCTGAAATTTTACCCCTGTTGTACAGTTCCTTCAGCTAGGACCTTAGGCCATCTCCAACCGAGGGCTGGCCAGAGGGCTCGTTTGAGCCCTCTGGCCCTCCAAGATTCTCTAAGATATTAATATTTTAATGAACAGTACAGGACCATATTTGCCTCCGTCTTCAATCGAGGGCCAGAGGGCCAGAGGGCTCGTTTTAGCCCTGTCACAAAAAACCGTCTCCAACCGAGGGCCAGAGGACCATAGGGCCAAACATAATTTATTATTTTATAGCTACAATTTTTAAAAATATTGTTTAAGTTTTATGTTGTTAAATGTTTTTTTTATATTGTATAATTTTTATGTTGGTTAATGTTATTTAATGTTGTTTCATATTGTTTAATGTTGGGCTATAATTCACTTAATTTAACTTCATATTGTTTATAGAAAAAAATTGAAACACATTTTGTAAAATAGAAGTTATAGGAAGTTATAGAAAAAAAAAAGGTTTAAATTGAAGTTATAGAAAAAAATAAGGTTTAAATTGAAGTTATAGAAAAAAATAAGAAAAAGAAAAGGTTTGAATTGAAGTTATAGAAAAAAAAAGGTTTAAATTCATAAAAAATAAAAAAAATAATAAAAAAAAAAACCTGAGGCAACGGCTAGTGAACCACTAGCCGTTAGAATTCAAAATTTTAAATTGCCTAATGATGTCGGTTACAACCGACAGCAATACTAATTAATTAAAAAAAAAATTGAAACTTCCTAATGTTGTCGGTTAAAACCGACAGCAATGAAAAAGCTGGAAAAAAAAAACAGCCAGCCCTCTCCGATTCCGTGGGGCCCTCCTAGATTCCAGAGCCCTCTGGCCTAGCCCTCGGTTGGAGACGGTTTTAGGGCCATTTTCGGCCCTCTGGCCTCTTCGGTTGGAGATGGCCTTATTGTAAGGTTTACTAGGTCCTTATTGTAAGATTTAGGGGTGTGCTATCCACAAACTAACGGTCGAAAACTTAAAAGGTGTGGGAGAAGTAAAAAGATGTGTGATTTATTGAAGTTTTGGAGTTGTTTTGTAATATTCAGAAATTAAGGGGTATAACTATAATTACCCAAACATTGTGGTTAATTTATGTAACTTTATTTTATTTTATTTTTCTTAAACTACCCCACCGCTTACCCACCCCAAACCTCGAACCCAAGACCTAGACTACCTAACCCCATAACTTTAGATCCATTCAACCGTAACTGCAGGGTCGTTTACCCTTATTTTATCTCATTTACCATTTTTTACCTCTCTACACGTTTTTTAACAACTTGAAAATTAAAAAAAAAAAAATTTCATAGTTTCCTTTTTTTTTTCTTACAATTAAAAACCATTATAGGTATATTTAACATGCATTTCAATATTTCAATCTTTTAAGTCCTCATACAATTTCAATAAAGAAACTGTTATTAACACTCCAAAAATCTCATTCTACACTCCCTCACAATTGTATTTTTCTTTATAATTATAGAAAGTTTGGAATACCAAATGAGATTTTCGGAGTACTAATAACAATTCTCTTTCAATGATTGAACCAGTAGTTTACGGATGATATTTTTAAGTGTTATCAATGAAGGTAATGTAATATATTTGCTAAGAATTGAAATAATAAGTGTCTCAACATTAAGTGGGCATGGAACATATGCAAACCTGATATTAAAAAAAGAAAAAAAAAGAGCTTTTTAGCCAAAATGATCCTTGAGATTTGATAACTCTTCACTTTGGTCCCTGATATTTGAAATCAATAGAAGTAGTCCCTGAATTTGTTTACCATCAATCATTTTGGTTATTTTTGAAAATTTTCGATTAAATAAGGATAAAATGACAAAAATAACCTCAATTTTTGTCAAATTATCTTGGCTAATTGTTCATTAAATTGAGGGTAATTTTGTTATTTGATCCTTATTTAACATAATTTTCCAAGGAATGACCAAAATGATTGATGGTAAACTCAGGGACCACGTCTATTGAATTCAAATCTCAAAGATCAAAGTGATGAGTTATGCAAGTCCCCGAAAAGATTTTTACTAAAAAGAAAAAAAAAAGTTTATATGAACTATTATCAATATACTTATGCTAAAAATATTAATTGTTTTACACCATTAGGAATAAGTAATTATAATCTTTTACTGCTTTCAACTGATTTTTTCATCCCTTTGGCATTCCAGTATTTCTTAATTAAGGACAAAAGTAAAATCCACAACCACAAATCCAGTGAAACTCTTTCGTCTTGCAATTTGAAGAACCCAAAGCACTAAATCTCAGCAACAATGCAAACAGACAGTGGCAAAAGTAAATTCCACAACCACAAGTCCAATGAAACCTTTTTTTTGTTTTTTTTTACAAGAGTAAATTGTATTAATGGTCCATTAACTTTAACTTAATTGGACCAATGATCTCTCAACTAAAAATCCATTACCATTGGTCCCTCAACTCATCAAAACGTGCAGCTATGGTCCCTCAACTAAAATTTCATTACCATTGGTCCCTCAACTTTAATCAAACTGGAGAAATGGTCCCTCAACTTTAACCCAATTGTAGCAATGGTCCTTCCAACATAACTCATTTTGACAAAATTCTAAACAAAGTTGACGAAAATGACTATAGCTACACGTTTTAATGAGTTGAGGGACCCCAATTGTAGAAATGGTCTTTCCAACATAACTTAATTTGACAAAATTCTAATGAAGTTGACAAAAAGGGCCATAGCTACACATTTTGATGAGTTGAGGGACTAATAGTAATTGATTTTTAGTTGAGGGATCATTGCTTCAATTTGATTAAAGTTGAGGGACCATTGCTACAATTTACTCTTTTTACAATTTACTTGAGACGAGAGAAATATGAGCGGCGGAAGTCATAAATTAAGGGGTAGAACTGTAATTACGCAAACATTTGTAGTTAATTTATGTAACTCAATTGCACATAAACTTAATATTTGTCCAGCAAGGCAGCGTGTATAAATGTGAGAGATTGTTTGGGGACCTAAGGGCATATTTACCAAAGGGGAATGAAATGGTGGGAATCGGAATTGCACATATCCCCAACCATTCCAGCGTTTACCAAACCATGAGGAATCAAAAATGATTGTGGGACCCGCATAAAATCAGGAATTCAACTCCTGAAATGGCTGGAGTCCGATTCTCGAGTGGGAGGAGGTATTTGGATTCCTGGAAATGGTTTTCATTAGGAATCAAAATTTTATACCGGTAATACCCTCAAACTCCAAAGATGAGAATAGTGTCAGTGTTTGCAGCCTTTGCGATGGTGATGGCTGGCCATAAGTGCTGCCTTGAAGCCCTTGCTTGACAAGGCTCGCGATCCCGACGAAGACCAAAGAACAGGGAAGCTGGTGGTCTCGCGATTAGGGGTGGGTCGACAATAGAGAAAGATGGGGAAAAGACAGGGACGAGAGAGAGTGTCGGGGGAATTTTAGAAAGGGGTGGGTCAGCAGAGAAAGATAGGGAAGATATGGGAAGAGAGAGAGGTGCTGGGAAATTTTAGAAATGGATGGGTCGGGCAGAGAGATGGGGGAGAGAGAGGACAGATAATGAAATTTTTTTTTTGGGGGGTTTGTTTTATGTTGGTAACTGGTAAGGAGCAATGAAAGAATAAAAGTTACTAGAAAATAAAAAAAAAAATTTATTCTCTCTACTGAAAAATGAAAGAATATAAATTTTACTAAAAATAATTAGATATAAAATAAATTAGTTACAATAGGGGTATTTTAGTAATCATATTAATTTTCATTCCGATTCATGTGAATTAGTAAACAATTTATATAAATCAATATCATTCATACTCCGATTCCAACCAATTTTAGTAAACATCTTTAACAGGAATTTGATTCTGATTCCACCTAATTC
The DNA here is from genome assembly GCA_036320875.1 of Cotoneaster glaucophyllus. Lineage (NCBI taxonomy): Eukaryota > Viridiplantae > Streptophyta > Magnoliopsida > Rosales > Rosaceae > Cotoneaster > Cotoneaster glaucophyllus. The sequence goes on from CM070070.1 coordinate 8,922,573, forward strand.
CAATTCCTCCTTAATCCAATTCCTTATCAATTCAATTCCTCTCAATCTGATTACGGATTAGTAAACGAGCCCTAAGTGAATTATAATGTTTAAACGGTAACATAATCCTAGTGTTTTGAAATAAAGACTAAGCTCCTGGTTGCTATAAAGGGATTATCTAGTAAACTATTTATTTCTTTTATAGAACTAGGAATTCCAAATTTATTGGAGGGAAAGCCTAACGATGGTGCACTGTGACGTGACGTTGACACAAGTTTTGCTTTGGCTTCTAGGTAGGGAAAATACGATAGAACTATAAGGAGATTGGCTTTATTAAATTTCGTGTAGTGATAATTGATTTTGTTGGTTGATAATTATGGTTGAATGTTAATATTGTGCATCTTTGGTTTGAAATGCTGCTGTTGTTGAAAAACATTGTGATATATGTGAAAGATGAAATGACATATTGGTGGTCTACTCATGTTGGGAGTTGAGGATGGAAATGTGGTATTGAGAAGGGAACTGAGGGTAGTGGAAATTTTTTATTTTTTTTTATTTTTTGAACTCTCTTAGGTAGGGATGGACATCTGTTATATCAGGTGGGTAATCGTGGTTATTAATCCATAATCGTTTAAGCTCTTACCCGCATAACCGTTTACGCATAGGATGATTGCATAAAAAAGGTTATACCCATACTCAGAGGCGGAGCCACAGTGGGGTCAATGGGGTCGCACGACCTCTTGGAAGCCATGGAAATAACCTTAGAGGTCCTTTGGAGTTGCTGGTGCGACCCCTTGGAGCTGCACACCATGTGTTCGACGGAATGGCTGAAAGAAGAAGAAGAGGAGCTCGGCAGGTTGAAGAAGAAGGAAGGCGCGCGCGAGCCACAGTGAGGAAAGGAAGGATCCGTCTTACCTTAACGGGAAAAATGGAAAGATGGTTCGTCGGAGCTTCTTGCTCCCGTGTTGTCGCGTTCCCGAGGACGAGAGGAAGGAGAGGATCCTGGGTTTGTCGCGGGTCCTGGAGAGTGGATGTGTGTGTGCGAGTTCACGATGAGAGAGGAATATGGGGTTTCGAGAGAGAGAGCTACGGGAGAGGGAGAGTTGTAGAGCTTCGGGGAGAGAAAGAAAGAGAGCTGCGAGAGTGAGAGACGAGGAAGAGAGAGCTGAGAGGGAAAGAGAGAGACACGGAGGACAAGAAATAAAAGGGTGGGGCCCTTGGGCTCACCAATTAAGGTTCAAAAACCATTTTAAAATAAGAAATGGGGGATAGGGTGTTTCACCCATTGTTCTGTAGGCTCTTGCTGAAATTTTGTGGGATTTATCAGTTTGGTGTAATAGGCAATCTTGTCCACTCATCCCCACACATCAAGAAATTAGTACTTCTTGCTGGTGCTTTACAACCTATTATTGGATTGCTCCGGTAATTCTGAACTTTGTAATTAGTTGATATTGCAGCATCTACTTTTTCCTTAAACAATCATGTTCTTGTCGTTGTTGTCATTATCATTTTTGCCTGAAAAATATACTTAGTTTTCAAACAATGACATCTCTTTTGTTCATTTCTTTATTGACAGTTCCGACTGTACAGAGAGCCAAAGAGAAGCTGCTTTATTACTTGCTTTATTAAGTGGTGGTTAATTTTTCAAGGAATATACAGCTTACTTGCTTCCTCAATGGTTCTTACTAGGACATACATAACCAAGCTGGCATTGCTCATAATGGTGGTATCATGCCTCTAATCGAGCTTCTTGGTTCCGAAAACATATCTCTGCAACATAATGCTGCGTTTTGTCTATATGGTCTTGCAGATAATGAGGTATAGTTTGCTGCTCCCTGCTTCAGTTCAGTTTGTAGTGCATGCAGTTTTCCTATATATATCAATTGTTTTCCTATATATTAGCCTCACAATGGACGACAATCATTTAATCTTGTATAAAAGTGGGATTAATTTGAAATTTCTTTGCAGGATAACACTGCAACTATAATGAAGTTTGGAGCTGTTCAGAAACTCCAAGATGGAGATTTTGTTGCTCAAGTAATTTTCTCTTTTGAAAAAAAACCTTTATATGATTGTCTACTTGATTTTAAGTCAGTCTTTGTAGATCATGAATTATTGCCCCTACCTCTCTTTGTCTAATTCATCATAGTTTTAGTGCCTTAATGTATTTTACTATTTGATACTTGCAAAAAACTAAGGAATGCATGGCAAAGTTGAAAAAACTCGAGGAGAAGATTGATGGACGAGTGAGTACTTTCACATTGGACTCTTTCTTTTGGCTGTCCGCTGTTTGTTTTACTTTGGATATTGCTCAGGATCTCCTCAGAGCTGCTGATCAGTATTGCTCAGGGCCTCAAGCGGCTCTGCGAGCGTGCTATTGCTCAGCGGAGCTACCTAATAAAGTTGTTTGTGATTATTAATTACTCTTTTGTTTTTTCGGGTTTGGTCTGATTGGCTTCTTATTACATTCATCAAGGACATCCGCGTGGAAAATCTTTCGCTCATGTTTGGACTTTTACACTAAGACCCCTTGTGGTAAGATTCCTGGCTCCGCCATTGCCCATACTCATAATCGTTTATAAATGGTTAACTATACTTATAACCGCGTACACATTTTACCGTAACAGCATAGCCATTTACCCTTTTTTTAACATGTCCACACGTTTTTTTTTAACAATTTGAAAATTAAAAATATAATTTGTCATAATTTCTTTTTTCTGACAATTAAACATCATTATAGGTGTCTTTAACATGCATTTCCATATTTCAATCTTTTAAGTTAGTCATACTATTCCAATGATTTTTTTTTTTAGTCAAGCGATAGCGTTAGTAAGTTAGATGTTAGATTAGTCACCGACATGATTCGACCCATGCCGTCATGCAAGGGCACAACACATTTTCACTATTGTGGTAAATGGCCATCAATGAAAGTAATATAATATATTTGCTAAGAATTGAAATAATAAGTGTCTCAACATTATGTGAGAGTGGAACATATGCAAACCTGATGTATATAAAATAAAAATAAAAAAATTATATGAACTACCATTAATATAGTTATGCAAAAACAGATAGGATCATTAATCCAATAGTTAATTGTTTTACACTATTAGGAATAAGTAATTATAATCTTTTACTGCTTTTAACTGATTTTTTGCATCCCTTTGCATTGCAATATTTCTTAATTAAGGACAAAAGTAAAATCCACATCCACAACTACAATGAAACTCTTTTGTCTTTCAATTTGAAGAGCACTAAATCTCAGTAACAAAGCAAACAGACAGTGGCAATATAGTCTAGGGTTTTTAGTTTTTAGTGTGTGTGTGTGTGTTTTTTTTTTTTTTTTTTTTGTAATTTGCCGAAGATGAGAGAGAGAGAGAGTCGGAGTTGAGAGAGGGCGGAGATGAGAGAAAGATAAGCAGCGGGAGCCTGGCAGAGGTCGGATAAGTTAAGTGTACACCTCTCTATTGTTATGCAAGTTTTCAAATTAGACAGTCGAGGGGCGGGATGATATTGAATTAGATGTTAGGTTAGAAGTTTATTTATTTATTTTCTTTGTAGCCATGTAAAGAGTTTTTGAGTTTGTTTTTATAAGAAGAATTTATTTTTCACTCCGTTTCAGTTTCTTTTTGTTTTATTATTATTATTTTTTTTTACTTTTGGGTCGCGTTCGGGATTCAGGATTTTCTAGTGACTCGAGTCCTGTGTGTGACACAAACGCACCCTAAGTTTAACGATTAGGGACAACGATGTGCGTACTATATCGAAAACATAGTGAAATGCAGTAATCTCTATTTATTAGGCTTAACAGATAAACAAAAGAAAAACAATTAATGATAATAGAGTGGAATGAGAAGTGAGAAACATACTTGTTTGATCTCTCCCAGAGAGTGCTATCTTTTTAAACAGTTCCCAGCTTTCCTTATCATCTAGCGCACGAGATTCATGAATGAAACCATTGCCTCCAGCAATTTCAGCAACGTCCTTCTTCCGAGTGGTGAGTAATATACGACTTTTTGTTTCCTCACCTATTGGAAATCCAGGTTTTAAAGAGTTCCACGCATCATGAGTCCAAATGTCATCAAGAACTACCAAACATTTCTTTTCTTTTTGGAGGATACAAAGCTTCTCTGCTATTTTATCCTTCTTCATTTTCGAAATTTCTTCTATTTCCTCTTGTTTTGTAGCGCGAATAAGCTTGATCAAAATATCTTCCAAAACCTCTTTTCCTTGACATTGTTGTGACACACACACCCAAGCAAAACAATCGAAGTGACGCTTAACAACTTCATTGTGATTATAAACTTGTTTTGCAAGAGTGGTCTTTCCTGAACCGCCCATCCCCCAAATAGATACAACTTGGAGGCAGTTTTCTTCTTTCACCAACTGTGTGGCTAGTACCTCCACGTCCTTCTCTAACCCGACAACATCACGTTCAATAACATGAGGATAAGTTTGCCTTTGTTCCTTTTGCCTCTCAAAAGAAGTGGCACCTTCATATTGTGTGCCCGTTAATTGCTGGATATTATAACCTTGCAATTTCGACCTCATATCGGAAAGTTTAGCCGTAATGCTCCTAATTTCTGAGCCAACTTTGTGACGATTAACGACTTCGTTAAGGATGCAAGGAAACCTTTTCAGAACAAGCTTCACACTTCCTCCCCTTTTGAGAACCACTTTCAAGGCAAATGATTCAACGACATCCTCCAAATCATAAGCAGCCTCTCTTATAATTTGAACCCAAATGCGTACTACTTCACTGTCTCCTTGTTTTGCATCTGCATCTTTCAGGAAGCCCTGCATCAAAAGTAGCTCAGTTTGTGCATGCTCAATTTGATCGCTGACTCCGCTCAAGAACTTCACCTCCTCAACGAGACCGCCTTTGAGCCCTTCGATTACCATTGAAACTACCGCCTCAGCCATATCTCTGATTTTCGTCAAAAAGAAAAAAATTAAACCAGCTTTCTTTTCCGACTTCTGCTTCTCTGATTGATTAAGTGGTTAACTGGAGAAATCTCTTCTGTTTTTCTCTGCTTCACATCTCTTTATTCAATTGGATCTGCACAACTACCGGTCAACTATTCATCATTTTCTACATTCCTATCTAATATCTCTAGTTTTGGAATAACTAAATAAATAAATAAGAAAAGAAGTTATTGCTTTTGTCTTTCTTTTTTGTTCATTTATAAAGCTTTTGTCTTTTTTGTCCATTTATAAACCAAAAGCTTACCGACCGGTAAAGCCTGAAATTCTTCAACTCCGTACTACCCATTTTATTTTATTTGAGTAATACTATTCATACTATTTTTTGTACCACATTTTCATATCATTTTAAGTGACATTTGATGTGGACAATTACATCATTTGAATTAATTAGATTTTTAAATTTAGTTCATTATTTAATAAAATAATTAAAAAAAAATTAGTTAATTAAATGATGATTGTGATATACGATGAGTCTTTCTCTTTCCTTTCCTTTTGTTTTGCAAATTTTTTAAATGATGTGGCTGTCCACACCAGATACCACTTAAGGTGGCATAGAAATGTGGTATAAAAACATGGTATGAATAACATTACACATTTTATTTTATTTTTGCAAATTAACCACTCTGTCTCTATTTTTAGTGTGAATGATACACCTTTATTGATTTTCATAAGTAAGACAATCAATATGCTACTTTAAATGTATATAAATCCTTGATAAATTTCGGAAAGAAATTATCTAAAATAATAAATGCTTCGCACATGAGCCTTTTTCAATGACATTTTTCATTTCAAGACTTGTTGACAGCCTCAAAGGTAATTTGCATGTACAAATAACTTCAATGCAAATAAATAGCTATTGGCTGAGGAGTTGAATTAGGTGCCTTGGTAATTTTGGGGCTGTTCTTTGTTTGATCAGTCTCCGAGTTTTGTTCATTTTTGTTGGCTTTTATGTATGAGTAATGCTAAGTAAAACAATTTTTTAAGTGAATTTCCAATAAAAACTAACAAAATGATGGTACATTCGCATTGAAAGTAAAATCTCGGTTAGTTGTCAAAAGAAATTCTTTAAGGGATATTTGCAAAAATCCTAATCGTCCAAGTGGTGTTTGTACAAAATTCCCGACGAATTTTATTAAAACAAACACGAAAAAGAAAAAGTTAAAGATATTTTGTAAAGATCGATCATGACATTCATGCTTTTGGCAAAGATCAAAGTTGGAATGGCCCATTCTTTCATTCTTTCTATATTTCCCTTTTTCTTTTCGCATGGAAAGTCACACTATTGAAGACACTTTACATCAAAATATAAAGGAAAAGAAAACAAGTAGTGAATTAACCTAATAGTTAAAGTTTTCTTTTTTCAAAATATTGCGTTTTGTATTTAAACTCTTTCACCTTTTTTTATTAAAGATTAGAGCAGAATTTTGTTTGTAATAAAAAAACACAGAATAAAAATTATACAAGAAACTATTTCACCTTTTTAAAACAAGTAGTGAATTAACCCAAATGCGTACTACTTTATTGTCTTCTTGTTTTGCTATATTTAATTTTTTTTTAAAAACTGATATTTATAAATTGGAATGCTAAATTTTGGCTAAAGATGATAAATACTCCATTTTCTGAGTCTTGGTCTTTGTTTATCAACCAAAAAAGAAAGCATTTGTTGCAGCAACTTGAGCAAATTGTTAGTTGTGTTACTTACATCTCTTAACTAAACAATTGATTTATTTTTAAATATGTTATTAAACTTTCACCTTTCTGAATCTTGGTCTTTGTTCATTCAATTGGATTTGTACAACTAGCGTTCCACTATTCACCATTTTTTTTATAATTTATTTTTTATTTATATGGTTGAAATGTATAGGTGTACTCCCCGATATACTGACATATAAAAACTGTTTAACGACAATGGAGCCAATTGGGAGAACCGAGTGGAAAACATGGCCAGCTAGAAGCCCGTTTGCCTCACATGTGCAGACACGCCAGACACGCCAGACAGTTAATTTACAGTAACCACAAGCTTGTTAATATCCTACTTAATTCTCAAGTTGCATCGCGCATGGAAATTAAATATCATAATCTTCCTGTCAGATTTATTTTTAATTAATAAAATTGTGTAATCACTAGCTGTCAAAAGTCCCACTTGTTCCACCCGTCGTCATTCGGGTTCCGACAACAACCACGTGATTAATTGTGAACTCTTAATTGGAAAAACGATCTTTGCCGGATCATTTTCATAGGGATCTTATGAATTCCGTGATCTTATTCGTTAATCGTATATCGTAAGGATAAAAGTCATTTTAAATTAAATATAAATAGTACTTAAAGAAAACTGACCACACAATATACGATAAACGAATGTAAACACGAAATCCTTAGGATCCTAAGAAAATGATCCGTGGGATCCTTTTCCCTCTTAATTGATCTTGTTAATTATTACACCTTTGAGAATTAGGATGTTGCAAGTTGAGAGGTGGGGGAGATATGTTGAGAATATAATCCACATCTAATATTATATAGAATTACAAGTAAGTTGGACTATTATTTTTTATATTATTAATTAATTTTATAATGAATTCTCAATTTTTTTTCCATATATTATTAGAGTTGCAAGTTCCCGAGTATTTAGTCTTTCATTAATAACCAAAAAAATCTTTGGATTTTAACCAATAAAAAAAGGTATTTGTTGTTGCAGCAACTTGAGCAACTTGATCAAATTGCTAGTTGTGTTACTTGTATATCCATCAACTAAATTATTGATTCATTTTTAAATATGTTCTTAAAATGAAGTTTCTGAGTCTAGGTTTTTGTTTCTTAATAAAAGTCTTTGTTTTTAAACAAAAAATAAAGTATTTGTTGCAGCAACTTGGGCATATTGTTAGTTATGTTATTTATATCCCTTAACTAAATTATTGATTCATTTTTATATATGTTATTAAAATTGCACTGTTTTGAGTCTTGATCTTTGTTTATAAACCAAAATAGTTTTGTTTATTAACCAAAAAAGAAAGTATTTGCTGCAGCAACTTGACTTAGCAAATTCACTATATAAAAAAATATATATCCCCAGGCAAAATACATTTTTATCACCTACAACTTTGTCCGGCAACATTCCGTCAGGCTCAAATTTTTGCCTGACGGATAATAAACATTCGTCTGTCAAATAGAATTGGCCCGACAAAAATAACTTGTGCAAGTTGTTAGTTGTGTTACATATATCCCTTAACTAAATTATTGATTCATTTTTAAATATGTTATTAAAATTGCAAGTTACTGAGTCTTGGAGAGATGTTTCAATATGTGTCAGAAACACGGACCGATACATCAAATATCATAGTACAGGTAGTCGGAGATTTTTTTTTCTTTTTTTCTTCAGTTTTCAACTACTTGTATTATAACACTTGATATACAAAATCATGTTCGTGTCACATTGAAAATTTTCTCTGAGTCTAGATCTTTGTTTATTAACCCAAAAAGGGTGTGGTTGGTCTTTGGTCTTTGTTTATTAAGGAAGCAGATCCTCTCCTGAGCATCTGCCAACGGAGCCTAGGGATCAATTGATCCCAGCCCTTCAAATTGATCCTGCGGTCAAGAGCAGCCAACAGCCTTTCAAATTTTTTCACGCAACCCAAGGCAATTTTTTTGGCCTTTTACCATTCCCGCTCCTCTCTCTCTCTCTCTCTCTCTCTCTCAATCTGCTTGTTTGCGCCCTATTCCCTCTCCGAAGAAAAATCCAATTCCTGCATGCAATCTGGTGACGGAGGAGGGGGCGGGCCCAGCTGGTCGTACCGGATCGACGTCATCGGCTGCTTCGCCGTCTTCATCGTCCTCGGCCGTGTCGACGCCGCAACTGGGTTCTGATTCGGTGCAGCGTCAACAACATCAGCAGCAACAACAACAGCAGCAGCAGCAATTGGGGTGTAGACAGGTAATGATTGATATGTGTGGCTGGAAATTTGGTTTTATTTTGTGAGAATTTAGTTGAATTGGAATGTGGGCTTTGGAATTTGGAACCTGGAATCAGATCCTCTCCTGATCTCCAGCTTTATTGAATGTAGGGTCCGTAGCTCTTTCCTCAAGTAGAGGAATTTATGGAATTTGTTTCAATTAGGGAGTAAAAGTTAGGGGCAAATTCGAAAACAATCGAAAATTGTTACATGTATTTGATGCAGAAATGGATATTTTCTGAAGTTTTTTGGAAATTTGTGTTTTGATTTCAGTTAGAGGCAAATTTGTAGAAAAGATGGCTATGGTTGATGAAACCTTGTGCCATTTTAATCGATGAGCTGAAGAACGAAGACATGAGCTCCGTTTGAACTCAATCCGGAGGATTTCCACGATGATGAAGTACTGCTGCAATGGCTGAAGAGTTGGGGGTGTTTGTCCCCTATGTGGGTGGTGTGGATCATGCCAACGTTCTGCTCCCGCCTTTGGAAACGCTCTGCACTGTTGAGGAAACATGTGTGAGAGACAAAGCGATGATTCGTTGTGTAAAATTGGCGAGCAGATGAGAGAAAATGACTTGGTTGAATATTTCATTCCTTTGGTTAAGGTTAGATGATTTGATCATATTCCATTATTCAATTGTAGCTGTTTGCCTTCTCATTATGCTTTCACTCTGGACACATGATCTTGTGGTTTGACCTGGCAGATTGGGTTGTAGAGTGTATATAAAATGCCATGGTAGTAGGTTCACAATTCTAAAGTTTCGTTATCTCTTTTATTTTCTTTCCAGTTCATAAAATGTAATTATTCACAAAATCCTCTAGAACTTATATTTTGTTCACATTATCCCTATGAGAATGCTCTACCTCAGTGTATTGGAATGACTTATCTGTATTTCTCTCCATACATAATTTTGAATATAGAGACTTGCTGCCGGATAGTGGTTTACAGCCCGAGTTTCATCCTGCGTTTTGTTTCATATTGCTTACCCTAGTTCATGATGCAAACTTGTTCTTTGGACCAGGATAAGGCTTGGCGTGTTCGGTGGTTGCTAATCAATTACACGAGGTAGTCAGTTTATTTTGTGGCTTGGCTTCTATTGTGAATACTGTATTACTTGGATTAGGATGTTGTAATTATGTAAATGTGATTCAATTGTCCGATCTCTCTCTCTACCTACTTTGTTGAGTTCTAAACTAATTGATGCGTGTGTTGATGTTGGTATATATTAGGTCGGACCTGGTTGTTGATTATTGGCTCAAACAAGTTGATTGGCCAAATCCACTTTCGGCTAAGTGTTTCACTCAATGATGATGTTTGTGGAAAAAGCAAAGGTTGATTCATCATGATGCATCATGATGTTTGTGGAAGACAATAATGATTGTGTTTGTGGAAAAAGCAAAGGTTGATTCCTTTTTTTCTTTGCTATTTATTTGCTAAGAGCCGAAGAGGAATAGAGGAGGAGAAGGAGAGAGCATCCAGCAAGAAGGAAAAATAAGAGTTGGGCAACAGAACATTTGTTGTTGTCATTTGTTATTTTTTCCCTTTCTCTAAATTGTACTCAATTTGTATTCCCTTTATATTCTTGAGTATGTGAGCTTGGGTATAGAAGGGGCTTGGGTTTCTGAGTATTAAACACTATTGTATTCTCCCATTTGATTATAGTAGAATACTCAGTCGTCTCTAAACTGGATGTAGGCATTGCCGAACCAGTATAAATCTTGGTGTTCTTGTTGGTGTTGTTTTTTTTTTGTTCTGTTTTTTATCTCTTGCCAGTGGTTGTTTATTTTTACTCACGGTTAGTTGACGCTTCCGCACAACACTCGTGCCTGCATATGTTCGGCTTCAACGGGATTAATGAGGCTGAAGTACGAATAGCTGCTGCAGGAAAAGTAACTAAGTTTTGCCGAATTTTGAATCCAGAACTTGCCATTCAGCAGATCCTTCCTTTTGTCCAGAACCTTGACGCCATGAAGTACTTTGTTTTTTTGCTTGTAAAGAGTACTCTTTTTTTTTTTTTTTTTTTTTTTGGTGTGTGTGTGGTGTAATTGACTGTGTTGGAGCATATTATTTGAAGAATGAATCAATGAGATTCTTATCTGAATAGACATAGCTCTAAGAAAATATACATGTGATATGTTTTCACTTCAAGAAGTAAAAGACGAACGTTAGGTAGACATTTACATAATCAACTGAGGTAGACATTTACATAATAAGTTATGGTTTACAAAAACCTCTAGCTTTACATTCCCTAACTCATGCATTTGGATTTCTTAGTTCACTAAACTAAACAATAGCTGCACATTTGGAATCTACCAAAAAAAAAAAAAAAACCAATGATGACCCAAAAATCCAAAACAATAGCCATCTATTTAAGCATGACTATTTCCAGTGATATTTTGATGAAGAAAAGGTTGATTCGGCATATGCGTATTATGTGGTTGTAACTACATTCAATAATTCAATTCTTTAAAAATTTCACAAACACGAAACCTATCCAACACGAAGCTAGTAGCATATTTGTGGTACAAATATGTCATCATATATTTCCTAAAAGGCACCACACAGAATTAATGAAAAAGTATCTTGAACAGAAAGACTCAACTAAATACTGATACAACGAATCAACGAAATGTTTCACAAAGTTGGCATGCTGCAGAGCATATAGCAACTTAGTGTTACAGACAACTAGTCATCCCTCACACATGATGATAACTTAAAGCTAAGAACTTCAAATGATGAGAATAGTTGTCACAAAATGAAGTAGAGATTCTAGAGAATAACAAAAACTAAAGACAACGGGATTCAGCAGCAAAACAAACCCACCTTCAGAACTCCATTAAAAAGACACAGGCCACAACATAGTTCTTTAGTGGAAGCCCCATTGGAGTTAATTCTAGTAAGCTCTTCTATGTCAGGCAGTGAGTCCCAGTATATAAAATGAAGCAACTCCTGTACAAGGACAAAATTAATGAGTGGCTAAGGATAAAATGAAGCTCTTCTATCGTCAACCTATCTTACATTTCTAATGAAGGAGGATAAGCACTACATGTAAAGCATAGTAATCCCCATGATAAACCGAATCTTACTACTTCTTGCTAGGCCACATTATACCACTTAATACCAAACAAAACAAATCACTACTGCAATGCAATACAGATTACTGACATCACTCATGCAATCCGCTAGCGATATTGCAGTTAAAGCACAGTAAACATGAGATCTACAGCAACATCTCCTCTTTTTCAGACATAAACATGCAGCAAATCCAATCTAATTGCAAAAATCTCATGACAAGAAGCTTTCAATAATGGAAGCCTAACCTTTATTATAGAAGACCAGTGGCAACCCGTTGATCGACCAAAGCGAGATGATGATTTCTTATGATTTCTCACACGCCAAGAGAGACTCTGTCACAGAGAGAGAAGCTCTCACCAAAATGGGAGAGAACTTGGGCTTATTATGGTACTTTTCGGAGGAAGGAGAGGAGATGCAGGATTGGATTTTTTTTCTTGAGGAAGGAAGCTGGAGATTAGGGGGCGGGAATTTCATAGAAAGCTGGAGCTTGGGGGAGCGGGAATAGGGCGCAAACAAGCAGAGAGAGAGAGAGAGGAGCGGGAATGGTAAAAGGCAAACAAAATTGCTTTGGGTTGCGTGAAAAAATTTGAAAGGCTGTTGGCTGCTCTTGACCACAGGATCAATTTGAAGGGCTGGGATCAATTGATCCCTAGGCTCCGTTGGCAGATGCTCAGGAGAGGATCTGCTTCCGTTTAGGACCCAAAAATCTCTGTTTTTGAACCATTCAAAGGCAGGTTCACCTCGGGGGAAGCCCTAGAGGAGCTATAGACTAGTTAGCCAATTCTCCCGATATTAGAGGAAGGGAAGATAATATAAGACAATTCTCCCGATATTAGGTCAAGATGCGAAATTTCAAAGACTTGCAGGAAGAACTCATGAACAAAATAAAGAATCAGTGAAGCGAAATTTCCAAATGAAGAAGTAGCTCAGCTCCCAGAACACAGAGAAAACTTTAGGGAGATTTCTTTCTCAACTGACTGCCACATGTGAACCGATGTTCAAGCAGTAGTAGCCGTAAGGCGTTATCATTTATCAAGTAATCCCTTCTTGCATTCCGCCCCTTATGAAAAAGGAATTGGTAGAATTACAGTATCATGCCCTTTTATTAATTCCTAAAACTTTCATTATATTGAATTGCCAAAATCGTCTTCTATCGTAAAAACAATTTTAGACAAGAAAGTTGCTAAGTTCTTTCCAAAGCCATCTGTATGATTTATTTCGTCTCAATTAATACAGTAGTACGATACGCAATCCTTTGAAAATGATAGACGCAATTTTTATGTTAATGGTAATGAGTTTACAAAGGGAAAACCAAAAATGCACGTACACACGGTCAAATCAAACATTTGGACAAACTAACTACACTCCTTTACAGTGCCATTGGAGCCTATGATAAATAATGTATGAAAATGTAGTTCATCCTCAGTCCGCAGAGATGCGAGCATTTCAACAAACTAAACCGCCAGCGATTAAGCATTGATGAAGCTAAGAGTTAGAGATAGCGATTCGGTCTGCGGACCTCAGAGCAGGCTTTTTCTGTTTCAGACTTTTGTTATAGAATGTGCAAAACAATAACTAAAGATTAGGTAGTAGTAATATCCAGGGTTAAGTATATTTAACACCATGAAAATATATCATTCAATTACAGTAGAAAGATCGGGTGGCCAATTCCAGAATAAATTATCAGTACTTGATATTACAACAAGCTAACTTGTTGCATCACTTTGATTTGTACATTTGAGACACTATTTAGGAAAAAAAAATCATTCAATTTGTGGAACAAATTATATGATTACGGTTTATTCTTCTATAAATGAAAGGAAAAAGAAAGCATACACTTGAACTTACTGGTAAAACGGGAAAAATTTGAGAATTGAGAGTTGTGGTAGCAAAAATTCGCCGTCTTCAATCTTGAAAAATTTGTACCTACAAAACAAATAAACACATTTGATCAAGGACAAAGCCACATGCCCCTACGTGGGGGGAGGGGTTTGGGCAATGGACATCTGAAAGTCATTATCTCTGAAAAGAGTACTTAGGGCTTGTATACTTAGCAAAAAGCTTGCCAAAACTAGTGTAGATGGAGCAATTTTTTTTTTTTTTGAGCTACCCTGCCTAGGTGTAGGATTTTGCCCTACACATGCTTGCTCCATTGGTCAAGGTTATGTCATCAGTTGGATGGATGAGGACATAATATTGCCTAGGATATTAATTAGGAGACAATATCTTGCGATGATGATGGAAGCATCCTTGATTGTGATGAGGATTCTATATTTGTTTGAGTTGATCTTCAATTGAAAATGTATTAAAGATAGAATTTGGTAGATTAATCATGTGTAATTTGTTATTAGCACTTCAAAAATCTCATTCTACACTCCTCACATGTGTAATTTTCCTTCTAATTATAGAAAGTTTGGAGTGCAAAATGAGATTTTTAAAGTGTCAATAACAATTCCCTTTATATAATAGTTATTATGATTATTAATATTTTAATATTGCCATCTTCAAGAGGCGTTACCGGGATGCGATAATCCTCGAATATATTATGTGTTTGCTGACAAAATGAACATATAGTGAATACAAAATCCGAATAGATGTGATGCTGAATATTTAGATGAGATAGATCAGTTTATTGGATACATAATTAGACACAACTAGAGTTCAATTCAAATCAAATATCCGTGTAGGAAGTGTAACAACTTAACAAGAGAGACATTCGAAAATGTTTGATTTCAATAGGCCATAAAAAGAAACATCTCCAACACTCTGGTTTGAGGCCAGGTTGGAGAAGTGACAACTGGTAAAAGTATATTATTTGATGATTGTTCGATACTTCTTTTGTTTATAAGCTAAAGCTAACTGCAGAGTCTGTATTTCATGTCAGATGCTTAAAGAAACAATTGGGTACAAATGTAAATCATGTGTCATTATTGCTGGTATGTGATGAAGGGTTGCTATCTCAGGAGCTAGAAGCAAATTTTAAAAGGAGAATGTATAAGAAGGGAAATGCAGCAGAAGTCCAGTTACTAGTACAGTAGTGTTGGTTCTTTTAAATATTTTAATAATATTTTATTTTAAAGATTCAAAACTTATTATTATTTTAATTTTATTTATTTTTAATATTTAAGAGTTTTGTTCTATTTGAAAAGTCATATTCCTTTTAAAAGAGTATGAGAAGTTTTTTAAATAAGAAACCTTAGATAGAAAACAGAAACGCTAAACTTTTTCTGTCTCCCTCAATTCTCACATCTCTCTCTGTCAATTACATTCACACTTCGTAATTCTTAGGCAATTGATCACTACTTGGCAATCCCGTAGGTAATTCCGATTAATTGTGAGAATCTATGGGTTGATAAATGGTTTCTCTTTTGTTTTAGTTATATGGACATAAAAAAAAAAGTTTGAAATGAATATTAGGAGACGCTATGTGTAACATATCATTATAATGTAATGTATTTATGTATGATAACAGTGTGATCTGTATAATCTGACGGTTTTGGGATGCCATAGCTGGACTTATTTGAAGTCTGATTTTTCTTTCTCAATTCTAGTTTTATCTATAGCTTTGCGCCCTTCCTATACAGGAAGCTGAGAAGCATCTGTCGGATATGGTTGTGTCCAAGGCACTTGTGGCCAAGATTGACAGGCCAGTAGGAATAGTCTGTTTCCAAACTGCAAAGGATAGCAACAATGTTCTGAATTCGTGGGCTGTGAACTTGGAGAAACTGCTTGATCTTGTTGAGAAGAGCTGCCACCAAATACACAAAGAAACCATGGTACACAAGGCTTCTCTGAAGGTTTGAGAAGATCAATATCACAAAATTTCAGGTAGAATTCTTCCGCGTGTGTCTTGCTTTAAATTGGTTTTAAAACTAAAAAGGAAATATAAAACGATGCCCTTAAACCATTCTTGCAGGTAGGCCCTAATCCTTATTTCGCGGACTAAAGCAACTGTCGGATTCAAGCATTTGGAGTAAATCTTCGGTTGATCGGGGGCGATCAGGCATGTGTACCAAGTTGTTTTTTTGTTAGCGTTATGCGTCTTTAAACTAGAAGATTGTTGTAAGCTACCAGCACATGCTTTGCTAGTAGGTAATGAAAGCAAAACCTTGGATGGTATTCCTTTTTTTGGTCTGGGAAGAAATCGAGTGTTTCACTTCACTTGTGTATGGTCTTCGGCCTTGTTAAGATTCTTTCTTTGCTGCATGGTTGCCGCAGAATATCTCCATTAGATTTGTGCTTTCAGAGTGTTTTGGTTATGTTTAGAACATGATTGTTTGATAATACAATTGTCATCATATTCACCATCATTGGAGCTGCAGTAAGTTTGTTTACAATGAAATCTCAACTTGTTTTAGATAATACAGATGTATTTAACGTCCTCCATACTCTAGCTGCAGCCATGACAACCGCAAACGGAACATAATTTGCTTTATCGGTCTCTAAGATGAGCCAAGTACCTGGTAATCAGTCCGTCAACAGCCTAAAGAGCAGCCCCAAGCAAGCCTTTTACCAACTTCCGGAGGTTACCACCTGAAGAGTACAGCAGATACAATTTTAACGCAAAACAATTAGGTTCCAAGCTTTTGAAGGGTCGGGTAGAGAACATGATAGAGACTTTTCCCTCAAAGCCTCATTACCATGAAAGAGGAAGCACTCTAACTATCTAACCCATTAACATCAAAACATCAACAGTAAAGACTCAAATTTACTTCTTTTTCTCTCTAAGTTGTCAGTAATAAAAAGTTAAAAGTTAGATTATAACAAGCGCACTTGAAATGCACTTCATTGAAAGAAAACAAGAAAAAAGCAAAAAAATTTGGTTAAAATTATAAAAAATTATAAATAGTCGGTTAAAATTCTATTTAAGGTCTGAATTTAGGCTACTTTTCCAAATATCCCTGTTTTGTCGGGGTTTTGGGTTCCGACAATGGAGATGGAACTAGGGATGATAATTTTAACCATTAAATTCGATAATTGTGGATAACTGCTCGAATGGATTGGGTTTGGGTATAAAAATTCGGGTATATTTTAGGTATGGGGAAAAACCGTAAATATTATTCGGTTATGGTTTTAGATATGGTTATAGGGGTCTCCAATCCATATCCGTATTCGAATCTGAATCGAATAATATATAATATAATTATATATAATATTAAAGTATTATATAATATATATATATATATATATATGTATTCATTATTTACCGAATCTTACCTTGAAAATACAAAAATTGCATTGTGTGAGTTGCATTTTGTGGCAAACTTCAAAAGTTTTGATATGAATCAAAATCTATGAGAACTCAATGGTACTTATGGGAGATATCAAAGATCAACCAACATTATCAATGTTTAGCTTTAATTTTTAAGGAAAACTAATGAAAAGTCCAAAAAAACTTTCATTTTAACGAAAAGTCCTTTTTAAAAGTATAGTGAATAGTGTCACTTAAAGGTAAAAAAGTGGTTTTTCATTAAAAGTGAATAGTACCAGGACCTTTTCATTAAACCTCCCTAATTTTTATGCTCCACAAGATCCATTAACTAAATCATTTTATACATCAAATATTTAATGACAAAATTATTATTTACTAAATTATCATGCGTCAATTAAGCGAATATATTTTTTGTATTGACGAAGATGAATATAACCGTTAACCGATGGGGAATCCGTTATGCGGTGGGTATAGTTATGGATAATACCCAGTAGTTAATTTGCGGTTATAAATATTGTTAATTCTTGTGGTTATGAGGATGAATATAACATTTCCATCCCCAAACCGATCTATTGCCATCCCAGATGGAACCCGAAATGGTTCCTCGTTACGGTCCATAACAAAAGAATTATACTCCCCTCAATTCACTTTCCACTGAATTGGATTCCTCGCTGCTCTCTGAGAATCTTCAACTCCATGGAAGCTCAAACCGCCTTGAAACTCCCAAAACCTCCGAAACCCCGCAACCTCATCACAGAGCTACGGGGGTTCTTCGCCATCGCCGCCTCTGTAAAGCTGCTTCTAATCCCATCCTACAAAAGCACGGACTATGAGGTCCACCGCCACTGGCTAGCTACAACCCATCTCTGCCTCTTTCCCATTGGTACTCCGACGAGACGAGAGTTTGGACCCTCGACTACCCGCCATTCTTCGCCTACATCGAGCTCTTCCCGTTTTCGCCAATCTCATCGACCCACAAATCGGTCACCTCCAGAAGGGCTTGAACTACAGCGCAAACACAGTGCTTTACTTCCAAAGAATCTCGGTGATCTTATCGGATTTGTGCCTTTTCTATGGGGTTTATCAATTGATTAGGAATTTGGATTCCATGAAGCAAAAGATGATCTTAGTTCTGGTGGTTTGGTCTCCAATGCTTGTTATTGTAGACCATTTGCATATCCAGTACAATGGGTTTTTGCTTGGGATTTTGTTGATTTCGCTTTCATGTTTGGAGGAAAGGAGGGGCTTGATGGGTGGGCTTGTTTTTGCTGTGTTGTTGTGGTTCAAGCATTTGTTTGTGGTCGCGGCGCCTGTTTCTTTTGTTTACTTGTTGAGGCATTATTGTTGGAAAGGATTGGTGAGGGGTTTCTGGCGGCTTTCGGTTTTGGGGCTGTTGTTGTGGCTGGCTGGTTTTACATTGGCATATGGCCCGTTTGTGTATCATGGGCAGGTAGTCTCTCAGGCTCTGCCTTTTTGTTTTCGAAATGGTTATTTGCAATCTTCATATTAGTCTAATCTGTTGCTGTGAAGCAATCTCAGAACATATTAACATTTGCTTGTGACTTGTCGCCCAAACAAAGAATAGCTTTGGATTTGTTTTCCATCAAAAAATGGGATTTTGAGGAGAGCTGAATGTATGTTAATACTTTGTAAACAATTAGTAAGAGACTTATAGTTGTGCCATCTCTTTGTATTGTGTTTCGTGCATCTTACTTTTGGAAATCAAGACCATCTGGAGTCGTATCTTTATTAAGTGGATTAGTCGATAATATTGCATTAGCATCATAAAGCCATTGAGCTTCCTAACAAAGAGTAATGCTGTACTATCATTTGTTGTCTGAGCCATACACAAGGAAAGACAAGATTTCATTGACAGAATATTGAGCAAATAGAGATTCTTTCTGCTGTTAGAAAAGCAGATGAAATCTCAAAGTAGAGCAGCCTGAAATAATTACTCAACTGAAGCAACTGCATTAGGTTTGGCAGGGTAGAACCTTATAAATTGAATGTTGGTACCCATGGCTCTCATAAAGTTGTAAACCATGCAAGAATGGTGCAGGATGTAATGAGCCATCTCTGTGTGGCCTAGAAGTTAGTTCCATTGATGAGGTTTGGATTAGGTATACAAACTGAAACGTCGTTACAGGATCTGAGGTCACACTCAGTTAGATCCTTATGAACATGAAACTGAATAGAGGATGTGTGTGTGTGTGTGTGAGAGAGAGAGAGAGAGAGAGAGAGCTATGTTTAGGCTTAGGCTTCCCTGGGCTGTAGCACGGAGAGAAATTAGAGGAATTTTAGGGAGAAAGGGGCGAGGAGGTGGATCACTTGTGCTATAGGGCTTGATTTGGGTATCCCTTTGGTGCTGGGATCTTCAGAGTTTTGGTAATAGTTCTTTTGAAGTATTTTTAATGATTGAAAAGCTATTTGATTTTTTTTTTTTTTTGTCACTTGGTATGATAAAATAATTATGGTTATCCTTTTATTTCTTGTAGAGTAGTAGCTTAGAATGATAAACTTTTATTTGTTGTAGAGTAGTAGCTTAGATGATAAGTGGGCGTATAAAAATAAAATGAATTTCTCTCTTTAAGTATCTGTTTCCACAATATTCGGAGCTAATGGCATTTTTATATGTATATCCATTTCTTGACGTTTCCTGGTGATGATTTAGGATGCTTTCTATAGCATGGAACATAGTTAGGAAGGAGAGGGATGAAAATTGAAAATCCTGCCACAAACCTCCAAACCTTAAAATGTTGATGAAATGAAAATGTAGGAACATAGATATTCCACCAATCTACTGTTACTTGTATTTAATAAAATGAAGCGAGGGAATTAACTACACCAAGATGGTTATCCATTAATGTTGCTCTCTGATCATTTAATAACAGTTTGCACGCATTTTGGACAAGTCATTTAATTTTTCCTGTGCCTCAATATCGTATGCCATCATATTTTATTCTTGCGTAGGGCATTGATTGTTCAACATTACCTTGCAGATGCATCAAGTTATCCATCACATGTTTCATTTTGGCAGGGGACTTTGCCATGCCTATTGGGGGGGCACCAAATTTTTTGGTGTTCTATATCATACTAGATAAAGTGCTTGCTTTCGTTCTTGGATGACTTGATTCAACATTCAGGCACCAGCAGCGTCATTCACTGGTGGGCTAGTTGGGGATTCATCCGCTTTTGCTCTACTACCTCAGGTAATTCTTAATGGTCAACTGGAAGGAGGTGCAATATAATAGGATAACATTTCAGTTTATCAAATCAAATGGGCAAACAAAACTCCTCGGTTGGATGGTGCTGCTTGTTGACTGTTCCAACATCATGTAATTTTGAATAGGTGGTAGGTTTAGGCTGTTCTGGTTCATATAGTCAGCTCTCTATACACCCTATGCTCTAGAACTAGCAAAGCAATTAAGTAACGAAAGACTTCCCAATGCCCAATTCAATTGTTTAGCTTGAGCGTATGACCAAGCGGAAGGAAGAAAGCTCTTCAACCCCTGCTAGTATGTTGAGTGCTCTTGATTGATGAGATGATATATTCTATTTATCGTATTCAGAACTAGGTTATTTTACTTGAGAGATACAGTTTTTTATTTCTTCATAGTCTTCAATGTTTTGAGTGGGGGTTATCAGCTTCAGGACAGCTACCAAACTTTTATAATAAGGTTTCAGTACATCTTCAAAGACTTCAATGTTAGGGAGTTTTGACTGAAGATTATTGAAACTGAGTATTTGTAATTGATGGAAGGGAAGAACAAACCTTTGCATGATTGAATGTCCATTATGACAAAAAGAAATCATTAAACTATCTGATTTGATATAGTATTCTACAATTATATGATTTGATGTCCGTTAAGCCAAAAAAATAAATAAATAATCATTCAGATGTATTGCGGTTTAGATTTTTTTGAGAAAGTTTATCTGCGCCATATGATTTCAGCACTCTGAAGCTTTCTTTAGTATCAAAATTTCCCCAAAATACAGCTAACAACAGTGTGTGTAATAGTATTCAAAACAAAATCTTAATATGTGGTTTCAGGTGCCGCTCATACATTCATTGTGCCGTAAACGTTTATGAGTAGATACAAATGTTAATACATGAATTAAATGGAGGATCCTAATTAAGCAAGTTGTGTAATGTAAGGGTGCGTTTGTTGTGCCGGACTATCTCGGACTGGACTAGCTTCGGGGACTAAGTTGGACTGGCTTAGATTAGACTAAACCAGACTAAGTTAGTAAAGCGTTTGGTTCAGTGTCGGACTAAAAAACAGAATAATTAATAAATTATAACATTTAATATATAATATATATCTAATAATATTTTATTATGAATTCAACCTTTTCCTTCTAAAAATTCTACACTCTTCTACGGTTCCACCTCTCTCTAGAGAGTACTTTCTTCCTCTCTGGTTTCATCGCCCATATTTCATTTCCTCCCATCTTTTTTCCTTCAAAATGCTTCAAAGTTCAAATCCATTTTTTCTGCAAAAAACTTCAAAACCATTTGTCCTACAAAATCGTCGCAAGGCTACTCTCTCCTCCCGCTCCGTCTCACCATCTCTTTTTATCCCCAAAGTTACTCTCTCCCCTTCTCTATCCATTTTTCTCTGAAATTTTCAGGGAAAAAGAAAAATTAACTGGGAAATTTATGGGAAGTTTCGGGAATAAGGAATTCTATTGAGATTGTTATTGTTATTGTCTTGCTTTTTTTTTTCGAATTTTGAGATTTAGGTTGTGGGTGGGATTGGGTTTCATATTCGGGCATGGGTGGGCAAATAGAGTTGCCCAGAATCATGCTTGCAGACTTGCAATGCAGACATCGTATGCAGTTCTGGAAACGGGACTAGCAATCCCATGGTTTTTGAAGGGGTTCGCCAAGACCGGCTAATCCCATGGTTAGTCGAGGCGAGTGACGGTTAGTGTCATTAATGTTAGTCCCAGTGGGTAACAAACAAGGGACTGGACTAACCCTTAGTCCAGTCCAATCCAATGAGAGTTAGTGAGGGCAAACAAACATCCCCTAAACGTTTATGAGTAGTTGCTAATCACCAGGACACGCATTTAACTATTTTTGAGTAGCTGCCTCTAGCATGGCATTTTAAACTCGATCCGACCCGTTATAATTAGTGTTTGGGAGAGTGCTTAACGGGTTGGATTGTTAATGCGTCACCCCATTAATCACCCGTTAAATAACGGGTTATATGGGTCATCCCGCGAAACCCTTTACATGTTAACACCCATTACGGAGGGATTTTGTGTAATTTCATAATCGTAATAGAAGACCTTGCTCTTTGTCTCGCGTTGCACGTTCCTCTCTGTTCTGCTTGCTTCTGGGCTGCAGTTCCCTCCCTCATCTTCTTCCTCAAAAATCAGGGTTTTACTGAGTTCTGCCACTCTCTCCGGTAAGTTCCGATTGCCTTCCACCTCTTCTTCCATGGCAATCACTTTTCGTTTCTGCAGATTATATTTTTCGTCTATTTTTCTCAGCTTTTGCTTGAGCTTGGTTTTAGGTGGTGCTCTTCAGAACAGCTTAGAATTAATTTGGAATTAATTGATTTGTGTTTGATAATTTCAATTGCGATTGTGCTTTTGTTGTGCAAATGGTGCTTTCTGTGTGTGATTGGATTGGAGATTTTGGGGTTTCTAGGGTTTTGTCTGTGCTGCTCTCTCAATTTCTCTCAATTTCCTCACTTTATTTCTTGATGATCATTAAATTACGTGACTTAATTGGCATGTTTTGTGTTTTTTTTTTTTTCGTTAATTGGATTGTTTATGCTATTTGGTTAACTAGGTTTCAATGATATAAGCCACATGTGAATGTATTGGGGGAGGCTATGGAGGCTTATCTTCTACGTTCTCTGAAAAGGCATTTGTTGTCATCTGCATTCTCGTTAATTGGATTGTTTATGCTATTAGGTTAACTTAGGTTAGAGCAATAGGACTGAAAATATAGAACGAATGAAGAAGTTGCTCCAGTTTAGGCATTTGTAGAGATAATTTATACGAGTATTCATATTAGTTTTTCAAAGTCCCATTGGTACCATAATATAAGACCCCACAAATTTGTTGTGTGTTTATATATTAGCTAGTAAATTTTGAAGGCATTTATCTCCATCTCAATTACCAGAGCCATGATTATAAACATTGTCTTGCCACTTTACATCTGTATATTGGGTTTGGGTTATATACAATTGCTTCATCTGTATATTGTTTTGAATATGCTTTCAGAGCTCATATATCTATACACCCACACATCAGCTTTGCCATCCATCTTTCTGTTTTGCATCTGATGATTCCTTACATTCGGAGAAGGCTTATCTGATGTTGTCTCAAGAGTATATAATATATACTCTGTCCTATACAAATTGCAGCTAATTACTTCATTAGCTTGCAGAAATGAACGTGGGTACTAGTTTATATAATGTATGTTTGCTGCCTGTTTCCCCTTTCTCTTGTACTTATTAAACGATGTCTCGCTGCGATTATCTTTTGCCAAGACAAGTTTTGAACTTATAATAAATTGGATTAGTAGGAAGCTTTTAATGTCTTTAATACCTCTTAATTATGGGCCACATAACATGCAAAGTATACACTATACATGATATATACATCAGTTTTGTCCCAAATTTTGGAAGTCATGAGTGTTGTTGTTGGTTGACAGAATAGGGTTCTAAACTTTTAGATCTTCCTTGGCGCACAGCTAGTTCATTTTGTCTTCACAAAATAATTGTGTTTTGTGCGTGTGTTATGCTTGTGTGTTGCAGATTTTTGGGTGTTCTATCCGCAGATTCTTCCTTGAAGTGACGATATAATTGGGCGGTACATTCTTGATGATGTTAGACTGTTAGTTAATATATGTAATTTGTATTAGAATGCTGTTGTGGCCTATATTTAATAGAGAGGTGCGGCAAAGGGAAGAGAGAAAGATTGGAGGATAGACTTGAGGAATTGTGTCTTAATTCCCTAGTCCTTGTGCCTTTATTTATAGTAATTAGGAGGAGAGAAACTTGCTCTCCAAGTAATACAAAGTCTATTAGGAAAGATCTTCTAGATCCCAAAGGATTCCTACTTTATCTCTACTTAGGATTTACACAATCACATATTGATAAGAACATATGTCACAACACTCCCCCTTGAGTGTGCAAATACTCAAGTAGATGGCGCATCAGATCTTCAGGTAAATATAGAAGCAGTTGATGAAGTCGTCTCGTTTAGTCGGCACAAGTATCGAATGCGAGTCTCAAAACAAACGGAAGAATGCATGGATAGTGAAACTCACAAAACCTCGCTATGGCAAAACCCAAGATGGGAGAAAAACCCATAGGCTAAGGAGAAAAGTGAGAAGTTGCATTAAGTCAAAACTATACATCTTCTGGACGCAAGTAGAAGAGCTCACAAGGGTATGATCAGCCCAGGATGGGTGCCTCGTTAAAACCTAGTTAGGTAGCAAAAACCCAGTGGGAAAAATGCTCCTAATCGTAGGGAAAAAGAGTACATTAAGATCAAGTGAGTATACTTATGGATACTCCCCCTGAGTTTAACAAAACTTCCAAATGATTACAAGCATTGCAGATGAGAAAGTTATGCATACCAATTCCTTGGACAAGCTTCTGAAAAGGTAGATTTCGGTAGTGACTCCGTGTAGATGTCGGCAAGGTTGTCTGGGATTTGACTGCTTGACTTCAATCTTCTGATGCTCATGCTGATGTAGACACAATATGCTTGGTGTTGACTTGTTGGATGTATCATGATCTGGTCGATACATACAGCGTTGTATTCATGGATCGTTGTTGGGACTCAACGATGGATGAAAACGCAGGGATTTTGAATATGCTCAACAAGAATTCTCGACTACATCTCTCACGTGATGAGATATAGTGAGTCTTGGAACGATTCAAAGTTTTGCAACAAAAAAAAGGTCTATCTGGTTGACCTCCAAGATATTGCGATGTTCCTTAATGGTAAAGACGTAACCATGCGGGAACGTACCTTGTGCGGTCAGACAGATGGTCTGATTCAGCGAATCCCACAAGGTAGGCATCATTCTGAAGATCAAGGGGGTGTGATCTATTCTGAGATGTATAGGGATAGATAAACCCAAATCCATAGTAACGGAAAAAATGTCTTTAACACCAAATTTGGTGGTGGCATGTTAGGCGCAGTGCTGCTTTATGCCAAAAGATTATCAGCACATAAGATGTCAGATCTAGTGCATTTGAGCTAAGCACAACAAACGCCAATGGTACTTAGATATGGCTACCTCACGTTCCAATTTGGAACCTTATGCTCCATACCCTCCGTAAAGGTCTCATTTGCATTTAGCATACAGACGATCAAGATATACTCAGACGTAACACCTTCTGGGTCTAGTTTGAGTGGTGGACCAGAATACCATCATAACTAGCTCGAAAACTTCAGGTCGAGGTAATGTCGAGTTCTCCCAAGATCATTCATCTTATAGTCCGACATGCGAGTTAATTTTCTCAACTCTAGCAATTTCGGATTTTGTACACGCAGGGGCATATATCCCTAACTGATCAAATATTCACTTAGACGGGTATACCATATCCGCCCGGATAGTTCTGCATTCGTAAAGTGAAGTCCTCTTGAGAACCAAGAGGAAGTTCTTGTGGTCTAGAACTATTTGAATCAGTACATGTAAGTTCTTTGGAAACTCCATGTAGGTTCGTATCACGATCCCAGAGATACTACAACCACGTTTATAATGCTGCAATCAATCACATGGCGTATGAGAGAAACCTTGCGCCACAAGGCGTCATATCGCATTATTTCATTCTTCTCATTCGTCATAGATTGATTCTTTTAGTTGACCAATTAGTTCTACGTTGACATTAATCAACGAAACGCGGTTCGTTATCGTCGCTTTTCATTTATGTCGGTACCATATAAATGAAACATCATCTATGATAATCTCATTCCAATTCCATATCTCATCCAAACTAGTATACTGGACCAAGAACTTCAGGTCTCGGGAGTAATCCGGATTTAATCTCATGAGATGAAAAGGTTTGAGACAGCGATCGAGGGGCGGATTCGTTCGTGCCACATTCCTCCACTTTTTAGGGAAGTGAATCCTCGAACCGAGTAATCTACCATGCTTCTGGCGTAGGGCAGATTGATTGGCTAGCCGCCAATGTACGAGGGCCAGCCACAATTGTGGCGTTCCTGCTTTTGGGATGAAGGTCCGTCGTACATGTGGTACACATCTTTGCAGGCACATTTGCAGCTGGTATATGTGATATCGTCACTTTTACTAGATCAGAGGAAGTGTCTGGTTAAACTCTGATGATCTAGATTGGGATCGATATGAGACATAGTGGGGACGTCCACGATAATTCGCGTCGTTCTTTAGGAACGTTGACGTTCTTATCTCCCCCTAAAGACGGGAAGACTGTCTCATAAAAGTGACAATCCGCAAAACGAGCGGAAAAGAGATCGCCTGTCAAAGGTTCTTAGTAACGAATAGTAGAAGGAGAATCATAACCGACATAGATTTCCATCCTTCCCTGAGGACCCCTTTGTTGTTGTGTACGTAAGGGCGGTGCAAAAGGGCACATAGACTGCACAACCAAAGACTCGCAGATGCGATATGTCGGGTTCGTATCTGGTAACCAACTGACACACGCTTTATAAGGTTGGGTCGTGACGGGCCTCAGGCGGACCAATATGGTTGCTTGCAATATTGCATGGCCCCAAACAGAGATCGGGAACTTTGGTACGTATGACCAGTTGATCGCGCAATCATTTGAAGGCGTTTAATGAATGCTACTGCTGGGTCGTTCTGGGTATGAACATGGGGCTAGATGTTCAACTTCCAACCGACATGCAATATCCATCGAAATTTTAAAGTGTTCGATGTAAATTCTCCAACTTATCCAATCAAATAAATTTGATCAGATAATTAGGGTGGTGAGCCCTGAGCTTGTTAATCTGAGCTACCAGTGTGGAGAATGCAGCTTGTGGACAACAGCCACACGTGTGACCAACGTGTAGAAGCATCAACCAATACTATAAAGTATTTAAATGGTCCGTAAGGTGGTTGAATCAGTCCACAAATGTCCATTTTTGAATCCTTTGTAGAAAAGATAGAGGGTGCTAAGGTATAATACGTGTCCAGGTATGATTTCTTTACTTCTGGTAAAAATGATGCCCAAAACGGCTCATCACGAATCATCCTAGATATCCCAAACGTACATCCATAGCGAAAATTCCTTAGGAATCGCGGGCTTCTGGCCAGCCATATAGTGGCTTGAATGGGTGTAATCCACTCGTTAAGCGTTCCATCTTCTCTAGAATATGCATTTGGCTATATTCGTAGGAAGTGCAATATGGTAATATGCTAAGGAATTTTACTCCATTTTTCTACATTGGTTTTAATATGGTAATAATTCTCTCGAATATCCTTAAAACTCAAAAAAGGCGTTCTTCTGGAACGAGTGAGTATAAGGCTTCCCTTTTATGGTAAAATTTGTACCATTGGACAATATAGGGCAGTGCCATGCCCCACAATCAGGTTGGATAAGCCTGAAAGGTTGTCAAGGGATGATTAGGTATGAAGTTAGCATAGAACCAGACAACTAACTTCCCCACAAAATATACCTAAGCATGAGTTAATTGTAGTCACATGTGGTAATTTTCGTTAATTAACTCTGTATTCGAGAATAATAGTGACATCCAAACACCAATCTTAAATCCGAGAATAAAATAAGTTATTCACAAAATAAACCAAAAAGAACAAGGGGGTTCGGCCAATAGGCCATCCATGTCAAATTTCGCTCTTCCAAATGTGTGAGGTGGAGCAAAATGAGTCTCAAATTGACTACGAGAATGGTACTCCTCAA
The DNA here is from genome assembly GCA_036320875.1 of Cotoneaster glaucophyllus. Taxonomy (NCBI): domain Eukaryota; kingdom Viridiplantae; phylum Streptophyta; class Magnoliopsida; order Rosales; family Rosaceae; genus Cotoneaster; species Cotoneaster glaucophyllus. The sequence continues at coordinate 8,950,647 of CM070070.1, forward strand.
CAACATTGATAGAAACACTGAAAAGTGCATAACCAATGACCTATTCCGTCAAAACGGAGTTAGATTCTGCAGGGTTGAGGTTCGGGAATACTATCCCTTATTCATGGATGTAACAGTTTCAATCATGTTTTGCTTCAGGCAAGATTTCATCTTTACATGATTCGAAACGTTCCATAGTGAGTCAAAGAGCCATGGAATCCTCATTAGTGAGGTACTTCCACTTGATATGCTTTAGGCATAAGTCTTTGAATGAAGAACTGGTTACAATGATTTCGCAACTAGTCATAGTCAAGTGGGGTGTCACTTCTTGTATCCATATAAAGTAGTTTCTTGTTCGAAACTTCCAAATCAGTGAAATCGAACTTGTTACGGTTCGACAATACGCTGAATGGCGGAAACAAGAATGTGATTGGTGTTTTAGGAAATAAAATTTCCATAAACAACAAATTTAGAACATTCAGGTTCTAAGACATGGTTTGGTTTAAACGAATTTAAGCATGGAGAACTTCGAGTCTCAACATGAGTGTTGCGCGTTAAGAAACTTCAGGTTTCTATGACACTTTTCCGAGACTTCGGGTTCAGAAGTATGAACTACAAGTTCATAATACCTGCAAACAAACGCAATATACACAAGAATATGCAACAAGAAAAATATGCAAATATGTATAGATTTTATAATTTAATTATTTGGACTTCGAGCCAAACTTGAAAGTTGGGTGAAAAAATTTAAAACCCATAAAGCCTAAAAATAGGCAATATAATTGATGGTCCAAGGTATTGGACCAAAGCCTTCATGGGGCTTTAAAAACATATAAAAAAATAGGCCCAAGCCCAGTATTGGGTTGGGATAGATGCGGGCCGAGCCGAGGTAAGGGCAGCAGGGCCTATCTTACACGTGCGTGGGTTGCAGATTGCAAGCCTAGTGGGACAAAGGCCCAGGGTTGGGCTCTGTGGCGTCACAGGCTAAAAAAAATCAACGACAGTGGGCTGGGCTGCTGCAGGCAAACCCTGGGAGAAGCCCAGAGGGTTGTTGCTGCGGGCCGAAGGAGAACAAGCCCAGTAGGCTAGGGTTTGGACCAAGAAACATCCCAGCAACGCTGGGTGTGTTCACCGGAATTGGGGACCGGCGCTGCCACTTCAGGTGGCCATGTTCTTGTTCAGGGAGTGGTGCTTGAGACGGTGGTTCACCTAAGAACCATTGTTTGGTGGTGGAGGGATAGCCTCAACGTCCCCAAACGGAGAACTTCGTGGGATTGAAATCGGAATTTCAAACTTAGGTGAGATTTCAAAGAAATCTCGGCCACCAACTCCATTGACGATGACTGCAGGTCATCGGAGTTAGTCTGGGCTACACCAAATTGGTGGCCGATGCGGTGGTTCACGGGTCCGAGTCGAAGGACAGGGACAACACCATGAGACGTCGCGTTTCTAGGTTCAACGAAGGGTTGCAGGCCCTCTTGGCTCACAGCTCACGGCTCGTGGTTCGCGGCTCGGCATAGGGGAGCTCATCGGCTTGGTGCAGCGACTAGTGGATTTCCAGCAAACCCTAGCTTTTCTTCTTTTTTTTTTCTTAATTCAATTAGATTCAGTTGCATATAATAATTCAATTATATATATATTTCAATGAATCACATATGTAATTTGATGCATATGCAAAATAATATTTTCAATGCATGTACATATGTATGATTCAATTTATGGTAAATATCAAATTCACATAATTTCAATAATTATGGTTATGAGGCATACACAATTTATGTAGAATCTAAAATTCGTAAAACGTAAAGTTGGGTCATGCATCATGGTGAATGTTCATGCTATCAGGGCTGCAAAAATATCGAGTTAAAAGCCATTGTTTTGGAAGAATCTGATTGCATGATGATATTGATGAACTGGTTTGATGCAGAAAAATTATTTCTTCAATTTCGGGTTTCTTCTTCAAGCTTGTATCACGTTCAACATAAGAAAAATAAATTAAATCAATAAAAGTATATGAATTCAATAAAATCAAAATTTAATCAATTAAAAATAATTGAAACGTAATACTCCCCTGATTGAAGACGAATAAATTCTCTTTAGCACAGCGTGTTGATAACGTGTTGTGGCCTATATTTAATAGAGAGGTGCGGCAAATGGAAGAGAGAAAGATTGGAGGATAGACTTGAGGAATTGTGTCTTAATTCCCTAGTCCTTGTGCCTTTATTTATAGTAATTAGGAGGAGAGAAACTTGCTCTCCAAGTAATACAAAGTCTATTAGGAAAGATCTTCTAGATCCCAAAGGATTCCTACTTTATCTCTACTTAGGATTTACACAATCACATATTGATAAGAACATATGTCACAACAAATGCAAAATTAAAAAAAAAAAAAATACTTAACGGGTTGGGTTTAGGTGACCTTTTAAATTAACGGATTGGGTTGAACCCGATTCGTTTAACGGTCTAGCTGCTAATGAAATTCATGTGTTTTTATTTTTTGAAACAATAAATACTTGTTCACTCCTGATTTCTGAGACAGTGCCCAAGCTTACAGCATCCGCTTCCCTTGGTTGCTCCTCGTCTTGCCATGATCTAACAAGTATAAAACAAAATTAATCAATCATATAAAACAGTGTAACATCGATGCCTTCAATTATTAACAAGAGAATTTTCACCTAATTTTGCGAGATTGGCCTTGCCCTCAAAGATGCACTTTCTTTTTTAAAGGACAACTGGAAAAGGAAAAAAAAAAAAAAGAACACCTTATGATTTTTCCATGAGAAACAGAGAAAAACAGCAAAGAAAAAGCTACACAAAATATACTCATTAATATAAGTAGCATACTTACCAGCCAGCTATCCACTTCTTCATCCTCCGGAATATCTGTAATGAGAAGAGAAGGCACGTGTTGAATTTTGTAGAAATCCTCTCCTCCTTCCCCAACCCTAGTACAGAATCTCCGAGGCATCATTTGGATTGTTAATTCCTTAAGGGTTTTAACATTCTCAAGCCCCTCAGGAGCTGCCCTCAATTCCCAGCAACCTAGAATAGACAATGTGCAGAGACTAGGCATGCCTCCTTTCTCTATGCTCCAACTCTTTAATTCCCACAAAGATTCAAGTGAGAGAAATTCAAGATTAGGATAACCTTCTTCTGAGACAACTACTTCTGAAACATCGATGTCCAAACTACCAAGACCAAGCCAAAGCATTCTTAAGTTTGGGATCTTCTCAAGTATTTTGAGACTCTCCAACTGTAGACGAGCATTCGACAACGACATCTTAGTGAGGTTCTGATAGTACTGGAGACCTTCCAATGATTCATCTCTGATTCTCCCTTCCAAATTAAGTTTGTATATATGAGGAAAACTCAATACCATATTCATTGGTATAACTTCATCTCCACCAGATTCCACAGATAGAGATAGAGATCGAAGATGGTTAAATGTGATGCCAGTAGATTTCAACATTTCCTCCATATTTTTCACCCCTTCTTTTATCACCAGTTTTCTGAGATTGGTCAATTCAGCAAGATGAGTCAAATCACAATCAGCACCTGCAACATTGACCAAACTCTGCAAATTCCCAAGAGTAGCCAACTTTAACTTCCCTCCGTACCAACCGGGTAAATATAAGTGTCTCTATTCTTTCATCTTCCAAATCACATTTGCTACTTTCAACCACCAATAAACACGTAAGTCTAGAGTTTGCAAACATACCAAATTACCTAAAGATGATGGCAACCGTCTCACATCGCTTCCCTCTAGACTTAAAAACCTTAAGTGGACTAGATTCCCAATATTACTCGGCAACTCTACTATTTTTCCCCGTAGGCCTTCAAACTTTAGAACCCTGAGCAATTTAAAGTTGCATAGTACTGACCGCATGAATTTTTCCTTCCAGTTGGAGCATCTATATTCTGGGTCGACAAAGAATAACAAAGACCTAAGGTGGTCATTTCTTGTGGGAGCAAATCTATCAACACATTTTTTCTCCACATATACAGCAAGTCTTCGAACTTTAGAAATTGTCGCTGCCTCGGTTATCGTGCTAGTAAAATTTACAACGTGAAGAAAGTTCTCCTCTTCTGCCTTTACCAAGCACAAGTCTCGCATAAGATCATGAAGATGACATGTTTTGATCTTCTTAGTTGAACCAAGTGATCCAACTTGAACCATACATCTTTCCACCAACTCACTTAAGCAAGCATATGCTACATCTTTCAATACTTCCGCTGAACCGTGTCGTTGGGACGTTGGAGATATAAAACCTTCTGCAATCCATAACTGAGTCAATCTTTTGACAGGTATCTCATAATCTTCTGGAAAGTGGCTTAAATATAGAAAGCATAGTTTTAGACGATATGGTAAGTCATCATAACTCAATGCCAACACCCTTAATGCACCTGCATATTCTTGATTGCCTTTGTATTCTTGGTCAAGATTAGTTCCTCTCCGTATATACACATCGACGTTTTTGTTTACTGTTTTCCACTCCTCAACTGTGACCTTTCTAGCTAGAAGTCCCGCAAGCATAGTAATGGCTAATGGTAGACCTGCACAATGTTTAAGCATCTTCTTTCCTAGTTCTTCCTTCTCATCATCAATTTTAGAGTCTGAAAAAAAAATTAAGAAAAATAGGTTAACTATTATGTTCTAGACTAGTCATTCATAAGCACAATAACGGCTAATGGCAGACCTGCAGAATGCTGAGACATCTTTTCTAGTTCTTCCTTCTCAACAACAATTTCAGATTCTTGAAAAAATAAAAATAAGAAAAATAAGTTTAACTGTTATATCCTAGACTAGTCATTCACAAGCACAGTAATGGCTAATGGTTGACCTGCACAGTGTTGAGACATCTTCTTTCCTAGTTCTTCCTTCTCAGCATCAATTTTAGAGTCTGAAAATAAAGATAAAAAAATGGTTAACTATTATGTCCTAGACTAGTAATTCCTAAGATATTCTATATATGTTGTCAATTTCCTTTTGGATGGTTGAATGTATTTGACAGCAGAACATAAATATTAGTGTCTGATTTGTCAAGAAAATGAATTTTAGAAGGAAGAAATCATAGTTACTTGAAATGCAGTTAGGTTTAATCAAGTTAACTAAAGTTATTAGAGTTTTGATTGATAACAAGAAATAATAATTTTTTAAGTGACAAGATGAAAACGAACAAGATTACGAGTTCTTCTTAGCATCTTTTGAATTATTTTTCAAAGCTATGACAAATTTTTAATGGAATTTTGGAATGCCAGGTGACAGTCGAGGTGTGGCTGACTTGCCACGTGATTGCTGCTGGAGTGACCTGATGGTGGTGATAAGGGCTGAAAGAAAAGAGTGAACAAAAGGAAGAGAGAAATCAAATTTCTTTTTCATTTGGACACATGGCTGCGTCCAATGCCATTTGGACACATGGCAGGCTGCCATTGGGTCGAATAGTACAAAGCGTTGAAGCGGCACGGTGCACCCTGATCTATATCATAAGATCTGATTGTTTTTTGAATCAAATTATTTAAATAAAAAAAACGCCCAAATCAAATTATTAAAAAAATAAAAAAAATAAAAAAACCCAAATCAAATATTCTATCATAATTTTTTATGTACTTAACCAAATTCAAATCCAGATTTCTGGAGAAAAAGCAGTACAATTTACAATCTGAGGTAGAAGCATCTGAGTTTGCTACAGATTTCGAAATTGCCATATTAGGGATTTATGACTACATAAGCTTTAATCTTCGATTTAAAGTGTTTATGTTGGGTAGATCCTTTTGGAATTTCAGTTGAGAATTAGAGAGCATATTGGAGGCTTGATTTAAATATCTGGAATTGTTTTGTTGTTGAATCGCGTTTTGGCGACAACTTGATGAGCTAGATTGAATAACGTAATATTATTGGGAATTAGAGAGCATGTTGAACTTTGGACTAAAATGGTGATGTCGTATTGGAAATCATCATAAATGATTTGACCCCGTTTTGGTATGAAAATGGAAGAATGAATCTGAAATTTTACCCCTGTTGTACAGTTCCTGCAGCTAGGACCTTATTGTAAGATTTACTGAAGTTTTGGATCTGTTGTGTAATATTCAGAAATTAAGGGGTAGAACTGTAATTACCCAAACATTGTGGTTAATTTATGTAACTCAATTGCACAGAAACTTACTATTTGTCCAGCAAGGCAGCGTGTATAAATGTGAGATTTATTTGTCCAGTAAGGGTGTATTTTTGCTCACTACTATAATTATGGTATATGCTCACCATACATTTAATTATTTGTAAAGTGTTTGTAAGTTGTTAATTTTCACATTTAATGTTACATTTTCAGTTTTGAAAAAAAATAACTAAGGTTAAATGAAAAGATATGTGATAGATGATTAGGCATATATTGAGCATATATCATAGTTTATGGTAGTGAACAAAAATCCTGAATTTATAATATTTAAACTGTAACATAAACCTAGTGTTGTGTAATAAAGACTAAGTTCGTGGTTGCTATATAGGGATCATATAGTAACCTATTTATTTCTTTTATGGAACTAGGAATTCCAAATTTATTGGAGGGAAAGCTTAACGATAGTGCACTGTGACGTGACATTGGTACAAGCTTTGCTTTGGACTCCAGGTAGGAGAAATACAATAAATCTTTACGGACATTGGTTTTATTAAAATTTGTGAAGTTATATTTGATTTTATTGGTTGATCATTATGGTTGAATGTTAATAATGTGCATCTTTGGTTTGAAATGTTATTGTTGTTGAAAAACATTGTGACATATGTGAAAGATGAAATGACATATTTGTGGTCTACTTATGTTGGGAGTTGAGGATGGAACTAGGTATTGAGAAAGGAACTGAGGGTAGTGTAAATGATTTTTTGTGTAGTTGAGTTTAACTCTCTCAATAAGGGATGGATTGCGGTTATGATGGACGGGTAACTGCGTTTATTTATTTATAACTATTTAAGTTCTTACCTGTATAACCGTTTACCCATTGGATGATTACATAAATAGTTATACCTATACCCATTTATAAATGGTTAACCATACCCATAACTTCGGATCCATTTAACCGTAATTGCAGGGTAGTTTACGCTTATTTTATCCCGTTTACCATTTACATGTCTACACGTTTTTTAACAGCTTGAAAATTAAAAAAGAAAATTGTCATAGTTTCGTTATTTTCTTATTATTAAACACCGTTATAGATATATTTAACATGCATTTCTATATTTCAATCTTTTAAGTTCTCATACAATTCCAATAATTGAAATAGTAGTTTACCGACGATATTTTTAAGTGTTATCAATGAAGGTAATGTAATATATTTGCTAAGAATTAAAATAATAAGTGTCTCAACATTAAGTGGGCATGGAACATATGCAAACCTGATATAAAATATAAAAATAAAAATAAAAAAGCTTTTTAGCTAAAATGATCTCTGAAATTTGTATAACTCTTCACTTTGGTCCTTGAGATTTGAAATCAATAGAAGTTGTCACTGACTTTGTCTACCATCAATCATTTTAGTCATTATTTAAAAAATTTCCATTAAATAACAATAAAATGACAAAAATACCCTCAATTTTTTGTCAAATCATTTTGACTAATTGTTTATTAAATTGAGGGTAATTCTATCATTTGGTCCTTATTTAACATAATTTTTCACGGAATGACCAAAATGATTGATGGTGGACAAACTCAGGAACCACTTCTATTGATTTCAAATCTCAAGGACCAAATTGATGAGTTATGCAAGTCCCACATATGATTTTGGTTTTAAAAAAAAAGTTTATATGAACTATTATCAATATACTTATGCAAAAACACATGATAGGATCATCAGTCCAATTATTAAATGTTTTACACCATTAGGAATAAGTAATTATAATCTTTACTGCTTTCAACTGATTTTCTCATCCCTTTGGCATTGCAATATTTCTTAATTAAGGACAAAAGTAAAATCCACAACCACAAATCCAATGAAACTCTTTTGTCTTGCAATTTGAAGAACCCAAAGCACTAAATCTCAGCAACAATGCAAACAGACAGTGGCAAAAGTAAATTCCACAACCACAAATCCAATGAAACTTTTTTTTTTTTTTTATAAACTTTAACGAAAAACTCTCGGTACTGTTCACTTTAACGAAAAACTACATTTTTACACTAAAAAGTCAATCCGGATACTATTCACTTTAGCCTTTATTTTGTCCTTATCGTTAAAACTTAAAGTTTTCAAGTTTTTTTTATTTTTTATTTTTTTTCGATTTGCCGGAGACGAGAGAAATATGAGCGGCAGGAGTCAGAAATGAAGGGGTAGAACTGTAATTACGCAAACATTTGTAGTTAATTTATGTAACTCAATTGCACAGAAACTTAATATTTGTCCGGCAAGGCAGCGTATATAAATGTGAGAGATTGTTTGGAGACCTAAGTGAATTATAATGTTTAAACGGTAACATAATCCTAGTGTTTTGAAATAAAGACTAAGCTCCTGGTTGCTATATAGGGATTATCTAGTAAACTATTTATGTCTTTAATAGAACTAGGAATTCCAAATTTATTGGAGGGAAAGCTTAACGTGACATCGGCACAAGTTTTGTTTTGGCTTCTAGGTAGGGAAAATACGATAGACCTATAAAGAGATTGGCTTTAATAAATTTTGTAAAGTGATATTTGATTTTGTTGGTGATAATTATGGTTGAATGTTAATATTGTGCATCTTTGGTTTGAAATGCTATTGTTGTTGAAAAACATTGTGATATATGTGAAAGATGAAATGACATAATGGTGATCTACTCATGTTGGGAGTTGAGGATAGAACTGTGGTATTGAGAAAAGAACTGAGGGTAGTAGAAATGAGACTTTTTTTTTTTTTTTTTTTTTTTTTGGTAATTGTGTTTTACTCTCTCAGGTAGGGATGGACATCAGTTATGTCGGGTAGGTAACCGCGATTATTAATCCATAACCATTTAAGCTCTTACCAACATAACCGTTCACGCATTGAATGATTGTATAAAAGGTTATACTCATACTCATAACCGTGTTAATTTTAATTGGATATTTTAAAATACAATTCTTCATTAGTCACTTTAATACTATTCAATTTGTTTTCAAATTCCTAATTTCAGTTTTGATTTGTAAAACTGAAAAATGATGCATTATAACGTTGAGGTATAATGAATGGTTTTGAATTACAACTGATAGACTTTGAATTACAATTATGGTGCTGCCTAATCAATCATCTCCTTAATCCTCCAACGTCCTTTTTGTATTTTGTCATATATATATATATATATATATAGATTCTATCTTTTTCGCTTGAATGTTTTTTGGCTTTTGAACTTCAAAATCCTTTTCTTTCTAAAAACCCCACGTAGTTAAGTGAAAAGAATCCTAGCATCCTCGTATCACCTAATCTCTTGTATTCTCTCAAATGCTATTATAATTTCCACCTCCTATATGCCAAAGGAAAGAATCGAGTTGTTCACTTGATCCAAGTATTGCGAGTGTACGCTTACAAGAATCATAGATTGTTGTATCCTGGAGGATATGGCGTCATAATCTACTATACCGAGACATTGTCTTAGAGAGGCGAAATCTACTCTTAAGAACAGTGATTACACGCCTCAACCTAAAATCTTATTCTAATCAAAGATCGACGAAGAGCGTTCTCTACCTACAAAAGATAAGCATTTTATCTTATTTAGTTTATTTTATTTAATAAAATTGCGGTGAAAAAATTGTGATATACTAATATTAATTTTATGTGGTTTGTTGCAGGAGAAGTAGCATCCGAATCGCAGTATATTTCAAACAAACCGTTTATAAACGGTTAACCTTACCTATAACCGCGAACACATTTAACCGTAAGAGCATAGCCGTTTACCCCTTTTTTAACCTGTCCCCATGTTTTTTTTAACAACTTGAAAATTTAAAAAAAAAAATTGTCATAATTTCCTTTTTAAGTTAGTCATACCATTCCAATGATTTTTTTTTTTTTTTTTTTTTTTTTGAGTCGAGCGACAGCGTTAGTAAGTTAGATATTAGATTAGCCACCGACGAGATTCGAACCCACGTCATCATGCAAGAGCATAACACCTTTTCACCAATGTAGTAAAGGGCCATCAATGAAGGTAATATAATATATTTGCTAAGAATTGAAATAATAAGTGTCTCAGCATTATGTGAGCGTGGAACATATGCAAATCTGATATAAAAAAATTTATATGAACTTACCGTCAATATAGTTATGCAAAAACACATGATAGGATCATTAATCCAATAGTTAATTGTTTTACACTATTAGGAATAAGTAATTATAATCTTTTACTGCTTTCAACTGATTTTTTTCATCCCTTTGCATTGCATTGCAATATTTCTTAATTAAGGAAATACAATGAAACTCTTGTCTTTCAATTTGAAGAACCAAAAGCACTAAATCTCACCAACAAAGCAAACAGATAGTGGCAATATAGTTTAGGGCTTCTTTTTTTTTTTTTTTTTTTGCAATTTGCAATTTGCCGAAGATGAGAGGAGAGAGAGAGAGGCAGAGTTGAGAGAGGGCGGAGATGAGAGAAAGATAAGCGACGGGAGCCTGGCAGAGGTCGGATAAGTTGAAGTACACCTTTTTATTGTTATGCAGGTTTTCAAATTAGACAATCGGGGGTAGGTGGGATGAGATTGAATTAGATGTGAGGTTAGAAGTTAAATTTATTTATTTTCTTTGTAGCCATGTAAAGAGTTCTTGAGTTTCTTTTTATAAGACGAATTTATTTTTCACTCCGTTTCAGTTTCTTTTTGTTCTTTTTATTTTTTTATATTTTTTTTTTACACTTTTGGGTCACGTTCGGGATTCAGAATTTTCTAGTGACTCGAGTCCTGTGTGTGACACAAATGCACCCTAAGTTTAACGATTCGGGACAATGATGCGTGTACTATATCAAAAGCATAAGTGAAATACAATAATCTCAATTTTATTAGGCTTAACAGATAAACAAAATGATAATAATACTAAGGGTAAATTACACAAAACTACCTCAACTACTAGGGTCACGACAGTTTCATACCTCATTTGAAAAAATTGACAATGTCATACCACATCTTACGAATTTGTGACAATGTCATACCTCTGTCAAATTTTCTGTTAGGTTTTGGGTTTTGTGTTTTTTTTTTTTTTTTTAATTTTTTAAATTAATTAATTAATTATTTTAATATTTAAAAAATATTAAATTTTTTTTTTTTAGTTTTTAATAATTTTTTAATAGAAAGTGGGGTCCGAATCAAGCCACGTCAGCATTTAACAGAAAAACTAACAGAAAATTTGACGGAGGTATGACATTGTCACAAATTCATAAGATGTGGTATGACATTGTCAATTTTTTCAAATGAGGTATGAAACTGTCGTGACCTCAATAGTTGAGGTAGTTTTGTGTAATTTATCCTAATACTAATAATAAGAGTTGATTGAGAAGTGGGAACATACTTGTTTGATCTCTCCCAGAGATTGCTATCTTCTTAAACAGTTCCCAACTTTCCTTATCATCTAGCGCACGAGATTCATGAACGAAACAATTTTCTCCAGCAATTTCAGCAACGTCCTTCTTCCGAGTGGTGAGTAATATACGACTCTTTGTTTCCTCACCTATTGGGAATCCAGGTTTTAAAGAGTTCCACGCATCACGAGTCCAAATGTCATCAAGAACCACCAAACATTTCTTTTCTTTTTGGATGATACAAAGCTTTTCTGCTATTTGATCCTTCTTCATTTTCGAAATTTCATCTCTTTCCTCTTTTTTTGTGGGGCAAGTAAGCTTGATCAAAATATCTTCCAAAACCTCTTTTCCTTGACATTGTTGTGACACACACACCCAAGCAAAACAATCGAAGTGACGCTTAACATCTTCATTGTGATTATAAACTTGTTTTGCAAGAGTGGTCTTTCCTGAACCGCCCATCCCCCAAATAGATACAACTTTGATGAAATTGAGGTTCCACCATAAAACCAATTGGCAATATGAAGAGTAGCCCAAGATCATTATAAGCACATAGCAAACCTTGTCCCTCACCAATGTGGGACAACTCTCAACACGCCCCCGCACGTGTGGCGGATTTTCAAGCCTACACGTGGACAACAACTGGGTGACGTGGAGCGCGTGTGGCCGTTGGGCTTCACACGTGGACAACCTTGCTCTGATACCATGATGAAATTGAGGTTCCACCATAAAACCAATTGGCAATATGAAGAGTAGCCCAAGATCATTATAAGCACATAGCAAACCTTGTCCCTCACCAATGTGGGACAACTCTCAACAAACTTGGGGGTAGTTTTCTTCTTTCACCAACTGCGTGGCTAGTATCTTCATGTCATTCTCTAACCCGATAACATCACGTTCAATAACATGAGGATAAGTTTGCCTCTGTTCCTTTTGCTTCTCAAAATAAGTGGCACCTTCATATTGTGTACCCGTTATTTGCTTGATGTTATAACCTTGCAAACTCGACCTTACTTTGGAAAGTTTGGCCGTAATACTCTCAATTTCTGAACCGATCTTGTGAAGATTAACGCCTTCACTAAAGATGCAAGCAAACCTTTTCAGAACAAGCTTCACACTTCCTCCCCTTTTGAGAGCCACTTTCAAGGCAAAAGATTCAATGACATCGTCCAAATCATAAGCAGCATCCCTTATAATTCGAACCCAAATGCGTACTATTTTATTGTCTTCTTGTTTTGCATCTGCATCTTTCAGGAAGCCCTGCATCAAAAGTAACTCGATCTGTGCATGCTCAATTTGATCGCCGACTGCACTCAAAAACTTCACTTCTTCAACGAGAGCGCCTGTAAGCCCTTCAGTTACCATTGAAACTACGGCCTCAGCCATATTTTTAAGAAAAAAACTAAACCAGCTTTCTTTTCCGACTTTTGCTTCTCTGATTGATTCAAGTGATTAACTGGAGAAGTCTCTTCTGTTTTTCTCTGCTTCACATGCTCTTTATTCAATTGGATCTGTACAGCTACCGGTCAACTATTCATCATTTTCTACATTCCTATCTATTATCTCTAGTTTTGAAAATAACTAAATAAATAAATAAGAATAGAAGTTATTGCTTATTTCTTTCTTTTTTGTTCATTTATAAGGCTTTTGTCTTTTTTTGTCCATTTATAAACCAAAAGCTTACCAACCGGCAATTCCTGAAATTCTTCAACTCCGTACTACCCATTTTATTTTATTTTATTTTTGCGAATTAACCACTCGGTCTCTATTTTTAGTGTGACTGATACATCTTTATTAATTGTGTTTATATCACAAATGGTCCCTGAAATTGACCCCATCAATCATGATGGTCCCTAAAATTGAAAATCGATCAATGTAGTCCCTGAATTTTAACTCGCGAATCAATGTGGTCCTTCTGTTAGTGTTCCGTCCAAATTAACACTAAAAAACAGTTAGAGAACCAATTTTTCATGGTAAAATGACCAAAAAAAGGTTAGAGAACCACTTTTTTTTGTTTTTATTTTAGTTTTAGCACCAAATCCATGAAAAAATGGAGAGAAAAGTGAAGATAGACAAAAGGAAAGAGAGGTAGTAAGTAAAATTATAAGTAACAGGGTTATTTTTGATCATTTTACCATGAAAAATTGGTTCTCTAACCTTTTTTTAAAGTTAATTTGGACGGAACACTAACAGAAGGACCACATTGATTCGCGAGTTAAAATTCAGGGACTACATTGATCGATTTTCAATTTCAGGGACCATCATGATTGATGGGGTCAATTTCAGGGACCATTTGTGATATAAACCCTTATTAATTTTCATAAGTAATACAATCAATACGCTTCTTTAAATGTATATACCTCCTTCATAAATTTCGAAAAGAAATTATGTAAAATAATACATGCCTAGCACATGAGCCTTTTCAATGACATTTTTCATTTCAAGACTTATTGACAGCCTCAAAGGTAATTTGCATGTACAAATAACTTCAATGCAAATAAATAGCTATTGGCTGAGGAGTTGAATTAGGTGCCTTGGTAATTTTGGGGCTGTTCTTTGTTTGATCAGTCTCCGAGTTTTGTTCATTTTTGTTGGCTTTTATGTATGAGTAATGCAAAGTAAACAAATTTTTTAAGTGAATTTCCAATAAAAACTAACAAAATGATGGTACATTCGCATTGAAAGTACAATCTCGGTTAGTTGTCAAAAGAAATTTTTTAAGGGATATTTGCAAAAATCCTAATCGTCCAAGTGGTGTTTGTACAAAACTCCCATCGAATTTTATTAAAACAAACACGAAAAAGAAAAAGTTAAAGACATTTTGTAAAGATCGATCATGACATTCATGCTTTTGGCAAAGATCAAAGTTGGAATGGCCCATTCTTTCATTCTTCCTATATTTCCCTTTTTCTTTTCGCATGGAAAGTCACACTATTGAAGACACTTTACATCAAAATATAAAGGAAAAGAAAACAAGTAGTGAATTAACCTGATAGTTAGAGTTTTCTTTTTTCAAAATATTGCGTTTTGTATTTAAACTATTTCACCTTTTTTTATTAAAGATTAAAGCATAATTTTGTTTGTAATAAAAAAAACACAGAATAAAAAATATACAAGAAACTCTTTCACCTTTTTAAAACAAGTAGTGAATTAACCTAAATGTACTACTTTATTGTCTTCTTGTTTTGCTATATTTAAAATTTTAATAAAAACTGATACTTATAAATTGGAATGCTAAATTTTGGCTAAAGATGATAAATACTCCTTTCTGAGTCTTGGTCTTTGTTTATCAACCAAAAAATAAAGCATTTGTTGCAGCAACTTGAGCAAATTGTTAGTTGTGTTACTTACATCTCTTAACTAAACAATTGATTTATTTTTAAATAGGGTTTATATCACAAATGGTCCCTGAAATTGACCCCATCAATCATGATGGTCCCTGAAATTGAAAATCGATCAATGTAGTCCCTGAATTTTAACTCGCGAATCAATGTGGTCCTTCTGTTAGTGTTCCGTCCAAATTAACACTAAAAAACAGTTAGAGAACCAATTTTTCATGGTAAAATGACCAAAAAAGGTTAGAGAACCACTTTTTTTTGTTTTTATTTTAGTTTTAGCACCAAATCCATGAAAAAATGGAGAGAAAAGTGAAGATAGAAAAAAGAAAAGAGAGGTAGTAAGTAAAATTATAAGTAACAGGGTTATTTTTTATCATTTTACCATGAAAAATTGGTTCTCTAACCTTTTTTTAAAGTTAATTTGGACGGAACACTAACAGAATGACCACATTGATTCGCGAGTTAAAATTCAGGGACTACATTGATCGATTTTCAATTTCAGGGACCATCATGATTGATGGGGTCAATTTCAGGGACTATTTGTGATATAAACCCTTTTAAATATGTTATTAAACTTTCACCTTTCTGAATCTTGGTCTTTGTTTATTCAATTGGATTTGTACAACTAGCGTTCCACTATTCACCATTTTTTTATTTATATGGTTGAATTGTATAGGTGTGCTCCCCGATATACTGACATATAAAAACTGTTTAACGACAATGGAGCCAATTGGGAGAACCGAGTGGAAAACATGGCCAGCTAGAAGCCGGTTTGCCTCACATGTGCAGGTAATGATAGACACGCCAGACAGTTAATTTACAGTAACCACAAGCTTGTTAATATCCTACTTAATTCTCAAGTTGCATCGCGCATGGAAATTAAATAGCATAATCTTCCTGTCAGATTTATTTTTAATTAATAAATTTGTGTAATCACTAGATGTCAAAAGTCCCACTTGTTCCACCCGTCGTCATTCGGGTTCCGACAACAACCAAGTGATTAATTGTGAACTCTTAATTGAAAAAACGATCTTTGCCGGATCATTTTCATAGGGATCTTATAAATTCCGTGATCTTATCTGTTAATCGTATATTGTGAGGTTAGAAATAATTTTAAAAATTTTAAATTAAATATAAATAGTACCTAAAAAAAACTGACCACACAATATACGATAAACGGATGCGAACACGAAATCCCTAGGATCCTAAGAAAATGATCCGCGGGATCCTTTTCCCTCTTAATTGATCTTGTTAATTATTACACCTTTGAGAATTGGATGTTGCAAGTTGAGAGGTGGGGGAGATATGTTGAGAATATAATCCACATCGATAAAAGAAGTAATATTATACAGAATTACAAGTAAGTTGGACTATTACTTTTTATATTACTAATTAATTTTATGATGAATTCTCAATTTTTTTTTCCATATACCAGACGATTGGGGATTGATTAGATGAGGACGATGATTTGGCTTTTAAAGATGAGAATGACGATTTGAGAGTGAATCCGCCATTAATTTATTAGAGTTGCAAGCTCCCGAGTATTTAGTCTTTCATTAATAACCAAAAAAGTCTTTGGATTTTAACCAATAAAAAAAAGTATTTGTTGCAGCAACTTGAGCAACTTGATCAAATTGCTAGTTGTGTTACTTGTATCCGTCAACTAAATTATTGATTCATTTTTAAATATGTTCTTAAAATGAAGTTTCTGAGTCTTGGTTTTTGTTTCTTAATAAAAAAGTCCTTGTTTTTAAACAAAAAATAAAGTATTTGTTGCAGCAACTTGAGCATATTGTTAGTTATGTTATTTATATCCCTTAACTAAATTATTGATTCATTTTTATTTATGTTATTAAAATTGCACTGTTTTGAGTCTTGATCTTTGTTTATAAACCAAAATAGTTTTGTTTATTAACCAAAAAAGAAAGTATTTGCTGCAGCAACTTGACTCACTTGAGCAAATTCACTATATAAAAAAATATATATCCCCAGGCAAAATACATTTTTATCGCCTACAACTTTGCCCGACAATATTCCATCAGGCATTGATCATCGTGTGAAACTCGTCGCTCAAATTTTTGCCTGACGGATAATAAACATTCGTCTGTCAAATAGAATTGGCCCGACAAAAATAACTTGTGCAAGTTGTTAGTTGTGTTACATATATCCCTTAACTAAATTATTGATTCATTGTTAAATATCTTCCCTTAACTTGTGCAAGTTGTTAGTTGTGTTACATATATCCCTTAACTAAATTACATACATCAAATATCATAGTACAGGTAGTTGGAGATTTTTTTTCTTCTTTTTTTCTTCAGTTTTCAACCATTTATATTATAACACTTGATATACAAAATCATGTTCATGTCACATTGAAAATTTTCTCTGAGTCTAGATCTTTGTTTATTAACCCAAAAACGGTGTGGTTGGTCTTTGGTGTTTGTTTATTAACCCAAAAATATCTGTTTTTGAACCATTCAAAGGCAGGTTCACCACGGGGGAAGCCCTAGATGAGCTATAGACTAGTTAGCCAGTTTTCTCGTGATTCTTTGTCTTGGAGGAAGGGAAGATAATATAAGATAATTCTCCCGATGTTAGGTCAAGATGCGAAATTTCAAAGACTTGCAGGAAGAACTCATGAACAAATTAAAGAATCAGTGAAGCGAAATTTCCAAATGACGAAGTAGCTCAGCTCCCACAGAGAAAACTTTAAGGAGATTTCTTTCTCAACTGACTGCCACATGTGAACCGCTGTTCAAGCTGTAGTAGCCGTAAGGCGTTATCATTTATCAAGTAATCCCTTCTTGCATTCCGCCCCTTATGAAAAAGGAATTGGTAGAATTACAGCATCATGCCCTTTTATTAATTCCTAAAACCTTTCATTATATTGAATTGCCAAAATCGTCCTCTATCGTAAAAGCAATTTTAGACAAGAAAGTTGCTAAGTTCTTTCCGAAGCCATCTGTATGATTTATTTCGTCTCAATTAATACAGTAGTACGATACACAATCCTTTGAAAATGATATACGTAATTTTTCTGTTAATGGTAATGAGTTTACAAAGGGAAAACCGAAAATGCACGTACATATGGTCAAATCAAACATTTGGACAAACTAACTACACTCGTATACAATGCCATTGGAGCCTATGATAAATAATGTATGAAAGTGTAGTTCATCCTCAGTCCGCAGAGATGCCGGCATTTCAACAAACTAAACCACCAGCGATTAAGCATTGATGAAGCTAAGAGTTAGAGATAGCGATTCGGTCTGCAGACCTCAGAGCAGGCTTTTTCTGTTTCAAACTTTTGTTATAGAATGTGCAAAACAGTAACTAAAGATTAGGTAGTAGTAATATCCAGGGTTAAGTATATTTAACACCATGAAAATATATCATTCAATTAAAGTAGAGAGATCGGGTGGCCAATTCCAGAATAAATTATCAGTGCTTGATATTACAACAAGCTAACTTGTTGCATCACTTTGATTTGTACATTTGAGACATTATTTAAGAAAAAAAAATCATTCAATTTGTGGAACAAATTATATGATTACGGTTTATTCTTCTATAAATAAAAGGAAAAAGAAAGCACACACTCGAACTTACTGGTAAAACGGGAAAAATCTGAGAACTGAGAGTTGTGGTAGCAAAAAATTTTCCGTCTTCAATCTTTGCGAATTTGTACCTACAAAACAAATGAATACATTTGATCAAGGCCAAAGCCACACTCGCCTACGTGGGGGGAGGGGTTTGGCCAATGGACTTCTGAAAAGTCAATATCTCTGAAAAAGAGTGCTTAGGGATTGTATGCTTAGCAAAAAGCTTGCCAAAACTAGTGTAGATGGAGTATGTTTTTATTTTTAGCTACCCAGCCTAGGTGTAGGGTTTTGCCCTACATATGCCTGCTTCATTGGCCAAAGTTATGTCATCAATAGGATAAGTGAGGACATAATATTGTCAAGATATTAATTAGGAGACAATATCTTGCGATGATAATGGAATCATTATTGATTGATTGTGATAAAGATTCCATATTTGTTTGAGTTGATATTTAATTGAAAATATATTAAAGATTGAATTTAGTAAATTAATCATATCTTGAATGCTTTTGATTTTTTTTTCTATGCAATCTCGTATTCTTCAGGAAACAATCCACATGTCATTTTCAGAATTTTTGGAATTACTTTTTGCTCCACCTTATGCCCTTGGATTGATTGCCATGCCCAATAGCTTTGGATAGCTTCAGGAAAAATACAATCTCCTCCTTTTGTTCTGATGATCAGCTTTTGTAGACCACAATGACAAGAAATTTTTCAAGGAGCCGGAAACTCCACATAAGATTGATAGCTGGTGTACCCGAGTAATAAGAGATGGACACATAACTTTTAACATTTTTTCTTTAAATACATATGAACACACGTAATCAAACCAAGAAAACTTTCGTCAAACGTTAAGCATTCACCACCTCTTTCCTTTGCACCGTCGATGGCATCGTCGGACCCACCCCAAATCCCGACGACATCATCGGTATATAAAGCCTTGCCCGCTTCTTCCTCTTTAGCTACATCACCGAATACCCTGGACCCGAACGCGACAACCCGATCGGCGGCTCCAAGATCTGAATCATAAAAACTCTGTCAAACTGCTGTTGACGATGAATACCCGTCCGTCCTCGGTTTCATCCTTGCTCCGACGACTTTCCACTGCTCTTTTATGGAGACACCAATCAGTTGAGAAATTAAAGGAGAAAAAATTGCATTTTCTTAAAAAATCACCGCAATCTACCGCCATGTATTCCTCTTAAACCCCAAAACATTCATACTATGCATAAATTCATGAATGATTGAAATTGTGAAAAACCCAGCTAAAAAAAATTAAAAAATTCGAGCAAAAGGCTAAAGGGAATTGAGAAGATCTATGCAGAGGCCATGACGACCGTTATCTTCTCAGTTATCGAGCCCACCGTTTTTGAAGTCACAGAAATTGTTTTAATTGAAAAATAAAGCAGGCGACGTGCCTGCCTGTAATTTGGGTTGGTACTCCAGGTCAGGTTGGGTACCTCGAAAAATTTCTCATGACGACAACATCAACAAAAATAAGCAGCAGAACAAAGTAAATTTTACATGACCTTAAATACAAAATAAAAGTTTATATCTGCTCTGCGTACTACTCTAATGGAAAGAAAATTATTTGTCAACTCTTTTAATATATTATCTGTACAGAAGATGAAAAGAATTCTCTCCTTTGTTCACCATCTCTGTTCTCTACAACTATTCTTAGTTTCTTCAAATAAATTTTTATTTTTATTTTTTATTTCTCTAATGTAATCATATATAATGGTTGTTCAAAACATTTCACTAATGAAATAATTATTTTAAAAATGAAAAATAAAGTGGGAGATTAGGCCATCTCCAACCAACGGCTGGCCAGATGGCTCGTTTTAGCCCTCTAGCCCTCCAAGATACTCCAAGATATTAATATTTTAATGAACAGTACAGGGCCTCAATCTCCAACCAAGGGCCAAAAGGCCATAGGGCTCGTTTTAGCCCTGTCACAAAAAACCGTCTCCAACCATAATTTATTATTTAAATTTAAAAACTACAATTACTTAAATTTAAAAAGGGTGAAAATTAAGTGAGAAACAATGTATGAATGGCTTAAGTATTTATAGGAAAAAAAGGGGAATTTTTTAAATTCATAAAAAATAATGGCCCAAAAACAAAAAAAAAAAAAAATTTTGAATCCAACGGTAACTAGCCGTTGGATTCAAAATTTTCCCTTCTATTTGTATCGGTTATAATTGTAATTAATACCAAATATTCCTGTCTAGTCGTTACATTTGAAAGACTATTTGTGTCGGTTATAATCGATACTATTGAAACAACCTAAATAATTATTGTCGGTTATAACCGACAGTAACCAAAAAATTCCAGCCAGCCTGGGGATGGCTGGCTGGCTGAAAGGGGCCAACCCTTTGGTCCTTTCAGATTTCGTGGGGCCCTCTCAGATTCTAGAGCCCTCTGGTCTGGCCCCCGGTTGGAGACGATTTTCGATCCTCTGGCCCTCTAGACCCTTTGGTTGGAGATGACTTTAGACGAAGGAATTAGGCTTGGAGGGGTGGGATTTGGGTTGCCTCAAATTTGAAAATGGGGCATGAGAATGAAATTTTGAGAATGAGGCATGATGCTTGGTCGTGGGATTTGGAAAATGAAGGGAAGGGGTTGCATTGGGGTCTGGAGATATGAAAGGCAAGAGAGTTGCAATCGACTAGAGATTTGGAAAGTGATCGGATTATGGAATTCTAACAGGAATAAAAATCGAAAAAAGAGGTCTTCGTTGTGAGTGGAGGCTCGGCTGGGTTTATCATCACTCTAATATTTATTATTCTAAATATATATATATATATATATATATATATATATATATATATTAGTTTATTTTAATGATAATGGGTAGGTAAATAAAATTTCAATCTTTTTAACTTTTTGTAAGAAGTAGAAAAAATTATGCGCAACTAAACTTTAAGTGACGAATGCCCAAGTAATCTATGTGCGACAAAATAAGTGATTCGTTGCGCCAAATGTTCAAGGCAAAAAAAAAATAAAAAAAACCAAAAAACTTTACGCAACGAATATCGTCCAACAGTTGTTATAGCCTGATGGACCCTGCGAGACCCGAGCGACACCTCACTCCGCCACCATGCTGCGCCGAGCCACCACCTTCTGATCCGATCCGCGATCCCCCTCAGCGCCAGTCCCGTTTCCACCGACGTCGCTGCGACTGCCCCAGCCGATTCTACTTTTAGCGACGCCTGGAAGAAGGCGTTGCCTCACATAGAACCCCCAAGACCCTATTGACCTTCTTGAAAGCCTCGGCCTGCAACCCCGTCGTCGATCCCCACTAAGCTCCCTGTCAACTTTGTGCTCCCTTATGCGTCCGAACTTTCGGCCAAAGAGTTCACTTTTCGAGAGATTTG
Organism: Cotoneaster glaucophyllus; assembly: GCA_036320875.1. NCBI lineage: Eukaryota > Viridiplantae > Streptophyta > Magnoliopsida > Rosales > Rosaceae > Cotoneaster > Cotoneaster glaucophyllus. The sequence continues at coordinate 8,972,431 of CM070070.1, forward strand.
TTGTGGGTTTTCTGCAATTTTTTGGTCTGAGGTTTGATTTGTGATTTATATGATATGGGTTTTGTATGATTTAGTGCGGGTTTATCTGGGTTTGGTGCTAATTGTTGTTTTCAAGTCGAATTGGTTGTCTCTAGTTTGAATTGGGTATTCTGCTGTTTTGAGTAGGTTTGGATGGGTTTGGAGCTAATTCGATATTAATTCCATTTCCTCTCCTTCATCAAGCTCTGTGACTCCTTTTAGTCCTTTTGATTGGTAAATGGGTATGGAAATCAGACTTGAGCAACATAACTGAGTGGGTTAGAGCATGGTTGCATGCCAAAAAAAAAGGTCACGGTCCCGTTGGCAGTTAAATTGTTACTTGTTATGTCGATGCAGACATGATTGCTGTAGAGGCTGTCCCTCTTGATCGTGTCGATGCAAGTCTTGTCCAGAAGGGGCTTGCAGAGTTCACCCAGAAGCTCAAGTCAGCGTGGATTTGATGTGCATAGTGCCCTCAACTCTGCTCTGACTGGCTAGTTTTGCTAGTCTTTGTGTGATTGCGGACCATTTGCATTTCCAGGACAATGGGTTTTTGCTTGGGATTTTCTTGATTTCGCTTTTGTGTTTGGAGGAAGCGAGGGACTTGATTTGTGGGCTTGCTTTTTCTGTGTTGTTTGTGCCTCGAGCATTTGTTTGCGGTCGTGGCACCTGTTTTTTTGTTTACTTGTTGAGGCATTATTGTTAAGGATTGGTGAGGATTTGGAGGAAGAAAGCTTTTCACCCCCTGTTAGTATGTTGAGTGCTCTGGGTTGATGAGATGATATATTCTATTTATCGTACTCAGAACTAGGTTATTTTACTTGACAGAAACAGTTTTTTATTTCTTCATATTCTTTATGTTTTTGGGTCCTAATTTTTGTGAATTGATGAAATGGTAGGTCATCCCTGTGACAACCTTTATCCTGGTTCTGATTGCCGTATCTCCTTGTCTCATTGAAAGCTTGGAGCCATCCACTGCCATCGTTGATTACAAGATGGGTAGCCTATGCATATACTTGTGGGTTTATGTTTGGGTGGCACGTTCATGAGAAGGCATCACTCCACTTTGTCTCTCGCCATTGTTGCAGTGCAGAGTTTGGATAATGCGAGGCTTTACTTGTTATCAATTGGTATGCTTCTTCTTGCTTTCATTTCTTCGCAGAGAAACGAGGGGGTTTCCTTGAGGGATTTGTTTGAGTGGGGGTTATTACGTTTCAGGTAGCTATCAAACTTTATAAAAAGGTTTCAATACATCTTCAAAACTTCAATGTTAGAGAGAACAAACCTTTGCATGCAACCCCCGAGGCCCAAGTAAATAATTAAAATATCTGATTTTATCTGGTATTCTGCAATTATATGATTGGAAGTCCATTATGCCAAAAAATAAATAAAAAATCATTCAGATGGAATGCTAGTTAGAATTTTTTTTAAAAGGTTTTTCTGCGCCATGCCTTCAACGTTCTGTAGCTTTCTTTAGCGTCGAAATTTCCCCAAAATACGGCTATTGTGTTGCGACAGTGTATGTTACAGTATTCAAAACAAAGCCTTAATATGTTGGTTTTTCATTTGCGCTATTAATCCTTCGTTTGCCACTCATACACATGTTTTTAGGGAATCTGCAGCACTGCTGTCTTTTCTATTTGATATTTGTCTAATTTTTTATGAGTCCTTGACATGTAGTGTGACTCTCGCAATCTGAAAGCTAACAAAGTCTTTCTATACATAATAAAAATGATTTTCTTCTCCCTTTCCATATGCATGGAATAAAAATTGTTTTTACACGGACTACTTAAATTTTTTATTTTGTTTTAACAAATTACTTAAAATTGTTTTTGCATAAATTACCGAAAATTAATTTTGCATTGGCTACCAACAACTGTTTTTGCACAAGTTACTAATAAATATTTTTTCACGTCGTTTGCATTACTCGCAATTTTTGTGTTGTAAAGGCCTACCATCCCAAAACAGCTTTGGCAGCGTGTGTGGAGGCTTGAGATTCCCCAGAAATTGAGATGCTTCATGTGGAAGTCGCTTCAGGGGGCGGTTGCCACGAGATCTCTGCTATACAAGAGACATTGCTCTCCCTCACCAATCTGCCCTATCTGTAATACCACGGAAGAGACTATTGAACACCTATTTCTTCAGTGCCCATGGGTGAATGAAGTGTGGATTGATGGGCAGCTGAATGGGGCTTTAAACAGGGGGGATGTGAGATCCTGGGATATCTGGCTTAACAATTTGCAAGTAGCGGCTGGAGGGCAAAGGTGTGGGTGGAATAGATTGCTGTCTATTATTGCGTTTTCTTGTTGGCACATTTGGAAGGCAAGATGCAACTTCATTTTTAATCACCAGGCTATTGTCCCGGGGAGGGTCTCGGCTGAGATCAGGTCCTCGATGGAAGCTTTCAGGGCTGCCTATCTTGTCTCGGCCAACAGGGTGCAGAATTCGGCTCGGATCCTTGCTCCTTCTTCGGGTAACGTTGTTAACTGGTCCCCTCCTAATTTTGGTGCTATAAAAATAAATGTTGATGCAAGTTGGTCAACAAGCGGGTGTTCGGGCTTCGTGGGGGTGGTGGCGAGAGACGACAGGGGAAGGTTTAGAGCAGCTGTTAGATACCGGGTGTTCGCTTCCTCGGTAGCAATGGCGGAGGCCCTGGCTATTCTCCATGGTTGTTTGCTTGGTAGAACTATGGAGTGGACTAGCATCATTCTGGAGACTTATTCTTTGGACTCATTTTCCTGTCTTCGAAATGAGGTGTCTAGTGGCAGATGGGAGACGCTCTCAATCTTAGCTAAATGCCGTAGATTGGGTTTGTCTTTTCAGGACTGTCGTTGGTCTTGGGTTCCAAGATCGGCCAATGGAGCTGCTGACCTTTTGGCTTCGCGGCAAAGTAGGGAGCGATGTGATGAAGTTTGGGTAAGTAGACCCCCATCCTCCCTTGTGCATGTTCTTTGTAACGATGGTCTTCCTTGTCCTCATTGACGTGTAATTGGTAGTTTGGGGAGTGACGCTTTTAGCATGTAATGCGGCGTCGGTGGCCCTCCTCTTACTACTTCTTTGGTTATGTTAGTTTCTTTCTGTTCGCTTGTTGTTTGGCATCCTGTTTCGGTTGGCTTCTTAGCCTGAGTAATATATTACTTTGTTCTCCAAAAAAAAAAAAAAAAAAAAAAAGGACAACTTTTTAATTTTTTGCACTTGGTGTGGATGAATATAAGACTTTTTCCTCGTTAAATCTATTTCAAATATAAAACATTTATTTTAATAAACTATTGAAATTGGTTTTTGACGAAATTTACATAATTGTTTTGCCATAAATTTGAACAACTGTTTGTGCACGAAATTTCAACAACTTTTTTTTTTTTTATTTTTAATTTTTTTAAATTTTTAATTTTTTAATTTTTAATTTTAAATTTATTTTGTTTATAAAGAAGAACAACAATTAGTTACTCAAAAGATGAGTTTTTATTTAAAACTGTTCGTTTTCGATTCATAGTATTTTGTGTTTGTGATTTGAATCGTTTATACTATAAATCACTCTATAAATATTACTATTGCCAAAAAAAAAATCAATTAGAAATAAAGTCGTTTAGTCGTCAAATTGTATAAAAAACAGATAAATGGAATTTGTAGAAGTATTACGAACTGCTAAGTATTTGCTACAATAAATACGAAGTTTCATAATATAAATAGTTTTGATTACAAGCACAAAACTCAGTAATTCTAACACGAAGATTTTTAAGTAAGATTTACTACTCAGAAAACTGTTTTTGCACGAAATTAGTACTTCTATTTTTGCACATCATTTTAGACTACAAAAACCTATTATGGCACCCATTATCAAAATGATTATCGTTGACAACTGTTCTTGCATTTCGTTTCACATGTTATTAGTAACTATTCTGGCATTTACTATCGACAAAACTGTTTTTTCACAGATTACAGATAACCGTTTGTACATGTACACACCGTTGAAAACTGTTGTGCTTATTTGATTTAAATAAGATTTGAAGTGAGGTTTGTATTAGAATTGACAAGTAACTCTAATACAAACCGTATTATATATTTGATTATTTCTAATTGGATAAATTAAATAATTCCAACAATTCTGAACAGAAACTTATAGGGATGAAATCTGTAGAAATGAAGGAGACAATAAGATAAGGTAGAAAGTTAATTTGTTCATGAATGGTAGATACAAATGCTAATACATGAATTAAATGGAGCATCCTAATTAAGCAAGTTGTGTAATGTAATGTAACTGTTAATCACCAAGGCTTTTACAGCTTCCGAGTTGGAGCACTGCTTCCCTTTATTGATCCTTGTCTTGCCACGATCAAACTAGTATAAAACAACATTACGCAATCATATACCACATCCATGCCCTAACTGCCTTCAATTATTAAGTCATTAAGAAGACAACTTTCACCTGATTTTGCGAGATTGGCCTTCCCTTCCCAGCAGCATCCGCCACCTCTGCCCCACTCCACATTATGAATTACCCATGAGAAACAGAGATAACATAGCAAATAAAATGGTGCACCAAATGTACACATTAATATAAGTAGCATACTTACCAGTTAGTAAACCACTTCTTCATCCTCCACTTCTTTATCCTCCCGAATATATGTAATGAGAAGAGAAGGCACATGTTTAATTTTGTTGAAATCCTCTCCTCCTTCCCCAACCCTTCTACAGAATTCCCGATACATATATATGATTGTTAATTCCTTGAGAGTAGTAACATGCTCAAGCCCCTCAGGAACTGCCCTCAATTCCTCGCAACCTTCAATAGACAATCTGCAGAGACTAGGCATGCCTCCTTTCTCTATGCTCCAACTCTTTAATCCCCACAACGCCTCAAGTGAAAGAAATTCAAGATTAGGATAACCTTCTCCTGAGACAACTACTTCTGTAACATTCTTGAGAGCATCAGGACCCAACCGAAGCATTCTTAAGTTTGGGATCTTCTCAAGTATTTTGAGACTCTCCAACTGTAGTTTAGTAAATACCAGCGACATCCTAGTGAGGTTCTGATAGTACTGGAGACCTTCCAATGATTCATCTCTCATTCCCCCAAACAACCGAAGTTTGTATATATGAGGACAACTCAATACCATTTTCATTGGTATAATAACTTTATGTCCATCCAATTTCACAGATAGAGATAGAGATCGAAGATGGTTAAATGTGATGCCATTAGATTTCAACATTTCCTCCATATTTTTCATCCCACCTTCTATGACCAGTTTTCTGAAATTGGTCAATTCAGCAAGATGAGTCAAATCACAATCACCACCTGCAACATTGACTAAACTCTGCAAATTCCCAAGAGTAGCCAACTTCAACTTCCCTCTGTACTTATAGGGTAAATATAAATGTCTCAATTCTTTCATCTTCCAAATCACATTTGGTACTTTCACCTCCCACCCAACATACCACAAGCGTAAGTCTAGAGTTTGCAAACATACCAAATTACCTAAAGATGATGGCAACCGTCTTACATCACTTCCCTTTAGACTTAAAAACCTCAGGTGGACTAGATTCCCAATATTACTCGGTACCTCTACTTCTCTCCATATGCCTTCAAACTTTAGAACCCTCAGCAATTTGAAGTTGCATACTACTGACCGCAGGGATTTTGTAGTCCACTTGGAGAAATAAGATTCTGGCTTGACAACTACTGACAAAGACCTAAGGCGGTCATTTCTTGTGGGAGCAAATTTATCAACAAATTTTCTCTCCACGTATATAGCAAGTCTTCGAGCCTTGGGTATCTTGTCAGTTAACTTTACAACGTGGAGAAAACTCTCCTCTTCTGCCTTTAACAAACACAAGTCCCGCATAAGATCATGAAGATGACATGTTTTGATCTTATTAGTTGAACCAAGTCTTCCAACTTGAACCATACATCTTTGCACCAACTCACTTAAGCAAGTATATGCTACATCTTCCAATACTTCCGCTGAACCATGTCCTTGGGATGCTGAAGATATAAAACCTTCTGCTATCCATAACTGAGTCAATCTTTTAACCTGTATCTCATAATCCTCTGGAAAGTGGCTTAAATATAGAAAACAGAGTTTTAGACGATATGGTAAGTCGTCATAACTCAATGCCAACACCCTTAATGCACCTGCGTATTCTTGATTGCCTTTGTATTCTTGGTCAAGATTAGTTCTTCTCCATATATACACATCGACATTCTTGTTTACTGTTTTCCACTCCTCAACTGTGACTTTTCTAGCTAGAAGTCCCGCAAGCACAGTAATGGCTAGTGGTAGACCAGCACAATGTTTAAGCATCTTCTTTCCTAGTTCTTCTTTCTCAGCATCAATTTTAGAGTCTGAAAATAAAGATAAAAAAATGGTCAACTATTATGTCCTAGACTAGTAATTCCTAAGATATTCTATATATGTTGTCAACGTCCTTTTGGATTGTTGAATGTATTTGACAGCATAACATAAATATTAGTGTCTGATTTCTCAAGAAAATGAATTTTGGAAGGAAGAAATCATAATTACTTGAAATGCAGTTAGGTTTAATCAGTATCAATTAGGTTTAATAGTTAAATAAAGTTATTAGAATTTTGGTTGATAATAAGGAAGAATAATTTTTTAAGTGACAAGATGAAAACGAACAAGATTACTGAGTTCGTAGCATCTTTTGAATTATTTTTCGAAGTTGGGACAAATTTTTAATGAGATTTTGGAATCCGACATGATAGTCAAGGTGTGACTGACTTGCCACGTGATAGCCGCTGGAGTGACCAGCAAGGAGGGGTGCTGATGGTGGTGTTAAGGACTGAAAGAAAAGAGAAAAGAAAAGGAAGAGAGAAATCAGTATTTATTCATTTGGACACATGGCAGGCTGCCATTGGATTGAATAGTAAAGAGCGTTGAAGCTGTACGCTGCACCTGATCTAAATCATAAGACCTGACTGTTTTTCTTCGTTCTCGAAGCAATGTCTGGAGAACAATTAAAGATTATGCCATCTCTTTCACTCAAACACCCAAATCAAATTATTTCAATAAATAAAACGTCCACATCAAATTATTTAAATTAAAAAAAACACCCAAATCAGATATTCTATCATAATTTTTTAGATAAATTACAAAAAATTACATCAACTATTAAGGTCACGACAGTTTCATACCTCGTTTTTAAAAATTGACAATGTCATACTACATCTTACGAATTTGTGACAATGTCATACCTCCGTCAATTTTTCTGTTAAGTGCTGACGTGGCTTGATTCGGATCCCATTTTCTATTAAAAAATTATTAAAAACTAAAAAAAAAAATTTAATATTTTTTAAATATTAAAATAATAATAAGTAAAAATAAAAAAATAAAAAAAAAACCTTTGTCGTCCCTCCTCCCCCCCCCCTCCCCCAACTCTCTCTTCCCCATCTTCATCCTGCTAATCTTTAACAGAAAAAAAAAAAAATTGAAAACCCAATCTCCCAACCCCACCCCCCCTCGGGAGAAGGAGGAAGAAGAAGAGGAAAAAAAAAAAAAAGGAAACTTCAACCCAGAAAAAAAAAACCCAGATGAAGGAAGAAGAAGAAGAAGGAGAAGGAGGATGAAGGAGAAGAAGGAGGAGGAAAAAAAAAACCCAGAAGAAGGAATAAGGAAGAAGGAGAAAAAAAAAAAAAATTCAAACCCAGTATCGGCAAGAAGAAGAAAAAAAAAAAAATTGTTCGTACGGCCCTACAACCCAGAAAGAAGGAGGAGGAGGAGGAAGCAAAAAAAAAAAAAAAAAAAAAAAGCAACCCAGTTCGGGATGCAGAGAAGAGAGAGAGGAGAAAGAGAGAGGAGAGAGAGAGAAGGAAGAGAAGAAGGAGGAAAAAAAAGAAAAAGCAACGGCAGAGGAGAGAGAGAGAGGAGAGAGAGAGAGAGAGAGGAAGGGGAGAGAGAGAGTTTAGAGAAAGATTATTATTTTTTTAATTATTAAAAATATATTTAATAATTTTTTAATCCAGTTGGATTAATGATTGGGCCCCGCATGTAGTCACGTCAGCACTTAACAGAAAAACTAACAGAAAATTTGACGAAGGTATGACATTGTCACAAATTCGTAAGATGTAGTATGACATTGTCAATTTTTAAAAATGAGGTATGAAACTGTCGTGACTCCAATAGTTGAGGTAGTTTTGTGTAATTTACCCTAAGTTTTTACATACTTCACCAAATTCAATTCCAGATTTCTCGAGAAAAAACATTACAATTTACAATGTGAGGTAGGAGTTTTCGAGTTTGCTACAGATTTCAAAATTGCCATATTGGGGATTTATGACTACATAAGCTTTAATCTTCGATTTAAAGTGTTTATGTTGGGTAGATCCCTTTGGAATTTCAGTTGAGAATTAGAGAGAACGTTGCAGGCTTGATTTAAATATCTGGAATTGTTTTGTTGTTGAATCTCATTTTGGTGAGAAGTTGATGAGCTGGATTGAATTATGTAGTACGATTGACAAAACAGAAGTTTTGGACTAAAATGGTGATTTGGGCCTCGTTTGGCAGGTCGGACTGTACTGACTATTTCTGTCGGATAGGATAAATAGTCACCGAATAGTACTGACTAAATTAGTCTGGCGTTTGGTGCAGTATCGGACTATTGATCGTATTATTTATACTGTGCTTGGTATTATACCGGATAGGATAATCAAACTTAAAAAAAAAAAAAAAAAAAAGAAAACAGAAATCAAGATCTCTCCGCCACAACCCCCAAATCCCTCCCTCTCTCCATTCTTCTTCTTCGTCTGCTCCGCCATTCTTCTTCTTCGTCTTCTTCGTCTGTTCCCAGCGAGTTTAAAACTCATCCTGGGCAGCCTTGGCCTCGACGCCCCTGACACGTTTACGCAAAGATCGAAGCCGGGTGTCGGATTGGCTGGGCTCGACAGCGTGGTTCCCGAGTCGATGACGGTGCCGCGAGGGAAGGGCGACGGCGAGGGAATTCGAGAGAGAGAGCAGAGCCGGCGAGGAAAGGGCGACGGCGAGGGAAGGAGACGGCGAGGGAAGGAGACGGCGAGGGAAGGGTGACGAGGGAAGGTCGAGGGCGAGAGCCCAGTTCGTGCTAGAGAAAGGGAAAGGACCCGACTAAATAATACGACCATTTTGGACAGGTTTACTAAGCGGGTGTACACCGTGTAAAATTAGCGGATCGGATTAAATTAGTCCGGTCCAATTTAATACGAGGGAGCGCCAAACACCCGCTTCCGTATTAATAGTCCTATCCGATGCTTAATACGGTGTGCCAAACGAGGCCTTGGTGTTGGAAGTCATCATAAATGATTTGGCCCCGTTTTGGTATTTATGAAAATGGAAGAATAAATCTGAAATTTTACCCCTGTTGCACAGTTCCTTCAGCTAGGACCTTATTAAGGTTTACTAGGTCCTTATTGTAAGATTTGGTAGCAACAACATGCATACTCGGCACAAGGGCATTCTACAACATGCATTTTTTCATTCATCATGGAAGGTTAGAAGTAACCTCTCCACCCATAGAAACATCATTGCTTAGACTTTTTGGTAGCAACAACAATATTAAGTAAAATATCTAGCTACTTGGCTAAACCTAAACAGGCGTTGCGCAACAATACTAACACCCATCTTGGACGATTTAAACTAGAGTATGTCTCAAACTAATACCCTAGACACTCATCAATTTTCTTAGCGATTTGGGACAATGACCTTACCTCTCATCAATATTTTTCAAGCCAATCCCTAAAATTTATCCAAGCCAATCAGTGTATCAAATTGTGAGACCCCAAAATTTTATTTGGATAGGAGAATTTTGGAGTTTCTTCGAATTTGACGATTTGTGGTCGGCTTTAAATTTTTTTTTTTTTTTTTCTGTCAAACGATAAATTTTGTTAAATTAGCTACCGACGGAGTTTGAACCCACCCCGTCATACAAGGGTTCAACATCTTTCCATCATTATGGTAAATGACCACTTGCAAGTCAGCTTTAAATTTTAAATAGGTGAGAAAATAAGTAAGTTTTTTTTAGGTTAAAGATTAATTTTTAAATGAGGATGAAAGCGGATAAAATTACAAGTTCATGGCATCTTAGAATTATTTTTTAGAACCCAATGAAGTTTTAATACAATTTTGGAAGGCCACGTGAATGCTAAGAAGTGGCTGACTTGTCACGCGACAGCCGCTATGGTGGTGTGTCGACAGACAATCATGCACGTAAGGACTGAAAGAAAAGAGAAGGAAGAAGATCCTCTCCGGACCTAGTTCCACCGGATCCTTCTTCTTTAAAGGCCGAGTCGGCATCGTGATCTTTCTAGAGTCGGCGTCGTGCTTCCCAGAGTAGACGTCGTGGTCTTCTCAGAGCTAGTTATCGGTAACGTCATAATAGTCGTCGCCGACTTGTGGTTTTGAAGTTTTCCGATAAACAAACAAAAAAAGTGAGAAGAGGACTCATAATTGAAGAATAAGGATTATTGAAGAAGAAGAAGAATTGAAGGAGGCGAGGAAGAAGAAGAAAAACTGCAAAGAAAAAATGACGAAGGAGGAGGATCCGAAGGGATTGGGTCCGGAACGGATCCCCTCCCAAAAGAGAAGACAAAAAGTAAGAGAGAAACCAGTTTTATTCATTTGGACACCTGGCAGGCTTCCATTGGACCAAGTAGCAAAGAGAGTTGAAGCGGTGCGGTACACCTGATTAAGACCTGATTGTTTTTCTTTTTTGGTCGAAGCAAAGTCTTAGAGTCACAATAAATAGTTCCATACAGATAATGCTATTTTTTCTCATTAAAACACTAAAATCGAATTTTCTATCATAATTTTTTATGTACTTCACCAAATTCGAATCCGTTTTCGCTTACGAATTTCTGGAGAAGAGTATTAGAGCAAGTCCACCGTTGTGGACTGCTCGGGGGACGGGCGAGAGGAAAGGGCCCGAGGGCCGGTGGGTTGCTCTCCAGCGTTGGGGAGCCCGAGTGAGGGTGGAAACCCGAGGGCCAGGCTGGTGGGCAATTGCCAGCCCTGCAGCCCGAGGGGTGTGACGACGATGATGACGGAGAGAGGGGAAGAGAAGAGAGAGAGAGAGGACCAGTCGGCGGAATGAGGAGGGAAAGAGAGATAGAGAAGAGATAGAGGACCCGTCTTTAGAAAAATAATAATATTTTATGGATTGGATGAGAAACAAAATATTAATTTTTTATTGCCTATTGCCAAGGGAAGGGCTCCAAGGGTGGAGATGCAAATAACAATTACTGTTCATTAAGGGCAGTTACTGTTCACTAGGTAGATTGAATAGTGGATTGCCTGGAGGGAGGGCTCCAAGGGTGGAGTTGCTCTTACAATTTACAATCTAAGGTAGGAATTTCTGAGTTTGCTACAGATTTCGAAATATTGTTATATAGGGGATTTATCACTAAATAACCTTTAATGTTCTTTTTAAAGTGTTTATGTTGAGTTGATCCTTTTAATCTTGATTTAAATATCTAGAATTGTTTGTTGTTGAATCTCGTTTTCGTGAAAATTTGGTGAGATGGATTGAATTATGTAGTTTGATTGACAAAAGGGAAGTAGAACTTGGACTAAAATGGTGATTTGGTATTGCAATTCATGATAAATGATTTGGACATGTTTTGGTATGAAAATGGAAGAATGAATATGGAATTTTACCTCTGTTGTACAGTTCCTGCAGCTAGGACCTTACTGTAAGGCTTACTAGGACCTTATTGTAAGATTCATTGAAGTTTTGGAGCAATTTTATAATTTTCAGAAATGTAAGGGTAGAGCTATAATTACCCAAAATTTTGGGGTTGATTTCTGAAATTCAATTGCACAGAAACTTGCTATTTGTCGAGCAAGGCAGCGTGTAGAAATGTGAGATTTATTTGGGCACCTTAGTGAATTTATACAGTTTAAAGGTACTAATTGTGTTAAAGGACGTTAAATGGTAACACAGGAATCCTGAGTTTTGAAATAAAGGACTAAGTTCGTGGTTGCTGTATAGGGGTTGTATAGTTACCTATTTATTTCTTTTGTGGACTTCAGGTAGGGGAAAGACGATAGACATTTATTGAGATTGGCTTGATTAAATTTCGTGAAGTGATATTTGACCTTATTGGGTGATCAATGTGGTTGAATGTTAATATTGTGCATCTTTGGTATATTGAAATGTTATTGTTGTTGGTTGTGGAATTGTTAAAAAGTATTTTGATATATGTGAAAGATGAAATGGCATGTCTTTGTGCAGTTGAGTTTAACTCTCTCAGGTCAATCCGAAGTACACATGATTTTATCCGGTAAATTGAGGCTGATAACAAAGAGTCAAGCAAGATGACTAACAAAAAGGGAAATTAGGATGACTATGTTATGTGAGTTAGTTTGTATGAAAGAACATTCTAACCACCACTACAATGGTAAAATACCGAGTATTGGGCGTTCAGGTTCGCATGTGTTATTATATGAATTAATAGAAATAGACGAACAGTTTGCATTGCATTCATGCATTAGTTTTGATAGGAGACCGATATTTGATTATATTATTCCATGCCACTTAATTTAATTTAGTCAATTTACTATGGCAAAGTCGTGTCTCAACTGAGTTGTTGAAGTTCACCTCTCTATTATGTAAGTTTTCGAATTAGATAGTCAAGAGGGTAGACAAGATGAGATTGAATTAGAAGAGAGGTTAGAAGTTTAAATTAATTTTCTTTGTAGCCATGTAAAGAGTTCTTGAGTTCTTTTTATAAGAAAATTTTCCCTATTTTTAAGTTTCTTTTTATTCTATTTAAATTTTTTTTTTTAACTTTTGGGTTGCTTTTGGGATTTGGGATTTTCCAGCAACTCGGCTCCCGTGCATGACACAAACGCACCCTAAGTTTAACGATTAGGGACAATGATGTGTATACTATATCGAACTCATTATAAGTGAATAGCAGTAATCTCTATTTTTTTAGGCTTAACAAATAAACAAAAAAAAAACAATTAATAATAACAGAGTTGACTGAGAAGTGAGAAACATACTTGTTTGATCTCTCCCAGAGATTGCTATCTTCTTAAACAATTCCCAGCTTTCCTTATCATCTAGCGCACGAGATTCATGAATGAAACCATTTCCTCCAGCAATTTCAGCAATGTCCTTCTTCCGAGTGGTGAGTAATATACGACTCTTTGTTTCCGCACCTATTGGAAATCCAGGTTTTAAAGAGTTCCACGCATCACAAGTCCAAACATCATCAAGAACTACCAAACATTTCTTTTCTTTTTGGATGCTACAAAGCTTCTCTACTATTTGATTCTTATTCATTTCTTTAGTTCTATCTTTGGTGTCGCGAGTAAGCTGGATCAAAATATCTTCTAAAACCTCTTTTACTTGACATTGTTGTGACACACACACCCAAGCAAAACAATCGAAGTGACGCTTAACATCTTCACTGTGACCATAAACTTGTTTTGCAAGAGTGGTCTTTCCTGAACCGCCCATCCCCCAAATAGATACAACTTGGGGGCATTTTTCTTCTTTCACCAATTGCGTGACTAGTATCTTTATGTCCTTCTCCAACCCGACAACATCACGTTCAATAACATGAGGATAAGTTTGCCTGTGTTCCTTTTGCCTCTCAAAAGAAGTGGCACCTTCATATTGTGTACCCGTTATTTGCTTGATGTTATAACCTTGCAAACTCGACCGCAATTTGAAAAGCATTGTCGTAATGCTCTCAATTTCTGAACCGATCTTGTGAAGATTAACGCCTTCGTTAAAGATGCAAGCAAGCCTTTTCAGAACAAGCTTCACGCTTGCTCCCCTTTTGAGAGCCACTTTCAAAGCAAAAGATTCAATGACATCCTCCAAATCATAAGCAGTATCTCTTATAATTTGAACCCAAGTGCGTACTACTTCATTGTCTTCTTGCTTTGCATCTGCATCTTTCAGGAAGCCCTGCATAAAAAGTAGCTCAATTTGTGCATGCTTAATTTGATCGCCGACTCCGCTCAAGAACTTCACCTCCTCAACGAGACTTTTGAGCCCTTCGATTACCATTGAAACTACCGCCTCAGCCATATTTCTGATTTCCACCAAAAAGAAAAGACAAAAAAAACAAGCTTTCTTTTTCGACTTCTGTTTTTCTGATTGATTAAAGTGGTTTACTGGATAAGTCTTTTCTATTTTTCTCCTTCTTCACATGTTATTTATTCACTTGTTTAGCAAATCAGTTGGCTTAAACATTTGGAAGAGTGCATATGCATAAAGGAATGATTTACATTTGGAAGAGTCCATATGCATAAAAGGAATATTTTACATTTGGAAGAGTGCATATGCATAAAGGTATAATTTACATTTTTCTTAGGGCAAGGCTCCTTTCCCCACCCTTCACTCCATTAACGCAAGGAAACAACCGAGGGAAAGATGCTCAAGATGAGGAAAGCCTCCACTGGAGAAAACGTGTGGTCCTGGAAAAGCCGTGGAAGTAACGTGATTATTAAGGAAAAGTATTCTTAAGCTTGGCAGCTTCTCCAGTATTTCGATGTTGTGGTCCTTAAAAAGAATTCCGGACAGCGTTAGCTTGGTAAGGTTTGGAAAGCACAGGATCCCTTCAGGTAGCTCTCAATTTTCCCTTTATTCGTAGCTTGTATATCTCAAGACAACTTAATATATACTATGTTCAATGGTATAACTTATTCTCCAGAGTCCACGACTGGAGATGGTTAAATGTGAAGCTTAGTCTATCCCAGTTTTTTGTTAGATTCGCCTTCAACACCAATTTTCTAAGATTGGATAATTTAACCATATCATTTAGATCACAGTAGCTACTTGAAACTTTGACTAACGTCTGCAAACTGCCTAAAGGAGCCAACGACAAATTTCTTACTTGCTCTATAATGTCAGGGTAAATATAAATGTCTCAGTTGTTCCATCTTTCCAAACACATCTAAGATTCTCATCGACGTCCATAGACAGTGTAAATCAGAGTCTGCAGGCATACCAAATTAGCTGCAGATGATGGAAACTCTATGATTTGTGTGTTCTTCAGACTCAAAAACCTTAAGTGAACTAGATTCCCAATTTCACTCGGTAAACACTTCACTTGCATCATACTTTCAAACTTCAAAACTCTAAGCAATGTGAAGTGCGTGAACAGTGACCGTACTAGGTTTTTCTCCCAGTATGACTCATATAACAAAGACCTCAGATGTCCATCACTTGCAGGAGCATATTTATCGACATTTCCGTCTCCGTCCAAATAGATGGCAAGTGTTCGAACTTTACCAATTGGCACTTCTTTCGTTACCATGGCTGCAGACAGATTCATAATATGAATAAAGTTCCCCTCTTTCCCTTGGTCATTTTCTCTCTTTTTTTGACATCGTCACTTTGCTCTGGTACGGTCCTCTTTGACATGTTCCTCTTTGCTTTGCTTTGACAGGCACGTGCTTATTTTTCCCAAGGGAAACAATGTGGATCATTTTGCTATATAGGGTAAATTACACAAAACTACTTCAATTATGGGTCGAAAAGGTAATTCCCTGGATATATATTCTTCTAATCTTCCACTGCTTCTTCAATTTCCTATTGGAGCATTTAGCTTCGGGGTTACCAATCACATTATCTATCAGGATGCAAATAATGATATGTTATGTTGATGAAAAAAAGATTGAATCTCAAGAGTGGAATAGCTGTGAAGATCAGCACATTATGTAGCATATAGTCCAGTTACGAACTACTGCTCAAAGCACTACAATTTTGAGAACACATTTGTAAAGCAGTAGTAGTTATATTTGGTAGAACTCTTTGCATGTAAATGATAAAACTTTCAAGAACTACTATATATTTTTGTGTAAATACTTTGTACATGTTTTATGTAAATAACTTTTACATATCTACCGACAATATTTATAATTTATTTTTACACCCCGCAGCAACGAGCAGGCTTAAACTTCTAATTTTTAGCTATTATCAATGAAGGTAATATAATATATTTGTTAATATTTGATTTTTTACTAACAAAATATCTCTCATTACTTGAGCAAGCATATTGGAAAGAAAAATCATGCACTTACAACATATTTTTTTGCTACACCCAAGCAAGTCTTCAATTATAACACCTAGACTAAGAGTAAAATACATCAAACTCTATATGATTTCAAAGTAAAACTTCTAAAAACTAGGTAATCATTATCTTGAATATTAGATGATTCAAAGCCCCAAAATATCCCAAAACTAAACTTTCGAACACTCTAGAGATGAGACCGGTGTGGAACACCTTCGTGGATGTAGGATATGTATGATCAATGGACGGATATGTATGATCAATTGATAAATAAATAAATAAATAAATAACAGAGATGGAAAGTTTGTGAGAGCACATACCTGTATTTTCGTTTCCATACATTGCTATCTTCTCAAACGGTTCCAAGCTTTCATCTGCTAATTATGGCTTATTTTGGGATTTTAATTTTCTGATATCATTTTTCTCACCAAGGAGGGAAATATTTAATGTACAAGAGTGATTTTCAAGGAAAGAAACATCAAATAACCTAATTACAATTTGATTACAAGGACTCAAATAGGTAACTAAACTAATTACAAAAGGTCAACTCTCCAACACTCCCCCTCAAGTTGGTGCATAAATGTCTTTCATGCCCAACTTGACAAGAGAGTTGTAGAATGCATGACTTGCAACAGCTTTAGTCAAGATATCCGCCAATTGATCCTCTGACTTTACGAATGGGAATTGAATAATATTCCCATCCAACTTCTCCTTAATGAAGTGTCTGTCAACTTTCACATGTTTCGTGCGATCATGCTAGATTGGGTTATGTGTGATATTATCGCTGGTTTATTATCACAAAAAAAATTTGAAGCCGACATTGA
Source organism: Cotoneaster glaucophyllus (assembly GCA_036320875.1). NCBI lineage: Eukaryota > Viridiplantae > Streptophyta > Magnoliopsida > Rosales > Rosaceae > Cotoneaster > Cotoneaster glaucophyllus. The sequence goes on from CM070070.1 coordinate 8,989,291, forward strand.
AGGACATCCGAGTTCTGATAGTAACCTCCGAAGCCATAATAATTCACATACTTCTTTGCCATACCCCTGTATTGCACTTGATAAAGCAACCACTTTCTGTTTCTTACTCCGCCAAGTCACTAAATTTCCCCCGACAAATGTAAAGTAACCCGTTGTGGACCGTCAATCAGAAATATTCTCTGCCCAATCTGCATCGGTATAACCTTCTATTTGGCAATGACCATTCTTGGAAAACATGATGCCTCTACCAGGGGAGGACTTTAGGTGTCGTAGAATGCGTTCAACCACACCCATATGCGTATCACTCAGAGAATGCATAAATTGGCTAACAACACTTATTGCATATGCAATATCAGGCCTGGTAACTATCCTTTGATAACGATCTCGGTTAGTGGGAACTTGATCAGGGTGCATGGCAAGATGGTGATTTTGGACCATAGGGGTGTCAACCGGTTTACAATCAAGCATTCCGGTTTCGGCTAACAAGTCAAGAACATATTTTCTTTGAGATAGAAATATACCCTGTTTAGATCGAGCTACTTCTATACCCAAGAAATATTTCAATCCACCAAGATCTTTCATCTCGAACTCAGTTGCTAAGTAATCTTTCAGCCTTGAGATTTCCTCTTTATCATCACCCGTAACAATCATATCATCCACATAAATAATAAGTGCCGTCAATTTACCCATTCGACGTTTCAAGAAAAGTGTATGATCGGAATTTCTCTGTCTGAACCCATACTTCCTTATAGCCGTCTGGAACCTACCAAACCATGCCCGAGGTGATTGTTTCAATCAATACAATGCCTTATTCAACTTACACATTATTCCGGGTTATGAAACCGATGCATAACCAGGTGGAATATCCATATACACTTCTTCTTTAAGATTACCATGTAAGAAAGCATTTTTCATATCAAATTGTTGTAATGGCCAATCTAAGTTAGCCGTCAACGAAAGTAACACTCTTACCGTATTAATCTTTGCTACCGGAGCAAATGTTTCTGTATAATCAACACCATACGTTTGAGTGTATCCCTTGGCCACCAATAGTGCTTTGTATCATCCAATCGACCCATCAGCTTTGTACTTGATGGTGTACACCCATCGACATCCCACTATCTTCTTTCCTCGGGGTAGCGGAACTAAATCTCATGTTTGATTTTTTTGAAGTGCATCCATTTCTTCCTCCATTGCCTTGGTCCATCGATCATCAGATAGTGTCTCCTTCAATGAACTTGGTGTGCTATCATTGGATATTTGTTGTACAAAAGATTTGCCGGGTTCTGATAATTTATGTGATGACACATAGTTGGCAATAGGATACTTAGAGTCTTTCGTTGTTTCCGGTGAATATCGATTAGGTGGCTTTCCCCGGTTGTGCCTGAAAGGTAACTGATAATTCGAAACATCGGACACATCAATAGGGATAATACGTCTTACCTCAGGAATATTCTCTGGAGTATGATCATCTGGTGGTACTATATTTTGAGACGAGGGGGAAGTAGTGTCAGTAGAAGTCTCAAGATCGGCAAGTGGTAGCACTGTTGTCGTGGGTGAGGACGGCATTATCGTGTCTGCAATTGGTTTTATAGGCAGCGATGTTGCTTCTGTTGGTTGGGCCGGCAGCGCAGCCATTGTGGGCTCGGCTACTTGGTCGGCTAATAGTGGCAGCAGAAGATCAGTGGTAGCAGCCATGGTCCAAACCTGCTCGTCATGCAGTGTCTCCCCCTGAAGAGGAGGGTTGGAAGAAGCCGAAGGGTAATACATCTTAGACTCGAAAAAAGTAACATCCATGGTAGTATACATCCGACGTGAAGGAGGGTGGTAGCAACGGTATCCTTTTTGACGTAGTCCATACCCCATGAAAACGCAATGAAGAGCACATGGGTCAAGTTTTGTCCGTTGATTTTTATGTAAATGAACAAAGGCAACACATCCAAAAACTCGCGGTGGGAGCACCAAAACGGATAGTAGAGGCACGAATGTAGTAAGAACTTGCAAAGGTGTAAGAAAATTCAATACACTGGATGGCATACGATTGCTAAGGTGAGTGGCAATATGAAGAGCAACATCCCAAGATTAGCGAGGAACATGCGCCCTAATCAATAGTGATTGAGCCGTTTCTAATATATGGCCATTTTTTCGCTCAGCCACCCCATTCTGTTGAGGAGTCTGAGGACAAGTAGTCTCTTGAAGGATTCCGTGATTAGTTAAATAATGTGTAAAATTATTATTATTAACATATGCACCACCATTATCAGAACGCAAAATCTGGATTTTAGTAGAAAACTGTGTCTAAACCATGGTGTGGAAGGTCTTAAACGCCAAAAACACATCACTTTTATGCTTAAGAAGGTATAACCATGTCATTCGTGTGCAATCATCTATGAAAGTCACAAACCACCTAATACCAGATGAAGTAGTAATCGAAGATGGTCCCCAAACATCTGAATGAACAAGACCAAAAGGAATAGCACTTTTATTAGAATTCAATGGATAAGAAATACGGTGACTCTTGACAAGTACTCAAGTTTCACATTTAAAGTTTGAAACCGAACAACCAACAAATAAATCTGAGAACATATGCTGTAAATAATTGAAAGACGAATGACCCAAACGGTAATGCCATAACCATATCTGGCACCGTTTGTGATCAACGGCTCCTTGGGCGAGATTGACTCGTCCTGTACTGATATCGTCTACAAAATAGAGATCCCTCCTCTTAGTACCATGACCAATTATCTCCTTCATGAGAATATCCTGAATAAGACAAAACTTCGGATACAATAGTACACAACAGTTCAATTGCTCAGTAGCTTGGCCATCAGACATCAATTTATGCTTTAGTGAAGGTACACGTAGTGTATGTGGCAAAGAGAAGGTAGGCGTGAGGCGTACAGTGCCAGCGCCAGTTACCGGTGAGGTGACACCATTAACATTAGTAATATTTCGTCGAAGTGGAACAGTATCACAAGCTAAATCAGTGGGGTCATAGGTCATATGATCTGTGGCACCGAAGTCAATGATCCAACCAGACTGAGTATCACAATTATTCATATTAAAAGCATAACCGCAGTTACCTGAGGACTCCGGAGGCATGTTGGAAGAACTCGAAACAAGAGGAGGATTCATGGTAGGGGTCAATTAGGGTAGTAGTGTTTAGTATAAGGGTAGGATCGGTTAGGATAAAATTGTTTCCATCGTAGAGAGGTGGTACGTTCTCCATGGGAGGGCCGAGTTTGCTTGAGGGAAGGGGCAGAGCAGAAATCCTCGAATCTCTGCTCTGATACCATGCTAATTAGGGTTTATTTTGGGGTTTTAATTTTCTGATATCATTATTCTCACCAAGGAGGGAAATATATAATGTACAAGAGTGATTTACAAGGAAAGAAACATCAAATAACCTAATTACAATCTGATTACAATAACTCAAATAGGTAACTAAGCTAATTACAAAAGGTCAACTCTCCAACATGATCATCATTCAGTGACTGGCTGGTAGAGGAAACCATTCTTGTCCGCATATCTAGCTACTTCAGAATAGCTAGCCATTTTCAGATACTAAGTTATGTGAAGTTCGCTTTACCTACGAACCTTTATCCGAAACCTATGCTTAAGTTGTCGGAAGTTTAAGCTAGCTCACTTTGTGCATATTGAAATAGTAGTCCTAAATATTAAAATCGCTAATCACTCGGGCGTTTTTAACAAACTTTTTGTTTGCATTTTTGTTTGGCCATCAGCTCTGTAACTTTTCTGTTATAGATCACACTAGTACTTAAACCCGCGCAATGCCGCGGGGTGTAATACTCTGTTAAACATGTAAAATATATTAAAATCTATTTGCATTCGTATTAGAATCTAAAAATAATCCAAAGTGTTTGGGGATCACAAAATATAAATGTCTTGAATAAATGTAGAAAATCTTAAATGCATTTAGACACATACCATTTGAACAAAAGGGACAGGGTTGTTGGTAATGCTACAACCAAAATAACTTAAAGTAGCTAGGTACAAATATCATCCATATTTTTCCATCTACATTATGAGCTGCTTATTAGCCAAAATACAATAGATTGGTTGACCAATCAACTTTTCAAAAATTGATCAGAGTTCGAAAGTATGTGATCTCACATCCTTGGTTACCCATATCCCTATACATGCAGCAAAATAGCTATACAACTCCATCATTGCAAGTCCTCACATCATCTTCCATTGCATCCCTGAAAAGAAAAGTGATTCAAAAATGTATTTGTCCTAAAGTTTAGGGTATGTACCATATGTTTCCTTCAATCAATTGAAGAAATCTGACATTTTAGTAGATGGGGTTTGTTCAAAAGAAAAAATTCTTCCTCAGTTTTTCTAATTAGACACTAAATTTTTCAAGAAGCATAATAAGATTGTGTCCTCGTATACATTGATTACGAAATACCTATATATTGACTATTTATGATTCAATGTTTAGTTCTCCACAATACATAGTATATACTTATTACATAGAGATCAATGAACCATCAATATGAGAGCATTTTGTGCAAAGATCTATATATCAATTGCCAAAGCATATTAAGTATAATTTTTGTTGTCGTGGTATGCTAACGTTCATTTGCAGCACAACAGATGCAAGCTAATAATAAGCAGAGATGGTCAATGTATACAGCGTGATCTAACAACATCATGCAAAAGGAACTCAAGTCTAAACACTTATAATTACTCCTGTCTATAAAATCTGTTCAAATCAAGTGTAGTTCTCTATAAATTAACCAATCAAATAAGCATCATAGATTGGCAAAAGGGAAACAAAAATTCAAATCGCTCATAAGGAACAACCAAGAACTAAAAACCCAAGAACGCCCAAAAAGTTCAGAGACAATTAACCAATCAAATTCCAAAAAACCAAAGTGGTACAACTAATATTAGTTCATATGAATATAGATTTCGATTCAACATTGGATTATATCTTGGATTGGCAGCAAGTATATATTTGTCAAGTGTACTAATTACATACTGCTGCTCACTAATTTGGTAAATTGATTCAAGCGTTTATATTTTTTTATTCATTAAATTATAAATAAGTATTCATGGCCTTCATTGGTAAAACATTCACACCACATATAAACATTCACACCAAAACACCAAAGTTGTACAACTAATACTAGTTCATATGAATATGAAGGGGCTGCCAGTGGCATATTCACACCATCGGCAGTTCAGTTCACATATAAACATTTCGGTTTAAATTCACATCACCTATGTACATTTCAGTTCCCTACGAAATTTGCCAGTCTCATTTGAGTTAACATATATTAAATTAGTTCACATTCATATACACATTACATGTCACACACATTTGACATTTCAGTTAATATTCACATAATTCACATTCACATACAATATACCATTACCTTACACAAGCAGTTCACCATCCACACAATATGCCCCTAATTCTTCTGCTTTTCTTTTACAATTGCAGTGCTTCTAAGAAGAAACATACCTAATAAGGTGTAATAATTATCAAACTCATAGAAATATAAACCCACATTCCATTACGTTGCCAATAAACTAAATCCTCAAAAATTCTTTTTCACATTGCATCATAAATCCCTTTATAAACCAGAAAAGCAAATCATATTCCAACTGCAGGAGAATAAAAATAAAAGAAAATCAAAATGTAAGACTAAATATAACAGGTTCAAAGATGTGAGTCATCATATACTGTCATTACAAAATTATACAGAAGTCTATATTCAAAATAAAACCCATCATTAATGTTACCTACAGCTCATTAGGAACATATCCTGCATCAACAGCAGCACGGGTAGCTCCAACTATGGAAAAGAGAAGAAAGAAATATCAGACTTATGTCATCCTTACTGCAAAAAATAAAAATGATAGAATTAGATTGACTCTGACCAATTTTGAATAAACTAAACGAAAAAAGTAATAATAATTAAGTTAACCTCTTATTCTCATATGGAGTAAATCTTGTCCGCTGTTTTGCTTCTGAGTACAACGCACTGTTTACTGTTTAGACACAGAACATATTTAAAATCTTGAACACCATTACAAAAACTACATATGTGCAATATTATTTACACATAAAGGATAAAGATTTACTAACAAAACAATGGATTGTAATAAATTATCTTCGACCAAGTAGGCATGTATCTTTACTTATTAAACAACACCAAATTTAAAAAATTAAGGAAATTCATACCAAAAACTTCAACTGTCATACGTATAGCTATAAATTTTAAATAAAGTACTTTTCATCTTCTTAATGATGCTTTCAGTCAATATACCATTTGTCCCCAAAAGACTTTTGTGCTATAAACCTTGTTGTAATTTAATATTCCATTAAAGGAAAAATATAAAACACAAAAATGTACCCTCTCCTTCCCCTCTATAAAGGAAGAAAACAAAAAAGAGAGAAGATGAAAAAGGAACCAATTTAAGTATGAGGTGTCACACAATTTACAAATGCTACCTCTCTCAACCGATGTCAAAATGTTCCCAATCAAGATCAATCACAATTCTGACATAGTCATACTGTGATCAAAGCTTCTAAGAAGCAACATACCTAATAAGATGTAAACTATAAAACTGATAGAAATATAAACCCAACTTCCATTATGTTGGCAGTAAATTATATACTCAAAAATTCTTTTTAACATTGCATTGTAAACGCCTTTGTAAACCAGAAAAGCAATAACCATATTTCTAATAAAAATACTTTCTGCACACAAATAAACAGGTAAGCATATTATCCATTGCACTTTATGAAGACAAATATATGCACTGGGCAATTGTGTCTTGAAGGCCAGAAATGCCAAATATCTATAGTAAAAAACTCAGAAAAAAAGTGAGGAATCAATAATCCACTAAGGAAAACAACAAAGAAAGCGATTGGGTTACCATTGTCAAGCGGTCTCATTTGCCTTGAACTGGGCTTAGCACCCGAACTTCAATTTTCATGCCCTTAAAATTCAAAAAGGACATGTTTAAATCCGCATATAGGCGCATTGTATATTAGAAGAATATACGAAATATAATGAGGTTCAGAAGCCCAACCATGTGAGTACAATCCTCATGCCAGGTTGCTCATGGATGACCTCCTAGTCCTTGGAGCAGTCTAGAGACTTGGCTTCCTACTTTCAAGTTTAGAAGGGAAGTAAAAGGTTTAGAGAATAAGTGAAAAATAACTTGCATCTGTATAACATTGAAATTATGTACACTTTCTAAGTGACAATGACTAGGTTTCACAATTCTGATTTTCAAGTATTTTGGTACACGATTTTGCACGGTTCTAAAATCTCGTATTACGATTTGGATTTCTGTTATGCGTGCATACACTACAAAAGTAATATAGTAATTTAAGCTAAAGACACTTGCAGCCATGTTTCTAATTGATGCATCTCTTGTGTTTTATTAATTTCCTTTTTCTATAATCAAACATACGTACACATTTCAAAAACCAAAAAGAGAATGACGTAAAGGGGAATTAAAGCATCAATCAATCATATTGAAAACCACTATCAAGGCACATTAATAATCTAACTAATGAATGTAATTCGAGAAACAAACCGCTGTTTGAGTGCAAGCGATGAGATCCCATCCTTGCATTGCTGTTTCCACATTGCACTCTCTACACAAAATTCGTAAAAAAATAAAATAAAATAAGATAAAAATTAACACATAGTCCATACGAAAATCAACCAACAAATAAAAAAATCATTGTTTTTCAATCCCAACAGATTTCAAAAACCAGTTAGCTCTTCAAAGCCCAGAATACAAAAACATAGATTTCAACATGACTCTCAGGCAAAAGACCAAAGCTAACAGCTAGCATGTTAGATGTTCGGTGATACACAAATGGAGATACTAAACTAACACATATCTTTTACTTTATTCATGCGATTTGGTCTACTACTTTACTCATGGTGGTGTTGGTTTACTCCAGTGATAATGGCTACGGGCATGGTAGAAGTCTACCGCTAAAAAACCTCAACCACAAATGTAAACCAAATTCGTCCCCCAGTTTCTCTCTCCCTTTTATCCCTCATCTCTTTTGGCTGCTCCTTTTCCCCCTTAATTCTTCTTTTTCTTCCTCTTCTTCCATTTGCACTCCCCCATTTTCCCCAGATTCATCCTTTTTTCCTCCCTTTTTCCACCCACTCCTCTTGACGATAATCGTCCACTCTTCTTTTATTTTTATTTTTTAATTATTTCTTTTATCTCCTTAGTTATTTCACTCATTGAAACCGTCGGATGACATTTTTTCAGGCACCAAAGAAAACCCACAAACCCAAAATCACAAAAACATCGGATCACATATTGTCACGTACAAAAGGATGAATAACAAATCCAAAAGAGAAAAAAAAAATCCATAAGCAAACTAAAACTTCAGATCGGTGAAGACCGTCCTCGAAAAAGGTAGACTCACAAAGCTTTTCGAGACCGTTCCTAATTCCGACGTCGGAGACTAAAATAGAGTCCGATTGTAAAGGTTTACTGGCATAAAAGTTCTTCAAATCAGAACAGAATTCAGCTTGGATTTTCCCAAAAATTTAATCGCAGCAAACATGCCGAACGCAACAGAAACATTCATGCAAAGAAAATTCGATCACAAATTGAAAAAAAAAAAAACGTAAGAGAGAGAGGAACCTTCTTGCCAATGCCAGCTGTTTCAGGGCTTAAGAGAGAACTAGAGAAATTAGTGCAACACAGTAAATTTCATTCCTGCGTTTCCATCTTTCTTCCATTTCACCACGATGAGCAACACGTGTATATAGGAGGAAGAACCAAAGAAATTGAAGCAGGAGACCCGGCGTCAATAGACGCATGGCTTAGAAGCGTAATACCGTCATTTAACTGTGCAACAAAGAGAACAAAGGCCCGATGAAAAACCAGACGGAGGGCATTTTTGTCTGCGCACTGTCTGTGAACAGTGCACGTTGATTTGGGTAGACCTAACATTCGTGTCGTGTTTTTCGTGTTCGTGTCGTTTTCGTGTCATACCTGATATCTTAACGGGTCGTGTCGTGTAACACCCGTTAAAATAAACGGGTAAAATAACCCGACCCAAAATCGACCCGATAATATAACGAGTAATATGACCCGACCCGTTACCCGTTAAGAAAAATATATTTTAAACCAATAAATAATTAGATAAAAAACATAATGCTTCTTTTGAGTGAAAACGTATTTTTTTTTAAGTATTGTCACATCCAAAACATAAAAACACATTTTTCTTCTAAGTGTATATTTACATATCCAAAATAAGAGCATAATAAAAAAAATATTAGAACATTACAAAATATCAAATGTTCAAAAGATTTGCAAAATTAAGGACATTGGAACATTAGAACGTATTGCACATTTTCTTCCAATCAAACCCTTCAATGTAGAAGTATAAAAAATATATAAACGCTCGTAATAACAAGCTTTACAACTTTCGTGAAGAGCTTAACTTCGAAATTCGTCACTATAATCATATAAATCATAGATCAAAATTTAACCGTTGATTATTGTTTACATTTACGCTTCATTTTTCTCATCAAATTTTGTTTTTTCAGATTTTCTTTTTTGAAAACATGATCTATTAGAGGATGCAAGAAGATGAACGGTTTGGATCGTTGATATTATGTTCAGAGTTTTACGATTAGTGAAAATATTGCTTGATATTTATAAAGTTTCTACAAACTATATGACATCGACTCATATTTCAGTTAACCGTAAATATCGAAACGTGATATCAAAAATCTGAATCGTTCATCTTCTTACATCCACCAGATGATCAAGTTTTCAAAAAATAAAATTTTAAAAATGAAATTCAGTAATAAGAATAAAGAGTAAATGACAATCGACGGTTAAATATAAATTTAAGGTTTATGAATTATAGTGTTGGATTTCGAAGCTGACCCCTTCATGAAAGTTGTAAACCTTGTCATTATGAGTGATTGGATATTTTTTTTACATTTTGTACACTTCTATAATAATTATTATTAATTATTATTAATTTTTTCCTCAAATAAAAAAACATTATTTATGAGGGTTTGGAGGATTTTAAAAATCTAAACAATAATGTAAGTGTAACCATTATCTACTTGTAGAGGAATAATGATGAATCACAAGTGTTTATATATTCTTTCACATTTTTCATATTTGTATCAATGTATTAAATATCGAGGATATCGAAAATATCGGTAATCCAAAAACACGGAAATATCGATGGAAATATCGGGATATTATCGATATCGATAAAAATTGAATAAAAACCACGGAAATTGTAAGAAACACTTGGAAATTTTTATTGAAACTTTGCAGGATATTTATTTAGTCAATTATCTATTAGTTTATCACAAAAAATTGGAAGGAAATGCATTGCATGATGAATTTAACTGATTTAAGTTGATTATATAGCGAGCTGGCAAACATTGTGAGTGTAGAAAATATGTAGTAATTAATGAAAGAAGTGAAACCCCACCCCCAAATTAATTTATATTTTCACTATTTCCCTGAAATTATATAAATTGTGCAATTGAGTCCTTTATCCTAATCTAATCTGGACCCTTCATCTTGATTGTCACTCTCCATCACGCTGCCACGTGGCAGCCACTAACCCTCACCCTATCACTCTCTCTCTCTTTTCCCGAGTCTCTCTCGGACTCCTCACTCTCTCTCAGATCTCAACTCAACTCTAGCCTCAGTCTCTCTCTCTCCTCCTCAGTCCTCAGTCCCTCTCTCTCGATCCTTCTCTTCTCCCTCATTCTCTCTCTCTCCTCAGTCTCTTCTCCTGTTCTCCCCAGCCAGAGCACAGACATACACACACACCCCACTTCCCCAATCCCTCGAACCTTCTCAAGAACATCTTGTCATGGACTCTGTGCAGCCACATCTCCACGTTATCGGCTGAAGGCGTCGTTGAGGACGGGGAGGAGATCGCAGCCACCCTCCTCCTCCGCCTCTTGCTGTCGGATGAAGGGACGGAGCCGTAGGCGGCAGCGCTGCCATCAAGAGAGAGGCAGGAGCCCATGCCGAGGGCCCTGACGACGTCCAGAAAGCACTCCAGCCCCACCATACAGTCGGGACCCCTCCGTGTCTCAGTCGTCGAATCCGTCGTGGTTTTCGGATCCGTCAACTCACCTCTCCTTGTTTCTTCTCCCCCCGTGACCTCCACCAGTGGCGCACACTGTGAGATCCCACATCGCCCAGGGGAGTGATCCTTATATGTATATTCTCATCCCTGCCTAGTGCGATGCCTTTTGGGAGCTCACTGGCTTCGGGTTCCATGGGAACTCCGAAGTTAAGCGAGTAGCGCGCGAGAGCACTCCCATGATGGGTGACCCACTGGGAAGTTCTCGTGTGAGTTCCCGAAAACAAAACCGTGAGGGCGTAGTCGGGGCCCAAAGCGGACAATATCGTGCTACGGTAGTGGAGCGGGCCCGGGAAGTGGTCCACCCCGGGTCGGGATGTGACACACACTCCGCCGAGGACCATCACAACCTATGGCGCACACTCCCGGCGGCGGCGAGCACCATCAGGCAAGGGGAGGCCTTGTCAGGCTCTCAGATGATCAGATCCATCAAATCTGAGCGGGGATTGCTCCTTTTGCGACGACGACGGAGGATCAGCGCGATAATATCGCAATATTATCAATATTTGTACGATATTTAAGTGTAACCGTTGAAAATATCGGTGTCTTAAAAAAATGATATTATCGGCAATTTCGCCGATAATATCGATTTTTCAGTCCTTGATTTGTATGTATGTATTCTTAGTTCTTGCCTATACAAATACTATACTGGTTTATTTTAATTTTGGACAAGAATATGTTAAGTAAAATTTATTATCCTAGTAATGATAATAAAGAACTCACAATAAAAATAAATAATGACTAAAACTTTTTTTTTGTAACTTATATAGAATAATAATACAAAATTATATATTTAATATAGAATATATTGTATATATTAATATGGCTATTGTATTTTATAATAATTTTTTTAGTAATTAAACTTTAAAATTATCAAAATAATTTTTTCTTAACGGGTCTAAACAGGTCACCCGATAAGTTATCGTATTGACCCGAAACCCGTTATTTTTGTGTCGTTTTCGTGTCGTGTCATCGTGTCGTGTCAAAAAATGCCGGGTTTTAGTATAGGAATAAAGTTGACTGCTGGGTCCACATTGTTGTTCACTTCATTCATTGTTTTCAATCCAGGATTTTCTCATCAAGTTTTATTACATAAGAATGTTCCCCAGTTGGGTATCTAGTATCTACCAAACTTTTATAAAAACGTTTCAATACATTTTCAAAACTTCAATGTTAGGGAGTCTTTTGACCAAAGATCACGGAAACTGAGTGGATCATTGATATTTAAGTGTTCGGATTAGGTGTTTTTAAAAGCATTTGTAAATGATCGAAGAGAAGAACAAACCTTTGCATACAACACCCGACCCCAAGAAAACCATTAAAATATCTGATTTGATCTGGTATTCTACAATTATATGATTGGGAGTCCGTTATGTCAAAAAACAAATAAAAAATTATTCAGGTGTATTTCTATGTAGAATTCTTTTGAAAATGGTTCATCTCGCTATGATTTCAGCATCTTGTAGCTTTCTTTAGCATCAAAATTTTCCCAAAATACGGCTAATGTGCAACAACAGTGTGTGTAATAGTATTCAAAAAATAATAATCTTAAGTTGTTAGTTTTCTCTTGTGCTATTAATTTTTCGTTGAGGGTTAATTTTTATAGGAATTCATACAGCCGATTGTCTTTAGCGGGATAAAGTTTTTTTGTTGTTGTATTGATCCCTTGTTTGCTACTCCTACACTAATATTTTTTCCCATGTTTTCTATACAGTTTCCTGCTACACATTGTTCCCACTTGTTCATGAAGCGCAGGAGTCTCCAATAAATGTTTTATTGCTGTTACTGCACTCCAACCTTAGGTAGTTAGGTTTCTCTGCACAATTCGCTAACGGTGTTTGTTTTTCTGGAAAGAAAAAAGATGATGATTTTCGATCGAAGAGACGTTCTATTGCAGCCCCGAAAGGAGGGTTTGCTAATAGGGCCCGGTCCTCAGAATTTAGAGACCCTAGGTGAGCCTTTGAAGTGGGGTCATAGAGTTCTCTAATCTTCGATTATTTATACATTGATATGTATAAAAAAAATTCCGCTAAATAGATGAATAAAAAATCTATCTCTACAACACATATCGTTAAAAATTTATCAAAAGAAGAAAGAAATACAAACATTACTTAAATCTTACAATTCTCACGATTTAAATGCAAATGCACCAATTTAATTTTCATAATCTAATTTTTCAATTGCCTATGATTTTATTTTTAAAACTTCTTACCGAATTTAGAGCCCCTCCGAAATGGGGCCCTAAAGATGCCTACTTTGCTACCTTCAAGACCGACCTTGTTTGCTAATTTCTGCATCCCATCATATTTGGTGATAAGCTTTCTTCTGTACCCTTCATGCTGATCTCAACATATTGTGGATTAGGGATTACGTACTCCTACATTTTGCCAATTAAAATGGATCTTTCATTCATGATTGTTCAGGTTTTGACGTTATCTTATTTATAATTAAGAGTTTTCGTACAATTATACGACCTCTTATCCGTGGCAAATAACCATAATATAACATAATCAATCTTTTAATCCGACACAAAACCATACTCTTGATTATATAGTCAATAAAGTCCGGCAACAAATTAGTCAATCCGATTAAAATAATTAGTATAGTTTCACATACTTTCACGTATATTACTAATTATCAAAAGCATTAATAATCATCTATTTGCTAATAAACTTTAGTTTCTTTTGTAGAGACATCACTACAGAGTATTTATAATGTGAACAATTTTGATTGTAAACACAAAATTATAGGAAATGAAGTTTAATTTGAATTCATATAACATCTTTTTACACTCAACTTACTCTCTAAACCCATATTATTTTTAATTAAACTATTGGTATTTATGTGTGGATCATGTAAGCCTTATATGTATATTCTCATCTCTACCTAGCACGAGGCCTTTTAAGAGCTCACTGACTTCGGGTTCCGTAGGAACTCCGAAGTTAAGCGAGTTCACGCGAGAACAATCCCATGATGGGTGACCCACTAGGAAGTTCTCGTGTGAGTTCCCATAAACAAAACAAGTTCTCGTGTGAGTTTTCAGAAACAAAACCGTGAGGGTGTGGTCGGGGCCCAAAGGGGACAATATCGTGCTACGGCGGAGTCGAACCTGGAATGTGGTGGGGACCCGGGCGGGGATGTGACAATCTCTTTAAATCCAAATTTACTACCTAAATCACCCTCACAACCCAATTTAATATGTAAATTTATCTTACACCCATTCAAAACATTAAAAACCACGTAAAATTCAATACACTTTTAAACTTACCGGGTTGACAATATGTAATTGCCGCCAAAGATTCATTTGCCACCACCTTTGAGTTCCTATTTCTTCTGATTTCTTGGTTCACAACACAGAACATTGGCGACAAATCGTTTCCCCTCGTTGACAATGTTGTTGCTACTCGTCCAATACTTTTGTATATACATACCTATCTTAAAAATAGGTTCAACAGCAGCACAAGCCAACTTCAGCACAAACCAGGTTGCTCTTCTTGCTCTCAAATCCCCACCTAGGCAACCTATCATTTCTTGTAGAGTTGTAATTCAAAAACAACAATTTTGGTGGTACCTTGCCACCAAAATTGTCTCATCTACACAGGTTGAAGTTGATTAGCTTTAGTTCAACGACTTGAAACTTTAAAGGAACCATTCCAATACTTATACGTATGTGTTGTTTTTTCTGGAATTCCAAACTTGATTAGCAGTAAAGATCAGGTGAGTGGTTGTTTGTGCAGGCTAATGCTCTTTTAACAGGTCATCTTCTTGATGTCTTCAACTTGTCTTCTTTTGACAGTTTTGGCTCTAACCTTAAACAACTTAAGTGGTAGTTTACCAGACAATATATGCCAACATCTTCCAAGCATTTAGGGGTTGAATTTGCTGCGCAACCAATTTGATGGAGGGTGAACGTAGGGTAAACATTGTGGAGTGTTTGATTATTGGGTATGAGTTTATTAATAAATTTTAGTTTATTGTTAACTTTACCTTGTACTTAATGGTAATTATGTTATAAGGTAAAAAAGGAAAATCACATTTTAAGTTTAAATTAGGTGTAAAAAAAGGTTATATGAGTTCAAATAAAATTTCTCTGGTATGAATCAACCACTAAGTTGTGAGATCCCACATCGCCCAGGGGAGTGATCCTTATATGTATATTCCCATCCCTACCTAGCGCGAGGCCTTTTGGGAGCTCACTGGCTTCGGGTTCCATGGGAACTCCGAAGTTAAGCGAGTAGCGCGCGAGAGCACTCCCATGATGGGTGACCCACTAGGAAGTTCTCGTGTGAGTTCCCAGAAACAAAACCGTGAGGGCGTAGTCGGGGCCCAAAGCGGACAATATCGTGCTACAGTGGTGGAGCGGGCCCGGGATGTGGTGGGCCCCGGGTCGGGATGTGACGATTTGGTATCAGAGCCTAACCCTGGCCGTGGTGTGCCGACGAGGACGTCGGGCCCCTAAGGGGGGTGGATTGTGAGATCCCACATCGCCCAGGGGAGTGATCCTTATATGTATATTCCCATCCCTACCTAGCGCGAGGCCTTTTGGGAGCTCACTGGCTTTGGGTTCCATGGGAACTCCGAAGTTAAGCGAGTAGCGCGCGAGAGCACTCCCATGATAGGTGACCCATTGGGAAGTTCTCGTGTGAGTTCCCAGAAACAAAACCGTGAGGGCGTAGTCGGGGCCCAAAGCGGACAATATCGTGCTACGGTGGTGGAGCGGGCCCGGGATGTGGTGGGCCCCGGGTCGGGATGTGACAAAGTAAATTGAGGAGAATTGAGGAGCCAAACATTGATATTACCAAGTTTCCAAAAAAAATCATTGATATTACCAAAATATGTTTAATGGGCCCAAACTGACTAAGCCCACAACGGCCTCAACAAATCCTATACCCATTTCCTCTTCTATTTCCACGTGCCGAAACGGCAGAAGCCACTTCTGAAACCCAAACCAAAACCTCTACCCGAACTCAACCCTCTCTTTCTCTCTCTCCGACCCTGCGAGACCCGAGCGACCCTTCACTCCGCCACCATGCTGCGCCGAGCCACCACCCTCTTGACCCGATCCACGATCCCCCTCAGGGCCCGACCCTTCTCCACCGACGTCGCTGAGACTGCCCCAGCCGATTCGACTTTCAGTGACGCCTGGAAGAAAGTGGTGCCTCACATAGATCCCCCAAGGACCCCATTGACCTTCATGAAGCCTAGGCCTGTAACCCCGTCATCGATCCCCACTAAGCTGACTGTCAATTTTGTGCTTCCTTATGCATCCGAACTTTCGGCGAAAGAGGTCAGTTTTCGGAGATTTGTTGTGCGGCGTTTGCAATTTTTTGATCTGAGGTTTGATTTGAGATTCAGGTGATATAGGTTTTGTATGATTTAGTGTGGGTTTATCTAGGTTTGGTGCTAATTGTGATTTTCAGGTCGAATTTGTTGTCTCTAGTTTGAATTGGGTATTCTGTTGTTTTGAGTAGGGTTTGAATCAGTTTGGAGCTAATCCAATATTTATATCAATTCACGCTTTGATTTTGTTGTGAACTTATATGGGTTTTGTTTTTAATTGTTAATTTACTGGGGCTGGAGCTGTTTTGGGATTATTGATTGGTTCGAGCATTTTCGCTATACGACTTGCAAGTTCAGTGTCATTGTACATCTTTGATTGACTGATCAATGTAGGAAGGTGGATTATGATGTATAAGTTCTAAGATGTGTTATAGGATGTAACCATTTCATTTAATAGGTCTTCATATCTTCATAGTGATGCAATGCTGCTTACAAAAGACACCGCCGCATTAATATTTTTCTGCTGTTTCTTGTATGGGACTCTGTGTTTTGCGTTTCTTTGTGGAAGTCCATTTTTCAAAACAAGAATTAACCTTTTAGTTCTTGGTTCAGTATTTTGTTTCGATGGCAAACTTCCACCTAAATCGTGGTGATTATTCTTGTTATAAAAAATGCCTTTGCTAGATTTATCTTAAGCATTTCTCTGTTTCGAATTTTGAATGGATGCATTATAACATTTTCCAATCATCGTTATCCATGTTTTCACTTTGATCTCTTTTTGTTACTTTCTATTGGAAGTGATGGAAGAAAAAAAAAGGGAACTTTGAATCCATAGCATTTGGTTTGCTTGGCCCATGAAGAATTTAGTCCTGCACTTGTTGCCTGTTTTTCATATTTTTCAAACATTTCCAGTACTCATATCCCACTTCCTAATTGTGTTTCACACTGACTTTTGCAACTGATTATGATGGTGCAATATACACCTAGTTTTCATCCGTTATTGCTGTAGGCTGAACTTCATCTTAGTTTAGTGTATGTAAGGATGCGTTATGTGTGTTACATTTTTCTCTATTATAAGTCATATCCTATACTGTTTAAAGTATTTAACTCAAATTCAAATGTGAACAGATGTGGAAACTAAGTTTCTTTTAAAAAGTTTGTGGAGTTGTCAAACTGATGAGAAACCAATACTGCTTGTAATGAAAACTAAATTTCCAGGTAGTGATCGAAAACGTCTAGTGTGAAATTCCATTTCCTCTCCTTCATCGAGCTTTGTAATTCCTTTTATTCATTTTGATTGGTAAATGGATATGGAAATCAGACTTGAGTAAAATAAAAAATATCATTGTCCCGCTGGCAGTTGAATTTTTAGTTTTCAACCTACGTGATTTGTGTAATGCATTCCTCATGTGCATAAGTAAGGTAAGTACATCATGGAATATTATATGTGTCTTAGTTTTATTTGTCCCATTTGGAGCTAACTTTGGATTTATCCGGGCAGAGCGAAATGAACCTTTCTTCTTCATAAATAAGAAAAGTTGGTGGTGGTGCATTTTGAGATCAACGTGCTCTTCCTTTTTTAATATTTGTGTTATCCTCAGTTTCATAGTAGACTTGCATGTTTAGTGTTGGCCTCAGACAATCATTGAAAACCTTCTTTACTATCCTTTTTTCACTGCATTTCTGACATTGATAAAGGGAACTGAATCTTTAGCATAACTTGCTTCTGACAGAATAAAAGAATATGGAACTAAACACAATGATTAGTTGCCTGACTAATTTTAATCTCAGACAAAATTAGTTTTTTTCCTTCGTTCAATGTTATGACCGAAAGTCTCTTCCCAAACTGGCGAGTGGTAGAGAGTGGTTAAGTTCACGTCCATGGTCCATCTTCCGATATCTTTCAAAACCATATTTTTAAAGATGTGCTTGTTACCTTTTTTTAGTGCCAAAACTACTGTTTTGCCAGACAAAAAAACTAGTGTTTGTTGAAGAATGATGAGCAACAGATGCCCCTTGCTTTGACAGAACTCGATAATGTAACAGTCTACTTTTTTTAGTGGATGAGCCCCCCCCATGTCATTTGCCAAACATTATGACTTTGTTGAGACTGAAACTTTTTAGAATTAACATTATCTGTTGAGTGTGTGATCAGTATTTCAAAGATGCGATGGCAGGGGTCTTAAGTTGTGTTTATATTTGATTATATATCTGCAGATTCCGAAACAGAAATACGAAGATGATATTTGTACTATTAAGTTTTACTTTTTACGATTCATGTCTTAACAGGTGGACATGGTAATAATACCAGCAAGCACTGGGCATATGGGTGTTCTTCCTGGACATGTAGCAACAATTGCCGAGTTGAAACCTGGGGTCATGTCAGTACATGAAGGAGCTGATGTCACAAAATATTTCGTCAGCAGTGGTTTTGCATTCATCCACGCCAACTCTATTGCAGACATAATTGCTGTAGAGGCTGTCCCTCTTGATCGTGTCGATGCAAGTCTTGTCCAGAAGGGGCTTGCAGAGTTCACCCAGAAGCTCAACTCAGCGTCGACTGACTTGGAGAAAGCTGAAGCCCAGATTGGAGTTGATGTGCATAGTGCGCTCAACTCTGCTCTCACCGGCTAGTTTTACTAGTCTTTGTGATGTTGATTTAGTCCCTTTTGTACCCTCTGTCACATCTTTAAGGTGCTGCAATTCGACACTGATCGGTCTCTTGGAGCCAATATTTTCTCCAAACAGCCGTTTTTGTTTCTCTTGTAGTTCTGTGTTGAATGTGGAATTGGTGAAAAAAAATAATACTGGAATTTGATGTTCTTGTTTCATACAAGAAAACAAAAAGAAGCCAATTTTTTTGTTCTGCAAAGCATGTAGAATGTAGTTATATAATTCTACAAGTAATTACAGAAATAATTCCAGTCTCCTGGACTCAATTGCAAAGTGGCATTCAATCCCAGTATCCCATAATTCCAATGGACTTGTAAGCAATTATGTGTAGCGTGTAAAGGGTTGCTTCCTTCCTCTTACGTCGCGGGCCCTGGCTGTGTCCAAGGTCGGTGGTTGTCTCCCGTTTCTCTCTTTCTCCTTTTATTTTTTGCATGCTAGTTGGCTTGTGTTTTGTCCCCGTCGGTTCGGCCCAACTTACCTTCATTCCTAGCTCTGATTCCCTCTTCTTCCACTTTCAATTTCCCATTGACATCCTTATTTCTCTTTCTTCACCATCCCATCCATCAAACCTTGCTCTGTACTTCCTCTATCTCACTCAAGTTGGGCGCTGCAGACCACTTTTCTTCACACGACTTGTCGCACCCTCTCGAAAGGTGCGTACAGCTTCGGCTTCGGTGGAAACACCACCACCTTCCATGTGTATGCCTTTATTGGCATTGTTACTGGTGGGATCTCATTCCCTCTGGTTTCCTTTAATCTGTGGCTCAGATCTATTTGGTGCTTGATGGAGGCAGGTTGGAGCTCTCTTTTCCACCACTTATGGGACATCGGTTGGCTGGATCTCTGGTATTTGTCGGGGATGGTGGTGCACGATGGTGGATCCGCTCGATGGCGGTTGTGGTGCAGGCAGCTTCGGCTTGTTGTCTTTTTTCGTTTTCCTGTTTGGGCCCAATTCTCTGTTTGGGCTTTGTTTTGCTTGGAGGTCTTATTTTTATTTTGTACTGAACTTGTAATTGAGCCTCCTATTTTGTATTGTTGTTGGGTTGTTGATGAAGTCACATTTGTCCCAAAAAAATATATGAAGGGACATTTCTGGCCATGGACAAATTTGTATAGGGCAGCCAGAATTGTGTAGAAGGGTGGTGTTATTCACATACTCATTTTTACTTTTTCACATACCCTCTCAATTTTCGACCACCGAATCGAATAACTGCTCTGATGACTCAGACAATTGGCAAAGAACTGAAAGACTGACCCTTAAACGCCTATAAATAAGTCTTTCGACTCCTCACAAAGGGTTAGACATTTTTTTACCTCACTCAGGGTGCTTCGTTTTGCCCTCTTCCTCACATCCTAACTTGATCATCAGAACACTTGGGCTGCTCATGCCGTCAAGGGCAACTTCGGTATTTAGAACTCATAATTTCTTGTTTTGAATAAATGAAAGTGGAATATTTAATATTTTTTTAGTTGTGTAATATCTGCCCCTCTCGAATCAGAAAATTTTTAATTTTAAGAATCGCCAAATTTCGCTCTCGTATTCGTGCTTCATAGCAGCACACACAATAACGAGCACCACAAGGCACTTTACTTTTTTGACTTAGAAAAACTTACTTTTACCGATTGCAATTCCAAAAAATGAACTTTGTTATGTGCTTTTATTTTTCTGCATTTTATGACCACATCTCCAAGTTTCATGTTAATTGTATTTCTCTTGTTTTAAATTTCTTTTTAGTTATAGTGTTTAGTATTACGATCTAATGATATTCACTTCACTTGTAAATGAGAGGTCTTAGATTCATTCTCACTCAAAGACGAATTTGAACAATATTATTGCAAGTTCATTGTGAGGCTTGACACACTTTCCCACCCTCTCAATATAAATAATATCGTTTGTAAAAAAAAAAAAAAAACTTTTTAGTTCTAACCAAGTGAAGACAAGTTAAAAGAGAGAGAGATTAATCAAAGTTAGTCATTGTAGATGCATTATTTGTATTATATTTTTTTATCATTTTTTTTTGTTAGTGCTAGACGTTACACATTTTTTTAATAGAAGAGAATACACATTATTGAATGCACACATAAGCAGTGGACCAAAAAAAATCAAAAGTTTATAAAAACGCATTATTTGTATTGTATTATTTTTCTAATTTTATTGTCAGTGCTTCTCGATATGGTTGATTATTCTTTGTCTAAAATCTCACAATGAAACGTGTGTAGTTTTAATATTATTAACAACTGATGAACCAATAAATAAATAAAATTAACATTGAAATCATAGCTCACAGATTCTTCCCAAGAAAGCAGAATCACAACAAAACTTTTAAACATATCGAGGAACTTTCTTGAGTGCTTTAGAGTATCGGTACTCTGAATGTTTAACCTGTAAACTACAACCGTTAAGATCTCATTAGTTCAAACATTAGTATTTGATACTCCGAAACACTCACGAATATTTTATATGTCAATTGCTTTGTAAACACATGCACTGCACGCAGCGTAAAGTGCACATTTTGCAACTCACATTTTCTTAATCACTTGACGCAAATAGCATTTTTTTATCGATTAAAGAAGCAGCCAATGACAAAAATTCAGTCCGACAGCTCATTCAGCAAGCCACATGGTATGGTCCACGTGGAGAGAAACCAAATGGAAATTTACGGACCTACCAATAATTGGAACCCCTTCGAGCGTGGGACGTTCTTCACCGTCGATTCTCCACCTCGAAAATCGTGGCCGTTCCAAGAACATGGTGCATGCAAACTTATGTATCTTTTCGCAGCTACTTGCCACGTAGCACGTGTGATATAATCTATGGTGCTGCGCTGGTAGTTCTATTAGGGCACACGTGTAACGAGCACAAAAGGCAGGAGCTGCCCGTGGGGCACGGCCCGTAGTCGTGGGCCCGGGGAGACAAGGACCTTGGAAGTAGAGCCAGCATGGTCCTGAGTCAGGTGGGTTCACCTTAGATGGTTTTGGTGGGTGTGGGTCCCCTCCGAGTCACCTCCACGGTTGGCTCTTTAATTCGGCTATTGTTTTCTTATGGGCTTTTGGGGCCCAGTGTTTGCTCAAAAACCGGATTCTAGAGAGATCTTATGTTTGTTTACTTATATGCCCTTCTGTGTTGATGAGATCTACGAAGTTACACTCTAGGCTAGAATGACGTTTCTCTAGCATGCATTATGTTGGTGGTGCTGTTGTAATTGAGAAAAGAAAACAAGGACAATTGGAAAGAGGGTTATACTTTTGGATTCTTTTGACATTATGTCCCGAAGCTTTCTGCAAATCCTTTTATAACCCACAAATCTCTTTTCATTTTTCTGTTCTTGGAGTATTTACTTGCAGTTAGAACTTACCTAAGAAGTTATATAACTAATGAGTTACCAAAAATTTTCATGAAACGCAAAAGATAATCAGGTTGTTGTACGTATTAAAAAAAAAAAAGTAAATTGCCGATTATTTTCTAAAGAATTGTTTTTTTTTTTAACAAATGTTATTATCTACATTAAGGGGGATGAGTGGGGTTTAGCCTCACAATGAGCTAGTAGTAATATGGTTCAAACTTGTTTTTGGCAATATTCGAACATAAGACCTCTTACTTACAAGTGCAAGTGAAGAGGAACACCACTAGATCGTAGTACTAAGTGACGAATTATTTCTTTTTGAATATAAGCCCTATTCTTATTCTAAACTACACTAAGTATGGAGAGATGGTTAAATTTATTAAGAAGAAGGGAAAAGTTCGAAACTACTATAATAATTAAAGGGAGGGAAGAGTTTTGAATCTGGGATGCTTGGGTGGAAATCCAACAGTGTGTCCATTAGGATACTGCACTAAGAGATGAGAGCGTTTGAACAAATGACGCAATAGGTTAAAAAGAAATGACTAACTACTAGAGCAATCCACCACTTTCATTTCTTGGATTATTAATCAAGTGAAAATTAACGCCATTAATTAATTTTTTAGACAAAATAAGTCTTTAAAACTCTTAAAAACTGTTAATTTCCCGTGTAACGCTATTTTTTAAACTATTCCATCAAATCATGCGTAAATAATAAATCACGTGGTTTGCATTTGACATGCTTTATAGCAATGAAATAATGTTTGATTAGACCTGCACATTACATACCTAATCAAAGAATTAGATCGATTTTCAGTAATTTGAAACATAAAACTTAATACGTGTCAAATATAAGTAAAAGAATACCACATAATGGTAGTATTAGTTGGTGTGTATGAAGCTTTATGAGCACTATATACCAAACAAATCTACCAAAACATTTGAAAAAAATACTATTAAGACAATTCAACGGTTACAACCCTATCTATCTTGTATGAGAATTGGAGAGTTTACTCAATAATTTGACACCAAAACTAAAACCACTATCTCTAACTCTTATTTGAGCTACTCAACGAATATAGAATATGAAGATAGGAATCTTAAATTAAAATTGTAGATGATGCTTTATCGTAATGACGAAAAATAATGACTATGAACTCTAGTACATGTTCAAAGTCCACTTATCCTCCTCTCTTCTAACAACTAATATTTTAAACCACTAACACTCATTTATCAAAAAAAAAAAAAAAGCTTCCGAATAGCATCACTAATAGAGTTTTCTTGGGAGCTAGATATCATATCGTATCATACTCTAAGCTCACATGCACTATTAATAGTTAATTCTAAAGGATACCTAGAAACAAAGAAAGAAAAGATTCCCACATACTTCCCCAAATTGTGTCCCTTAATACTCAAAAAAGGAACACATAAGTACAATAACCATCAGTAAAATAGTAATTGGTATTAATCTTAGCAAACACAAATGGAAGTGGTACTAATACACTAAGTAACCTCCCTCATCACAATGGTCTTGGGGAAGAGAACCTCCAATTAAAAGGAATACTATTTTTTTTATGGATGTACTAAAAATACCCAACACAAAAGGGACCAAATGCAAAAAAAAGAAAAAATTAATGTAGCAAAAAATAAATAAAAGAAAAAGTTGTTCTAGAAACAGATGCTGATGCATGCACTGCACTGCAGCCAATAGATTGAGCCCCATGGAATCTCGACGGGTCCAATCTCGAAAACCACCACCCATTGTTTTCTCCATAATCTCCATAATGCAGAAAGCAAAGTTCCAGTGCTTCTCAGGCCACAATACTCTCATCCTTCCAGATAATCACAACCCTTGATTTTGCATAACAGTCTGGAAGTTGACTCAGCCGAAGAACTTGATTGGTTTACCACATTTCTTCCACATAGACTGTCAAAGCAGCTTTTCCTCCCAAGTCCACTGAATAAGGCTTTATATAGGGCAGGAGTTTCCCATCTAACTCCTCTCCCCGCTCTTTCACTTTCTTGTTCTTGGCACCAAGGTTGCAGGAAGCTCCAAATTTGTAGCAAATTACCAACCGGTCCATCGATCTTTTCTTCTTCCTCTTCGGCTCCTCTGGTTTTATTTTTTGAAGTATGAGGACCGGCATGTTCTCCTACACCACTTACGAAGATCAAACAAACGAGCCTCACTTCCTTGATGCTTGTCATCTTTGTAGAAAACCACTTGGAAACAACTCGGACATCTTCATGTACAGGTAATTTTATGATCCAGTTTGTCAGAGCAGCGTGCCGCCGCACTGCGGTATTTGCTAGATTAGATTAGGGTAGTTTAGAATATCGTTTTTATCGATTTTTGTTTATGTGAAATTTAGTTTTCCATGTTCTGATGGGGATTTGGAATTGTATTTTTTTTCAGGGGTAACACACCGTTTTGCAGTAAAGATTGTAGGCAAGAACAGATGAAGTTTGATGAGAACAAAGAGAAGAGCTGGAAGCCTTCTTCTAGCAGAAGAAAGTCGGATCCCAACACGAACTCCACCCCTAAAAAACCTGTACGGACAGGGTCTGTTGCTGTAGCCTGATTGATCTGAGACTGAGATTATTGGTGGAGATTGTTATTAAGATTTCAGATCATTCCACGTGGCAAGATCATAGTTGGAGGTGATCGGGGTTGATCGAGTATTGTGATTTGTAAATGTGAGGTGGTGGGTGAGGGGCTTGAAGGAAAACGAAGTAAATAGGAAATTGTGGCCAATTGGAAAATATAAAATTATGGAGGAGAAATCAAGAAAAACCCACCAAAGAGAATTTTGTTTTGTTTTTGTTTTGGGTTTTTTTGGTTGAGATGTTACAAGGCAAAGAGCATCCTTTGAAATGTAAGGGATGGTTAATTTGTAAAATTTTGTTAGTGATCGATCATCTTTCTTTACTTCTCAAAGGATGTTGGTTGAGACATTGATGAAAAAAGTCCATTAAAACAGATTGTTGTATAATTTTGTTTTGTGTTTTTTTTTTATTACAAACGAAATTCTGTGCTAATTTAAACAATAAAAAAAAAGGGTTTAAACATTTAAAGGCAGCGAAAAAAAAAAAAAACTTTTAACCATCAGATTCACCTCTTGGTTTTGTCTTTTAATTTTGATGTAAAGTTTCTCAAATAATGCGACTTTCCATGCCAAAGGAGAAAAGGAAATGTAGAAATAATGAAAGAATAGACCTTTCCAGCTTTCATCTTTTGCCAAACGCAGGGATGTCGTGATCGATCATTACAAAAATATCTTAACTTCTTTCCTTCTTTGTTTTAATAAAATTCGATTGGGAATTTTGCACATACACCACTTGGACACATAGGGTTTCTGCAAATATCCCCTAAAGATTTTTCTTTTGACAACTATACATGATTCTACTTTTAATGCGAAGTTACACTATGTTTATATAAAAAATTTTAAGATTACTAAGAAATTTTAAAATGACGGGATTTTATTTTTTAGAATTTGTGAATTGTCTTGTTTGGTTAAACCTAAAAGAACAATGGAATTGAATACTGAATTTGTTATTTTTAAACCCTCAATTATAGAAATTGAGAACTGACACATATTTACACAGAATTTAAATTTGAGAATTGGAGGTCTCAAATTTCAAGTTTTTTTTCCACGTGGAAATTCTAAATTTCTATGTTTATGAATCCAAACAAGGTAATTTGTGCATGTCAATTTATAAATTGTGACTTTTATCCAAATTCCAAGTTTATTTCTCACATCCAAACATAGTGTTATAGTTTTCATGAAGGAAATTTTAAATGTTTCTGGAACACGATTCGGTAAATGAAGTGGTCTATTACAATTGATTGAAAATTTTGTTTTTAAATTTTTAATCAATTATATTACTAAGCCCTGTGTTTGACACATTTAAAATCTCTTCATTTTAATGGAAAATTCAATTAAAAATCATCGCATGTTGCATAATAGAAGATCTTTTTCCTTTATTAACACGACTCGAGGTAAGATTTTTATTTTTTACTGGAAAGTAGCAATTCCATTCAAAACAGCCAAAAGGCTTTATAGGCTAAATTTTATAAATTATATGACATAAAAGTTGAAGATTAGATTATTACTTAAATGTTGATTAACGTGCTTATTTCTTATTAGTAACATATCATTTAGTTTATAAATTTAGTCAACAAATTTAGTATATCTAACATTACTCATACATAAAAGTCGACCAAAATAAACAAAACTCGGAGAATGATCAAACAAAGAGCAGTTCCAAAATTACCAAGAGAGAATGAAGATTAGGGAAATTGGTGGACGTCGAATCAAAGATCCCAGACACAACTTCCTCCTAGCAAGCGCCACAACATAGATGGGGGTAAGATTATATTGGCTACTTCTCATCGGTACACATATTTGCATTGAAGTTGTTTCTACATGCAAATTTCACGTCCGAGGGTGTCAATAAGTCTTGAAATGACGGAAAAGTGTCATTATAAAAGGCTCGAGTGCGAGGTATGTGATGTTTGTACATAAATTTCTTTCTGAATTTTATGCAGGAGGTATATTCATACTAAAGTAGCCTATTGATCGTATTACTTATGCAAATTAATAAAGATAATTAATAAAGATGGTACACACTGAAATATAGAATTTGAGTGGTTAATTTGTAAAAATAAAATAAACTGGGTGGTATTCTTACACAATGTAGATAAAAGATTTTTATCACAATAGTTCATGAAATTGATCTGACTCATTATTTTAGTCCCTTAATTTGCAAATCAATCAATCTCATCCCTGAATTTTATTTTTGAACGTTAATGTAGTTCTTGCAGCTAAAATTCGTTAAATTTTCTGTTAATTGATGATATGACACACGTGTAGCTTACAGCTACATAGCCAGTAACTTGGTGTGACGTGATTTTTTTTTTAAATTAAAAAAAAAACCAAATGAAATATTTCAAAAACTAAATAAATTAAAAAAAACAAAAACCCGGTCTGTATCTTCCCCCATCGCCATCCGCGTCTCTCTCTCCTTAGAGCACCATCTGCCACAACCACCCACCAAAACAATATCATAACATCAGAAAACTTGGAAAAAAAGAGAAAGGATTTCAATTGCGGGGTCCATAGCGACCTGGTTGCAGAGAATCAATCCCGATCGCCGGTCCATCACTTCTCCCTGTCATTGTACGAACCAAAAGCGAACCGCAGATAAAACGAATTGCAGAGAATCGAAATTTTTTTTGAGATGCAGCTGGGGTTTGGGTGGATATGGCGTGGGAAATGCAGATGGGCTTTTTTATTGTCTTTGTTTATTTATTTGTTAAATTATTTTATTTGTCTTCTAATTGGTTTTGGAATTTAAAAAAAAAAAAAAAAATTTCTTGTATCGTCCACGTTATGTTAACTTACTGGTTATATAAGCTCTATGTGTTTCATGTCAACAAATTAACAGAAAATTTAAAGGATTTTGACAGTAAGGACCATATTGATGCGTAATGGTAAAATTCAGGATCTAGCTAGATTGATTGATTTGCAAATTAAG
The DNA here is from genome assembly GCA_036320875.1 of Cotoneaster glaucophyllus. Lineage (NCBI taxonomy): Eukaryota > Viridiplantae > Streptophyta > Magnoliopsida > Rosales > Rosaceae > Cotoneaster > Cotoneaster glaucophyllus. The sequence goes on from CM070070.1 coordinate 9,017,278, forward strand.
AAACTAAAGTGATGAATTAGGTCAATTTTAAAGACGATTGATGATAAAAATCCTATAGATAAGTTTGCAATTTCTCAAATTAAAATTAACACGAGTGTTCCGTTGGTTTCTTTTCCTTTTTTTCTTTATGAAGAGAAATAATATGTCAACTTTGAGTGGGTAGTATAGAGTTGAAGAGTTTCAGGCTTTGCCGGTTGCTAAGATTTTGGTTTATAAATCTTGTTTTCATTGTACTATCACGATGGCACACATAATAACCAAACCATAAAAAAAAACCTTGATACACCAAGCAAATAGAAAACACACAAAAACGCTCACCAAAGTCCTATTTATATGGGAATCAACCCGGTTACAATACAAGTCCAAATATGAAACCAAAATCCAGTCTAGATAGACAAAATATAGCCTAAATGGGACTTCAATTCAAAACACGATATGCGGGTCGACCAGTCGGCATGATCCGATTGATCATGTGATCAAATCGACTGGTCGCCATGCAATTTTCTTCTTTGCCACTGCTTTCTCCTTCTCCCGTGTGATTGCTCGATTCATCTTCGCTTCCAAATTCATGTTCTGCTCTTCAAATTGAGAGCTAGTTTCACAACACTACACGACCCTTTTTTTATGTTTTAGTTTAAACAAATCAAATGAGAATCAAGGGTTATAACTAAAAGCAAGTGTGACCACCACCATCTTTAGTACCATTTTATCATCACCTAGCCCCAACTGTCAACACCATTGTTGTCGTTACCATCCCACAACTTTAACCACCACCAACACCGCCACCGTCGTGACCATCCATCATATGACGTCTCCACTATCCACCATCAGCATAGCCATAACCACCATCACTTGTCAATTACCACCTCTCATTTATTTATTAGTAATTAAACTCTATGATACTTTTAGGCCTCGTTTGGTAGCTTGGACTGTACTGACTACTTATGTCGGATACGATAAATAGTTGTCGAATAGTACTGAGTAAATTAGTCGGGTGTTTGTTGTTGTATCAGATTAACTTGTGCATTGAATGATATGTCGAACTATAATAATTTTTTTTAAATAATTTCACAAAATAATTGTTGTTAAAATGTAAAAAAGGAAGAAAAACAGAAAAAATAAATAAATAAAACATCATTACACAGACAAAATTTAAAAAATTAAAAATTAAAAAGGAAGGAAAAAAAACTCAAGTCTCTTCGCAATCTTCACCGTCTTCCCCCACTCATCAAATCCCACCCTCCATACAAACCCACTCATCGATTCACCAACCAAAATAAAAATTGCAGAAATTAAAACTTTTTCAATGGTAATAAACCAACATTTTATCATCGGAGCCTAAATCCGAATTGCTATCCCCTTCCTGATCGGAGCCCAGCTCCCTTCCTGATCGTCCCCCTCTTTGTCGGAGCCTAGATTGAAAGAATTCGAATCATCATCTTCCTCCTTCAACCCATGAAAAGTTTTGTTATGACTTGTCAAAGATCGAAGGTGAACGGAGGGCGAAAGGAGGAGGTGGGAGGGGTGTGTGTGTGTGAAGGAGGAGGGAGGAACATAGATAGAAGAAAAAAAAGACGACGAAGATGAACCTGAGATCCAAACGAGAGAGAGCAGGCAATGCGAGAGAGTGGATGGAGAGTGCTGCGAGAGAGGGACGGAGTGAGCGAGATCCTACTCGACTAATAATATAGAGGTTTTGGTAAGGATAAATAGGTGGGTGTCAGAGGTATAAAATAAGTGGGTCTGGATTAAATAATTCGATGATTATTTAATAAAAAATCATCAAAAATTCGTTTTGTATTATAATACTATCCGGTCCATAATTTAGTGATGATAAATAATGGGCTTAGGAAATATTTGTGATGCCTAACATTTCGGGGTTAGAGTCCCATTTCTTCTTCATTGCCCAACTCCAAGTCTCAAACTTTTCACTCTCCACCAACGGTCTCTACTTGTTCCACACGGTACACCGTTCGTGCCCTCCAAACCTACCAAACACCCGACCCAGAGTTTTCCTAAAAAAAAGAAAAAAAAAAAAAAACACCCGACCCAGATTTCGGGTCTCGCAGCTTTACCACTGCGGCTCTCAGGCGAGCTTCAATGTCCGCTGACCTCCGTCGCGTGCACCCTTCTCTCAAGGTACACTATCACACTTTCAACTCCTCCCGAATCTTAATTACAAGCTCTCAAAGCTTCGATTATTTTACTCAGTTTTTGCCATTTGCTGATAACCCCACCTCCAAATGCTTGTGCTCTGTAAACTCCAATGAAAGGCGTAAAGTCACGGTTGGGTTGTCACGGATAATAAAGAACCAACAGTGTTATGCTTTGAAAGGTTTTTCCAGACGGTTTTGCCCATTATTTCTTGTAAAAGTTATGGAACTGTAAGGTTGTAGAGAAACTGCATTTGGGTTTTTCAAATTAGCATTCAGGGATGATAGTGAGGAATTGTGAGGAGTTGTTGTATTGCTGCACATTTTTTGGCAGGGTATAATCTGCAGTTTCTAGCTCAGGATGTGGTTTCGTGTGTGATTGCGCGAATTGGGCCAAGTAGGAGTATAGATTTGGTGGGATTTATGTGGCGAGGTCATCGTGAATATGAGTCAGATTTTTCAGTTCGTGATACTCTTATGAGAGGTTTCTTGAATGCCGAAATGGGTGCGGAGGCATTGGAGGTTGTGAGTAGGATGAGGGAGATGGGCTTGAAGCCGAGCTTGTTAGCAATTGCGATTCTTTTGAGGTTGTTGATTACAATTGGTGATTATGGTAGCGTGTGGAAGGTGTTTAGGGATATGCTTCGGAAGGGGCCTCACCCATGTAATTATACTTTTAATGTGATGATTCTTGGGTTTTGTAGAAAAGGGTTGATTACGGTGGGAGAGGGCTTGTTGCATGTGATGTGGAAATTTCAGTGTGATCCGGATGCTATTACGTATAACATACTGATCAATGCAAACTGTGAGAGGGGGCAGGCAGACGATGCACTTCATCGAGTGCATTTGATGATTGCAAGGGCCTGTAAGCCGAGCACCGTTACATTTAGTACCGTCATAAATGCCTTGTGTAAGGAGGGGAATTTGGTGGAAGCTAGGAAGCTTTTTGATGGGATCCCAGATATGGGTATTTCTCCAAGTACTACTATATACAATACCATGATGGACGGGTACATTAAGGCAAGGGACATTGGCCAGGCCAACATGATCTATGAAGAAATGATAAACAAAGGCATATCTCCTGATGGCATAACTTTTAATATCTTGATTGCAGGGCATTACAAGTACGGAAGGGAAGAGGATGGAGACCGTTTGTTAAAGGATATATCTGTATCAGGGTTGCTTCCAGATTCTTCATTGTATGGCGTCATGGTTTCTGGGTTATGTTGGGCAGGTTGGTTGGACGATGCCATTGAACTTTTAGAGGATACGCTAGGAAAAGGATTACCTCTGAGTGTGGTTGCTTTCAACTCAATTATTGCAGCTTGTAGCAGAGTAGGGTTAGAACGAAAGGCCCATAAGGCCTATAAGTTTATGATTACATTTGGTACAACTCCTTCATCTTCTACATGTAGTTCTTTGCTTATGGGTTTATCCAAGAAGGGGAACCTGCAAGAAGCCAGAGAGTTTTTGTGTAAGATGATAGAGAAGGGGTTCCCTATAAAAAAAGCTGCTTTCACTTGCTTTTGGATGGGTACTTTAGAATTGCCGATTTAGACGGGGCTCAAAATTTATGGAATGAGATGGAAAGAAGAGGGATATATCCTGATGTTGTTGCCTTCTCAGCATTTATCAATGGATTATGTAAAGCGGGTCTAGTGGAGGAAGCATATGATATATTTCTGGATATGTCAAGAAGAGGTTTTGTGCCCAACAATTTTGTCTATAATTCTTTGATTGGTGGGTTTTGCAACCACGGGAAGTTGAGTTATGCACTGAAGTTAGAGAGAGATATGAGAAAAGGGTCTTCTTCCGGATATCTTTACCACCAATATGATCATTAATGGGTTCAGTAAACAGGGGAGAATGAAGTCTGCAAATGATAAATTTATGGACATGTACCAAACTGGGTTAACGCCAGATATTATCACTTACAATACCTTAATTGGTGGTTATTGTAAAGCATTTGACATAGTTGGAGCAGATGAGTTTTTGTACAAAATATATGCCAGAGGATGTGAACCTGATATCACAACCTATAATATTTGCATTCAAGGTTTATGTAGCAGTCAAAAAATAAATCTAGCTGTGATGATGCTGGATGAGCTTGTTTCAAGAGGTGTTGTTCCAGACTCAGTTACATACAACACGATGATGAATAGTGCTTGTGTTGACGTATTGGGTCGTGCTATGATTTTAATGGCTAAATTGCTCAAGTTGGCGTTTCTTCCAAATACTGTTACAATTAAAGTGTTATTGTCCCAGTTCTGCAAGCAGGGGATGCCTGAGAAGGCCCTCATGTGGTGTCAGAAGTTGAGTGAGTTTTCCACTTGCTTTGACAAAATTACGTATAAATTATTGGACAGAGCTTATCATAATCTGCAAGAAGATTCTGAAATTTCCAGTGGAACAGCTGAAAACAGCCTCTTCCTGGATTTCCTCATGTACATTACATATGATTATTTACGTAGAAATAAACCTTGCAGAGATGCAAGTCAAAATCCTCTTAAGTTAATTGATTTTAAAGGCTCCTGAAAGTTGATTTAGTTCATCAGTTTTCACTACAATGATTATCATCTGGGACATTCTGATGTTATCATGATTGTACCCTTCCGGTCTCATGTTTTATGCCTCTTGTGGCAACAAGATTGAAGTAGCAACAATCAGAAAGAAGCAAAAAGCAGCCGGCTTGATGGTTTCAAGGGAGACTGATCACTCAAAAGGAAGAGATAGGCGAGCAAATGAAAATAGTCAAGACGAAGGAGATGGAAGGGAAAGTGAGCTGAGGTTATGAGAAAATAGTCATGCCTGCCAGTTATGCCGTCAACTCAAAATGTTGGATAAATGCCGTGCATGTATTGAAGTTTAAAAAAGAGCAATGCCGACTTTTAGATATAATATGGCAACTGATGTTAACTGTGTTCTAATTTCATGGTGCAGCTGAACAAGTGTATAGGTTGAAAACCCAATGCAAAATGAAAGCTCCAACCTGTGGACCCAGGACGCATAAAAAAAATTATTTTGAGGGAAATCATGGTTTCTTGGCTGACAAGGGCCCTTTTTGTAAGTTTTCTCTTCGAATATTCAGATTATAATCTAAAATCCGAGGTCATAAACCTGGATTGGTAACCTATTGTAATCGAAAATTTATAACGGTTTGCCATTTGGGTAATTATCAATGTGTATGCTGAATAATGAAAGGCAAGGCTTTAAACTAGTAGGCAAAATATACATGGGTTAATAGGTGAGGTGAAAGGCTAAGGTTTGGAAGTGGGGGCATTTTATATGTTAACAAGGCAATTCATGGGTTAATTTGTTTCTACCGATAAAAGTTAGTTGCATGACTTATTTTATTTGTGTGGGCAGGTGCACCCTCTAGGACCTACGTAGGACGCCCAGCGAACCACACTCCCAAGTGAATTTTCTATGCAGATTCGAGAGTAAGCACTGAAGAACAAGGTCAATGTCTAGTAGTTTTTCCATTTGCAGCTCGAAGGGCTGCATAGTCTCCGAATTGTCTTGGCACTATGCAAGGCACACCGCATGATGTACGTGAGCCAGCTCTTTTGTCAAGGCCTTGCATCATTGAGTGAGTGTTGCTGAGAGGGAGCATCAGAAGGTTTTGGTTTTGGTTCTTGTAATCTCTATGGGAATGAGTTATGGGCGATTCTTGTCGAAGATTTAACTTCCGTGACATTATGAATGATTTTACAAGATTGTACGGTGACAATGCTACCATGAATGAGTGCTTTTGGGGGATTTTGGTTATATTTCTGTTTATCTGGAAACAGGGCAAAAAAGGAAGAACAGAGACAGCCTTATCTTATTCTCATTAGATCACCTATACATGGAAAAGGCTGATTCTCACCTAACCAATCTTAGAATTCTCTGATGGCTTTAACAACTTTACAAAAATAACCATCCAAATCCTACTCGATAAAAGGTTCTATCGATCTCCAAAACGACCCGAAAACAAGTTACAACTATACAGGATGAATTATCCATCAAATCACCTTTGCCCTCTGCATGATCATGAATCTTCTTCTACCAGCGCTCTCCACATGCTCGCCTAGTTTGGCCAGGTGAGCCATTCGTCTCTTCCATGACTCCGAGGCCTCCAATTCTCCCGGCTTTGTTACTGAGTCGGCTTGGTCATTCTCAACGGATTCAGGACTTCTCTCCGATGGGATTCCCTCTTCCGAGTCTTGAATAATCCCCTTTAATTTGTCTACTACCTGACTCATTGTTGGCCGATCTTTTGCCCTCTTTGACAGACAACTCTCGGCCAACTTAGCAATCTTTCTTGCTGCAGTGATCGAATACTTGTTTTCCAGCCGGCTTTCCATTATCAAGCCAAACTTTTTACCGTCGGGAGGGAACTGTTTCACCCATTCCAAAAGGTTCTGTTCTGTTCTTGGTCGGCTTCTTTCCAATGACCGCCTGCCTGTCAGAATCTCGTACAGCACCACACCAAAACTCCATACATCGCTCTTCGCTGTGAGATGGCCTGTCTCGACGTAATCTGGAGCAGCGTACCCGTTAGTCCCCACTACCTGATCATGAGAAAAATTCTTCAGCATATTTCGAAGCAGAGTTTGCATAGGTAGGTTCCTATCCAAGCTACAAATGCTAGTGAAAAATAAGTGAATGCAATACTTACAGCAGTTGAAACATGAGTATGGCCAACCGTTGGCCCCTCCCTGGCAAGCCCAAAGTCTGAAAGCTTCGGTTTAAAATTCTCATCCAGCAACACATTCGCGCATTTGAAATCTCGATAGATTACCTTCGTCAACAGCATAAGAAAAAAATCAGAATAACCAAGATTAAGACTAAGCTTGAATACTGAAAACAACATGAAATAGAACATGTCTTGGAGAGAATAAAACTAATGGAACAGTTCCCGCAGGGAAGGGCGGGCGGAGCCATGAAGGGACCATAATGGTCTCGGGCCTACCTGATATTTTTTTCACATAGAAAAAACTAGAGTTATCCCTTTGATTTTCAAAGCTTTTTGACGGTATTAGAGCCCCAACGAGAATCTTTTCTTTATTTTCTTCACTGGGTTCAATTTGAGGATGGTGGTTCTTATGCAATTAATCGACGTCACTGTGAGTTTTGAGGGAGAGAGAAGAAGTAGGCTAGAGAACTTATTTTTATTTTTGCTTCATTTTTTATTGTATTTCATAAAGTCTTTTAATACTATTACTTTTGTTTTATCTTTTTTCTTATTTTTCTATTCCCCTCCTCCTTCCTTCATCCTTCCGAATAAAGGGGCATATATTTTGAATCCGAGTCATGATACTAGGCATGGGGTTTGAGTTGAGGAAGAGGATAACAAGACCGACATCATACCAAACTCAAATGATAGTGGTTTGTAGTTAGGGTACGTCAGATCCATATTTTTCATAAATCTTAAGAGCATTTTAGAGCCAGACTTTTGGCTCCGCCACTAGGCGGAGATTAAGGCATGAAAAGCCGATGTGGAAGACTGGTGAATGTAAAATTTCAGGGTTGACCTTATGCAAAGAAAGAAACTACATTCTCAAATTTGGATAACCGCCCCACCCCAGAACCAGAAGCGAACGTAGATCTTATGAAGGATAAAGTATGTAATCTGAAATAAGCAGATAAATACATATTTGAAATATGCCAGATGCAACAAGCTCTAGGTCTGGGAGTTAAAACAACCAACTTTACGAATCAAGTATATAAGTTGATATGTATGTAGAAACCGATTTTCAATATCGAAGTTTAGAGCTAACCTGAACTTCCAATCCTTCGTGCAGATACGCCAATCCTTGAGCAGCTCCAAGTATTATCTGTAACCTTGTCTCCCAAGGTACAGTTGGGTACGCCTTGTTGAATAGATGATCATCTAAACTTCTGTTCGGCATGAATTCATAGACGAGCAGTCGTTGAATCCCTCTTTCTCCATCAACAGCACAGTATCCGATTAGTTTGACAAGATTCGGGTGCTCCACTACACTAAGAAATTGAACTTCTGCCACCCATTGCTTGTGACCCTGTACGAAAGAACAGATAATCATAAGAAATGGTATTCGAAACCACAAAAAAGAATGTAATGAGAGGATGCCAGAAGACTCAGAACTCGATTAACAATAATCGCGACAGCGGTTTAAATAATTTTTGATTAAATATTAAGGAAAATTAGTCAACAAAATGTATCTTAATCACGATAGCGCATTAATAATAGTAAGATGCTTAAACTCCCATACCTGTAAGCCATCGTTGTTAAGCTTTTTAATGGCGACAAAGATTGGATCGTGGTCCTTGGCATCAGCAGGCTTAATTGAACCTCTGTATACATTCCCAAATCCGCCTTCTCCGATCTTAAGCAGCCTACTGAAGTCATTTGTTGCCTGCCTGAGCTCCGCGAAAGTGAACACCCGCAGGTTATGAGCCTTCTCTTCAAACATTTCTGGTATACCGCGGGGTGAATTCACGGAGCAGGAAGACTTAATGACCCTATCGCCGGGACCTGAATACTCCGAGTTTCTCTGTTGTTTCAGTTCTGGTGCTGATCTTTGTTCCCTGCTCCTAGCTTTGTCCTTGAAGTAGTAGAAGCACTTCATTGTATAGAATCCTACACATGAATACTCGGATTTTTAATGGAAATGCTAAAACAGTAGAACACAAAATCATAGAGAAAAATGTTTACTTAAAAAAAAAAAACCAAGAAGAATCATACTAGAGAAACGAAACGCGGTAATTCAATGAAAACAGAGTAATATGCAAGATAAGAAAAACCCTAAGGAAAAAAGAGACGAAATCACAAATGGTAGGAAGATTAAAGAGAAGATCAAAAGAGCGAAAACCCAGATGGGAAATCAGAGTGGAAGTACAAATTAACTTGGAGAGAAGGCAACTGACAAAAATTGTATCAAAAATCCTAACTCAGATGAGCAAAAACAAAAGAGAGAGCCATGAATGAATGAAAGAACCAAATATTAAACCCTAAACATAAAGAAAATAGATACCTCTGTCAATTATTTCTGCATATAATTTGAACAGGGTTGGGAGGTTCAGGTTGGAGAGACCTGCACAGATTTCTTTCCTTGCTTGGCCATTTTTTTATTTTTTTATGTGAATAATAAAGTAGGTGGTTAGCTTTAGCATTGGTTAGGCAATATAAGAAGAGAATTCAAAGGTCGGATTTTAAAAACGAGAATTCATCAACTATTCAAGTTGACAATAATAGTAATATTATATATATATATATATTATATTTTTTAAATCACAACGTATTATCGTGCGACTTACACGTTTTAAATGTATTTATATGCGTAAATTGACAAAAGGAAAGTCAAATATTTGAAGTAAATGAATAATCTCAGACCATGCTAGAAGAAACCCCTCATAAACCAATTAAAGAATCTAAATTCACATAATAAAATCGATCTCTATAGAATTTACATTAAGAATAGAGAAAATAATATTTAATAAAAAATTGATTGAATCACATTATTGCTAGCCCATTGCGAGGCTAAGCCCACCCCCTCCCTCTTAGTGTAAATAATATCGTTTGTTAAAAAGAAATCATTTGACAACTATTTTAATCACATTATTATCCGTGTGCGAAAGACCTTTTTTATAACTGTCATAACACGCATCTTAAGACGTTTTGAACGTGTTTAAAGATAGAGAAATAATATTTAATAAACAACTGATTGAATCACATTATTGTTAGCCCATTGTGAGGCAAAACCCACCCCCTCCCCTTAGTGTAGATAATATCGTTTGGTAAAAAAAACAATCATTTGACAACTAATTTAATGTAATTTAATCACATTATTATCCATGTGCGAAAGACTTTTTTTTTCTAACCGGCATTACACGAAATATTTTTTTTTAATCGGCATTACACTCCTCTTAAGATGTTTTGAACGTGTTTAAAAATAGAGAAAATAATATTTAATAAACAATTGATTGAATCACATTATTACTAGCCCGTTGTGAGACTAAATCCACCTTCTCCCCCTTAGTGTAAATAATATTATTTGTTAAAAATAAAAAAAAATCATTTGACAACTAATTTAATCACATTATTATCCGCGTGCAAACGACCTTTTATATAACTGGCATTACACATCTCTTAAGATGTTTGAATGTGTTTAAAAATAGAGAAATTGAATCACATTATTGCTAGCCTATTGTGAGGTACTAATTAAAAAAAAACCCCAAAAAAAATAATTATTAAAAAAAATACTGTTAAAATGACGAAGATGCCCCCGTCTTATTTGATGCATTATTTTGGGATGCCTTTGAAGTTTTTTGTCTTGGGGGTATTTTTGTCTAAAAAATTTCATTGAAGCTTGGTGACACCATAATCACTATTCACCTTGATCGCGTGCAAAAGGCATTTTTAGAATCACTGTGTGATACGCGCGACTTACATGTTTTAAATGTATTTATATGTGTAAATTGACAAAAAGAAAGTAAAATATTTGAAGTAAATGAATAATCTTAGACCATGCTAGAAGAAACCTCTCATAAACCAATTAAAGCAGCTAAATTTACATAATAAAATCGATGCCTATAGAATTTACATTAAGAATAGAGAAATAATATTTAATAAACAATTGATTGAATCACATTATTGCTAGCCCATTGTGAAGTGAAGCCCACCCCCTCCCCCTTAATGAATATAATAGTGTTTATTAAAAAAAAGCAATCATTTGACAACTAATTTAATCATATTATTATCCGCGTTTGAAAGACCTTTTTTTTTATAACCGGCATTACACGCCTCTTAAGATGTTTTGAACGTGTTTAAAAATGGAGAAAATAATATTTAATAAACAACTGATTGAATCACTTTATTGTTAGCCCACCTCCCCCTTAGTGTAATTAATAATGTTTGTTAAAAAAAAACAATCAATTAACAACTAATTTAATCACATTATTATCCACTTGCGAAAGATTTTTCTTATAACCGGCATGTGAGATCCCACATCGCCTAGGGGAGTGATCCTTATATGTATATTCCCATCCCTACCTAACGCGAGGCCTTTTGGGAGCTCACTGGCTTCGGATTCCATCGGAACTCCTAAGTTAAGCGAGTTCGCGCGAGAGTAATCCTATGATGGGTGACCCACTGGGAAGTTCTCGTGTGAGTTCCTAGAAACAAAACCGTGAGGGCGTAGTCGGGGCCCAAAGCGGACAATATCGTGCTACGGTGGTGGAGCGGGGCCCGAGATGTGGTGGACCCCGGGTCGGGATATGACAATTTGGTATCAGAGCCTAACCCTGGTCGTGGTGTGCCGACGAGGACTTCGGGCCCCTAAGGGGGGGTGGATTATGAGATCCCACATCGCCCAGGGGAGTGATCCTTATATGTATATTCCCATCCCTACCTAGCTCGAGACCTTTTGGGAGCTCACTGGCTTCGGATTCCATCGGAACTCTGAAGTTAAGCGAGTTCGCGCGAGAGCAATCCTATGATGGGTGACCCACTGGGAAGTTCTTGTGTGAGTTCTCAGAAACAAAACCGTGAGGGCGTAGTCGGGGCCCAAAGCGGACAATATCGTGCTACGGTGGTGGAGCGGGCCCGGGATGTGGTGGACCCCGGGTCGGGATGTGACACAGCATTACACACCTATTAAGATGTTTCAAATGTGTTTTAAAATAGAGAAATTGAATCACATAATTAAAAAAGCACAAAAAAAAACTAATTAAAATGATGAAGACATTTTTTGAATCACGGCGTGCTACACGCGACTTACACGTTTTAAATGTATTTATATGCGTAAATTGACAAAAGGAAAGTCAAATATTTGAAGTAAATGAATAATCTTAGATCATGCTAGAAGAAACCCTTTATAAACCAATTAATGCAGCTGAATTCACAGAATAAAATCGGTCTCTATAGAATTTACATTAAGAATAGAGAAAATAATATTTAATAAACAATTGATTGAATCATATTATTGCTAGCTCATTGTGAGGCTAAGCCTACCCCCTCCCCGTTAGTGTAGATAATATCGTTTGTTAAAAAAAAAAATTAATCATTTGACAACTAAGTTAATCACATTATTATTTGCGTGCGAAAAACTTTTTTTTATAACCGACATTACACGTCTCTTAAGATGTTTTGAACATGTTTAAAAATAGAGAAAATAATATTTAATAAACAACCGATTGAATCATATTATTGCTAACCTTTTGTGAGGCTAAGCCCACCCCATCCCCCTTAGTGTAGATAATATCGTTTGTTAAAAAAAACATTTAACAACTAGTTTAATGTAATTTAATCACATTATTATCCGCGTGCGAAATACCTTTTTTATAATCGGCATTACACGTCTCTTAAGATGTTTTGAACGTTTTTAAAAATAGAGAAAATATATTTAATAAACAACTTATTGAATCACATTATTGCTAACCCATTGTGAGGCTAAGCCCACCTCCTCCCCCTTAGTATATATAATATCGTTTGTAAAAAAAAAATCATTTGACAACTAATTTAATCATATTATGCGTGCACAAGACTTTTTTATAATCGACATTACACGTCTCTTAAGATGTTTTGAAGGTGTTTAAAATAGAGAAAATAATATTTAATAAACAACTAATTGAATCACATTATTGCTAGCACATTGTGAGGCTAAGCCCACCCCTCCCCCTTAGTGTAGATAATATCATTTGTTAAATAAAAATAAAAATAATTATTTGACAACTAATTTAATTACATTATTATCTGCGTGCGAATGACATTTTTTTATAACCGGCATTACACGCATCTTAAGATGTTTTGAACGTGTTTAAAAATAGAGAAATTGAATCACATTATTGTTAGCCTATTGTGTGATACTAATTAAAAAAAACCACAAAAAAATTAATTATTAAAAAATACTGTTAAAATGACGAAAATTCCCTACCTTATTTGATGCATTATTTTGGGATGCCTTTGAAGTTTTTTGTCCAAATATTTTTGGTTGAGGCTTAGTGACACCAAAATCACTATTCACCTTTCCATTGGCTTTATATATAGATATAATATAATATACACACACATACATATTTAAGTAGTAGTTCTTGTAACACACATCCCCCTCACACAGGTTGACATGAAACCGAACTTAGAAGCATTTTTGCTCACAACAATAACTATCATGCATGCTCATTATACACCTAATCATTTGTCAAGTGTTCTGTCAGTTAATTTTAGTTAACTTTCTCACTAAATGTTACATTTTCAATTTGAAAAAAAAAAACTAACCAATGTTAAGTGAAAAGACTCGTGACAAATGATTAAGTTTACTGTGAGCATACATCAAAGTTTATAGTTGTCACGCCCCAATCCCAGCATACGTCCATGATCGCCACGTGACATTGCCAAATACCCGCATATCTCACCTACCCCGCCTCCGGAATATGGACAATGCACAACTCAAGATTCGAATTGTGTGATTAATTTTTCTTATACTTTATGGCTGCATCTAACCTCCTAGTTAGACTGCCTACGTACCCTCAAAAGGGATCAAGCCATTCGTAGTTTACCAATCATCAAACTCTAATCTTTCCATAAAAATACTTCTAACAGAAAATCATAGGGCACCATACTACACATCAACCTTACGCCAAACAACAATTACCATCTTTCATGCACGCAGGTAAACCATTCTCACACATATGCTTTCCAATTCTTCCATCATATAAATCACTCTATTTCACATACTACCGCAGATCATAGTATGTAACATATCAAAGAACCCACGAAGCACAGTGTTATTCTCAAGTCACATTAATCAACTAATCTAATCATAATAATCTCAATCATACCCAACGTCATTCCACAATCACATCAATTAATTAATTCATGAATCAAATATACATGATCTTAGCATTTAATTATGTTAATTAATGAATGCAGTAACATATCATTTCACGGATTTAACCAAGGAACTCTAACAACTCCTAAGGAGTCACCCAGACATCCAATGGCTTTTCCCATTCAAACCACCAAGATTCTCAAAAACCATCATTCATATGTACATTAAAAACTAGGGCTAGAGGAACACAGCTCGGCCGAAGCCTACATAAGTAACCAAACAGGAAGTGGCCCCCCCAAAGCGGATTAACCAAGTAGAGCCACCCCTGAGAAAATAACCAAGTAGGCAGTGACCCCGCAATGCGAATTAACCAAGCAGAGTCACTCCTACCCTACAACTGTTAGGAAGTGATCACCCAATGCGGATTAACCAAGCATGATCACTTGTGACCCCCCTCAATGTAGATTAACCAAGAAGGGTCAAGATAATCAGGTAGGTAGTGATCATCCAACGCGGATATACCAAGCATGATCACTCCTGGAATGCGTATGGTCCCCCAACGCGGATATACCAAGCAGGACCATCCATGTACAATTGCTACATGGTGCAGTAAATTCAACACACAACCTATCAACACCTCAACCCCTATGAGTTACAATGTAGTCACATATACCATCACTTTCTCATGGCCACCAACTAATGTGTTATACAAGTATATAAGTTCTATAGAATACTTCTAATATGATTCTAGGGTCACATTGTCGTAACATTTATCTTACTTATCATTCACATTACTAAAACGATAATTAAACACACACACACACACACACACACACACACACACACACACACACACACACACACACACACATATATATATATATATATCACAATCATCATCAGTTCATAAGCCAAATCATGTTTAATAAACATAAGTCTATGGCTAATATATAAAAATCACATTTCAATACAAATCATATTTATAAGACCAAGACATATTCACATATGATATTAATATAAGAAATTAAGGTAATAACCATATCACATATACTCAAGTCACTCTCTAACCAATGTAGGCCCACTAGACTTCACTTAGTCTCCTGTAGTACTAATTTATTATTTAGAACGTATCAAGACATGTTGACCAAAAGTAGGATCCACAACACTACATAATTTGATCCAGAAGATCCGCATATTGGATTCTAGATCCGTAACTTCGTAAGGTCCACATTATGCTTCTAGACCAACATATTAAAATTTCATTACGATCCAACGGTCGGATCTCTGCCAATTATCAAATCAAGAGGAGGTCAACAATTAATTTTACTAACTTAGAAATCCAGTTCAGGAAGATCCGTACATCGGATTCCCAATCCGTCAGTTCCAGCTATCCTAAAATATTACATTCTATAATGTTTTAAAGTTTGGTGACGATCCAACGGTCGGATCGTCGATTCAAATTTTGATCAAGTGATGTATCATAATGAAACTAAGTTCAAACAATCAAACAACTTCATACGGATATCAATTATGAAATCAAGGCATCTAATTGAACTTAAAAGGACATCGTCGGCCCACTGGCCAAGCCTCCGCCGCACGCGCCACCACGCGTGGTGGTCGGTCGCCCCAACTTCCCGGAAAATTCAACTATTTTTAAAAATTACCAAAATGTATAGAATTGAAGATCTCAATGAGTAGAGCAAGTTTTATACCTGTGGCCAAGTCCAATTTGGTCGGGAAAATCCCCAATTTCACTCAAACCGTCGAAAACCCTAGAATGAGTGTGCTTCAATTTGTCTTCCTCAGTGTTCTGACACCCCTACAACCAATTGGGTCTTGTTCCTGAGTCCACGGGGAGTTGATTAAGAGTGGTGGTTGGTGGTGAAGCTCGCTGGAATGGAGGAATCGCCGTCAAAACTCCATGGGTCACCCACACAGTTTCGGACCTAAAAACCCTCAAATTTGGGTGGAGATGGAAGATGGGAGATGGTGGAAGAGATTGCAGGTGATGGATGGTTGAATTTCGCCTGAAAAAATGGTGGAAGTAGCTGGAAACCACTCCGGGTTGGCGCGGGTAAATGGGTCAACCGAAATGGAGGGCAAAAATCCCCTCTTTCCTCATTGGTCCTTACTTTCCCCCTTTCCTTCTTTTCATTGGCCCATAGAAAAATAAATAAATAATAATAATAATTTCATTGGGTCTCTTTCCACAAGGTGGGAATTAAAATAAATTTAAAATTTATAGTTTAGTAACACAACTTCAAATGTCTATAACTATTCCGTTAAAACCCGGACTCACACACGGCTTCCGCTTATGTGCTCATGGTTTCGAGATCTATTTGAAAACGTTACTTATGACATCGAAATGTCAACGGATTTTTAAAAATTAATTTTGAAACTTCAACCCTCATAACTAGTTTAATGAAAACCTAAATTCAAATAAATTAATTATAAATTCTCGAGAAATAATATAAAATCTCAATAATACAAATACGTAGATTATAATAGTGAAATCCAGGAACGGGATTTCACATCCTTCCCCCCTTAAAAAAAAAAATTTCCTCGAACTTTCTAGTATCATTCCTTTCCTCATGCAATCAAGATGAATGATTCATCGATTAAGAATTTTATAATGTAAATACGAATCGATTCACAATCACCTATATCCATGATTTAAGTGAAAGCGTTCATGCTCCAATACAAAGTAATAACAATACCTACGAATTTCATAGCACAACTTCCAAAACTATAAAAAGAGGTTAACTGAACAACTTAATCAAAACATGATCAATAATCACACACCGCACTTTCGGCTTCAAATAATTTATCCAAAATTCTAGCCATACACATTGGTGAAGTAAATTTCATACGTCAAGCCGCAATCCTCATCAGCTACATAAATATTAGGATTTCAAGCCAAACCATCAGAGTTGGCAAATCAATTATTGGAAATTCCGGCCAAAATCATTGGAATTGGAAATTACAATTACTCACCATCATTGGCAAAATAACAATTTCATCACCTTTTTCTTTTATCCCAATAAGTGACTAATAGACTAGAAAAGATCGTAATATACCTGACAAATATACCTTCCCACACATAAATATCACATTCATAGTTCATTCTCGCAGTCCACAAATGAAGCTTTCTCCCGAAAGCATTGGGCCTTTGTGCCCATTCAACCATTTCTCCACATTCTATGGGTCACATTGCCCAATTCCACATCCACATGCTGTTTCTCCCCAATCAACATCCACGACATTTTCCACCCTATTCAACATTTCTCATTTGCACAAGTATAATACGACTTTTCCATCTACTCGTCACAATTCACAATCACCTTAACGTTCAAAATCTTCATAATGCGTAACATAATATAAACCCAATTCAAGATTAATCCGAGACTTTAATCAAGCGCTCATCTTTGAAGCTATAACATGAAATATGACATTTTAAAAAATTTCTTCTCCCATTAAATCATACGAACACAACCATTTCACCATATCCATGATTTAAAAGAAAAGCATTCTAACTACTACTTGAAGTAATAATGATGCATGTGAATTTCATATCATATTTTCTAAGATTAAATAAAAGTTAACTGAACTACTTAATCAACGCACTATCAAGGTCAAACCAACAAGGTCAAATGCTTATGTAACGTCCCGTCAGTGTTACACATTACGTCACCCAAAAACTATTCCTACACTAAGGTAAAGGTACGAGGACCTAATACCTAAGCTCTGATACCATTAAAATAGTGGTGAGCAATAATGCTCCATGTCCAAATATGTACCCTATAGTCCAAACAAGAAGATGATGAATTTCACCACAGAACTATTAAATTGGTCAACCTTCCGAGGAAACTGTTTCAAGAAATATCTTGTTCTTCTCCTTTTTTTCTTCTTCTTAGTTTTGGAAAAGGATAATGGCCACGGGGAGATACAAAAGCATGGAGTTTTCTAAAGTTTGATGACTAATAATCTTATATATAAAGTCAGGAGCCCTTTTGTGCTCACGGCTTCACTAAAAATGTTTTGGACAAAATTTTTTTGGATAAAAATGTCCTCAACACAAAAAAGTTCAAAAGTAGCCTAATGTAAAGCACTAAATAACGCAGGGGTATTTTCGTCATATAAACAGTGTTTTTTAACAATTAATTCTTTTTGTATAGTTTTTTTTATTTAATTAGTATCTCACAATAGGTTAGCAATAATGTGATTCAATCAGTTGTTTATTAAATATTATTTTCTCTATTTTTAAACACGTTCAAAACATCTTAAGAAGCATGTAGCGCCAGTTATTAAAAAAAAAAAAAAAATTTGCATGCGCATAATAATGTGATTCAATTAGTTGTCAAATGATTGTTTTTTTTTTTTTTGAAGAAACGATATTATCTACGCTAAGGGGGAGGAGGTGGGCTTAGCCTCACAATGAGCTATCAATAATGTAATTCAATCAGTTGTTTATTAAATAATATTTTTTCTATTTTTAAACACGTTCAAAACATCTTAAGAGGCGCGTACAGCCGGTGATAAAAAAAGGCATTTCGCACGTGCACAATAATGTAATTTAATCAGTTGTTTATTAAATATTATTTTCTCTATTTTTAAACACTTAAGATGCACGTAGTTCCAGTCATAAAAAAGGCATTTCGCACTTGCATAATAATGTGATTCAATTAGTTGTCAAATGATCATTTTTTTTAACAAACGATGTTATCTACACTAAGGGGGAGGGGGTGGGCTTAGCCTCACAATGAACTAGCAATAATGTGATTCAATCAGTTGTTTATTAAAGATTAATTATTTTCTTTATTCTTAATGTAAATTCAAGAGAATGTAGATGAAAATTGAAAGACCGATTTTATTATGTGGATTCAACTACTTTGACTGGTTTATGAGGGGTTTCTTCTAGCATGATCTAATATTATTCATTAACTTCAAATATTTGACTTTCTTTTTGTCATAAAAAAAAAATTATTGAAGCAATTCACGCATATAAATACATTTAAAACATGTAAGTCGCACGTAGCACGTCGTGATTTAAAAAATATCTTCTGCATACGTGTGAGCGTGAGCATGAAAGTTAGTAGTTTTAGCATTTACATACATATATCTTGGCAAAGAAGTTTGCAAAGCGACCCATGAAATCTGCTGGGAAAGTGGCTTGAGGACAAATGAAACCTCAAAAATTGACCAAAAATTCTTAATTAAATCGAAAGCTTGAGCTTTTGGAGTTTATTATGGTGTAACCTATTTTTCCACATGCACATCAAATTTTGGAGCTATGCGACTCCTGTCTCCATTGAAAAATAAACCAAAGACTTTGAAAAAAAATAAATTGATGGGGACCCAGTTGAGAATTTTGAAGGATGTGAACAAAACAACTTTTGTTTTGGAGAAAAATTTATAGGTTCTAGAAACGGAGTGTGGTTTTAGTGTTACATATCGCTTAATATCATACGTGCTTGAGCCATTAAATTTAATTTTTTTGCAATTGTTTGGATTTTTTATTTTGAATTTTAATATTCATTTTTAGTATTATTCAATACTAAACA
This sequence comes from Cotoneaster glaucophyllus, assembly GCA_036320875.1. Classification (NCBI taxonomy): domain Eukaryota; kingdom Viridiplantae; phylum Streptophyta; class Magnoliopsida; order Rosales; family Rosaceae; genus Cotoneaster; species Cotoneaster glaucophyllus. Next base: position 9,036,784 of record CM070070.1, read on the forward strand.
TTATTGAAGAAAAATCTCTCGAAGTACACAGGTCACGTAGTACATATATGCACACATATGTTGTAATAAGAGTGAACAATATGATTGCTATGTTTCATTTCTATTTAGTTAAAAAAAATCCTTATAATGTAAGTGAAACATCAATGCTACGTGCTAATTTTCTATGTAGACCAAAAAGGAATAAATATGGCGCTTCAATTGACTACGTGGCTGGTTTATGAAACTTCATGCTTATGATAGAAATTGTTCATGTTATATTTTATATATAAAGATCATATCTGCAAAAGATCAGTTAAATATGAGAATATTTAGACATCGAACTATATACTGACACAGAAAAATTTGGTAAAAGAACTACAAACTTTCTATCTTATTTCTTACTATAGTTAATCGATTAAATAATCTTAATTTTAATTGATTTTTTTATAAATAATTTTTAAAAAATAATTTATAATATAATCGATTCTGATTATAGATTCAAAATTTTGTGAATCGACGACTAAATGAATTTGAGAGAAACTCCTCCTTACTTTTAAGGAAACAACCTTTCTCAACTAAAAACAGTGGTCAACAATTTGGGTCTTGCTCGTGCTACTTTTTATTATTTTAATACTTTTCACTTTTTATATGTTTCAATCGCTTGTATATGTATGTCACACATTGGAGGCTTGTGGGTTGCAGTTTATAATAATTGTTCTATTAGGGGTAAATGTAGTCAAAGTTCTAAAAAACGTTAGACGTTAATTGGGCGGTGGGTTGGCGTTTGGTGCCTAGCGCCTAGTCGGATTTAAGTAAATTTCTTGTATATCTTGTAAATAAATGCATATTGACACTTACAAAATATTATACTTGTATGAAATCCAATAATAAAAGAATGATAAAATGCAAAAAGAGTATCCAACAAGTCTAAAATTTAAAAACACATTAAGCATATATGCCATATAACCATAGTGAGAAGTATTGTGGGATGACACATGCCATATAACCATTAAAAACACATTAACCACATAAAATGCAAAATATGAGGAAAATAAGGAAATATAGTAATGTAGATATGATTTTTTTTTATTTTTTAGTTTAAAAAAAAAAAACCGCCCAGCCGCCTAGCGTCGCCTAGCACCACCTAGCACCGTCTAGAGCCCAACTGATTTTTCCAACCGATTTATAAGAAAATGCCTCGGATCACCACCACCCAATGCCTAAGCGCCGCCTAGACCTTTTTTTAGAACACTGCCTGTAGTTGTTTAGTTTGCATGGGAACGTATAATTGAATTTTTTTAACAACATTTGTTTGTTTTTTAAATCATTGCAACCTAAAATCTTTAAAATATGTAAAAATTTTCTTCACACTTTTATTCCAGCTTAAATAACATGCACCCAATAATATCATTGGATAGAAAAATAGTTATGCATGCACGGGTTTTTTAGCATTCTAGCTAAAGACGTGAATAATGATATTAAATTTAATAAAATAAATCTTTTGGGAAGAAAAAAGAAATGTACGATTAGGACCACGCATTGAGGCATTCTTTTTTTCTTATCTTAGATCTAACAACAATATGTCAAGATGTTCCGTCTTTAAATTAATACACATAGAAAACAAAATATTGAAAGACCAACCAATATATTAGATGATAAATTTATTAAAGTAAATTTATCGTAACCAAATTCATAATTGAAATGGTGCATGCGTTGCCATCTATATTAAGAATACTGGGATCAAATTACGGCTGTGGTGGTCTTACGAGTTAATTAGGTGAGAAGATCAAAACTAGCAATCCAATAGATGTTGAGTTGGAGAAATTCTTCCATGCGACTGAAACACACACCTCAACATGAGAGGTGGTGTTTTCCACCAATATATTGTAAGAGTTTTTTATATGTGAGTTGATCAAACTATTTATTTTGGTATGTCATACAACAAGTAAATAAGGGATTATGATATATTGTGACTTAACACATGGTTTAATCAGGTGAATTAATATAATTAATTCTTAGAATTAGAGTTGGTTATAAACTCTTAAAAACTGATGATAACTGTCTCCACGATAGGAAGAGCAGTTGTCGTATAAGTGGTTTGATCCCTCTTCTCAAATCAACGTCGTTCTATTATGATTGCTAGTCCTATTGAGAGCAAGGAATGCTAAATGATTTCAGAGAAGGGAAGATCAAACACTAGTCAAAATCGTGATGTCTTCCACTGCAAGTAAGTCCCATAATAGCTTCTCCAATTAGGGTTTACTGCTATATACACGAAGTCATATAAACGTAGATTGAAATGCATTTAGGGATGTTGGAGTTTGACATAGCTTTCAAGTTGCCTCAACCAACTGCACTTACTGAAGAAAGCACACCACTGCAAAGGGACAATTTTGCAAAGTGGGAAATATCTAATCAAATATCCATTCTCATAATGCAAAATGCCATGGAAGAGCATATCAGAGGAGGGATTTCAGTTTGTGATTTGGCTAAGGATTACATGGCAAGGATCGAAGAGAAATTCAAGAGGTCTGACAAGGCTGAAACTGGAGTGTATCTCTCATAACTCATCAATGCCAAGTATGATGAAGTTGGAAGTGTCAGGGAGCTCAAGCTTGTTAACCTTTCCAAAAAGTTTAATGCCATGGATATAGGAATAACATATCAGTTCTTAGTTCACATGGCATTGTTCTCACTGTCGAATGATTATGAGCACATCAAAGTGAGTTACAACACTTAAAAAGAGACCTGGGATATTAATGAATTGATTGCCATTTGCTGCCAAAAGGAGGAAATGATGAAGAAGGCTAAGCATGATACTGTCAATCTTGTGCATGCTGGAAAAGGAAAGGGAAAGATGCCTACAAGCTACCACAGTTCCAACTACAAAGGCTCCAAGCCATTTGCATAGAAACCAGGTTCTTCTTTTCCTCCAAAGAAAACTGTTAAACCTTTCAATGTTTATGTCATAAATGAAGGAACCTCCAATTCTGGTCTCAAAATGAATAAGTTCTACTTCAAGAAATGCCATCATTGTCAATCCACTGAGCACTTGAGAAAGGATTGTGTAGGTTTTAAGGCATGGCTCATCAGGAAAGGTAACAAAAACATCATGGTTTTGTTACCGTCGAGTCTAATATGGTTTTTGATCCTCACAATTCTTGGTGGTTTGACATTGGATGTTTTGTCCACATTACAAATTCTTTGAAAGGATTTCAAAGCCCGAAGGAAACAAGTAAGGAAGTCTACAATGTTTATGTTGGAAATGAGAATAAAGTGGTAGTTGAATCCATTGGTCGTGTTATGTTGAGATTGTCTACTGGTTATGTTCTAGTTTTAAACAATTTTCTTTATGTACCTTTCATGAGAAGGAATTTATTTTCAGTAAATCAGTATGTAAAAGATGGGTTTTCTTATGCTGGTCATGACAATCAAATTCAGTTTTTCTTTAAAAATCAGTTTGGCAATCTCCTTGGATATGCATTTCAATGGTGATCTTTGGCAAATTCAGTGCACTTACTTTCATGAATGTCTTAATATTGAACATCCTGCATTAAAAAGATTGCTCACTAATGAAACTTCTTCCATACTTTGGCTAGAAGACTTGGGCACATTTCGAAAGAAAGAATAAGATTAATGAAGGAAGGTGTTTTGCCAAAACTTGAACTTAATGAACTTGAGAATTGGATAGATTGTTATAAAGGTAAAACGATCAATTCAACCAAGAAATCGAAAGCCAACAGAAGTAACGATCTCTTAGAGATCATCCACACTGATGTGTGTGGACCATTTCCAACAAGAACAATATGCAGAAATTCTTACTTTGTTCTCTTCATTGATGATTTTTCAAGATATACATATCTATATTTAATTTTAGAAAAATCTCAAGTTCTTAACTGTTTTAAAATTTTCAAACTTGAAGTTGAAAAACAATTGAATAAGCACATAAAGTTTGTGAGATTAGATCGTGAAGGGGAATTTTTTGGCAGATATATTGAAAGTGGATAGCAGAATTTATACTGTTTTTACAACAAGAATGGATAGTAGCACACGCCTGGAACCCCATCTCAAAATGGGTTGCAGAAATGAGGAATTATGCCTTGAAAGACATGGTTCAAGTGTCTCATTCTCAGTTGCCTGAATTTGGGGGGGGGGGGGGGGGGGGGGGGGGGGAGCTATAAAACAGCTAACTACATATTGAATAGCGTACCAACTAAGGCGCTGAAAACCACTCAATTTAAGGCTTGGACAAGGAGGAAACCGAATTTCAATCATTTTCACACTTGGGGATGCACTTGTGAGGCACGATTATACAATCCTAATGAAATGAAGCTGGACTTGAAAACTACTAGTTGTTTCTTTGTGGGATATTCTGAAAAGTCGAAGGGCTTTAATTTCTATTGCCCTCATTCACATACAAGGTTGGCAGGGAGTAACAATGCAAAATTTATAGAAGATTTTGGTTTGCCTCATTCACAATCGAGGCAATCATACATATTTGAGGAGAAGGAAGAGTCACCAACTCAGCCATTACTTAATTCAGTCATTATTCCAGTGTTAATGTCAATGCTGCAATTCCAGTTTCTTCATCAGTTCATGATCTCCCCAATGAATCTAAGACAGTGGCTTCTACATCTCAAAATGTTGGTGAATTGGAACCTCCGACAGTTTCACATCCACCAATAATAGTGACGGAAGCACCAACCACTTCTTCCCACGACCCTCCACCTATGTTTAGGAAATCCACAAAAAACAAGAAATATGCCATTCCTAGTGATTATTTGTGTTATCTGCAAGAAGTTGAAATAACCTAGGTGACCATGACGATTCGGTGACTTATAAACAAGCAATTGAGAGTTCACAAAGTGCTCTTTGGGAAGCTGCAATGGTAGACAAGTTGGATTCAATGGCCAAGAATGGTGTTTGGTCTTTGGTACCTTAAATCAATTGGCTGCAAATGAGTGTTTAAACCAAAATGTGATGCACAAGGAAGAGTTGAAAGGTTTAAAGCTTGTCTTGCAGCTAAAGGTTTTACTCAAAGGGACAGTGTTGATTATACTGAAACTTTTTCGCATGTGTTTACTAAGGATTCATTTCGAGTTATCATGGCCTTCACGGCTCATTTTGACTTAGAGTTGCACCAAATGGATGTTAAAATTGCATTTCTCAATGACAGTCTTGATGAGGACATCTATATGAAGTAACCACAAGGATTTGTTGAAAGGAGGAAGGAGAATCAGGTATGTAAACTCAACGTCTATTTATGGATTAAAACAAGCTTCTAGGCAATGGTATAAAAGGTTTGATCAAGTTGTGCAATCATTTGGATTTGTGGAAAACAAGATTGATAACTGCATTTACATGAAGCAGCATAAGTCCCATTTCATATTTATGGTTCTTTATGTTGATGATATACTATTGGCAATTCAAATATGTAGTTGATAAATGAAACTAAGAAAATGTTGTCCAACAGTTTTGATATGAAAGATTTGGGTGAGGCCTACTATGTTTTAGGCATTGAGATTGTGAGGGATAGGATGAAGAGAACGTTGGGGTTGTCTTAAAAGAATTACATTGACTAAGTTCTCAAAATGTTTAATATGGAGAATTCCAGTGGTGGTGACGTTCCCATTGCCAAAGGTGACAAGTTTTCTCTTTCACAAAGCCCTGTGACTGATCATGACATCCAAGCTATGAAAGACAAGCCTTATGCCTCTCTAGTTGGTAGTGTGAGGTATGCACAAGTTTGCTCTAGACCTAATTTGGCTTTTGCATTAAGTGTGTTGGGGAGATTTCAATCAAATCCTGGTATATCTCATTGGAATGCAGGTAAAAAGGTATTGAGGTACTTGAAGAAGACACAAACCTATGTTCTGGGTTTTCATCAAGTTGATAATTTGGAAGTAATATGTTTTGATGCTGATTTGGGTGGTTGCATAGATGACAAAATGTCAACTAGTGGGTATGTATTCATATTAGCTGGTGGTGCAGTTTTATGGAAAAGTCGAAAACAGACCACTAGAGCAGTTTCAATAATGAAATTAGAATATATAGGTTGTTTTGAAGCAACGATGCAAGTTGTGTAGTTACGAAATTTGAGTTATGACATGAAAATAATGAGAAGTGTTGAAAGGCCAATCAAGAATTTTTGTGACAATACTTCAGCGGTGTTCTTTGTCAAAAATAATAGAAGATCAGAAGCCTCAAGACTCATGGACGTTAAGTATTTGAAGCTCCAAGATGAATTCAGAAAAAGAACAGTCGATTTGAAGCATATTGGTACTTATCACATGGTTGACAAAAACATTACATGTAATAGCATTTCAAAGGCATTTGCCAAATATGGGTTTACATGCACCATGGATAACTTTTGAATGTGGGAGTAAGTTAATTTTCCACCATTTTATATATATATATATATATATGTTTTGATCAGAAATTGTGCTTATTAAGTTTTCAAGTTGATTTTCATGACGATGTAATTCACTTGTAAGAGCTCAAGTCTAATCAAGTTCATATTTATGTTTTACAATTTTGTGCAGAAGATATGGAATAAAGAATGACATCTGCATTGTCAGGAGGTCAAGCAATGTGGGAGTATATGATTGGACTCTCATCTGAAGTTTCTTTATTACGTTCAATTCTTATTGGGTTTGATGAGTTTGTGATTTTAGAACACTAATTAATACTATATATTGAGACTTAACACATGGTTTAATCAAGTGAATTAATATAATTAATTCTTAGAATTAGAGTTGGTTACAAACTCTTAAAAACTGATGTTAACTGTCTCCACGATAGGAAGAGCAGTTGTCGTATAAGTGGCTTGATCCCACTTCTCAAATCAACGTCGTTCTATTATGATTGCTAGTCCTATTGAGAGCAAGGAACGCTAAATGATTTCAGAGAAGGGATGATCAAACACTCGTCAAAATCGTGATGTCTTCCACTGCAAGTAAGTCCCATAATAGCTTCTCCACTTAGGGTTTACTGCTATATACATGAAGTCATGTGAACGTAGATTAATTGCTTAATTGTTATGATCTCTGGATGATCATTAATATAGGTTTACATATATAACATATTGACACATGTCCATAATATGCATTGAACTTCTAACTCACGAATAATTATGAAATAAATGTGATCGATATGTATTCATGCCAAATTATTTTGAGAAATGCTAAGGACTCTTTTAGAAGTTGGACTTTTTATAGATTATTTATTACTTTATTTTTTGGTACAATATATTTTATAATATTAACATGTAAATTAATGTTAAAATTGTAAGGTGACAGAAAATTTATAGAAAATTCGACTTTGACAGAGTACTCTTAGCATTTCTGCAATTGTTTTTGGTACATTGCCTGGCTGTGGTCCCCTAAAGCTTGGACATTCTCTCGAAGTTCAACTTCATTTGTTCACGTTTTCATTGGAGGGTGGAGGAACAGTTCTCTTGTTATCATTTTTAAGTGATAATATAAATTTATAATATGGTGAATTCCCAGACAATGGATGCCAATTCCATAGCTTAATATAAATTTATAATGTGGTGAATTCCCAGAACGATGGATGCCAATTCCGTAGCTTTATTGAAATTTGGAAGAGACACCTTCCAAATGGTTTGGATTGTACACCTCCTTTGGTATTAGCACATCAGCATTAATTGATTCTAACATCTTTGTCTTATGCATATATACAGTAATCATATGAGAAAAACATACGGAACTTTAACGAAAAACTCCCGGTATTTTAACGAAAAACTACTTTTTTGCACTAAAAAATCAATCCTGATACTATTCACTTTACCTTATTTTATCTTTATCGTTAAAACTCAAAGTTTTCAAACCATTTTCATTAGTTTTCCTAAAAACAAAAAATATGACTTAATTGGATTATTAGTCTCCGTGACGATATAGTAGTTAGAAGATAGTTCATGTGGTAAAAAAAATTAGGATTTAAGCCCCTCTGGTAAAATCTGTTAGGATTTAGACCAAAAATTGAAAATTTCGTCAACTCTGTTAATTGTTAGCATGTGAGACTAAAAAGACAGGGTTAGCCTCACTGTCACGAGCTAACAAATAACAGAGAGTTCCGTTTTAGTATAATATGTACAGCTCACATGCTAATAATTAATGAAGAGTTGACAGAGTCTTCAATTTTGAGTCTAAATCCTAACAGATTTCACCTTAAGGCTTAAATCTTAGTTTTTTAATGTTTTTTTTACATGAGCTATTTTCCAACTATCCTATCACCACGTGGACTAATAATCCAATTATGCCAAATAATATACATCTATCTACCTACATCATATATTCAGAAAAACTCTCTTTCTGAATATATGATGTAGGTAGATAGATGTATATTATTTGGCATACATCTATCTACCTACATCAACTCAAAAGTGTTCAAAAATGTCAATTTTTATAAAGACTTTCATATATATTCAAAATCTCACTTAAATAGACATTACTACTCTCAATTTATATGAATAACTAATTTTTAGACTTAAAACTTATTGTGCTATAATCTCTAACTGAAACTTTCTCCTTTTTTGTTTCTTTTCTTTTCCAAACAAAGAGCAAAAGTTTTCTCTCAATTTTATTTTAATAAATAATCAAGGAAACCTTTCTTTCTCACATGGTTCACAGAAAACACTTTAGTATGTTATAAAAGTGAACTATCAGAGTAAAGAAATTAAAGTAATTATCTTTTAATTGTCGGAAATTTAAAGAATTGTACATACAACCAAAATAAACAATAAAATGATCAACAAAAAATATTTATTCATTACACCCCAATTTCTTGGCCCAAACGATAAAATGATAAAACTCCAATTTAAAAGGATTCTACAAAGTAGGATGAAGTTGAACTAGATTCTTACAAGTTTGTTTATAATGGCCATTTGAACCACATTTTGAACACTTTCGAGTTGATTTTTCTTCTCCACGTAATGAGATCCTCTTTTCTTTGCGCCTACAATATCTTCTTTATGTAATTGGTGGTAGGACAATTGTTTCACGCACATCATTAGTTACTATCCAATCGGTTTGATCACCAACTGGCCATATAGCTCCTGCATAGGCAATGACCAAAGAGTTTGTAGTATAATAATGAGAACACATAGGATAACATGAAAGTTGTCGCTATCTACATGTAGCACAAGCATGTGAGAAAGGGAGTTGGTCAAGATCAAATTGTCGGATGTGCAACTCTTTTCCTCTAAATTCACAACTTCAATACGAGATCCATCGTATACATGAAATGTGCAACTCTTTTACTCAAACAAAAGAAGAACTAAACAACCAAAACAAAATATTCTTCATAAGAACTACAAAAGCAATTCGCAATTAGTGATCTGTAAGAGAAGTTGATAAATACCCTGAACTGCTGCATAAAACTACAAAGGCAATTTTATAAAACCATATCAGCAATTACGTTGAAGTTACACAAGATATGGTTTTTAACCTCTTTTTTTTTTTTTTTTTTTTTTTTGTCAAAGTGTTATGCATTTAGCAACCTAAATATTAAGCTACTAATTGCACGTTTTAAACTCGCAAGTGCACAAGATCAAACACATAGTATAGAAAGCAAGTACGAGTTCCCACGAGGATTGCACTAATATGTATCTAGAGTATGATTCCTAACAATTTAAATTAATTAATTCACAAAACTAGCAAATATGCACATAAAGGTTTAACAAAATAGTCTTAAGTTTAAGTATTCAAAAACACTGTATAAAGAACGTAGGCAAATAAAAGTAATTGGCAATAAGGGTTTTGAAAACGGTGTTTGAACGGTTAGGACTTTGACTTCCATCTCTAACCTTTTTCGTCTAAGCAACCGATACACACTATGATACAAAACAGATTATTGATGCTTTACGTTTGTCAACCTAAAGGCATGGTATCTACTCTTTAAGCTATTGTTTTCCCTAAACAACGAATTAGGCATGGGTGTCTACACTAACTCTTTTCATTCTCAAAGTATTTAGCATGGTATCTACTAAGTTGCACTCCGAGAAAGCATAATACAATGGAAATCAACAAACACACGAATCCTAGAACATGGTATCTATTCCGGTTATTCGTGATAATTAATTCCGAGAACTGTAACTAGTTCTCTTGTTACTCGGCATAGGTACAAGACTCGATCATCCAAATTTACCCATGTAACAAACTCAATTACAAAACTATTCTATGGTGATCAATCATGAAATAACTCAATAATATTGGAATTAAAATTGGATTTAATCACTAAAGCATCAACAAATTGTCTTGTAACAAAAGTGTATCGAAAATACTCAAGGAAACATGATTAGGACTTCAACCAAGTCCCAACTATGAAATTTAGTTACTCATAATGTAAATGGGCAGCAAAGACAAACAAAACAGCAAGTAAAAGGAGAAGAAGAAACTCTTCGATGACGAATTGCAGAACGGTGCTTTGGTCCTTCCTTTTTTTTACCTTCTGTGGCTGCCTCCTTTATTCCCCTTCTAATTGTAACCTACAAGGCAATTAGCCTTCTTTTCCTTATCAAGTTTAATGAGCTTTAAAGTCTCATTATATTAAAAAGACTTTTAATTTACTTTCTCTCAAACTTTTTGGCTTTCTTCAACTGGTTAAAACTCCTAATAAATAGGAATTTTAATCGTCTTTTAATCTGCCACATTGATGCACGTTTCTAGAAAACTTTGTAGTCGCGCGTAACCTGACCTTCATGTACTAACTCCCTCTAGAAAAATGATATTCACGAACCGTAAAATTCTACGAAAAATAGACATCTGTGGCTTTCCAAGCATATATGGCACATCTCCTGGTTCTTCCCGAGTCAATACAGTTTAACCCACGAACTCTGCTGATCTGCACAGGCTGTGCTGATGACATAGGATTATAAAAGCCTTTTTAGCTCCTTTTGCACTCTTTGCTTGTTACAACCTACAAAAACACAAATATAATGTAAAACCTATATAGAAAAGTAAGACAAAGGTGTAAACAAGGAGAATTATTATATATATAATAGCGAATTTACGAGCATAACACAAAACCTAGTTTTTTTAACTTTAGTCTCTTACATTGCAAACATACATTTATTCTTTACTAAACATGGCAGTGATGGATAAAGCTACATATTATGGCATATAAGAATCGGTAAAATAGTTTTAAAAACTTGAGAACAAATGAAAGTGTACCAAAATTAAATAGACAAATTGAACTAAATTATATTTAAGTGAATGCAAAAATACCTATAATGATAATCCTTGTTTGTTATTTTCTTGCACCAATTTGTCTGCCCAATCTGTCAAATGTGTATTCATTTTGGCTGCCTCGGTTCGACGCTCATAAAACCACTTCTGGAGAATATTCATTCTTAAATACTCAAGAAATCGGGTGATAGGTAGTTTTCAAGCATCTCTGGTGATTGCATTGAGACATTCAGCAATACTTGTTGTCATGATGTTGTACCGCTTTCCATCGAAGTACGCACGAGTCCATGTTTGTATTGGGTCATCATTATCTTCCGAAGAAAATACTTTCTGCTTTGATGTAACACACAAGGGAATCTTCCAAGACCTCGAAAGGTTTTCAAAAATAAATGCCCTCACATCATCATCATCAACTATATCTGCAGGCCATGTAGTTTCCATTGCGTTATATATGACTTTCATACTTATCTCATACTCATTTGGGTCCACATTCACAATACCATGTACATTCTTATGAAGCTCCGGACATGTAATTTTATCTGAAACAAGTAATCCTTTCGTTTTGAAATTTTTGTATGTTGAGTCAGCCCACCTCCCACCATAGTTCAATAAAATTGTCAAAGTAGACATTGTCTTGAAATATAAGCAAAACAATACGAAAAAAAAAAGTGACATACAGACACAGCTAAGATCGATATATATGTGAAAAATAAAAAGAGTACTGTGAAAACTGAACTGAATCATGAAAAAGGTTGGGCGTTAATATATACACAAAACATCATGCATTTGAGCAATGGAAGAAGGACCTTGTTGATTAAGGTGCTATTCAGGAAGTTAACTTCCAATTACTTTTATGCATTGAAAAAAATTAAATTAATATTGCTTACCAAACCAACATAAGATGAATAAAAACACAAAAAGAAAAAACTTTATTCCGTAAACCCTAATTTTTCAAATATGCACTGAAGAACTATTAGCTTTGCCTCTAACTGATTGGCAAATGCTATTAGATTTGTCAATCTTCCATTGACATGAGAAACCTAATTTTTCTAATATGCGCTAAAGAATTTCTATTCCGTAAAGTTTGCAAAAATTGATAGTTCGTTCTTCAATAAAATTCAACCGAAGGAAGAAACTACAAAAGCAAAGAGAAAACATAGACTAGGAAGAATGAAAAAAATTAACCATCTACACTCACCTTCGTACGTTTAGGGTTGCACAAAGTCTCCACAGTAGCCAATGCCTTCACTATCTCTCCACCATTTTTTAGGTTTTGCCGTCCAAAATATCAATCTAATAGGGTTTTGGTTTTTTTTAATTTATTTTGTTTTAAAGTTTAAGGCCATTTGTGTATATTTAAGTAATATTTTGGATATATTTGAAAGTTTTTATAAAAACTGACATTTTTGAAATGAAGGGCTAATATTTGGCTATATTTGATAAATACTTTTATCATTTATAGCCAAAATTTAGTCTCTAATTTCAAAAATGTCAATTTTTATAATATCTTTCAAATATATCAGAAAACCAACCTGAACATAAGCTAAAACCTGTTTGATTTTCTGGGTTTGTTCAAAGATGGAGACTGAAGTTCAACAAAATAAAAATAGATGGAGACCGCAGAGGTCCGCATCTACAAGTTCTCACCGTCTGCCTCTACTTGAGCTAATTGGATTAAAAAAAGGTTAACGTCTATGATTTTTTTTTTTTTTTTGGTTTCATATTGTTACTAGTTCGTATATATTGGCGTCAGATTCCGTCTTCATTAACCGAGTAGTTGTGGTTAGGTTTTAATTTTTAATGTTGAAAATGCTGTGGGTTATTGAATGCCCACAGTAATGTTGACAAACTCTGGTAAATATTTCAATACCCAAACTTTTGATGCAGACTTTGGAAGCAAAGGAGGTTACTTTTCAAATGAGGTGTTGTAAATTTCAAATGTGTAATTAAGATGCATGATCGGAGATGCTCTATAAATAGAGCACTCCGTATGCTTGTAATTGACACACACATATAGAAAGAGATACAGAGAGATAGAAAGAATACAGAGAAGAGAAAAGATTAATATTTCAGTATCCATTCCTTCCTCTTACTTTGTCATTCCCTTGTGCTTTAGTTTCAGTGTAATATTTTACACCTGCTCTGCACACCTCACTAGTAAAGGTTATCTCCCTAACTTTTACATATTTATAACACGTTATCAGCACGAGTCTCTAAATATAACTAGTAAAGAAATCATTCTCTCATTCTTCTCCGCCGAACGAAAGAAAGAAAGAAAAAAAAAAAAATGTTTCCTCTGAGGATTTTACTGTTCATCTTCTTCCTCTGCCTCAACTGCGCGATATACCCTCGCGACGAACTATTTGCTCCATGCCTGCTCCTAGTTCTCAACCTGACGGTTACATACATCTTTGATTTCTTGTTTGGTTTAGATATTGATTACTAACCCAGTGTTTATTTTTGTTAATTTTACTGCAATCCAAGATGGTGCGGTACAATCGCCCATCTTGAACTGCAAATTTAATCTTACTGCGATCCAAGATGGTGCGGTATCATCGCCTATCTTGGACTGCAGATTTAATTTTACTGCAAATTTTAGGTGGAGCGGTATAATCGCCCACCCTACCCTGCATATTTAAATTTGCTTGCTGTTTAATTTTACTGCAATTTTAGGTGGAGCGGTATAATCGCCCATCCTGCTCTGCGTATTTAAATTTTCTGCTACTTGAGTGGTGCGGAATAATCGCCCATTCTATGTTATATTATTTCAATGAGAATGGTGCGGTACAATCGCCCTCCTCATTCACCTTGAAAATCTCGAGCCAGAAGTTTCGAGTGCTTATCATTTTGGCCTGAAGATCAAAATGAAAAATTTGTAAGAACCAGAAGTTCTAACATTATATTCCTCCAGGAATACATATTATTGCAAGTTCTTACACATCTCATTTTCTTTCAGAAAAGAAAATGGCGAACTTGGCAAAGCTTGAGTATGCTGCCCTGGACATTACCGGGAAGAATTACCTGACCTGGGTACTGGATACCAAGATTCATCTGGAAGCAGGGAATCTTGGAGATACCATCAGGGAGGAGAACAGCTCATCCTCTCAAGATCGGGCAAAGGCCATGATCTTTATGCGCCGCCATCTTGATGAGGGATTAAAGAGCGAGTACTTAACGGTTGAAGATCCGTTAGCTCTCTGGAATGCCTTGAGAAACAGATACAATCACCAGACAACGGTGATTCTTCCAAGAGCTCGATATGAATGGTCTCACCTGAGGATCCAGGATTTCAAATCCGTGGCTGAGTACAATTCTGCGTTGTTCAGAATCACCTCTCAGATGAAGCTCTGTTGGGATACTGTCACTGAGGAAAATTTGCTGGAAAAGACTTTCAGCACATTTCATGCCTTTAACGTGCTCCTGCAGCAGCAGTATAGAGCGCGAGGCTTCACTGAGTACAATCAGCTGATATCTGTGCTCCTGGTAGCTGAACAGAACAATGAGCTCCTGATGAGAAATCATCATTCCCGACCCACTGGCTCTGCACCATTCTCTGAAGTGAATGCTGCTTCCCTCGAAGTGAACGCCACATCATCTGGTGGTGATTCTCATAGACGAGGACGTGGCCAGAAACGAGGTCGGTGGAACAAGAAAGGCAAGAACCATGGTGGTCAGATTCACAACCAGGTTCCGAGGCATAATTCAGGCACAAGCTTTAAAAATGTGAATCGCCACAGAGGCAAGGCTCATATGAGTAATGCTCCCAGAAACTCTGAAGGAGCATGCCATAGATGTGGTGGCAATGGGCATTGGGCGCGTACCTGTCGTACCCCAAAACATCTAGTGGATCTGTATCAAGCCTCCCTCAAGGAGAAGGGTGTCGAGACTAATTTTCTCGACCAGGCTAAATCAATGGGCATACTTGATCCAGTGTCCGACTTATCAGGGCAGTTGGACACCACCCACCTAGATGTATCGGACTTCATTATGGAAAGGGGGAATGAAGTTTACCGGTCCGATTGAATAAGTTTATGTTTGATGTATTGAACTTGTAGTTCATAAACTTGCATTTCAAAATTCAATAAAAGTGGTAGTTGAATTTCTTGTTATAACATGATTTTAACTGTGATTCCCTTACTCAGAAAGCATGGATAAGAATTGTGGTCATTCTCAAAACAAGAGCAATGGCGGAGATATTTGTATTGCAGACAGCGCAACCACGCATACAATACTTCGTGATCGAAAGTATTTCTCCAGCTTAATGCTCACAAGAATAGGGGTAACAACAATATCAGGCCCTTCAAATGTGATTGAAGGCTCAGGGAAAGCCCAGATTATGTTACCAAATGGAACAATATTGTCCATACAGAATGCGTTGTACGCAACTCGATCCACTCGAAATCTGTTGAGTTTCAAAGACATACGTTTAAATGGATACCACATTGCAACGAAAAGTGCAGAAAATGTGGAGTATCTATGCATTACCTCCAATGATACCCAGAAGCGTATATTGGAGAAGTTGCGTGGTTTGTCGAGTGGATTGTATTGTACATACATAAAGACAGTTGAATCACATACTGTCATGAACCAGAAGTTCATTGATTCAAAGGTCTACATGCTCTGGCATGATCGTCTGGGTCACCCAGGATCTACCATGATGCGTAGAATCATTACCAACTCTAATGGACATCCATTATTGAGCAGACATATTGCTGTCTCGAATGATAACCCTTGCAAGGCTTGTTCTCAAGGGAAGTTGGTAATTAGACCATCACAACTAAAGGTTGATGCAGAATCCCCATCATTTCTGCAAAGAATTCAAGGGGATATTTGTGGGCCTATTCAACCATCTTGTGGACCATTTCGATATTTTATGGTTTTGGTTGATGCATCTACCCGATGGTCACATGTTTGTCTCTTGTCTACTCGGAATGTAGCTTTTGCGAGACTTCTTGCTCAGATAATTAAATTACGAGCACAGTTCCCAGATTATCCCATTAAGTCTATCAGACTTGATAACGCTGGTGAATTTACGTCTCAAACCTTTGATGATTACTGCATGACATTGGGCATTGATGTTGAACATCCTGTTCCTCATGTCCATACTCAAAATGGTTTAGCAGAAGCATTGATCAAGCGGCTTCAGTTAATAGCTCGCACTCTGCTTATGAAAACAAAATTGCCAGTGTCTGTATGGGGACATGCAATTTTACATGCTGCATCATTGGTTCGATTGAGACCTATAGCCAACCACCAATACTCCTCAGTACAACTCGTGTTTGGACATCAGCCAAACATTTCACATTTACGAGTTTTTGGTTGTGCTGTTTATGTGCCTATTGCACCACCACAGCGAACTAAAATGGGACCTCAGCGCAGACTGGGAATTTATGTGGGTTTTGATTCACCATCTATCATTAGATATTTGGAACCCTTAACAGGTGATATGTTTACAGCTCGTTTTGCTGATTGTCACTTTGATGAGACAGTCTTCCCATTGTTAGGGGGAGAAAAGACCGTTCCTGAAGAACGGAAATAGCTGACATGGGTTGTTCCCACCTTGTCTCATTTTGATCCACGTAGCACTCAATGTGAAATTGAAGTGAAAAGGATCGTTCATCTTCAAGGCATTGCCCATCAAATGCCAGATGCATTTAATGATGCTATGAAAGTGACAAAATCACATATACCAGCTGCAAATGCACCTGCAAGAATTGATGTCCCTGTTGGACAAAATAAGGTGGCAGCGAATGATTCATCTGGTGCACGCCTGAACCGTGGTAGACCACCAGGTTCAAAAGATTCAGCCCCTCGAAAGAGAAAAACAAGGGCACATCTGAATCCAAATGAAATCATTCAAGAAGAGAGAATGCATGACAAATCCCCAATTCATGATTCTGTACTTCCAGAAGAAGAAAATGTCCTTGATGAGACACATGTCCCTGAAGAGACAGAAGTACATGAGAGCAAAGAAATCTCTATAAATTATGCATGTACTAATGAGTTGTGGGATCGCAATGAGATAATCATTGACGATATATTCGCATTCGCTGTAGCCACTGAAATCATATTAAGTGATGATATTGAGCCCCGCTCTGTTGATGAATGCAAACAGAGACAGGATTGGCCTAAGTGGAAAGATGCAATCCAGGCAGAATTAAATTCCTTGGAAAGGCGAAGTGTTTTTGGACCAGTAGTCCAAACCCCGCCTGGTGTAAACCCTGTGGGTTACAAATGGGTATTCACAAGGAAACGCAATGAGAAAAACGAGATTGCAAGATATAAAGCACGACTCGTTGCACAAGGCTTTTCACAAAGACCTGGAATTGATTATGAGGAGACATACTCTCCTGTAATGGACGCAATTACGTTCCGTTACTTGATAAGTTTAGTGGTTTCAGAGAAACTTGATATGCAACTTATGGATGTCATCACTGCGTATCTATATGGAGAATTAGATACTAACATATATATGAAAGTCCCAGAAGGACTTAAGTTGCCTGAAACAACTAACAAACCACGAGGTATACTCTCAATCAAATTGAGGCGATCTTTGTATGGGTTGAAACAATCTGGACGAATGTGGTATAATCGTCTCAGTGAGTATTTGATCAAAGAAGGTTATATCAACAATGTCATTTGCCCTTGTGTGTTCATTAAGAAATCCAATTCTGGATTTGCTATAGTGGCAGTATATGTTGATGATATGAACCTAGTTGGAACTCCTGAAGAGCTCAATAAAACTGCTGCATATCTGAAAAGCGAGTTTGAAATGAAAGACCTTGGAAAAACAAAGTTTTGTCTCGGCCTGCAGATCGAGCATTGTGTTAGTGGAATTTTGGTCCACCAATCAGCTTACATTGAAAAAATCTTGAAGCGATTTGGTATGGACAAGGCTTATCCACTCAGCACACCAATGGTCGTTCGTTCTTTGGACATTAAGAAAGATCCATTTCGTCCAAAAAAAGATGATGAACTGGTCCTTGGTCCAGAAGTACCATATTTGAGTGCAGTAGGTGCTTTATTGTATTTAGCACAATGTACTAGACCAGATATAGCTTTTTCAGTCAATTTGTTAGCACGGTATAGCTCTGCTCCAACAATTCGTCATTGGAAGGGAGTCAAAGATGTATTGAGATACCTTCGTGGAACAACAGACATGGGTCTCTTCTACTCAAAGAACTCCACAGATGACCAGGTCCTTGTTGGATATGCAGATGCTGGTTTTCTCTCTGATCCGCATAAAGCCCGCTCACAAACTGGATATGTGTTCAAGAATGGAGATACAGCAATCTCATGGCGCTCAACAAAGCAAACATTAGTTGCTACATCTTCAAATCATTCAGAAATACTTGCTTTACATGAAGCAAGTCGTGAATGTTCATGGTTAAGATCAATGATCCATCATATCCGGAATTCATGTGGTCTAACTTCGAAGACAGACAGTCCAACTGTCATCCATGAAGATAATGCAGCCTGTGTTGCCCAAATGAAGGAAGGATTCATCAAGGGCGATAAGACTAAACACATATCTCCAAAGTTTTTCAGTGCACATGAGCTTCAGAAGGCTAAAGTTATTGAAGTCAGACAAATCCGTTCCAATGAAAATCTGGCAGACTTGTTCACCAAGTCTCTACCAAAGTGTACGTTTCAGAAGCTAGTGCAAAGCATCAGATTACGTCGACTTACCAAACAACTAAGTTTGGAGAATGCGGAATCAGGGGGAGATACAAATCAGGGGGAGCATCCATGATACATGCATGTTGTACTCTTTTTCCTTCGATTAGGATTTTTCCCACTGGGTTTTTCCTATCAAGGTTTTAACGAGGCAACATAAGCATACTTCACGCTATATCAACAATCCAGGTAAAGTTGTACTCTTTTTCCTTCGCTATGGTTTTTTCCCACTGGGTTTTTCCAAGCAAGGTTTTAACGAGGCAACTGATGTTGATATGTGGGCATCCAAGGGGGAGTGTTGAAAATGCTGTGGGTTATTGAATGCCCACAGTAATGTTGACAAACTCTGGTAAATATTTCAATACCCAAACTTTTGATGCAGACTTTGGAAGCAAAGGAGGTTACTTTTCAAATGAGGTGTTGTAAATTTCAAATGTGTAATTAAGATGCATGATCTGAGATGCTCTATAAATAGAGCACTCCGTATGCTTGTAATTGACACACACATATAGAAAGAGATACAGAGAGATAGAAAGAATACAGAGAAGAGAAAAGATTAATATTTCAGTATCCATTCCTTCCTTTTACTTTGTCATTCCCTTGTGCTTTAGTTTCAGTGTAATATTTTACACCTGCTCTGCACACCTCACTAGTAAAGGTTATCTCCCTAACTTTTACATATTTATAACATTTAAGACATATTACGCCTTTTTTAGATTTTTTTTTTTGGGTTGAAATTCACCTTTTCAATCTGATTGCTATAGTTTAGCTCGGTTTCTTTATTTTTAAGTTCTAATTTCTTTGATTTTATTGCTATTTCATTATTGAATTTCAATTTTTGATGCCGAGAATCATAGCTAACACGCCTCGATTCCGATATCCTCCAAACACCAAGATGGGTACGTGCTGCCGACACCCGAGGGTGACAAAACCATTTTAACATGCATGCAAGTTATGAAGAAGGAACGAACATAAATAAAATATGTAAATTTAAATATAAAGAATTATGCAAATGCGGAACGTGTTCAAATCATACAACTAATCAAGAATACTGTGAAAGGAATATTATAAAAAGATATGAACAAGGGAATGGGTCCTACACCAAGAGGACCCGAAGATACCGATGCGGGAGTGTCTTGGCGCCAAGATCGTACGCCTCGATTTCTAAGTCCTAAAGGGGGCACAAAACAAAGTGTGAGTGGACCAAAGTTTATAATAATAGTAATAATAAGAAAATTGTTTTTCCTTTTTGAACATACAACCCACTGTTTTGAAAACAATATAATACTACATAGTAGGTTTTCTGAAAACCCTAGCATGCGTGAAAGCATTCGTAAAAACATGTACATAAAAATCAGTGCTCAGTAATAGTAATATAGTCGTCCGAAGGCAAATCCGTAAAACCTTCGTGAATCAAAACAATAAAGTACTCAAATAGGGGTATCATAGCCGCCCGAAGGCATAACGATCACCCGAGGGTGAAGTTATACAACACTGGTTTACGCTAGTGAGAAACATGGTAGGCCCCATCACCCGAAGGTGAAGCTGTACAACTCTGGGTTAAACTGAAGAAGAAATATAACATAATACACCGACACTAACCGTGGCTAGTGAAGCTGTCCGACACTAGTTTCTCGTTGAGAGTATGTCATAAATATCTCACTACTCATCAACAGTGTCCTATGGCCATAGATAGATACATACTTGTGTTGTGTGTATGGGTTGTATGATTACCCACTAAGTAAGCATATAAAACATAATCATATTTCTCGTATCAAATCAGTGGAGCTCAAAAGCTCAAACCATCATATCAAACCATCATATGTCGTAAAGCGTAAAAAACCGTGGTTCGTAAATCTTTCGTAAATGTAAATTCAATAAATCATAAATGAATCATGAAATCATGCTTTTCGTGAATGCAAGCCTAGAATTTAATAAAAAAAATCATGCATTTTAAGAAGGGGTCCACTCACAGATACTCTGTCGCCGAAGAGCCGTTCAAAGTGGAGAAGAAGGGGTAGCCACTAACAATGCACCTAAGCACATAAAAGGAAAAATTAGTAAAACCCTACTAAAACGATTGAATTTAGGAGAACGGAGCGCGGATTTGGAATCAGGGCGTCGAAATACCCTAAGAAGGGTCCCGGGCAAATTTCGTAAAAAGTCAACCGTCAACCAAAGAAAGTCAATCGAGATGCCGAGCCAGTGAACTACGTTAAAACTTTGGAATTTTACTAAACGGATGTCAAAAACGGACTCAGGGTGTCGAAATTAGTCTAAGAAGGTTCTTGAGTAAATTTCGTAAAAGTCAACTCAGGGAATATTCCATCGGGGTCAAGTCAATGGGTTAGTCAACAGGTCGGGTCAACGGGCCAAGGGTCGGTCAACAGGTTGAATCTAAATCAGATCCGGTTTCTGAGTTATCGGGTCGAGTTAACCTGGTCTCTGTCGCTGAATTTCGTGGAAAAGAAAGCCGAAATTTTGGAAGCTCCGTTCATCCTCAAATCTCAACTAAAAATAGCAATCCAATATACCAAATTGAAGCCGTAGGAACAAGGAAGAATGTTATACCTATCCCATGGCCAGCCGAAGTTGACGGGAAAATGGCCTGCAACTCGTTGTATCCCTCCCTGGAAAACTAGGTTCGTTACTCTCATTGTTTTTGTGCTATTTCGTCTTTCAAAATACATAATCTAGGTTAGAATTAAATCACAAGGATGAAAATGAAGGGATTTCAAGTATCGTGAGGTTTACCTTAACCGAGAAGACGAAGAATCTCGTTGGAATTCCTCATCTGCATCGTAGCATGGTGGTTCGTGCATCTCTGTTCGAGTTTCGAGGATGTAGGAGATGGTCGGGGAATGGTGGTTGGTGACATGATTTTCTGCCATGGAAAAATGGCAATGGTGGTGTGGTTTTCTCTGATTTACATTGGATGGAGATAGTCTGGGAGTGAAGAGAGAGAGAGCTAATAGAGGGGAGAAGAGTCACGAGATGGGGAGAGAGGAGGCCCACAAATCGTGATTGTTAGTGGTGCTCGCCGAAGAGGATGGCGAGCAGCTGGTCCAGTGTGCGTGTGGGTATGCTCAGGGGATGAGAGAATGACAGATGAAGATGAGAGAGAAAGCTAAGGGAAGAGATGAGAGAGAACCGAGAGTTTTGGGGGAGGGGAGGGGAGGGGAAGGGACACGGGGCAAGAGAGAATGAGAGTTTGAGTGGGATGCGGATCCCACATGGCACACAAAACAAGCCCATAAAATATCTCCCGACATGAAGTTACCAATTTACCCTCGACGTTTCGAAATTCATAAAATTCAGGACGAGTCGTTACATAGCAGCTGTTTGGCCTCATGTGTATCTACAGTACCAATAAATGTTATTATTTTTGAAAAATCTGACCAACTACTCCAGTGTTTTGCCAACAAAGAACTCACTTGTAAACTGTACCTTGGGATTCAAGAGAAGTGGCTACCATGTTAATAGTAGAAAATGAGAAGTCATCTTTCCCAACAAGCAGTAGAATAATAAGTGGTGATCACACAATTCAGCCTGAAGATACTGATGCAATCTACTGATCACCTGCACTACAATCTTCACCAATCTCTTACCAGAAGACGACTCAAACCTCATACCCACGTGGAACTCTTTCTGGTAAGTTTGGTAAACTTGTGAAAAAGTTATGCTCCTGACGTTCCTGTCCGAAACGATAAGAATAGGGTGAACACTTCCACCGAAACGATCGATCGTGAATTCCTCACTGACTGAACGAGAAACCCCGTCGAGAAGGCTGAAAGAACACTCAAGAATTTGAAAGTCAAAACAAGCTAGAGTACATGATATTTGAGAAACCATGCCGAGAACAAACGTTTTTTTTTTTTTTTTTAACACCCTCGGTGTATTGTTTCGGCATAATCCAATTCACATTCAGAAACGAACAAATGAAGGAAGGTGAAGATGCAGAAATAGAAGTCACTGTTTATGATTATTTGGTTAATTGTCACAATAAGGTCAACTGGTTTCTTAGCCAAAAAGAAATAGGCTTAAGCTCAAGAATAGCTAAGAACTGCTAAAAAGATTTGACAAGGCCAAAAACATTTCAAAATTCACACAATTCTTTGAGAGTTGTTTCAAGGTTCAGAAATCAAACATAGAACCTCAGAACTATCAAGATGCCGGAGAAGAAAAATACAAAATAGCCTGCGTATGCATGCACCTTAAAGTGATGCTCTCGAGCAACCCAAATCTCAATGAGTCCAGAGAAGTTCAAAGTAAAGCTCGATCTTCGTACAATGATGAATATGGTAGTCTCAAGTCATTACACTGAAAATTACAAGGCTGAACAATTTGTGAACAAGAGCATTGGCCAATTGGATTACAAGCAAGAGACCAAAATTCACCTCTACCGAGAAGTACATGGACAAGGAGCTAGGATTTACCACTGAGTATTAGACCCAAGTGAAATTCAAGGAGTGTTTATCCAAACAAGACAGGATCTTCATCATCCAAATGCAACTACAACAACAACAACAATAATCGCAACTTCGTTTGGAAATTGATGAGAATAGCGTCTGCTACTGAGGAGTTTCCCAAGAAAAGTATAACCTCTAGACGAAGTCAACGCTCGAAGGATTTGGTATGAAGCTGACGGTCAAAGGTTAAGGAACTTGACTTCGTCAATGGAATAAGCATGAAGGTTATCAATAGAACAATCGTCGAGACTTGTTCTAAAGATCCACACGAACTTCCTTCAATGGTAACGAGTCCGAGAACACTGATTCGATCCCACCAATTACCACTTACTAACGGTCAAAACCACCAACGCTTACTAGCTTTTTCCAACACGCACTTCGAAAGCTTCGAGTAATTACCACCAAGACATGGCTCTGCTCGCCATTTCTGGGGAACACATGTCGTAAAAGGATATCAGTGCTTTAGAACTCCAGTTGGTCTTAACCAATTCGTACCACCAAGATTTTTCCGTTTCCCAAGATTTCGATATAGAGCCGACTCTGCCCGCAATTCCTAGGGAACGCATGTTGCAGAGTGGCATCGCCAGTTCGCATCTACAGCTGGCCTTGATCAAACTTCCTCAACTGCGATTTCCAAAACATGTCGCTACCAAGTAACACCGACTCTGCTCACCACTCCCCGAGAATGCACGTGGCAGAGCATCGGTCCGATGTGGAAAGTCGTCCCACAAATCAAACATGTCACCGCTGAGGCACAATCCCGACACGAAGTCTTGTATTTCAACCAGAATGTGACAATTCAAACAGAGAAAGGTTTGCACAACTCCGCCAAATGGCACCAAATCCAGAAATCATGACATCCAAATGACGTCATAAAAGACAGACTACTACAGTGACAGAAGATCCTAAGTATGCTCTGAACAAACCATGCTCTGATACCAATCTGACACGCCCCGACCCCGATATTCCCCGAATACCAGGATGGTCATGTGCTGGCCGACACCCGAAGGTGACGAAAGCCATTTATTGAGTGCAAATGCTGAGAAAAGGAATAAATAAGACTTAAATATGAAAGAATAATGAATAACATTTAAGGAACGTGTTCAGAGCATACACTAATCTATAACACTAAAAGAAATAATATAAAATTTGAATGAAACAAATGATAGGTCCTACACCGAAAGGACCCGAAGATGTCATTGCGGAAGTGCCTTGACGTCGGGATTGTATGCCTCGATTCTATGCCCTGAAGGGGGCGCAAAACAAAGATGAGTGGACCAATTTGATATATATATAGTAAAATAGTTATCAACATACTAACCCCCAGATTTTATGAAAACATATATATATCATGATAAACATAGGTTTTCCGAAACCTAGCATGTCGTGCAATTTCTCAAATCATATCTCATAAAATAATAGTCGCTAGTGAATGTCCAATGAAACACTTCAGGCCCCATGCCGGCTCCCCGTCTCTGAGCAGACAGTCAGAGGAAAATATCACTACAGGCCCCTTGCCGGCTCCCCGTCTCTGTGCTAAATAGCCAGAGGAAACACCCTCCAGGCCCTATGCCAGCACCAAACCGTCGCCCGGGACTGACCAGACACTATCCCTACGTCCCGTAGCGGAATGTGGACCACTAGGTAAATATAAAATCATTTAGCATAAGCATTGAAAAGCAACTTCATAGTATAAAGTCATCGATCGTCTATACTATGAAGAAGTGTTCGAAACATGTTCTAAATATTATATCGTCATCGATCGGATATCCTATAAAGAACATGGGTTATAGGAAAAATAGTAATAATTCAAACTAGCCTCAGTAAGCATGTTATCTCAAAACATTTCATAAAACATATTCATCAAATCATGCTTTTCATGTGTGCAATTCTAGTATTAAAACATGCATTTTTAGAAGGGGTCCACTCACAGTACTTTGCCTTCGAAAGCTGCGCAGACTAGCAAAGAAGGAACGCCACAATATTTGCCCCTAAGCACATAAAGGGTACATTTGATCAAACTCCACTCAAACGATTTAATTTGGGAAAACGGACATCGAAAATGGGTCCAGGATGTTGAAATTAGCCTAGGAGGAGTCCCGAACGAAATCAGAAAAGTCAACTCGAAGGTCAAAGTCAATGGTCAACGTTGACCAAGTCAACTGGTCAACGTTGACCGGTCAAACGTCAGACCAGTCAACGATCAAACGGGTCTGGGTCAACCCGGTCAAAGGTCCATCGGGTTTGGGCTTGGATTTGGGCTAAAGGGTTTGGGTTTAGGGTTTAGGGTTACGGGCCGAATGCCCTAAGTTAAATAAGCCCAAATGGCTAAGGGAGATGGGCCAAAGGCCTTGATTGGAGAAGCCCAAAGGCTTTTAAGCCAAAGGGTTTTGGGTTACAACTACACGGGCCGAAGGCCCTGCCTTAGAACGGCCCAAGGGCCTTTTCACAATAAAACAAATAAAAACAATTAATAAATAAAATGATTTGGGTTGGGCTCGGCAGAAAGCCCAAAGGGCTTTGGGGTTGGGTTTGCAACAACGGGCTTCAAGCCCGTGGGTTTTGGTCGGCCTAAAGGGCCTTGGGTTGCCTGAGAAGACCACCGGACCTGTGGTAGCTCCGGCCGAACGAAAACAGGGGTTTAAGACCCTGATCTAAGCACCAAAATAAAGACAAGGTAGAGGGGAGTAAATCCTCACCTTCCGTTCACCTTGACTCGGTCGGGAGTGACCGGAAAAGCTCTAAACACGGATGAACTCGCCGGAGGAATGGGTGTA
Source organism: Cotoneaster glaucophyllus (assembly GCA_036320875.1). Taxonomy (NCBI): domain Eukaryota; kingdom Viridiplantae; phylum Streptophyta; class Magnoliopsida; order Rosales; family Rosaceae; genus Cotoneaster; species Cotoneaster glaucophyllus. The sequence continues at coordinate 9,062,893 of CM070070.1, forward strand.
CTCACCCCTCGTCGTATCCGTGTCAAAACCTTGTGCAAAAACATGGAATAAGCTTCTCACAACTCAACCAAACACAAACTAAGGCAAGAAAGAGAGATAACGAAGCTTACCCGAAAGGAAAACACGAAGAAAAAACGTCGGAGAACCTCCTGGGTCTACTACCCATGCTGCGACGGGAGGGAAAGAACAGGAGAGAGACGAGGTGCGATAATGGTGTTGTGGGTGTGCGGGTGAGGTCTCAGCGCAAGAGAGAGGAGAGGCGAGAAGGTTTCGAGAGAGAGACGGGAGAGTGCAAAGGAAGAGAACGAAGAAGAAGCTTACGGGAAGAGAAGAGAAGAGAGAGATTGGGGACCAAAAAGGAAAAAGGGTCCCACCCGGCTCACCATTTAAGGACAAAAATAATATTTAAAAGAAATAGGGGTGGGGTGTTACAGTCTACCTATTTTTGCAGGGAACCGATACATTGGGTGGGGGGAGAGGATCCCTTCCTGAGCATTGGAGGCGGAGCCTCCTGACCAGCCCATCTAGGCCATCCAAATTTAATCCAACAGCTGCAATAATTATAACTTTTGGAGGGTCCACTTGTTTGTAACCGTTGGATTAATTTTGAATGGCCCAGATGGGCTGGTCATGAGGCTCCGCCTCCAATGCTCAGGAGGGGATCCTTTCCCCTGAGTGGGGGCATCCACCCGGGCCTATACTAACTCTGTCCTTGAGGGGAATGCTAGCAACCTATATCCTTTGTATTCAGCAATATTACACAATGATTTAAAATGTCAATTTTCTAAATCACTCCTTAAATATTACTTCTAAAAAATAACTAAAATTGAAGTTGACTGGAAAATATCTAATATTGAAGTTGATTAGAAAATTGCCATATTGATGATTAAAGAACGAGTAATAATGGAGACACTATCTATTTAGACAAGATTTGTGAACCATATGATTGACAGCTGACTATACCTTCAAAAGATCTCTCACAGCCTGAACAAAAGGAGATGAGATCTTCTGCACCCATTTTTGCATGTGGCCTCCCTGTGCCTTTGTTAATTGAACTAAACATAATTAATGTTAACTTGACAATAATTAAAATAATAAAAAATAAATCAAATTCTCAGACAATTAACAAAGACACAGGAATGCCACATGCAAAAATGGGTGCAGAAGATCTCATCTCGAACAAAAGATCTCTCACATTTGTTGAAGTTGATTGGAGCACTTGACAATTCAGCAATTTGAAATGTTCCGTAAAATTTAATATATACTAAAACTAAAAATCAATTGAAATACTGTTCATAAGCACAGTGTACTTCCGAAAATGCCCCCGCTTTAATGGTGTAATTTCAATTTTGTCTTGACTATCCACTTTGAATCTGGGTCGTCCATTTTTATAGACACTCTACTCAGTCCGTCCATTTCATCTTCTCTGCTCTGTCCGCTGAACAATCAATGTCGTGCTCTCTTAGTCTCTCTTTCTGATCGCTCCCTCTTTTTTGGAGTTGCACAAGTTGAAACCCCTTCCAAACGAACCCATAAACACCCCAAACCACCACCAATCTCACTTCCTACATCAAGATTCATACCTTGCATGTACGATTTGGTGAAGGTTTGAAGGAGATTGAAGCTCAATCTGAAAAAACTAGATTCCGGCAAAGCCTCCGTATAGACATCGGCAAGCGAGTATCACCACCTTCTCTTCTTCCTCAAGTAAAAAAAGTAACGACTTTCTCTTTCCGAATGCCATTTTATTTTCTATTTTTGTCTTTGAGCTTCTGCTTTTTGGGTTTAAAACCGGGATAGAGAGATGATGTTGATGTGGGCTTCAACATAAAAAAGGTGAGGTAAAGGAAATCGAATTGGAATGATGTTGATGTATGGAACGTTATGCACTTCTATCAATTTGCAGTTCAATATTTGATCAATTTACATTAACTCTCTGTATGAATCTTTGTACAACAGTCTAACAATTTACAGGTAAATTGCCAAAGGCTCTGAAATCAATACTATATTTCAAAGCCTTAAATTTCCATAAAAAAAATTCCAACATCAGAAAAGAAATCAAAGTGAAAGAGGAAGGCAAAGAGAGGACATACCTGGGTTTGAGGCAATTAAGGGATCTTTAGAATTCTGTAAAATACTTTGTACCTTTTTGCTATTGATGATGATTTTTCATGAATATTTATGCTTTAATATAGTTGTTACAGGAGCAAGTTGTTTAACTAAAAACCTTAGAAGATTAGGGTAGAGTATGGAGGACAAATTGGCGGGAACTTGGGCTTTTCACCATAAATATTGCCTTTTTGTGTGATTGTATTAGTGTGTTTGAAGAAACTGTATCAATATATCAAGTTCTTATATCTGACATATTTATGGTATAGAAATGAAAAAAGGGGAGAAACAGAGAGAAAAGGAGAAGGGAAGAATAAAATTAAGACATTTGTATATTCATTCATAATTTTTAAATGAGAAGGAAGAGACCTAAATATATAGAAGTTTTAGAAACTACAAACTGAAATACCAAAATGGCTTATTTAATTAAACGGGTTAGTATGTGAGAATTAGATGGCCAAATAAATCTCGAGGAGTAAAATCAAAATAGATGGTATGAATGGTTTTGAATTGCAATTTCCTTACATATTAGACCGAATTGGTTTGAGTATGATTGAATTGATTGGTTTGAGTATGAATGGTTTTGAAACCTTGGATTCATATAGGATTTAAGGTTTAGGGTTTTTTTAGCTTGGATAAGGCAATACTCTTCAACTTATTTTCATTGTTATCATCCGCAATGCACACCACATATATTTTGTTCTTTCATTTTCAGTAAAACTGCCATTTATTTACATTAACAAGTTTTATTTTTCTGATTTGTAACAACGAAATGAAAACAGAAGAAAAAAGTTCTGAAGTGTCGATTAGTAAAGAAGAAAGTTCATCGCTGATCAGTTTATATGTACCTAGAATATTTTGGAAAAATAAACAGTTTAACAGTGCTCTAAACTTGCAAAATGTTATGAACCCCCACTTTTGGACATCTATTTTTTTCTTACTGTAAATATATTTCCACATGTATATAAATAGTATTGTCTATAGTATATATTTAAAACTTTCAACATGTTTTATAAATTTTTAAAATCCGCAACATCGCCCGGGCAACTTTTGCTAGTAATTACTTAAACATGAAGTCCTCCGCAGTACACACATGTTGAATCCAACAGAACTTTTGTTTTTACTCAGAGAGGAGGGGTAAAAAATCAAGTCATATTCCAAAAGAAAATAAGCACCATCGATAATCCACTAATCTAATCAAAGAAGCAATTACAGGTAATCTTCGCCTTCCCAAGGGCATAAAATTAATGTCCTTTTTCCTTTCATTAGTTGAAACAAAATGAATGAGGATCCTTTGTAAGAATCTCGAGAATCCTCGAATCGTATTCATTCATCGTAAATCGTGTAGTAAAAAATTATTGTAAATTTTTTTATTTAAAATTAAATATAAATAATACTTGACAAAAATTAGTCATATAATGTCCATAAACAAACACGATTAGAAGATTTCCGAAATCCTCATAAAGAAAATCCGAAGGAGATCTTCATTCAAACAAAATGTCCTTTTGTTTTTATTCGGAAAAGAGAGGTACCACTTGAGATCTTTTTGTCTTTCATTAGTTGACTTAGTTATTTTAAAGGTCAATCGAAAAAAAAAATTAGAGGAAGGTCCCGTAAAAAACAAAAACAAAATTCTAGCATTTATTCGGTGAATGATTTTTTATTTATTTTATTTATTTTTGAATAAATGATAGTATTTACACTAAAGATATGGGGTAAGGTTAGAAGAAAAAAGAGAGAGATGAGAGAGTTGATTAAGCTTTACAATGAGTTTGTCATAATAATATGGTTCAAATTCGTCTTTGCCGAGAATCGAACGTAATGATTTGAGTCAATTAGTAATTCAAGTCAAGATGAATAAGAAAAATAACTCAACATGGAAAATTAGCTAGAAAACTTTATAGACATGCACAAAACTACTTGGTGAGCTAATATGACGCTAATTATTTGCCCACTCCACAACGTTATCTCATGATTTAAATTGTTCATCTTGCTGATGTTGTGAGTTGAGGTCAAAAAAGTCATTAACATTGTATTAACTTACCATAGTCACTTTTATATGCTTGGCTTTCGAAACCAGTACACTCATTTGGTGGGCTTGTCTTTCAAAAATTCATCAATGCCAAACTGAAGCTTGTGAAAAGGTTTTCAGGTACAGTTTTTAGTGAGTCGGGACATCAACCAAGCATCACTTGAGATGGAGAAAAATTAATTACTTTGAACCAATATCTATGGGAACTGCATGCATTTTTTTAGGGAGTTTTAACAAATAGCTCCCGGTACTGTTCACTTTTAACGAAAAACTACTTATTTACTTTTACCTGATACTATTCATTATACCTTTAAAAAAACTTTTCGTTAAAAGAGAAATTTTTTTTTGACTTTTCATTAGTTTTTTTTGGTTTATTTTTTTTGTTTTTTTTAATCCAGACAAATGTGTGGGATCGTGGCCCGACTCAGTATCTCTTGGGATACTAAGGAGATTCAGAGGACACAACTTTTATTTGAACACACCACACATATGATCTAATCTTGGATGCTTTGATTTGTTGGTTTTATTTTAACATTTAATAATAAAAAGGTTTAATTAATAAAACACACATGAACTATCACAATGTATAACTTTACCTTCTGTTTTTTCAATTCTATCACTTTTTTTTCCGAGAGTTTTTACTCCGTATTTCATATTACCTCAATCCGTCAACACCATTCATTGAATGCTCTACACATACTAGGGATGACATATTGAGGGTATATGGGGTATCATGTAATAAAATGTTAATTAGTAAATGGACAGAATTGACAAAAAGAGTAATGTTAGTCATGAAGCGAAAGTCTAAAAAAAAGTGATTTGAGTTGTAAAATAGAGCTAAAATGATACTTATGGTATTGTTGATTGGTCAGGGCTTTTAATAAATAGGAAATTTTGGTTTAGGTCAATAAAAAGATAAATACAACTTATTGAAATTTTTCCTCATTGGCCTCTCAAAAGCACAAAATGTTGATTACTCAATTCTAACGTTGAAAATATTTTGTGACTTGAAATAAATTATTTATAAAATAAAAAAAATTATGGAGGTGAATCTGAGACTTGACAATTTTAGGATGGATAAATCCATATAAGCTCAAGAAGAAAAGTATCTAAACCAATATCAACTAACGACCAAATAATTAAAATGCTTCACCTTGCCGTAGACTGAGACAGGCACCCACCGGACCCACCCACCCAATGATTTGTCTGCGATTTTTTATCTTTTCTGATACCATATTGTGTGGTTCCAATGCATAATGTAGTATATAGAATTCTTAATGGGACAATCATGGGTCCATGACAATCATGATCATTCAGAATAATGCAGCCAGTCGCTAAATTGGTTAGCAACATTTTGCTTCATATCAAAAGCTGTATCAGATATTACAAGTGCTATATATATATATATAGAAACTTAACTTAATTTACTTTGGCCCTAATTAAATATATATATATATATATAATTATATATAGTGGCCTATATCTCATGAAATATTTAACATTCAGTCCTCTTCTTTCTTACCCGGAAAATATATAGTGACTTCTCTGAAAGTAGTATCACTTTTACCCTTGTGTAGATTTTGAAGCTGGGATGAGTGCTTCACTGATCTGTTGATCTTCTAAGTCATCTGATACTTGATTGAATGGCTTAGTTGGTTTCCAGTATATAGCATAGAGAATCAGCTGAGCAGTTCCAAGCAAAAATCCAGCCCCATTTGGAATCTGCAAATGTTTGACCTTTGTTACAAATATTAAACTCAATAATGATTTATAATTTTTTTTAATTTACAAAATATGTGATTTTATTTGGTACTTCGGAAGTACTTACTCCAACAAACAAGTCTTTTGCAAGAATGGCATAGAGTGTCCAAACTCCTCCGTTTAGGAAAAGGATGAATGAGAGAAGGAAAGGCATGTACTCCACACTCTTCAACATCACCACAGTTTTCTACACACGTTAAAAGATTTAGCATATATATGTTAATAGACATCTTTACGTAATTAATGTTGCCTGTTTTGAAGTTTTCAAGTACTAATCCTACGTACCATTGCTGAAAGAGGGGAAGCATATGCAATCATGCTGAAGACTACACAGAACAATCCTGCTACATCGATTCTCGTGTCGCCATGTAGCAGAAACTGAGTAAGCAAAATTGCTGCTGCTGGAAATGCCACATCAAGAGCAGCAACAAGCATGGCAGTCCTAGCCTAAGATCGCACGACCATCAAATAAGAGATCAATAATTAATGTTATAACTTGAACATTCTAGTATCTTATGTATACTTTTGTATTACGGAGATAAATCAACTTACCTTCATTCTTGGTGTTGCGAAAAGTAGAAATATGGTAAGAAAAACGATCTCGACACCAGCACCGAAAATATTGACGCTGGCCACGAGCACACTGTCAGGTTCAATAAGTCCATAGTAAGACCAGAAATAAGCATTCAATAATTTGCTAACATAAGGAATACTCTCAAATTCCTCAGTTGATCTACGCTTCACAATTCGCACAAACACGTTCCTACAACAAATCAAACAATCCGTTCACTAATCAGTTGCCATAGAAATCAAATCTGCACAAGAACTATCAAAACCAAGGTTAGTAAGTTGTAATTAATGAGCTCACGCAGGAGAGATGTAGACTAATCCCGACATAATGTTACCTGAAACACATGCAAATCATTGTGTAAGACTTCACATCAGTTCATACGAATTCGAAAAATGAAAAGTAACGAAAAAAACACGGAGAACTGATTCTTAGAAATTACCTAGCACCCCAAAAAGGACAATGAAACTTACTGCCATCCTTAGAAATTAAGATTAACGAATTAAACCGCCAACAACGGAAAAGAAAAACCTATTTTTCTGGCTGGAAGTAAAACTTGTGGAATTTCCCAGGATCGAAGAGCAGTACTGGATCTGTTTGCCGTCTTTGGGAGTCGAGTTGTTTAAGCTGATATTAGAATAATTAAAATTTTTGTCTATACGTTATTGTGTTTGTTTGCATGATTGCTCAAGTTGAACATGTGGCTTTACCAACTTTATAGTTGTCATCTAACTTATCTTATGCTGGATAAATAATGAATGTATCGCTCTGCAAGTCTGCATGGACGAGGAGCTACCAGTCTTTGTCAAATTTGCACATAAGATTTAAAAGAAAGCCAATAGGCCACAAATTAATTCTTTAAAAAAGCAATACTATATCTCTGAGTTTTTTTTTTCAATTAGGTCAAATTGTGCAAGATAGTTCTTGACAGCCGACATGCTGATGAGTGGCAGACTATCTCAGTTAAAAGATATCACCCATTGAAAAATACAAATCAAATGAAAAATAGTAGCATATCATTGTCATGCCACTCTTATCTATAGAACATATTGATGTATCTGCTCCACAAACTTAAACGACAGTTCTTTAAATCAAGCAACCCTTTCTTTGGATTTTCATAACAATTCAATTAGATTTACATACAAGAAATAACATTCGATTAGATTAACGGTGGGTGCTGATAGTGAAATGATGCCCAATATAAACCACATGCTCATTAGTCATTTCCCTATGATTATGCTTCGCATTCGTATATATCTAGCAATTTAATTCCATTTTCTTGAGATGTTTTACACCTTTAAAAACTAATTGGCGGTAAAACTCAAATCATCCTTCCAACTTACTTAAAATTCGCAGTAGTTTTCCCACCATTGTACAATGTAAACCTTTAGCTCGTGAACGGTAAATCACTCCCCCAAACCCGTCAAATCCCCTAACATACTCTTACAGTTAGTATTTTTAATGTCTAGTAGTATAGTTTAAGTTGTCACTTATAACTACGGTCTAGTGATATTTTTCTTCACTTGTAAGTGAGAGATCTTAAGTTCGATTCTCGTCAAAGGGGAATTTGAACCACATTATTGCTAGTCTATTATGAGGCTAAGCCTACCCCCTCCTCTTAGTGTAGATAATATCGTTTTTTTTTTTAAATCTATAGGTTAAGTTTATCCAATTAACATCGTTTCTTATAAAATAAATAAAATAACAAGAAAAGAGATGTATATTGAGCTTAAACATGAATCACATTTCATTTATAGGGTTAATTACATATACACTTCTTGAAATTTTTTGTTCAAGTATCGGTTAGTCAAGCAACATTTTATCGCTGTGAGGGCATTTTTGTATTTCCATATGTCAAATTTAAGGTCTGCGCCTTCCCCATCTTCTCCACCCAAATCCAAAACTTCCTTTCCCATCTCCCACACAACAACTAATCTCATTTGTTCCTACTGTCTGGTTAGGAAATGATTCCTCAACACAGGCCCCTTGTTCGAGAGTGGTTCTCAAGTGTTGGTTCCAAGGATCACGGGGAGATCTTTGGGAGGTCCACGACCCCTAGAGATGTTGTCTGTGATGGCAGGCGTGCCAGGCTCTGCCAACAGAAAATATTATGTTTTAATTAGCTTGTAAATGTTTTGAAGGTGCACTAATGTGAAATGACTTATATTCAACTGATTGTGTTAATGAGTAGAGTACTGAGTCTCATACTCGGTTTTTTTCCGTGCTTGTGTACCAAAGATTTCAAATATTTTCATAGTATTATGCCAAAGTGAAGATTCATTTCTTCTATAAAAAAAGGGACTAGCTAGTGGCTTCGCCACGGCAGTCCGCTCTTTCGGGGTCGGGAAGAGCATTTCAGCCTCCTCCTGGCCATTACTGTGTGATGCACTAGGGCCAGAAATCGAACCCAGTACTTGCTGTGTAGAATACAGGCCTGAAAATCGTCCCCAACCACTGGACCACTCCATGGTGGTTACCAAAGTAAAGGTTAAATTATTGGAGGAGGATTTTCTCCCCTCTTAATCTCTCTCCCATCTCCTCCCCTCTTACCTGAACAGTTACGGTTAAACCAAATCAATATTTTATATTGATTTTTTTTATAAAGACAATAAGATAAAAAACAATATGTGAGAAGAAATGAGAGAAGAGAATGAGAATAAAAGGGAAACCCTAGGTAACTTAGTTTAGTTAAAGGCATGGACTTTCAAGGATGTCGGGCAACATATCAACTTTACTTAAAAGGCAAGGCAAAGTATTAAACTGAAGACATAAACAGTAAATGACAGGAAGAGAATAAATAAGGACTTACAATATAAAAGAAATAACTTTCTCAAGAGGAAGTAACGACTTCTGGTGCTGTCGGGCTATTTGTTCTAATGATAGCGGGCTGCATTCAATGAACTATCCTTGGATTGAAAGGGAAAGCTTTTGAATCTAAATTCTAAACAAGGGAATGAACTAAAATATGGGTTTCATTTGAGTCATGGGTTTGATTTGAAGAGAAAGAAAATGAAAAGAATAGAAAGTATGGGTTTGATTTGAAGAGAAATAAAATGAAACTAAGAGAAATTATGGGTTTGATTTTTTCCGGATTTGATTTTTATTGGGAGCAATAGAAGAAATACGTTGAGTACTTTGTTACTTTATTTATCATCTAGGGTTTACAATACATAGGAACATTCGTTATTCTACAAAAATAGTAATTACAAAAGAGAATGAAATTAAATCTTAAAGATTACGAATCTTAATCCTACCTAAAATAGAACTCTTAAGATATTACAATTAAAACTCAAAACAACACTCACCCTCAAGCTAGTGCATAGATATTATACATGCCCAACTTGACAATTGAGTCATAAGAAACCTCACTAGATACTAAGAACCTCAGCCAACTGCTCTTCTAAACTCACAAACGGTATAGATACAATCTTTCTTTCAAGAATTTCCTTGACAAAGTGCCAATCAACCTCCACATGATTTGTTCAATCATGTTGTACCAGATTATCAGTTATTTCCCTTGTAGATTTATTGTTATAATATAACTCCATAAAGACCTTTTTTGGTTCAAAACAGAAACATGTCAAAAGTTTACGTAACCAAAGAAGTTGACATATTCCGTGTGCCATACCTCTATACTTAGCTTCCGTAGGCGACCCTAACACCACTTTCTACTTCTTACTACACCACGTAACGAAATTACTTCTAATAAACGTAAAATACCCAAATGTAGACCATCTGTCTGTAACATTGCCAGCCCAATCTCCACCTGTAAACCCTCAACCTTTAGATGTCCATATTTTCCATAAAGTATTCCTTTACTGGATGCAGAACTTCAAATATGACAAAATTCGCATTACCGCAACCATATGATCTCCACTGGGTAAGTGTATAAATTGACTTACAACACTCACAACATATGCAATATTAGGACGAGTATGAAATTAATAAATTAATCTCCCCACAAGTCTTTGATATCTACCACTATCAACATGAATCTAATCAGGGTAAATACCCAAGTGATGCTTTTCTACCATAGGATTACCCACAAGCTTACAACCTAACATACCAGTCTTTTTCAACAAATCCAACACATATTTTGGTTGCGATGAGAAGATTCATTTAGGTGAATGGGCGACCTCAACTCCAAGGAAGTACTACAATTCGCCCAAACATTTCATCTCAAATTCAGATGTAAGATTTACCTATAACTTCTATATTTCTTCTGACTCCTCCCCTGTAATAATCATATCATCCACATAAATAATTAAAGCAGTCAATTTGCCAAGCCTATGTTTCAGAAATAGAGTGTGATATGAATGACTCTGTTGATCCTCATATTTCTTCATTGCTTGAGTAAACTTGTCAAACCAAGCATGGAGCGATTGATTGAGCCCATAAAGAGATTCGCTAATTTGTTCCCTTCCTCCAGATGCTCCATTGTCTCTCTCCTTTCTATTCATTTTGATCAGGACCGTCTCTGACATTTTGAGACTCTAATAAAAAGGTCTGCTTTATTTACAAAACATATATAATTTTGTGGACAATATATTGACACAGAAGTCAACAATCAATCTTCAAACTTAACTGAAATCAACATCTCACTCTTACTAATTGAATAATCTCAAATTTCCATGAAATAATGGTTTAGGGTTCATCCATGAAAAATGGAGCACAACTGAAAGATAGGTACAGAAGTATGCTTGTGTTTGTAGAAGAAAGTAATGCAAAAGTTAATTTTTTATTGCTAGAGAAAAGTGGAAAAAAGTACTACACAAGTTTTTATATTGCTAGAAAAAAGTGGAAAAATGATATATTAAGTATAGACTCCACTTAATCAATTATATACAAAGAAAAATCATTTGATGATTTTTCTTTTCAGTAAAAAACCTTTTTATTAGAAAATTTATACTCCTATGTAACATATAGGAAGTTGAATTTTTTTTGGGGCCCTCAGAAATTCGTGACCCTGTGCCATTGCACCTTTTGCACACCCCCCACGTTGCCACGAATTCCGATTTCCCATAAATTTTCACTAATTTCTTCTCCTCCTCCAGGTGATCCATGGCTACCGCTGCTGCTCCTCCCTTGTCGATGACCCAGATCCACTGCTCCTCCATGGTCGTCGCCCCTACTCCTCCCTCATCGGCGACCTAGGTGCTCGCTGCTTCATCGGTGTCAGTAAAGCTTTGAATGTAAAGTGTGTTGTTTTGATGGCTGAAAAGGGTGACATAGACATCATCTTTTCCGAATCAATGTGGACACAGAACGTAGACGCTAATGACAAAATAAAGGGCAAGATTATCATTTCAAAGTTTTATTAAAGGTTACTATCACTCCACCTCATTTGAAAATAAGTGTTTTTGAAAATCCGCATTCTTTAAAACTTTCTTGAGAAGCATGAAAGATCGTGCTTTTACTTTTTGTTGCAATCTACTATTTTGGACATGTGATTTTGAAAAAAAAAATATTATTTTTTCATTTACCAAACACATTTTGGACATCAACTGTTTTCATAAGCTGCTTTCTAAAAAATCAATGTAACCACAAACCAGTTCAAAATGCTTCGGGACAAAATTTCCCTCCAAAACGCTTGTCACGTGTCACACTTAGTCGAAACTTGATTAGGCTTCCACTTCTTATTTTCTTTCAAATTAAAGCCCATTCTCCTACTCGTTGGTTTGTAAAGCATTTGGGCCTTATAATTAGGCCTGGAACATTTTCAGTCCAAACACCTACAAAATCAAAATTTAATTGATAGAACAATTCACTGTGCAACCAATTAATACCATATTCTTTATACAGCCTTTTCCATGGTCTTGAGAACAACTTCATGTAGCACACTAACCATTGATTCGACCACTGCAAGAAAGGGTTGTCATGTGGTTATAGCATGGGTGAGGGTGCGTCGGTCGAGACTGTGGGACTAGGGTTCACGGGAGGTGGGAGGAGACAAGCGATGTCCCGTAGTGAGTTTGGTGATGATGTAATTAATATTTGCAGAGAACGCGGCGAATGAGGGGAAGGAGACAGGATTAACCAAAATTCTAAATTAAACCATAACCCTAGATCATAACTACCATCACAAATCAAAGCCACGTCGTCATAGAACCCACACATCTAGCCAAGAGGACCATTGACTATAAAGAAAAAAAATCTATAAATCTCAACCCTAAGCTCATGTTAGAACAGAGTCATTAATTATACTCATCCTCATCAACAAATACAAAGATTATCAATTAAAATAATGGAGGACTCATAGTTTGGATGACATTACAAAAGAAGGGCAGAATCCTTAAGAGGAGATAGAGGGGCACTAGTCTATTTAGACCATCTCCAACTCTTGGGTGCCTTGAAAATTTAGGCTTTAACCCAGAAACAGTTTTTTTTGCTCCAACCCTTATGGGTTAAAATTTTAGCTCCAGATTATTAAAAAATGAATTTAGGCTAATTTTTTTTCTTAAAGTAACTTTTTTAAAAATAGTTAGATTCCGACAATATTGAAAAATCACTAACCGACACCATGAAACTCGTGAAACATTATGAAAAAAATATAAAACACAAAAAAAATTCTTTTTAATTACTTTAGCCGTTGGATTTAAATTTGGACCGTTGAATTTTTTTTTAACCGTAGAATTTCATCAAATTAGATCTTAACTGTTGGGTTCAATAAATTTATAAATATAAAATTAAAAAAAATGTACATATATGATGGCCCAGCTCACTAACTCCGGGAAATTCTGAGCTAAATTTGGCCCAGAAATGAGTTTTGAGTTTTAACTCATATTTGCCTCAAGGGTTAGAGCAAGTTGGGGTGAGTTTATATGTTATGTGCCAAAGAGTAGGAATGATGAAGTTCTGCAAGCAGAACCACCTACATCGTTTTGGACTGCCAATGTCCTTGAGTTGGTGGATTTGATGATATTCCTAGGCTGTCTTTTGCACATTTGCACACTGTATTGTTCTGCCATTGTGAGTGCTGCTTGTGTATTGCAAGAAAACAAGGGTTTCCTACTTGTTTGCACGTTATAAATGTTTCAGAATAGAGATGTTAGTTTCTCGTACCGATAAAAAGGTTAGATCAAGGGCGAAAAATAAGGTAAAAAAGATTAGGTCTTGGAAGTTAATAATACTGTCTTCTTTAATACCTGTCACTGGTCATGTTTGATTCGAAAGGAAGATGAAATAAGTAAATGAATTATGCCTTGTTAAAGTATAGAACTTTTTGTAAAGGTTTTATTTTCCAGGCAATAGAGGGAATAGCTTACCTTGTTTGATGTAGGTAATGTTTTGGATTTCGTTGGCTAAGTCTATTTAGTGGTTATTGTAACTGGTCTCTATAGCTGGGGGTTTCCAACTTTAGAGCTGATCGTGTTCCCACTCCCAGGCGATAGGGGGTTTGAGCAAGTATTGCCTTTGTTTTGTATCTTCATAAATTAGAACTATACATTATTTTGGTTGATATTTATGTTCATAGTTCTTCTCTAAAGTACATGTTTTGGAGAATAGATGTGTATTGCAATTTGAACTATAAGAGTATGTAGTTTCATGGTTTAGGTTTTACTTAGCATAAAAGATTGGATTGGGCAGGAATGTAGAAGTTGCTATTTTCAAGGTATGTTGATGAAGAAATGAAAAGTTGTGGCATGTCTGAAGGTAAAAGATGGATTGCTAAAAAAGAAATCTAAATTCAGTCCTTATTTAATACGTGTTTGGGTTTTACATATTTCGTTTATGTCTAATTGTATTAGTATGGTTTTCATACGCCATTGCTTAACTTGCTTATATGAATTGGACTTTCTGTTTTGCAGATTAGAGACACTCAGATGTTTGCTTTGAAGAGAGCTAAGAAACTATCATAGTTTTGTCTAGTGTTATAGCGCTTATGTAAACTTGTACATAGGCAAATACGGTTATTGTACTTGAGATAGTTTATGATACTCTCGTTTTGGATGATCATTTATGACATATTACACAAGCCTTTTGATAGTTAATAAGTTTTTGAGAAGTTTTTACTTGAAACTTAGTTTTGTGACTATAAAGATGTATAATTTTTTGTTCATTTATGCTAATGTTCTTTCTTGGCCATTGTTTTTTTTACCAGAATTATAGTTTTCCTTATGCTCATTGTTTATTTAATGAGCGTTTTAACTCAGTGTTCAATAGATAGGATTCATGTGGGTTTATGAAAAGTTGTGTCTTTCCTGCTGCGTACTTACCGTCGAAATATTTGAGGGAAATCTCTCGTGCAAAATTTGATTTCCATCCTCGCTAAATTTGAATCACGTGGCAGTGCAAAAAAGTCTACATGTAGTTTTATCGTCGTATTGATGCCAAAAAAACTTAAGAAATGTGCTTTCAAAAAAAAAAAAAAAACTTACGAAATGTTGTATCCAACGAATCCTAAGGTGCCACGTGTCACTAATACATATTTCATGATTTGTTGCTTGATTACACCTCCTTGGTCAATTACCATGTTCTTGACACCCATTTGGTACATTGAACATACCATGTCGAAGATATTGCATTCCCTGTCATGTACCAATTAGCAGAATATTTTTCACATTTTTAAATTAATTATTATGAATTTTTACTAATTTTCACACTTTACCAAAACCACTATTCATGAGGTTTGTATGGTTTTAAAAATTCAAATGATGGAATTACCATTGTCAAACCGTCGAGGATGCGATTGTGAGTGATTGCATTTTTTCCTCACATTTTTCACACTTGTAAATTAATTATTTTAATATTTTTATTGTAATTTAATTTTTCCTACAAATGACCAAAGCACATAAAAAATTCATAATAATTAACTTACAAATGCGAAAAATGTGAAAAAAAAATGTAAACATTTGTGATCACATCCTCTATGCCTTGAAAATGGTCACACCGTCATTTGAATTTTTACAATCCTCCAAACTCTTATGAATGTGATTTTTAGGGGAGTGATTATTTAATAAAAAATTAATAATAATTTAACTTAAATGAGAAAAATATAAAAATTATAACAACATTTGGGATCGCATACTCTACGCTTTGACGATGGTTAGATCATCATTTTTATTTTTGAAACCCTCCAAATCCTCATGAATAGTGTTTTTTTCTATGACTTTAAAATATTAAAAAAAAAGTGATAATTAATTTCAAGTGTGAAAAATGTAAATAAATAAATAATATATATAGACACACAATCATACTGATAAGGCCTACAACTTTCGTGAAGGAGTCAACTCCGGAACAGGACATCATAATTCGTAAATCTTAGTGACAAACTCTAACCGTCCGATATACACACACACACACACAACACAATCATAATGACAAGGCCTACAACTTTCGCGAAGGAGTTAACTCTAGAACTCAACATCATAATTCGTAAATCTTAGTGACAAACCATAATCGTCTAATTGTTGTTTACATTTACGCTTCACTTTTTCATCACTGGAAATCGTTTTTCGGGATTTATTTTTTGAAAACATGATCTCGTAGTGGATTGAAAAAGATGAACTGTTTGGATCATTAACATCACATTCTGATTTTTTAGATTAGTTTAAATGTTGCTTGATTTCTATAATGTCCAAAAAGTTTATAAACATCGAGCAATATTTGCACTAACCTTAAAAATCGAAACGTGATGTCAACAACCCAAACCGTTCATATTTTTAATCCATTACAAGATCATGTTTTCATGAAAAAAAACTCCGAAATATGATTTTCGGTAATGAAAAACTAAAGTATAAATGTAAATGACAATCAACTCGTTAGAGTTTGTCACCAAGGTTTATGGATTATGGTGTCGTTTGTCGAAGTTGACTCCGCGAAAATTGTAGGGCTTATCATTACGAGCGATTCTATATTTTTTTACACTTGTAAATTAATTATTACTATCTTTTTAATTTTTTTAAGTCACTAAAATAAAAAAAAACTATTCACGAGGGTTTAGAGGGTTTAACCCTCCAAAATAACAATCGCCAAAGCATAGAGTATGCGTCCTAAATGTTGGCTTATTTTTTCACATTTTTCTCATTTCTACGTTAATTATTATGAAGTTTTTAATGCACTTTGGTATTTTGTAGAAAAAATCAAATTACACTATAAAATTCATAATAATTAATTTACAAGTGTGAAAAATATGAAAAAAAATATGCAAACATTCATGATCGCATCATCTACTCTTTGACAATGATTGTATCGTCATTTGACTTTTTACAATCGTAGAAATCCTCATGAACAGTGTTTGTAGAATCTAATTCCATTGTTGTGATATAACGTGCAAGAGCTCATCAGTAAACCATAGTGTTTCTGGACAAATCCAAGGCGAAAGTTCTTTTAAGTTTACTTTCGTAATAGCAGAACAACTAATATATTGTAAAATCGACGAAGCAGATTAGTATATCATACATAAAGACTTCAGTATCACAAGCAACTTACGAAAAGAAATCAACGAACCAAGTTGAAGAAATATTAAGGAACTGTTCTCACCAGAAAATTATATTAAAGTAAAACTACATTCACAACAAAAAACATATGAGAATTTCCACAGCAATATTAACAAAAAACTACATGAATTTCCAAAAGAAAAAAAAAAGCTCAAAATTGTCAAAAATCAGAATTTCCACAGCAAATTAACACTTGAGAAACTTAGCAAAAACCCATTATTATGCATATAATCTACACACACCAGAGTACAAAACAAAGCCAATTACATTCCAAATACAACTTTTTCTAGAGAAAGAGGGAGAAGAGAGAGATGAGGGTACCGTGCGAATGAGGTGAGTGGAAGTGAGGAAGCATTAGGCGCTCCAGAGAGGATCGTTGAGGTCAGCGTTGTTGCATTCGAGCTTGGTGTCAAGTCCATTGTCGTCTGAAGTACTCTGACCCACCATCGCTGTCTCCTCATATTAAACCAACCGACTCCGCCAATCCCTCAGTCTGCTTCGCAACTACAAAACCGCTCTCCCTCTTTTCTTTCTCCTTCTCTCTTTCTCCCACAACCGGATTTCTGCCTTGCCCAATTTTAATTTTAATTTGAATTGGAGCCAGAAGGAACTCATTAGACTGTAACTATATAATCTACAAGTTTGTAACATTGGTGCAACTCTGATTTTAAGTTTCAACATTCATATCTTAGTGTTAAATTCTCTATATAGGACAATCCTAACTTTCCTTACAGAAAGGAAAATGATCTAAAAGGAAAATTATCTAATCCATCTTTCTAATCTAATGGCAGAAAATCATTTTTTATCTCGTTCTTTTATTCCCCCCTCCAAGTTGCAAAAAATGAGCAGCATACCACTTTGACATAAACATATTATAAGGGACAGAAACTGCATACTATCTTCCAACTAATTTCTAACAGCTCCCATAGGAATGCAATTAACACGGGTTCATAGTTCAGAAGAAGAAATGTAAATGTTGAGAGTTGTCCCACATTGATGAGGGACAAGGTTTGCTATGTGCTTATATGATCTTGTGCTACTCCCCATATTGCCAATTGGTTTAATGGTGGAACCTCAATTTCATCATGGTATCAGAGCAAGGTTGTCCACGTGTGAAGCCCAACGGCCACACGCGCTCCAAGTCACCCAGTTGTTGTCCACGTGTAGGCTTGAAAATCCGCCACACGTGCGGGGGCGTGTTGAGAGTTGTCCCAGATAGGTGAGGGACAATGTTTGCTATGTGCTTATATGATCTTGGGCTATTTCCCATATTGCCAATTGGTTTTATGGTGGAACCTCAATTTCATCAGTAAATGCCTAACAACTGGAAAATGTCTTATCTTTTTCTTGCAGAAGCATAAATGTCCAAACTATTTCAATGCAATACAACATAAAAGTGAAATGAGCTAGTAACTCAAAAAAAACAAAGCATTGTCACTGATAAAATTGATGGAAAACGAATGATCATGCTGATTGTGAGACTATGAATCAGTGTGACTGAGAAAAACAAAGCATTGTCACTGAAAAATTGACGGAAAACTAAGGAACATGCTTATTCACTATGACTAATGTTCTAAACAATTATGATTACCAAAATTACCAACAAAAGAAGCTGAGAGTTCACAAAATACAAACACAGCAAACGCAACAGAGGACTACAAATTCGATTCCACAACTCCACAAAGGTTATATACAAATCCAATCCAAAAGCTCAACAAAATGCATAACAATGAAAGGATGTATCCAACTGGGATAAAGAATTACCTGCAACCTAACACCACCATGTTTCCTCCAAGTCTAATCAGAATTTTGCTACCTTCCCCATATGTAAACGGCACATTTAGGGAATCCCAAATTGTGGAAATAAACTGTTTTGACGAAAGCTTCATTAAATCACCAACTTGTATTGTTTGCCCTGCCTGCAGATAACAAGCATATGATCCAGTAGCACTTATGTTTAATCAAACCTTCCCCTCTGCAATTAGTCCATGCTCATGCATCAAAACAAAACAAATCTAAATACAAAATAAATAAGATAATTGGCACTCTGTTATAAAAACAAATAGTGGGGAATGGGGGAGATTCTATGCATTCTAAGAGACCACAACATAATTCAAGCATGTTCCAGAGAAAGAGATCCAATTAAATGATGGGAATATCCAATTGATATGTCTTACGAAAGCCAGATTATTAAATCCTAATCAAAAGTTAAAATTGACAATATACAGAACCTAATTAAGGTTAAGATTCAACCAGAGCCCAATCTTCAATAACAAGATTTCAACAACATTACCTTTAAGCCGAAACTATTGCCTTTCGGCGAATATTTGGAGAAAACATGGTGGTGTACTCGTAAAGAAAACGAAGCAGAAACGAGCGTACATGTACTCGTAAATTCATCATACTTCTCGGAGTACTGGATCTGACCCATCGTTCAATCCCAAACCGCGAATTCCACGGTCACTTGAAGAAGCCCCACATTGTGACCTCGCGTTGTGCGACGACGAGATGACGTCGTCAAGGCGGTTTCCTTGAAGCTGTCCCTGATCGTGCCCTTGCGCTGCTCAAGCTCGACACGCCTTGGTCTCGTGCTCTAGAGTCTGAATTGAGCTTGATGACCTCAGATTTCTTCAGGAGGTTCTGCTCGAGACACTGCCGCTGCGTGCGAGACTCGACCTGTGTTTTATATCTTTATGATTTGTCTTATCTTTGTAGTAGTTGGCTTTAGGGATGGGTTCGGTTTAAATCGGTTCGGTTTTTTGCTAAAATCAAAATCGAATCGAAATTTCAGTTCGGTTTGATTCGGTTCATTTTTTTGTTCGGTTAGGTTTTTTTTTGTTCGATTTTTTCCGGTTCGGTTTCGATTTTTCTTTCTTTCAAAATATGCAAAAAATTGAAATTTTAAATTTTAACATCTCCAACACAATCATAACACATTCCAACTAGAATCAAAGACAATGAAAATAAATATTTAAAGTTGAACTAAAATCATCAATCAAGTCTTCCAAAGTCCAAACTAACAACCCCACAACACAAAAATCGAACAAATGACTTAGAAAAGTTAAATTGTATGATGTTGTTCAAAGATCAGGGTTGTTTGCTTGTAACTGCATGTTGACAACTTGATTAGTAAAAGTAATGCGTGGATGGATTTATTTAGTGTGTGTTGGATTCTTTTCCATCACAAATTATGCAAGTAATCTGCCTGAAATAAATGTTTATGGATTTTGTTACATGTTATATGATAGTAGATTTGGAAAAGGAAGCTGAGGCAGAAGTAGATAGTGTTGTGGAGATGGATGTAGGTACTTCAGGAGGAGGTCTGGTTCCGGAACCTTATGTGGGGAAGAAATAATAGGTTAGGATTTAAAGTTTTAAAGGCTTTTTTTTTAATATTTTGAGCTTAAAGTTTGGCAACACATTGGATTTAGCAAATTTTAGCTTACAAATTGGGTATAGAAAATAATACCCAACACAAATAATTAAATAAAAAAATTAATTTAATTAATTCGGTTCGGTTCGGTTTCTAGACCACTAAAACCGAAACCGAACCAAAAGAATTCGGTTCGGTTTTTTTGGTTTCGGTTCGGTTCAGTTTTCGGTTTTTTCGGTTTTCAGTTTTTTGAACCCACCCCTAGTTGGCTTATCGGCATAGAATTCGCACTCACAATTACCAGACAACCCTAGTTAACCAATATGATCCATATTCAATCCCAACATATCAATCATTGTTTTCATCCCAACTAGTCAGTTATACAAAAACATCATCATATTTCAAGAAAAATCCCAGTGAATACGATTATGAGGATAGAGATGTGTTCCCATCTGGGCACTCCTATGCTAGGGTTGTATAGGGGTGGGCACTTGAAACCGAAAACCGCAACCGAAACACGAACCAAATCGAACCGCACCGAACAGTCTGGTTTTGCGGTTTCAAAACGGTTTCGGTTTGAAACCGAACCGAATAGGGGAAAAACGGTTTGGTTTCGGTTTCGGCCCTCCGAAACCGAACCAAAACCGAAACTGCATACTTTTATTAAATATTAAATTCTAATTGGTTATTTTCGTTGAGTCCATATATTTAGTATGGACTCAACTACATCATAACATGGCCATATAACATAACCCTTTATTTTCTTTCTTCTAGTCCGTGGACTTTGTGTTCTCTTTCTCAAATTTATTCATCTCTCTCTCGGTCTCCTGCACTATTCCAGTCTTCCAGACGCTCTCTCTCTCTCTCTCTCTCTCTCTCTCTCTCTCTCTCTCTCTCTCTCTCTCTCTCTCTCTCTCTCTCTCCCCTGCGGCCTCCTTTCCTCTTCATTCTAGGCTTTCCAGCTCGTAGCTTCTAAATTTCAGAGTGCTAACATGGTAAGAGCTATGATTTATAACTTGTTTTAGTTAAATTTACTTATAGATTTGAGATTAATTTTAGGGGTTAGGTTTAGGGTTGGGTTTTGAATCAAAAGGGGATTTGGTTTTTCGTTGGCTAGTCTTCGATTTTTCTTCGTTCATGAACATTAGAATGTCAATTGAAAGCATATATGAAATTTGCATCCTGATTATCCCGGGGTGACATGGAAGACTGAAAATGTTGTTCAACGAATGGGTTTTAATGCTTTTTTTTTTGTTCTATAGCTTTGTCTTCTTTGTTCCTTTTTAGTTGATATGGACTCTTAATTGATAGGAAAAGATTACCTTAGGTCCTTTCACAGCTAGATAATCACCTTCGCGCATCATTGGAAGTGGTGAGACATCCTTCCTTGTGGATACATCTACCCATACGATAAAAAGAAATTAAAAAGTTATCAAACCATACAACATAAGCCAAGCAGGGTAAGTCCTTGACAATCTCATCTACAATTACAGTCTGACATTTGGTGGGAAGGCTTTGTCTTAGTAAGCCAAAAAGTGCTCTTCAAACTGCACTTGTATTTTCAATTTTGGATTTGTGAAGAATTTGAAATTAGTGATAACAGCAAACAGCTTTCCATTGGTTGTGATCACCCTCTGTGTGTTTGCAACTTTACTAAAACACATCTACCACCTTTTGTTATTAAAAAAATTTCACATAGTTTGATTGGTAGGTTCTACCAAAACCAGAGTTATTAGGATCTTTTTTATGTTTGGATTTGCAGTACTGGCATCAGATTTGATGTGCTCTTAGTTGCCTCAAGTTGAATTATTTTGTTGTGGTCCTTGTGAATGTGAATTTTGTTGTCATCAACTAGGTAACCATAATAGTTTTTTTTCAAAAATTGAAACTAAACCAAAACCGTTTGAAACCAAACCGAACCGAACCAAATGGTTTGGTTTCATTTCGGTTTTAGCCTCAAAACCGCACCGAACCAAACTGCAAAAATTTGCGGTTTTGGTTTTGGTTTCATTCAAAATCGCACCAAACCGAACCGCGCCCACCCCTAGGGTTGTATATAAGCCTCCTTTCACCATTTGGGAAAGGCATGAATGAAAAGAATTGTTATTTTATTTCTTACTTTTCTTGCATTTCCTTTTCTTCTCCACTCCTACGGAATGGGTCCTATCATTTGGTATCCAGAGCCCAGGTGTGCTTCCATGGGCAAGATGCCGGCATCGGTGTCAATGGCTGACGTCTCGAAGGCGGTACTCAACCGGCAGTTTCCGCAGAAGCAAATCATCACTCACTTCCAGAACTTCAGTGACATGGTCACAATGATGCACCTCCATCAGGATGTTATGGAGCACCAACTCACCAATCAGCAACACTCTCTCGCAGATCTGGCCATCCTCAGTGCTCGAGCAACTTGAGGAGCTTTGTTCTCTAAAAAACCCAACCCACCACCCATCTACAACCCACATAGAGTACTTCTCCACCACAACCCATCGCTACCTTCCACCCGTCGAGGACCCCTTTCTCTGCTGGTCTTTCGTCTTTCTCTCCCACCATGCGCCATTCCACTCTTCTTCCCACCTCGTTGGCCATTTCTCCACCTCCAGATATTTACACCAGTCATCTAACGACTCTGTCTTCCATCAGTTTTCCTCTGACCCACATTCCCTCCACCACTACCCGCCCCCTTCACCAACCCACGACCTCCATTTCATCCACCTCTACCCGATCCCTACAAAGGCTCCTTGCTCCTTCTCCGCAGTTTCGACATCTCCGAAACCATCATATGTACCACGACAGCTCCGAAATGATCGTGTTCCACCGCTACCTTCGACATCTCTGTTGTTGACTGCAATGGCGACTCCGTCCAGGACCCGAGCTTTCGCAACGGTTGCGGGGTCCCACACAACGACTCGTTCTGGCCATACTTCTCAGCACATCAAGCGTTTCCTGAAAACAATTGCTTCCGTGGAGATGAAAATGAAGCATAAGTCAGGGATCCTTGGCTACCAATAGTCCAATAACTCTTCGAATTCTTCCTCCTCCTTTGTCGGATCAAGCTTGTGCTCCTACTTTCGCACTGACGGTCTCGTCAATACCGTACTGGTTAATGATGTTGCTGCATCTCATTTGAAGGGTTACTTTCAGACCTGCACTGATAGGCGAGTTGTACCACCATTAGGTCACCCTATTGATGCGATGGAAACAATCTTTCCTAGGCAGCTGTTATTCAGATTGCCCACCCAATCCCCTCACCTAAGGAGCCAGACAAAGCCCGTCTTCGTCAGGTACCCATATCGCATCCTTCGCTGCACAAGGCACGATTGAATATTGACCTTATTACATGTCAAGTGCCCTTGGCAATGATTGTGTTTACTTCCTCTGGGAGTAGGGGAAACATATTTGCCCAAGATGTGTTTGGCAAAATGCAGCAAAGCGAAATTGGCCAGCAGTATATGCCTGACCTTTTACTTGATCTGCACCCTTGCATGGAGATTCCAAAATCGGTTCCTGACTTTCTGCTTGTTGAAATTGGGGAACGTTCCACCAAGGATGTATTTATTTATGCATTCAAATCTGTTCGTATTGTGAACAAGAGGATTTACCCTACCTCGTCCCTTCATTTTCCTGCTTGGGAGTTCCTCAATACTTCTTTCTTGGCTAGCACTGTTCAGCGTGATGTTGAGACCATTTTGTGTTCTCCCATTACCTTGTTGACTGGCACTTTTGTAGGGGTACGTTTGTGTACTATGGATACTTTTTTAAGGATGCTTGGGCAAGCACCGAAGTGGGAATTTTTTGTGAGCAGGAAGCATAGTCACCCAAGTAAACCGAGAGTTGTATTCCAAGGAAGGTTCCTTTATTGTCATATTCAGCAGTTATTTTTTGGGGATGACCACAACCTGGAATACTTCCCGCAGTGGGATTGGCCACAATTGCACTTTTTGTTCGGTAATACTTCCGTGGTTCAACATGTTTTGAGCTCAAAACAGATATTTGCTGTGCAAACGGATCTAATAGCACTTACTCACCATGAACAACAAAATGGACTTTCCCTTTATTCCAAAGATTTATAGGACAATGGCATTTGTAAGTCTTTCGGATTCATTTCGTTCACTAATCCGCAACAGATTCTAGCATCTTTTAGTGCTTTGCGATTTTTTGGATATATACAACACACAAATTTTTTTGTTCATATATCGCTCTTTGACATACTGCTTGGGGAAATCTGTCAGCACATGAGGATTTTGACCGCTTTCGGTTTTAATTTGGACAGTACGGACTGGGGAATCCATTTTGATAATTTTGACCCAATTAACAGGCTTCAACAAACTGCACTACAGACTTCTAGATTTATTGCTAGAGGTTCCATGGTTTGTTTGACCATTTGGAACAATATTTTAACTCTGATGGGCCATAGTATTTTCTCCACGCTCATGAGTGGATTGACTAAAGTAATTTCCACTTTTACTTTATCTAGACATATGATTGATACTATGACATCAGTTTGTCTACTTGTCTTCCATTGCTACACATGTGTTACTAGAACCATTATCAGGCTGTTGGAAAAATCTGCCAACTTGAAATGGCCTACAGATGGACATTTTAGACAAGAAGATGAAGTGTTTGCAGTT
Source organism: Cotoneaster glaucophyllus (assembly GCA_036320875.1). NCBI lineage: Eukaryota > Viridiplantae > Streptophyta > Magnoliopsida > Rosales > Rosaceae > Cotoneaster > Cotoneaster glaucophyllus. The sequence goes on from CM070070.1 coordinate 9,087,803, forward strand.
CTTCTCCGTGGACACATACCCGATCCCCTTCAAATCATGGCAGAGTCACTTTCTCTTACTTTTCAGAAGTTGATTTCTATGGTTTTTTCTCTAGCAGTGGGTACGAAGCATATTGATTGCTCTTCTTTTTCTCCTAATCTTGTTGAGATTGAGAACTTTTATTGGATGCTCATTCTTCCAAAGTTGCAGTCTCTGCATGCAACCGAGCATCCTACGCTCATGGATAATGCATTGAAAATTTTCATAGCAATATGGCATGCTACACTAGAAACTATGATATTACAGTTTTCTCTAACTTTGCCTCAGTTCTTGAGTGTCGAGTCAACATTTGTGCATTCCTTTGCTATCAATGACCTTGACCAGTCATAAAAAAGCAAGCACAATATTCTCCTGAAGCAATTTGCTGCAAGAAATGCTAGTTTAGGCGTTGCTCACTTCAATTTTCATGAAAATGGGATTACTGCTATTCTCTAATTCAATCTGGCAATATCTTTTCTAAGCTCTTATTTCCCTTATGTTCATCAATGGCACATACTTTGATGGAGCCTTATAAACAATATCTGTTTTGGATGTTTAAGGCTGCTATGTCTTACACAGGAACATGTTGTTTTGAGCTAATTATCAAGCTGGTGAGAAGTGTTGGGGTCCAGCTAGACCACACTATATATAACCACACCATTTTGGGACTTTGGACTGCCAAGAGTCTTGAACAAAACTGTACTGTGATGTATGGTGTTTTGAGCCATTTTGGAAATGTTCATGATATAAAGACTTGGGTCATTTTGTTTGCAGATCATTCTTTCATGGTCAAAGAGCTGTCACGTTTGGCAGAGTTGATACAATATTGTGTTGGTGATGGCAATTTGTTTGATGCATCGCTACTTACTCCGAGGATGCAAGATTATTATTCGATCAACACCAAATTTGATGATACCTACTTGCAGAATGTATCACGGTATAAATTGAAGATCATTTTGGGTCTTTGTTCAGTAGCATTATATGCATCAGAATCATTAAGGCCAAAGTTCTTCGGTTATATCACTTTTTTGGATTTTTGGAAGCTAGTGTGCTTGTGGAATGCTAGACGATTTGGGAAGTTAGCATTTTCACCAAGGGTATATGCGGGTACATATTCAGCAACTACGGTCAAGTTTGCTAGGATTGAATTGGTACTCCTCTGTTATCTTCTTTATCCTTTGCCAGCCATGGTTTTTGGGCTTTCAGCTTTCGTTAAACCAATGGAGAGGTTGAATACCATTGTACGAGATGTGTGCTTCATAGCTCCTGCACTTCTACAGAGATCATGCATGGTAGAAGCACAACTTGGCAGACTTGGTTCAAAATTTTGTTTGGAAGCCAATTTTCTTGCGGTCTGTTTGGAGATTCACATGGCATGTGGATCATGCACTGCGAAACTGCATCGTACCCAACTTTGTCAAAATCTTCATCGGGAATCTCAACCGAAATGATATAATCAACATCATAAGGAGAATGACATTTATAGTATTTGTTCACCCAGAGCAAGATATGACAATGAGGAAGACCTTGTTTTTGGAACTCCACTGTGCAAATCACTGTTTTTAAATAAAGAATGCAGAGTCATCAAAACAAAATGCTCTAGATATGCAGTGAGAAGATAGATAAACAAATGAAGGAAAATTTTTGGCCAAGAGCGATGAACTAACTAGATTCGACATTGCCAAAAGGTTTTCTTGATTTGATGAATTTAATCATATGGTTAAGCTTTGCTTTAAAAATTCTAACGACTATATCAGGCCCGTCTTCAGCCCTACAACTAGGTTTATCACACATATCTTCAACAATTTCAGGCCACTTAGCATTGCAGGTGAAAGTGATAAATAAATCGGGATTTTCAAAGTGACGGCATACGGTCATGGCATCCTAATAATTATTTATCATATATCTAACACTGCCAGTAAACGAAGTTGGCAAAATGACTCTTTTGCCAACAGCAGAACTGCTTTTATTTCCTGCTTTGAGCGCTTCATGAATTCCTTTAAGACCTTCTGTTAAAAAAGAATCTTGATTTGCCTTGATGAAATCTCACCTATCTTCTTCAAGTGTGGCATATGCATAAACTAAATATTGCTGAAACAATCTGCCGCCTTTCAACAGGGTGTCATTGTGTCATGGTCTATCCTGAATTTGATAACTCAGAAACACTCTCATTAATACTCCCACAATCTTTTGTTTTTTTCCTTTAAAATTTGGATTCCAAGGAAGGGCTTTCTTATACCCATCTTCACCATATGGGAAAAGAAGACGATATTGTAGTGCCATGTACTTAGGATGTAACTTTGTGATTCTTTGTAGGCCATTTGTCTTATGCTCCACGATGATATCTCTTTCAGTGTGAAATTCACCGATATCCCCAACTATCAAGCCACCTATCTCGTCACACGCCGACAAATTATATTGTGCATCATGGTTGCCCTGCCCATCGTACAAATGCAAATAACTTGTGGACCCTTCATCAATCATATCCCTGGCGAGCCTAAAAAGCTGAACGACCTCATTACAATCGTCTAGCATTTTAATAAGGCCATCAACAACAAGCTGATCGAGTTTTTCAACCACTTGTGATCCACCAAAACAACCAATACAATTACTAACTTCATTATGTTTTGTGCAAATTTAGGATTTTTGCCCTCCAGAGACAATAAAGAACCCATCAAATGATGCACTTGACCATTAATCTTAAAAACATAAGGACCCTGACCCTTGTTGATCGACGCATCGACTTTGGCTCTCATCGAAGTTAACGCCATCATCAAATTATATGATCTAACATTTGTTTTAAATTGCAGGCAGCTTTGAGATTTTTTGGGATTCAACAAATGATCCAAATAAGCAAATAAGCGGGAGTGGGTTTAACGCGTGGGAATTTTACTTTTTGACGCATGCAACAAGCGGTGAACTGCAGGGCAGAACCAGATGAAACATTCTTCGCGGTTTGTTCTGCATACCAAAACAGAGCATCGCAATATTGACATTGGCAATTTCTTAAGCCAAAATTAACATATTATGGATCAATCATTATAAAAACAAAGATTACTAGAAGCATCCATCAAATCAACAGTTAGAAGTTAACTGATGGAGAAAAGTTAACTTTTGAAATTAGCAAGAAAATGCGAACAGAGTTATGTCGAAAGATTGCATACTCTTTCCCTTTTGTTTTTTTTTTTTTGATAAGTGGCCTGCCTAGTTATGAGCGGGTTCTGGCCAGAATGATTGGTTTGAGCATCAATGGTCAACAGACTGCGCACATTGGCACGATTAGCAAAAAAAACCAGCATAGAAATCTGATGAGAACTTGTCCCAGGTGCCAAATGTGGGCTAAAAACACCACTGGTGGGAATATTTTATTAAAAAATTGATGCAAATGTTTGGGGAAGGGGGCTATCTTGGTTGTTCAAAAGTGAGAAAGAGCTTGAAACATCATTATATGCATTGTCGTAAGCGGTGGGAACATCTTGCAACTCCAAATTATTGAGATCAACATCTGCAACAAACTCAGGCAAATCGGCACGTTGAATTTCAAAGGCCCTCCTAGGTCGCCCTATTTGTTTAGACCTAAAACTACATAAACGGAAAGAAAAAGAAAAAAAAAAGGAAAAAAACAAAACACACACACACACACAAACACAAACAGCAACGGTTCATTCTCTAATGAAAGCAACACATCAACCAAAGAACCATCTTAACCAAATGAAATTAGCAGCAAACCATAACTCATTAAAGCAAGAGGTCATTAAAAACACAAACGCATTGTAAACGTAACAGTAAAAACACAATCATAATTAGATTAGATTAGAACAAAGAACATAGATAGTTAATTTGCTGCCGTCTCCTTAGATAGCATTGTTTCCCGCAGCAACGGTAAAAAGTATGGATAAAGCACGCAACGATTGCTAAAAAAATAACGATAAAGAAAACCAGCATAAAGATCAAATAATAAAGCAACCATGATCCAAAAAGGATTCACCGATGATTGCATGTGCAAGGCCACAAAAGAGCAAACAAAAACAAAAAAGGTGATGGTTCTTTAAAGATCCATAAATCTAACCGATATAGAGACGGGAGAGTAGCTGCGCTCAAATGCTACCGAGCAGTAATGTAGGACCACAACGATCAAAACAGAAGTTATAGAACCTACAGAAAGGTAGAGAAAATATAAACACAGATACAATTGGAACAATGTATGTTTCAATATTTTAAAGAAAGGACACGCATCAAAAGCCTTTAGGTTGGAAAAAAAATGCATTGCCTAAAATAGAGATGATCGGGATTTAAAACGTTAAAATTTTGTCTTTGGTTGACTAATCAGATGCAAAAGTTGAAGAGAATGGTATTTGAAAGCTTATAATTAAGCTCTGTTTTGGAGAAATAATTTGTTTATCTGTTTTTAGAAAAGGTACAAGAAACTCCTTATATAGGAGTGCTGGAGTCTCATGGAAATAAAGGCAGCAGCTCCCAACTACATCCAACTACATGTAATAAAAGTTAGACTATACAACAATGAGTGCCTATACAATAGACCCTTGACTTTGTAATCACAAAGTATGATTTTGCTTGATCTTGTTTGCTTGACTTTGTATCCACAATTGAAAACTTGCTTAATTGTTATCTCCATCATTCTTATCTTCATCATCCCCCCGCAAGCTCATGAGTGGACGACGAACGAGCTTGGACTTTAAGAAATGAAAACGATCAGCAGACAAGCCCTTGGTGAAGATATCTGCAATCTGAAATTTAGTAGACACATGACGGACATTCAATGACCTTGCCACTACAAGCTCACGCACAAAATGATAATCCACAGCAACATGTTTTGTTCTAGCATGGAACACAGGATTAGACGCCAATGCAATGGAGCTTGTGTTATCACACCAAATCAAAGGAGTCGAAATACTGATGCAAAGCTCCTGCAGCAGTTGTTGGAGCCAAACAAGTTCAGTTGCCGTGATGGCCAACTGCCGATATTCTGATTCAGTACTTGAACGAGCAACTGTGCGTTGCTTTTTGGAACTCCAAGAAATTAAATTTGGACCAAAATATATGCAGAAACCACCAGTGGAGCGTCTAGTGTCGGGATCCCCGGCATAGTCCGAGTCTGAAAAGCCAACCAAATCAGTACCACCGCGACGAAACTGAAGCCCTTCCTCGGTTGTGCCTTTTAAGTAACGAAGGATTCGCTTGACTGCAATCCAATGAATTGAGGTGGGCTGGTGCATATGCTGACATACCTGATTCACTGCATACGTGATGTCGGGTCTGGTGATGGTTAAGTATTGCAGAGCGCCGACCACACTTCGGTAGCTGGTAGGATTATGCAAGGGAACACCATCAAGAGAGTGAAGTGGGGAGCTAGATTGAACTGGAGTAGCACAAGGCTTGGCTTCCAACATATCTACACGCTTCAACAAATCAACAATATATTTTGTCTGCTTTAGATGTAATCCATCATCTCCACGAGTTGCTTCAAGACCCAAGAAAAAATGGAGGGGTCCCAAATCTTTCATAGAAAAACTCTGACCAAGTGCATGGATAAGTGAATCAACATAAGAGCATTGATTTCCTGTGATAAGGATGTCGTCAACATAGATTAGAAGAATCAAATACACTCCATGGTTATTAAAAATGAAGAGAGAATGATCTGCTTGTGATGCCACAAAGCCCAAATCAATAAGATATTTAGAAAAACGATGAAACCAGGCTCTTGGGGCTTGTTTCAAGCCATATAAAGACTTGCGCATACGACAAACATGATGAGGATACTCGGGATCTTCAAAACCACGTGGTTGTTTCATGAAAACTTCTTCAGAAAGATTTCCGTGCAAAAACGCATTATGTACATCAAGTTGGCGTATAGGCCAATTATAAGAAACTGCAAGGGCAAGAACCAGACGAATGGTAACATGCTTAACCACCGGACTAAACGTCTCAGTGTAATCAACACCCATCTTTTGATGAAATCCATTGGCGACAAGACGAGCTTTATATCGCTCTACCGTACCATCAGATTTCCGTTTTGTGCGATAGACCCACTTGCAAGGAAGAACATGAGTAGCAAATGAGGAAGGTACTAACTCCCATGTACCAGCATCTTTCAAGGCCTTAAACTCCAATGTCATTGCATCACGCCAATGAGATAATTGATTTGCCTCTCGAAACGAGGTTGGTTCAGAATCAAGAGCCTGTAATAATGTCAATAAAGCATATTTGGGGTTTGGTTTTCGAATGCCAGATTTAGAACGAGTAAGCATGGGATGGGGAGAAGAAGCTGAAGAAGGTGGAGGGGCCTCATTAATGGAAATCAAGCTATGAGAGCTATCATGAGCAGGTTGAGAATGAGGTGGCGAGGAATGTGGATGTGTAGGCAATGGTGAACTTGTGGAAGGTTGCAAGGGGGAGAGAGGTGCTGCACTAGAAGAGGATGTCAGATTATGAGAAATAGAAATATGAGATGATGAAGGTACCTGAGGAAGAAGTGGCAAGGGAGAAGGAGTGATAACCACGGGAGAATAAGCTTCTGACGGCGGGACTGAGGAGGATTGTGCAGGGTTGTCGAATGGAAAAGTTTCCTCATCAAAGACCACATGGCGTGACAAATAAACCCGTCCATTGGACATATCATAACAACGATAGCCCTGATGATTAAGTGAGTAACCAATGAAAACACATTGTTTTGAACGAAATTCTAATTTATTTTTATTATAAGGTCGTAAATAGGGAAAGCAAGCGCAACCGAAAACACGAAAACATAAATAAGAAGGCTTGCGACTAAACAATTTTTCATAAGGCGAAACATAATTCAATTGGCGTGCTGGAAGACGGTTAATTAAATAGACTGAGGTGTTGAAAGCATCCACCCAAAAAGAAGAAGGCATTTTAGCAGTGGCAAGTAAAGTAAGACCCATGTCAACAATATGTCGTTGTTTCCGTTCAGCAGCACCATTTTGTTCAGGAGTATGAGGGCATGTTAACCGGTGCTCAATGCCATGATCAGTTAAAAATTGTTGAAATTCCTTACTCATAAATTCACCTCCGCCATCAGTTTGTAAAGATTTTATCTTATAGACAGTATGAATAGATAGAAGATTTTCAACAAGCAATTTAAATTTTTGAAAATAAGAAAAAGCTTCATGTTTAAATCTCATAGGGAATATCCAAGTATAACGAGAATAGTCATCAAGAAATATTATAAAATACTTGGAACCCTTAACAGAGGCAATGGGTGAAGTCCAAACGTCACAATGGATCAATTGAAGAGGACAAACGGAAACAGATGGAGACAAAGCAAAAGGTAATTTAGTGCTTTTGCCCAATGGGCAAGTAGAGCAAAAACTAGGTAACTTAGAATCCTTAATAGGAATATAAGACAGAATTTTATTAAAAATTGCATGAGATGGATGACCGAAACGCTGATGCCACATAAATGAAGAGGTTCGTTGTCCAAAGAGTGCCATGTTCTTGAAGGGAAACTTCGACGAACCCACACGAAACGGATACAATCCATTCTCACTCTTGCCGTGGAAAAGCGTCTTCCCCGTGGATAGAGCCTTCACAAAAAAATCAGTAGGAGTGAAAATGAAGTAGCAATGATTATCACAACAAAATCGATGAACGCTCAGTAGATTAGCGGAAGCAGAAGGACAATGCAACACAGAATTTAAAGGAAATTTAGACACGAAACCGGAACCAATATGCTTTATAGACAAACCTGCACCATTACCAACAGCGACTTGATCTTGACCAGTGTATTCTGTGGAGAGGCTCAAATTAGCTAAGTCATTGGTGATGTGTGATGATGCGCCACTGTCGGTATACCATGTAGGGGACCGTTCATTGGCCACAGGTGAGACAGCCATCATAGCATGAGATTGTGAAGACGGATATCGGCCTTCGAAAAAAGGAGACTTGAAACAGTTTGTAGTTGAATGACGATGATCACCACAATAGTTACAACCATTAGAGGAAGAACCAAAGTTACGATATCCAGAAGATGAAGGAGCAACCGCAACATGGTTGGGAAGATAGGAAGAGCAAGGAAAAGCAGCAGCAGGTGTAGGAAGAATTCCTCGACTCTGAAACGAGCCGCGACCAGATCCACCATGAAACAAACCGCTATTTGAACCACCACGACGGCCAACAAAATGATTACCAGCACCACGACCATGAAAGGAGCCACGACCTTGAAAACCACCACGACGGAATGAGGACGTACGACCATTGCCACGGTGAAGTGTGGTTCCACGATCATGATTTGTAGAGGAGCCAGAAGGTGCAAAGAGAGCTGTAGTAGTGTGATCAGGACTGAAAGTAGTGCTATAGTCTTCCATACGACTTTCAGCGCTCAAGAGCAAAGCAACCATATCGTCAAGACTCATAGGATTTTCTCTTGCTTTAACCGAAGTAACGGTACTTTCGAAAGCAGGACCAACACCATTTAAAATCAGCTCCATAAGATCATCATCATCAATAGGCTTTCCCGCAAGAGCCAATTGATCAGCAAAGTTAGTTAATTTATCAACGTACTCTGTAATGGACATGTTACCTCTTTTAGTGGACTGCATCTGGTGCTTAAGTTGAAGAACACGGGTGCGAGATTGAGAAGCAAATCGTGTTTTCAAAGTATCCCAAACAGCTCGGGATGTGTCACAAGTTGCAACGATTGAAAGCACATTTGCTGTCAAAGTTGAGTTAATCCAACTCAATAATTGTTGGTCTTGTCGCTGCCAAGTCACGTACTCGGGATTGAGAGTAGTAGCATCCTCAAGAAACTTTGTTGGACATGTTTTTGTACCATCAACATAGCCAACAAGATCATTACTTTTAAGTAAGGGATTAAATTGGGCAAGCCACAACATGTAATTGGTTCGATCAAGTTTGATGGAAACCAAATAGGAAATATTAGGAAGGGAGCTGGTAAGAAGAGAAGAAGCGGCCATGGAAGCTGAAGAAAAGTCGAGTAGATGGTAAGGCAGAAGAGGAGAAAAAAGAAAAAGAAAAAGGAAGGAGAAACTCACTGGGTTAAGGCAGAAGAAGGGGGAAACAAATTCAGTCAGAGGTTTGTCGTTAGACAAATGGCTCTTGATACCATGAAGAGAATGGTATTTGAAAGCTTATAATTAAGCTCTGTTTTGGAGAAATAATTTGTTTATCTGTTTTTAGAAAAGGTACAAGAAACTCCTTATATAGGAATGCTGGAGTCTCATGGAAATAAAGGCAGCAGCTCCCAACTACATCCAACTACATGTAATAAAAGCTAGACTATACAACAATGAGTGCCTATACAATAGACCCTTGACTTTGTAATCACAAAGTATGATTTTGCTTGATCTTGTTTGCTTGACTTTGTATCCACAATTGAAAACTTGCTTAATTGTTATCTCCATCATTCTTATCTTCATCAAAAGTGAGACTACATAAACAATTTTACACCGTGAAACACGAATAATACTGAATCACAATCGATCTAACAATAAAAAGCATATAATGCAAAACAATAACAGCAGTCCAAAACACTTTTGGTTGATCTAACAACAGTCTAACATGATTAACTAAATCATCAGATACCGCAACCAAGTCTGAAGATTAAAGTTTGCATTCACCATGTCTGATTTCATAGACGCCGGAAAACATTTTCATTAAATCTGTTTATGGAAAAAAAAAATCATTACAGCACCAAAAATCATAGCTTAAAGCTAAGCCAAAAAAAGTAAGAGGTGCACAATTGATGCTCTTCATCATTGTGGGGTAAAACGCTAGCTAAAGAACCTGTCGTATCTAATTAGGGGATTGCCAAGGCAGCAGAAGATACCACTCCAGCATAGGGGACAAATACTGCCAGAGAAGATGCCACATCTGCCTGGGGGAAAACTGGAGAACCCATCAATTCTGCCCAGGGGGCAAGTAAGGCAAGCGAAAATGATACACCATTTTGGGGGAAAACTCCAGCTAAAGAAACTTCCACATCCACTTAGGGGATAAATAAGGCAGCCGAAGATACCATTCCTGCATGGAGGACAAGTATTGCCAGAGAAGATGCCACACCTACCTGGGGGAAATCTAGAGAAAACATACAGAGAGTTTTCTCAGTTTATAGTCTAAGAGGACATAACACCACATGAGGACCCTTAGATCACTTGAAAGTGCAGCCCAAGAGTGAAGGTTGTCAGCCATCTTTACCTCACCCGCCATTCTTGCGAGGCACAATGTTGTTGTTGCCATCATGCCTTACTCCCTCTCTGCCACTCTCCCTAGCTTCCTCACCTCTGTCGGTCGGCACTGTGCTCACTGCATAGAAACACGATGACCATCGCCAATTTTCACGGCCATAGACACGACCACGAAACCATGACCATTAATCTCGTCGCCTAGGCAAACTTCACCATCCCTGAACCCACCCTCTACAAATCGTACTCACCCCTTATATTTTCAATTCTTGCATTTCTTGAACGATATCCATGCCTTCCATATTCAAGTAGATACATACCAATCGAGAATAACAATATAAATCCCCCACCCACCCTTTCTTCCCCACTTGAAAAATCAACCTAAAAATCACATTAACCACCACAGTTTTTAAGAATCCAGATATGGCTGCAAACCAAAAACTTGCACATCACAAACATCCACACAAATATAATTCTTAGGGAGTGAGGAACCAACTAAAATTTTCAAAGTTTAAAAAGAGAATAGAATCTTCACATAAACCAACTAAAGATGCAATTGGAAAACAAATCCACTCAACTTTAGTAATCTTGCTGCATACATTGGCTTTGTTCACCATGAGACCACATAAGCAAAGAAAATACTCGTTGATGAGAACGGCCTGCTCACTAAGAAAACCAAAATATTAAGACAACAACCGCCTTAAAAGTGTATAACCAACAAAGAAGCATGAGCCAAAGGATCCTATCAACAACAACAGAAATGCCATAAAAATATAAGCAGAGAAACATAGTCCCATCACGAAGTGGTTATTGCCAGCAAAAAACATTCATCAGTGAGACAAAAGTGTACCAAAAAGGTGCAAAAAAGAGTATTAACAACTCTTTATCCTTAAAACGGTAAAAGGGCCAGCAAAAAACATTCATCAGCGAGACAGAAGTGTACCAAAAAGGTGCAAAAAAAAAAGTATTAACAACGCTTTATCCTTAAAACAAATAAAGGGTTAATTGTTTACATTATTGCCCTTATGACCGAACAAAAAAGATTTACACTGCCCTTATCTTATCTAAGACCCATCCCGTCTCTAGACATTTAAAACCCAAAAGGCCATTGCGGTGGAGGCAAGCAAGAGCAACAAAACTCCAACCTTCTTCCAGCGAACAAACTTGTAGATCCCACCCAAAAGCCCAAAAAAACGTTGTGAAACTTTTTCATCCAATGAAACTTTTTCTTTCGGCAAATTACTACGATTTGCAGGTGGATACATAGTGTGGACCACCAGCTTGTTTCGGTTTGCACCCTTACCATAAACACGCAAACCCATCCTTATTTTTTTATATTCTCACTGCTCTCTTTGTACTGGGTCCCGGGGCAGTGTCTGAATATCTCAATGTTGTCCCTCGATTTCGTTCATCGTTTCGAGCCTTAACCGGTTCCCTTAAATTTTTAACCAAAACTCCTCCTAGAATTTGTTGTTCTCTTCGATCAATCTATTTCACCATTTTATTTACCCTGAATCAAAAATTAAATATAGCATCAATATTTATGTTTTGTAGAAAAATGTTTTAGCTTGTAGGTTGAAGAATAACGTTGTCAAAAATCTTTAAAACTCAAATTAATAAAGAAAATATATAAGTGTTTATGAAAGTTAGATAATGATTAAAAAAACACAACCATAAAGCATTTTGACAGTGTTTTAGATCAAATTTTGAAGTGATAGCCGATAAAGAAATACATAACTTAATTTTTTATGAGTTAATGATACTTGCGGTTTGAATGTAAATATCCAAAAATTTTATTAACATCTAAGCTGCATTCATGCATTGTTAAAAGGCCACCATTTTCTTAAAGTATGGAAGTCGTGATTTTTCTAAAAAAATTCTGGTTCGTTCAGATAGCGCAGTTATCAACAGCACATGTTAAAACACTTCGGGGAGGATGAGACAGTTCACTAATAGAAAAACCTAACGAAAACACCAACCAACCAATAACAGAATCACAGAGATAAAATGCCTAACAACATTCAATAAAGAATTAAGAACACTGGGTTAAACGAGAATCATAGAGATAGCAAGGGACCTTCAAACAATAACATAATCGCACAGACAAATTAAATAAAAAAAAAAAAAAACCATCCGACCTTTGGACAATCAGAGGATCACAGAGACAACCAAGAATGAGAAACAAAGTAGAAAGCAAACGAATAATATAAGCTGAGAAAACCAAACAATTAATAAAAAAAAAAAATCATAAAGTCACGCTGTCTCTAACGGAAAACACGGGAAAAGAAGGCATTGAAGCTCATGTGACATACCAAAGTCTTAATGGCAGCATCAAGAGTAGATTATGATGCTGTGATGAGAGTCCGATCTAAACTGCAAAAAATCAGTGAGATTCAGAGTAAGAATTCAAAGCGCAAACAAACGAACTCAATAAAGTAACTAAAACTCTGACGCTCCAATGGACTCAATCTGTGCCACTGCACCAAACAAAGGGTAAGTTTCAAAACATCAATTTTCACTTCGTCCCCTACGTTTGAACAAAGAACATGGCACTTCCCATCCAAGCAGCTAATAACGGGAAGGTCCCATTTCTCATTATGACCATTTTTGTATTTAAAAAAAAAAAAAAAAAAAAAAAATCGAGACCTTCCAACAAACACAAAAACGTCCTAAAACCAAAAATTTGTACCACTCATCCCCACCAATAAAATTTATTGAGGCCGTGACATGAACTTAATTCATCGCAGAACGGTGATACTAAGACTCCCGAGATGATATATTCAAACATTTTACGGACGAAAGGGCGAGGGAAGGCAGATTATAGCACCATGAACGAAGAGATAAAGCGAGAGGCAACAAAGGTAAACATCACATGTCAAATGCCTAATACACTTTAGGCACAACACTACATCAGTAGATACTTTAGGCACAACACATAAAATGCTAAATCCCATTTAAAAAAAAAATATAAAAACAATCCTAAATGCCTTATTTAATCAAAATTTACATAGAGCAAGGAGCTTAAAGAGATTTGATAAGCTAATTAAACTTGAGGCAGAGTGCCACTCACACAGGCCAAACATATACCATATCCCAAATCCCACTTAAAAATACACCAAAAAATTGGAATGATTTCATTCTAATCTCAAAACAAAAGGGCAAATGTTAAACATTAACTAATGAGAATTAAAATATAAACTCAAGAATTCAAAGTTTCAAATGTGACATGTCTTGGAAAAAAATACAACCAAGATTTTTCAACCGTGACCTATCAGATAGACAGATACCAAAAAAAAAAAACAAAGTTCAATCCAAAAAGGAGTTCAAAAGTTTAGAACAACAAACAACATAAAAAATTAGAGAACGCAGTATTCTATTTGCACCACGGCCATTGCTCTACCCCTTCATCTATCAATCCAAATTCATTCAAGAAACAATGCAAAGGAGAAAATTCAAAAAATAAGAATGTCCCCATGATTAGTTTTCTCGTTTATTTTTCAGAAACCAATCACATATTTAAAATCCAAATACAAAAGCTTTGCAAAGATACATAAAAAATTTATATAACTAATTAGACTTTGAATATGCAATCATGGCGCATAATCGTATACCTAAAAATAGCAAGGAATCGGCTTCTTCCTTCCACAACCAGAATTCCTGAAATTTCTAAAGAAATTAAATCCATTAGCAATTCAGAGAAATTGGAGAACCAAATCTTATTAAATTTGAGTTAAATGAGCAAAGGTACACCAATTAAATGATATACTAAACTCATTTCGAATCTATGAAATAGAAGAACAATCATGTTAAGACTTCCAAGATGGTGTCATGAGCACAAAATTATAGGTTAATAAAGGTAAATCTTAATCCAAAGCTCCAACCTTTTAGCCCAAAATGAAAACAAAAAGCATGGAACATATATTTAAGTTTTATTATTAGATTTTCTAAATCCTCAATTTCAATGTGTTGTAAAGATAATACCACCAACTAAGGGTGGCAATCTAACCATGGTTGTGTATGTCATGTCGACTCTATGCAGTTGAATATATAAAATTTAAGCAGCCCCAGACAGTCTCCTAAGCATCTACAAACCATTAACACTATTTTCTCAATTTTATTTCCTAATTTTATCAAATGTTGCATAAATGATCACAATTTACTCCCTTCCAATTTCCATCTAAATCCAAACAAACAATATTGATAAATCTTTATCATCACCTTTAACAAAACAGATTACAGGGAAAAGAAAAAAAATTCCTATGCAAACAATTTAAGCAGTTTCAGATGGTCTCTTAAGCACAAAATTATAGTTCAATAAAGAAAAATCCCAATCCAAAGCTCCAACTTTTGAACCCAACATGAAAACGAAAAGCATGGAACATATAATTCAGCTTTGTTATTAGATTCTCTATATCTCCAATTTAAATCCATTGTAAAGATAATACCACCGACTAAGGGTGACAATCACAGAAATGGAATCCAGGTAAAACCAAAATACATTAAGAATCCTCAATAGTTAAACTGCAAGCTAAATTGATTAAGTGCTCCGAATATAAACGCACAAATTTCCAACAAAGCAAAGAAATTGAAATTGTGTCATGAAAACTAATTAAAGTTCATATAATGTGATTGTATCATTAGCTAAGAGGCCACATAGAATGTCGGTACTGCATGGCACAAAAGCAGTGTAAAATCTACATGTTTAGGCAATATCATCACGCTTGAGAATTTGAAATGCACAAACACCGCACATACTCACACAGTGGAATTCATATTATGATCCAGAAGCTTTCAAACTAAGCATCAAAAGCAAAAGCAAGATATAAGAAATGAAAATGAAAAAACAAAATGAAAGCAAAAGCAGAATGAAAGCTAACATATGTCTTGGCCAACATATTTATAAGATATGGATAACAATCCATCCACACACCAAATAATCATGAATTTAGCTATAGCAGGGAAACTATGCGCCCACTCTGATTTTAAAGTAAGTTTGAAAGTCATTATACCTCCTGTTAGTTTCTCCTATCCTCACTTGGGCTCCATATGGAAAGATTATCTTGACAGTTCCTTCTAAAGGTGTTCCCTCCTTAAGGTATAACAGTTCCTGAAACATTATATGGCAAACCAATGTTAGTTCTTATGAAAAATAAGATCACGGAATCTCAGAACAAACAATGAGAGAACATTGCAAGCAACAAAAAACATGAATAAATTAAATGTCGAAATCCAACTGGCCCAAGCTTCTTTCTCACTCAATACCAAGTCATTCTTAGCTTCGTCTATTCGAGTAATCTGCACATGCATCCGGCAACCCACCTACACCATTAGGAAACAACATATGTAAGAAGCAGATTAACAAATCAAACATATGCAACTATCTAAGGGAGGAAAAAGTTAAACAAAGAAAAGTTGTCAGTGCCCTGTTTAGGTGAAACACACACTCACACACTCACACACACCAAACACAAAACACTTACCCAGTTGGAAATGATCTTTGCATATATAGGCAAAAGACAACATGATTCAAATCTAATTTTATTAGGGTTGGTAAAAGCACAACCCATCCAGCAAGATGTCTATTGTGCAAAGCTCCACTGTCAACCATTATACCAACTGTGATTCTCCTGTCACACACTTTTTCTATCAATAGCAAGCTCTACCTCCACTACCTACACTGCCACCACAAGTAAATGAAGAAACAAAAGCTATGATTGCTATGCGCGAGTTTAAATGTCAAAATCCACCAATCTTTAAAGGAGAGGAATCCCACTATAGCTGAAGAATGGCTATAGAGGATATTGAAAAGATATTAGATGCACTCAAAATCGATGAAGCAAATTTGAGAATCACACTTGCCGTTTATCAGTCTAGTGGAAAAGCAAGTATGTGGTGGAAATCTGTGAAGTCTTCACTTGATTTAAACAGTATGACTTGGAATGAATTCAACTCTTTCTTTCTCGACAAGTACCTTCCTACGGTGTTGCAAGAAGCTAAATTAGAAGAATTTCTGAGTTTGTACCAGGGAAATATGACTGTTATGGAGTATGAAGCTCTATTCACTGCATTGTCTCGTTTTGCTTATGATCTAGTTTCAACTAATTTTAAGAAAGCTCACAGGTTTGAGCGTGGACTTCGACCTTTCCTTAGGTCTAAGATTACAATTTTGAGACTTCCAACTTATGATGAAGTTGTGAAAAGAGCTTAGAAGCTGAAGCTGATTCGGAGGATTTAAAGAAAGTATGTGATAAGTCTCGGGAAAGAAACACCTCAACAATTCCAACATCTGAATAAGAGGTAGAAGACATCATCCTTTACTTCTGGAGAGATTACTGTACCACAAAAACAACAAACACGTCCTGCAAGTCGATATGAGCATGGACATAAAGTATGTTACTCTTGTGGACAACCAGGGCATTTCAAGAATTCATGTCCTTATTTAGAGAAGTCTCAAAAGTGCTGATGGACCATCTCAAAGTGGAGGACCTTCAAAGTAATCTGCACAAGAATCTAGTCCCCTTAATAAACGCTTTCAACAGCCAAGAAAGTGTCTCAAACTTCAGTGGGGTCAGGGTTGAATAAAGGTTAGATGGATGACAAGGACAAGGTAAATTACAAGCACTTCAGGCATAGGAGTCTACTAATCACTCTATGATAGAATGTATGGTACTCATGTTTAACTCATGGGCTAAAGTCTTATTTGATTGCGGTTCTTCGCACTTTTTTATTGCTTTGTCATTTGCATCTGCATTTGGGTTAGATTCGGAAAGTATGGAAAAACCTTGGAGTGTGGAATCTCCATTACCATGGGCATATATAGTTATAGTGGATCTTGTTTGTAGAAAGTGTGTTTTGAGTATGGATGTGCTACAATTAGTATACGATCTACTGGTACTTGACATGTTGGAATATGATGAAATTCTTGATATCGATTGGTTGACGGATCACCAAGTCATCTCAGATTGCTTGAACAAAATAATATAGGGATATTCAGAAACAGGTGTTGGATTTCGGTTTGAGGGTAGATTGACACCATTATTTTCTCCATCACTCGAGTTGTATGTGAATTTCCAGATGTGTTTCCAGAAAAACTAACCAAGTTACCACCACACCGAGATGTTGACTTCTCCATTGAGCTTCAACCTGGTACGTTAACAATTTCAATTGCACCATACCGTATGGCACCGGCTGAACGTCGAGAATTGAAGAAGCAACCTGAAGAGTTATTGGAGGTTGGATTCATTGTCCTATTAATTCTCCTTAGGGTGCACCTATCTTATTTGTGAAGAAGTAAGATCATTCATCAAAACATGTTGACACTTCCCTGAGATTGTGTACTGATTGTCGACAATTGAACAAGGTAACTGTGAAGAATAAGTACCTTATACCACGCATAGATGAGTTATTTGACTAACTAAGAGAGTCATGCTGGTTTTCCAAGATCGATCTATGATCTGGTTACCATCAGTTGCAGATAAAAGAAAATGATGTTCCAAAGACAGCTTTTCGAACACGATATGGCTGTTATGAGTATTTGGTTATACCATTTGGATTAACAAATGCTCCAGCTGCATTCATGAATCTAATGAACCTAATTTTCAAGCCATATCTTGATCAGTTTGTTGAAGTATTCATTAGTGATATTTTAATTTACTCACGCTCTGAAGTGGAACATGAAAAACATTTGCGAATAGTACTTCAAACATTGCGAGATAATCAGCTTTATGGAAAACTTAGTAAATGTGAGTTTTGGTTGTCTGAAGTTAAATTCCTTGGACACGTAGTGTCTAGTTATGGTATCTCAGTGGATCCCTCCAAAGTGGAAGCAGTGATGACTTGGAAAGACCAAAGAATGTGTTTGAGATTCGAAGTTTCTTGGGTCTAGTTTGTTAGTATCACCAATTCGTCAAGGATTTCTCATGCATTGCGGCTCCAATGACAAAGTTGACACAAAAAGGAGTTAAGTTTGAGTGGAATAATTCTTGTGAGCAAGCATTTCTAGAATTGAAAAAGAGGTTTACTAGTGCACCTGTTTTTATTGTTCCTAAAAGAGGACAAAGTTACACGGTGTATTGTGATGCTTCTCATGAAGGCCTTGGATGTGTACTTATGCAGAATGGTAGGGTTGTAGCCTATGGCTCCCAACAATTGAAAAATCATGAATGGAACTACTGTACACATGATCTAGAATTGGCTGCGGTTGTTTTTGCTTTAAAACTATGGAGACATTATTTGTATGGAGAAAAGTTTGAAGTGTTCTCTGACCATAAAAGCTTGAAGTATCTATTCACTTAAAGAGATCTAAATTTAAGGCAGCGCAGATAGATGGAATATGTGGCAGATTATGATTTTGAGCTTTTTTATCATCCGGGTAAAGCAAATGTGGATGCAGATGCTTTGAGTCGTAAATTACGTTGTTCAGTTGCACGTCTAGCAGTTCGAGAATGGGAAATGTTTAATGCCATAGCTGAATTTGATTTCCAATCCCTTGAAAATGAGAGACCAGCCCGTATACACAATGTTGTTGCTCAACCTTCCTTAATTACTAGAGCTATCGGTGCACAACAAAAAGATCATTAGGTTCAGACTATTCGAGCTCAAATTGCTAATGGAAAGGGTACAGAAGGATAAAGTATACACTCAGATGGAAGGGTAACATATAAAGAACGATGATTTGTACCATCACAAAATGAAATGCGGTAGCAAGTTCTCTGTGAATTTCATCACTCTCGTTTTGTTGTACACCCTGGTGGAACCAAGATGTATAATGATTTACGTAGACACTATTGGTGAAGTGGGATGAAACGAGATATAGCGGAGTTTGTACCCAAATGTTTCACTTGTTAACAAGTAAAAGTGGAGCATAAAATTCCACCCGGATTGCTTCAACCACTCGTGATTTCTCAATAGAAATGGGAGCATATAACCATGGACTTTGTACCTGGTTTGCTAAGATCTACAAAAGGACATGATTGAATGTGGGTCATTATTGATCGTTTGACAAAATCTGTTCACTTTCTTCCAGTAGGAGAGACAAATTCTATGGTCTCATTGAGTAAATTATACATACAGGAAATTGTTAGACTTCATGAAGTACCTGTTTCCATTGTCTCTAATCGTGATTCGAGGTTTTTCTCACAATTTTGGTAAAGTTTACACGACGCATTGGGAACTCAATTTTGCTTTAGCACTGCTTTTCATCATCAAACAAATAGTCAATCAGAGACTTCTATTCAGATTATGGAAGATATGCTTCGATCTTGTATATTGGACTTCAAAGGCAGCTGAGAAGATCACTTGCCTCTTGTGGAATTTGTATATAATAACAGCTATCAATCCAACATTAAAATGGCTCCATACGAAGCATTATATGGCCGACCTTGCAGATCTCCTTTATGTTGGGCTGAAGTGGGTGAAAAGATTTTATTACAACCATATTTGGTACGTGAAACTACAGAACAAGTTAAACTCATTCGATAACGTTTACTTACTGCTCAAAGTCGTCAGAAAAGCTACGATGATCAGAGAAGACGACCATTAGCCTTTGAGGTTGGTGATCATGTATTCCTTAAAGTTTTACCACGTCATGCTGTCAGGAGGTTCAGTCGAAAAGGAAAGTTGTCACCACATTATATTGGTCCTTTTGAGATTCCAGAGAGGATTAGTGAAGTGGCCTATCGTTTAGCATTTCCTTCGTCACTTGCAAGAATTCATAATGTGTTCCATGTCTCAAAGCTTCACAAGTACAAATCCGATCATTCTCATGTCATTAATTGGGAGGATGTAGAGTTAACGGAAGGTGTGACATTTGATGATGGCCCGACCAAGATTTTAGATTCTCGAAATCAAATACATCAAAATAAAAATATACCGGTAAGTAGGGATTGTGCCTCCAAGGATTTCAATAAGGATTGTGTCTCCCTAGGATGGAAGGCCCCAAGCTTGATCAGCATTTCAGTAAATAGGGATTGTGTTCCATCATGCATGAAAAATATAAGAGCTAGTGTTACTAGTTATAAAGTTTGGTTAAGTTAGTTATAAGGATTTCAGTAAGTATGAATTGTGTCTCCTTAGGGTGGAAGACCCCAAACCTGATCAGGATGGCTTAATTGGTGACCTTAATCTAAGGCGGTGGCCGTAACTGGTGATTAAAGCTCATGAATACAGTGTTGGGAACTAACCAATAAGGGAAAGTATTGAAATGATTCATTTTAAAGAGCTTATTGAAGTGCATCTATTTTGATTTTGCAGACTGCATGTTGCTTTACTTGTAATGTGTAGTGTTAAAGCCTAGCTTATTTATTTTAAGACTCTTTGTAAGTGCTACTTGTAAAGCTTACTCTAAGCTGTGGTGTAAAGCTAGGGGGTTTGGTATCTCTAGTGGTGAAGGATTTTGGGAATAAGTTGTATCTTAACTGTAAATTTGCATGTTCAGTACTTATGGGCAGTTATTGAGTTTGTTTTCTACCCAACTTAATCCATCAATTTAGTTATTCCACATGGTTTTGGGTGTGACACTAGTTTAGTTTAACATGTGAAATGGCCGTAAAGTATCATCGTATGATTGCAATCAGCCATGTCATCAGTGATGAACCTCTTCTAAATTCATTTCCAAAATAGCTGAGTAGTAGGCTTGGACAGTGAATATCTATATGCTATCCCCATAAGCAACCTTAAGATTAACGACGTCGCCATTATACATGATTCTCAATCATGTGGTTTTGTCTCTCAATTGTGTTCGGATAATGATGAGACCTTGATTCCTTGCTTGAGCTATCGCCCCATGAGTGTTGTAGTTGGGCGCACTAGTAACACTTAAGGACTCACTTGACAGTTGCCATTATTCTGATCCTGGGCTTGCACTAATATCGTCTTGTCCCGTTATAGGTATGAAATATGTATATCACCTTTATGCCCATGCATACATGATTTTATTTACGCATTATGTTTCTTTGGGAGTCAAGGGTACATTTCCTTTAAGAAGAGCAACTTCCTAGTCTTACTGGAATTGTCCTTCTATTTGAAGTTTATCATTTGAGAAACTTCCTAGCATCTGTTGTTATCAATAGGCATTGAGATAATCTAATTATGTCTTGAAATCTATCATCATAGATTTCTATCCCCAAGTATATAAACCATGTCTCCCATATAAGTCATATCATTATAGAATGTTTAAAGTCATAACTTTATCGAAGAAGAATCCTTTTCATTTCCAAAATTTAATATGTCATACGTGTGTGTGTGTATATATATATATATATATATATATGTTCAAAATTAGGAATATGATTAACTCCTATTAATCTTTTGTAAACCTAGTAAACAAGAGATTCATTTTCATTCACATCTTATGAGAAACCAAACGATTTGTTATTTTCTCATGAGATGGGAATGAAAATGAATCTCTTGTTTACTAGGTTTATAGAAGATTAATAGGAGTTAAGACTACCTTATACATCTTGTGATGGGAGCTATAAGCATCTTATGAGAAACCAAACGATTCATTTTCATTTTCATTCCCACCTCAACAACTTTGTGACTCTTTCTTCTTTCCAAAAGAATAAGGATTCGAACATTTCGCCTTCATACAAGTTTAACAAGAAGGCATTGGATCTGGATCTAACAATCCATAGCATCCATCTATGGCCAACTTGTAATTTATGCTTTCGATGTGTCACAACTTTGTAGGGTTAGTCACTATCTTGTAACCTTTTGGGTTTTATGCATCATTATATTCTAAATAGTTAACCTACCACATTATCAATAGGAAGAAGATGCGACTACTTGGGTACATATACAATCCATTCAAGACAATCTATGGGATTGTGGTACCAAGTACGGAAATTAAAGCTTTCGGCTTTTCTTTGTCAAGTTTTGGATAATGTGTTGCAATTATATCGGTACATAATACATAACAAATATAAATTGATTAATTTTAAGCCATTTGATCGGTCTTTAAATCAAATAGCATGATCCACTATTTTGTCAAATTTCCTATCCCTTATTGGAATTTGAGAGTTTTAGTGGAAATTCTTAGTAGGGTATATGAGAGGCTCACCATTACTATGCCTACCCCCATCATATCTGATTATGGGTTAGCATTAATAATAATGAGAGAGTACACATACTCATTTACATCTTATGTAATTACCCATCTAATTTGGCCTCTAGAGAATCTATGCCTCAAAATGCTTCTCGTTAGCACTTCATTCACTTAGTTAAGTTTTACCCACCATGCTTGTTAGTGTAGGGGTTTAAGTGTGACCTCAGAATGTCATTGCCTACCTTGACAACATCAAATGTGTAGAATACACTTCTTAAATGTAAACGCAGGCTTTGCGCCCCCCGTAATGTAGGGTTAAAGCACGGTGCACTTGTGTACATTCGAAGACAGCCTACCATGGTGGAAGGCTATGAAAGAATGTTCAAAACACCCTCTCACTTGTCAACTTAATATTTGATTGGTTGAGGGTTTTTGCTCTTCACATATAAGCATGCATTTTAATCACATTAAAACAATTTGGTCATATTAGCTAGTGTTGGATCTCAATCTAGGGATGGTGATTGATTTTAGTACTATGGTCTAGTGGTATTCCTCTTCAATTAGGTGTCTTGGTCATTTTGGGACTATTGTTTGGTTGATCAATCTCCAAGTTTTGTTCATTTGGTTGGCTTCTATGTATTGGTGTTGTTGGCTTTTTGTCTGTTTTGAACCACGGTTAGTTGTCAAAGAAAATTCTTTGAGAGATATTTGCAGATACCATAATCGTCCAAGTGGTGTATGTGCAAAATTCCCAGTCGAAATTTTATTAAAACAAAAAGAAGAAGTTTAAGATATTTTTTAAAGATCAACCATGACATCCATGCTTTTGGGGAAGATAAAAGTTGTAATAGCCAAAGTCACAATATTGGAGACACTTTACTCCGTAATTGAATCTTTATTAAAACAAAGAAGAAGAAAAAGTTAAGATGTTTAGCAAGATTGATCTGGAAATACCTATTCTTTTATTCTTTATAGATTTCCTTTTTTCTTTTGGCATGGAAAGTCACATTACTGGAGAAACTTACATTTCAATCTTATCAAAACAAAGTAGAAAAGAAGTTAAGATATTTTATAACGATCGATCTTAACTTATAAGTAAGAGGTCTTAAGTTCGATTCTCGCCAAAGGCAAATTTGAACCACATTATCGCTAGCCCATTGTGAGGCTTAGCCCACCCCCTTTAGTGTAGACAATATCGTTTGTTAAAAAAAAAAAAAAAAAAAAAAAAAAAAAAAAGGAGTACTTTTAAAGTAAAGAAGAGCTTGTGCTGACATTTGATCATATCAAATTACAACCAAAATCCAATCTACACATTCCCATGGTTCAAACAAATTTCAAAGACAGCCTATCACATAACTCAATTATCGTAGGCTTAGGTTCATAATCACCATTTCTTTAATTAATTAAAACTTTAACTAATTAAACTTGGATGCAACAATGTCATTTGGTCTTTGTATCCATAGAATTTATTTACATGGAGCTAAATGAAATAAAAATCCAATTCTCATTTAAAGGGACAAAACTATAGTTGTTCTCATCCTAATTTGGGCCAAAATGCAATAATCTAAACTTTTGGCCTATTATGCAAAACATAAACTTTTGGGGTTTTGTAAAAACACAAAAGTCCACTACTTCATGTAATTATAACTCTTTGAAGAGAGAGTCTTGCTAAACTTGCTTTTTAGGTGAGTCCTGTTAGCATTTCTCTAATAGAAAATTAGCGTATTCAATTAAGATTTTAAAGAAATTTATAGAGTTCCACATAAATTCGGGTGTATTCATTCAAGATTTTAAAGTAGTCCATAACACTCGATGTGTATTCAATTTGGATTTGATTTTAAAGTAATTTAAAGAGTGAAGAATTTTATAGTGTTTTTTAGGCTTTAGGAAATTAGTCCTCTCTCCCCTAAGATTTTGAATGAATTCACCTAAAACCATTGTTCTAAAAATCCTCGCCTAGCGTTGCCTAGCGTCGCCTAGGCACTAGGCGGCTAGCCACCGTCTCGATTAATGCCTAAGCATTTGAAAATTAAGAAAGGACTCCTAGACCTATTGAGGCGCCCGCCTGGACCCGCCTAGGTTACGACTCACTTAGACAGAAAATAGATATATTTAATTTTGCATTTTATTTTTTTCAATAAATTGTAAGAGACTTGTTGAATACTTAAATGAGCACGCATTATATGCTTGTTCCCCATGTTTTCATTATGTTCCAATACTTCATAATATATATGTCATTCTATTTTGTAGTTTAAGATGAAATTATATATACTTTAAGTATAAATAGACACTTATTTATACGAACTATAATGGATTTACTTAAATCCGCCTAGTCCGCCTAGGCGCTCGCCTAGACCCTACCTAGTCGCCTAAGCACTAGGCTCCAGCCCGCTGCCCGACTAGCGTCTAGAGTCTTTTAGAACCTTGCCTAAAACTCACATGAAGTTTATGTAACCCTATTAAACTTCATGGATTTATAATTCTTTTAAAATCCTTCAAAAACTCAATAGAATACATCCCCTAAAGATGAAGATGAAGATAAAGATTAAAGAAACTAAGAATGAAAAATATAATTTTTTAAGAAAATGACTAGTTAGTAATTGAAAAAGAATGAATTAACGTAATTAATTTTCATAAGAGAAGCGGTAAACAAGAACAAAACTCATTAGATGATCTGTGTGTATAATAGAAAATTATCGACACGCGATAAACAAAATCACACGTGGGATCAATGCACTAAGGGAGAGATGTGTACATCTTTTTTGTTAGGCTAAGATGCTTCAGTAAAACACAATAAGAAGATACAATGGACAACTCAAAATGGTCAATCTGAAACACAAACTTAAATATCAAGACACAAAAGATATTGCTACATGAATACTACCACAAACAGTGGCGAAGTCAGGAGTTGTCGAGAGAAGGGCAAAATTTAAAAGGGTAAGATGTTCTAAAAAAATTTAGACAACCAAATCCTTTTAGATAGTTAACAATGTTAATATCGTTCATAATTTATCAATACATTGATGTAGATTTTATGTCATGAAAGCGTCGCATAATAGGCTCATTATCAATAAAAGCAAAAACACTTCTCTCAGTGTAAACAACCATACTATTACTCAACCATTGATCTCTTATTTTGTTTTGCATTGGTGTTTTCACAATATCCAAGGTTTTAAATATCGATTTTTGTGAAAATACCGATAGCTTAATCTACAAATATATCGACGAATATTTTGAGAAAATATTTGTATATGAAAGATATTTAGTATATAAGCTAAGTAATATGTATCTTATTATATTTCATTATATACCCTTTGTTACACATGTATATGTAACTGAGTTTTTTTTTTATGAAAATATATAATGTAACCATTTTCTTTAATACAAGCGATATTACTAAAAAGAAAAATACATTTCTTATATAATGTGAGTTACTTTCTATTTTTTTTTATAAAACTCTGAACTAGAAAGAAAAATTTAAGAATTGTTTGATTAATAATTTTATCTCAGCGTAAACATTATGTTTTTTTTTCTTATCTTAACGGCATGTTTTCATTTAGGAGGTTGATTTTTTTATAATATTTGAAATAAAAAAAGAAGAAAAAAATAATCAGAAGTGCTTGCAGCTGTAATTTCATTGTTAGCCACAACAAAAATAAAATTGTGCATTTCAACTTAAATAGCAGTAAACCCAAGAACTGCGCATGCTTCTTCCTCGCGACTTTTTTGAACCGCTAGTTCTGTAACAGTCGTTGCTCGCACCTGAAAGATCGATATTTTGACTTATTTCTTCGATATTCGCCAATAGTACCAATATTAAACGGATATTTGCTTATATCGGTGGGGCGCATTCTTGTCGGTAGTACTGATAAAAAAAATTGCGCGTAGTAAAGCAACAATGTTCTGTGTCAGTTTCGTGCAAGTTCAAAGAAATCGGGACGCAAATTCTCGCTTTTGGAGTCGATTTCCAATGATGGAGATGTAGCCGCACCTCCTTTTGCCTTTATATGGCTTCACCACTAATCACAAAGCAAAACAAACAAAAAATAATGATCATGGAAAGATTAAAAAAGGAAAGATTAAAAAAGTTAAAAATCAAGAAAACTAAACAATAAAATTGATAAGTATTGACGAACTACCTTTGTTAGTTTGCACTATTAGATATTAAAATTGTATCAATTTAGTCTTTGACAGAATTGATTTTTGAACTTTCATTAAATTGATCAAATAGTGTGCTTTCACCAAATTGATAGAAAAGAAAAACTTTCACTTACATGTGAAAAAAAAAAATACTATTAAATTGTAATATTAAGCAACAATGACACAAATTTTTTTTTTAACAAAAGATATTATCCACATTAAAGGGTGAGAAAGTAGGATAAACCTCATAATGAGCTAACAATAATGTAGTTCAAATTTATTTTTAACAATAATCAAACCTAAAACTTCTTATTTACAAATAAGGAAGAATACCATGATCAAGTTTGATGGATTCGCCCTCTAAAACAAGAAGTTCCGGTCCTGGAGGGATAATATCAACCACTTGACGTCCATCCGATGCATCCGCTATGGTTATTTCGTACCCCCTTTTTCTTTTCGTATTATTTTGCTTACTATACCTGCTGTTGTAGCATTATAAACATTATTGTTACTCTTGCTCCCGTCGGGATAAATCTGACCCCTTCCCCTGTTCCCGCCTACATATATGGGATATTTCAAGAAGTGCACATCTTTCTTAGTAGCGGGGTCCGATGGTGACACAAAAAAATTAAATAGGCACGATTAAACTTTTTAGGTTTTTGTTGCTTTATAGGTTATTGAGTTTGCTTAGCGAGGTAGGTTGCTTAGTGAGAAAAGAAGGAAAGAAAAATGATTGGCACGAATGAATAGTAAAAAGGAAAAATAATTTAAAAAAAAAGGAAATTGAACAGTAATTAGTAAAAGAGAATAAAATAAAGTACGAAAAGAGGAGGGGAAGGGGGGTAAAAACCGTACCTTTTAACCACCTGACGGGTCAATTACCTTACCACAATCACTCACCCTCTCTCTCTCCCCCTCTCCTCCCTTTTCCCCTTCTCTCACTTGCATCCCATCCACATTCCAAACCGTAAGAATTTTCATATTTTAGTCGTTTATTGTATATTCAACGATTATAAATTATTTTAAATTTTTTATTTAAAATTAAATATAAATAATACTTAATAAAAGCTGACCGTACGATATATAATAAAATACTAAAATGTGAATATTCTAACTAAGAGGATCCAAAGCGAATACTCATCACTCTCTCTTACCAAAGCACTAAAAACAAAGGAAAACTAATGAAAAGTTCAAAAAAACTTTCCTTTTAACGAAAAACCATTTTTAAAGGTATAGTGAATAATATCATGTAAAGATAAAAAAAAGATTTTTCGTTAAAAGTGAACATTTATGGCTCGTTTTCAAAATCCCTTTAAAGGACTGAAAATATTTTTTAAAAATATTTTTTGTTTTAAAATCACCCTACGTAGAGCACTTCAAATACATATTCAGTGCTAATTTATATTTTTACTAAGATTAAGTCTTTTTCCGTCATTTAAAGTCACTTGCGCTCATATCACTCTCTGCGTTTTCTCATGGTTATCATTCTCTTAAGCACTCGCTTTACGGTTAATTAGGTTTGTGGATCTGCATGTTTGGTGGAAGAGAAAATTTAGGGAAAAAAATTTAGGGAATTAA
Source organism: Cotoneaster glaucophyllus (assembly GCA_036320875.1). NCBI lineage: Eukaryota > Viridiplantae > Streptophyta > Magnoliopsida > Rosales > Rosaceae > Cotoneaster > Cotoneaster glaucophyllus. Next base: position 9,115,763 of record CM070070.1, read on the forward strand.
TCGTAGGAATATATGTCCTGCAATCAATCAACGTCGGATAAGAACGAGAGGGCAGTACCGGAAAACAGGGCGATCCGCAAGCTCTAATCAACAGCACAGGGGATACTCACCCGCTTACTCTAAGGGCACCGGCGCCACTCCTCAGGTTTCGGGTATGGCTCCTGCACAACGTGGCGGTGTACAAAATGGAGCCCAGGCACAGCCCCAGTTGCATGGTACAAATTTCGAAGTTTCGGTTCTATCAGTCTAGAAATTGATTTGATAATATCGTGATTGTTTTGTAGAGTTTCATGGTTAGTTGGAGGAGTTTGGGAATCTGAGATTAAAATCTGTGTTTCCCATTTTGTTTGATTTTCATTTCTTGGCAATGTTCTCCTGCGATTGATTTAATGTAGGAGGTTCTGATGTACCCATTGCAAGCACAGCTCCCCAGACAGCTGAGGCATCAGCCCCTCAGAGATGCTCCCCAATTGTTCCAAAGCCTCCGACTTCTCAATCTGTCACCGTGACTTCTGACACAAGAAAACCCACTACACCAGCAAAGCGTAAGTTCACACACTGGACCATGGGGATGTTGTTGTACTCGATGTTGGGGAATGTTGCCATATTTTCACTGTTATATAGCAACGTTATGATGTCAATTATGCTAGATTTTCTTGGCAGTTTTCTCCCAAATAGGCGATTTAGTAATGAGTTTAACGTGCTGACATGATATATTGATAAATGCAAATAATCAGGTATTAACATTTCTGTTGGTTTTAGCCCCAGGAGATGCGTCCAAGGGCTTTGCCTTTCAGTTTGGGTCTAGAAGCCCTGGCTTCATGAATGGGATGCAGGTATTGTTATGTGCTAGCGAACTCTTGATTAAAATTCTCTAATTTCCTGTATTTCTAAGCGCCAAACAAATTATAGCATGTTTTTAAAAGCGTAAAGGTTGTGTTCCTTATAGATTCCTGCTCGAACCAGCTCAGATCCCCCAAATTTGGATGAGCAGAAACGTGATCAGGTTAGCTTGTTTTTCTTCTCTCATCTTCCTGCCCTTTTTTTTTAATGAATAGTCTGATTGGTTCAACTGCACATGATGTTTTTTGACAGAAGTGTATGTATACAGTAGTTTATGTCTTCCTATTATGTCCTTCTGTTTACTTGTTTAATGAAATATTATTCTTTGTATTTGAATTTAAAGGTGACTTAATTTCAATGAGAAATTTGGTATCATTATGCTTTTCAATTTTATTTATTAATTTGTGAAATCATTATGTCATGCTTGAACATGCAGGCGCGCCATGATTCTTTTAGAGCTGTGCCTTCAGTGCCAGTCCCTATTGTTCCTAAACAGCAGTTGCCAAGGAAAGATTCAGCGTCCATTGATCAAGCTAATGCTGCTGAGGTTCATATGGTACCCAAGGTTAAAAAGGATGTGCAAGTCTCACATGCACCCCCTCCTAGTCAAACTCAGAAACCTTCTGCTCATCCAATGGCTGGGATGTCCATGCCAATGTCATTTCATCAGCCACAGGTTCCGGTGCAATTTGGTGGCCCCAACCAGCAGATCCAATCTCAGAGTATGAGCGCCAGTTCAATTCAAATGCCAATGCCTATGCAATTACCAATTGGTAGTACTCAAGTACAGCAGCCAGTGTTTGTTCCAGGTCTCCAGCCCCATCCAATGCAGCCCCAGGGAATTATGCATCAGAGCCAGAACATGACTTTTACCCCCCAAATGGGTCCTCAGATACCTCAGATGGGCAACTTGGGGATCATCATGGCGTCACAATGCCCCCAGCAACAGGGTAGTAATTTTGGTGCTTTGAGGAATCCATGTGCACCGACACCCGTTCAGCAGCATGTTAGAGGGATCCTGCCTGGACCTGCTCACTCTGTTGGTCATCAGGGAGGGATGCAAAGAAATAATTCTGATGCCGACAGGTGGCAGAGAGCTACGAATTTTCAACCTAAGGGCTTGATGCCTTCTCCTCATACTCCATTACAGGTGATGCACCAAGCTGACAGGAAGAATGAAGTGGGTAAAGTGAGTGATGAAGAGCAGGCCAAGCAAAGGCAGTTAAAGGCTATACTGAACAAGTTAACTCCTCAAAACTTTGAAAAACTATTCGAGCAAGTGAAAGCTGTTAATATAGATATAGATAATGCAACGACTCTAACCAGTGTCGTTTCACAGATCTTTGACAAGGCTCTTATGCAGCCTACATTCTGTGAGATATATGCTAACTTCTGTTTTTATCTTGCAAGAGAGTTGCCTGATTTCAGTGAAGACAATGAAAAAATAACTTTTAAGAGATTGCTTTTGAACAAGTGCCAGGAGGAATTTGAGAGGGGAGGAAGAGAGCAAGAGGAGACCAATAAGGCTGATGAGGAGGGCCAGGTGAAACAGTCTGAAGAAGAAAGAGAGGAGAAAAGAATCAAAGTGCGAAGACGAATGTTGGGTAACATTAGATTGATTGGGGAGCTATACAAAAAGAAAATGTTGACTGAGAGAATTATGCACGAATGCATTAAAAAGTTGTTAGGTCAGCAACAGACTCCAGATGAGGACGATATTGAAGCTTTGTGCAAACTAATGAGCACAATTGGGGAGATGATTGATCATCCGAAAGCCAAGGAGCACATGGATGCATATTTTGAAAGGATGAAAAGCTTATCGAATAACATGAAATTATCTTCTAGGGTTAGGTTCATGTTGAAGGATGCAATTGATTTGAGAAAGAATAAATGGCAGCAGAGGAGGAAAGTTGAAGGACCAAAAAAGATTGAGGAAGTGCACAGAGATGCTGCACAAGAACTACAGGCAGAGTCTAGCAGGCTGGCCCGTGGTCCTGGAATCAATCCATCAGCTAGAAGGGGGCCACCTATGGAATTCAGTCCAAGAGGATCGACTATGTTATCTTCACCTAAAGCCCACATGAAATTAACTCCTCAAAACTTTGAAAAACTATTCGAGCAAAGGCACCAAGCTGACAGGAAGAATGACCTGGGTAAAGTGAGTGATGAAGAGCAGGCCAAGCAAAGGCAGTTAAAGGCTATACTGAACAAGTTAACTCCTCAAAACTTTGAAAAACTATTCGAGCAAGTGAAAGCTGTTAATATAGATAATGCGATGACTCTAACTGGTGTCATTTCACAGATATTTGACAAGGCTCTTATGGAGCCTACTCTCTGTGAGATTTATGCTAACTTCTGTTTTTTTCTTGCTGGAGAGTTGCCTGATTTCAGTGAAGACAACGAAAAGATAACTTTGAAGAGATTGCTTTTGAACAAGTGCCAGGAAGAATTTGAGAGGGGAGAAAGAGAGCAAGAGGAGGCCAATAAGGCCGATGAGGAGGGTCGGGTGAAACAGTCTGAAGAAGAAAGAGAGGAGAAAAGAATCAAAGTGCGAAGACGAATGTTGGGTAACATTAGATTAATTGGGGAGCTATACAAAAAGAAAATGTTGACTGAGAGAATTATGCACGAATGCATTAAAAAGTTGTTAGGTCAGCAACAGACTCCAGATGAGGACGATATTGAAGCTTTGTGCAAACTAATGAGCACAATTGGGGAGATGATTGATCATCCGAAAGCCAAGGAGCACATGGATGCATATTTTGAAAGGATGAAAAGCTTATCGAATAACATGAAATTATCTTCTAGGGTTAGGTTCATGTTGAAGGATGCAATTGATTTGAGAAAGAATAAATGGCAGCAGAGGAGGAAAGTTGAAGGACCAAAAAAGATTGAGGAAGTGCACAGAGATGCTGCACAAGAACTACAGGCAGAGTCTAGCAGGCTGGCCCGTGGTCCTGGAATCAATCCATCAGCTAGAAGGGGGCCACCTATGGAATTCAGTCCAAGAGGATCGACTATGTTATCTTCACCTAAAGCCCACATGAAATTAACTCCTCAAAACTTTGAAAAACTATTTGAGCAAAGGCACCAAGCTGACAGGAAGAATGAAGTGGGTAAAGTGAGTGATGAAGAGCAGGCCAAGCAAAGGCAGTTAAAGGCTATACTGAACAAGTTAACTCCTCAAAACTTTGAAAAACTATTCGAGCAAGTGAAAGCTGTTAATATAGATAATGCGATGACTCTAACTGGTGTCATTTCACAGATATTTGACAAGGCTCTTATGGAGCCTACTCTCTGTGAGATTTATGCTAACTTCTGTTTTTATCTTTCTGGAGAGTTGCCTGATTTCAGTGAAGACAACGAAAAGATAACTTTGAAGAGATTGCTTTTGAACAAGTGCCAGGAAGAATTTGAGAGGGGAGAAAGAGAGCAAGAGGAGGCCAATAAGGCCGATGAGGAGGGTCGGGTGAAACAGTCTGAAGAAGAAAGAGAGGAGAAAAGAATCAAAGTGCGAAGACGAATGTTGGGTAACATTAGATTAATTGGGGAGCTATACAAAAAGAAAATGTTGACTGAGAGAATTATGCACGAATGCATTAAAAAGTTGTTAGGTCAGCAACAGACTCCGGATGAGGACGATATTGAAGCTTTGTGCAAACTAATGAGCACAATTGGGGAGATGATTGATCATCCGAAAGCCAAGGAGCACATGGATGCATATTTTGAAAGGATGAAAAGCTTATCGAATAACATGAAATTATCTTCTAGGGTTAGGTTCATGTTGAAGGATGCAATTGATTTGAGAAAGAATAAATGGCAGCAGAGGAGGAAAGTTGAAGGACCAAAAAAGATTGCGGAAGTGCACAGAGATGCTGCACAAGAACTACAGACAGAGTCTAGCAGGCTGGCCCGTGGTCCTGGAATCAATCCATCAGCTAGAAGGGGGCCTCCTAGTCCAAGAGGATCAATTATGTTATCTTCACCTAATGTTCGTAGTTTCGATATAACTCTTCCAACTTCACCACCCACACATGCACAAGGAGCAGCTTTAACACAAAATGTTCCTTCAGAAAATGTGTTGACTGAAGACCGTCTTAGAGATATGTCTTTGGCAGCGATTAGAGAATTTTACAGGTATATTCTTATTTTTAGGGGTTAAGAAATTCTTGTCTCATGCATGCTTTTGACTGTTCTAATTAATTTTTGTAATTTTCTTAGTTCAATGCATCTTTCAGATGTGATAATTCTCTGCGTGCTAAAAAAATCTGCCTATGATTTTCTTAATGTGATTATGCGTTCAATTCTTGAAAGGAAAGTGGAGCATGTGTGTTCTGTGCCTGGGGAATGAATAGGACTTAGGAGCAATGGTTGGTCATCTTCCAGTTTTTTTTTGTCAACTTCAAGTTGCATAAATAGAATCGGGATTGTTTGTCTCTGGCATTGAATGGACCCCACAGGGGGTGGTACAGAAGACACAATGGAAAAGGAAAAAAACCATCCAAGTAAAGGAGTTGAGATAGTTGTGATGGATTTTTTTGTGCGATTACTTGTATGCTATGTTATAAAGTGGTAGACACAATTCGTTTAGACTCTCGTAAATGTAGTTGGTGTCAGAATATGGGATCCATGAGCAAAGCTCAAGTGGCATGGGATGAGTGAGGTGTAGGTAGAGGTCCTTAAGTTTGAATCTCTGTGTTAGAAAAGAAAATAAAAGAACGTAGGCAGTAAGACGGTGATTTCTATCTACTCTAACATTCCTCTTGGTAACCAACTCATCTGTAATTGTTAGTTCTCAGTTGGAAAATTCACTTCCAATACAGTTGGCCAGTTGTTTTAGTTGCTGTTTTAGTTAAACCGCATGATTGCAATTGTTTAAATGTTTATTTATTTTTATTTTTTTCACATCTATTGAAAAATATATTTTAGGGTTTCTTTGCATAACTTACACAGATATAGAAATAAGTTTGGATCATTTTATCTTTTTTCATGTATATCTTAATTTTTTGGTGGGTTATCTGCCCTCGTAATGTTTTGCTGAATTTATTGTTGTACATTCAAGGATATTGAGAAACCTTGGGAAGTTATTTTGCATGGAGAATTGTAGACTTTGTACAACATTTGACCTGCTACTTTTGAAACTTCTAGGTTGAGTTGAATGCAGTGAGTGTAATGACAAGTAATGTGATATCTAAATGTGTTTAGTATAACTGTGGCCAGCCTCGTTTATCTCCTGCTTTCTTCTTACCATATTAAAACAACTCATTCTTGCCCTGATGCATCCGCTTGATGTCAGAGTCAGACCTCAGCGGATGCTCGCAATCTTTGACATTGAAGATTTAAATACATATTGTTGATGTTCAGTCATTGGCTTTCCAAGAACTCGTCTTAGATTACGTTCTAGATGTATATGGTTTCATGTATTATAGAACTTCTGATAACCCTAGTTAAGATTTTTCATATGCTCTTCGTTAATTTTGTTTTCCTTTCTATTTTCAGTGCTCGAGACGAGAAAGAGGTTGCTTTATGCATAAAAGACTTGAACTCACCAAGCTTCCATCCGTCGATGATATCTCTTTGGATCACAGACTCTTTTGAGAGGAAGGACGCTGAAAGAGATCTCTTGGCAAAGCTTCTAGTCAACCTTGCAAAGACCAATGATGGAACTTTGAGTCAATCTCAGCTCATCAAAGGGTAAGGGAAAGTTTACATCTGCATTTGGTTATTGAAATTGATGGTCTTCTTTTATCTGCCCAGGTTTGAAATTGTTCTGTCGACCTTAGAGGATACGGTGATTGATGCCCCGAGAGCACCAGCGTTTCTTGGCCTTATCTTTGCCAAGGTCATTTTAGGAATGTCGTTTCCTTGAATCAGATCTGTCAATTAATACACGAAGATGGAGAGGAGCCGGGGCATCTTCTGGAAGTAGGGCTTGCAGGCAACATTCTTGGGAACGTCTTGGAGATTATCAAGTTGGAGAAGGGTTTGAACGACTTACGGACGTCCTCCAACTTGCGGTTGGAGACTTTTCGGCCCTCAGGTCCTCTCAAATCAAGGATTCTAGAGAAATTTATTTAGAGATTAGTGATGCTCATTGTAATCGTGCTAGAAGGAATTCATGACTGGTAGCGTTCAAAAACTCATAATTATATGCCTGCAATGAAGAACTTTTGTACCGAAACTATGATTACAGTATGCATATTATCGTGTATGTATTCTATTATATCCCAAAAAAATGTTACCAACTGCAAATTCATATGTATTTGTAAATTATTAAGAGCTCAAAACTTTGCATTTTCTTTTTGTATTTATTTCGAGTGAAGTGTATTTTTTTTTTGAAATTATTGTGAATATAGCAATTGGTTGAATGGTTCGGGTATGTATTTAGGATAGTTTATGATGAAACAAATGCTTCCTCCCATCCTTTCAATGAATATGTTGTTTGTGTTGGGAGAGAAAAGTAACGAGTTAATTATATAGATCTATAGAATTGATAATTTGATACTGTACCTTCTTGTACGATAAATACAACGATAAATTTGCACTAAATGAAATGATGAAGAGAAAATTTATACTCTACTTTAAATTAAACTAAATTATAAGAAGATGACTGAAACTCAAGTGACATACGTATTACATGTGCAATTTTAATGATTAAACTTGGGTCAACAATTGCTTGCAAGAGCCTAAAACAAAACAAATCCAACTGCCAGATGCTTTTTTCTAGTTTTTTTTTTTTTTTGGTGTATTTTTTTTCTTTTAGTTAATGGACATTAATTAATCAGAGTAAGTACGCACTGATTTTGCTATTGTGGAGTTAAAAATAATCACAAGCCGACACGTGGATTTTTAGGTTAAAAGAACAAAATTATTCTCTAGACACATCGAGGATTCCTACGCGCGAGCAGTGGGCAATTATTCATCAACCAAGTCAAAAGTGCCCAAAATAAGTCATAATTCAAAACTTATTTTATCCATCCTTATTAAATCATCTCCACAAGGTAACTCTCAAATCATTCCTCTTTTATTATATTAATTAGCTAATCAATTAGGAAATTATTTTATTAATTAGCCAATTAATTGATTTATTATTCAATTATTTTTAATTAGCTACAAGTCATGAACCTCACTCAAAATACCAAGTGGCCGGTCCTCCTCCTCTTAAAGGGGCCGGACACACCTCTATAAATACTACCTCATTCTCTCCAAAACTCAAGTCCAATTCTCTAAATTCTCCAAACACTTTTCCCTCAAAATTCTAACTTTGGCATCAGAGGTTCTTCGGCCAAAGCCCCCTCCAAAAAAATTTCATCGTGGGCGCGTGAGCCTCTTGGCCTTTTGTTGGTGCAATTTTGTCCAAAATCAAGGAGGAAGAAATTTGCATCCACAAATTGGTGCTTTCATTGAGAGTTGAGTCCCACACTCTTAGAAGACTCTCGCATCCAAGGCTTTCTATTTTCTTGTCCATTTGTAGATTTTTCGTACATTCTTATTTTTAGAATTTTTTATTTGCAAAAATTCTTTGATAAAGCGTAAAAGAAAAGGACAATGGCTAGAAATTTAGAAACTTCAATGAACAAAAATTCCAATATTCAAGAGATGGGACCACGACGATCCATGAGGCTAAACGTGACAATAAGTGGATCGGCACCACCACCACAAGGCTCCACCATGGCAACCACCGCAGTGGCCACCACGGTAGCCACCCACGGCGAGGTCCATGGCGCCACCACCACGGCCCAAACCGTGTCATCCAAAGCTCACAACCCAAGTCGTGTCACTCCAAGCCTAAGGCAAACCAGCCCGTGCCGCCTAAATCCAACGCGAGCCCAATGCGTTGCCAAGCAGAGCCCAAGCCTCGCACCCGCGCGCACCACATGCCAAGCAGCCCACTCCCGTGGCCCAGCCTACTATCGCAGCCCAGTCTGCTCCCATGGTTTCCCAAGCAGCCCAAGTCGGCCTAAGATTATCTCAACCATCCGAACCTACCATCGAGCCGGGAGCATTTTCATCACATTTCTCCACGGATTTGACATTTCCTAACTCAAATCTCACGCTCGAAGTATACCACCCTTCCACTGCTCAAGGAGGCATATTTCTTCCAAGCTCTTCCAATCCGAAAGGCGAACAACACTTGTTCCGACATACGACCTTGGTGAATTAGCTCTTGCAACACACCGAGATCCAACGTGCCCCAACTGAGGTGTTCCGAAGTAGGACAAGGGCAAACGAGGAACCTCTCCTGATTGGGCCCCCGAGATAGGGTAGGACAAGCAGCCACTCGACCAACCACGAACAGAGCATTCGGGCAGCGTACACTCCTGATTGGGCCCCCGAGATAGTGTATACTCTCGTCTAAGCACGCAGAGGAGCGTGCACTCTCGACTAGGCCCACAGACGAGCATACGTTCACGGTTGGGGCCACACTCTAATAATCAACATGGGCAACCTTCCAAGCGAAGCGTTCATTCGCGATTAAGCCCCCAAGGAGCATCATCCACTCAAATTTATCACGGAATGATCAAAATGATTTACAGTGAACAATGATGTAGGACAAGATTGGGGTGAATTTTTAAGAAGTAAAGAAGATGGAACGCTTTAAAACTGACAAGGAATGACACATTAGAGAAAATCTCCACTCAAATGCCAAATATGGCATTAAAATAGGAAGATGAATATTGTGTTGGGATTTTTTTGTTGCTTGACAAATGGACTGCAGGAAGACAACAGGACGCAGCGGAAATTTATATATTTGGCATTCGAGCTCTGTTTTGAGCTCATGATACCTTTTCGAAAAGAGCCCGACGTCCCAGTTCAAACTCACTACTTTGTTGCGATGTATGATGAATTTTAGCCATCCGGGGTTGTTTAGAAGTCCAAAACAGCAAAATAAACTTTGTAATAAATTTTGAACTTTTCAATTTCTGTCAGAATTCATGTCATTTTAATTTCCTAAGACCCTTGAGCTTCCCCAGGGCTGTGTTTATGTCTTTTTAAGCTGTTTGGCTTCCAATGAAATTCATCAATTTCAGAATTAATCAAACCACCTTTTCAATTTTCTCTCAAAATCTAGTGGACTCCAGAATCCTTTGTTCTTCAGGATTTACGTTTGTAATCCTTCACGCTCATGATGCGTCAATTGGTATCAAAGCAGGGATTTGCCCTATTATTTGGCAATGGATTATGGGAGAAGCAAAACCCTAAGCGACGTTGTTTGTAAGGGAATGGCAATAGATGCAGTGTGCGCAAAGGGAATTGCCCCGAGCCAACCTCATCTAGTTGATGTTGAAGATATTTCTATTTTCTCGGGAAGTGATTGCATTGAAGGTTTTCTCTTTGTGGGTTGAGGATGTAGAGAAACTTTTCAAGATAGAACCAATTCCAGAAAGGAAGAAAGTGAAGATCGTTGCTTCTTGTATAGATGGTGATGTGCGTTTATGGTAGTATCAAATGCAAGAGTCTTGGCGACAACAAGGTAAAATCCTATCACTTGGCGCTGGTTGAAGTGACTAATTGTTAAGCAATTCTTTTTTTATTTATACAAATTGTATTTGGCAAGTACGGGTGAAGCAATTATTAGAAAAGAAGCTAAAGTGATGGAGAATGATATTTCATTATGCCAAGAAACGGTGGAGGTTAAGGTCGAAGAAATGAACAAGTAATTTTGCTTATTGAGAATCTTGTTGAAGAAGATCTCCTAAAACATGACAACTCACAAGTGGAGACCCAAGAAATTGAAGGTATGGGTGATTATGAACTGCTATGACTTTTGGAGAATCAGCAATCTACTAAAGAGAGGCTAAATTCCATTGTTGACCAAACAAGAAAATTGGGAAAAGAAAATATTTTGATTATCGATGGCATATTTCAATCTTGTTTATGGAATTAATTTGATGATATTTCACCTAATTTCACTGAAAGTTGGGCTTCTCGAGTTGAACTTTCAGTGCTTCTCGAGTTGAAGAATTTATTTGCTTAACAAGGGAGTTGCCAACTAGCTATCAAGATCGTTTTAAGAAGAACTCGAGGTCGAGTTCTTTATAAGTGGAGGAGTCTAATATAAGACAAGATATGAGTCAATTTCGACGAAGAAAGATAAAGAAAATAAAATGTTTCAAATTTTGAAAAAAGAAGAATTAAAGTTGGGAATATTAGATTCAATTGATATGGCGACATAAAAGGCAATAAGAAGTATTTTGGTATTATAATTGGACGTATAATATATCTTTTTGAATAGAATTGTGAGTAGAACAAGAGTCATTGTCATCCCATGAGCTCGTCGTATTTAAGGTCATCCAAGGTCGTTTTAGACTCCCAAAACAGCATTTTAAAGTTTGTGATAAAAATTGTACTTTTGGTTTTTCGTTTGATTTATGTCATTTTAATTTTCCTAAGATTCCTGAACTTCCCCAGGGCGAAGTTAAGTATATTTAAGCCTTTCGGCTTCTATGTAATCATCATTCAAGAATTAATCAATAAACCTTTGAAATTTTCTCTCTAAACTTGTGGGTTCCAGCTTTCCCATTTTTGGGTTTACCTTTGAATCCCATTTACTAGGCTCGCGCAATGTCAATTGACATTAGAGCAGAGGCTTGCCCTGTTCTAATGGCAATCAATGGTGGGAGATACAAACCTCTGTTCAACATTGATTGTGAGAGGGAGGTTCTTTATGTAATACCAAAGGTTTTCTACGGTGATTGCAGACAGTGTTTTGTTGATGGCGAATGCGCTAGAGAATTAGCCTCAATCCAAACTCGTCAACTTGATGTTGGGAATGCGTTGAAATGCAATGAAAGATGATGTGAGGACTTGCGATGATGGAGTTGTACAACTATTTTGCTACATATGGATGAGCAACATGGAATGTGAGATCACATGTTTTTGTCCTCTGACCAATTTTTGAAAAGTTGATTGGGCAACCAATATTTGAGACCATGATTTTTTAAGCCCATGACATATGCAAGATGGACCGATATGCTCATAGCCCATAAAGCACAGTCCGACAGGCTAGACTTAAGGCCTATTAGAGATATTATTTTTCCCCCAAGTAAGGAAACCCTAATTTAAGTCAAATTAGGATAGTTAGGGATTACGCAATGTAATCATGATTCTAGAAGGATTGGGTATCTTATCTAAGATTCCCTCCTAGATAGACTCCCGATTTTATGAAGATTACCTTACCTACAATGACTCTTAAGATCCCTATAAATACTCTAGTGTGGAGCCAAAAATAATCAAGAGGCAACACGTGAATTGTTTGGGTGAAAAAGACAACTACCCTCGAGGCACACCGGAATTCCTATGCGCAAGTAGTGGACAATCATCCCTCAATCAAGTCAAAAGTGCCCAAATAGGTATTTATTTACAATCCATTTCATCCTGATCATATCTTCTCCACAAGGTAACGCCCAAATCCTTCCTCATTTATTATATTAATTAGCCAATTAATCAAATAATTATCCCATCAATTAGCTAATTATTTCCATAACTCCCAAAATAACACAAATCAATAACCTAGCTCACAAACAAGGCTAAGTGGCCGATCCTCTCTCACCCTAGGAGGCCGGCCACTCCCCTATATAAACCCCCTCATTCTCTCCAAAACCCACTTCCAATTCTTTTGCTAAAATTCTCCAAAAATTCTCATACACTTTCTCTCTAAATTCTGACTTTGGCATCGGAGGTTCTTCGGCCAAAGTCCCCCCATTCATCGTGGGCGCATGAGGCTCTTGGTCTTGACCAAAGGTGTTAATTGTTTTGTAGGTGCAATTTTATTCCAGTTGTATTTTTTCATACGTTCTTATGAATTTTTTATTTTGTAAAGATTCTTTGATAAAACGTAAAAAAAGAAATACAATGGCTAGAAATTTAGAAAACTCCATGAGTGAAAATTCCAATATTCAAGAAATGGGACCACGGTGATCCACAAGGTTGAATGTGACAATAAGTGGAGCGGCACCACCACGACGAGTTTCCACCACGGAAACCATCGCGGTGGCTACCATAGTAGCCACCAACGACGAGGTCCATAGCGCCATCACCACGGCCCGAGCCGTGCCATCCAAGGCCACGGCCCAATCCAAGTTACTCCAAGCCCAACGCGAGCCCAATACGTTGCCAAGCCAAGCCCAAGCCTCGCACCCATTGTGCCACACGCCAAGCAGCCCACTCACGTGGCCCATCTTGCTCCCGCCGAGCAGCCCACACTCGTGGTCCAACCTGCTCCCGCCGAGCAGCCCACTCTCGTGGTCTAGCCTGCTCTTGCTGAGCAGCTCACCCTCGTGGCCCAGCCTGCTCCCTCCGAGCAGCTCACTCTAGTGGTCCAGCTTGCTCCCGCCGAGCAGCTCACTCTAGTGGCCCATCATGCTCCTGCGACCCATCCTGCTCATGTGGCCTTTCAAGCAGCCCAAGCCGGCCCAAGACTATCTCAACCATTCAGACCTACGATCGAACCGGGGTATTCTCACCATATTTCTCCATGGATTTGACATTTCCCAACTCAAATCTCGCACTCGGAGTCTACCACTCTTCCACTACTCAAGGAGGCACATTACTTCCAAGCTCTTCCAATCCAAATGGCGAACAACACTTGTCCCGACAAGTCATAGAGTTGACAAACGCCTTTGCACAACAAACAACCTTGGTGAATCAGTTTTTGCAGCGCACTAAGATGCAACGTGCCCCAGATGAGGTGTCCCAAAGTAGAACAAGGGCAGATGAAGAACCTCTCCAGCAACCTCCCGACAAGCAGCCACACAACCAGCCCCGAACCGAGCGTTTGGGCAGAGTACACTCCTGATTGGGCCCCCGAGATAGCGTATACTTCCCTCTTAGCGCGCAGAGGAGCTTGCACTCTCGATTAGGGCCACGGACGAGCATACACTCACGGTTGTGGCCACACTCCGATAATCAACATGAGCATCCTTCCAAGCGAAGTGTTCATTCGCGGCTAGGCCCGCAAGGAGCATCCTCCACATCACATCGGAGTAGATAGCACGACGGACGGAGAGAAGTAATCACTCAATCCGGCTCAAGTTTAACCAGCAGCCTGCGAAATCCCTTGCCTACTAGGAATCCACCACATGCACCGCTACCGCGGCATAAACGAGTCGAACATGTAGAAGAGCAGCCTAGACCAGCAGGTCAAGATTTGGGGCAGCCGAGAACTCCGCTACCCCAGCAAAGGAAAATTCAGGAAGAAGTAGAGAGGCTCATAAACAAGCGATCACGTGATTTCCAACTCAAAGAAGTGGCCGACGAGGCATTACGACGGGACATGACCAACATAAGCAGGTCACCTTTCACAGACGAGATCAAACAGGCAGAGCCTCCACGCAAGTTCAGTATGCCACATTTCATATCCTTCAAAGGAGATGAAGACCCTGAGAGACACCTAAAGCACTAAATGATCCTCTATCGAAACAACGACGATCTCATGTGCAAGATATTCGCCACCACTCTACAAGGTGAGGCGCAAGATTGGTTCTACACCCTGCCGCCATAATCTATCCGGAGTTTTGACAAACTTTCTTTGGTTTTCACCAAAGAATATTCATCCTATCGCTCGATCAAGGAAAAGTCCGACCACTTGTTCAACGTTAAGAAGAACCCAAAAGAGTCGCTTTGAGACTATGTGAAGAGGTTCAAAGCAAAGAAGGCAAAGATAGTCGGATGCAACGACTCGATAGATAGAGCAGCCTTCCAAAAAGGACTTCCAGCAGACCACCCGTTGTTCGAAAAATTGATCATGAAAGAAGATCTAACTCTGGCAAACTCTTTCACTTTAGCAGAAAAGCACGCACTTTGGGATGAAGCTTGCTGATCCAGATTCAAGGACCGGAAGGAGTACCTGACATCACTCCCAACCATTATACGAGAATAGCTGAGGGCCCGACTACCTGTATTCCACAGTTTAAAAGCTCTCCTCAATGCTACCAAAAAAATTCAAAAGTTAACTTTGGCGATAGTTGTTGCAACTCGAAAGCTTAAGTTTTACCTTCAGTCGCACGCGGTCATCATCATGACGCATTATTCCTGCTGCGCGACACACGGCCCTAGCCGACCCTTGCTCCATAATTCAACTCTAAAGTGGTCCAATACCGGCAGTTGAGAATTTCCTGCTACGTGTAACATGGCACCAGCTACACGGCTCCTTACCGCGCCTTCACGCCTAGCCTAGGCAACGCAACAGAGAGGCCCAACAACGCCTCGGAGGTAGCCGAGAACACCTTGTTTTAGGGATTGTTCGATGGCATAGCAAGATATATTGCTTTGCCGTTCTCAATTTTAATTTCACTCTTCTTTTATGCAACTTTGGAGACAGAAGAATTGCTAGGGTTTTCAAGGGCTTTCAGATTTTCTACTTCAAGGTGTTTTCATTATATAATATTTTCTATGATTTTAATTATGAATATGCGTAACTAACTCGTATTGCTATGGCGAAGCTTTGAGCCTTAGCATGAATATGTAATTTTTATTTAATTGCTTATGATTGAATGCATGCATAGTTTGAATTATTAATTACCGTGGTTAAAACTATCTAATTTTCTTAATGCCTGATCACCATTAGGATCTTTAGAAAAGTAATCTTATGCAATTTTGGTCGGAAGGTTCCCTGAAATTGACGATGGCTTCTAGTGGTTAATAAATGTAATTTCACTTAGAATGAACACCATATCTTATGGGTTGCATGGTTTTTCAAAGGGCTTTCATAAAGCATATTTGATCCGAACGTCCGGACGGGTTGCATGTTAGATAGACGTTTTATGTTAGAGGTTCCAAGTAGAATATAAGTTAGGAAAACCTAACCTTCAAATTGGCATGTGTGGATCATAAGTAATTGGTAAAAATACATATAATTGCCAGGTGATGGTGGAACCCTAATGCTTTTACAAATTGGTATTTAAAAAACTATTTTCTTTTGTCGTATTATTTTTGGGAGAATTTACTATTAAATTTTAATTAAAATCGATTTTAATATTATTCAAGTTCAAAAATTCTTCTCTGAATTTTTAATCTTAAGCAGTTAATTAGGAATTGTTTTTACATAAATTATCCAAATAGTCCTTGAGGAGAACGACCTTGCATGAACATCTATACTACAATAATCTTGTACCCTTGCAAGTATTTTGTATGATTTTTAACTCTATTTGCGTAGACGGTAAAAATCCTATCACATAAGTTCAACTTTGAAACTAAGTCTCAAGTTCCATCAAAGTTCCGAACTCAAATATGAACCATGACAGTTCTACGAAGCAGTGCAACGATCTTGCTACGACACAAAGAATTGCAAAAAAGGAAGTCTCATTTCTCTACCATTATTATTACTCAATTTTCAATCATCGTCGCTTAGCTTTTTTTGTCTGAGCTAGGACTAATTAGTTTATTGGTGTATTTTTGTTCACCACTTAGCTTGTGATTCCAAGACGTAATATTCCCGGGATATAGGGAAAAGCATGTCCATACAAATTCACCCAGAATGAACTTGGTTCACTAAAGCTTGCAAGTAGGAAGTGAAGACAGGTTTGGCTCCTTGCAGACCAACACCTCATCACAAGTCTGACTCATAAACCTCTCGACTAAAGTCTACATGCAACTCAGTTCGAGTCCATCAACTCTCCAACTGGGGCAAGTGCTCGCAAAGCTTTGGGGCAATGTAATCGTGCCTGAAACCAAATATGGCATGCAAAGCAATTGAACAGCAGGCCAGCCCAACCAACACATCACAACAGCACGGCCAGCTTGCCAGGTTAAACTATACATGCTCGAAAAAAACTGAGTTTTATGCAATACATCGTCGCGGAGATATGGATGTAAGCTTTCTGTAGAATTTTGTAGAACTCAATTATGAGCTACGTGGAAGGCGTTGTCACATTTTTACCACCCATAGCACAAACTGGAATTCTTTGCAGGATTTTCTAAGTTCTTCTTCCAAACTCATATCAAACAAGGTACAACGTGCCGCAACAACGTATGATTTTAGGATGCACACAATCATCAATGGCTAACCTTAGGGTTCCAACCGATACAGGTCCGCTCCGACGAGTTAAAACAAAAATCACCCGCAAAGCACTATGTGACAACTCCACACTTGTCCTCCTCTACTACTAGCTTGTAATGTAAAAAGACAATTGGCATACCAAAGTGAGAAGAAAAAAATCTCATGAACCTGAACAACCCCTACACCACATGGCTGTTATGGATACGGATTCCCACACATGAAGAATACTCTGCATTACTCTAAAATTATTTAGAGCGAAGTGGATCAGAGTAAGAATGCATTTGTAGTCTGGTCAAGGACTAAACAACTTTCATCTCAAAGATGCATAAATAGAGTAATGATGCCACCATCATTCTGTTTCAGAGCCTCACTGATGTTGAAACCAAGTTTGCGCACCGCCATGTGTAGAGTAAGTGCTCAAACTCGACTACCTGTACTACTAACATAAGCTTTGTTTTATTTGATGGACTATTTAGTTGCCTTTAGGGCCTTAGGATGACTATGAACCTTCAATTTGATCCAACACGAGCTAGTGTTAGATCTCGGTCTAGGGATGGTGATTGATTTTAGTACTGAGGTCTAGTGGTATTTTTCTTCAATTATGTCTTGGTGATTTTGGGACAATTGTTTGTTTGATCAGTCTCCAAGTTTTGTTCATTTGGTTGGCTTCTATGTATTGGTGTTGTTGGCCTTTTGTCTGTTTTAAACCATGGTTAGGTGTCGAAAGAAATTTTTTAAGAGATATTTGCAGAAACCATAATCGTTCAAGTGGTGTATGTGCAAAATTCCCAGTCGAATTTTTATTAAAACAAAAAGAAGAAAAAGTTTAAGATATTTAGTAAAGATCAAACATGACATTCATGCTTTTGGTAAAGATACAAGGGTTAAAGGCCAGAATCACATTATTAGAGACACTTTACACCACAATCAAATCTTTATTAAAACAAAGACGAAGAAAAAGTTAAGATGTTTAGTAAGATTGATCTGGAAAGACCTATTCTTTCATTCTTTATAGATTTCCTTTTTTCTTTTCGCATAGAAAGTCACATTACTGGAGAAACTTACATTTAAATCGAATCTTTACTAAAACAAAGAAGAAAAGAAGTTAAGATATTTTGTAAAGATCGATTCTCGTCAAAGGTGAATTTGAACCACATTATCGCTAGCCAATTATGAGGCTTAGCCTGATAAACCAAGTTCGAATTCAAACATTCCCGCCACAACATTCACTGAAGATCGCAACCAAATCAGTCAAAAGGAACGATGAGATAAACCTTATCTGTTGCAAGTGTTTTGAATTTAAATAGTATATTTATCATTTGTATTATCTGTAAATTATCTTTGGTTTGAAGAGTTTGTTCTTCATCCAAATACTTCTTGTATTCTCTTTAAAAACATGAAATGGAATACGCTCAGATCATCTGAGTGCACTTAACTTATATAGCCCACCGCCCTTAGTGTTGACAAAATTGTTTGTTACTAAAAAATTAAAAAAAAAAATAAAAATAAAAAATAAAAAAACAAACAAACATAAGAGGAGTACTTTTAAAGTAAAGAAGAGCTTGCGCTCTTTTACAACATTTGATCATATCAAATTATAACCAAAATCTAATCTACACATCCCCATGGTTCAAACAAATTTGAGACGACCTATCACATAACTCAATTATCGTAGGCTTAGGTTCATAATTACCCTTTCTTTAATTAATTAAAACTTTAACTAATTAAACTTGAATGCAACAATGTCATTTGGTCTTTGTATCCATAAAATTGATTTAAATGGAGCTAATTGAAACGAAAATCCAATCCTCATTTAAAGAGACAAAACTATATTTGTTCTCATCCTAATTTGGGCCAAAATGCAATAACCTGAACTTTTGGCCTATAATGCAAAACACAAACTTTTGGGGTTTTGTAAAAACACAAAAGTCCACTACTTCATGTAATTATAACTCTTTGAAGAGAGAGTCTTGCTGGACTCGCTTTTTAGGCGAGTCCTGCTAGCATTTCTCTAATGAAAATCGGCGACGCCTAAAAATTAGGGGGTATTCAATTAAGATTTTATAGAAGTTTATAGAGTTCCACATAAATCCGGGTGTATTCATTCAAGATTTTGAAGTAGTCCTTAAAACTCAATGTGTATTCAATTAAGATTTGATTTGAAAGTATTTTCAAGAGTGAAGAATTTTATAGTGTTTTTTAGGCTTTTGGAAATTAGGCCTCTCTCCCCTAATATTTTGAATGAATTCACCTAAAACTCACATGAAGTCTATGAAACCCCATTAAACTTCATGGATTTATAATTCTTTTAAAATCATTCAAAAACTCAATAGAATACATCCTATAAAGAAGAAGATAAAGATTAAAAGTTAAAAGAAATTGAAATTAAGAATGAAAAATATTTTTTTTTTAAGAAATTGACTAGTTAGTAATTGAAAATGAATGAATAACATAATTAAATTTTCAAAAGAGAAGAGGTAAACAAGAACAAAACTCATTAGATGATCTGTGTGTATAATAGAAAATTATCGACACGCGGTAAACAAAATGACACTTGGGATCAATGCACTAAGGGAGAGATGTGTACATTTTTTTGTTAGGCTAAGATACTTCAGTAAAACACAATAAGAAGATACAATGGACAACTCAAAATGGTCCATTTGAAACACAAACATAAATATCAAGACACAAAAGCTTCATAAAAAGATATAGCTGCCTAAACACTACCACAAACAGTGGCGAAGACAGGAGATAGAGGCAAAATTTAAAACGGTAAGATGTCCCAAAAAAAATTAGACAACCAAATCCTTTTAGATAGTAAACAATGCTAATGTCGTTCATAATTTATCAATACATTGCAGCCGGCAAGGTTTTAAGTCATGAAAGCATCGCATAATAGGGTCATTATCAATAAAAGCAAAAACACCTCTCTGAGTGTGAACAACCATACTAGTACTCAACCATTGATCTCCCATTTTGTTTCGCATTGGTGTTTTCGTAATATCCAAGGTTTTAAATATCGATTTTTGTGAAAATACTGATAGCTTAATTTACAGATATATCAACCAACATTTTGAGAAAATATTTGTATATGAACAATATTTAGTACAGTATATAAGCTAAGTAATATATGTGTATCTTATTATATTTCATTATATACCCTGTGTTATACATGTATATGCAACTGAGTTTTTTTATGAAAATATATAATGTGCTTCTTTAATACAAGCGAAATATAATGTGCACATTTTCTTATATAATGTGAGTTACTTTCAATTTTTTATAAAACTTTGAACTAGAAAGAAAAATTTAAGAATGGTTTGATTAATAATTTCATCTCTGTTGTAGGCCTATTTGATTGAACGATCTAGGATTTAGAGAGAGAGAGGCAGGCCGGCCACAATAGAGATAAGAGAGATTGATTTAATTGTAAGGTGTGTTTGATTCACCCTATTGTGCCTTTATTTATAGTGGTAGGATAGGTAAATACCTTTCCCTTTAGGATTACAACATTTAATAGGTAATCTACTCCTAATAAGAATATAAGATACATTCCCATATTCTTTAGGATTTACACAATCACATTCATATTCTAAATATGACTGCAACACTCCCCCTTGAGTGTGTAAATACTCAACAAACCATCGCAGTAGATCTTTAGCAGATAAGCTAGAATAGTTGATGAAGTCATCGGCACAACGGGTGATCGCGAGTCTCAAATTTAATTTGAAGTATGCATTTGTAAAAACTCACAAAAACCTCGCTATGGTAAAACCCAAGGCATAGGGAAAACCCATATACTAAGGAGAAAAGTAAGAAAGTATGCATAATGTCTAAAACAAACGTCAAACTGGATGAATGTAGTGCACTTAACGGAGTATGATCATCCCAGGATGGGTGCCTCATTAAAACCTCGTTAGGTAACAAAAACCCAGTGGAAAAAATGCTCCTAATCGTAGGAAAAAAAGTACATTAAGATCATGTGAGTATGCTTCTAGATACTCCCCCTGAGTTAGACATAACTTCTAAATAAGAGAACTACAAGCAATTCAACTCAGATAATTTACGCATATTGATTACTTGGACGAGCTTCTGAAAAGTAGACTTGGGCAACGACTTGGTGAAGAGATCGGCCAGGTTGTCCTGGGAATGGATTTGCTTGACTTCAATGTTCTGATGCTGCTGCTGCTGGTGTGAGTAAAAGAACTTCGGCGCTATTGTCTCCCTTGATGTATCCTTTCTTTAACTGCTTGATACATGCTGCATTGTCTTCAAAGATCGTCGTAAGAAGTTCAACGACTGATGTAAGACCACGTGCTTCAAATATGTTCCATAACTTCTCTCAGCCAAAAGCACTCACGCGATGCTTAATGCAGGGCGAGAATCTCAGCATGGTTAGACGAAGTCGCGACTAACGTTTGCTTGGTAGACCTCCAAGATATAGCGATGTCTCCAACGGCAAAGACATAACCCGTTTGAGAACGTGCTCTATGTGGGTCAGACAGAGATCCAACATCTGTGTAACCAACGAGGCGATAATCAATCTGAGGACCATAGGGGGCGGCAACACTCAAAGATTCGCGGGTATAAAACAAGCCTAAATCATAAGAGCTTCGAATATGGCTTACTACTGCTCTCAACCAAAAGCATTCCCAAGTTGCTTTATGTAAGGCAAGAATTTTAGCATGGTTAGACGAAGTGGCAACTAAGGTCTGTCTAGTTGTGTCATCCTCATTATGTTAGACATATATAACATGTTCTTCCAATAATACATTATTAAAGGGAAGATGATGGGACTACTTGGATACATATACAATCCATTCAAGACAATCTATGAGATTGTGGTACCAAGTACGAAAATTAAAACCTTCGGCTTTTCTTTGTCAAGTTTTGGATAACGTGTTGCAATTATATCTGTAAACAATACATAATGAATATAAATTGATTGATTTTAAGCCATTTGATCTGAGTCTTTAAATCAAATAGCACCACCCACTATTTTGTCAAATTTCCTATCCTTCATCGAAATTCAAGAGTTTTGGAGGAAACTCTTAATAAGATCTGAGAGGCTCACCATTACTATGCCCACCTCATCATATCTAATTATGGGTTAGCATTAATAATAATGAGAGAGTACACTTACTCATTTACAAGCAACCATCTTATGTGGCCTCTAGGGAATCTATGCTTCAAAATGCTTCTTATTGGCACTTCATTCACTTAGTTAAGTTTTATCCACCATGCTTGTTAGTGTAGGGGTTTAAGTATGACCTAAGAATGTCTTCTTATAGGTCACACTCGTTGCCTACATTGCCAACATCAAATGTGTAGAATAGACTCCTTAAATGTAAACGCAGGCTTTGCGCCCCTTGTAATGTAGGGTTAAAGCACGGTGCACTTGTGTACATTTGAAGAGAGCCTACCATGGTGGAAGGCCATGAAAGAATGTTCAAAACACCCTCTCACTAGTCAACTTAATATTTGATTGGTTAAGGGTTTTTTGCTCTTCACATATAAGCATGCATTTTAATCACCTTAAAACAATTTGGTCCTATTACAACTATTGGTTCATGTGATTGAATCTTTATTAAAACAAAGAAGAAGAAAAAGTTAAGATGTTTAGTGAGATCGATCTGGAAAGACATATTATTTCATTCTTTATAGATTTTCTTTTTTCTTTTTGCATGGAAAGTCACATTACTGGAGAAACATACATTTCAATCGAATCTTTATTAAAAAAAGAAGAAAAGAAGTTAAAATATTTTGTAAAGATCGATCTTGACTTGTAAGTGAGATGGCTTAAGTTCGATTCTCGTCAAAGGTGAATTTGAACCACATTATAGCTAGCCCATTGTGAGGTTTAGCCCACCCCTTTAGTGTAGACAATATTGTTTGTTAAAAATAAAAAATAAAACATAAGAGGAGTACTTTTAAAGTAAAGAAGAACTTGTGCTCTTTTACAACATTTGATCATATCAAATTACAACCAAAATCTAAGCTACACATTCCCATGGTTCAAACAAATAACTCAATTATTGTCAGCTTAGGTTCATCATCACCATTTCTTTAATTAATGAGAACTTTAACTAATTAAACTTGAATGCAACAATGTCATTTGGTCTTTGTATCCATATAATTGATTTAAATGGAGCTAAATGAAATGAAAATCCACTTCTCATTTAAAGAGAAGACTATTTTGTTCTCATCCTAATTTGGGCAAAAAATGCAATAACCTCAACTTGCGCTATAATGCAAAACACATACTTTTGGGGTTTTGTAAAAACACAAAAGTCCACTACTTCGTATAATTATATCTCTTTGAATAGAGAGTCTTGTTAGACTCACTTTTTAGGCGAGTTAGAAAATTGGTGACACCTAAAAATTAAGGGGGTATTCCATTAAGATTTTAAAGAAGTTTATAGATTTCCACATAAATCCAGGTGTATTCTTCAAGATTTTAAAGTAGTCCATAAATATGACAGCCTGTCCCTAAGTTTAATATTTTTATCCTAGATGCCGTGAAATGATGAAAATACCCTTGAACGTTGGTTCGTGTTTGCAAATTTGGGCTAAGGTAAAAGACCCAAATCATATTATTATTTATACTAAAATTGGGTCAATTATCATTTGTTCCCTTTGTTAGGAACCAATTAGGTATAAGGTCTTAGTTGGTTTAAATTTGAGTGGAAAGGGGATGGCCCAATTAGGGAATTGTCTCCATTTTCTTTACCCAATCTGGGTTTGGACACACACACACCACACGTTCACACGCACAAAGACCATCTTCTTCCTCTATCTCTCTCGATTATTCTCTGTCTGTACAAACGTACGGACAATCCTCAAACCCTTACCAAACTCTAGAATCACAACCACACCTTAGGTTGGCTGTGAAACCCTCGAAACCCTGAGTATCAGGAAGCTCCGACATTGTCGTACTGGTTGCCATATTAGGTAACTCCGACATTGTCGTACAGGTTGTGTTAGGCAACTCCGACTCAAGTGATATCACAGATTGATTGATGTGTCGTACAAACCACTATAGGTGGTTCCGACATAATTTTGTCGTACATGCCACATTAGGTGGATCCAGCTAAGTATACCTGATGAGCTGTAGATTCAGGCGTACATGGCACCATAGGTAAACGGCTGACATATTGTTATTCTCCGTTCTATTTCATTTGAATGCTTCAATTATTCATATAAGATTTATATGGCATACGTTTTGAGACGTTGAATGGTGGAAATGATTTTGGTTTACATATGAGTGTATGTTTTCTATCTTTTGGAAATTAACAGGTTTTACAGCGAGGGGTTAGAACTTTTGAGGAAATGCAATGTTTTTGAAAAAGCTTTATTTTTTGCCCACTCACACTTTCTGTTTTGCGCCCCTCCAGGTTATAGGTAGGAGCGCTTGTTGGTGGCTTACGAGGACAGGACGGTGGTTCAGACAATCTATAGTTTATGTAGGACCATCTTTCTGGTATTGTATAATTAGTATTTGTCCTGCTGGACTGCATTTAGGCTACTTATGCTCTGATTGTAGGTTGTCACACTTAAACCTCGTCACTTGCACTATAGAGTTGTCTAGACTAAATTAGTACTTTGTTTTTTTAATTACTCACATTAACATGTTTTTATCTCTTCCGCAATGTGCACATGGCTACGTCACTCTCACGTGACGGCCAGTACGCCTTGATTTAGGTCGGGGTGTGTCAATAAAACTCGATGTGTATTCAATTAGGATTTGATTTTAAAGTATTTTAAAGAGTGAAGAATTTTATAATGTTTTTTAGGCATTAGGAAATTAGGCCTCTTTCCCCTAAGATTTTGAATGAATTCACCTAAAACTCACATGAAGTCTATCAAACCCCATTAAACTTCATGGATTTATAATTCTTTTTCAAATCCTTAAAAAACTCAATAGAATACATCTCCTAAAGACGAAGATAAAGATTAAAAGTTAAAAGAAATTGAAAATAACAATGAACAATATAATTTTTTAAGAAATTGACTAGTTAGTAATTGAAAAAAAATGAATTAACATAATTAAACTTTCATAAGAGAAGCGGTAAACAAGAACAAAACTCATTGGATGACCTGCGCATATAATAGAAAATTATCAACACACGGTAAACAAAATGACACATGGGATTGATGCACTAAGGGAGAGATGTGTACATCTTTTTTGTTAGGCTAAGATGCTTCAGTAAAACACGATAAGAAGATACAATGGACAACTCAAAATGGTCCATCCGAAACACAAACATAAATATCAAGACACAAAAGCTTCATCAAAAGATATTGCTGCCTGAACACTACCACAAACAGTGGCGAAGCCAAGAGTTGTCCAAAGAGGGGCAAAAATTTAAAAGGGT
The DNA here is from genome assembly GCA_036320875.1 of Cotoneaster glaucophyllus. NCBI lineage: Eukaryota > Viridiplantae > Streptophyta > Magnoliopsida > Rosales > Rosaceae > Cotoneaster > Cotoneaster glaucophyllus. Next base: position 9,140,981 of record CM070070.1, read on the forward strand.
AAGATGTCCCAAAAAAATTTAGACAACAAAATCCTTTTAGATAGTAAACAATGTTAATGTCGTTCATAATTTATTAATACATTGATGTCGGCGAGGTTTTATGTCATAAAAACGTCGCATAATAGGCTCATTATCAATAAAAGCAAAAACACATCTCTCAGTGTAAACAACCATACTATTACTCAACCATTGATCTCCCATTTTGTTTCGTATTGGTGTTTTCACAATATTCAAGGTTTTAGATGTCAATTTTTGTGAAAATACGGATAGCATAACTTACAGATATATCGACGAATATTTTGAGAAAATATTTGTATATGAACGATATTTGGTATATAAGCTAAGTAATATGTATCTTATTATATTTCATTATATACCCTGTTTTACACATGTATATGTAACTGAGTTTCTTTTATGAAAATATATAAAGTGCGCATTTCTTTAATAAAAGCGATGCTACTAAAAAAAAATTAAATACATTTCTTATATAATGTGAGTTACTTTCTCTTTTTTATGAAACTCTGAACTAGAAAGAAAAATTTAAGAATGGTTTGATTAATAATTTCATCTCAGCGTAAACTTTATGTTTTTTTTTTCTTATCTTAACGGCATGTTTGTGGTTGATTTTTTTTTTTTTTAATTTTTTTTATAATATTTGAAAAAAAAAAAAGAAGAAGAAAAAATCAAAAGTGCTTGCAGCTATGGTTTCATTGTTAGCCACAACAAAATTAAAACTATACATTTCAACTTAAATAGCAGTAAACCCAAGAACCGCATGCTTCTTCTTCCTCGCGACTTTTTTGAACCGCTGCTTTTGCAACAGTCGTTGCTCCCACCGGAAAGGCCGATATTTTGACTTATTTCTTCAATATTCGCCAATAGTACCAATATTAAATGGATATTCGCTTATATCGACGGGGCAAATTTTTGCCGATAGTACTGGTAAAAAAAGCCGCGCATAGTGCAACAACAATGTTTTGTGTCGATTTCATGCAAGTTCAGAGAAATCAGGGCGCGAATTCTCGTTTTTAGGGTCGATTTCCGACGATGGAGATGCGGCCGCACCTCCTTGTGCCTCTATGGCTTCGCCACTGATCACAAAGCAAAACAAACAAAAAATAGTGATCTTAGAAAGATATAAAATTTTTAAAAATAAAGAAAATTAAACAATAAAATTGATAAGTATTGACGAACTATTGACGAACTACATTTGTTAGTTTACACTATAAGGTATTAAATTGTATCAATTTAGCCTTTGACCGAATTGATTGTTGAACTTTCATTAAATTCATCAAATATTGTGCATGCACCAAATTGATAGAAAATAAAAACTTTCACTTACAAGTGAAAATGAATACTATTAAACCGTAATACTAAGCAACAATGACAATAGATTTTTTTTTTTTTTTTAACATACGATATTATCTACATTTAAGGTTGAGAAAGTGGGCTAAGCCTTATAATAAGCTAATAATAATATGGTTTAAATTCGTATTTGACGATAATCGAATCTAAGATCTCTCATTTACAAGTAAAGATGAACATTATTACACAGTAATACTAAGTGGTGACACTAGAAAATTAAATAGGCCCGAATAAACATTTTAAGTTTTTGTCGGTATTTGTGGATTCAGCTCATCTCCGGATCTTTCTCTGGGGATCCAGCCAGACAATTTCATTATGTCCGTTGGATGAGATCGTGCGGCCACAGATTAATTGTTTTTTTAAAACTCCTCTTCGCAAAACGAGGTCGCCAGGTCTACTCTCCTTCCGTTCCGGTTGTCTCTCTTCAGTCTTCCCCTTCGCCTCTTTGTTAGGTTGATAACACACTTGCACCGCTCTCTGCAATATTTTGCTCATATTTCTCTGTCGCCGGTGCTGTCTTCTCCTTTTCCATCTCCATCTCTATCTCTGCGCAACTTGATTTTAATTTCTAAATTACGGGTTTTTTTTTTTATTTGGAAAAATCCTTTCCAAAAGTCTTTTTTCCCCTCTTGGCTAATTCATCTCTTTCCTCTGCTCCCATATCTCTCCAGGGAACCTTCCACCCTGTCGTTTTTTTATCTGCATCAGTGGCTTCTATTTGGTTAGCAGAGGGACGACTGTTCAAGGGTTCACCAGATCCGCTGGTAGTATTCACCCTAGCCCACAGAGGAAATGAAGGCACAAGTCCTCGGGCGCCTTGAAGCAAGTCTGGCACTCATCTCAGTCTAAGGGACATGCCCGGAATCAACTGCTAGTTGAAGGCATATCTCGTTGGGCGTGGGAAATAATTGGGAACCCCATTTCTTTCTTTAAATTTGGATTCATTTCCTTCGTCTCTGTCTGTATTTCTCTCAATTTGTGAAACAATCAATGAAGAAAATATCGAAAATTTCGTCCAATAATTTTTGACAACCCAAGAACCGAGCTAGTTAGAGCATTAAAAATTACAGAAGAAGAATTTCCTTGAATCTTGGCTATCCATCACGTCGGCGAATTAGAAATAAATAAATAAAATTTAAATTGTTGAATTTAAGGGGAAGGTGGAGGGGGAGGAAGAGCAGAGAAAGTAAGGTCTTGAGATGAAAGGAAAGAGGAAGGAGACCTCGTTTTGCAGAGAGGAGATTTATAAATAAATAAAAAATCTCTGGCCGCACGATCTCATCTAACGGCCAGAATGAAAGCATCCCGATGGATCCCCGAAGGGTCCGGAGATGATCTGGATCCGTTATCTTAGGTTAGTGAGTTTGCTTAGCGAGGTAGGTTGCTTAGTGAGAAAAAGAGGAAAGAAAAATGATTGGCACCAAGGATTATAAGTCATTTTCGGTCATTTAAAGTCACTTAAGCTCATATCACTCTCTGCACTTTCTCATGGTTTCTCAATAAACCGTATTCTTTCTCCTCACTCTCACTCTCACTCTCAAGGTACTCCAATCAAACCCTCATCATTCTCTTCAGCACTCGCTTTGCGGTACGATTTTCGGTCAATTAGGTTTGATTGATTTGATTTGGGGTTTGTGGATCTGCATGTTTGGTTGCAGATAAAATTTAGGAAATTTTTTTGGGAATTAATCGTAGGAATATATGTCCTTCAATCAATCAACGTCGGATAAGAACGAGAGGCAGTACCGGAAAACAGGGCGATCCGCAAGCTCTAATCAGCAGCACAGGGGATACTCACCCGCTTACCCTAAGGGCACCGGCGCCGGTGGGCCCGGCCCTTCCATCTCCTCCAAACGCAGGTGCATATATATATATATATATATATATCTGTGTGTATCGTATCTATTTATTGCATATGTGTCTTTGTGTAGAGTTTGTTTCTGATCAGTTTTACTTGACTTTGAAGTTTTAACAATCTGTGCAATTATATTGCTTTTGATTGTGATTTCAAATTTGGGTTTTTTTTTAATACGTTTTGGAAATTTTGAGATTGTTGGAAGCTAGGGTTTGATGATTTTTATTTCAAATATTCAGTTTTAAGAAGAATAATAACAATGCACAAGGAGGACAATCCAGGGCAAGTGTAACCATTGTAAATACTCAGGATTCCGGTATTGCTTTTGCACAACGTGGCGTTGTACAAAACGGAGCCCATGTACAGCCCCAATTGCATGGTACAGATTTTGAAGTTTCTGTTCTCTTTCAGTCTAGAAATTTATATGATAATGTCGTGATTGTTTTAATAGACTTTTACGGGTAGTTGAAGGAATTTGGGAATCTGAGATAAATGGATTTTCTTTTAAAATCTGTGTTGCCCATTTTGTTTGATTCTCATTTCTTGGCAATGTTGTCCTGCGATTGATTTGATGTAGGAGCTTCTGATGCACCTGTTGCAAGCACAGCTTCCCGTACAGCTGAAGCATCAGCCTCTCAGAGAAGCTCCCGAACTGTTCCAAAGGCTCCCACTTCTCAATCTGCCTCCGTGACTTCTGACACAAGAACACCCACTACACCAGCGAATCGTAAGTTCACACTCTGGGCCATGGATTTTGTTGTACTCAATGGTGGGGAATGTTGGCGTATTTTCACTGTCATATAGTAATGTTGTGATGTCAATGCTAGATTCTCTTGGCAGTGTTATCCCAAATAGGCGATTTAGTAATGATTTTAACATGCTGATATATGATTTATGATATATTAGTAAATGCCAATAATCAGGTTTAAACTTTTTCTGTTGGTTTTAGCCCCAGGAGATGCGTCCAAGGGCTTTGCCTTTCAGTTTGGACCTATAAGCCCTGACTTCATGAATGGGATGCAGGTATTGTTATGTGCTAGCGAACTCTTGATTAAAATTCTCTAATTTCCTGTATTTCTAAGCGCCGAACAAATTATAGCATGTTTTTAAAAGAGGAAAGGTTGTGTTCCTTGTAGATTCCTGCTCGAACCAGCTCAGCTCCCCCAAATTTGGATGAGCAGAAACGTGATCAGGTAAGCTTGTTTTTTTTCTCTCTCATCTTCCTGCCCTTTTTTTTAATGAATAGTCTGATTGGTTCAACTGCAAATGATGTTTTTTGACAAAAGTGTATGTATACAGTAGTTTATGTCTTCCTATTATGTCCTTCTGTTTACTTATCTAATGAAATATTATTCTTTGTATTTGAATTTAAAGGTGACTTAATTTCAATGAGTAATTTGGTATCATTATGCTTTTCAATTTTATTTATTAATTTGTGAAATCATTATGTCATGCTTGAACATGCAGGCGCGCCATGATTCTTTTAGAGCTGTGCCTTCAGTGCCAGTCCCTACTGTTCCTATACAGCAGTTACCAAGGAAAGATTCAGCGTCCATTGATCAACCTAATGCTGCTGAGGTTCATATGGTACCCAAGGTTAAAAAGGATGTGCAAGTCTCACATGCACCCCCTCCTAGTCAAACACAGAAACCTTCTGCTCATCCAATGGCTGGGATGTCCATGCCAATGCCATTTCATCAGCCACAGGTTCCGGTGCAATTCGGTGGCCCCAACCAGCAGATCCAATCTAAGAGTACGAGCGCCAGTTCAATTCAAATGCCAATGCCTATGCAATTACCAATTGGTAGTACTCAAGTACAGCAGCCAGTGTTTGTTCAAGGTCTCCAGCCCCATCCAATGCAGCCCCTGGGAATTATGCATCAGGGCCTGAACATGACTTTTACCCTCCAAATGGGTCCTCAAATACCTCAGATGGGCAACTTGGGGATCAGCATGGCGTCACAATACCCCCAACAACAGGGTAGGACGTTTGGCAGCCCTCGTAAAACTCCTGTCAAGATTACACATCCAGATACACATGAAGAGTTGAGGATTTATAAAAGGACAGATTCTGGTGGAATGGATCCCTCTTTAAGCAGAAGTGATAGTGTGGGTGGCAGTGAAGTTTTTTTTGCAAAATCTAGCAAATTAGAGCAGCATTCTGCTTCTGTTCAAACTACCGAACTTTCAGTTAGAACTTCAAAAACTGAAACTGAAGGTACATGTGAGGAGAATATTGGTGGTGGTGGGGGAAATATTGAGAGTATTGGTAGTGGTGGGGATTCTCGTACAGTGTCAGACTTCAGGGACAAACCTGAACTGAGTAGAACTAAGAGTACTATTTCAAAGGGGAAGAAGAAAAGAAAAGAAATTCTTAAGAAAAGAAAAGAAATTGTTTCTAAGGCAGATGCTGCTGGCGTGACCTCTGATCTTTATGGGGCATACAAGAACCCTGAAGAACAGAAGGGTATTGAAAACACTGAAAGTATTATGACCAGTATAATTTCAAAGCAGGTAGCTACTGATGCTCCTCAGCAAGATGCTGTAGGGAGAGAGAAAGATGCACCGGTTAAAGCTGAGCCAGAGGATTGGGAAGATGCTGCTGACATCTCTACCCCGAAACTGGAAACCTCAGATACTGGAGAGCAGGTCCATGGAGTGGATGATTCTGACAAAGATGGACATGAACATGGGGCAAAGAAATATTCCAGAGATTTCCTTTTGAAGTTTTATGTGCAATTTACTGAGCTTCCTGAAGGTTTTGAAATTATGTCTGATATAGCACGGATCTTGAATGCTAATGTGAATGCTGCTCTTTCTATTGATTATGATTCGCTCCCTAGTCCAGGAAGAATTGTTGATAGGCAAGGAGGGGCTGCAAGAGTTGACCGTCGTGGGAGTGGAATAATGGATGATGATAGATGGAATAAGGGAGGTGCTGCCAATTTCCGAACTGGCCGAGGACCAAATTTTGGTGTTTTGAGGAATCCACGTGCACAGACACCAGTTCAGCATCATGATAGAGGGATCCTGCCTTGGCCTGGAGAAGGTTTTGATATTATGCCTCATATAGCAGAGATCTTGAATGCTAATGTGAATGCGGCTCCTGCTACTGCTTCAGTTGAAAAACAGGTTTCAAGTGAAACTGAAGGTACATGTGAGGAGAACATTGGTGGTGGTGGGGATTCTCTTACAGTGTCAGACTTCAGGGACAAACCTGAACCGAGTAGAACTAAGAGTGCTATTTCAAAGGGGAAGAAGAAAAGAAAATAAATTCTTTGTAAGGCAGATGCTGCTGGCGTGGCCTCTGCTCCTGCTACTGCTTCAGTTGAAAAACAGGTTTCAAATCTTTTGTCCTCTTCTTCAGCTGCTTCAACTGAGGAGTCTGTATAATGAGTCTCTCATGTTCATATTTGATCCTAATGTCCGGACGGGTTGTATGTTAGATATATGTTCTATGTTAGAGGTTACAAGTAGAATATAAATTAGGAAAACCTAACATTCAAAGTGGCATGTGTAGATCATAAGTAATTGGTAAAAATACATAGAAGTAATTGGTAAAAATACATAGGATTGCTCGGTGGTGGTGGAATCCTAGTGTTTTTACAAATTGGTATTTAAAAAACTATTTTCTTTTGTCGTATTATTTTGGGGAGAATTTACTATTAAATTTTAATTAAAATCATTTTTAATATTATTCAAGTTCAAAAACTCTTCTCTGAATTTTTATTCTTAAGTAGTTAATTAGGAATTGTTTTTACATAAATTATCCAAATAGTCCTTGAGGAGAACGACCTTGCATGAGCATATATACTACAATAATCTTGTACCCCTTGCAAGTATTTTGTGTGATTTTAACCCTATTTGCATAGACAGTAAAATTCCTATCACATATGTTCAACTTTGAAACTAAGTCTCAAGTTCCATCAAAGTTCCGAACTTAAATATGAACCGTGACAGTTCTACAAAGCAGTGCAGCGATCTTGCTACGACACAAAGAATTGCAAAAAAGGAATTCTCATTTCTCTACCATTATTATTACTCAATTTTCAATTACCGTCACTTAGCTTTTTCTGTCTGAGCTAGGACTAATTAGTTTATTGGTGTATTTTTGTTCACCACTTAGCTTGTGATTCCAAGATGTAATATTCCCGGGATATAGGGAAAAGCATGTCCATACAAATTCACCCAGAACGAAGTTGGTTCACTAAAGCTTGCAAGTAGGAAGTGAAGACAGGTTTGGCTCCTTGCAGACCAACACCTCATCACAAGTCCAACTCATAAACCTCTCGACTGAAGTCTACATGCAACTCAGTTCGAGTCCATCAACTCTCCAACTGGGGCAAGTGCTCGCAAAGCGATGGGGCAATGTAACCAATTTTGTGCACTTGAATGATTTTTAATGGAAAGTTTATTTTCCGGATGAATTTCAACGCAAGGTCAGTTGGAGACGAAAGCTAAGACATTGAAGATCGTTGTATCAAAATTTCATAATTTTCTACAAAGCCAATCCTTCCAGGTTTTGGAACAAAGACGGCCGAAGCTTCATTCCCGCAAGAATTGCACAGCTATAGGAAAACGAAGATTTCAAAGCCTTCCCGATTTTTTCTCGTGACATGCCATATATTAGAGCTACAATATTCTTGTTTTTTTCCACAATTTTCCACTAAGATATAACGGTATCAAATATGGCATGCAAAGCAACTGAACAGCAGGCCAGCCCAACCAACACATCGCAGCAGGACGGCCAGCTTGCCAAGTTAAACTATACATGCTCGAAAAAAACTGAGTTTTATGCAATACATCTTCGCAAAGATATGGATGTAAGCTTTCTGTAGAATTTTGTAGAACTCAATTATGAGCTACGTGGAAGGCATTATCGCATTTTTACCACCCATAGCACAAGCTGGAATTCTTTGCGGGATTTTCTAAGTTCTTCCTCCAAACTCATATCAAACAAGGTACAACATGCTGCAACAATGTATGATTTCAGGATGCACACAATCATCAATGGCTAACCTAAGGGTTCCAACCGATACAGGTCCGCTCCAACGAGTTAAAAACAAAAATCACCCACAAAGAACTACGTGACAACTCCACACTTGTCCTCCTCTACTACTAGCTTGTAATAGAAAAAGACAATGGGCATACCATAGTGAGAAGAAGAAAAATCTCATGAACCTGAACGACCCCTACACCACATGGCGGTTAAGGATCTGAATTCCCACACATGAAGAATACTCTGCATTACTCTAAAATTATTTAGAGTGAAGTGGATCAGAGTAAGAATGCCTTCGTAGTCTAGTCAGGGACTAAACAACTTTCATCTCAAAGATGCATAAATAGAGTAATGATGCCACCATCATTCTGTTTCAGAGCCTCACTGATGTTGAAACCAAGTTTGTGCACCGTCATGTGTAGAGGAAGTGCTCAGACTCGACTACCTGTACTGCTAACATAAGCTTTGTTTTCTTTGATGGACTATATAGTTGCCTTTAGGACCTTAGGATGACTATGAACCTTCAATTTGATCCAACACGAGCTAGTGTTAGATCTCGATCTAGGGATGGTGATTGATTTTAGTACTGAGGTCTAGTGCTATTCTTCTTCAATTAGGTGTCTTGGTGATTTAGGGACAATTGTTTGGTTGATCAGTCTCCAAGTTTTGTTCATTTGGTCGGCTTCTATGTATTGGTGTTGTTGGCCTTTTGTCAGTTTTGAACCATGGTTAGGTGTCAAAAGAAATTCTTTAAGAGATATTTGCAGAAACCATAATCGTTCAAGTGGTGTATGTGCAAAATTCCCAGTCGAATTTTTATTAAAACAAAAAGAAGAAAAAGTTTAAGATATTTAGTAAAGATCAAACATGACATCCATGCTTTTGGTAAAGATAAAAGGGTTAAAGGCCAAAGTCACATTATTGGAGACACTTTACACCACAATCGAATCTTTATTAAAACAAAGAAGAAGAAAAAGTTAAGATGTTCAGTAAGATTGATCTGGAAAGACCTATTCTTTCATTCTTTATAGATTTCCATTTTTCTTTTCGCATAGAAAGTCACATTACTGGAGAAACTTACATTTCAATCGAATCTTTATTAAAACAAAGAAGAAAAGAAGTTAAGATATTTTGTAAAGATCGATTCTCTTCAAAGATATTTTGTAAAGATCGATTCTCTTCAAAGGTGAATTTGAACCACATTATCGCTAGCCAATTGTGAGGCTTAGCCCACCTCCCTTAGTGTATGCAATATTGTTTGTTATAAGGAGAAAAAAAAAAAAAAAAAAAAAAAAAACATAAGAGGAGTACTTTTAAAGTAAAGAAGAGCTTGTGCTCTTTTACAACATTTGATCATATCAAATTACAACCAAAATCTAATCTACACATTCCCATGGTTTAAACAAATTTGAGACGACCTATCACATAACTCAATTATCGTAGGTGTAGGTTCATAATCACCCTTTCTTTAATTAATTAAAACTTTAACTAATTAAACTTGAATGCAACAATGTCATTTGGCCTTTGTATCCATAGAATTGATTTAAATGAAGCTAATTGAAATGAAAATCCAATCCTCATTTAAAGAGACAAAACTATATTTGTTCTCATCCTAATTTGGGCCAAAATGCAATAACCTGAACTTTTGGCCTATAATGCAAAACACAAACTTTTGGGGTTTTGTAAAAACACAAAAGTTCACTACTTCATATAATTATAACTCTTTGAAGAGAGAGTCTTGCTGGACTCGCTTTTTAGGCGAGTCCTGCTAGCATTTCTCTAATAGAAAATCAGCAACACCTAAAAACTAAAGGGGTATTCAATTAAGATTTTAAAGAAGTTTATAGAGTTCCACATAAATCTGGGTGTATTCATTCAAGATTTTGAAGTAGTCCCTAAAACTCGATGTGTATTCAATTAGGATTTGATTTTAAAGTATTTTAAAGAGTGAAGAATTTTATAGTGTTTTTTAGGCTTTTGGAAATTAGGCCTCTCTCCCCTAATATTTTGAATGAATTCACCTAAAACTCACATGAAGTCTATGAAACCCCATTAAACTTCATGGATTTATAACTCTTTTAAAATCATTCAAAAACTCAATAGAATACATCCTATAAAGATGAAGATAAAGATTAAAAGTTAAAAGAAATTGAAACTAAGAATGAAAAATATAAATTTTTAAGAAATTGACTAGTTAGTAATTGAAAATGAATGAATAACATAATTAAATTTTCAAAAGAGAAGAGGTAAACAAGAACAAAACTCATTAGATGATCTGTGTGTATAATAGAAAATTATCGACACGCGGTAAACAAAATGACACTTGGGATCGATGCACTAAGGGAGAGATGCGTACATTTTTTTGTTAGGCTAAGATGCTTTAGTAAAACACAATAAGAAGATACAATGGACAACTCAAAATGGTCCATTCGAAACACAAACATAAATATCAAGACACAAAATCTTCATAAAAAGATATAGTTGCCTGAACACTACCACAAACAGTGGTGAAGACAGGAGACAGATGCAAAATTTAAAAGGGTAAGATGTCCTAAAAAATTTAGACAACCAAATTCTTTTAGATAGTAAACAATGTTAATGTCGTTCATAATTTATCAATACATTGCTGCGGGCGAGGTTTTAAGTCATGAAAGCATCGCATAATAGGTTCATTATCAATAAAAGCAAACTATACTAGTACTCAACCATTGATCTCTCATTTTGTTTCGCATTGGTGTTTTCGTAATATCCAAGATTTTAAATATCGATTTTTGTGAAAATACCGATAGCTTAATTTACAGATATATCGACGAATATTTTGAGAAAATATTTGTATATGAACAATATTTAGTATATAAGCTAAGTAATATATATGTATCTTATTATATTTCATTATATACCTTGTGTTATACATGTATATGCAACTGAGTTTTTTTATGAAAATATATAATGTGCGCATTTTCTTTAATACAAGCGATATTACTAAAAAGAAAAATACATTTCTTATATAATGTGAGTTACTTTCTATTTTTTATAAAACTCTGAACTAGAAAGAAAAATTTAAGAATGGTTTGATTAATAATTTCATCTCAGCGTAAACTTTACGTTTTTTTTTTCTTAACGGCATGTTTTCATTTAGGAGGTTGATTTTTTTTATAATATTTGAAAAAAAAGAAAAAAAAATAATCGTAAGTGCTTGCAGCGGTAGTTTCATTGTTAGCCACGACAAAAATAAAACTGTGCATTTCAACTTAAATAGCAGTAAACCCAAGAACCGCATGATTCTTCTTCCTTGCGACTTTTTTGAACCGCTTCTGCAACAGTCGTTGCTCGCACCGGAAAGGTCGATATTTCGACTCATTTCTTTGATAATCGCCAATAGTACCAATATTAAACGGATATTCGCATATATCGGTGGGGCGGATTCTTGCCGGTGGTACTGATTAAAAAAAAAAAAAAAAGTCTCGCACAGTGCAGCAACAACGTTCTGTGTCGGTTTCATGCAAGTTCAGAGAAATCAAGGCGCAAATTTTCGTTTTTAGAGTCGATTCCGATGATGGAGATGAGGCCGCACCTCCTTTTGCCTTTATATGGCTTCACCACGGATCACAAAGAAAAACAAACAAAAAATGATGATCATGGAAATATATAAAAAGTTAAAAATCAAGAAAACTAAACAATAAAATTGAGAAGTATTGACGAACTACATTTGTTAGTTTGCACTATTAGATATTAAAATTGTATCAATTTAGTCTTTGACCAAATTGATTGTTAAACTTTCATTAAATTGATCAAATAGTGTGATTTCACCAAATTGATAGAAAAGAAAAACTTTCACTTATATGTGAAAAAAAAAATACTATCAAACCGTAATATTAAGCAGCAATGACACTAGAATTTTTTTTACCAAACGATATTATTTATATTAAAGGATGAAAGAGTGAGCTAAACCTCATAATTAACTAATAATAATGTGGTTCAAATTTACTTTTAACAATAATCAAACTTAAAATTTCTTATTTACAAATAAGGAAGAACATTTAATGCTACGTGGGGACACTATAAAAATTAAATAGGCACGATTAAACTTTTTAGGTTTTTGTCGTTATATAGGTTAGTGAGTTTGCTTAGCGAGGTAGGTTGCTTAGCAAGAAAAGGAGGAAAGAAAAATGATTGGTACAAATGAATAGTAAAAAGGAAAAATAATTAAAAAAATAAGGAAATTGAACAATAATTAGTAAAAGAGAATAAAATAAAGTACGAAAAGAGGGGGGGGGGGGGTAAAAACCCTACCTTTTAACCACCTGACAGGTCAGTTACCACAATCACTCACCCTCTCTCTCCCCCTCTCCTTCATTTTCCCCTTCTCTCACTTGGATCCCATCCACATCCCAAACTGTATTTTTATATTTTAATCGTTTATCGTTTATCGTATATCGGGTGATTAGAAATTATTTTAAATTTTTTATTTAAAATTAAACATAAATAGTATCTAATAAAAACTGACAGCACGATATATAATAAAAGACTAAGATGTGAATATTCTAACTAAGAGGATCCAAAGCGAATACTCATCCCTCTCTCTTACCAAAACACTAAAAACAAAGGAAAACTAATGAAAAGTTCAAAAAAACTTTCCTTTTAACGAAAAACCATTTTTAAAGGTATAGTGAATAATATCATGTAAAGAAAAAAAAAATGATTTTTCGTTAAAAGTGAACATTTATGGCTCGTTTTCAAAATCCCTTTAAAGGACTGAAAATATTTTTTAAAAATATATTTTGTTTTAAAATCACCCTACGTAGAGCACTTCAAATACATATTCAGTGCTAATTTATATTTTTACTAAGGATTATAAGTCTTTTTCCGTCATTTAAAGTCACTTGCGCTCATATCGCTCTCTGCGTTTTCTCATGGTTATCATTCTCTTAAGCACTCGCTTTACGGTACGATTTTCGGTTAATTAGGTTTGATTCATTGATTTGGGGTTTGTGGATCTGCATGTTTGGTGGCAGAGAAAATTTAGGAAAAAAAATTTGAGAATTAATCGTAGGAATATTATATATGTCCTTCAATCAATCAACGTCGGATAAGAACGAGAGGCAGTACCGGAAAACAGGGCGATCCGCAAGCTCTAATCAGCACTCAGCAGCACAGGGGATACTCACCCGCTTACCCTAAGGGCACCGGCGCCACTGTAAGTGAAACCAGTGTAAGTCCTCAGGTTTCGGGTATGGCTCTTGAACAACGTGGCGGCGTACAAAATGGAGCCCATGCACAGCCCCAATTGCATGGTACAGATTTCGAAGTTTCAGTTCTATCAGTCTAGGAATTTATTTGATAATATCGTGATTGTTTTGTAGAGTTTTATGGTTAGTTGGAGGAGTTCGGGAATCTGAGATTAAAATCTGTGTTTCCCATTTTGTTTGATTTTCATTTCTTGGCAATGTTTTCCTGCGATTGATTTAATATAGGAGGTTCTGATGTACCCATTGCAAGCACAGCTCCCCAGACAGCTGAGGCATCAGCCCCTCAGAGATGCTCCCCAATTGTTCCAAAGCCTCCGACTTCTCAATCTGTCACCGTGACTTCTGACACAAGAAAACCCACTACACCAGCAAAGCGTAAGTTCACACACTGGACCATAGGGATGTTGTTGTACTCGATGTTGGGGAATGTTGCCATATTTTCACTGTTATATAGCAACGTTATGATGTCAATTATGCTAGATTTTCTTGGCAGTTTTCTCCCAAATAGGCGATTTAGTAATGAGTTTAACGTGCTGATCTTATATATTGATAACTGCAAATAATCAGGTATTAACATTTTCTGTTGGTTTTAGCCCCAGGAGAGGCGTCCAAGGGCGTTTCCATTCAGGTTGGGATGTCCATGCCAATGCCATTTCATCAGCCACAGGTTCCGGTGCAATTTGGTGGCCCCAACCAGCAGATCCAATCTCAGGGTATGAGCGCCAGTTCAATTCTAACGCCAATGCCTATGCAATTACCAATTGGTAGTACTCAAGTACAGCAGCCAGTGTTTGTTCCAGGTCTCCAGCCCCATCCAACGCAGCCCCAGGGAATTATGCATCAGGGCCAGAACATGACTTTTACCCCCCAAATGGGTCCTCAGATACCTCAGATGGGCAACTTGGGGATCAGCAAGGCGTCACAATGCCCCCAGCAACAGGGTAGTAATTTTGGTGTTTTGAGGAATCCGTGTGCACCGACACCAGTTCAGCAGCATGTTAGAGGGATCCTGCCTGGGCCTGCTCACTCTGTTGGTCAACAGGGAGGGATGCAAAGAAATAATTCTGATGCCGACAGGTGGCAGAGAGCTACGAATTTTCAACCTAAGGGCTTGATGCCTTCTCGTCATACTCCATTACAGGTGATGCACCAAGCTGACAGGAAGAATGAAGTGGGTAAAGTGAGTGATGAAGAGCAGGCCAAGCAAAGGCAGTTAAAGACTATACTGAACAAGTTAACTCCTCAAAACTTTGAAAAACTATTTGAGCAAGTGAAAGCTGTTGATATAGATAATGCAACGACTCTAACTGGTGTCATTTCTCAGATCTTTGACAAGGCTCTTATGCAGCCTACATTCTGTGAGATGTATGCTAACTTCTGTTTTTATCTTGCCGGAGAGTTGCCTGATTTCAGTGAAGACAATGAAAAGATAACTTTTAAGAGATTGTTTCTGAATAAGTGCCAGGAGGAATTTGAGAGGGGAGGAAGAGAGCAAGAGGAGACCAAGAAGGCTGATGAGGAGGGTCAGGTGAAACAGTCTGAAGAAGAAAGAGAGGAGAAAAGAATCAAAGCGCGAAGACGAAGGTTGGGTAATATTAGCTTGATTGGGGAGCTATACAAAAAGAGAATGTTGACCGAGAGAATAATGCACGAATGCATTAAAAAGTTGTTTGGTCAGCAACAGACTCCAGATGAGCAAGATATTGAAGTTTTGTGCAAACTAATGAGCACCATTGGGGAGATGATTGATCATCCGAAAGCCAAGGAGTACATGGATGCATATTTTGAAAGGATGAAAAGCTTATCGAATAACATGAAATTATCTTCTAGAGTTAGGTTCATGTTGAATGATGCAATTGATTTGAGAAAGAATAAATGGCAGCAGAGGAGGAAAGTTGAAGGACGAATAAAGATTGAGGAAGTGCACAGAGATGCTGCACAAGAACGACAAGCACAGTCTAGTAGGCTGGCCCGTGGTCCTGGAATCAATCCATCAGCTAGAAGGGGGCCTCCTATGGAATTCAGTCCAAGAGCATCGACTATGTTATCTTCACCTAATGCCCATATGGGTGGTTTCCGTGGGATGCCTGCTCAGGTTCGTGGTTATGGCAGTCAGTATGTCCGTACAGATGAAAGACATTCTTATGAGAGTAGGACCTTGTCAGTTCCCTTGACACAAAGACCGATTGGTGATGATTCTACGACTTTGGGTCCCATCAGAGGACCACCATCAATGTCAGCTGCTCCTTTGGCTGAGATGCCTCCCAGTGCTGGAGACTCTAGGAGGATGACTGCTGGTTCGAATGGTTTCAGTTCTCTTTCAGAGCGGACAACTTACAACCCAAGGGAGGATCATGTGCCAAGGTATATGCCAGATAGATTTTCAGGTCCAGCTGCTTATGATCAGTCAAGTGTGCCAGAGCGTAATTTAAGTTTTGGTGGTAGGGACCTGAGGAGTTCAGATCATAGAACTCTTCCAACTTCACCACCCACACGTGCACATGGAGCAACTTTAACACAAAATGTTCCTTCAGAAAACGTATTGACGGAAGACTGTCTTAGAGATAAGTCTTTGGCAGCAATTAAAGAATTTTACAGGTATATTCTTATTTTTGAGAGAGCAGTCCTTTCTCATTACCTTTTTTTTTTGGGGGTTCAGAAATTCTTGTCTCATGCATGCTTTAGACTGTTCTAATTTGTTTATGTAATTTTCTTAGTTCAATGCATCTTTCAGATGTGATAGTTCTCTGCTTGCTAAAATAATCTGCCTATGATTTGCTTAATGTGATTGTGTATTCGTTCTGTGTCTGGGGAATGGATAGGACTAAGGAGCAATGGTTGGTCATCTTTCAATATTTTTGGTCGCATAAATAGAATCGGGATTGTTTCTCTGGCATTGAATGGACCCCACAGGTGGTTCAGAAGACAGAAAGGAAAAGAAAAAAAAAACAATAAAAGTAAAGGAGTTGAGTTAGTTGTGATGGATTTTGTTGTGCGATTACTTGCATGCTATGTTGTAAAGTGGTATACACAATTCGTTCGGACTCTTGGAAATGTAGTTGGTAGAATATGGGATCCATAAGCCGAGCTCAAGTGGCATGGGATGAGTGAGGTGTACGTAGAGGTCCTAATTTTAAATATTTGTTTTAGAAAAGAAAATAAAATAATGTTGGCAGTAAGATTGATTTCTATCTACTCTTAACATTCCTCTTGATAACTAACTCATCTGTAATTGTTAGATCTCAGTTGGAAAATTCACTTCTTATGCAGTTGACCAGTTGTTTTAGTTAAACCATATGGTTGCAATTGTTCAAATCTTTATGTTGAAAAATATACTTTAGGGTTTCTTTGCATAAGTAATGCAGATATGGAAATAAATAAGTTTGGATCATTTTATGCTGTTGAAGATGAAAATCTTTTTTTATCTTTTGTCACGGATGTCTTAATTTTCTGGAGGGGTATCTGCCCTCTTAATTTTTTGCTGAATTTATTGTTGTGCATTCATGGATATTGAGAAACCCTGGGAAGTTATTTTGGCATGGAGAATTGTAGACTTTGAATGCTGTGAGTGCGATGACAAGTAATGTAATGTGATGTACTATAGAACTCAATTTTGTTTTCCTTCATATTTTCAGTGCTCGAGACGAGAAAGAGGTTGCTTTATGCATTAAAGAGTTGAACTCACCAAGCTTCCATCCGTCGATTATATCTCTTTGGGTCACAGACTCTTTTGAGAGGAAGGACGCTGAAAGACATCTCTTGGCAAAGCTCCTAGTCAACCTTACAAAGACCCATGATGGAACTTTGAGTCAGCCTCAGCTCATCAAAGGGTAGGGAAAGTTTACATGTGCATTTGGTTATTGAAATTGACGGTCTTCTGGGTATTGTGCCTTTTTCTATTATTTAATTTCTTCTTTTATCTGCCCAGGTTTGAAGCTGTTCTGTCCACCTTAGAGGATGCGGTGAATGATGCCCCGAGAGCACCAGAGTTTCTTGGCCTTATCTTTGCCAAAGTCATTTTAGAAAATGTCATTTCCTTGAATCAGATTGGCCAATTGATACAAGAAGGTGGAGAGGAGCCAGGGCATCTTCTGGAAGTCGGGCTTGCAGGCAACGTTCTTGGGAGCATCTTGGAGATTATCAAATCAGAGAAAGGAGATAGCGGTTTGAATGAGATCTGTATGTCCTCCAACTTGCGGTTAGAGACTTTTCGTCCCCCAGATCCTCTCAAATCAAGGACACTGGAGAAATTTATTTAGAGATTAGCGATGCTCGTTGTAATCGTGCTAGAAGGACTTCATGGCTAGTGCTTTTAGTAGGGTTCTGGACGAATTTGCAAAAATATTTTTCTTGGAGGGCCCTGGGAAATTTATGTAATGGGATGGGATGGGGGGTTAATCATTCTCCATGTTTTAATGTTATTTCTTAACAATATTTACTGCAGTGACGAAAGGTTCAATTGAGCATCAAATTTTCTCGTCTCCTTTCACTTGCTCTTTCTAGCTTTCTTTGTACGTCAATGCTTCGATTCTTTCCGATAAAGCCGATCATTAGCGGCTAAGTTTAGGATTAGAAGAGGTTCAGTTTTCGATTCCATACAAAGTCAGAGCAAAAGGCGTTCAAGGTTCCTCAATGATGTTCAATTGCCTAAAGATCCTCTTATGTTGTTGCTTTCACTCCGGATCAAAGTATGATGAGAATGCCTAGTATCTTTTCCATATGCAATGTCATATGATAGGCAGAATGCCTAGTATCTTTGGAGCTTTGATCCAGAACGATATTCCTTTATGATAACATCATTATAACTTGTGTAAAAAGAAAAAAGATTTAAGAAGAATTGAGGGACACAAGTTCTAACAACCAACGGTGTAACTTAAAGGACTTGCTTCACATTTTAACAAGTTTGTGGCCAATGCTCATAAAATTTTAAATTAAAGACCAAAACTCTAATTGAATCAAAATTTTCAAGAACCAATGCTTCGTCTCTTATCTCATCCATGCTTTAGGAAAAAGTTTAAACTCTTGCGGCCGCCATTACTTCTTTTTGGTGTTCTCTCTTGCTCGTTGAGAATTAAATGCGCAACGGCAAACTATTGAGCAGCTTGGTATTGACACATTCCAGGTCTTGATAAGAGCAACTCCATCGTTGCTTATTGCCTTGGGGATAGGCAACCAAATCCACTCCCTCACCCTCCCCAAAACACTCCAGCCCACTCGGGCAATTGGGCTCATGGCGTGCCCGATGGAGAAGTTAGACAACAATTGCTTGGCCCAGCGCTCTGCCTATGTGACGTAAGGCTGACGTCAGCCACAATTTAAATTATTAAAACTATTAGAAAATTATAAAAAAAAATAAACAAAAAAACTAATTAAAAATATAAAAAAATTATAATTTTTTTTTCTATAAATACCTAACCATGTCCTTCCACTTTTATACTACATTTCAATATTTCAAATACTTTCTACCAATCTTTTATTATTATCCGAAATTAATAATAAAGTTATCTTTTATTATTTTATAATATAAAAAAATATTAATATTTATATTATTCAGCTTATGAGTAGAGATGTACTTGGACATTTATTGTTCATTTAAAAGAATTGAGTTGCCTATTTTCCAAAGAGACCTAGCTACACTGGAAGTGCTCGGAGAGAGCGAGAGGTAATATTGCAGAAGTGCTGATTTGCTTGGAAGACGAGGGGAGCATGTTTGGTGACGAGTAGATTCAATATCTTGCATTATACGTATGATATTCCTCTAACAAAAACAGTGTTTTCTCTTGCACGTAGCAGCAAATTAAGTGCTTAATTTCTTTCTTTGACAAAAAAAAAAAACAAAAGTGCTTAATTTCTTTCATTTTTATTCTTTACAGTTTTGGACTCAGCTAAGAGAACTACAAAACTTTAATAAACAAAAATGCCGAAAACTCCAAGGATCATAAAATGTTCAACTAAGGAGATTTGCACTAACACTACTGCAACAAAGACTTATAAATTCTGGTAAAATGCTCAACTAAGGAGATTTGCGGTAACACTGCTGCCCAATACAAAACACATTAACACTAGTGTTCTTTTCTTTTTCTTCAAGAAACCAAATTCTGGTAGAATCGGAGCGTAATTGTTTCTACAATCTAATGCAAAACAAAGTTCTAAAGTGATTAGCCAAAAACACAGTACAAGATTTTGCTTCCATACTAACCTGTTAAGAAGAGAACAGTAACAAGTAAACGGACACAAATTCACAATTTACAATTGCCATTGTTTCACCACAACAATAAAAAAATGTGTTCATCTATTTATTACTCATCAAAGGATTTGTATCCTTCCTCCAGAATCTAGACCTAAATTACCTTTTCTTTTCGCAATATATATATACACACACACACACACACACTCTTTTTGGCCCCCAGATCCTCTCAAATCACGGATTCTGGAGAAATTTATTTAGAGACTAGTGATGCTCATTATAATCGTGCTAGAAGGAATTCATGAGTAGTAGTGTTCAAAAAATCATAATTATATGCCTGCAATGAAGAACTTTTGTACCGAAACTATGATTACATTATGCATAATAGTGTATGTATTCTATTATATTCCAAAAAAATGTGACTATACTGCAAATTCATATGTATTTGTAAATTATCAAGACCTCAAAACTTTGCATTTTCTTTTTGTATTTATTTCGAGTGAAGTGTATTTTTAATTATTTTGAAATTATTGTGAATATAGCAATTGGTTGAATGGTTCGGATATGTATTTAGGATAGTTTATGATGAAACAAATGCTTCCTCCCATCCTTTCAATGAATATTTTGTTTGTGTTGCGAGAGAAAAGTAACGACTTAATTGTATAGATCTATAGAATTGATAATTTGATACTCTACCTTCTTTTACGATATATACAACGATAAATTTGCACTAAATAAAATGATGAAGGGGTAAATTTATACTCTACTTTAAATTAAACTAAATTATAAGAAGATGATTGAAACTCAAGTGACATACGTATTATACGTGCAATTTTGATGATTAAACTTGGGTCAACAATTGCTTGCAAGAGCCTAAAACAAAAACAAATCCAACTGCCAGATGCTTTTTTCTAATTTATTTTTCTGGTGTATTTTTTGTTCTTCTAGTTAATGCACATTAATTAATCAGAGTAAGTACACACTGATTCTGCTATGGTTTTATTCTCGTTAAGTGGAGGGGTTTGTTTGACAAAAATAATCTTAAAAAGGTGGTCACGTAATCGTTTATGTGACAATTTAACGAATATATTGACATTTTTTTACGGAATGACCAAAATAATTTACGGTGGACAATAATGTAGGACAAGATTGTGGTGAATTTTTATGAAGAAAAGTAAAGAAAATGGAGCAATTTAAAACTAACAAGGAATGACGCATTAGAGAAAATCTCCACTCAAATACCAAATATGGCGTTAAAATAGGAAGAAGAATATTGTGGTGGGATTTTTTGGTTGCTTGAGAAATGGATTGAAGGAAGACAAAAAGACGCAGCGGGAATTTATATATTTGGTGTTCGAGCTCCGTATTGAGCCCATGATACCTTTTCGAAAAGAGCGCGGTGTTCCGGTTCAAACTCACTACTTTGTTGAGATGTATGATGAATTTCAGCCATCCGGGGTTATTTAGAAGTCCAAAACCGCAAAATAAACTTTGTAATAAATTTTGAACTTTTCAATTTCTGTCGGAATTCATGTCATTTTAATTCCCTAAGACCCTTGAGCTTCCCCAGAGCTGTGTTTATGTCCTTTTAAGCTGTTTGGCTTCCAATGTTATTCATCAATTTCAGAATTTATCAAACTACCTTTTCGGTTTTCTCTTGAAATCTAGTGGACTCCAGAATCCTTTGTTCTTCAGGATTTACGTTTGTAATCCTTCACTCTCGTGATGCATCAATTGGTATCAAAGCAGGCATTTGCCCTGTTCTTTGGAAATCGATTATGGGAGAAGCAAA
This sequence comes from Cotoneaster glaucophyllus, assembly GCA_036320875.1. Classification (NCBI taxonomy): domain Eukaryota; kingdom Viridiplantae; phylum Streptophyta; class Magnoliopsida; order Rosales; family Rosaceae; genus Cotoneaster; species Cotoneaster glaucophyllus. The sequence continues at coordinate 9,162,428 of CM070070.1, forward strand.
ACCCTAAGCGACGTTGTTCGTAAGGGAATGGCAATAGATGCGGTGTGCACAAAGAGAATTACCCCGAGCCAACCACATCTAGTTGATGTTGAAGATATTCCTATTTTCTTGGGAAGTGATTGCATTGAAGGTTTTCTCTTATGGATTGAGGAGGTAGAGAAACTTTTCAAGATACAACCAATTCCAGAAAGGAATATAGTGAAGATCGTTGCTTCTTATTTAGATGGTGATGTGCATTTATGGTGGGATCAAATGCAAGAGTCTAGGCGACAACAAAGTAAAATCCCATCACTTGGTGTTGATTGAAGTGACTAATTGTTAAGCAATTCTTTTTTCATTTATACAAATTGTATTTGGCAAGTATGGGTCAAGCAATCATTAGAAAATAAGCTAAAGTGATGGAGAATGATATTTCATTAAAATGCCAAGAAACGGTGGAGGTCAAGGTGGAAGAAATGAACTAGTAATTTTGCTTATTGAGAATCTTGTTGAAGAAGATCTCCTAAAACATGACAACTCATAAGTGGAGGCTCAAGAAATTCAAGGTATGGGTGATTATGAACTGCTATGACTTTTGGAGAATCATCAATCTACTAAATAAGGGTTAAATTCCATTGTTGACCAAACAAGAAAATTGGGGAAGGAAAATATTTTGATTATCGATGGCATATTTCAATCTTGTTTATGGAATTAATTTGATGATTATTTCACCTAATTTCACTGAAAGTTGGGCTTCTCGAGTTGAACTTTCAGTGCTTCTCGAGTTGAAGAATTTATTTGCTTAACAAGGGAGTTGACAACTAGCTATCAAGATTGTTTTAAGAAGAACTCGAGGTCGAGTTCTTTATAAGTGGAGGAATATGATATAAGACAAGATATGAGTCAATTACGACGAAGAAAGATAAAGAAAATAAAATGTTTCAAATTCTGAAAAAAAAAAAGAATTAAAGTTGGAAAATATTGGATTCAATTGATATGGCGACATAAAAGGCAATAAGAAGTATTTTGGTACTAGAATTGGGAGTATAATATATTGTTTTGAATAGAATAGCGAGCAGAACAAGAGTCATGGTCATCCCATGAGCCCGTCGTGTTTAAGGTCATCCAAGGTCGTTTTAGACTCCCAAAACAACATTTTAAAGTTTGTAATAAAAATTGGACTTTTATTTTTTCGTTCGATTTATGTCATTTTAATTTTCCTAAGACTCATGTGCTTCCCCAAGGCGAAGTTAAGTATATTTAAGCCTTTTAACTTCTATGTAATCATCATTCAAGAATTAATCAATAAAACCTTTGAAATTTTCTCTCTAAACTTATGGGTTATAGCTTTCCGATTTTTGGGTTTACCTTTGAATCCCATTTACTACGCTCGTGCAGTGTCAATTGGTATCAAAGCAGAGACTTGCCCTGTTCTAATGGCAATCGATGGTGGGAGGTACAAAACTCTATTCAAAATTGATTGTGGGAGGGAGGCTATTTATGTAATACCAATTATCTTCTTTGGTGATTGCAGACAATCTTTTGTTGATGGGGAATGCGTTGGAGAATTTGCGTCAAGCCAAACTCGTCAACTTGATTTTGGGAATGCGCTTAAATGCAATGAAAGATGATCTGAGGACTTGCGATGATGGAGTTGTACAACTATTTTGCTACATATGAATGAGCAACATGGAATGTGAGATCATATGCTTTTGTACTCAGACCAACTTTTGAAAAGTTGATTGGCCAACCAATAATTGGGACCATGATTTTCTAAGCCCATGACACATGCAAGATGGACCGAAATGCCCATCGCCCATAAAGCACAGTCTGACAAGCTAGGCTTAAGGCCTATTAGAGAAATTACTTTTCTCCTAAGTAAGGAAACCCTAATTTAAGTCAAATTAGGATAGTTGGGGATTACGCAATGTAATCATGATTCTAGAAGGATTGGGTATCTTATCTAAGATTTCCACTTAGATACTCCCGATTTGATGAAGATTGCTTTACCTACAAGGACTCTCAAGATCCCTATAAATACTTGTTTGGGCCCAAAATAACATTTTTGGCCGAGCGCGGACTATCCTCGGCCCAAGACCTGCGCGAAGGAAGTGGGTCGGCGCTATGGGCCGTGGGCCAGGAAGAATCCTATCTGGAGATGAATCGGAACAACTGGGCTGACAGAAGTCGAGACCTATTTGGAAAAGGAGTCTGGGGAAAATGAATCAGACTCGTGACTGAAGGCAGGTTCAGAGTCCTAGTTGGATTGGGATTGGCCGATTGGATTAGTATCGGCCGAAGTAGAGTCAGACTAGGAGTCAGATTCCTATCTGAGGACAGTTGAAGGGTTTGCACTATAAATAGGGAGAGGGAGCATAACATTAAGCCTCTCCAATTCAACACACAAATCTGCCCTGCGCAAACTCTCTCAATCTTTTGAGATTTTTTTATTTTCTTATCCGCCAACACATCTTCAGTTTGGATAAACAGCACTATGAAAGCAACCGGTAAACATCTTCAGTTTGGATAAACAGCACTGTTGCCATAGAATCAGCCGACCGCGGAGCACCTTCAGTTTGGATAAACAGCACTGCGTCGGGGCCGACTGGTTATCTATCCAAGTCTCGGCCGAGAAGGATTTTCGAATTCTTTTCGACAGAGGTCATCTCACCAGCCTTCTCGGCGAAGTGAGGTGTTACAGTTTATTACATTCGGCACATTGAAAGCCGAAATTTGATATTGAACTTCGCAGAACTAGCAGCCTTGTCTTCAGGCTCTAGAACCCAAAGGCCGAGGCACGTTCCTTCCTTGGCCGCAGTCGCAAGATCAAGAAGTCAGCCGCGCAACACAACGCAACATCCATATTTTACTCATCGGCCGAGCTCGGCCGTAGAGTTGGCACGCCCCACATTCAACCGAAGGACGTAGTTAGCTCATAGATTACTCGGCCTGCGCGCCACGTAGGCTTTGTAGTTTTTAGGGTCAACAATACTCTAGCCCAAGTATTCATCAAGGGGACATGAATCTCTCTCCTTCGGATCGTCAATAGATTCATCTTCTCCCGCATACATATTCTCTCTACTCTTAACAGAGGCTCCGACGCCGCCGCCATTGGCTATTCGTCATGGATGGTTCACACCATTCTTTCTTAGGACTACACCTGCAGCTTGATTCTCCTTCCCGGAGATATGTAGGCAGTCTTATTCGGGTTCAACCACACCCCCCTCAATCAACACCATTCTCCCCTCGCTAGAGGTCATGGGCAAGTCCGACTTGATTTTGCCTCCGTCCTTGGATGTGCGCAAATTTGGTTCCAATAATTGGTGTTCTCATTGACAGAGAACTCATATTTCCCCGACCAGCGTCTGTTGCCATGAGAAATGAAGAAAGCCAAAAGATCCTGGAAAAAAAGAATTTTTACTGAGGTTCTAGAGACGGACTGGCATCACCTCCGGATCCCATCCTGCTGAGCCACCTGACCACAACATCTCATCCTTCCATTTTTGATCCTGTGGCCAGAAATAATGAAAAATTCTCACACAAAACACGTTAAGATGAAAATGAATGGTTGTGATGTTGTGGTCAGGTGGCTCAGCAGGCTGGGATCCGGAGGTGATCCCAGTCCTCTAGAGACAACCAGGAAATCCCAAAAGTCAATACGAAGATTACTCTTCCAGGAAGGAAATCACCAAAAAGTTACAATGTCCTCCAAATATAGTAAGGGAAGGACATCCTACATGACCTGCGCATTTTGATTAATAAATGCCATGTGCTATTTTTTATTTATTTATAAGAATTGAACATAATCTTAGGTAGAACCATGATGATTGACTAAATTCAGTCGTTCTTATTTCTTCATTTTTTTCTTTTTTTTTTACTGCAAGTAGAATCGTCAATAGTTTTATGAGCCATTGTAAAACTAGGCCTGGCAAACAGACTTTCATGGTGTGAAAACTACCTCATGGAAGTCGAGAGGACTATATTGACTCCAATTCGGGATGAAGTCTATGCCAGTCACGGAGATGGACAAAAAAAGGAGACATCGAGTCAATCCTTGCCAAATCAAATTGCTCCGTCTGTAGGAACATCGTCAACTCCATAATCCGCGACGCCCACTCGTAGGCAACTCGCCATTCAACCTACAAGCTCAACCCGACTTGGAATAGTAACGTTTGACGGATTTAGGTGCACTCCCCACTCTGCCGGACCCTCGATCAACATCGTCATCCTGTTTCGCAAATTGGACTGAAGCAACATGGTGATCCAGATTACGACTCACTGGATCCGCACTATCCGTTTCGTAATCCACCCCATCTTCTCAGTCCAATGCGGACTGTACAATCTGCAGTGCTTGGTTGACCCATGTGCTTTGCTTCAGTGACGTCATTTTCCGAACTCATGGCTTACATTATAGTGTGTGTGTGTGTGTGTATATATATATATAAACTTTATAGTTTCCACAAATGCTTTGAACTGAGTTATGCATATCATGTCATGAATAAATAATGTAATATTTAAAATGTTGCATTGTTCTGAAATTGTGAAATGTCAAACGATCCTACGGGATGCGCATGTAAGTTCAGGTGAGTTTACTTTGTGATTGGAATTGTTGCATCATATTGGCATGCATATATTCATTTAGTGCTCATTGTTGCTGCACCTCGATGTTAGTGCTCCCGCCCTGAGCCAAGGCCAGTCATTCACGTGATGTTCACCTCCCGCACCACACGCTCTCCTTGGATCCAAGTTTGGTGCCAGCCCTGTCGTACAGGTCACATTAGGTGACTCTGACTCGTAGGTGACCCGTGATTTATCGCTACCCTTCACGTGATCGTAGCACTAAAGTGTGCATATTTACACCCAGCCTTGTCGTACATGTCACATTAGGTCACTCTGACTCGTGTGCTAGCATAGATTGATGAGCAATAGGTCCAATTGTACAGGTCACATTAGGTGACTCTGAATTGCACGCTAGTTGATTATTCACACCTGACTTACATTTATTTTTGCTGAGATATTGTGACATGGCATGCTTTTGTTGTCACTGCTTTCATGCATTGGTTTTTCATACTTACGTAGTATGATTTTCTGGAAACTATATAGGTTTTACGGCAAGGGGTTATAACGTCTTCAAAAGGTTTTTATTAAAAATTTATTTTCAGGCCCACTCACCCTTGTTTTTCGCCCCTCCAGGTTCTAGTGGCAGAGTTTTTTTCGTACCGCCAAGGATTATTGGCAAATCTTGGTGTAGACGATTACCATCGATGGTATAATTCTCAACCTATTTTACTATACTGTACTTATGCTCTGTCCTCACGTGTGAATTGGGTTCATTCCCGCTCACAGCGTACTCTTGAATTTAGGCACTTTTAGGTTTAAATTTATTCACATTTTCCACATCACTACACTTTATGGCTTCGTCACCTTCCAGATATCGGCCTTCACAACTTGATTTGGAGTCCTAGTTGACATTCCGAGTCGGGGTGCGCCAAAACGAATTTTCAAAAATAAAATAAGCAGTGAAGCAGAATACGAGTAAGGTTGTGGATCCGGGACAGAACTCAAAAGCCCCCTCGGTAATGTTGATTCGGAGAAACATTACCACCCAAACTTAGCATCCATAAAGTATTCTCATTGCGATATTCGGAGTACCACCTTACTCAGGTACCAGAAATTAAACATTAAACCCATGAAGAACCTTCCGCTCTGTGCTTATCAATACATTTATCAGACTTAAGAATTTCAAACCATATCTGAAACAACCTACAAGAAACAAACCAATAAAAACTTTTTACCTTGGCCCAATTCTTAGATCAAGGATTTCAATACTTGCAATGTAGTACCAGGAAAGGTTTTCTTTCCTAGACTGGATCGCGTGTCAGTATCTAGTGAAGCTTAAACAAAAGTTCTATGGAGACTTGGTTGTCGGCATGTGGGTCGAAAACACTTTTTGAATCCTTTTGTCAGACCCTATGCGTCGAACCTGAGAGTTTTCAATTGGACTACCTTAGCTGGCTTAGTCAGAGCATATCGGAGCTCCATTGGAATAAAATTCCTACTGGGGATTTCCTTGTCTGGATGCCCCCTTCAGACCTATTAACATACAATGTTGCAGAATATACTTGGCTTAGTACGTTAGTCTAGGATAGAAGTAGTCGTACTCGAGGTCGAAAGTTCAGAGCCACCTTTGGATGATTTTTGGATCGGCCCCTTTGAATATTCCCTTAAATGGCATAGAGCCCAGGTTTGAATGTTATAACCCACAACTTTGCTAGTTGTATAAACTTTCAGGATGCCGAAGGCAGGGCCGACCTTAAGGGGGTACCAAGGATGCTATTGCATAGGGCCCCTGATTTTTAGGGACCCTAGAATTTTAATAACCTTTATAACGTATACATATAGATCGAGTGTGAAAATAGTTCACAATGTTGCCTTAGGGGAGTTGTCAAGTGCTGATTCTTGCATTTAATTTTGCACAGGTTCGACTCCATGTGGAAAAAAATTGGGTCGTTTTGAGCCACATTATTTTTTTTTAATATTTGTAGTTTAATTTCTATCATTATAAAAGATTACTTTTGAAATAAATCTATAATTAGGAATATCATAATTAATTAAAATCCTAAAAAGTTTGAAGATATAATTTTTAACCCTTTTCATATATGATATCATTTAATCGAATACGTATCATTCATTTACTTTTGGTCACCATTTAAGGATCATCTATTTTTATTCCATTTGAATACCATTAAGTCATCCATAAAAAATAAAAAAAATTATAGTACAACTTAGCTCACAACACTAAAGTGGAGGTGAGCAAGTGATGCTCACACCCCATTGATTACCGTTAGATTAATTTGGTTTAATTGATTTAAGACACGAATCTCAAAATTTAATGACAATCAACCGAGCGAGGGTTAGAATCATCCTCACTTTAGGGTGTGAGAAAAAATGCAATAAAAAAACTAATAGTTCATTATAAGATGCTAGAAATATCATCACCAGCGATTTTGTTTAACTAGTTGATAATAAAGAGCATAAGTGGTCCTGATTAGGATATATGTACCATGATATGATAGGTACATAGCCACCACACCATGCTTTTTGTATTTAAAAAGTAAGGAGTTTTGAACCAAAAAACATAGAGAAAACAGATAGGTACATAGCCATCAAATCATGCTTCTTTTTTATTTATTTCCTTTTGCGTTTATATTAATTTAAAAAAATATAAAATATAAAGCTAAAAGATTGCAACCAAAATTTAGACCATGTAAGGGCCTCCGTTTGTGTCTCGCACGTGACCTCCAAAATCTCAGGACCGGTCCTTGCCGAAGGGTGTACTGAACTTCCGGGTCAGGGGGGCCATGTGTCCATACCCATTGCCGCGCTTATTACGCTTCGAGTCTTCCCAAGCTGCTAACCGTTTATCATGGGATGGGCTAAGAGAGACTCCTAAAAAGTGCTACTTTGAATTTTAGACTTGCATTCATGCGCGAAGTTTTCAAATTTTATGCTTTGTTCGAAGAGTGTGGCATATTCCCTACATCACTAAAAAGAGAAGGAATGAACAGATAAGATAAATAAAGTTTATGGCAAAAAAAAAAATATAGGTTTGATTGACGAGGGGGTGTGATTGAATCTGAGAAGGATTGCCTACATATCTTCGGGAAGGAGAATCAAATCGGTGTAGTTCTAAGAAAAAGATGATATAACGTAAATGTTGGAACCACATCTGCTCTGTTAGCGGTAGTTGAGCACATATCCAAGTAATCCTTAGCAATCTGCAAAACAGTAAAACAACCTGTAAGCAAACCTTAGGTTGGGGGATGTGTCGACCAAAGGCTCTCCGACGGTTAAGTTAGTGAATGATCTTTAGACTCAAGCAGTGGGCAAGAGAATTAGAGTGTAAAGATCGCGTTACCATATATGAACCCTAGATGGGTGTATTTATACCGTTGGAGTTTAATTACTTGCGGCGCACGCTTATCCTTAGATTGTAGAGACTCCAAGACCATGCTCATCCAACATAGTAGCTAGGAGTGAAAGATTTTATAGTGTTTTTTAGGCTTTACGAAGTTAAACCTCTCCCCTAAGATTTTGAATGAATTCCCTTAAACTCACATGAAGTCTATGAAGTCTTATTAAACTTCATGGATTTATAACTCTTTTAAAGTCCTTAAAAAACTCAATAGAATAGACCCCCTAAAAGACACATATATGAAGATGAAGATTAAAAGTTAAAAGAAATTGGAACTAAGAATGAAAAAATAGAAAAGCATCTTAAAAAGGAGAAATTGATTAGTTAGTAATTCAAAAAGACCGAATAAAGATAATTAAAATTCTAAAAGAGAATCGGTAAATAAGAACAAAACTCCTTTAGATTACCTGTGCATATAATTGAAAATTATTGGCTCGCGGTAAGCAAAATGCCACGTGGGATCCATGCACTAAAGGGAGGGATATGTGCATTTATTTTTGTTTGACTAAGATGCTTCACTAAGACACCATAAGAAGGTACAATGGACAACTCAAAATGGTCCATACGAAACACAAACATAAAAGCCACATCAAAAGATATTGTTGCATGAACCCCCTATCACAAACAGTGACGAAGTCAGGAATTGTCGGGAGAGCGGTGAAGTTTAAAAGGTAAAAGGTCCCTAAAAATATTTAGACAACCAATTTCTTTTAGATAGTAGACAATATTAATTCTTTCATATTTTATCAATACAAACAAATTACAACTGTTGTCGCGTGAGGTTTCATGTCCTGAAACCGTGGAATAATAAGCTCATTACCAATAAAAGCAAAAACATCTCTCTCAATGTAAACAACCATAACATTACTTAATCATTGATCTCTCATTTTGTTATGCAGTTGTGTTTTCACAATATCTGAGGTTTTAAATAAAATTTTTGTTGAAAGCATTTAATAATATTTCAAAATAATAATAAAAAATAAGTGGCTTGCATCTGTATCATTGTTAGCCACAACAAAAATAAAACTTTGCGTTTCAACTTAAATAGCAGGAAACCCAAGAACCGTCGCCTTCTTCTTCCTTCGACTCCTTTGAACCACCGCCTTCTGCAACAGTCACGACTCGCACTGAAAATGCCGATTTTTGACTTATTTCCTAGATATTCGCCGGTAAACAGATGTTAAACGGGCATTTGCTTATATTGGTGGGGCAGATTCTCGCCTATAGTAAAATAAAATAAAATAAATTTAAAAAAAAAAGCAACGTGCAGAGGAGCAACGACATTCTCTGCAGGTTCAGGGGAATCAAAGTGGCAGATTCTTGCTCTTAGGGTCGATTTCCGACGACCAGAGATGCAGCCGCACCTCCTTGGGCCTCTGTTCACCAATGATCACAGAGCAAAACAAACAACAAACACAAACAAAAAAGTCATAATCATAGAAAGATATAAAAAGTTAAAAATCAAGAAAATTGACAATAAATTTGATAAATATTGACGAACTACATTTCTTAGTTTGCACTATAAGGTATTAAAATTGTATCAGTTTAGCCTTTTACTGAACTAATTGTTAAACTTTCATCAAATATATCAAATAGTGTGCGTAAAATCTTTATATGAACTAATTTGTAAGTCATATTGGCACTAGATTGACAAACAAGAAAAACTCTGATTTAGAAGTGAAAAAAATACTATAAGACCGTAATATTAAACGGCAATAACACTAAAAAATTAAGAGTGGTGATATACCCACCCAGTGTTTTATTTTTCCACCCACCTTATATTTACACCCACCATAAAAAATGGAAAAACATATAAAACTATTTTCCCACCCACCATTATTCCAAAATAACCCTATATATTTATTCTTCAATTTTTCCTTTGCTTTAAAAGAATTATGATAATTAAAAAAAATATCATTAAACAGGAGGGTGGTAGAGGTAGATAATGGAGTCCTCAGCTGCTTCCTCACTCTCCGTTACAAGCTTACAAAGATGTGAAATTCCCCTTCCAAATGCCTTTGCTCGATCGCCATTACGCTTGGGCAGTTGACGAATGGAAGTACTCATCAGATGAAGCTCTTGCTGATGGCAAAGGAATATTAATGTTGTAGCAAACTCAGCAATGAAAGCTTTTGAACGCCCATACCTGCTTCTCCTCAGCACTTGCAAGCGGGGTCTTTACCCTTCACAACATTAAGTCTTCTTTACTAAAGCCAGAAACTCCTCCATCATAATTTGATCAGTTTTTAGGTTTTCTCCTTTTTTTTCTTTTTCTCATTTATGTATTTTAGGTTTTTGGCAATATAACTAATGACGTGGCAAGACATAATTGGATGATCTTTACGTCTTTGAAGGTCATTTTCTACAAAGATAAAGCTGTCAATCAAATTATCATTTCAAAATGAGTGAGGAAATAAGACATTGAGGTGAGCTTAAGAGTACTTCCACCGGAGTGGGTTTTGCTCGGCACCCAGTCCAAATACTAGCCTAGGACCCAGTTTTGGCACTCCAGCCCGCCCACTTGCCTGGCACCCAGCCCAAGCCAGGCAAGAGCCCAGTCCAATTTTGACAGACCCATGGAAGGGGCAAAATGTTTGGCGTGTGCGTTACACGCGCGACTGGGGGAGAGTAGCCGACAGGCTACTGGCGGCGGGGCCTGCATGTCGGGCTCAGTTTTCTTCACCCGTGAGTGGGCGACGTGGCGTGACAAGCGCCGTTGGATTTCCAATAGCTAGTTTTTCTAGACCGTTGGATTTCCAAAGGTAAAAAAAATTTGAAATTATATTTTAACGTGGACCGTTGGATCACAGATCAACGGTCCACAGTTTTTCACCCAAAAATTTATAAAAAAAAAAAAAAAAGGTCCCAACGGTCAGAATTATGACCGTTGGCCACGTGGCACTTTATGGTCTATTGGATTTGAATATTTTTCAAATCCAACGGTCCAGATTAATTATAACATTAAAATTAATTAAAAATACAAAAAAAAATAAAAAATACAGAATTTTTTTTATAAATACCTAACAGTTTCTACACTTTCGGATAATCTTAGCGAAAATCTATGCACAAAATAGTACGTTCGGATAATGACACGTGGCGTGATAAGATTGGTTAAAAATCCTTTCCGAAATTAAAACAATTTTTTTTTATTTTATAAAAAAAATTAATAATATTTGAAATGGGCTGGGTGCCAGTGCATTTTGTAGGGATGGAGATCGTTTGGGCCAGCGCATTTTTAGACTGGGTGCCAGCACATTTTTTTTAGGGGTGGAGATGCTTTGGCCTATTACTGTTCATTGGAGTCTATTACTGTTCATTTGAGTGGATAAATGCGCTGGGCGGTGGCACCCAATCTTATGGGTGGAATTGCTCTAATAGCACTCAAAATTAAACAGGCGCGACCAACCTTTTTAGGCTTTTGTTTTATTTTGGGTTGCTTAGTGAGGTGGGTTACATTCTATACTTTACGGTATTGAGAGAGAAAAAGAGGAAATAATAAATGGATGGTAAGAATGAATAGTAAAAAACAAAAATAATTAGAAAAGAGGACAATGAACGGTAATTAAAATAAAAATACGAAAAGAGAGGGATTAAAAAACAAGACCCATTCGATTTTGTGATTTCTGATCTCCTAAAAACCCTACCTTTTGACCACTTGACGGGTCAGTTTGTTACCACAACACACACTCTCTCTCTCTCCTCCCTCCTTCCTCCTTCCCCTTCTCTCTCTTACCAAAATACCGAAACAACTCTCTCTCTCTCTCTCTCTCTCTCTCGGTTTTTCTTTCATTTCACTCTGCGCTTTCTCATGGTTTCCCAATAAAACCCTAATCTTTCTCCTCACTCACTCTCCAGGTACTCCAATCAAACCCTAATCACTCCCTTAATCACTCGCTTAAGGTACGATTTTCGGATAACTAGGTTTGATTGATTTGATTTGGGGTTTGTGGATCTGCGTGTTTGGTTGCAGAGAAAATTTGAAGGAAAAAAAAATTGGGAATTAAGCGTAGGAATATATGTCCTTCAATCAATCAAGGTCGGATAAGAACGAGACGCAGTACCGGAAAACAGGGCGATCCGCAAGCTCTAATCAGCAGCACAGGGGATACTCACCTTCTTACCCTAAGGGCACCGGCGCCGGTGGGCCCGGCCCTTCCATCTCCTCCAACCGCAGGTGCATATATATGTATATATTAATATTATCTCTCTGTGTGTATCGTATCTACTTATTGCATATGTGTCTTTGTGTAGAGTTTGTTTCTGATCAGTTTTACTTAACTTTGAAGTTTTAACAATCTATGCAATTATATTGCTTTTGATTGTAATTTCAAATTTGGGTTTTTTTTTAATACGTTTTGGAAATTTTGAGATTGTTGGAAGTTAGGGTTTGATGATTTTTATTTCAAATATTCAGTTTTAAGAAGAATAATAACAATGCACAAGGAGGACAATCCAGGGCAAGTGTAACCACTGTAAATACTCAGGATTCCGGTATTGCTTTTGCCCAACGTGGCGTTGTACAAAACGGAGCCCATGTACAGCCCCAATTGCATGGTACAGATTTTGAAGTTTCTGTTCTCTTTCAGTCTAGAAATTTATATGATAATGTCGTGATTGTTTTAATAGACTTTTACGGGTAGTTGAAGGAATTTGGGAATCTGAGATAAATGGATTTTCTTTTAAAATCTGTGTTGCCCATTTTGTTTGATTCTCATTTCTTGGCAATGTTTTCCTGTGATTGATTTGATGTAGGAGCTTCTGATGCACCTGTTGCAAGCACAGCTTCCCGTACAGCTGAAGCATCAGCCTCTCAGAGAAGCTCCCGAACTGTTCCAAAGGCTCCCACTTCTCAATCTGCCTCCGTGACTTCTGACACAAGAACACCCACTACACCAGCGAATCGTAAGTTCACACTCTGGACCATGGATTTTGTTGTACTCAATGTTGGGGAATGTTGGCGTATTTTCACTGTCATATAGTAATGTTGTGATGTCAATGCTAGATTCTCTTGGCAGTGTTATCCCAAATAGGCTATTTAGTAATGATTTTAACGTGCTGATATATGATTTATGATATATTAGTAAATGCCAATAATCAGGTTTAAACTTTTTCTGTTGGTTTTAGCCCCAGGAGATGCTTCCAAGGGCTTTGCCTTTCAGTTTGGGTCTATAAGCCCTGGCTTCATGAATGGGATGCAGGTATTGTTATGTGCTAGCGAACTCTTGATTAAAATTCTCTAATTTCCTGTATTTCTAAGCGCCGAACAAATTATAGTATATTTTTAAGAGCGGAAAGGTTGTGTTCCTTGTAGATTCCTGCTCGCACCAGCTCAGCTCCCCCAAATTTGGATGAGCAGAAACGTGATCAGGTTAGCTTGTTTTTCTTCTCTCTCATCTTCCTGCCCTTTTTTTTAATGAATAGTCTGATTGGTTCAACTGCACATGATGTTTTTTGACAAAAGTGTATGTATACAGTAGTTTATGTCTTCCTATTATGTCCTTCTGTTTACTTATCTAATGAAATATTGTTCTTTGTATTTGAATTTAAAGGTGACTTAATTTCAATGAGTAATTTGGTATCATTATGCTTTTCAATTTTATTTATTAATTTGTGAATTCATTGTCATGCTTGAACATGCAGGCGCGCCATGATTCTTTTAGAGCTGTGCCTTCAGTGCCAGTCCCTACTGTTCCTAAACAGCAGTTACCAAGGAAAGATTCAGCGTCCATTGATCAACCTAATGCTGCTGAGGTTCATATGGTACCCAAGGTTAAAAAGGATGTGCAAGTCTCACATGCACCCCCTCCTAGTCAAACTCAGAAACCTTCTGCTCATCCAATGGCTGGGATGTCCATGCCAATGCCATTTCATCAGCCACAGGTTCCGGTGCAATTTGGTGGTCCCAACCAGCAGATCCAATCTCAGAGTATGAGCGCCAGTTCAATTCAAATGCCAATGCCTATGCAATTACCAATTGGTAGTACTCAAGTACAGCAGCCAGTGTTTGTTCAAGGTCTCCAGCCCCATCCAATGCAGCCCCAGGGAATTATGCATCAGGGCCAGAACATGACTTTTACCCCCCAAATGGGTCCTCAAATACCTCAGATGGGCAACTTGGGGATCAGCATGGCATCACAATACCCCCAACAACAGGGTAGGAAGTTTGGCGGCCCTCGTAAAACTCCTGTCAAGATTACACATCCAGATACACATGAAGAGTTGAGGCTTGATAAAAGGACAGATTCATATCCAGATAGTGGGCCATCAGCTCCCAGGAATCACCCAAACATTCCTCCTCAATCCCAGCCTGTTCCATCATTTGCACATACTCATACTACCACCTATTATGCCAATTCTTACAATCCCAGTTCCCTATATTATCCTGCTCCAAGTTCTCATCCCTTAACTAGTAGTCATATGCCACCCAATTCACAAGCACCAAGGTTCAGCTATCCAGTCAGCCAGGGTTCCCAACCTGTACCTTTCATTAATCAGTCATCTCATAGTACCCTGCCTGTTAGCAAGTCTGGGTCCCTTATGCACAATGTGGTGGATCCACCTAACCTGGAACATGCACGCGATGTACATAATATAAGTGCCTCTGTTCCATCAGCAACTATTCCTGTTGTAATTAAACCGCCTGCTGGAACTGTTGGAGAGAAGGTTGTCGACCCATTGCCAAACAGCTCAACTGTTGTTGAAAAAGGTGAATTATCAAAGCCTGTGAGACAATCTGGAGAAATTATCCAATCTGCAGGTGACCAATCCATCCTCAAATCATTACCGTTGATGGAAAAAGTATCTGCAAGTGCACCTGCCACTGCTTCAGTTGAAAAGCAGGTTTCAAATCTTTTTTCCTCTTCTTCAGCTGCCCCAACTGAGGAGTCTGCACCAGTTGTGATCATCACTGAACCCAGAAAAAACGAAACTCTTAGTCGGTCAAACTCAATTAAAGATCAGCAAAAGAAGCCAGGGAAGAAGGGAAATGTTCAAACACAGCTTCAGGTACTTATTTCCAGTACTTTTAGATAACCTTCTATTTTTTTTCTCTTTAACGGTAGCATTTAAATTTGTGTCATCATTTTACATCCTTGATGACAGGTTGTTGGGCAGTCTAGCTCTACATCAAGCGTTCTGTCTCAGTCTGCAGAGCATGGTATACCTTCTACTAGTGATGTTTCTGGCACTGTAGAAGCTAATACAACTCTTGCTCCAGTAAGTAGTGCATCTGTTTCGAAGTCAGCGAAGGAACCACTGTCAGATGTTAGTGCTCCTACTGCTGATTCTTTGGAATCAAAGACTGAAGTTATTGGGCAAGGCACTATTCCCATCTCTTCTGAAATATCTGCTCCTGGGATGGTTGTTGGTACTTCAGATTCCGTTCATCGTAGTAAACTAGACAGTTCTTTACAACCAGATGAACAAGGACAGCATGACTTGATGGGGGCAGAAAAACAGGCAGAACAAAGTTTGTCTGGAAATTACAAACAGGATACTGAAGGTCATGGTATTTCTGCAGAATCCATCTCCGTAAAACCTCTGGAATCTGCTACAGTACCTGCAGAGCATTCTGTTGTGAAGGAAACAGCTAAAGGAAGTACTGTTGCAATCTCAGACACTGCACAAGGAGGGCAGGGCCATTATGAGTGTCTCCATGCAGAATCTGGTGGAATGGATGCCTCTTTAAGCAGAAGTGATGGTATGGGTGGCAGTGAAGTTTTTTTTTCAAAATCTAGCAAATTAGAGCAGCATTCTGCTTCTGTTCAAACTACCGAACTTTCAGGTAGAACTTCAAAAACTGAAACTGAAGGTACATGTGAGGAGAATATTGGTGGTGGTGGGGGAAATATTGAGAATATTGGTAGTGGTGGGGATTCTCGTACAGTGTCAGACTTCAGGGACAAACCTGAACTGAGTAGAACTAAGAGTACTTTTTCAAAGGGGAAGAAGAAAAGAAAAGAAATTCTTTCTAAGGCAGATGCTGCTGGTGTGACCTCTGATCTTTATGGGGCATACAAGAACCCTGAAGAAAAGAAGGGTATTGAAAACACTGAAAGTATTATGACCAGTATAATTTCAAAGCAGGTAGCGACTGATGCTCCTCAGCAAGATGCTGTTGGGAGAGAGAAAGATGCACTGGTTAAAGCTGAGCCAGAGGATTGGGAAGACGCTGCTGACATCTCTACCCCAAAACTTGAAACCTCAGATACTGGAGAGCAGGTCTCTGGAGTGGATGATTCTGACAAAGATGGACATGAACATGGGGAGAAGAAATATTCCAGAGATTTCCTTTTGAAGTTTTCTGAGCAATTTACTGAGCTTCCAGAAGGTTTTGAAATTATGTCTGATATAGCAGAGATCTTGGATGCTAATGTGAATGCTGCTCCTTCTATTGATTATGATTCGCTCCCTAGTCCGGGAAGAATTGTTGATAGGCAAGGAGGGGCCGCAAGACTTGACCGTCGTGGGAGTGGAATAATGGATGATGATAGATGGAATAAGGGAGGTGCTGCCAATTTCCGAACTGGCCAAGGACCAAATTTTGGTGTTTTGAGGAATCCACGTGCACCGACACCAGTTCAGCAGCATGTTAGAGGGATCCTGCCTGGGCCTGCTCACTCTGTTGGTCATCAGGGAGGGATGCAAAGAAATAATTCTGATGCTGACAGGTGGCAGAGAGCTACGAATTTTCAACCTAAGGGCTTGATGCCTTCTCCTCATACTCCATTACAGGTGATGCACAAAGCTGACAGGAAGTATGAAGTGGGTAGAGTGAGTGATGAAGAGCAGGCCAAGCAAAGGCAGTTAAAGGCTATACTGAACAAGTTAACTCCTCAAAACTTTGAAAAACTATTCGAGCAAGTGAAGGCTGTTAATATAGATAATGCGACGACTCTAACTGGTGTCATTTCACAGATCTTTGACAAGGCTCTTATGGAGCCTACTTTCTGTGAGATGTATGCTAACTTCTGTTTTTATCTTGCCGGAGAGTTGCCTGATTTCAGTGAAGACAATGAAAAGATAACTTTTAAGAGATTGCTTTTGAACAAGTGCCAGGAGGAATTTGAGAGGGGAGAAAGAGAGCAAGAGGAGGCCAATAAGGCCGATGAGGAGGGTCAGGTGAAACAGTCTGAAGAAGAAAGAGAGGAGAAAAGAATCAAAGCGCGAAGACGAATGTTGGGTAACATTAGATTAATTGGGGAGCTTTACAAAAAGAAAATGTTGACTGAGAGAATTATGCACGAATGCATTAAAAAGTTGTTAGGTCAGCAACAGACTTCAGATGAGGAAGATATTGAATCTTTGTGCAAACTAATGAGCACAATTGGGGAGATGATTGATCATCCGAAAGCCAAGGAGCACATGGATGCATATTTTGAAAGGATGAAAAGCTTATCGAATAACATGAAATTATCTTCTAGGGTTAGGTTCATGTTGAAGGATGCAATTGATTTGAGAAAGAATAAATGGCAGCAGAGGAGGAAAGTTGAAGGACCAAAAAAGATTGAGGAAGTACACAGAGATGCTGCACAAGAACGACAGGCACAGTCTAGTAGGCTGGCCCGTGGTCCTGGAATCAATCCATCAGCTAGAAGGGGGCCTCCTATGGAATTCAGTCCAAGAGGATCGACTATGTTA
This sequence comes from Cotoneaster glaucophyllus, assembly GCA_036320875.1. Taxonomy (NCBI): domain Eukaryota; kingdom Viridiplantae; phylum Streptophyta; class Magnoliopsida; order Rosales; family Rosaceae; genus Cotoneaster; species Cotoneaster glaucophyllus. The sequence goes on from CM070070.1 coordinate 9,180,021, forward strand.
TCTTCACCTAATGCCCATATGGGTGGTTTCCGTGGGATGCCTGCTCAGGTTCGTGGTTATGGCAGTCAGGATGTCCGTACAGATGAAAGACATTCTTATGAGAGTAGGACCTTGTCAGTTCCCTTGACACAAAGACCGATTGGTGATGATTCTATAACTTTGGGTCCCCAGGGTGGTCTTGCCAGAGGAATGTCCATCAGAGGACCACCATCAATGTCAGCTGCTCCTTTGGCTGAGATGCCTCCCAGTGCTGGAGACTCTAGGAGGATGACTGCTGGTTCGAATGGTTTCAGTTCTCTTTCAGAGCGGACAACTTACAACCCAAGGGAGGATCATGTGCCAAGGTATATGCCAGATAGATTTTCAGGTCCAGCTGCTTATGAACAGTCAAGTGTGCCAGAGCGTAATTTAAGTTTTGGTGGTAGGGACCTGAGGAGTTCAGATCATAGAACTCTTCCAACTTCACCACCCACACGTGCACATGGAGCAACTTTAACACAAAATGTTCCTTCAGAAAACGTATTGACGGAAGACTGTCTTAGAGATAAGTCTTTGGCAGCAATTAAAGAATTTTACAGGTATATTCTTATTTTTGAGAGAGCAGTCCTTTCTCATTACCTTTTTTTTTTTGGGGTTCAGAAATTCTTGTCTCATGCATGCTTTAGACTCTTCAAATTTGTTTATGTAATTTTCTTAGTTCAATGCATCTTTCAGATGTGATAGTTCTCTGCTTGCTAAAATAATCTGCCTATGATTTGCTTAATGTGATTGTGTATTCGTTCTGTGTCTGGGGAATGGATAGGACTAAGGAGCAATGGTTGGTCATCTTTCAATATTTTTGGTCGCATAAATAGAATCGGGATTGTTTCTCTGGCATTGAATGGACCCCACAGGTGGTACAGAAGACAGAAAGGAAAAGAAAAAAAAACAATAAAAGTAATGGAGTTGAGTTAGTTGTGATGGATTTTGTTGTGCGATTACTTGCATGCTATGTTGTAAAGTGGTATACACAATTCGTTCGGACTCTTGGAAATGTAGTTGGTAGAATATGGGATCCATAAGCCAAGCTCAAGTGGCATGGGATGAGTGAGGTGTACGTAGAGGTCCTAATTTTAAATATTTGTTTTAGAAAAGAAAATAAAATAATGTAGGCAGTAAGATTGATTTCTATCTACTCTTAGCATTCCTCCTGATAACTAACTCATCTTTAATTGTTAGATCTCAGTTGGGAAATTCACTTCTTATGCAGTTGACCGGTTGTTTTAGTTAAAAACCATATGATTGCAATTGTTCAAATCTTTATGTTTTTTCACATCTGTTGAAAAATATACTTTAGGGGGATATGGAAATAAATAAGTTTGGATCATTTTATGCTGTTGAAGATGAAAATCATTTTTTTATCTTTTGTCACGGATGTCTTAATTTTTTGGAGGGGTATCTGCCCTCTTAATTTTTTGCTGAATTTATTGTTGTGCATTAATGGATATTGAGAAATCTTGGGAAGTTATTTTGGCATGGAGAATTGTAGACTTTGTACAACATTTGACCTGAATGCAGTGAGTGCAATGACAAGTAAAGTGATATCTAAATGTATGTAGTTTAGTTGTGGCAGGTTATGTTTTTCCCCCTTCTTCTTACCATATTAAAACAACTCATTCTCTTTCATTTCTTCTGAAAAAAAAAAAAAAAGACAACTCATTCTTGCCCTGATGCATCCATTTGATGTCAGAATCAGACCTATGTAAGGTGGATGATCTTAATCTTTGGCATTTAAAGATTTAGTATATATTGTTGATGTTCAATCATTGGCTTTCCAAGAACTCATCTTAGATGGTGTTCTACATATATGGTTTTTTATTTTAATTATATACTTACGGGAAAGCAAGCAGAATTGTTCTAAAAGTATGGATCCATTTTGGAATAGGATGTCTGCAGTGGTTTATTATTATTTTTACGCACCTCATATATGGTTAATGTTGTTGACAGTAATAACTGTAGCATTGTCTTTAGATGGGTGTGATGTATTATAGAACTTCCTAAAACTCTCGTTAAAGATTTTTCATATGCTCTTCCTCAATTTTGTTTTCTTTCATATTTTCAGTGCTCGAGATGAGAAAGAGGTCGCTTTATGCATTAAAGAGTTGAACTCACCAAGCTTCCATCCGTCGATGATATCTCTTTGGGTCACAGACTCTTTTGAGAGGAAGGACACTGAAAGACATCTCTTGGCAAAGCTTCTAGTCAACCTTACAAAGACCCATGATGGAACTTTGAATCAGCCTCAGCTCATCAAAGGGTAGGGAAAGTTTACATGTGCATTTGATTATTGAAATTGACGGTCTTCTCGGTATTGTGCGTTTTTCTATTATTGAATTTCTTCTTTATCTGCCCAGGTTTGAAGCTGTTCTGTCCACCTTAGAGGATGCAGTGAATGATGCCCCGAGAGCACCAGAGTTTCTTGGCCTTATCTTTGCCAAAGTCATTTTAGAAAATGTCATTTCCCTGAATCAGATTGGCCAATTAATACAAGAAGGTGGAGAGGAGCCAGGGCATCTTCTGAAAGTTGGGCTTGCAGGCAACGTTCTTGGGAGCGTCTTGGAGATTATCAAATCAGAGAAAGGAGATAGCGGTTTGAAAGAGATCCGTACGTCCTCCAACTTGCGGTTAGAGACTTTTCGTCCCCCAGATCCTCTCAAATCAAGTATACTGGAGAAATTTATTTAGAGATTAGCGATGCTCGTTGTAATCGTGCTAGAAGGAATTCATGGCTGGTGCTTTTAGTAGGGTTCTGGACGAATTTGCAAAAATATTTTTTATGGAGGGCCCTGGGAAATTTATGTAATGGGATGGGATGGGGGGTTAATCATTCTCCATGTTTTAATTTTATTTCTTAACAATATTTCTGCAGTGACGAAAGGTTCAATAGAGCATCATTTTCTCGTCTCTTGTCAATTGCTCTTTCTAGCAATCTTTGTTCATCTCAATGCTCCGCTTCTCTTCTTCCGTCGTTTCTGTAAAGTTTTAGACTCAATGATTTGACTACTTTTGAAGCCTTGCAACCGAAAAAAGTCGATAAAATATGTTCAGTTTTCGATTCCATACAAGGTGAGAGCGAAAGGCGTTTATGGTTCCTCAATAATGTTCAATTGCCTGAAGATCCTCTGATGTTGTTGCTTTCACTCCGGAACAAAAGTATGATGAGAATGCCTCGTACCTTTTGCACATTACGAAAAGAAAATTGCAGTATTAGTCCTTGTATTTGGCCTAATTGGAGCTTTGATCCAGAACAATATTCCTTTATGATAACATCATTATAACTTTCGTTAAAAAGAAAAAAGTTTTCAGAAGCATTAAGGGACACAAGTTCTAACGACCAACGGTGCAACTTAAAGTACTTGCTCCACATTTTAACAAGTTTGTGGCCAATGCTCATGAATTTTTAAATTAAAGACCAAAACTCCAACTGAGTCATATTTTTCAAGAACCAATGCTCCATCTCTTATCTCATCCATGCTTTAGGAAAAAGTTTAAACTCTTGCGGCCACCATTACTTCTTTCTGGTGTTCTTGCTTGCTCGTTGGGAATGAAATGCGCAACAGCAGACTATTGAGTAGCTTGGTATTGACACATTCCGGGTCTTGATAAGAGCAACTCCATCGTTGCTTATTGCTTTGGGGATAGGCAACCAAATCCACTCCCTTCCCCTCCTGAAAACACTCCAGCCCACTCGGGCAATTGGGCTCAAGGCATGTCCGATGGAGAAGTCAGACAACAATTGCCTAGCCCAGCACCTCTGCCTATGTGACGCAAGGCTGACGTCAACCACAATTTAATATATTCAAGCTATTAGAAAATTATAAAATAAAATAAAAACTAATTAAAAATATAAAAAATAATAATTTTTTAGAGGAAATTGTAGTAATGGTCCCTTAACTTTATTTCCATGATCATTGGTCCCCTCAATTCGTCAAAATGTGCAGTTATGATCATTTTCCTTAACACCGTCAATAAATCCGTTAAATTCAATCATGTGCGTAGCATGACTGTAGGGGCAATTAAGGAAACATATTATTTCCCAGGTTGAAGTCGATACCATCCCCCAATTAAAACTTCCTCCACGCTCAATTCTCAAATTCCCACCATGTATTGCAGTAATCAGCTTTTAATGAAGGAAAACAACCGCCGAAACTCAGTTTCGAAGTGGTTATGGACGATGTGGTGTGGAACAGCTTTACTGCACTAGTATAGAGGAGAAGGGAGAAGGCTTTATTGCACTGGTATATAGGAGAACACATGGAGGAGAAGGCAGTTCACTGAACCCGGGAGCAACATGAATAATTTGGAAGCCACTGCCAGTAAGGAAAAATGCATGGATGTGTTACAGTAGTACCAAGAAGACAAGAAGAGGAGGAATGTAATTCCTATCGTTGGCAATCTCATGACATCCGACAACTCCATCGTCCTTTGCCAAACTAACCCTGAAATCGAACCTTAAAACACCCATATGTTTGCTTAATTGCCCCTATAGTTAGTCTCATGTGCCCCGCACGTGACTGATTTTAACAGAACCATTGACTGTCTTAGCGAAAAGGACCATAGCTACACATTTTGACGAGTTGAGGGACTAATGGTCATGGAAATAAAGTTGAGAGACAATTGCTACAATTTTCCCATTTTTCTATAAATACCTAACCATGTCCTTCCACTTTTACACTACATTTCAATATTTCAAATATTTTCTACCAATCTTTTATTATTATCCGAAATTAATAATAAAGTTAGTTATCTTCTATTATTTTATAAAATAAAAAATAATAATATTTTAATACGAATTATCTAGGTTATTCAGCTTATGAGTGGAGATGCACTTAGACAGCTACTGTACATTTAAGAAGATTGAGTTGCCTATTTTCAAAAGAGGCGTTACTACACTGGAAGTGCTCGAAGAGAGCAAGAGGTAATATTGCAGAAGTGCTGATTTGCTTGGAAGACGAGGGGAGCATGTTTGGTAACAAGTAGATTCAATGTCTTACATTATATGTATGATATTCCTCTAACAAAAGCAGTGTTTTCTCTTGTACGTAGCAGCAAATTAAGTGCTTAATTTCTTTCATTTTTATTCTTTACAGTTTTGGACTCAGCTAAGAGAACTACAAAACTTTAATAAACAAAAATGCCGAAAACTCCAAGGATCATATAATGTTCAGCTAAGGAGATTTGCCCAACACTACTGCAACAAAGACTTATAAATTCTGGTAAAATGTTCAACTAAGGAGATTTGCAGTAACACTGCCCCAACACAAAACACATTAACAAATTCTCGTAGAATCGGAGTGTAATTGTTTCTACAATCTAATGCAAAACAAAGTTCTAAAGTGATTAGCCAAAAACACAATACAAGATTTTGCTTACATACTAACCTGTTAACAAGTAAACGGACACAAATTCACAATTTACAATTGCCATTGTTTCACCACAACAACAAAAAAATGTGTTCATCTATTTATTACTCATCAAAAAAATGTGTTAATATATATATATATATATATATATATATGTTAATCAGCTTGTAGACAGAAAAGAATCATAGGGAGAAAGGTTTAGTATACACATCAAATGGTTCGCAGGCAGTTAGTTGCGGTTCCTGCCACAAAGCAAACCAAAGCGACCCATCAGGCTGTTAGTATCGTATGACTATAAACCAGCATTTAACTTGAAAACCTAATCAATGTTGCGCAAGACAATACCTGTTTTAGCCCGCCAGTAGCACTGCCTCCTGTCACAAGCATGCTGACTAGGGATGTCACAGCACCACCGCCACCGCCACCGCCACCACCACCACCACCACCCGTACCCGTACTTCGAATCGTAGAGCGCATAGAATTGAGTATGCTTCCATAGGTACTCGCTTGTCCACGCTCGATTGCTTGGATGAAACAGAAAGTCATAGCACCTGTTGATGTGATCTTCGATAGAGCCTGTACCCATAAAGCATTAGATCAGATAATGTTCTAGTAGGAGTTTAAACTATAGTTTTACCCACTCTATTTTTTCCCCCAAACTTACTGATGTATCAGCAGACGTTTGATCATCATCACAACCACTGAAGGAAATGACTTCTCCACCGCCTGATCCTTTCCACATGCCTGATGGAGGGCGATGATCCTCCCATACATATCGTCCGCCCCTAAATCAAGGAGTGAAATTATCTATCATAAGAAATCCTATTTTAGATGAGGGGTAATCAAGTAGGTAGACACAATGCATGTATGATCTTATAATGTCCAGTTAAATACGGTGTTTATGAGTATTGTCATCATTCTCTAAATTCTATTGTGTTCTTCTCCTGATTTTCATAAGTTCAGATAACGGAACAATAGTGAAAGTTCTGCCTTTAGCATATGGAAACTGGCAAATTCACTGGACTCAAACTATAACAGCAGGAACTTAAAGAAAAGACTTTTTAAGGATTTGGTTCCCCATTTCTTTTAAAATACGCCCAAGCAAGAATTTAATAGTTTGAAGTCTTTGCTCGAAAGGGGCTCAAGGCAAATGCCTTAAGTGTCTACCCTCCGAACTGGCCATTTTTTCGGCAGGTCTAGCATGATTACTAGATGGAAGTCCATCTCACCAAAAGTATAATGTTCAGAAATGGAAATTGTTGATTTTTCATATGGTTCCAGTTACTAATGAGATGATACACATGCATACCTGACAAATGCTACATATCAGGATCAAAATTACTGAAAACTAACCTGTCCATTCTGCAAAGGAAGGGCAAATCTAGTACGGTGCCACTATGACAAGCATCAATTATTGCATGAAGCTTAACCCCGGGTGGAAGGGGCCTTACAATTGCTGCATTTATCTCATCATCAACGATCATACCCTGAGTTTCAAAGTCAAGGGGACAAAGGGTTTCATCAAAACCATCAATTTCATCACCATTATAATTCCTCTGCTGTGAACCATGACCAGAGTAATGAAACAGGAGGGAGTCTCCTGGTTGACAGCCTTGTACAAGCCAATGTAATGCCATTCTAATGTTGTATTTGTTCGGAATCTTGGAAGGGTGAGTTTCTTCTTCTGCAGTTCAGAAAATGAGTACAATTTAACACTACGTGTATTATTAAAAACAAGAAATTGAGATACAATTCATGAAAGGGTTCAGAAGGTGAATGACAGCATCTGAAAAAAGTGCAAATGACTCTGTACTTGAATGTTTATAAAACATTGAAAGGACAAAAACTTTGGAAAAGGAAATTGCAATAAAACTAATCCTTCGAAACTATTAGCAGTTCAATCCCAACATGAACATTGGCTTTGTCATTTGGTTAACCTCAAAAAGAGGAGAAGCTTCAATAGATATCAAGGGGGCAAAGGTTATCAAGAAAGAAACCACCAATGATGATCAGGGTAAAGCTACAAGAATGAGTGATTTTTGTGCAACTTAATGACAACAATCCGGAAGTTGCAATATTATCCTGCAAGTTCTGATATAAAATAATCCTGCAAGTGCTAATGCAGTAAATGTTCTCCATGTACATATCTACGGTTCTTGACCTAAGGTTCCTATGGACTGTAAAATCTCAGTATGAAAGCCACATAAGCTCCATAAGTCTGATATAGAATAAGCGCATTGAGGATCAAACAATCAAATCAAGCACAACAATTTGTTGCCCAAGTTCCCTGACAGCATTCCTCACGTTGAGCTAATTGTTGGTAACTGTCTTGTTCAGCTAGCGTGGTTGGGAGATGCACTGTTCAATCCTACATTACCAGATAATTTATTGTTTTCCTGATAAGTAATGTCTTTTATTGTTCGTGGAAGAAAATCAAGAGTCATAGGTGACTACCAATAGGATTTGCCTAATCTGCCCATGAGACCAATGCAGCCACTTATGAATCTTCTAGAAGTTGGTGACACACTACTTCCCATTTCGTGAGCTGAGATCGATCGTTCAGATAGATGGGCTAAACTAACAACCACGGGTCACCGTATTACTCATGAGTCATGACCCCTCCCTTTAGCCAGGCTAGCTATTGACGACCAAAGATAATGCACACATTGCAAATTCAACACCTAGTAGTTCAAAAAATATTGGGTCATATTTCGTTTTATCACCAAATCACTCATATCTTCTCTTCTCTCCTATCTAAAACTTTTACTTCATCATAAGATTCTCAGCTGTTTTTCTTATCCGAACCTTCTCACAAAAACTATCCAAATACATTGGAAGCGATCCACTTTCCTATTCAAAACCGTCACCAAGGAAGAATATTCAGCTGCATTTCTCATCCAAACCTTTTTCTCTCACAAACCCTTCCCCGAAAGCCGCAACCTTTATGGTCCAAAATATCAAATCAAGTTGTCTTTTTTCACTAGGGCATTTTCAAAACATACTAATTCAAATCATATCACCAGAAACCAAACCAAATCACATCGCAAAATTTGCGCCCAACAAAAACAGATCATATACATGCACACCAAGAGCAAATATTCAGAATTACACCCAACATGTTATCTTATGCAAAATCAAATTGCATGCATGAATGCATGTATGTATACCAGTGAGCATGACAATGCAATCGTCTGGAAACTGGAACTTGTTGATGAGGAGATACCGCATGCACTTGGCATCATTGATGCAACCCTTGAGCTCATGTCTCGAGTACTTATACGAGATCCCGCAGATCACAGCCTTCTTCCGCCCGTGCGCGTGGGGGGGAGGGCCTGGAGGCGCGTGACAGTAGGGGGAGGGAGGTGACGGGGCGTGAGAGTAAGAAGCGGGAGGTGGAGGCGCGTGGGAGGCTGGAGGCTGATGGAGGCCACGTGAGTCCGCAATTATAGTGACACCCTGGCAGATTGCGCAGCGGATGGAATCGGCGCCGGGGGGCAGCTGGAGAGGGGTGCGGCAGTGGCAGCAATTCACCAGCATATTGTACATGGTGATGGTGGTGGGTCAAACTGGAATTTGGAGAAAAGGGCAGAGGTAGAATGGGAAAAAGTGGGAGTTATGGATTTCTGTGATTGTTGAGAGAGAGAGAGAGAGAGAGAGGGAAACTGGGTTTGGATTGGGATTGATGGAGGAGACTGCGAAATTGGATCAATGGAGGGAGGGAGATGCGTGTAAGCTCCCTACGCGCGAACTGGAAGAAAATAGAGAAAATAGAGAAAATTTGATATAAGTCCAATTTTTTGAGTCAATAGTAGAAATAGTTCAATTTATTAAAATAAGTTCAATTTGTTATATTTAATTATTTAATTATCAATAATTATCTGTTCAATAATAAGATTTATTATAAAAATCAAATTTCTTCCTAATTATCTCTTTGCTTATTTTTTTTTATTTATCTTTTTGTTATTTCTCTTTCTTTCTTCTGCTTTAAACCTATTTATAGATTTTATTTTAAATTTTTTAATCAACCTATATCACAGGTTAATTATATTTATCTACTTATATGACATATTTTATTTTTTACAATCAACCTGTCACATATTAATGTGTCTTACTTGTAGGTATGTTATGTTTTTTCTACCTTTTAATTAGGTTTCATATCTCACGTATAGGTATAATATACATTCATATATTTGTTACTTGAGTTAGGGTTGAATGTTTTGCAGATAAATTTCTATTGGTATATTAGTTTTTTTGTTATAAGATATTAATTATATTTTTTGGAGTTGGAAAATGTATAATATTATAAGATTTTAATTGATTTTTAATATTTTAAGAAAATATAAAATGAGTATAAAAAAAATAAAAAACATATAATTAGATAACTGGATTCACTCCTAAAAACACTCTACCTTTTTAGACCTGGATCTAAAAGACCCAAGAAAATAAAAGAAGCCTGAAAATACACGTATTGAATTCAAGTTCTTTCTTTAATGATACAAGTAGGGAATTCTTTTTAATAAAATAAATAATTAAAAGACGCAACCATGTATACAAAATTACAATTAATAACAATAAAAATGGTTATAAATAAGCAAAATGAGGAACATTTGCTAGTAACGAAATTAATGTATCACTTTGTTGATTCATTTTATACGTGTGTCAGACAAGGAAAATAAACATAGAAAAAGAGAGGTGAGGGAAACTCGTATTTTTTTATTGTTTTTGTACTACTGGTATGATATAAGCATACCTTTACAGTTTGGCACGTGGGACGAGACAGGACGGAACGGCTCGTCGATACGTGAGACGGGACAGGACGGAACGGGACGAGCCGTTCCGTCCCACGTTTGGTGAGCTTAAAAACTGTGGAGCGAGTTGTCCCATGGGACGAAATTTGGCTGATTTTTCGTTCCATCTCTCCCCCATGGAATGACCCGTTCCACATCCGTGGAACACAAATTTATAACATTTTAAGACAAAATTTCTCCTTATTTTTTCAATATTTAAATCATCCGTTCCGTCATTTCCCGTCCTGTCCCGTCTGCGTACCAAACGGTACCTATGTATAGAGGTTTTATCCTGACATCTCTTTTAATGCATGTAGAAAGCTTACACACTAAAATAGTGAAAATCAAACTTTTACTATTGTATGTTATGTTATGTTATGTATGTATGTATATTATGTTATGTTATGTATGTATGTATGTATGTGAAACCTTACATTCAAATCTCGAGAATAATAAGTTTGATGTTATTTATTTCTCTTAACCCTTGCTCACCCACACTAACTATAGGGCATGCTCACCACCCCTTTCAATGCTTGCCATGTGTAATCCACACTAACTCTAGTTAAACCTTTTTTTTTATTTTTCTTTAATTAATAGAAAAGAAAATCCTACCTTTACTTATTTACTTCCATATATATCCCTTCTTTTTAAATATTTTATTAAAACTTAAAACTTACCTTTTTGAATTCAAACAGTGGGTTCGGCTAGTAGATATAATTCAAGTTATGCAGTCTAACTAAAGAAGTTATGCAGCCCTAATTCTAGCCCTAACCCCAACCCTACCCCCCAATTGCTAACCGTGTAAATGCAGCAGAACTCGAAGTTCTATATTCACAAATAGCGAGATAGGCTTAGATGCAGTAGCAAACATGTTCCCATTCTTCTGGGTTTTCCATCTGCTATTTTTGCCCGACTAGAAGAAGGTATGCAACTCCCACATTTATTTGCTTTTTAGGATTATTATAGGATGTCAATATATATGCTATTCTTAGGATTATTATAGGGTGTTAAAATATATGATTTTTATGATTATTAGAGGGTGTCAATATATATGCTTTTTAGGATTATTATAGGGTGTTAATTTAATCCAATATTAAGTAATTTGATACTAATACAGATGGAGTACCAAGATGAAGAGTTTCATACTCCATCTTCCAGTGATGCCAAAGAATCAGTTGATTGTATACACTTAGATTCAGATTCCGAAACCTTTGAGGTTTTGGATCAAAATGAAGAAAAAGGAGAATTTACAAGCAAAGTTGGTGATATTTCGTTGAGGATGACTTTTGGTAATGAGGATGATGCATATAATTACAACAATGCATATGGTAGAAGGGTTGGATTTAGCTTGAGAAAGAACAGAGAGAATAAGGACAGGTCAGGTGTGCTAAAGAAAAAACAATTTTGTTGTTCTTGTGAAGGTTTTTATAAAAAAAAAAAAAAAAAAAAACTCCAAAGAAGAAAAGAGAAGAAACAAGATGTGGCTGCAAGGCAATGCTTAAAATCAAACTTAATTTAGAAAGGAAGTTTGTTGTGACAAATTTTGTTGCTGAACATAGTCATGTTCTTGTTCCGGCATCAAGTTCCCATTTATTGAGGTCACAACGATTAATAGAGCCTTCTCAAGAAAAATTGATAGATCAAATGAATTCTGCAGGACTACAACCATCTCAAATCTTCTCATACTTTACCACAGAAGCAGGAGGGTCTCAAAAACTAAACTTTATTCAGTCTGATTGTAACAATTTGATAATGAGAAAGCGCATCAGGGTTCTTAAAAAAGGCGACTCAGAAAGCTTGCTTGAATATTTTAAGAAAAAGCAAACTAAAGAAAAAGTCATTTTTCTATTCTCTTCGAACAAACGAGGAGAATGAACTAAGTGGTTGTTTTTTCTGTGATGGAAATTCGAGGCTCGATTATGCTATATTTGGTGATGTTGTGTGTTTTGATATGACATTCAAAACAAATAGATATAATATGGTGTGTGCCCCAGTAGTTGGTATCAATAATCATGGTCAAACCATACTTTTCGGATGTGGTTTGCTAGATGGAGAGACAACATATGCATGTGAGTGGCTGTTCAAGGCCTTTTTACAAGCCATGGATGGAAAAGCACTAGGAACCGTATTTACAGATCAAGCCCAATCAATCGCTGCTGCGATCAGTGAAGTATTTCCTAATTGCCACCACCGACTTTGTTTGTGGCACATATATCAGAATGCTGCGAGGAACTTGAATCATGTTTTCAGAATCATTTACACAGGATTTCAAAAGATGCATATATGATCCGGAGACTGTTGAAGAATTTGAATCAAGTTGGAATAAGTTACTTGATGATTATGAATTGAGAGGAAATGATTGGCTAGAAGGGATATATCTATTATGTGAGAAATGGGCACAAGTTTATGGTCGAGACCACTTTTGTGCAGGTATTACTCTTGACCAATTCCTATTATATTATTTTGTACATATTATTCACAAGTTTCTTTGTCCACTATACTGTGATCAATTTCCATTTTTTTTTCTTAGGTATGACAACAACACAAAGAATTGAAAGCATGAACAAGTTTTTGAAAAAGTATTTTGCTCGAAACCTCCTTCTGCAAGAGTTTGTCGTCCAATACGATAAAGCAGTAGCAGATCGAAAAGAAAAGGAAAGACAAGCAGAAAATGCAACTAAACAGAAGTGGCGTAGTTTGTATTCTGATTGGAATGTGGAGATTGAAGCAACAAAGCAGTATACAAGTAAGATTTTTTATTGTTTCCAAGAGGAGGTTAAGAAAGTTTTAAATTTAAGGCCACTGAAATTAGAAAGTGATGATGGGCAAACACGTACATACACAGTAATGAACTCCGGAAAACGAGGAATTAATAGAACACTTATGTATGACCTTGCAAATCAAACAGTATTGTGCAGTTGCAAAAAGTTTGAGTTTGAGGGGATTCTTTGTGCACATGCCCTAAAGTTATACTATGATTTAGACTTGTCAAGTATACCATCCAATTATTATTTGAAAAGATGGAGCAAGGTTGCTAAATGTGGTATTGGATTTGATTCTTATTGTGAACCGGCTGTGAGTAATTTAGACTCATCTTCCTTGGTTCAGTATAGCGAGCTATCTAATATAGCACAAAGAATCATAGCAAAAGGTGCAAAAAATAGCCAAAAATGTAGTTTTTTGAAATTCGAGTTGTTAAAGTTGGAGAAAAAATTGGATAAGCATGCCAATTTTGGAGAAGAAGATGATGGAACAAATGATGTAAATTACGTTAAGCATGTGACTGAAACTGAGAAAAATCTTAAGATCCAAGATCCAAAAGTTCAGAAGTGCAAAGGTCGGGGCAAAGGTAGAATGAAGAGTGCTTTGGAATCTAATCAACCTAAAAAGAAAGGTCCATACAAGAGAAAATGTTAGCTCATATTTGGCTTGTTTTTATTTACTATTTGATTCACAATTTGCTTCACAATTTGCATTTGTCAATGTAATTGTTATTTTATTTGTTTAATAGTTTCTAAAGAATCCAATTCAAATGCATATGAGATGAACGGACCATCAACAAGATATGCACAAACTCAGGTTTAATGTTTAGCAATTTTTTGTCATGAATGTTTTATTTATTTATTTATATTTTTGTTCATTAGCATTATTTGTTGGGAGTTTTAACGAAAAGCTCGCGGTACTGTTCACTTTAACGAAAAACCACATTTTTACACTAAAAAGTCAAACCTGACACTATTCACTTTACCCTTTATTTTATCCTTATCGTAAAAACTAAAAGTTTTCAAGCCCTTTTCATTAGTTTTTCTTTTGTTTGTTTTAATCTATTTCTGATGGATCAATTGGAATTGGTATCTAGGGACATATTGGAATGCCAAGTCAAAACCAACTCAATATGACACCCGTAAGTCAAGTCACACATTTTCCTTATGGATTTCCAATTGTTCCTTGTGTTAAAGGGATTCAAAATCCGCCAGTTCAAGGGATTCAAAATCACCAACTTGGATTTCAAGCTATAAGTCCCATGATGTCCAATTACTCATTTATGTATCCTCGGGTTTGTACCTTCATTGAATGTACTATATATATAGTGTACTATATTTTTGTTCTCTAGTTTCATAAGTAATTTTTTTTCTTTTTATTAATTTGCAAGAAAACATTCAACCAATACCTTTGGGAACCACTCCTCAACTAAAATTTTCAAATCCATCAACATCAAACATTCAACCAATATCTCTGGGAACCACTCTTGAACTGAAATTTTCAAATCCATCAACATCTTAGATCATGTTGTAATAGAATTTAGAGAAATTTTTTTGGAACGACATTCTCTGAAGAGGAGAATATTCATCCTACTAGCTTTATACAATTTTATTTTGATGAGTTTCATTTCAAACAATTGTATTTTGTTGGATCGAAGTCATGGAAGTTTACAGAAAACAACGACTATGAAGGCGTAATCGACATTGGGGTTTTAAGTTTATGTTTTTTAAATTGGAATTAGTTGAGTTTCCAAAAAAAAATTGGAATAAGTTGAGTCTGTTTGTAAGTAGTGATAGGCGTAATCGACCTTGTTTGCTTTATTCCATTTGTCCATTTCAAACCTAATTGCTGCAGTAGTTTTAGACATGATGTGTTTTGATGATACGATGTTAGCTACATTTGTAGGAAGCTGCTTATGGATTATCGGTTTCTTTGAATTTGTACAGGTTCGAGGTCTTGATTTTTCTATTAGAGTGATAGGTTCTGAAATGGTGTAAGAAAATGACGGCTTGGCAATGAGTACAGGTTCGAGGTCTTGATTTTTCTATTTGCGAAGGAGATAAAGCTTTAAGCTTTAGCAGCTCCGGTTACGTCGGTTCATCACATAGAGCCGAACCCACTGTTTGAATTCAAAAAGGTAAGTTTTAAGTTTTAATAAAATATTTAAAAAGAAGGGATATATATATATGGAAATAAATAAGTAAGGGTAGGATTTTCTTTTCTATTAATTAAAGAAAAATAAAAAAAAGGTTTAACTAGAGTTAGTGTGGATTACACATAGCAAGCATTGAAAGGGGTGGTGAGCATACCCTATAGTTAGTGTGGGTGAGCAAAAATGCACCCATTGTAAATACATCAGAATATAAAATATAAAAACTAGCAGCCAACTAAGTTCATATTTTTAAGAGAAACTAATAAAAAAAAAAAATTTAATTAAAAGGATTTCAAAATTTAACCAAAAACATTTAACCAACTGTACTTAATACTTAAGACAAAAACAACACATGCCACATATTCCACACGCCCCATGACATATTTTGTAAATACTGCCTACGACTTTAGTTTAGGCTTGGCTTGTGGCATTTTTACAATGATTGGGCTTCGAGATGTAGTTGGACTTGTACGTGAGGTTTTTGGGCTGTAACAATTGGCATGATATATGGAATTAGACTTTATATTTGGATTGAAAGTAAAGAAAATATGGTATGAACTTATTTTCATGAAATTTGTTGTTGAAAAGTTGAAATTATTTTCATGAAATTTGCTTTGTGATGGCCAAATCGACAACCCTTAATGTTTATACCGAAAATTTTTCATTAAAAAGTTGCACATTAAGCTTTACAAATTTCATAATTAGGGCAAAATTGACCGGGAAAAATGTGGAGAAGGGTGTTTGTGCTATTAGTGTTTTATGACCGATGAAATGACGAGTTTACCTTTCAAATTCGTCATGCTTAATTCACATGACTTAAGTTAACAAAGAATTGGATTGAAAAGCTTGAAATCTAACCAAAAGGATGAAATAGACAGTTTGTAATGAGTTTACAGACTTAGGACATGTTTGGTACTCTACTTGAATCTAACTTTTTAAACTCAAAAACAATTTTCAAGTTTTAGGCCTTAAAAACTTGTTTGGTAGGACTATTTTCAAAAACTGAATTCAAAACTAACTAAAAAAATATAGTCTATTCTCTAAAAACACAAAAAAAAAAAAAAGAGTTTTTAGAGTTTTTAAACTTAAACTCACTCCTTTCTTTTCTCTCCCTCCTCCCCTCTCACTCCAAATCTCTCTCTTTTCTTCCTCTTCTCTCTTCTTCTCTTTTTTATTTTTATTTATTTTTATTTTTTTTTACCTTTTTCGTCTCTCCTCCAATCCACTCTCTTCATTCTCTCAGTTCTTTTTCTCACTCCTCTTCCTCTCTATCTCCTCTGATCCTCTTACTTCTTTCTCTTTCCTCCAATCATCTCTTACTTTCTTTCTTCCTCTCTCATCTTTCTCTCTTGACCCCCTTTTTTTGGATTTCTTTGTCCAGTTTAAGTTGTAAGATTTAAAAATTTTAAATTGCATACCAAACAAGTTTTTGAGTCTCAAAGAAAATTGTTTTCAAGAAAAATTCTTAAGAAATGTTTTGAGAAATTATAAAAAAAATTTCAAATAAGATACCAAACAAGCCCTTATATTTTTAAAAAATAATAATAATTTAGGGCCTGTTTTACTTGAATCCAACTTTTTAAATTTAAAAACAATTTTCAAGTTTTAGGCCTTAAAAACTTGTTTTATAGGACTATTTTCAAAAACTGAACTCAAGACTAACTCAAAAATATAGTCTATCCTCTAAAAACATAAAAAAGTGAGTTTTTAGAGTTTTTAAACTTAAACATAATCCTTTCTTTGTTCTCCCTCCTCCCCCTCATGCCAAATCTATCTCTCTCCTCTCTTTTTTTTTATCTTTTTCATCTCTTCTCTAATCCGTTCTCTCCATTCTCTTGGTTCTTTCTCTCACTCATCTTCCTCTCTATCTCGTCCGATCCTCTCTTCTTTCTCTTTTCTTCAATCATCTCTTACTTTCTTTCCTTCTCTCTCCTCTCTCTCCCTCTCCTACAACCCCCTCTTTTTAGATCTCTTTGTCTAGTTTAAGTTGTAAGATTTAAAATTTTTAAATCGCAAACCAATCAAGTTTTTGAGTCTTAAAGAAAATTGTTTTCAATAAATGTTCTTAAAAAATGTTTTGAGAAATGATAAAAAAATTTCAAATAGAATATCAAACAGACCCTAAGACTTAATATCACTCGATAATAATTTATAGACTAAATCGACAGTTCAGCATATTTATCTCTTGGACTGTAACTGGAGCACCAAGGAAAAGGCCCAAGACAAATAAAAAGCCCTAATGCACGCTGGGGGATGGTCTGCGGCTGGGGGAGGCACCATATATAAAAACCAACCAAAGAAACGAGGGTAAACGTCGGGCTGCTGGAAGTGACAGAGATTTCTAGGGTTTTAGGTCCTCCGCCCCCATTTCCAAAATGGTACGTTTCCCTTTACCCT
Source organism: Cotoneaster glaucophyllus (assembly GCA_036320875.1). Classification (NCBI taxonomy): domain Eukaryota; kingdom Viridiplantae; phylum Streptophyta; class Magnoliopsida; order Rosales; family Rosaceae; genus Cotoneaster; species Cotoneaster glaucophyllus. The sequence goes on from CM070070.1 coordinate 9,197,522, forward strand.
GCAAAAGTTCTGGTGTTACAGAAAGTTTATTTCGTAAATATTTTGCATAAGTTTGTGCGTCTGCAAATTAGATCTGCAAATTGGTATTCAAATCTCATATTGCTTTACTTATTTTCTTTTTGTTCGATTTTTTTAATTTTTGGGTTCAAATGGGAATTGTAAGACAGGAAGATACAGAGACGCAAAAAGCTATTGAGTTAGATTAATCAGTAAAAAGTGTGAAATGTCTAAATATTCTGGTGGGTTTTACATGATTATTTTTTCCCCAAAATTTGTTGTAGATATAATCTTTGGCTTATGGAGTGTGAATGTCAAAAGGGTTTTCGTTGTGTTGAACTGCGGGAAATTTAAGGAAATTATTACTTTTAATTTTTTCTGTTGAATGTTATTGCTGATTGTATGTGTTTTAGTTCAAGAGATTTTGTAAGATAGTCGGTGCCTTGCAGTCGTTGTTTGTTGATTTCTGGGTACATCATTATAATTAGAGATTTGGAGTCAAAAGGGTTTCTTTGTGTTGAACTGTGGCAAATTTAAGGAAATTATTCCTTTACATTTTATGTGTATTGTTATTGCTGATTGTATGTGTTTTAGTTCAAGAGATTTTGTAAGATAGTCGGTGCCTTGCAGTCGTTGTTTGTTGATTTCTGGGTACATCATTATAATTAGAGACTTGGAGTCAAAAGGGTTTCTTTGTGTTGAACCGTGGCAAATTTAAGGAAATTATTCCTTTACATTTTATGTGTATTGTTATTGTTGATTGTATGTGTTTTAGTTCAAGAGAGTTCGTTAGATGGTCGGTGCCATACTCTTTTTAGCTCCAAGTGTTTACCTACCTACAACATTGTAGGTAGATACTTGGAGTTAAAAAGAGTTGTCGCGTCAACCCTTTTATGTGCCTTGTTCTTTGTGTTCTATTATGGTTTCGAAGAAATTCGTTACTTGCAGGGCACACCTTTAGTGTTATCATTGTGTATTGTAATTTTTTTTCTTTATCTAAATCATTCTAGTATGAACTTGAATTTGTTGCCTCACTTTTCCACTTTGATTTCCTCGTGTGTATTGCAGACTAAGAGAACCAAGAAGGCGGGTATTGTTGGGAAGTACGGTATGTGCCTTTTGCATTTTTTTTTCTTTGCCCGTGTATTTTTTTTGAAATTGTGGTGAAATGAAGGATTATGGGGAAACGGTTTAATGATTATTTTTTCAATGTTTATAATCATTGTGAAACACAATCACACAGTTCACAAAGAAAATTTTGGATTTTGAATTGGTGGGGTCCTATTTCTAGAAACTATTTAGTAAACAGGGATGATTTGTTGTTGGCATGATAAAATGATTACAATATTTTACATGTTTATGTTGTAATGGTGAATTACTTATTTTGTATCGGTTCAGGCACCCGATATGGTGCTAGTCTGAGGAAGCAAATCAAGAAGATGGAAGTCTCTCAGCACAGCAAGTACTTCTGTGAGTTCTGTGGGAAGGTACTTACCCTACTATCTAAAGTCTGGTTTTCTTATGAAAAGTTAGGTTTAGAAATGCAACCCTTGTAATAAAAATGCTTGGTTGCAGTACGCGGTGAAGCGTAAGGCTGTTGGAATTTGGGGTTGCAAAGATTGTGGCAAAGTGAAAGCCGGAGGCGCCTACACACTGAAGTATGGACCTTCTATTGATAGACTCTGTTTGTCATGTCTTTCTGAGTTTCTATTCTGAGATTATAATTGTGTTTAATTGTTATCTTTTGCAGTACTGCTAGTGCTGTGACCGTTAGGAGCACCATCCGAAGGCTGAGGGAGCAGACCGAGAGTTAGAGCTGCATTATTCTCTCGTTTTCGTTGAAACCATCTATCCTTTTCTTAAAGTTTGATTTATGTTTTGTTACGTACTTGTATGCGGAGCTTTAGTTTTGACTAAGCGGAGTAATGATTACTGAGTTAAATGATCTTTGTTTTGGTTAGCTACGTTTTCAGGTGATATTGCATTGGTATGTTTTTATCAGCAAATTCGTAGGTACGATATCCACACACCTCGAACCCTGTTCTATGATTTGCTATCAAACCAGCCATGTAGTCTATGAATTTTTATGGAAAGTCTTTGTAGAAGTGATCTCGAAGTGCAATGCCCGCAACAATACTCGTCAATTAACGAGTATTTCTCTTGTTCGATATAAATTTTGCAAAACTTAAGTAACCAAAATTGAAGGGACCGGACCGGATCTGTTTTTGAGTTTACAAAATCTGTACCTGAAGGTACCGTTTGGTATGTGGGACGGGACAGAACGCAGTGGGACAAGGCGTTCTGTCCCACTTTTGGTGCGCCTAAAAACCGGTGGAACGGGTTGTTCCATGGAACGAAATTTGGTTGATTTTTCGTTTCATCTTCTCCCGTGGAACACAAATTTATAACATTTTAAGACAAAATTTCCCTTTATGTTTGTCAATATTTACATCATCCGTGGAACATCTGTTCGTCCTGTCCTATCTCGTCCCGTCTGCATACCAAACGATACCGAACCGACCGGACCTGCCCCGCCCCTCGGGTTTATTTCAATATCTATAGGTGTATTAGATTCCTTGGTTTTTAGTCTTTTGACCCTTTCATATGTTTAAACTAGTTACTTTTGCACGACTGTGATTCCCTCGAAACAAAACAAACTCTCGCACACATCTATCCTCTTTTCATACAACAATATCAAAGATGAATGCGGGCTAAGCCATAAAATGTGTCAGTCACGATTAGGTATCGAATTCTCTCGATAACAGTTAAACTTGAAATTTCACAAGAAAATATTTTTAAACCGTACTGCTAGTGGTAATCCATTCTTCCGTAAAAGCAAATTTACGCTTCAACTCTAAATTGCGCAATAAGGCCGCCGAACATTGCTTGGCCCTGCACGTTATGAATACGAGTCTTTCCTTCGTACATGCAAATGCAAAAGTAACTTGTTCAAATCACAAAACGAAAAATTTATACACAAATGTCAAACTGAGAAGCCGCCACATAATTTTGTTGAAATGTCTCACATCGACCGTATCAATGAAAAAAGAAGAGTTTAAATATCCTAACTCCACTCCAACTAATACCAAGGCCTTTTGTGATGAAACCTCACACCTGACGGATTGTGTAGGTGGTAATTACCAAGTTGGAGACAACATCGGTGTTGTTGGAAGTGGACCGTATGGTCCGTCTCTCTGATAATTCTATATAGTATCAGAGCCAGAGAGCGGGCCTGTACTGTACTGCCACGTGATGGGTAGGTCCCCTTGGCCCCGCGCGATGATGGTGGGTCCCTTGGCCCCGCGTGTAGGATGAGTCCCCTTGACTCCATGTGGTTGTCAATGTATGGATCTACATAGTATCAGAGCCAGGGAGCGAGCCTGTACTGTACTGCCACGTGATGAGTGGGTCCCCTTGGCCCCGAGTGATGATGGTGGGTCCCTTGGCCCCGCGTGTAGGGTGAGTCCCCTTCACTCCAAGTGGTTGTCGATGTGTGGATCTCCCACGTGTGACCCACTAATTGGGTCTCACGTGAGGGGGCTTGTTGAAATGTCCCACATCAACCGTATCAATGAGAAAAGAAAAGTTTAAATATCCTAACTCCACTCCAACTAATACCAAGGCATTTTGTGATAAAACATCACACCTGACGGATTGTGCAGGTGGTAATTACCAAGTTAAAGACAGTATCGGTGTTGTTGGAAAGTGGACCGTATGGCCCGTCTCTCTGATAATTCTACAAATTTGACCATCTTGAATCGAGATATATAAGATTAAATGACTCGCTTTGTGCTCATGTTCATGGACAAACAAAAGAAAAATGCGCTAGTAGAATGGTTACTGGTTACTGAAGATTTTATCTCCTTGTTAAAATACTAAACAGTAAACATACAACACTGGCTGCGTCGAGGTTTTACCTGGACACAGCACTTATATATTACATCTACCTCATCTATACACAACACGCGCTAAAGATTGCAAAGCGAAAAATTAGTAAAGTACTCGGATGCCGACCAGCATTCCCTCTTCTTTCTCCCTATATGCATACACAACCTAACAAACAATATAGATGTAAACTCTGATACTCCCCATAAATGAGTTTAAAGAAGGACCATCATCTCAACACAAGATGCCGAAGAGAACACGAACCTAAAACTTGAAGCTGCCGGAGAAGGGAAACCATAAAACTTCCTCTTGTTCTCACACCTCGCAAACTTGCATGGATAAACAAGTCCTTATTTGGATTTTCATACAATTTGAATTGGCATGTGGTCACTGCTACTGTGATGCTGCATTTGTTTCTGGACAGCTTTCACTGCTGCTACTCTAGCTGCATTTGCTGCCCTATTAGCTGCCGTTACGGCCCTGTTCACTCTTTCATCCACCTTGGCTACATCATAGGCTTTCTCGGACACTATTCTTGCTTCCTGATTGTAAGTTTAACACAGAATAATAAAACAGATTAACAACAAATACAATTGGCTAATTGTCAACCCAATTTCATGCTTCCCTAAGAACGTGATTACTGGAAAAATCAATATTATTTGAAGTTGCAGAGTATGAGTGCTACATGTGTTTCTCATTGCCAAAAAGTATGAAACATAATCATGCAAAAATTCATTAAATATTACAGGTTAAAAATTGTGAGCTAGAACGAATTTTAAGTCACGCCAATTGTAATTTTTTCTAGGATCCTGGCTTCAGCAATCTTCTTTAACTTGACACAAAGTGATATGGTGAGCACTGAAAACTATAAACATCTTGACAACCATACTGTTCAATGGCCAAACCAACAAAGTCAGGGCACACAAATTACACATCCACTACGATTGCATGCCACAGAAAACATGCAGAGGGTTAACACAAATATTTTATATAAATAGTATGTACCTGAACCGCATTAAGTACTTTGGAATGATTAACAGCAACGGGAGATACAGGATAAGTTGCATTCTGTGTGCTTGGAACATCAAGGACTCCATTTTGCCAGTGACCAGCTTGAGTTTCCCCATTTCTAAACGTGTACATACCAAGCCCTTGCCTTCTACCCTCATGCCAAGCTCCCTCATATCTATGCCCATTTGCAAATCGATAGACCCCAAACCCATGCATTTTATCCGCAAAATATTCCCCAGCATAAGTGTCACCATTTCTGATTTTTTTTTAATAGAAAAAAAAAAAAAAGCAGAAATTCTGTCAAAAATACTGAGCATTTGCATATAGGTTTCTATTTAGCCACAACAAAGATAGCCATATATATATATATGTGTGTGTGTGTGAGTGTGTGCATATATATTATATATATATAAGGTCGAAACCAAACACAAAAATAATTGCCCATTAATAAAACATGTCTGCGTCTCAATATCTGATGAAAGGTGAACTAAACTGATCTCAGTATATAAGTTTTCATTAACAACATATATCTCTGTTCTCCTTAAAACACATGGTCAGAACAAGCATGAACAGTTCAGCGTCCCATGCTAAATAAAGGTTATAATATTGTTCATAAATCTTGTCTTGGGATGAGCATGTGACTGTAGATATTGATGCAAAATTGCAAATTCCGCAATTCAAGCACTAGACAGTAAGTTTTTCCACCACTTATGCCGTTCATTTCTATAAGTGTTAAGCGAACAACCATAGTACTACCTAGAAATCATCTCCACCTTCATGATCTTTTGGAGTAATACGTTGCCCTCCCTCAAGCATCACCCACATCCGTTTATTTAAATCTATTTACATCCTTTCCTCTTCTTTTTTTCCCCAACAGTAACAATCCTAACACCCAATGCCTAAAGTACTTGCCGCCCAGAATATCCAGCAACAATCATCTCACTTGCCTACGTACAACAGAGATGAAAGCCCATTATTTTTTAGTCCTACTACAAACTTTAACCGAAAGAACTCAATCCCATTGTTGATGTTTATGATGCAGAAATCTACCTACATCAAGTGGCCCGATCCATAATTAACAGTTTTACAATATTATCACAAACAAGGAACAGACCAACCAAAAAACTTCAGAGACAATGCGGAAACAACATCAATATGACAATATTGATATCGCAATAACAAAATACATAAGCAACAGATAACAGAGCAAAAATCCCGAAAATCAGTGGCAAAGTTACCTGAAATGGTAGTGACCAAGGCCATGCTTGACACCCCACTTGAATTCCCCAACATATCTACTCCCATCCTCACAGGTATGAATTCCACACCCATGACTCTGCCCATTAGACCATTCCCCTGCGTAAACATCCCCAGTGTAAAACCTATACACCCCGAAACCATGCCTCAGGCCCTGCCTATACTGCCCGCGGTACCGGCTTCCTCTCGCCCACGTCTCGACACCATAACCATCATACTTCCCATCAACCCAATCCCCCTCGTACCTCCCACTCATGTAATAGTAATACACCCCACTTCCTGAACATTTCCCCTTGTGAAATTCACCCTCATACACGTCTCCGTTGCTGTAAACCTGAACCCAACATCCCGAATTCCCTCTTTTTTCGGCTTTCGGCCGCGACCCGATTGACCAAAACACCGGCAGCGGCGGCCTCGAGGAGGTCTTGAGCTTGATTGGGAAAGACCTGGCGAGGAACAGCCGTATGGACGGGAGGCGGGGGAGGGCGAGATTGAGGGAGAAGAGCAATGCGGCGGAGAAAGCGAAGGCGGAGAGGAAGTCGAGGAAGAAAGAGTGGCTAGGGTGAGAGACCAGGAAGTAAAAGAATGGCAAAGAGAGCAGTAGAAGGAGGCGGCGAAGGCGGTTAACGCGACGGAGGAGGCGAAAGAAGGCGGATTTGGCAGCGATGGAAGGGGAAAAGAGAGGTGGTTTTTGCGGCGGAGGTGGGAATTTGTGGAGGGTCGGGGATTTGGAAATGGAGGGGGCTTGGGTCAAAAGTGGTCGCTTGTAAGGTGTGGTTTGAGGGATTGGGGGGTCATGGTGGGGCAAATGTTGAGATGGGTAGCGAGGGAACTGGGAGATGTGATTGAATTGGTGGGAAATCGAGGAGAAGGAAGAATAAGGCGGCGATGGCGGTGGTGCGGCGGCGGCGGCGGCAGAGGCTGAGATTGGGTTGTAATCGGAAGAGACGCCAATGCTTTCTGTTCCGATCTGAGCTTCTGATTTCTTCTGATGCATTACATATGGAAAAACACAATACAGTGAAGAAAAACACAATACAGTGAAGAAAAACACCAACAATTAAATCCAACGAACAACAAGTACAGAAAGAAGAAGAAGAAGAAGAAGAAGAAGAAGGGTTTTTTTGTGTGTTGGATTTGGTTGTGGGGTTGGGAGAATGTTTCTCTTAATTTTTGTTAGGGTTGAGATTATTGGGAGAGAGGAGATGTTGGGAATAGCGGGGCGTGCGCAGAATTAATGGCAAACGAGTGGAGTGTTTATACAATCCTCAATTTCCAATTTTGAAATATCACAGAGAAAGAGAGAGAGAGAGAGAGAGAGAGAGAGAGAGATAGAGAGGGGTCCATAGGCTATATCTGACAACTCGAAGCGACAAATAAGACGGCGAGGGTAAAATAATTGTTTGCCTGAAACAGTAAATACGCGTATTATGCAATTAAATTAAATATGTTGTTTAAATTGTCAATGGTCTTTGCTACTTTAAGAGTCACCAAAGTTTATAGAATACATGTGCCGCCTTCTCCTCCTCAGACTAATTCAAAGAGTTTATACAAAAGCATGTGATTTTCTATATAGAAGAGGAGCTCTTGCATTCGTTTATTTTCAACCATAGTTAGACAAGATGCTTGATTAGATTATTAGTTCCAGAATGATAGTAGCTGAAAGATAGTTCATATGGTAAAAAAAATTAAGATTTAAGCTCCTGTGATGATGTCTGTTAGAATTTAGGCTTAAAATTAAAAATTTCGTAGATAATTATTAGCCCGTAAGTTACACATATTAGATTAAAACAGAACTATGCGCTAATTGTTAGCATGTGAGGCTAACCTTATCTTTTTAATCTCACATATGAGCCTTTATGTGCTAATAATTAACGGGGAGTTGACGAAATTTTCAAATTTTAGCTTAAATCCTAGTATTATTTTTACTGCATGGGCTATCTTCCAATTACTCTATCACCACAGAGGCTAATAATCTAATTAAGCCTAGACAAAATGTAGCATTAGTTTGTAATTGTCCCGGCAACTTCTTTATTTGATTTTTCATTAATTAAATTATATTTGTAATTTTGTTGTTCGTTTATTCGTATACAATGCGTATTTTAATTTTCAATTGCTCTATACGAAAATAGTCATTCCCTTGTACATTTTAGCGAAAATCATTGGTGACAAAGGATGATTTCTTTTTACCCAAAAAAAAAGAGGATGATTTCTACTAAATAAACATGGTCTCATCTAATAAATTGCCAAACCTCACTCTTGAATGTTAAAAATAGAGAAAGACAGTGGGTGGCAAGTTACAAGACCGAGGGGTGGTAGCAGCTAGGAGACAAAGTCTTTTATTTTCTTTAGGAGAGGAGACAAAGTCTTTGCTATTATTATTTTCTTCTTTATTACAAGTTATATATTTTTTTATACTAAACGACATTAAGAAAAAGGAAGAGAGTTTGTACCGGAAGCGCATTTAAGAAAGTGGTCCTCCCGAAGGAAATAGGACAATTAGTCTCGGCTGATGTCTCTTGGGAGAGTGTCGTCCATCCCTAAAAAGGAAAAATTTGGGGAAAAGAGGTCTTAACAAAAGCTTGCTCCACCACCCCTGTACCGAATCAATCTGAGACTGATAATATTCATTTCTGAAAGAGCTACGAACTCTTGTGATCGCTTAGGGTTAGGGTTTTCCTAATTGAAGAATGAACTGGTTTAGGGTTATTTCCGATTCTTGGCCTGTCCATAATTTGACATGAGATGACAAAAGGAAATCTCAAGATGATTGAAGTTGCTTTTTGCTCAACAAAAGGGCTTAGCTTTGTTCCAAAATAGTTCATCATCAATGAAGTGTCGTATCAGTCGAAAGTGAAAAAGCATTTAGCCAAAAGGTACCCATTTTTTGTCATTTTGTACTACGGTCTAGTGGAAAGTTTTAAGTTTGGAAATCGTGAATGACCAATTTGATATCAATTTATTCTACCCTTAATGTAAATATGTCGTTGTATCAGACAATGTTTCATTTGTTCTTTCATCTATTTTTTTATTTCTATGTTCGAAATTTAATTCAAATAAAATTTCTTTGGGAGAAGGCCACGTCGGTTGTAGCATAGCTCTGTCACTGTTTACTGGTCTAGTGATATTTTTCTTCATAGGTTTACAGAGAGATTCTGAATTCAAATACTTCTAGTACCCATGATAATCACTGATCAAATAAAAAAAAAACTACGAATTTTTGGAGTAAAACTGGTCAACTGATAATTTTGTTGAAATAAGTATTCATTAAGAAATAGATTATTGATATTGCTTAAATTCACATAAATTTTACGGTACCCTTTAATTCGAATGTTGATAGATTATCTGTCACATCCCGACTCGGGCTCCACCACATCCCAAGCTCGACTCCGCCGTAGCACGATATTGTCCGCTTTGGGCCCTGACCACGCCATCACCTGTTTTGTTTCTGGTAACTCACGCGAGCAGAACTTCCCAGTGGGTCTCCCATCCGGGGAATGCTCTGGCCCATTTCGCTTAACTTTGGAGTTCCTACGGAACCCGAAGCCAGTGAGCTCCCAAAAGACCTCGTGCTAAAGGAGGTGGATATGTGCATATAAGGCATATCACCGCCTCTCCGTTGGTCGATGTGGGATCTCACACTATCTTTTGGTTAAAAATAAAATAAAAACCTTCATAGAAGGGTAAACACATAGAATGAAATGTCACCATGCTTCAAAAAATGCGCTCCACAATTTTCTCCCGACATACTTTAGGCTATGTTTGGGTTAGGGATTTCAATGTCTCAAGAGATTTCCATATCCAAAAAGAATTAAGATCGAATTACTATGAAATGGATCACAAAATATTAGATAAGAAAATTAGAAATGCTTGTCACATTTCCTTTGAAATAGTCATGAAAGGATTTTTAATATCTCATATCTAACAAATACTTCAAATTAAAATCTCTTCAGACTTGAAAATCCTCCCCCTAAACATAGCAATGATCTTGTGATTCGATTTTATTTGACCAAACATATCCATCCTAACTTGTTCATCAAGAAAAGAATGCTTCAATGATTTTGAAGTTCATGAACCTTATAGCATACATATATTTAAGTAGATAGCACCATTATTTTGAAGTCTTGACCAGACAAATCTATCATTTGCTCCATCAAACCCGGCTCTTCCCTTCAACCACTTAATCACGAGAGATCTGACGGAAACACGGAGTGGTACACCACGTGTCATTATACAAATGTTAAAAAGTTAATAACTTAAAAATAAAATTTCCTACCACTTATATAAAAACACGTGGTGTATCATCCGTGTACCGGTTACCATAAAAAAAAATTCTCCTTAATCACCACTTAAAAATGTGCATTGGTTTTATGTTTCTGGATCAAACCAACCAGTTTTGTGTGTGTGCCGTGTTTTTTTTTTTTTTTTTTTTTCAAATTTGGAGAACTAAGGTCGAAATTAATGAGTTGAACTTGTCCAATCATTGGAATCTGTCTCAGACAAGAAAACTATTACAATTAACTGTAATTACAATAATCTATTAGAGCAACGATAACTATTTCCTCTGTTTGGAGTGCCAAGTGTTGACTGCGGACATACTTTGTATTTTCTAATTGGTAGTATAATGCAATCACCGTTTGTATGTGTAATTAATTATGAATTACGATTGTTATTTAACTTGGAACTGTAAATTCGAACGATTATAACTTTACATTTTTTGTAGTACTAATGTTGAATGTTAACGTCATAACGTAACATTAATTACAATTGATGTTTTTTTTTCCCTCTCAAAAATTTACGATCGAGGTATGGTGTTCGAAGAGTAAAAATGTTGGTGGTCAATTGCAATCATACCTTAGGAAGATTTTTAACGATCAAGAGTTGTACATCAGCTTGTGTCTATTTCTCTCAACATTCGATTATAATTGCCACCCATTTCTCCCGCTATATAATAATAAAACTTTTACAGTTAATAATTACGTTGATTTTATCTAAGGATTAAGACCCAAAACTATAAAACAGGGCCCATTTGGTGGAATGAATGAGATTTAGCCTTAGAGATAGAATTAGATTGGCGTGAACTTGTAAGATAAGACTTGTAACCCATGTATAAAGATATATTAGATAACCTACTTTATTATAAACTCATATAACCCATCATGCCTAGTCATATTCATCTCACGTTTAGTTGAATATCATAGTGCGCGATTAACAAACGAACAAACTAACTATTAAGTGAACGAAATATTGCCATGATAGCTACATAACCCAAGAGGCTACATTGTGAATTACTTGTATTTCAAACTAAATTACAAGCTATATTTATAGTGATATAAACCAAAGAAACCAAATGCGTAAATGCCAAAAATACCTTAGTACAAAATCAAAGCAAATCTCTAATTAATTTTCTAAATAAACCTAATAAATTTCAACACATTCGACATAACAAACACCGGATTGAACTCACGTCAATTTTAATTGATTACAACCTATCTCATCTAACCCACCAAACGGAAACTTAGAGTCTCCGATTTGCTATGTTCCAAAAAAGAACAAAAAGAGAGAACCAAAGTTGCATAGTTTGTATTTAGTTACACATTTTGGCCATTTCAATAGAGTCACCGAGTTAGATTGTTCCAAAGGTCGCAAAACCATAGACAAAATAATAATGTCCGCCAATTTGTATGAATTTCATTAGACAGTGAAACAACTTCACTTTCAAACTAACTAGTATATGTCTATACAAAAAGTATGTGAAATTTTTTACTTTTGTTTTTAAAATTAAAAGAAGAGAGGAAGAGAGAGAGAGAATGTGAGAGCGAAAAGAGAGAGGTTTGTTTTTTACTTTATTTTTTAAATTAAATGTGATAAAATCTCTTGTAAATGAGGATTAAACAAAAAACAGTAAAATTTTGCTTTGTAAAATTACGTTACTGTCTTTAATTTTTTTTATTGTGATAAAAAATAAAAATATTTTTTACTCTTTTTTAATTGATAACAAGAGTTTCATTAATACGTAGATTAGGTAAGTTCAGAGATACTAGTTCCAATCACGTCAAGGAAAGTTCGCATCCCTTTCGGACAATGACCAATTTGTTTCTGTACTTCGAGTGTATTTTTAGCTTTATTTTTCAGGTCAGAGTCAGACATCTGCAGTGAAAGTTTTGTTTACATCATGGAGAAACTGAAAATTTCATATCTATTAAACGGAAATTTCATATATAAGGCACGCATGGAACGGAAATTGAAAGGTAAAACAAATGTTTTACCTGCCAATTTCCATGCGTGCCTCGTGACACTTCGATCCAACAGTGACAAATTATCAATCCCTTTGATTAAAGCAAAACACGACTACAGGGACCTGGTTGAAAACCTAATTGTAAAAACAATAAAACTACAGAAACCAAATCCATCACTATCCTTGTAAAAACATCCAAGCTACAGGGACCGAACACCACCTTGCATGAACAAAATGAAAAACTCATGTTCTAAGTGCGATTTAACTTCAAATACTACCGTTCTTGGCATTACATCCATCAAGCAAATGATAGTAGCACATTAAATATATAAACAGGAAATCTGTGTCAAAGGGGCATAAGATCGGAGCATGATTAATCATAGTAAAAGGAATGATAAACACGAACCGCTAATGCAAAGCACATCAATCTCAATAAACAAAATGAAATAACTTACAAGAGCTCCGTTATCTCATGATTAAAATTCAAAGAAAGGTTTGCTACTTTGCTCTGCAAATAGGCCAACTCGCACACTAAGCATTTCCAATGGTATATCACTTGTAGTACTTTCTGAGCTACTGCATCTTACCTCACTTGTCACAGCCAATCCTTTTACCAATGGAGGCATGAAGCAAGGTAAGAACCAAGGGTGGTTAATAGTAAACCTCATCACAGGTTTTGCTGCTTGCACTGTGGTTACGGCTTGTGGAGCTTGAAACCAAAAACTCTTGGAACGTAACTCTGTGTCGCCTTTTGTGGCTTAAGGTGTCCATACGTCATCAAGAATAAGTGCGGAAATGTGGTTCCAAAATACGCTCCATCAATATCTTTAAAGTGTTCAGGAAATTGAGATATAAAATCAGAAAGTCAAACAAAACTCGAATATGGTAAAATAATAACCATGAGAGAGAGAGAGAGAGAGAGAGAGAGAGAGAGATGAAGTGATTTTTTTTTGAGAAGAGAGAGAGATGAAGTGATTTGATAAGCAGAGTTATGCAAATCCGATATTTGTTTATAATACCAGTCTCAGGAAGGACATTACACCCTACTAATGATTTGTTAAAGTTCATTTATAACCACCAGCAAACATTCAAGTGCCCGCAAATTCAGTTGTTACACCTCCCACTCAATGATCAAATAAAATCCATGTCCAAATTTCATGCTCCTGGTATTGACACTTGCAAATGAAAGACGTACTGTTGACCAATTAAAGTAGTATTTTTACAAGCAGTTGCACTAAGTCTCGACCCCAAGCATAATATTAGACTGTCAAATGATATTTACAAGACAACAACACTGAACTTAAATACAACTTCTACACAAGACCAAAAAGGTTAAATTTCTTTCGTCAAAATTTGTAAGAAGACTCATCTAGCAATTGAAAACCCAAAACTGAAAAGAGAGAACTATGAAAAGAACTTCAATGCAGATGCAAAATTTAAGCATTAAAGGATACTGCCTTGGTACTTCGATCGAGGGTAATATATATCTTCGCACTTGGGGCAGTATATTTTTACAGTGCTTGAACGAGGAATGTCCGATTGACCAACTGGAAGGCAAGGTTGTCCACAGCAGTACACTCTTGGGCATCTTCCAAAGTCATAGTTCTTGTACTTCTCCAACTGTAGAACTTTAAGATCAATATTCTAACCAAAAAAAAAAAAAGATACAATAATAAACCAAAATGCAAATATACAATAGTCAGAATCTTACCATTGCAGACATTCCTTTGCTAGTCAGTATGTATCGAACATGAATAAGACCGTATAGCATCTCCGCTGCTGATTCAACCAACTCATTCTGCTCTTCAGTGAACATATCACCTGGACAGAGTCCCCATTTATTAAGTGCCTCAATCTCAATGACAACAAGGAACAACAACCACGACCAAAGCAGATACACAGAGAGAGACAGCTGTTCAGACAGACGGATAGAGACGATATTAGAGCATTAGCTCCTGGGTATACTTTATTTCATCGTACCTTACTAACCACTATCCAAGTTTCAACCCCAATATCATCCTTTTCATACGTTATTTGGAGTTCTACCCCAGTTTTATCTAGGAATTGCATACTTTCACTTTTGATCTCAGAGTCCCACGTTGATATTTCAAAATTAAGTATTCATATTTCATACCCATAAAAACTTTTAGTCCAAAAAACCATACCAAAACCTAATTACGAATCTTTATTCCTCACTATAATGCTAAATGCAAAACCAACTCAAGAAAAAGACAATATTAATGGGCTGCTGGTGTCCACTGAAGACAGGGTTGAATGTTGTCACCCAATATCCAGCAAGATGTCCACCACCAGTAACCATACTACACATATCAAGGCCCCTTGACTCAAATCTCACATAGGGCCACCATTACCAATTGAAAACTCAATAGGGTGTCACCAATCTTCTTTTTCGCCAACTACTTCATAAGTTTCATATCACTCTGTGATCCACTAGACTACTTTATTTATATTAACTAGAACTGCACCAATTTCTTTTCATGGAATATATTTTCAAGAAACTTTCCAACCTACTAAACTACACATGCAAACCCCCTACATTATGTAACATATACCTGGCTCGTCTCGAAATCAGTTTATATAATTCAAGCAGACGATTGATTAATTTCCATAAAACACTAATAGCCTTTCAATCCAAGGAGATTTATTAAAAGAGAGTGGCCTCAATTTAACAATCAAATAGTATGCAATTGTCCTTCCTTTTACTTTAAAAGATGTAAACAAGATGGTTTTAAAGGGGAAAAAAATTACGCACATGCATTCACACACAACAAACTAAAAGCCCCATTAGCATAGACAAATTCTTACCATGAGAAGACTCAACATCCAAAATCAGATCAAGTGCATAATCATAATATGGAACTTGACTGCTCAATCCACAGAGATTAAAATCATCTTGGATGTATTCATCATCAACTTCACAAAAAAATTCATTCCCTCGCAAATTGCAGAACCATGAAATCCAAGAAGTGTCATCTCCATCAGAACCACTGACATCTGATTCTTCACTGTCTGTTTCAGATTCCTCTGCAATTAAAGCAAACTAACTATGTAAGAATGCCATGGCAATTTCCAATGCAAATGTCTAAAAGTAGATTTTTAGTCCTCTTCTACAAAGTTCATGCGTATTCATTCGTCAAACACTAAAAAGATGTAAAGTTACACAAGTGTGAGACTAGGATTTGGAAAAGAATTAAAATTAAAAACTTTTAAGACTTGGAACAGCTAAGAATCTTTCCATTTCAAGTAATTACTCTACTCCGAACGAGCAATAAATGAGTGAACTTTCAACTTAGTAATATCCTAGTTTTTGCAAAAACAACTAAAAGTAGCATACTATATAATCAGGGCTCCTTTGCCAAACATAAACTCAGCAGACAATAACATTAGACCCACATTCCATATATTCGCGGTGACTAATCCGTAATCATAAACGTAAAGGACATTGAATTACAAAATTAGCATGCGAAAACGAGAAAACCATTTATACATGGAACAAACCCAGATCATATAAGAAAGTTTCTACTAATAATCTTAGTCCTAAAACACATTACTAGCTATCAGCTCCCAATAAAAATACGAAAACAAAAACCATTAAACCAAAATCCAACAAATTTAAACCAAATAAACCGAAAACAACCTAGAGAGCAAAAACAGGACCAACCATCAGAGCATTTGTTCTTGGCGAGCGAGGCGGCCGTGGCTGCCGCCGCACGGTGATCAAGCTGAGATTTACCAGCGGAAGTGGAGGGCACAGAGAGCCTCTCTTTGTCTTTACTGTTAGCCAAAGCTCTCGATGTGGATGGGGTGGACTTCTCTAGGTGCTTGTCCAGCGCATCGTTGATGCGCTTGCGGTCTAGCGACCCACCAACAATCTCTGTTTTCGACGACCCGCTACCGCCTCCACCGCCACGTTCCCTATACATGGTCTAATTTCGAACCCCTTTGGATGAATTTTGGCTCTTGGATTTGGAGCGAGGGAGAAGGGTGGGTGTCAAGCCCTGTGGTGGCCTTCCATGGTGCGGTGGAGAGTTTGAATAAAACCCTAGATTTTCGAGAGCGGGGTGAGCGCGATGTAGGTGTTTTGGAGGTTCTGAGGATCTGAGTGAGATCGTAGATCAGAGACACAGGGGCGCGTGGGGGGGAGGGGGAGGGGGAGGGGGGGGGGGGGGGGCGCGGAAAGAGAGAGAGCTAGGGTTTGGGTGGGTAGGGAGAGATGGGGCGAGAGGTACACGAGCTGTTGAGCAAAATGCTCTTTGGTTCCCTCTGTCTCATCTTTGTTTTCTAGTCCTTTTTTGTTTTTTATTCACCTTCTTCATTTTTTTTAATAAATGTTTTTTTTTACAACGGTCTAATAGTATTCATCTTTATTATTCGGATGAGTGTTTAACGGGTCGGGTGGTTAACGGGTCAACCCGTTGAGCACCCGTTAAATAACGGGACATTTTGGATGAATCCGCGAAACCCGTTAACCACCGTTAACACCCGTTATGAGGACTTTTGTGTAATTTCAATATTCAATAATGAAACCCTCACTCTGTCTCGCATGTTCTGGCTCTCGTTCTCTCTAGTCTCCCTCATCTTCTTCCTCATAAATTACCACTCTCTCCACTCTCCACTCTCCTGCTGCAGCATCTTCAGCTACCTGTAATCTTAACCACACCAGAAACTTCCTCTCCTCCAAAGTCCAAACCCCACTTCAATTCCATCTACTGCTCTCCCTGCACCTTCCCCACCAAATCTCGATCATCAACAATCGTTTCCATGGCGCCCCAAAAGAAGGTAATTACGTTCACTCTTGCTCTGTAACTTCTGTTTGGCTGCCAAGAAAGTATCTTTATATAAAATTATGAATACCGTTTTGTTTTTTGGTTAATTTACAAATACCCTTTGCTGAGAAAATGTGAATTTTGTAAATTTCTAGGTGAACAAGCTCGATAGCGGCTGGGAGAAGAAGTGGTACGGAGTGAGAATCTTCTACGAAGTGGCGGAGGAAGTCGAAGTCAACGCCTTCAAGAAGCTGGAGAAGCGGAAGGTCCTCAGCAACGTCGAGAAGGCTGGGCTTTTGTCCAAGGTGGATGAACTCGGGTTCACCCTGTCGTCGATTGAAAATAAAAAAATAAAAATGATAACGAGTGAAATGGGTGACCCGTTAGCTTAACTGGTTGGGTTCGGGTGACCAGTTAACTTAACGGGTTGGGTTCGGATGACCCGTTAAATTAACGTGTCGGATTGAACCCGACCCAAATCCCAGTAAACCCAACCCGTTTACAGGTCTACTTGTAACTGCCTTGCGTGAGAAAGGTGAGAAGTGTGAATTTGGAAGGTGGTAATTCACCGATTCTCATTAAATAATTCTCTGTACAATACTACTATATGTAGCCACATGTTTACAATCAATTCCTACTAACTAGCTATTAATTGACAGCTTATAATACAAGACAGGAAAGTATTAATCCTTAATATCGTTGATTGACTCATAATATTGGCAAGTATCTTGATGATGATCCTTGACTTTCTCAACATTCCCCCTCAAGTTGGTGAATGAATGTTGCGAACTCCTAACTTGCCTAGCAAAGAATGAAATCTTTCCTTCCCAAGAGCTTTAGTGAACAAATCAGCAAGTCGTGATATGGAAGGAACAAATCTCGTCACAATTTCCCTCCATAATCTTATCTTGAACAAAGTGACAATCAATCTCAATGTGCCTTGTTCGCTCGTGAAACATCGGATTTGCCGCAATATGAAGAGCGGCTTGATTGTCGCATAACAAGGTGGCCGGCCCTTGGTCTTGAATATGGAGATCTCGAAAAAGGCTTTGGAGCCATGCAAGCTCACAACATGCTGCTGCCATGGATCCATATTCGGCTTCAGCAGAAGATAAGGATACAGTTTGATGTCGTTTGCTTTTCCATGAAATAAGGCTATTTCCAAGGAAAACGCAATAGCCGGTAGTTGAACGCCGAGTGGTAGGACATCCTGCCCAATCGGAATCACAATATGCCTTTAACTTCAATGAATTTTGAGAGGGAAACATCATGCCTTACCCTGGTGTGCCTTTCAAATACTTTAAGATGCGTAGGGCAGCTTCATAATGAGACTTTTGAGGTGATTGCATGAATCTACTCAATAAATGAACTGAATATGTAATATCCGGTCGGGTTATAGTGAGATATATTAACCGACCAACCAATCTTATGTACTTGGCTGGATCATCTAATGCATTCCCATCATCAGGGAGTAATTTTAGATTTTGTTCCATAGGAAAACTTGCAGGCCGTGATCCTAGAAAACCAACATCATTTAGGATATCCAACATATACTTTCTTTGTGAATTGAAAATACCTTGTTTCGATCGTGCCACCTCAATCCCCAAAAAATATTTCAAATTACCAAGATCTTTGAAACGAAACTTGGTATTCAAAAAAGATTTGAGATCATCAATTGCTTTCAAGTCATTCCCCGTTATCAGTATGTCATCCACGTAGATGAGAAGCACAATAAATGACTTTCCTATTTTCTTAGTGAAAAAAAATAAAAGTATTTGTAATTTCGGATAAGAATTTTTAAATCGTTATCGTTGCACCACGTGTCATTTTATCCAAATATATATTTTTTTATTTTAGTGGTGGATTTCGATAAGATTTTTATCCAATGTCATCGTGCCATGTGTCGTTATCTTTTCAGAATCTTTGGTACCGTTTGGTACGCAGACGGGACGGGACGGGACAGGACGGAACGGATGATGTAAATATTGAAAAAAATAAGGAAAATTTTTTGTCTTAAAATGTTATAAATTTGTGTTCCACGGATGTGGAACGGGTCGTTCCAGGGGGAGAGGTGGAACGAAAAATCAGCCAAATTTCGTCCCATGGGACAACCCGTTCCACGGTTTTTTGGTGTACCAAACGCCATCCCGTCCCGTCCCACGTACCAAACGTACCCATAGATTTCGATCAGATTTTAAATCGTTCTCGTTGCGCCACATGTCATTATCCAAAAAGATAATTATTAGAGATGGATTTCGATAACATTTTTATCCAATGCCATCGTGCCACGTGTCGTTATCTTTTCAGAATCTTTGAGGATAGATTTCGATCAGATTTTTAACAAATGACGGCATGCCACGTGGCCCTATCTACAAGCCAATCCTTTCTGAATCGTCCATATAATCCATCATCCATCTTCACAAATCTCACACCAATTTTCTCAAGATCTCTATCAATATTCATAGTTTCTGCTTCCTTCATCACCAAAATCTTTATCATTATTCATAGTTTCTGCTTCATTTTTACAATGTCTTCTTCTTCATCAAGGATGATGTGGGAAATCGATCAGCAAGAGGAAGAATTGTTTAACCAATCTGAAGGAATGTTCAATCTTCATATAGCCTAAAATGAGATGGAAGAGGATGCGGAGCGTACAAGAGAGATAGCGAAGCAAGAATGGCCAGAGCCTCACATTCCCGTCGAGTCATCCAAACTATTGCTCAGATATGCAGGCCCAGCCGTTCCAGAAACCTTGATAGAAGCATGCAACGACGAGGTGAAGAGCTGTTGGACGATTACTTTGTCCATAACAGTGCATTTCTTGATACGTACTTCAGACGTCATTTTAGAATGGAACGACATTTGTTCAACAGAATCATGACTGATGTTTGCAACCATGATTCTTACTTTGTGCAAAAGAATGATGCTTGTGGTGCTATGGGTCTCCTGCCTGAGCAAAAAATCATTGCTGAGTTGCGGATGCTTGCGTATGGAGCATCTGCACACCAAGTGGATGAGATAACGAGGATGGAGAAATCAACCATTCTTGAGTCCCCGATGAGGTTTTACGAAGCAGTCGAATCTGTGTACACCACAGAGTACCTCCGAAGACCTACTCACATGGACTTGCAAAGGCTTCTGAAGAAGGGCGAGATGCGAGGTTTTCCTGGGATGATAGGAAGCATTGATTGTATGCACTGGACGTGGAAAAACTGTCTAAGTGCATGGCAAGGCGCATATAGGGACAGAAAAGGAGCAAAATCTATCATTTTGGAGGTGGTGGCATCTTTTGTACATGGATATGGCACGCCTTTTTCGGGGTTTCGGGGGCTCAACATGATCTCAACGTCCTTGCCCAATCCCTAGTGTTCAACGACATCTTGCAAGGAAAGGCACCAAAAGTCAAGTACGTCGTCAACGGACGTAGGTACGACGGGCCATACTACCTAGCTGACGGCATTTACCCACGGTGGGAAACATTTGTCAAAACAGTGCCACGTCCGCGAAGTGCAAAGGAAAAACACTTTGCAAGCTATCAAGAGGGGTGCATGAAGGATGTGGAGCGTTGTTTTGGTATCCTCCAAGCTCGTTGGGCGATCATCAGGGGTGCTGCCAGAATGTTCGATTTAGAGTCACTTCGATCCATCATGATGACGTGCGTCATTCTTCACAACATGATTGTGGAAGATGAGTTCGATTATGATGCGGTTGATGAATATGAGCCAGACACAATGAACAATTCAAGAACACAGATATATTGTGCACATGATACCACCGAAGAACCCGTGCAACACGAGCCATTACAAAGGGATGGACGTTACAATGAAAGGGTCATTCAACGATATACTGCACTTCAAAGGCCATCTATGCACAATGCTCGGCAAATTGACTTGATAGAGCACCAGTGGGCATTGAAACAAGCTGAAGATACTTAAGTTTATTTAGTATGCTTGTTTGTATTTGATGTGTTTATTTAATTTTATTTGGTCTGTTTTTTGTAGTGAGTTTTTTATTATTTGGTATGTTTATGTAATTTTATTTGGTGTGTTTATGCAATTTCATTTGGTGTGTTTTTTATTATTTGGTATGTTTATGTAATTTTATTTGGTGTATTTATGTAATTCCATTTGGTGAGTTTTTTAGTTTTATTTGGTGTGTTTTATAATTTCATTATACGTGAATAATTTGATGAATAAAGATTCTATTATTAGTATAAATATATTACGAAATTAAATAAATGTACTCTCACTTTAAATAAAGTACTAAATTCAATAAATTGGAAACAACATAAATAATAAATTACAACCCAAAGTGATTGGAAAACTATGGGCTCCGATTACAAAAAATACCCTATTCATCATCACTTAACCAATTTGTGGTGATAGGATGATCTTCTCTTGTCGTGCTAGGATCATTTCCTCTTGATCTCGCTTCTCTTGCACGCCTCCTTTGCACCACATCCGCTTTCTCCGACTGCCAAAAATATTTAGAATTTGGAGACATCCCTTCTAAATGCGTGTTCATAATGTCACGATCTCGTTGAGCCTTTCTTTCTTCTCTAACCAACTCCCGTTCTTGCCTAAGTAGCTCTTTTTCCCTCTCATTAGCTTGAAATGCTTGTTCAACAGCTGCAGCTTTTGCCTCATCTCTAGCCTTATCAGCCTCATATTTCGCCAATTCCCGTGCCAACGTCAATTCACCTTGGCAAGTTCTTCCATGTACTTTCCATAATCATTCTTGTAAGCACTCCCTTTCCTCTTTGAAGCCTTCTTACCTTGAGGCCTAATTGGATAACGGGTCGACCCCGACGCTTGTTCAGGAATGGGCGTTTCAGGCACTTCTTCTCCATCTTCTTCATGAACATGCGAGCCATGATCGGGTGTAGAGTGTACAGGGGTGCTGTGTAGAGAGGTGCTGTTCATGCAAACTTCTGGACCAACAGGCACAGCTTTGAATTTAGAACAATCTTTAACAATATTCCAACATTCCCACCGGTTGAATGATTTGTTTTTTGATTTGATTTTGACACCATACCATGCTTGTGCTTGAAGTTGCTACAAATGAATAATAATGAAATTAGGTAACAAATAAATAATACAAACAAATAATAATAATGAAATTAGGTAACAAATAAATAATACAAACAAATAATTATAATGAAATTAGGTAACAAAAGAATAATACAAACAAATAATTATAATGAAATTAGGTAACAAAATAATAATACAAACAAAATATTATAATATATTCTTACCTCATCCGTGTAATTTTGCCCACTTCGAAGATTACTACTAGCTTGTGTCAAGGCGTCTCTCCACGTACTAAGGGAATGGCTAAGTAATTTCCAACGATTGGACACCGATTCTTTGGTTCTTTTCCCACCCATTTTCTTAAGAAATTTGGTATGAATTAAACTCCACATTTCTCGCAACTGCATCTCATTACCCGTAAGCGAACTATGAGTAACATCAACCCAGGTAGTGCACAACACAACATCTTCAAGAAGCGACCAATTCCTACCTGCATCAGTAGTCATTTTGTGGAAAAAAAAATTGGATTGAAACTTTGAGAGAAAGATAGGAATTTGATTGAAAGTAGTTGAGTAAATATGAAATTGTGGTGTAAAGTAGATGGAGAAGAAGTGGTATTTATAGAAAAGTAAAAACAATTTTTTACAAAATTTTTCAGATTTTTTACAATTTTTTTTAAATTTGTATTCAACTAATTAATCTCTGCCGTTGGATTTAAAAAAATTTGAATTCCAACACTCCAAATTGTGCCACGTGTCACAACAGTAACTTTTCTTAATTTTAAAACTATTTTTTTAATTTATAAAGCAGATTAATATCAACCGTTGATCTCAGATCGAACGGTTGATATTAAATCAGCTTTTTTTTTATTACCGTTGCAAATCGGACTGCTCGTATTAAAAAGCCGTTGAGATCGAACGGACCGTGGGAAGCCACGTGGCTTCCCAACGGTCACCTGCTGACACTGGCGCGCGGGCCCCGTTCCTTGTAAAGCTGTCGGTTGACGCGCCCCCACTCGCGAGTGAGGGGCACGCGCCTGACACAAAAAAAATAAAAAAAGGACCGACGCCAGGCCTGGCGTCAGCCTGATGTCACACCCATCTCGGGCTGCAAGGCTGGCAATCCTCCACGGGCCTGGCCCTCGAGCTCCCACCTTCACTCGGGCTGCCCAACGCTGGAGCCCCTATCCACCAGCCCTCAGGCCCTTTCCCTTCGCCTGTCCCCTGAGCCACCACCAAGGGTGGACTTGCTCTAAGGCGACACACCAAATTCTCCTCTGTCGCCGAAAACCGGGTGGTGGAAGCATATAGATTTCCTCTATAAATCACCATGAAGGAATGCGTTATGGACGTCAAGTTGATGAAGGGACCATGAATGAGTAGCAGCAAAAGCAAGTAAGCAGCGGAAAGTGACAAGTTTGGCCGTGGGGGAAAAGGTATCGTGATAGTCAATACCTTCCAATTGTGTGTAACCTTTAGCAACCAACCGAGCTTTGTAACGCTCAATACTCCCATCGGATTTTCTTTTGATCTTATAAACCCACCGACATCTAATTGGGACTTTCCCAGAAGGGAGAGGAGAAAGTGTCCAAGTGTCATTGGCCTGAAGCGCCTGGAGTTCCTCATCCATCGCCTAGCGCCACTGGGGATGTGTGGCAGCTTCTGCATAACTGTTAGGTTCCAAAATAGTAGACAATTGTGCAATGAATGATTGATACTGGGGAAAGATCCCTTGAAAGGACAAGTAATTGGAAAGAGGATACCTTGTACGAGGATCAGAAGGCGAGGAATCGGCGAGGGGCAACGTAATAGTTGGGCAAACGTAATCATGGAGCTTTGTCGGCAGAACTCGAATGCTACTGGAATGCCATAAAGGAGCAGGGGGTGCAGCGGCGGGTTGGGCAGGTGCTGGACACGAGTCCAAAGAGAGAGCAGGCCCATCAGGAATGGCTGAGACTTGGTCAAGCCCGTCAGTGGCAGAGGTGGATATAGGTGAGATTGTGGCTGGGCTAGGAGAAAGGCCCGGGTCGGCAATTTGGTGATCTAATTGGGAAGAGACGGGGACTGTAGCGGGTGGAGAGGAGATTGGGCCTAGTGGAAGGCTAATAGTTGGGTCCGGGGTAACTGTTTGGGAGTAAGGATTTTGGTGAAATGGGAAAATAGTCTCATGAAATGTGACATCTCAACTTGTAAAAATTTGTTTGGAATTAAGATCATATAATTTGTAAGCTTTTTGCCTGAAAGGATACCCGATGAAAACACATTTTTTAGCCGAAGCATCAAACTTATGTTGTGGGTGAAGATTAGTGGCATATGCTAAACACCCAAAAGTGCGTAAATGGGTATATGAAGGAGGGTGACCAAATAATTTCTCATAAGGCGTAAGGCCCGATAAGAGGAGGGGTATGAATGTGGTTAATTAGGTAAGTGGATGTGAGAATGCATTCATCCCAAAAGTGCAAGGGAATATGTGACTAAAAATGCAAAGCTCATGCGGTTTGAAGAATATGTCTATGCTTTCGCTCCACAACCCCATTTTGTTGAGGGGTGGAAACACAAGAGCGTTGAAAAATTATGCCTTGATCATTAAAGAAAGCATGCATAGAAACAAATTCACCGCCATTGTCAGTTCTAATGATTTTAATTTTGTGGTGAAATTGTGTTTCGGTATAGGAAATGAAAGATTTAAGCAAAGATTGAGTGTTTGATTTATGACGCATGAGATAAACCCATGTGCAACGAGTAAAATCATCAACAATAGTAAGGAAATAACGAGCACCCGAACGAGATGCTACCCTATGTGGTCCCCAAATATCACAATGTATAAGTTCAAAAGCATGCTTAGTATTAATATGCCTATGGGAAATTTCAGGAAAATGTTTAGCTAACAGTTGGAGTCTCAAGGGTGAAGGATGACCAAGTCGCCGGTACCACGTGCCGGAAAAAACCTTAGGAGATGCGGTAGTGGTAGGTGATGTCCGCCCTTTGGAGTCCACCAAATAGTAAAGCCCATTACGTTGTCGCCCCCAACCAATCATCTTCCTCGTCTCCAGGTCCTGTAAAATACAAAAATCAGCATAAAAGGTTACTGAGCATCCTAATGATCGAGTTATCTGACTAACGAAAATTAAGTTGATAAAAAATGAAGCTATGCCAAGCACATTATAAAGAGATATTTTAGAACCAAAATTGTAGGTGCCAACAGAGTTTATGGGAACCCGAGTCCCATTAGGTAATGCCACGGGTGGTAAAGGTGGATTTGAGGTTGCATTAGTCAATGTGAGACTAGATATGTGGTCAGTGGCACCACTATCTATAACCCATTGGAAAGAAGAAGTCCCACCTGCTATATTTGCCTTGGAATCAAGGCCTATCTTTTGACTCATCAAGGACAAGAGTTGCTGAAATTGTTCGGTGGTAAGATTGGGTATGGACGGTGCAACGGTGGATACCACATTGTTGGCAGCGGGTTTGCCGCTTGGCTTGCTGTCGCGCCCACCGGAACTATTTGAACCACTGGACTTACCATGAAGACGGTGTCTTGAAGGATATCCATAGAGCTTCAAACACGTTTCAATAACGTGATGATCCTTATCACAGTACGAGCAATGCAACAGCTTCCTCTCGGTTGATCTTCCTTTTCCATTGTTGCTACTATTTCCACGGCTTGTTTGAACAGCCATAACTATAGGTTCAACAAGGCTAGGCCCAGCAGCCATGCCTCTCTGCTTTTCTTCTTGTGTCAACATGGAATAGACGGATCGAATCGTCGGCAATGGTTGAATAAGAAAAATCTGTCCATGAATCGCAGAATACGAGTTGTCTAACCCCATTAAAATCTGCAAAACCTTGGTTCTCTCCACCTGTTCGTTGTTGGATTGAACAGCCCCGCAAGAACACGGCTTTAAAGTTTGGTAGGAATCCATTTCATCCCACAAACCTTTAAGTTTGGTGAAATACACATTAATAGGTTGTTGACTTTGTGTAAGACGTGCAGGGTCCTGCTGGATTTCAAAGAGACGAGACATATTTTGTTGAGAAAAACGTTCTCGAAGATCATCCCAAACATTTTTGGCTGTCGTCATGTACACCACACTGGTGGTCAGGTCACCGGAAAGTGTATTGAGAATCCACATAAGGATTATGTCGTTGCACCATTGCCAAAGAGCAGATTCTGTGGGCTTTGTCTTCGCAGATGGTTGTTCAACACTTCCATCAACGAACCCTAATTTGTTCTTCGCACTGAGTGCAATTGACATGGAACGACACCAAGTGCCATAATTTTCACCGGTAAGTTTGGTTGAAACGAGCATCATTCCAGGGTGATCGAAATGATGAACGCAAAAAGGACTAGTAGGATCACTAGAGGGTTCAAGTTTGGCCATTGCTGATTTTGTTTCAATGCCAGACGTTGAATCCTTTACCATAACCCAAAAAAAGAACTAAGAACCCAGGAAGGGCTCTGGTACCATGTGAATTTGGAAGGTGGTAATTCACCGATTCTCATTAAATAATTCTCTGTACAATACTACTATATGTAGCCACATGTTTACAATCAATTCCTACTAACTAGCTACTAATTGACAGCTTATAATACAAGATAGGAAAATATTAATCCTTAATATTGTTGATTGACTCATAATATTGGCAAGTATCTTGATGATGATCCTTGACTTTCTCAATGCTTCGTTGCTCTCTCTCTCTCTTGCTCTCCCTCTCTCTCTCTCTCATCTCTCTCTCTCTCTGTGTGGTGCTGTATCATGCAATAGCATGCTCCACAATTTCATTAAGTATACATATTAAGAGATTTCATCTGTACTGATTGTTTTCATTGACAGAAACTTTCTCTTTCTCTCTCTTTCTCTCTCTATCTCTCTTTCTCTAATTTTCTGGACTCTTATATGAATCTAACCATTTGAGCTTCATATTTGTTTGATTCTTCATAAATCGATCTGTAAATCACTATTGATTATTCAAAATTATCTATTTCTTTGTAGGAGACTTCTCAAATCACTTTATTGAGTTTATTTATTAATTCTATCATTTCATGGCTGTTGATTCTTGAATTGGTTTTTGAAAGGTTTTCAATTTTTTTTAATGCCACCTAAAATTACTTGCAAGAGAACAAATAGTTGTAGTATAAGCGGTTCAAGCAAGGTATTTCTCCACAAGGGTCAATCGGCATGGAATAAAAATCTAAAATTTTAACACTACCATATTGAAAGACTCACGAATCTACTCCAACTAGAATTACGCTAAAGTTTCTTCGTAGTGGGATCATGATTTTCCAGGACCAAAGCTGGATCCAAGTACGCATACCTCAAAAGTTCGGTCATGGACTCAATAGCCTCCATAGCGGAGCTGACTAATTAAACGAATCAGCGATGAGTCCATCATCCTATTTTGAAATCAGTGGGCGAAATCTGTCAACTTTGTTGAGATAGGACCATTCTTGTTCTGCAAGATTCGGGTACCTATTCCAGTATGGAATCAATATGTTTCCTATAACCTTGGAGCCCTTACAATCTAATGATTGGCGTGCGCCGCAAGTAATCACACTCCTGAAGATGCAATATCTACTTCCTAGATATCCTCATGGATTCTCCCGGTTTAATACAGATTCTACTATCCTAAAAGGTTCTCTCTTCGACTGATATAAATACACCCTTCTAAGATTTATCTATGGTAACTCAATCTCTGCACACTTATTCTCTTCTCTTGTGTATGCTTCAGTCTTAATATTGCTCACTAACTAGCCCATATGAGAGCCTTTGACCGGCACACCCCCGGTTCTAAGCTTATTTATGGTTGTGTGTCCTTTTACAAGTAAATATATTCGAGCATCTCCATCACTCACGGTGTGTAAATTTGGTTCCAACATCCATTTCATCACTCTATGCCAAAAATAGATTCGCATGTCCTAAAACAAAATATAGCACAAATCATCAAAACTTTGCCAAAATGAAATTAAAATAAAGGGTAAATTACAAAAAACTACCTCAACTATTGGCTCGTTAACAGTTTCATACCTCATCTTTAAAAAGTTTCAATGTCATACCTTTGCTTACGAATTTGTTTCAATTTCATACCTTCCGTCATCCTTTCGTCAATTCCTTTGTTAAATGCTGACGTGACACGCTTTATATTAAAAAATTAATAAAAAATTATTAAAAACTTAAAAAAATATTAAAAATATTAATTAAATATTAAAAATTAAAAAAAAAAAAAAGAACCCGTGCAACTCAGAAGAAGAAGAAGGAGGAAGGAAGAGGAAGAAGAAGGAGGGAAAAAAAAAAAAAAGGTTTCGGCCCTGCCAAGAAGAAGAAGAAGAAGAAGAAGAAGAAGAAGAAGAAGAAGAGAGAAGAACAAAAAAAAAAAAAAAACAGGTTTCGGCCCTGCCCAGAAGAAGAAGAAGAAGGAGAAAGAGAAGGAGAAGAGAAGAAGAAGAAGAAGAAGAAGAAGAAGAAGAAGAAGAAGAAGAAGAAGAGGAGACGAAGAAGAGAGAAGAAAAAAAAAAAGTTTCGGCCCTGCCAAGAAGAAGAAGAAGAAGAAGACGAGAAGAAGAAGAAAAAGAGAGAAGAAAAAAAAAAAGGTTTCGGTTTCGGCCCTGCCCAGAAGAAGAAGAAGAAGAAGAAGAAGGAGAGAAAGAAGAAGAAGAAGAAGGAGAGAGAGAAGAAGAAGGAGAAGAAGAAGAGAGAAGAAAAGGAGAAGAAGAAGAAGAAGAGAGAAGAACAAAAAAAAAGGTTTCGGCCCTGCGCAAAAGAAGAAGAAGAAGAAGAAGAAGGAGAAAGAGAAGGAGAAGAGAAGAAGAAGAAGAAGAAGAAGAGAGAAGAAGAAAAAAAAAAAAAAAAACTGGTTTCGGCCCTGCCCAAAAGAAGAAGAAGAAGGAGAAAGAGAAAGAGAAGGAGAAGAAGGAGAAGGAGGAGGAGAGGAGAAGAAAAAAAATATTTTTTTAAGTTTTTAATAATTTTTTAATATAAAATGTGATACGTCACAAGCCACGTCAGCATTTAACAGAGAAATTGACGGAATGTATGAAATTGAAACAAATTTGTAAGCAAAGGTATGACATTGAAACTTTTTAAAGATGAGGTATGAAATTGTTAACGACCCAATAGTTGAGGTAATTTTTTGTAATTTACCCTAAAATAAATTATAGCTAAGAATAGGGTAATATATATTTAATAATATCGACTCATCACTTTACAGTTCAAAAACCTCACAATATTGAAAGTATTTTCATTCTCATATCATTTGGATTCATATAGGATAGTATATCTTATACATTCAAGCACAACTTGTGTTGGTTTGCTTGAATCTTCATTGACTCACTCAAGGTTCTGAGTTAGGCTTGAATGAATTGATTCGATTTATACATTTTGCATACTCAAGTTGAAGAAACAAGTTGACGGAGATGGAGCATTGGAGCATTGGAGTCATGCTACCTTCATTAGCTGGAATACAAATCTATAACAAAAGCGTCGTTGCTACGTAGGTACTATAACTACCAATTAGAATAAGTTTTTCTAGAGTGGTTGAGTTTGAAAAATTGTAAAAAGAAATATTTTTATTGTAGCGTTACCGATTACTTCAGAATGCCTCACCATACCTCACCTTCAGTGCATACTTTATTCCTCTTTATCATACTGGAGTCCATATGGTGCCGACTCAGGACTTGCCGAAAACAAAGAAACTCAGAAGAGGCCAAAAACAAAAAGAAGACCACGAGTCCTGGTCGCAATTCTGTACAAACTTGTGTTAATCCATCCTGTGAGTGTTAAATTGTTAATTGAGAAAAGAAAGAGGAATCCTATTACTTTAAATGTACTAAAGACCAAAAAAGAAATTAAAAAAACCTGAATATCTAGCAGGAACATAGGTGGATTCAAACGAAAAAGGAAGGGTAAAAAGAAAAGAAGAAGCTGAAAACAGAAGCAACAATGGCAGCAGCAAAGATGACATTGTCAGTTTTGTTTGGTGGGTTTTTTCTATTGCTATTATATCTCTACGAGTCTTTGGTTTTGAAGCCAAAAAGGCAGAGATCAAAGCTTGAAAAGCGAGGGATCAGAGGGCCTCCTCCTTCATCATTTCTCTTGGGAAATATCCCAGAAATTAAAAGCATCAAAGTCAAGGTGTTGAAGAATTCAAGAGCTCCAGAAACTAGTATTTCTCATGATTGGCCTTCAACCATCTTCCCTCATCTGGTGCAGTGGAGAAATGAGTATGGTAATTCCCATAGATCACACTACCTTTATTTCTCTGTTTTCTCTTTGGCCGTCTTTGTGCTGTTGGATTATACATGCATGCCTAACTAGTAGTAATTGGTGGCAGGACATCTTCATGTATTCAACTGGAAGCATACAGCTAGTAAGTGTTTCAGATGTAGACATGGTGAAGGAAGTTAGCATGTGCACATCTTTAAACTTAGGGAAGCCAGCTTACCTATCCAAGGACTGGAAGCCGCTGTTAGGCAAAGGAATTCTAGCTTCAAATGGCCCGATTTGGTCCCACCAAAGGAAGATCATTGCTCCTCAATTCTACTCTGATAAGGTTAAGGTAAATCACTCATTATAAAAATATTGCTTCAGTTTGGTATTTGTGTGAAGGTGTAAACTTGATTAATTTACTTTCGAATGTATTTGAGAAAAGAAAAAAAAATTCTTTGCTTTCGGTATGACTAATGTTTATGCTTGCAAATCTCTTTTAAGGGTATGGTGGATTTGATGGTGGACTCTACCACCTCGTTGTTGAGATCTTGGGAGAGTAAAATCGAAAGAGAGGGAGGAATTGCAGTCTTCAGAGTTGATGAGGATTTGAGAAGCTTGTCAGCTGACATAATATCACGATCATCCTTTGGAAGCGATTATTCACAAGGGAAAGAAATTTTCTTAAAGCTCAGAACTCTTCAAAAAGTTATGTCCCAGCTGGGAAACATTGGGATTCCTGGCTTAAGGTATATATATTACAAGAACGCTCAAATGATCGTACTTCATTTATTTAATAACCATAATAGGTATTGTTGCGGTGGCTTTTGTGCAGTTACTGCATTATGATATATGGTCACTTAAACAAAATCAAGCGGCGTTGTTTTTCATTAGCAAGTATCTATTATAATCTTTCCAATGTGAGTCACACCTGTATCTGAGATGTCATTAGCAAAATACAGTACAATATGCTCACTACATCTTCAAATTCCTCATTTGTATCATACTAATGCTTCCGTTAATGGCCCAAACGATATAGATATTTGCCAACAAAAAGCAACAGAGAGATATGGAGATTAGAGAAAGATATCCGCTCAATGATATTAAGGGTTGCAAACAAACACAGTATGGAGGGCCTCCATTGCAATTGATGAGAAGGACCTTCTGCAAATGATACCTGAGGGAGCCAAAAATTATGACGATGCAGATAGCCTATTTTCTGCTGGTGTCTCTAAAGAAAAGTTTATAGTAGATAATTGCAAAAATATATACTTTGCTGGCCATGAGACCACCGCCATCACCGCATCATGGAGCTTGATGCTATTAGCTGCACAGCCAGAGTGGCAAGCACGTGTTCGTGCTGAGGTGCTTGAGATTTGCGGGGATGCTATTCCACATGCTGATATGCTTCGAAGCGTGAAAATAGTATGTTACATTACCGCCCATAAACAAATCTTCCTAAATTTTACTCACTACATATATTTGCTAGTGTCCGGTTTGGAATAGTTTTTTTATTTCTGGCAAAACTGCTTTTTGTAGCATTTGGCATAAATCGACAAAAGTAAGGACTTTAAGTGCTTCCTGGAGAAGTACATGACAAGTGCTTCTCAAGAAGCCATTCTGGGTCAGAAAAACACTCGAGTTTAGTTGAAACATTTCATATGCTTCCAACAAAACCACTGCTTTCTAACAAAAAAACTATTGACTAAAAGCATTTTATAGTTATATAGATGCACTCTCAAACATGTCCAAAATATCATATGGAATTCCATATTTGCAATAAGAATATATTCCTTTAAACAAAAGTTATATAGAATTCCATTCTAAAATCTTTATAATTTATTTATATATCTTGGCAGTTGAATATGGTGATTCAAGAAACATTGCGTCTGTACCCACCAGCTGTGTTTGTCATAAGACAAGCTTTGGAAGATATTAAGCTCAAAGACATTATAGTTCCCAAAGGAATGAACATTCAGATTCCAATCCCAATACTGCAGCGGCTGCCTGATCTATGGGGACCCGATGCCCTCGATTTCAAGCCAGAAAGATTCAAGAATGGAGTTCTTGGGTCTTGCAAGGTTCCTCAAGCTTTTATTATATGCCATTTGGAGTGGGTGCTGGCGTTTGCGTGGCGCAATACTTTGCCATGACAGAATTGAAGGTGATTCTGGCTCTTATCCTATCCCAGTTTTCCTTCGCACTCTCGCCTACATACCAACACTGCCCAGCTTTTAGCTTGGTTATTGAACCTGGAAATGGTGTAAATCTCCATGTGAGGAGAGTGTAAAAATACGTCGCCAACGGTCGGTTTTATCATAGGGCATATAGATCAGCATTCGGCAAACTCTTGAACATTTTTCTTATAATCTCGATGTCGGATGCAATGTGGGAATGGATCATCTGCAAACTCTTTAACTTTTTTTCTTTAATCGCGATATAGGATGCAATGCGGAAATGGATCATTTGCAAACTCTTTAACTTTTCTCACATATTTGAAATAACATGCAAGATCTCTTGTGATTGTTTTTCTTTGAGTAGTCCTACATTTACCATCTAGTTATACCATCACTTGTACTATCTCTCTAATAGAGGTAGGGTTTGTCAACGCATGTGAATACCATCTCTATTAGAGAGATGTTATAAGTGATGATACAACTAGATGATAAGAATAGCAATTTTGTTGTTCTTATTAACGTAACAAGCTCAAGATTTGTAGGACGTAACTAGGATTTGAGAATCCCGTGGGCTGTACTCCAGCCAATATTTTTGCTCAAATTTAGCGAAGTTGCATCAATTTATTCATATTTGCTCAAATTTAATGAAGTTGCATCAATTTATTCATATTTCTAAGGTTTCGAACATGTTGAAGTCATAAAATGAACCGAATTACTTTAGAAAAATCGTAACATTGCACCATGTCATTTTCATGTTTTAAAAAAAAAAATTAGTCATTACTTATATTCATAACCCTACACCTATCGTCACCACTGAGGTAATCCTAATAATTTGATTTAATTGACCTCTACTTTGAATGAACCAATAGTTTCAGATTTTCTTTTTTTTTTAAAAAGGGAATCACTAGTGACAATCTATAGTTATCCACCTATTCCAGACCTGGAGAGATTATAAGGAATTTCATCCTACACGAATTTCATCATACTCATAATCACGGTCAATTAGACTCATCAACTCATCAGACTCACTAATAGTTTAAGAGAAATGTCTCTTTATCATCATCAAAATTAATTAGAAGATCAATTTATTTAAAAAATTCAAAAGTTAACAATAAAATAACATTTGGAAAATAAAAAGAAATAAAAATAATTAGAACATCAATTTATTTAAAGAATTCAAAAGTTAACAATAAAATTACATTTGGAAAATAAAAAGAAATTAGGGGCTGTTTGTAGGCTTCTTGAATCTTAATTTTTTTTTTAATACTACTGAGTACTAAGTAATTTAACTAGGGGTTCGGTATGGGATCCCATACCGAAACCCTTGTCCCTATTCCCAAACCGAAATTTTCGGGAATCCCAAATTCAATACCGATCCCAAACCAATTTTTCGGGAATCCCAATTTTCGGGAATCCCGAAATATTTTCGGGATTTCGGTTCGGTTCGGGAATCCCGAAATGCATAAATTTTCCCGTGCATGGCCTTCTTTAATAAAAAAGGAAAGGTGGAAAGTGGATTCGGAGCAAAAACAAAAACCAATTTATAAACGATGACAAATGTAGTAGATATATTATACACAAACATCGAAAGCACTTCCTAAGAATATGAAGCCACATTCGTCAAGGTGTCAACATTTGCCGACCAAAAATATCAGAGGGAGTCTAGCTACTAGGCTACAAATACAGATTACACTTTACAGGACAAATGCAGGGTTGTCCATGTTAATTTTACAGGCTATAAATTTACTCGCAGTGAAGTCATCGAAAAGAATGATATAGTTACCTTTGCCTCGGAGTACCAGATGTTGTCCAGGCTGAACCCCTTTTGGTATCTAACAGGTCCATAATTACAAGGAAGAGTCAATTCGATGTAGGATCAAGAAGAAAGTGGAACAGAGAGAAATAGGAAGACAAGCTGAATTGAAAGAGAAAAGTACTCAGCTAATAAAGTCTCATTAGGAAGCACC
This sequence comes from Cotoneaster glaucophyllus, assembly GCA_036320875.1. NCBI lineage: Eukaryota > Viridiplantae > Streptophyta > Magnoliopsida > Rosales > Rosaceae > Cotoneaster > Cotoneaster glaucophyllus. The sequence continues at coordinate 9,232,074 of CM070070.1, forward strand.
AATAACTAAATCACTAAAATAAATATTCAGCCTAATTCACACTCAATCATCTGACCCTAAACAAATAAGAATGTCACCACAATGAACGTCATCATAGTGGGAACTGGGTGGTGGTAATATTAGGCAATGCATGGATGATCAGTTTCCCAATTTAACTACATTTGTTTCTTTTAACATACAACATATTGGGTTTTACTCTCATTCATTAGTATTTGTTTTAGTAATTCAATCCTCATATAAAATTCAATAAACGCCGCTACTGAAGAAGCAAAGAACATAAAGGTATGGTTTTCATATCTGCTTGTAGACACTGTTGTAGAAGGTATTTTAGAAAACATTTAAGTCAGGCTCCCTCCCTCTGTAACCTCTCCGTCGATTCAAAATCCCTAATTCCAAAAGCCCTAATTTAGAAACCCTAATTTCAGAAATTCCTAATTCAGAAACCCAAATTCAAAATCTCTAATCGAATTTGGAATCAAACAATTTGTATGAACTTTGTTTGAGTTTATTGCAGGAATTTCTTACCTTTTTCAGTGAGGAGGGAGTGCGGACTGAGACCGAGAGCTCGATTCAGAAGCCAAATTCTGGTGGTATGGACAGTGGGTGAAAGCGCGATTCAGGTGAGGAGTGAGGACTGACTGGTGTGGGTAGATTCGGGATTCAGGCGACGGATGTCGGAGGAGAGACAAATCGGCGAGATACTGAGGTGAGGTGAGGTTTTTAGGTCTGAGGTGGTGAGGTGAGTGAACTGTGACTGTCGACGAGAGAGAGAGTAAGACACGGCTTCGTAACTTTGATTAACGGTTGAGATTAAATCTCAACATAATCCAACGGCTATTAAAATTCTAAATATATATTTAAAAATTAAATAATATATATTATTTTTTTTCGGTTCGGTTTGGGATTACCGAAATCCCAAAAACTTGAGACCAATTCCCGTACCGAAATTTTGGTATTTTTTGGGTTTGGGAATACCGAAATTTTGGGAAAATCGGTTTGAGACATTTTTGGTTTGGGATCGGTATTTTTTTGGTTTGGTTTGGGAATTTTGGGAATTTTTTCCACCCCTAAATTTAACTACATTCGTTACTTTTGAAAACTAAAAATTGAATCTAAGAGGATACGAAACATGCTGTAGAAAACTCAAACAAGGTTTGGGATCCTCCCTCTCTCTCTCATCTGCGTTTTCTGTTTTACTTTCTCTTCCTCATCTATCTTTTCCATCTTAAGATTGTTAGTAGGTCTTTGATATGGTGAATAAGATTCAATTATATACCTAATATATTAGTTTTTCCCGAATGTTCGGCTGGGCCATTCAGAAGTAGGACTTCATAACAAAGAATTCTTTCTTCGAAGGAAGGACGAAAGAAAGAAAGAAACAATGGCAGCAGCAAGGAGGATATTATCAGTGTTTCTAGGTGGCCTTTTGCTATTGATATTATACATTCATGATTCATTGGTTTTAAAGCCAAAGAGGCCAATATCAAAGCTTGGGAAGCAAGGAATCAGAGGGCATCTCCTTCATCATTTATCTTCGTCTTCGGAAATATCCCGGACATGAAGACCATCAAACTCAAGGCGATGGAGAAGTCATCAGCTACAGAATCAATGGACCACCATCTTTGCATTGATCATGATTGGACTTCAACTCTTTTCCCTCATCTGGTGCAATGGCGAAATGACTACGGTACACCTTTTTCTGTCAGCCTAATTTCTTTATTATCTCTTGGTTAGTGTTGGTCTAAAATTAAAAATATAAAAGAGAATAGATTTATTTAGGCTTATTGGGATCAAAAGGTACTTATATTCAAATGCACGTCCTTCTAAAAGCAGCATAAATTATTCCATTTTACTGGTTAGTTAGTTTTTAGATGAATGAAATAAGCACTTAAGCTGCCTTGCGGATGATTTTGCTTAAAAATTGTGCTTTTGTTATGCTTATCTGGTATATGTATATTGGTGGCAGGGCCAAACTTCACCTATTCAACAGGAAGCATACCACAATTAAGCGTTACGGATTTAGTAATGGTGAAGGAAGTTAGCATGTCATGTGCACATCTTGGAACTTAGGGTTGCAAGCCACTGTTAGGGCAAGGCATTCTATCTTCAAGTGGCTCAATTTGGTTAAACCAAAGGAAGATTATTGCTCCTGAGTTCTACTCAGATAAGGTTAAGGTAAATATCACCGCATCATATACGTACTAGAATTTTCAAGTTATTTTTCTTTTTCTGTTTTGTATGCATTTCGTTGTTTCTAATTATAATTAAATTGGTCCAAAATTCAATGTTTAGTTTCAAGGGCACGATTGATTTGTTGGTGGACTCAACAAAAATGTTAAGATCTTGGGAGTGTGAAATTGATAGCGACGGAGGGATTGCTGTCTTTAGAATTGATGACGATTTGAGAAGCTTGACAGCAGAGATAATATCAAGAGCATCCCTTGGAAGTAGTTATTCAGAAGGGCAAGAAATGTTTTTAAAGCTCAGAACTCTTCAGAAAATCCTGTCACAGCGAAACATTGGGGTTCCTGGTGTATGGTAGATATGTATTACAAGAAAGCTCATGCTCATCACACTTAATGCAATTAATCATCATAATAGGTATTCGGATGAGGAATTGAATCAAAATTTTGGGGGTGTATTCGATTGATAAATTCATGGATTTTTATGAAGTTAATTGATTTGTAGAGATTCTATATAAAATTTTGATTCAATTCCCTCGAAATCTCATGGGAAGATGTGAGATTTGTGGATGCTTAAAATACACTATGAAATCTCTCTAATTCCCTTTAATTCCTCAACTTTCTCAAATTCTTTAAAATCAATTTCTAATTGAATACACCTGGAATGTTATAAATTTCTTTAAAATCCTAATTGAATACATCTGGATTTCTAAGGATTTTAATAAACTATCTTAAAATTCTAATTGAATACACCTTGAATTTCAGTTAATCACTTAAAATTCTGATTGAATACCCCTAGACTCATTAAAAGAATTAAAATCCCTCAAAATTCCAATTGAATACACCCCCTTTATAAGGAATCTATACAAATCAATTAAACTTCATAAAAATCCATTTTGGGTTTGCGCATGTGATTACTGTAGCCATGTTGAATAATTGTACCACTGCTGAGTGGCGTTCTTGGGAAGATGTGCCCGGGAGTGTGAAGAAGGCTGTGATGGATGAACTATTAGTAAGTATATTGTTGATGGATCAATAATTAAGTTTTTGATATTTTTAGTTATATGTTGGAATTAATTACTTGCATATATGTGTAACAGAGTAAGTATACTCTTGATGATGATACGAACGAACAGTTGATGAAGTTGGTGGATGGTGCGTTGGAGAGAGGTTACAAATGGTGGCGTTATGAAGTCTAGCGGAATGGACCAGGACCATCCAAATAGTAGTTATAAATTTATGTTTTGTATGACAATATTTAAATTGAAGGTTTTTATTTTTATTTTTTTTTAAAGTTATGTATTTGGACTTAATTATGTTTTAATTCATGTTTGGTTATTTAAAGAATTGAATGGTTTATGGTATTAATCATTTTTAGAATAAATATTTAAGGTAATATTAATTTTAAAATAAAAATTTAAGGTAATATTAATATTGATTGTAATTATAATTACAATCGATAATGTCGACGCGAAAAATATTGCGCAACAAACAGCTTTTTTCGTCGCACAATAAAAAGGTAAATTTGCGTTCAACCGTCCCATTTATTGCACAGTTATGCCTTCTTTGCTCGATGAAATAAATTAAAATTTGTTTACAAATAAATTTAAATATTTAATGGGAGACATTAAATAAAATGCAAATTAATTATTTTGAATTAAGGACGTATCAAGAGAATATAATCAATATGTAATTTACCACTATGTTTATTTTAAATTTCAATATTTTTGAAGGATTAATGTTAAATTTTTTTTTTTTTTTAACAAACGATATTATTTAAAATAAAGAAGAAGAGGTGGGCTTAGCCTCAAAATGGACTAACAATAATATAGTTAAATTCGCATATAACGAGAATTGAATCTAAAATCTTTCACTTATAAGTGAATTGTTTTTTTGTTTGCCAAAAAATTTAAAAGAGTTGTTTGAGTTTCGAAGATTCAGAAAACATATACTGAGCAAAAAAGAAAGAAAGAGAGGATATAGGTGGCTTGCCATTAATTGTCTCTATTTAAAAAAAAAAAAAGAAGAAGAAAAGCAGAAAAGAAAGGAAGAAACAGAGAGAGAGAGAGAGAGAGAGAGAGAGGGGGAAGAGGCAACAATGGCAGCAGCAAAGATAATACTATCTATGTTGTTGGGTGGATTTGCGATATTGTTTTTGTATCTCTATGAGTCTTTGGTTTTAAAGCAAAGGAGGCAGAGATCAAAGCTTGAAAAGCAGGGAATCAGAGGGCCTCCTTCTTCATCAATTATCTTTGGAAATATCCCGGACATGAAAAGGTTCAAGCTCGAGGTGATGAAGAAATCAACAGCTGCAGAACCAAGTGGTAGTCCAATCTCGAAAGACCATCGTGTTTCCATTAATCACGATTGGCCTTCAACCCTCTTCCCTCATCTGGTGCAATGGCGAAACGAATATGGTAAATCCCATTTCTGTCAATATCTTAAATTTTGCACTCTCAGATGTTGGTTATTGGTCGGAGAAAATTGGAGTACTCCTTTTCAACTTTGACTCAATTTGAGCTTTGGTCCTTAACTAAAAATCCATGAGTATTAGTTTACGAGCTTGTAACAATGCGAGGCAATGGTCCTTTTGAGAAACACCGTTAGAACTTTTGTCCACAATAATGGATTTAAAGGAGTAAATAAGGGATCACAGTTCTAACCAGAGTTATCCAAAATGACCATTGCTCCACATTCAGGAACCAATACTTTTTAGTTCAGGACCAAAGCCCCAATTCACCTACAGTTCAAGACCAATGCTCAATATGGTTGGTAAGAAAGAAAAGAGAGAAAAATTGGAGAATCTGCTCTTCACAGCTTTCGGCAGTGAGCAGTGCTTTTCATTAATCTTGGAGGTAACTCTCCAACCGTACATGCTCTAATAGTAGTGCACATATATGTACTTTGATTGTCATATGATCATTGAAATATAACAAGTACTCTTGTAGATGTAATTTGATTTAATAGAGTGCTCTTCCTTACTAGTATCTTTTAGTTTATGCAGATAATAAGAAATCTACCCAAATCTTCGTCATTTATGCAAATCTTGTATATATGTATTGGTTGCAGGGCCAATCTTCATGTATTCAACTGGAATCATTCAGCATGTAAGTGTTTCAGATGTAGAGATGGTGAAGGAACTTAGCCTGGCATCTTTGAACTTAGGGCAGCCTGCTTACAAATTGTCTAAGGATCGCAAGCCTCTGTTAGGCCAAGGCATTCTATCTTCAAACGGCCCGATTTGGTCTCACCAAAGGAAGATTATTGCTCCTGAGTTCTACTCCGACAAGGTTAAGGTGAATCACTATATCTCATACTAGAAGAAGTAATTGTAAATGTAAGATATCACTTGGATGCATGTTTTATATGATGCATTTTCGTGTATTTTATTTATAATCAAATGGATCCAACTTCACTGTTTAATTTCAAGGGTATGGTGGATTTGATGGTGGACTCTACAACAATGATTGTAAGATCCTGGGAGCGTAAAATCGAAAGTGGGGGAGGAAGTTCAGTCTTTAGAGTGGATGATGATTTGAGAAGCTTGTCAGCAGATATCATATCTAGAGCATCCTTTGGAAGTAATTATTTACAAGGGAAAGAAATTTTTTTAAAGCTCAGAACTCTTCAAAAAATCATGTCGAATGGAAACATTGGGGTTCCTTGTGCAAGGTGTATCTATTTGTTACTAGAAATCTAATGTTCATGATACTGCATATTGGCATGATCTCATCTGTGTGCTAGATCTCATCAGTCGAAGCATCTAGTTCAAATAGTTTTACCATTTACATGGGGCATACATATTCATGACTATATCTGCATTCTGCATTCAATCCTTGTCATACTAATTTTTCATAATTAATGTCTCAAAAAATGCTAGATACCTGCCAACGGAAAACAACAGACAGATAGGGAGATTAGAGAAAGAGATCCACTCAATGATCTTAAAGGCTGCGAAGCAACGCGGTACTGAAGCTACTCATGAGAAGGACCTTATGCAAATGATACTAGAGGGGGCCAAAAATTATGATGATGCTGATAACCTATTTTCAGGTTACTCCCGTGATAGTTTCATAGTGGATAATTGCAAAAGTATTTACTTTGCTGGCCACGAAACCACGGCGGTCACAGCATCATGGAGCTTGATGTTGTTAGCTACACATCCAGAGTGGCAAGCTCGTGTCCGTGCTGAGGTGCTTGAAATTTTCAGGGATGGTATTCCAGATGCTGATATGTTTCGAAGCATGAAAACAGTATGTTACTTTACACACACAATAAATCTTTATATATTTTAATCACTGCAGATGCTCTTTTAATGATCCTGTTTCAAACTCTTTTTGCAGTGCTGCTAAATGCGCTCTTTATAGGGTTTGATATAAAAATAGATAAACGTTGGGATGACAATCATGACATTAGCTCAAGTGTTTCTTGAAGAAGCACATGTTAGGTGCTTCTCAGGATGTGGTTTTAGGCGGTGAATATGTGTTGAATGTTAGTCAAAAAAGTATTTATAGGGACTGGTTCTCGTAATAAAAGCAATACTCAATAAAACATATATACTTAGGTAATGAAAGCATGCAGTATGTTACTATATGTGTACAGATTCATAATAAGTTTTCACCGAGGCGATCGCTTGAGTTGATAGGCTACCAAGTACTGATTTCATGTTAAACCCATTTATATATGTTGGCAGTTGAATATGGTGATTCAAGAAACCTTGCGCCTGTACCCACCAGCGGTGTTTATTGTAAGACAAGCCCTCAATGATATTGAGCTCAACAACATCGTAGTTCCCAAGGGAACGAACATTCAGATTCCGGTCCCAATATTGCAGCAACTGCCTGATGTCTGGGGCCCTGACGCCCTTCAATTCAATCCGGAAAGATTTAAGCATGGAATCGTTGCTGCCTGCAAGTCTCCTGAGGCTTATATGCCATTTGGATTTGGTCCTCGGATTTGTGTTGGCAAAAACTTAGCAATGACCGAATTGAAGGTGATTCTGTCACTTATTCTTTCCAAGTTTTGTTTCTCACTCTCCCCTGCGTACCAGCACTCGCCAGCTTTTAGGTTGGTCATTGAACCTGAGCATGGAGTAATTCTCCATCTTAAGAGAGTGTGACAGCAGTTGTGTTTCTGTATTTCACTGTAAACGTTGAAACAAAAAGTTATCTAGATGTCTTTCAATTTGGATGAATTTCATTAGTTATTACTTTATTTTGGTGTATGTTCTATGATGTTTCGTTGGCAGAATAATAACAGAAGTTGTTCAGTGAAAAAGCTTGTTTTGTTCATAATCTAGGTAAGACGTCCTTCTATCGGCTTGCCATTATAAGGACAGAAATGATGAGATCATAAGATTACACGCATTCTTATGGAACTTAGCTTAGATAAGTTTAGAAGGGTCGCAATAGTTTTATATACGAGGAAAGTATGACTTCTCTAAGAGGTGCCACACGCCGAAGTATGTTGGCAACGACAGATTTTATATTTTTTACCGACACCAAAAAAAGTGGAGACTAAGCATGTCACCGTGCCAAATAGTCATCGGAGGTAGGATTTCCTTGTAAATCATCTATCTGATCATAGGTGACGTGCGTTTACGAGGGTCAAAGGTTATAAGAACTACTAAGAATCATATGCATACAAGGACCTAGGAGGATAATACTAGGCTACTAAGAATCATCGGAGGTAGTAACTTTATGTTAAAAATCAATTTTACATGCATGGATTTGACCCACCTAAAGTCCAATAATTCAGATTGCAATTCTATATATATTTGAACAAACTTGAAACTAAATGGGATAATCCATTAGTGAGAAGAGCTTTGTGATATCTATTTGTGCTCTCAATACCCCAGAGGGTGCTACTTAACAATCATAAAACAAACAAATGGTTACTAGATAAAAGGAATATCAGAAGACCCCAGACAAGTAAAAGATAACACAAGTAGTCCATTTCTTTTTAATACAATAATATTACGGATTGCTAAAACAAAGAAGGAAGGAAGGACGAAAGAAAGAAACAATGGCAGCAGCAAGGATCGATGATAGTATCAGCGTGTCTAGGTGGGCTTTTGCTATTAATGTTATACATTTATGAATTTTTGGTTTTAAAGCCAAGGGGGCTAAGATCAAAGCTTGGGAAGCAAGGAATTAGAGGACCTTCTTCATCAATTCTCTTCGGAAGACATGAAGAGCATCAAATTCAAGGCGATGGAGAAGTCATTGGCTACAGAATCAATGGATTACCATGTTTGTATTGATCATGAGTGACCTTCAACTCTTTTCCCCCATGTGGTGCAATGACGAAATGACTATGGTACACCATTTTCTGTCAGCCTAATTTCTTTATTGTCTCTTGGTTAGTGTTGGTCTAAAACTAAAAATATGAAAAGAGAATTTATTTTGGCTTTTATTGGGATCAAAAGGTACTTGGCATTCAAATGCACGTTCTTCTAAAAGCATTATAAATTATTCCATTTTATTGGTTGGTTAGATGTCAGATGAATGAAATAAGCACTTAAGCAGTCTTATGGATGATTTTGCTTAAAAATTGTGCTTTTGTTATGCTTATCTGGTGTATGTATATTGGTGGCAGGGCCAAACTTCACCTATTCAACAGGAACATACCACAACTAAGCGTTACGGATTTGGAAATGGTGAAGGAGGTTAGCATGTGCACATCTTTGAACTTAGGGAAGCCTGTTTACCTGTTATCGAAAGATCGCAAGCCACTGTTAGGCCAAGGCATTCTATCTTCAAGTGGCACAATTTGGTCACACCAGAGAAAGATTATGTGAGAATGTGAAGGTAAAAGAGTCTCATATTGGTAAAAGGAGAAACCTTGCAAGGGCTTATAGGTTGGGCGACTCCCCATATAGCCAATTGATTTTATGGTGGAGCCTCAATTTCTTCATGGTATTAGAGCAGCCATGTCACTCAATTCGTGTTGTCCACGTGTGTGGCTTGAAAATTCACCACACATGAGGGGACATGTGCTGTGATGAAGCTACAGAGGCGCAAAGAGGGGCGTCTGCCCCTCTGCTCGTTGGAAATCGCCACTGAGAGTAAGAATTTCGCCCCTCTGCTTTGCCGGAATCTGGGTTCGTCTGGTTGGGGTGCTGCGCTGCAGCGAGGAAGCTGTTGTGTTTTAAATTTTTATTAAAACACCTAAGCCCAAAGCGACGTGGTTTTTGACCGATGGAAAAGAAGGGGTATGCTATCCACACACTCTTTTTTACTTCATATAGACCCTCTTAATTTGCAACCGTCGGATTGACTGAATTAAAGAAGATCAAAGGGTAGAAATTAACAAAGGATGTGTGAGAAGTAAAAAAGGGTGTGTGAATAGCATACCCCGAAAAAGAAATAAATGAAACGCGCGTTTTGTTTTGAGGCATGATATTAGATCTCCACCGTTAACCTTCTCTCTTTTTTCTGTCTCCATTTCACCCGGTCTCTCGCTTGAACTCAAAGGCTCGAATAAGCACCCCACATATGAAAGAGAATTTTTTTTCCTTTCATTTAATATTATAATTGGTGGTTGAGATTGGCATTGAATATTTGGCTTTATTTATTTCAAAACCTTCCCATCTGTGAAACTTATTCAGCTCTTGGTTGATGGGCAATGCATTTTGCAGAGTTATCCTTAATGATTGATTATCTGAAACGTAGAATTTATGAAATCTTTTCAATTTTTAGAAAAGGTCATATGGAGATGATTTTCTAATTTCTGCTCACATTTAAGAAAAACTCAAACATTTGAGGGTCTTGAAGTTGACGTCTTGGCATAAGTCACTAAATTAAGTTAGCGTCAAATACTTTTAAGTATGGTTCATCGTGTTTCATGTGTTTATTTCAAGTGTATTCACATGTTTGTTATTCAAGTCTTGGTCTAGTAGCAAACCAATCTTTCAGCTTGAATGCCTTTCTCCATATGGTCAATACTCTCTAGTCAGTGAAGCCTGTTGAGAATAACATTTATGGTTTTCTATGGCAGTCAAATGGAAAAATGATTTCTTTTGGTTTTGTTGTGTATTTCTTGTGCCTGTTGTTGTAAAAAACACTTTCCTTTTCGTTAAGTTTTATTGCGACCTTTTAATTAACCTTTGAAAGTTCGCCCCTCCTCCTGACAATTCCTAGTTTCGCCACTGTATGTGTGATAATGTGAAGGTAAAAGAGTCCCACATTGGTGAAAGGAGAAACCTTACAAGCCTAACTTTGTCCACAGACAAAACAATGCTCAGAGAAATTGGGATAACTGGCTTATTTATACTCCGAAGCAAAATAGCACTCACGGAGATTACAAATGGTGTGACATGTTTCACTATGAGAAGTGTTGGTATGAGGTAAACCAAAATGCACAGGTTGTGGCAAACCATGTCATGCTGTGAAAGATTGCCATGAGAATAAAGCAGTGCAAAAGATTAATTATGCAAGGCAAATGGGAGAAACAGGATCCTTATTCTATGTTTGCAATGCAATGACTTATGTGAAATTGAACAACTCTTGGTGTATTGACAGTGGTTGTAGTAACCACATGATAGGTGATAAGAGGTTGTTAGTCAATATCCAGGGAAATTTGACTTCTAAAGTGAAGATGGGGACCAGAGAAATTGTTCAGGTAATTGGAAAGGGAACTCTGGTAATAGAGACCAAATTGGGAAGAAAACACATACAAGAAGTGATGCTTGTTCCTGGACTCAAGGAGAATCTTCTTAGTGTTGGACAGATGATTGAGCATGGCTATTACTTAGTGTTTGGAGGAAATGTAGTGAACATTTTTTATGGCTGGTAACTTGACAATTTGGTAGTTAGAGTGCAGATGACAAGTAACAGGTGCTTTCCATTGAAGATGCTTGTAAATCAACTTGCACTAAGAGCAAGTGTCACACATTGCTCTCAGACTTGGCATAAAAGATTGGGACACTTGAATGAGAGAAGTCTCAAAATGCTTGAAGAACAGGAGATGGTGCATGGATGGCCCCACTTGGAAATGTCCACAAATGTATGTGAGGGTTGCATGATGGGAAAACAACACAAGGATTTATTTCCCTTTAAGTCAACTTGGAGAGCCAAGAAACCATTGGAATTGATCCACACAGACATCTGTGGTCCAATGCAAGTTGAATCTCACTTTGGAAACAAGTATTTCTTGTTATTCACAGATGACTGCACTAGAATGACATGGGCGTATTTTCTGAGATATAAGTCTGATGCATTTGAGTGTTTTAAGAAGTTCAAGGCTATGACTGAATTACAATATGGTTATAAGGTGAAGTGTCTCAGAAGTGATAGAGGGGAAGAATTCCTATTTGCAGAATTTGACAAGTATTGCAGTGAACTAGGAATCAAAAGATAGTTGACTGTGGCCTATACTTCACAAAAAAATGGAGTGTCAGAGAGAAAGAATAGAACTGTGGTGGAAATGGCAAAATCAATGTCGCATGAAAAGAATCTTCCATATGTGTTTTGGGCAGAAGCAGTGAATACTGCAGTTTATTGGCTTGATAGATGTCCCTCCAAAGCATTGGAGAAAACAACTCCATTTGAGGCTTATAGTGGATATCTCACTTGAAGATCTTTGGTTCACTTTGCTATGTGCACATCCCTTCAAATCTCAGGCACAAATTGGAAGAAAACAGCCATAAGTGCATCTTTGTAGGCTATGGTGCTAGTGAGAAGGGCTACATATTGTTTGATCCGATTTCAAGGAAGATCATTCTATCAAGAAATGTTACATTTGATGAGAATACTTCCTGGGATTGGAATTGCACTACGAGCAATGAGGTGAGATTTCCAGTTATCACTGAGTATCAAAACGCCAATGAGATTTGTGAAAGTGGTGAAAGTCCTCATTCTGGGCAACCTATTACTTCTCAAAGTGAAAGTGTGACTGACAGATCTCAAGTATATGATGATACACCTAAAAAGTGGATAAGTATGAGTGAAATCATGGCTTAGTGCAATATGTGTATTATTGAACCTGAAAGTTATGATGATGCAACCAAAGATGACTCATGGAGAAAGGCAATGGAAGCTGAGTTGGAAATGATAGAGAATAATAACACATGGCAGCTTGTTGAAAGATCATTTGACAAGCCAGTCATTGGTGTCAAGTGGGTTTGTAAGACCAAACTCAATCTAGATGGTACTGTGCAAAAAAATAAAGCTAGATTGGTGGCTAAAGGCTATTCACATAAACCTGGAATTGATTACAATGAGACCTTTGCCCCTGTGGCAAGGTTGGATACCATAAGAACCTTGATTGCTCTTGCTGCACATAAGAAATGGAGTTTGTATCAACTGGATGTGAAGTATGCGTTTCTCAATGGAGTATTAAAGGAAGAAGTGTATGTTGAGCTACCATAAGGTTTTGTGAAGTAGAATGAAGAAACTAAGGTGTACAAACTGAACAAGGCACTGTATGGATTGAAATAGGCACCAAGGGTCTGATATGATGAGATTGATGCCTATTTCAACAGTGCAGGTTTCAAGAAAAGCTCAAGTGAAGCAACCTTGTATGTTAAAACAAGGGAAGATTTAGGTATCATTATTGTCTCCTTATATGTAGATGATATTGTATACACTGGTAGCAGTCCATAAATGCTTGAAGAATTTAAAAGTGACATGGTGAAGCATTATGAGATGACAAATTTGGGTTTGTTACACCATTTCCTTGGAATGGGAGTACTACAAACTGAGAAGAGTATTTTCATACATTAAAAGAAGTATCACAGAAGTTGATTGAGAAGTTTGGGTAAAAAAACTGGAAAACTATGGCTACCCCACTTGCAGTAAATGAGAAATTGAGCAAGATTGATGGAAGTGAAGCTGCAAATGAAGGAGAATATATGCAACTTGTGGGAAGTCTCCTCTATTTGACAACAACTAGACCTTATGTGATGTTTGCAACAAGCTTATTGGCAAGGTTCATGCATAATCCCACCAAGAAACACATGAGGACAACAAAGAGGGTGCTAAGATACATTCAGGCAACAATTGGTTTTGGAATTGTCTTTGAAAAAGGGAAGGCAACTACCTTAATTGGTTAGTGTGATAGTGATTGGGCAGGAAATGAGGATAATATGAGTAACACTTCAGAGTATGCATTTACACTAGGATCTGGTGTGTTTTCATGGGCATCCATCAAGCAAAGCACAGTGGCATTGCCCACAGCAGAAGCAGAATATGTCAGTGCTGCAGAAGCTACTTCTCAAGCAAAATGGATGAGATTTGTGCTTGAAGACTTTGGAGAGGAACAAGTGGAATGAACTCAGATTATGTGTGATAATACATCAGCAATTGATATGGCAAAGAATCCTGTCTTTCACCAAAAGCCAAGACACATCAGCATAAAATTTCATTTCATCCGTGAAGCAATTCAAGCCAAGGAGATTGAATTGGTGTATTGCAAAACTGAGGAGCAAATTGCAGACATTCTCACTAAAGCCTTGCCTAAAGATCGATTTGCCTACCTAAGGGAGCTTCTGGGAGTCAAATTGGCTAAAGGTTTAGAGGGGAGTGTTGGTGTGTAACCCTTCAGCCGAATCTTGGAGGCAAAGAAACAATTCAAATGTTTTGTTTAATAGTTGTTTTAGTTTAAATATGAGCCATTGGATCACATTCCATGTGGCAGCTGATGCAATGCACGACATTAAATATAGTTTTTATATTAAGTTTGATTGTTTGTGGCTTTTCATCTTTCAAAGCTATGTTTTGTTAGGTTCCTAGTATCTATAATCGTTAGTATTAAGTATTTATCCTACCAATGTATTGTAATCTCTCTATTTAAAGGACTCCATATGTATGTTTGAGTAGACTTGAATGAATTAAAATTATATTTGCCTTGTGCATTTGAAGTGAGTGATTTCTCCTTCCCCAATCAAGCATTTGGCTTGGTCGTGTGATCGAATCCACGATTAGCAACGTCGAGTGAGCTCCGTTGCCCCTGGTTGAGCGAATCCCAGGTTATCTATCCCCCCTCTCCTAGATACCCTTGGTTCTATCCGGCATCAAGTGGCATCAGAGCAGGTTTTTCGCTGCGTTAAAAGATCATGGCTGATATTTTTCATCCGTTTGAACATCAAATGGTTGAAGATGTTAGCTTGGTCGATTGGAATTCTCCACCAATTTATGACAAGTATGTTGACGACGACATGGAAGAGATTAAGAGGATGCATCAACATTTCACCAATCAAATTTCTCGCATCGAAAATCGACGAGACATTGTGGTTTCCGAAGGGGAGGCACAAGATACGGTTAGTTTGAATTATCTTAGTTCAAATTATGGGTGTGAAAATATTGAGGCTTCGTCTTTAATTCATTTGAGTATGCCTCCCTTATTTGATCGTTGCTTGAGTGATTGTGAAATTTGTGATGGTTTTAGCTTGACTAATAACAAAAGTATTGGTGGGAGAGAAGAAGGGTTTTCATCTCACGAATCTTTGAACGAAGTCGGTGACGTTGCTGAAGTGGGAGATATCAAATTCCAAGATATTGTTGATATGAAAGAAGATGCTTTTTATGAATACATTGATTTTGTTGGTTTTGATATTTTTAATTGGAAGGCTTCTCAAGTTTTGGTTGATTTAGTCAATCAAATGAAAATTGATATAAGTTGGATTACAAGATTTGTCATGGAGCATGAATTTACTATTTCAAGAATAAGGAAATATTTCAAGTATTTATTCGTGTGGAAAGGCAGAAATCAATTTCAAGGTTACAACAGAGTCAACGAAGATTTAAACTCGAGGACGAGTTTTCTTCGAGAAGAGGAGAATGATGCGGGAGGAAGACTTAGAGAAAACAATTTGAAACCATTAATATGCTTTGGAATATCAAAGGTTTTGTATTTTAATTATTTAGGAATTTGTAAAGTTATTTTGGAAGTTGTAAGGGTGTCATGGAAACTTGAGGTATATTAATTTGTAAACGCTTATAAATATTGTACTAGAAAGCCTTGAATGATAGACTTGAATGAATTAAAATATATTTGCTTAGTGCAATCGAAGTGAGTTGTTTCTCCTTCTAAAATCAAGCATTTGGCTTGGTCGTGTGAGTGCATCCACGATTAACGACGTGAGCTAGCTCCGTTGTCCCTGGTTGAGTGAATCCCAGGTTATCTATTCCCTCTTCTCCTCGAGACCCTTGGTAAGTCTTGCATTATTTGGTATCAGAGCTTTGCTACGCTCTTTGGGTAGCTTCCGCATCATTTATCTAAATGGCAGCAAGGAGCTGTAGAGGAAGGTGTGGTTACCATGTGCAGGAAAATCACAGGAATGAGAGCGAGGACGAAATTCAAGAGCTACGACGACAAGTTGAACTCCTAACCATGCAACTTGATCAACAATATGTTAGCAACAAATATGGAGAATTGAAGCCAGGTTACTCAAGTGATAAGGCTGACTTCTTGAGTTCAAGTTGTGGAGGTTATGTTGGTGTGTCAGATTCGTTGAATGTAAATCTACCACCACTATTTGATTGTTGCCTCGAAGATGATTGTGAATTGTGTTCTAGTAAGCAAACTGAACAATTTGGGATTGATGAATTTTGTGAAGTTGAAGAAAAGAATTCGCCAACTGTTCATGTGGATGCGAAGGAGTTTTTCGAATTGTTTGATGAGGTTGACGAAGGTTTTGTCAACTTTGTTGATATGAATGGTAGAGTTCTTGAACGTGCAATTGAATATGGGAGAGCCATTTGCGAGTTCCACACCAAGGTAAATTCCATTAGTGAACAAGTTGATTTTATTGGAGCTTATGCCTTTAGTGTGAAGTTGCCCGAAAAACTAGTTGATCTTATTAATGAGATAAAATATGGTGAAAGGAATCATTGGGTGGCAAAGCCAAAAAAGATAGAGGATTTTTGCAATCCAATAACAAGCAAATATTCTAAATATCTTTTTTATTGGAGTGGACATCGCCAATTTCAAACAAAGAGGATCAAGAAACAAATTATGCGTAATCGAAGACTGCTTGGGATTCTCTTCAACCCACGACTTGAATTCGAGGACGAATTCTTTCCAAGCAGAGGAGTCTGATGCAGTAATAAAAGCTCTCATGCAGTAATAAAAGCTCTCATGATGAGTACATTGATGCAGTAATGATTTACAATTTGTTTGAAGAGCACACCGTCGAAGAAATCAGTTTCGTCAATTGGGATTCACCACCAATTTATGATGAGTACATTGATGAAGATGAAGTCAATAATCGTTTTGTGAATGAAGTTGATGAGGATGGTAGTGAGGTAAGCAAGTTATACTCCTCAAGTTTGTATAATTTCTTAGAAGATGATATTGTTATTCACGTGATCAATGAAGTTAGTTTCTTGAATGTTGAGCACCAAGTAAAGATTGTGGATGTGAAGGAAACTTTACAGTTTATGAGTGAGGTGGTAAATTCAGACTTAATTAATTCACAACTTCTACATTGGGCAAAAACTCCTTACTATGATATTCATGATTATATGTGGGATAAATTTCTTTATCATGATGATTTGGTTAGAAGAAAGTTTTTGAAGAAGAGAAGCATTGCTCACCATTGGAGTCATGTGCCATTTCGAGCTTATCCATTTGAAGAAAGAATATGGATCAAGACTTCGAACACTCGTAAATTTCTTGTGCTATTGTACCTGTTATGGAAAAGTTTGAAAGGCCTTCCAAAAGATCGAGGGAAAACCAAAAGTCAACTAAAACTCGAGGACGAGTTTTTTTCGAGAAGAGGAGTATGATGCAATGCACGACATTAAATATAGTTTTTATATTAAGTTTGATTGTTTGTGGCTTTTCATCTTTCAAAGCTATGTTTTGTTAGGTTCCTAGTATCTATAATCGTTAGTATTAAGTATTTATCCTACCAATGTATTGTAATCTCTCTATTTAAAGGACTCCATATGTATGTTTGAGTAGACTTGAATGAATTAAAATTATATTTGCCTTGTGCATTTGAAGTGAGTGATTTCTCCTTCCCCAATCAAGCATTTGGCTTGGTCGTGTGATCGAATCCACGATTAGCAACGTCGAGTGAGCTCCGTTGCCCCTGGTTGAGCGAATCCCAGGTTATCTATCCCCCCCTCTCCTAGATACCCTTGGTTCTATCCGGCATCAGCAGCTGTCTTTTATATCTAGCTTAAGTGATAGATTAAAACAAGTGGCATCATCTTATACGGTGATAGCAATTAAGGGCTGAGATTGAATCTTGAGTTGATGAGTGAAAGATCTCCCTTCCTCTTCCATGTATATCGGTAACAAACCTCACATGTTTGTTGTGAGGAATCCCGAAATCAATTCCATCATCACCTTCAGAAAATTCTCTCTAATTTTCTAGTATTTTCCAGAATTGCATCATACCTCCATTGAAGCATATCGATCACATACACACACACTAAGAAGATCCACTCAAGGATATTAAGGATTGTGAAGCAACATAGTACTGTGAAAGCTCATGAGAAGGACTTTCTGCAAATGATAATCGAGGGAGCCAAAATTATGGAGATGCTGATAGCCTGTTTTTGGGTATCTCTTAGGATGATTTCATAGTGTAGAACTGGAAGAGTATATACTTTGCTGGCCACGAAACCACTGCCATTACCTCAGCATGGGTCTTGACGTTATTAGCTGCACTTCTAGAGTGGCAAGCTCGTGCCCGTGCTGAGGTGCTGGAAATCTGTAGGGATAGCATTCCAGATGCTGATATGCTTCGACGCATGAAAACAGTATATTACTTTACACGCTTGTCTCCATACATTTTATTCACAGCAGGAACAGTTTTGATAATGCTGCAAAAATTGCTTTTTGTAGGCTTTGATATTAATAGATAAAATAAAGTGATAATTAGGATGAGCGAAGCAGTTCAAGGGCTTCTGAGGAAGCCAACATAGGTCCTTGTAGGGATGTGCTTTTACAACTGTGTTTGGACCAGGATGATCATATTTACATACAAAAAAAAATCTGCAGATTTTTTCATATGAAGATACAAAAAATATTACAGCTATATACAAACTACAAAAAACTAAACCAGCCTCTGTACACAAAAAATTAACAAATGCTGGTATATGGAGGTGCAAAAAATATTGTCTAGTTTTGAGTAGAAAAGGGATATTTACAAACTACTAAACATGTTAGACATTGTTCAACATACAGTAACAAAAGAAGCAAAATATTCTTCAGAAGAGTAGGAAAAGTGTTGTTGCAGTAGTTTCATGAGTGTTGACATTGACAAACCAAGCTACACAGAGAGAAAAATAATGGAAAGCATTTACACAGTGATTAAACTCACATTTAAGTAGATCTGAAGCAAAAGATTGAGCAAAATGAAATCACACTTGGTCTTTTTTTGGAGTGATGACATCTGTTTTTGTAGCAATCAGAGGCGATATTTTTTATTTTTTTGTGACCTGATAGGGATTTCATCAAATTCTTTTCGGTCAACTTCTGAAATTTCTTCTGCCTCATTGTTTTAAATGAGTATGCCAAATGAGCACATTTGATTGCACAAAAGATAAAAAATGTAGCTTAAGTATAATTCGTCATATTTTTTACTTAAAAAATTCTTCTTTAAAAAAATAAAGATGTTTCACTAGTATATTTTAAACAAAGCAAGATGGGTAGAAGATGTCAATTTTTGAACACAGAAAAGTAAAATGAAAGCATCAGATTTGATGATAGCATGGAAATCAAATCCAAACCTCTGTTCACTGCCAATAAAAAGGGCTCTCCTCACAGATTGCCTCTTCGTTTTTGTGATTGACCGGTTGTTTCAGGTGGTGAGGTCAAAGATGATACAGTAGTGGAACATATCGTGGCTTCTCTTGGTAACACGTGGGGTTATTGGTTCCATAGCTGTATTGTCGGAGACATTGTAAATTAGCACACCACTTGAGTTGAAACTATTCCTCCTATTTCCGTATTGCAAGTGAAAGATCATCTTTTGTCCAATCAGTCTCAAAAACTCATTTGGCAGTTGCTGTTGGTCAAAAATCCAAGAAAAAAATAAGGAAAACAATAAATTTGCATTTTAAACATTACCAAGGTGTTGGTATCTGATTGGGGTGTTTTTAACAAATGAGTTGTCCGGTTGTTGGATCCTTATGCATTTGCTTTACATAGTTGGGGCAAACACTATACCACCAATTACAACATGTGTCAAAACGTTTCACTGTACACAGGAACGTACCATTATGTAAAATATTTTGTCATGCATGTGCAGCACAAAAAGCAACAACAAAATTAGTTTATGTTAACTATGTGACAATGTAAATGCATGCTTTTAAGTAAAGATACCAACACATAAATCGTTTTTATACCTTATATAAATCAGGATCTAAAAAGGTCAATTCATCTATCGTTACTCTCCTTGCAGTGCGTATAATTTCACCTTCATTCACTTGCCTTGAAGGAGATAGTATTTGTACAGGACCTTTACAGGTTGAGAACCTATAAGTTTAAAAACATAATAAAGAATTTTGAAAAATCAGTTTGTTTGCAGGTATAAATAGGAACCAAGATTTTAGAAGTCTACTCACACTGATTTGTATGAGTTAACCTCTGGAATATCTGGGTCAATGAAAAAAAGTGAGGACCTTGTCTACAAATCCCAAAAAATAATAACAAATTATAAAATAAACATTAGTAAATATTAGAGATGAGTAAATATTTTCAATTTGATGATACATATTTAAAAATGAGACAGAAACTATAATCAATAGATTTAAGAGCGTGGCAAAATAGTTTGAACATGTATGGCTAAAAACGAAACACAAATTGTAATGAACAGATTCAAATAGCTGTCAATTAACGAATGAGAAAGAAAACAAATTCTTGGACATGAATCGAATACACTAAAATCACATACTGGTAAAACAGTGGAATAGCTTATAGCAAGTAATGTAAGAACATAATAAAATAAAAATAGAAAAAGTGGGTTTCACTTGTAAACACAACTATAATGGGCAAAGACAATGTCTGGACCGATAAAGAAGAAAAAGCTTATGCAACATCTCCCCACAACGTAACACACAACTCTTCTTTTTTGTACACAAAACAAATCAGAAACAAAGACTAAAATTTTTTTTGCCACCCTAACAGATGAAATGCTGTTAATAATTTAGAACTGCAACGTTGAAACAAAAGAACAAACTGATATTCTCAATGTGTATATCACACTTTTGCGCTGTTCTTTGATTAATTTTTTTTGGTTCCAAGCGTTGGACCGTAGTTTTATGGCCAATCACATCTTACAATTTAAAAAGTTAATACAAAAACTATGTCAAAACTCATTTCATTAAAAAAAAGAATAGAAATGTTTTCAATCAATGCCCACGCAGACACACACACGTACACAGAGACAGATATATATGTATTAATATTACTTGTCAGAATATCATCTCTGTTCAGACGGGGATAAGGCATGTTAAAATCTAGCAGAAAAAACTGATGTCGAAGAATGGGCAAAAAGACGCTAGAAGTTTTCTAAACGCTATCTCAACAGTGAATATAACCTGGGTATTATGCGGCACAACTTTATACTGACCTCTGATCCTGATTGTCCGAAAATTCATGATTTCATAATAATCACTGACCTCAATCTTTGAGGCTACCACTTTGTAATCAATGTCTGATGCAGAAGCTTCAACCGCATTGTTCTTCGCGATTGATCACGTCTGAAAAAAGAAAAGAAAAGAGGAGTAGAATTAAAAAGGTAATCAGCAAACAAACGATAAAAAAACATTATTTTTTGATACATAGAGGTTAAATTGGCACAATAACTAAATAGATTCACTGAAAATACGTAAAATTTATAAAGCACTTTATACATGCGAAAAAATGAAACAGAAAAAAAATATATAAAAACATAAATAGAAATTAACAAACTAATAAATGAAAAAAAAAAAAGAAAACCAATGACATAACTATTACTGTTAAAATTCCTAATTAAAATTATAGGACAATGACCACTCACTGTCTCATCAACCAAGGCACAGTATAGTGTCACGTATTTCTGAACAGTTCTAGAAATTCTTGATTTCCATACTCTACACACACGAAGCTTTATTTTATCTGCTTTAGTGTAGGCATGCAATTCAGCAATAGGGGTCACCTTCATGGTTTCCATTTAACCTGCTCAAAGAGAATATAAATTTTATAAACTTAAGAATCATGAAAAGACAAATTTGAAAATAAATATGAAAGAAAGGACTGATTTGTTTCATTTTTCATTCCTAATTCAGCAACCCATGAAAATAATTTCCAATATGACAATTACAAAATCAATAACCACAACATAAACGTGGAACTTCAAAAACACAAAGAACTCCGAAAAGAAATAGTCAACCAAAAACAATTAAAGAACTAAATTTGACAAAGAAATACACTTGAGAATTAGGATAGTAGCATAAACGAACACGCATTAACAGATAACATACAATAATTATTATCAAACACTCAACACTTTACGAAAGCAGCAAAACAACGGTTGGAAAAGGCAAACTAAAGAATAAACCAAATATTACAAACACTAAAACATTACTTACAAAAAGTGCCAAAAAAATGTCAACGACGTATCCAGGAAGGAAAAAGCAGGGTGAAGCAGATAATCAAGTACTTTCCCACACTGCAAATGCATAAACCAAAAAGAAAAACACTCAGTAAGTCAATTTTAATAAGTTAACAAAGAAACACAAGACTACTATCTTTTTCGGGTGACATAAGCATAAAGTCTTCTTTTTATTTTCATCCACAAATATAACTTTATAAACTGAAGATTTGTCATTTATTTGTTTACACTATGCACCACAGACAAAATTACAAATCTTGAACAAATGAACAATATAAGGTGTCAAAAAGCTGAAAAACTTGTAATACTCAATCGATAACAATATTATCAAGTTCAAAAGAAAAATGAACCTGCTTTATCAACCATAGGATTTACCACTTAAACATAGTTTGTTACAATAGGGACATGGACAAATTTAAACAAACAAATGCAGGTACAGTTCGGAGTTACATAGGATAAAAATTAGCATAAATTGAAAACTAAATACCTCAGACGATGATAGGAGCAACCTTGGGATTTAATTTAGTATGAAACGTACAGTTTGCAAACGTTAGTAAAGCTAATTTCTCAGCTGATGTTTAAAGTGGGAAGCACTTGAAAAATAAAACAAAAATTTGAGCATCATTAAATGGAAAGAAAAACCGATAGAAAGACACAATTTCACAACCAAAATGCTTGACCCATGCTAATTATAAACAGGTACACATATACTTTTCTTTCCTTTTGATACAAATATGTCTCCAGCTATTTTTACGATCTATATAATAATTTATAAAATATCAATATACAAATATTATATCTCTTGAAAAACATACTAACACCAACGTCTTTTTCTTTTTTTTCTTTTTTTTTTTTAGAGTACAAATTAGGTTATCATTCCATTGAAATAAACCATTTCTTATGTGTTTCCTTTCTTTCATTTTGCCACCACCGATGGCAGTCATTACTTACTCAGCCAATAACCCACAATAACACCATATGCCAAACACTTGACATCTTTTAAAATCACTTTCTTACAAACAAATACAACCATAAGCTTATCATTACTAAGCTTATTACCAATAAAAGACATCTTATATTAAAACACCAAACAAAAACTAAGCACAACACTACACACGACTTTACAACACAGAAAAACAGAAAATTTCCTTCTCCATAAGGCTTAAACAGAAAAGACAAAAAGACTTACCTTCAACACACATGGGCCTGCACATAAAAGCAGCAAAAAAGCTAAGTTCAGACTTTGACGAAACTTAAAACAAAAGGAAACCTGTAAGTTCATTCTTAAAATGATCATCCAGCTAAGTTATATAAATTTTGAAGATCAAATTACTCAAACAAATATGAATTAAATCTTCTGTCATCAAACCTGTCACCTAAAACGAACACTGTGCTCAACAAAAATGACATTTAAATGAAGAACACTTTAAGGATTCAAAGAAACAACACTGCATCTCAAACATTTGACACTTATAAAACCTGCATGGCCTTTAAAAATTCTAACCACCTCGTTTAAAATCAATTCTCCACAAAGTGCATTATAAAAACTTGGATCCCATAATCTAAATACGCGCTTTCCCTCTCAAAAGTCAGAGCAAGAAAGAAGCCATGTTTGACAGTTCAAACTGTCAAAAATTAGTACTTTCTCACAAAATCTTTATCTAAAATGAATATATAAATTTCTTTTTTTAAAAAAATGCTAAGCACAATAGTTAACAAAGAGGTAAATCTATCTTTTTTTATATGAAGAAAATAATACTTGATTAACGATGATAGCTGAAGTAATATTGTCATACCTTTTTGTGTTGCTTTTTGATTTGAATAATAAATGTCAACATAAAAAATATAAAAAATTAAATACCCTTATGTTCAATCTACTTGGATCTTTATCATGCTAGATGTTTCATCTACATGGAAAACACCTGAAAACTCGAGGTATCAAAGCTAACATTTTTAATCTAAAAGCCTAGAAATTATAAGAAAACAAATGTTGAGACGACATTAATCTCAGACAACAATTTCTAACAAAAATTTGACCATAAAAGTGTAAAACCATCTCTCAATCAGTATTTTTCATCTTATAAAGCAACTAAACTGTTACCAAGGCTTCAAATCTTTAGGAGAAATCATTTTTCTACCAAAAAAATTAGAAGAAAGAAAAGGTAAAGAAACAACAGACTGAGAAATCATTTTTCTACCAAAATACCTCAATTCTGAAAATAAAGAGGAAACCATTTTTCACCAAGCTCTTCCTGTCAAAAGGAACAACAGACTGAGAAAAACAAATCTTGGATTCCCAATATAAAACTTTGTTCTACACTTATAAATTCAAGGTGTGTGTGCAAAGCTACTTACTTTAGATTCAATTGGGGCTTCATAAAAAAATTATTATTAATCATACACCTGAATCAGGACTCACAACACACAAAAATAAAAAATCCACCTCTAGAAAACCCCCATAGGGAGAACGAAAAAACACTCACCTTTAACACACGCACAGCTTCCAAACCTGCACACAAAAGCACCAAACAACCCAAGATCAGCTTCCAACAAAACCAAGAACAAAAGCATAGAAAAAATCCACACGGAACAAAATCGAAAACCCATACCCAAAAACTTAAGACAACTATAAAACCCCCAAATTTTCAAAAATATACCCAAACAGGAAACCCATTCGCATAATTGAAAACCACAGAAGACAAAACCAAAGACCTGTATTGAGAAAGGCAGACAATTCACCAGGTGAATTTAGCTCTTGCAAGTTGAAAATCCGTCGACCAATCCACCAACCCAAACTAGTCGACGAATTTTCCCCCAACAAAGTAACCCCACACTGGCAGACACAAAAAGGAGCAAATGGTAGCAAAAAAGAAACACCGCAAGGGATCAAAAATGAAAGAAAGTGATACGCGAGAGCGGGAGAAGCTGAGAAGGACAACGAAAAAAAATGAAAAGGCAAGGAAAAAAAAAAAAACTAAAATAACGGACACTATTTATATAATATAACAATATAAACACTATTTCTAAAACTTTGTGGTATATTCTGTTGGAAAATTTGAGTAGAAATTTCGTTGTCCCACATTGGTTATTCCCAAAAAGTTTCCTCACTTTATAAGACTTTGTCCCTTATAAAAAGTGATTGGAGTAATAAGCTTTGGATAATAAAATTGGGCTCACCCTTGGGGTTGGGCTTTGGAGTGTGCTAATTAATTGATAATTAATTAATAATTCATATATATTTAATTATCAAAAGATGGGTATATGAACGTATCTGAGAAACAGATGGAGCACACACCCTTTGCTTTGAACAGTCGCCTCCTGAAAACATCCCAAAAACATGTCTGTTGTGAACAGCAGACATATGCTCACTATAAATACATGCATCTGCATATCATTCAAATCACTGAAAATCATCAATCCTCATATACCAAGCATACTGAGATTACTACAAACAAATTCGCCAGAAGTCTAGTTTTCTGGTGCTGGAATTCTAACTTAGATCGTTGAATCTTGGTGAAGTAGACTTCTGTAGAACTACAAGCACTGAGTAGGGACGAAATTTCCGCTTCAAGAACATTGCGATACGCAAGCCTCGATCTTCTGTTTCTCTGTTTAAATAATATTTCTTATTTTTTATTTTCTGTAATATATTTATTCGCATTTATTATTAGCATATATATTTATCCCAGATTGTTGACATATATCCAACATATTCTCCATATAAACGTGACAAATGCGTTATTTTCTATTACATGTGTGCAATTGTCATGTCTCACTAATTCATAAAAAATATAGAGCGAGAGTGCCACACCAACAAAAAAGAAGCATTGCTACCTGTTCGGGCAATAAATTCCGGGTGGCGGAGGTTCTTGGCTCGAGCACACAGCTCCCCGAGAAGTTGGCACTTTGGTTCGTCATCGGGCTCATGCGTAAAAGAGGCTTGCACAAGAGTTGATAGTTAGTTCTGACAGGTGCCTTTGTGGGGCCTTATGTATAGGCCTTGAGGCTCACAATCAACACTAACTGTATGCAAAGGCGTGCCACTGCCATCTCTTATATGGCAGGCGTGAAACAAGTAGATTTGAGTCGATTACTTGCCCCTCAAGTTATCTTGACTTCTTATTTATCAAAGGATTGTAGTAGATGGGTTAAGTCTACATTAAGTTCTTTTTTATGCCTTGAGATCAAGGACTTTCATCTATCTTGTATATTCAAAGGAAAACAACCAGATATGTTCAAATCATAAGTTATAGCCCGTTTCGTTCTTCTTGTGATAACAACAACTTTTAGATCTGAGTCTTTGTGATGCTTTGAACAAATGAAAGGCCGAAAATGATTTGCATATATGCTGAAGAGTACATTATAATGCTAAATCTATTGATGGAAAGACAAAATAGAGAGAGTCGGGCAAGATTTAACCTTGTCGGGCAAGGTTGAATCTCGACCAGCTTCTCTTCTTTTGTGATTGCAAAGGTTGCTAAGACTTAAAGGGAAAGAAAGTGAGCTAATCTTTATGAAGGAATCGATACTACAACATTTGAGGAAAGGTAGCAAAGCTTTTACATGAAAAAAGGTTATCCTAATCTCGGAGTTCTGAAGTTTCGAGGAGAGCAAAGTCTGGGAAAGGCTTAGTTTTCTGAGAGATTTGGCTTGACTAAGAGAGACAAGTTGTATGTTTGTTTGATTGGTTGAGTGTCGTTATTTCTGGGCCCTCTTCTTCCTTTTATAGGCAAACTGGCTTGGCTGCTGGCGGTTTGATCTCTGCCCGAAAGTCACTGAAGTTTACCAAACCGCCAGTAATTTACTAACACTGCCCCTGTAAAGTACTTTTTGGGCTGGCAGCTGGTAGGTCTCTATCATCTGTCTTGTCTGACTGCAGGCCTGTGGTTTATGCATTAATGGGGGTCGTCAAGTTGTCTTGAAAACATGGCTCGTGCCTGCCACTGGGCTTCAGGCAACACTCTTCGTTTCTTCTTTCCTCTGGGCCTTTCTTTCTTGAGGCCCAAAGTCCAAATATTAGTCCAAGCCCCCTTCAATTGTTGTTAAACCTGCAAATCCAGGCGCTAATAATGATTGAATAGTCGCCCTTTCATTTATTATCACTGCACGCCTGCCTTGGAATTTGCACCGCTCAAGTGTAACGGTTGGCTATCTATAACTTGTATCATGACCTTTGAACTGGCCCCGGAATTTCAATCGTCCCTTGATCTTCTTATAAAAACCCTGCTTAATTCCAATCGCCATTTCATCTAAACATCTCCTCAGATTACTACCATTTTCTAGAGTTTTCCTAACTCTTTTGCTTGCCAATTTTAGTCGAGGATATCCAAAGCTTCCCATGTAGAGTTTCCACCATGTCTCGTCTTCTTGTAGACTCCTATTGTTTCTGTCGCCTTTGGTCAGATTATCGATCCAAATTTCTTTTTATGAAGGGAGGAGTGCATCGCTTAGCGTCAACATGGATTTTTCTGGATTCCACCAGTGTTGGAAACATTATCACTAAAGAGCAACCACTTCCCTTGATATCTTCAGTCAGGCGCTTTGCGCCCAGTTCATTCTTCAGGGTCCCCACCATTTTACAGGCTGGTCGGGCAACTCTGAGCATACTGGCATACCTTACTCGGGTTCACGACTCCTACATCTTGATCATTTCATCGTCATACGTGCGTGCTTCAGGGTCAACTACCATGACCTTGGCCGCACAACCCGATCACCTCACCTCCTTGCCATACCGATCTTGGTCGGGCTAAGGAACAAGAGCACAGCAGATTCAGACAAAACTAGGGTAGATCCAGCTAGTAATATCAGTGTTTAGGAATTTTGAACAAAATGTCGATCTACCCCTTTTTGGATAATTGTACTTATTTAGGAATATGCCACTATTGATCCAACTGTATATATCTTCCACATTTGATGAAATTAAAATATTCTTCTTTTCCTTGACTTTGTGCGTGCCAACTTCAGATTGTTTTGTAATGTTTTAACTATCTTCAATATAACAATCTCTAGGGTCCCATAAGGTTGGATGATACTTCTTTAGAAATTTAGCGTTGATTGGATTTTTCTGCAATCTTCCTTCCAAGTCTGCTAAATAGAACCCTCATTTTCTCAGAACTCGATTAATGACAAAAGGACCTTCCCACGTCGGGCTCCACTTTCCAAAACCCTTTACCTGGGCTCCTAAGGGCAGAATTGCTTTCCACACTAACTCTCATTCCCCGAAGGTTTTCGATTTTACTTTCTTATTGTATGCTCGTGCCACAGCTCTTTTCCCTTCCTGGATCCTTCCCAAGGCTTCGATTCGGGCTACATCAAGATCTTCTATCCCTTGACACATGGCCTGAATGTATTCTTCACTGTGCAGCCCGAATTGATTTTGAATTCTGACCGAACTGACATTAATTTCCATGAGGAGTACTGCATCTTGCCCGAAAGTCAAAGCAAAGGGGGTTGTTCCAGTGGCCACTCTCTTAGAAGTTCTATATGCCCACAAAGTATCTCCCACTTTTCATGCCACTTCTCTGGATTCTCGGCCACCGTTCTTTTGATAATGTTTACCAAGATTTTGTTGCTAGCTTCTTCTTGCCCATTTGACTGGGGGGTAATAAGGGCTAGACTGAATCATCTTTATGTTGAATTTGTTGGCAAACTCCTCTACTTCTTTGGAGATGAAAGATGGTCCACGATCTGTAACAATTGTTTCGGGTACCCCATACCTATGCAAGATTTTATTCTCAATAAACTTTGTGACCACAACTGAAGTGATAGTTTTAACAGCTGAAGCTTCCACCCATTTGGTGAAGTAGTCCGTAGCCACAATTATGAAAGTATGGCCTTTGCTAGAAGCTGGGTAAATTTGCCCGATGAAGTCCATGGCCCATCTCCTGAAAGGCCAAGGTTTAACTACGGGGTTCAAGGGTACTGAGGGTAAATGCTGGAGTGGTCCATGTCTTTGGCATTCTTCACATCCTCAGGCATAACCTTTGCAGTCTTTTTCCATCTCGGGCCAGAAGTAGCTGTATCTCCTAAGAAGCCATTTCATCTTAGTTCATGCCTGGTGTGCTCCGCAGATCCTTTCATGTACCTCAGCCATTACCCTCACTAATTCTTCTTCACCTAGGCATTTAAGCATTAATCCATCTGGAGTTTTTCTTAACAGATTCTTTCCCCACAAAACATATTTTGTTGACCGCCGTCTATCTCCCTTCTTTGTGGGGAATGAAAGGTCTTCCAAGTATCTCAAAATAGGTGTTCTCCAATCTTCAATCTTCACTTCTTCAGTCATTATATCCAAGCTAAATCCTCGCTCCAAAATAGAGGGGAGATTCCTTCTCTGAACTTCTATGTCTTACTTGAACTTTCTTTCTTGGATTGTCACCCCAGAAGCTAATTGCGCCATTTCATTGGCGATCACATTTGCCTCTCTAGAGATATAACTGGCCGATATCTCAGTGCCCCAATAACTTAGTAACTGAGTGGCCGCTAGGTAATAACCAGCCATGACAATGTGTCTGCATTTATACTCGCCATTTAACTGATTGATTACTAGTTCTGAATCACCAAACACCTCGACTTCAGTTGCCCCCAACTCTATCAAGATTTCTAGGCCGATTATCAATGCTTCATATTCTGCCCGATTGTTAGTAGTATCTTGATAATCCAATAGGAAAGAATAACAGTGGTGGTTACCACTGAGATCAATGATAGCAATTCCAGCCCCAGCAGCATTTCATGTACAGGATCCATCGAAATAGAATTTCCAGGGAGTTACCCATAGGCTGGATACTCTCTTTATTTCTTGTTGAATCCACTATTCTCCGCCCGAGAGACTTTTACTTGGACGGATCCATAAATTGGCTACCTTCAGAGTTCCTGGAATGTTGACATCTTCTTCTTGAGTCTCTTGATGTTCTACCAAAAAGTCTGCGATTGCTTGTCCTTTAACTGCCCTTTGGGGAACATATTGAAAGCTATACTCTGATAATGCTAAGATCCACTTCCCAATCCTTCCAGTCAGCATTGGTTTTGATAACATGTATTTGATTACATCAGTTCTGGCAATGATATGGATGTGGCAAGGCAACATGTAATGTCTTAGCTTGCAGGCAGTGAAATACAAAGCTAAGCACAATTTCTCCACTGAGGTATATCTTGTTTATACCTCAGTGAGAATTCTACTGAGGTAGTATATAGCTTGTTCCTTACCACCTTCATTATTATGAGCCAGCAGGCTTCCAATTGATCTCTCTGAAGCAGAAATATAGAGTTTTAATGGTTTCCCTCTTTCGGGTGGCATAAGTACTGGTGGAGAAGCCAAGTGGGCCTTGATTTTATCAAAAGCCTCTTGATGCGGAGGTCCCTATTCAAAATCTTCTTTATCCTTCAGCCTTAGTAGGGGAGTCAGTGGTTGAATCTTGTTTGCCAGGTTGGCAATGAATCTTCTTAAGAACTTGATTTTCCATTGCAGCCTCTGAAGTTGTACTTTATTGGTGGGGGAAGGTGATTCCATTATTGCTCGAGCTTTGTTTTTATCAACTTCTATTCCCCTTTCATGGACGAGGAAACCCAAAAAGTTGCCTGACCTCACTCCAAACACACATTTCTTTGGATTCATTTTTAGCTTATGGATCCTCATTCTTGTCAAAGCTTACCTAAGGTAAACCAAATGCTTCTTTTCAGTCTTGGACTTTACCACGATGTCATCAATGTACACCTCCATGTTATGGCCAATCAAATCATGAAAAATGGCGATAATTGCTCTTTGGTAAGTTGCCTCGGTATTTTTGAGCCCGAATGGCATTACCACATACTCATATGCTCCAACATGGCCCGGACACCTAAAAGCTGTCTTATGTATATCCTCGTTAGCCATTTTTATCTGATTATACCCCGCGTTTCCATCCATGAAAGATAAGACTCTGTGTTTAGCAACCGTATCAATGGATAAATCTGCCATAAGCATGGGATATTCATCTTTAGGAGTGGCTTCATTAATGTTTCGATAGTCAACGCAACATCTAACTGCTTTAGTTATAGCTTTTAAAACTGGTACAATGTTGGCCAACCACTCAACGTATTTGGCAGGCCTAATAAATCCAGCCTGTACCAGCCTCTCAATTTCCTCTTTAACCTTCTCCTCTATTTCTTTTGACATTCTTCATGGCGCTTGCTTGACAGGTTTAAACCCCTCCTTAATAGGCATCTTGTGTTCTACTAAGGCTGGGTCTAAACCTGGCATCTCAGTATAGTGCCAAGCAAAACAGTCTTTGAATTCATGCAAAAGAGTGACAATTTCTGCCCGATCTTCAGTTTCTAACAGACCACTAATCTGTATAGGTCTCAGGTCTTCCTTGGTTCCCAGCTCAATGGTTTCCAAACGATCTTGTACCTCAGGAGTTGGTTTGTCTGGTTCTGCACACAAAAATTCCACCAGCTCTGGATTGTCGGGCAGATCTTCTAGCCCGTCTAGATCATATACACATTCTGCCATCCGAATGGCTGCTCCCAGCTTCTCTCCAAAAGATTCCTTCTGACTGATCGTAGTTCACTTGCTCAAAACTTCTCCCTCTTCAGCTAAGTTGTCCTTCTTCTGCCTTTTCTCTTTCCCATATACCAACAGTCTTTTTATTAAGGACCTGACTGCTATCACTTGGTCCCTTTTTTTTTTTTTTTTTTTTTTTTTTTCTGTTCTGACATTAATACTGCTGGGGTTTTGGAATGAGATAGGGTCGATCCCACTCCTTCTTAGTGAGAGACAATCCTTGTTCCAAAAGCTTTTGAGCCGTCACCTTAGTCGGGCGGCCGTTCTTGTCAGCTCCGGTACATTGAAGAATCCCAATACTGGGATTGTAGAAATTGGCTTCTGCAACATTAGCCATAGGTAAGAATGGCCGTGATTCGGCCTCAACCATCTCCCAAAACGCAGGTCCTGTCTCCCATTCTTCATGGTAGACAACTACCTGTTGGTGTAAGGTGGATGACACAGAGAGACTTTGGTGAATCCAGTCTCTGCCCAATAGCGCTTCATAGGTAGAGGTACTATCCACCACAGAAAAGGCTAGCATGATTTGCTTTGACCCTAAGTCAAATTCCAATGGCAATATTCCATGGGTTATGGTAATAGCTCATGAGAAACTGGATACTGTAAGATCTGTGGGGATGAGGTATTATTCCCCTCTGTACATCTTTTGCATCTGCTTATAGGGGAGCACGTTCACTGCAGCCCCTCCATCTATCAAAACTCTCCTAAATGGCACTCCTTCTAGGTGAGCGGTCACATATATAGGCTTCAAATGATTGGCCAAGGTTGGATTCGGGCGAATGAACACCATCTTATCCGAATATATCCTTTCAGGCCTCTTCTCTAGTTGCCCAGGTAATTCCGTTTGATTGGACTCTCCTTGCCCGACCTTCTCTACATTGACATGTGCCATCATAGGTTCTGCTGCCAGGTAATCACCCTCCATAGTAGAGGGTTGATCATGCTCTGCATGAAACATGGCTGATAAGACGTACATCATGTTTATATGAAAATTGCTTGGCTCGGGTAAGCCTCTTTCTTTGCTTCCGATATTATTCATGAATTCGTCTATCCATGCTTGTGCCTCTTCGGGCAACATCATCTCAGGGAGTTCTTCTTCCTTGGCGACTTCAGAGTTTGGTATCTGTCTCGGTATCTCACATACAACATCTATGAATAACGGCGCGGGCGGTCCTCTTTCAGGTGAGATAGTTCCGAAGCAGATTGGCTCTGGGCTCCACCTTGGAGTTGGCATCATTACCACGTCCTCTTTAGCCTTCCTCAGGATTCTGTACTTTCCAAGGTGAGGACTTGGCGGCACGTGATCTCCTCCCCCTTCGTTCTTGCTATTTGCTTTCTTCATTTCTCTCTTGCTCTTCTAGTGGGGTTGGTTTTTTTCTCCATGAAGGGATTTCTCCTTCCTTAGGTTTCCTGAGGTTTTCGAGATGGCGGGGGTTTTTAACGAGTTCATATATGTCTTATGTTTCCTCTGAACTCTCCTAATCATGGATGCCCCCATTTCTTTGACGAGTTTTCCATCTTTCCCGACTACAAACCACATTCACCCAAGTCGAGTGAGGTTCTTTTTTATAGTTGGGTCCACCATTCTTCCCTTCATTCGGGCATCTCCACCGGTATAGCCTGGTTGGGGTGGTCTCACCTCCCTCCATCTTGGTACTTTGGCCTCTTTGTCTTCCACCTCTTATGAGTCTTCATAATTCCTGAAAACTTCTGATAAGTTTTTGGGCTGGGAATCTCCTCCCTGCCTCTGGAAGACGTTTCGAGACGTCTCTAACTCTCTTTCCCGCATAATGCTTATGCGTTTTTCTTGATCTTCTCATTCTCTCCTTCTGATCAGCTCCTGATCCATGATCGCTCCTGCTGCTGGTATTTCTAACTCGCATTCAGAATGGCATTTGCTGGATAATACCACCCCTTTAACTATGATGGCTTTGGGCTTATCACGTATCCTAATAGTGCCCTATGTAGGTTTGTCAGTTGGCATTCTTTTAGCTTTTACTTCCCACGTAGCTCTCCCCTTCCCCTTTTCAGCCCACGTTAAGTTGATCATATTCAACGGGACTTGGAAAGAACAGGCAGCGCTAGTCTGTAAATTTCTCAGCAACATTTCTGGTTTACATTGCCCTCCATTGGTGGTTAATAGGTGGTCGGGCAACTCTGGTTCTTTTAATAGCCACGAGCGAATTCTTGCCTCTTCTTTATTCTCCTCTTTTTTTTTTATAGAGGCATAATTAGTTTCTCCATGGAGTTGACTTCGTTTATTGCTCCCTTGACACGATCATCCCTTGGATTAGGGTTTTCTAGAGCTATTTCTCCCTGATTTCTTGACGAGGAGCACATCCTGCTTGTACTTTGTTCTACATTCTGAAGGCTTTGCTCTATTTTTTTCAAAATAGCCATCATGGTGGCTTGTAGGTCTTCTTTTGTGACCTTCCTTTCTGGCCTTCTGGAAGAGTTTGAAGTCTCCGTTAAAACAGATCCTTGCAATTCTCCAGGGAGATCTGCCATATTGTGTCTTGGAGTAGACCGGGATTATTTGTTTTTGCCCCCTGGCTGAATGCTTGTTGGTATAAAAGATAGTGGGTCCCACCGAGCGTGCCAAAACTATGTTCGGGCAATAAATTCCGGGTGGCGGAGGTTCTTGGCTTGAGCACATAGCTCCCCGAGAAGTTGGCACTTTGGTTCGTCGTCGGGCTCCTGCGTAAAAGAGGCTTGCACAAGAGTTGATAGTTAGTTTTGACGGGTGCCTTTGTGGGGCCTTAGGTATAGGCCTTGAGGCTCACAATCAATACTAACTATATGCAAAGGCGTGCCACTGCCATCTCTTATATGGCAGACGTGAAACAAGTAGATTTGAGTCGATTACTTACGCCCCAAGTTATCTTGACTTCTTGTCTATCAAAGGATTGTAGTAGATGGGTTAAGTCTACATTAAGTTATTTTTTTATGCCTTGAGATGAATGACTTTCATCTATCTTGTATATTCAAAGGAAAACAACCAGATCCGTTCAAATCATAAGTTATAGCCCGTTTCGTTCTTCTTGTGATAACAACAACTTTTAGATCTGAGTCTTTGTGATGCTTTGAACAAATGAAAGGCCGAAAATGATTTGCATATATGCTGAAGAGTACATTATAATGCTAAATCTATTGATGGAAAGACAAAATAGAGAGAGTCGGGCAAGATTTAACCTTGTCGGGCAAGGTTGAATCTCGAACAACTTCTCTTCTTTTGTGATTGCGAAGGTTTCTAAGGCTTAAAGGGAAAGAAAGTGAGCTGATCTTTATGAGGGAATCGATACTACAACATTTGAGGAAAGGTAGCAGAGCTTTTACATGAAAATGGGTTATCCTAATCTCGGAGTTCTAAAGCTTCGAGGAGAGCAAAGTCTGGGAAAGGCGTAGCTTTCTAAGAGATTTGGCTTGACTGAGAGAGACAAGTTGTACGTTTGTTTGATTGGTTGAGTGTCGTTATTTCTGGGCCCTCTTCTTCCTTTTATAGGCAAACTGGCTTGGCTGCTGACGGTTTGATCTCTGCCTGAAAGTCACTGAAGTTTACCAAACCGCCAGTAATTTACTAACACTGCCCCTGTAAAGTACTTTTTGGGCTGGCAGCTGGTGGGTCTCTATCATTTGTCTTGTCTAACTGCAGACATGTGGTCTATGCATGAATGGGGGCCGTCAAGTTGTCTTGAAAACATGGCTCGGGCCTGCCACTGGGCTTCGGGCAACACTCTTCGTTTCTTCTTTCCTCTGGACCTTTCTTTCCTGAGGCCCAAAGTCCAAATATTAGTCCAAACACTACCATTAGCTGTCAAAGCACCTAACCTTCTCTCTCTAGATGAGTCTGGGTTCCCATTCTCTCATCACCCCTCTCTTCCTTCGAATTTGCAGAATTCTGCCACTACTCTACTTTTCATTTCTTGCAATTTGTTACACATATTTGCAAAGAACTCGATCATTACCTTTCCCTTTATTTTTATTTTCGAAAAATGTTACACACTGTCGCCATCAATAAAATGATTCAATTCAATTTATCAACAATATCATGCATGCTTGATTTACTTTAGAAATGGATGCATGATTTAAATTCCATACTAATTGAAGGAATTCTTGCGATATTTATGCCTATTTTTCAAGATGGATATAAGACTAATTTCCTAGTTCGAGCCAGGCACTGATTAAGCAAAAATCTAATTTCTTTTTCTATAATATTGCCGATTTCAATTTGTTTTCATGACCTCTGAGACTTAATTTTCATTAAATTTGATACTTTATCATTTCAAAATCACCATTTGCTTCTTTGAGATCTTTATAGCCTTTGTATTTGGGTTCGATTCTGGAAGAAGGTGGCAAACTGATTGTTATGGCGAAGAAAAAAGGAGAGGAATAGTTGTTTTTTGTTTTTTTTTTTATTGAAATGGCAGACAAGAAGGAGATGAATAAGCAGAGAGAGAAACGGAAAAGAGAGGATGAAGATGATGGGTGAATGCTTCTTGGGTTTGATGGAGGGGAATAGCAGGAAATAAAAGTAAATAAATAGAGCCTATCGGGGTCGGCTAGCAATTCTCTCATAATATTTGTGAATTGGCTAACGGGCTTCGGTGAGGATCTGTTAGGGGTAATTATGGAAAAAAAGTATTTTATTGCGGGTTTGGCTTTAATTCCGTCCATGTTTTTAATGTTTATAGGGTTACTATGAAAATATTTTTGTCCTTAAGGTTAAATCTCAAGCATTTTTGGTTAATATAAAAGTTTATGGTGGTTTATGGTTAAAAAAAATTAGTCCAAACCTTTTTCATTAAAGCTTCCGTTGTTGTAAGGCAAGCCTTTGAGGCCATTGAGCTCAACAACACTGTAATTTCGAAAGGAACAAACATTTGGAGTCTATTTGGTACTCTATTTGAATCCAACTTTTTAAACTTAAGAACAATTTTCAAGTTTTAAGTCTCAAAAACTTGTTTAGTAGGACTATTTTCAAAAACTGAACTCAAGACTGACTAAAAAATATAGTCTATTCTCTAAAAACATAAAAAGTAAGTTTTTAGAGTTTTTAAACTTAAACTCACTGTTTTCTTTTCTCTGCTTCCTCCCCTCTCACTCCAAATTTATCTCTCTTTTCTTCCCTCTCTACTTTATTTTTTTTTAATCTTTTTCGTCTCTTCTCCAATCCGCCCACTTCATTCTCTCGGTTTTTTCTCTCACTCTTCTTCATCTCTATCTCATCCGATCATCTCTCTTCTTTCTCTTTCCTTCAATCATCTCTTACTTTCTTTCCTCATCTCTCCTCTTTCTCCCTCTCATGCGACCCTCTCTTTTTGGATCTTTTTGTCTAGTTTAAGTCATAAGATTTAAAAAAATTTAAATCGCAAACCAATCAAGTTTTTGAGTCTTAAAGAAAATTGTTTTCAAGAAATGTTCTTAAGAAATGTTTTGAGAAATGATAAATTTTTTCAAATAGGATACCAAACAGGCCCTTAGATTCCAGTCTCAATACTGCATCAACAGCCTGAAATCTGGGGCTCTGATGCCCTTGAATTCAATCCGAAAAGATTTGAGCATGGAATTTTTGGGGCTTGCAAGTATCCCCAGGTTTACATGCCATTTGGATTTGGTCCTAGGATTTGTTTTGGGCAACACTAGTTGTACGACAGTAGTTGTGTTTCTGCAGCAGTGTAGTTGCAATCGTATGTATGGGTAGGGCACCTAGATTTGCAACACCTGTGTTTCAATGTGTACATTGAAAGAAAAATGTAATGTAGATTTGTCTCTTTCTGGATGTAATGTGCAATGTGTATGTTTTTAATTTTTTTAGAGCTGATTTTCACACATCATTTTTAGTTTCTTACCCACCCCTTTTAATTTCTATCATTGGATTGAATAAATCAAACAAAAACAACAGACATGATCCAGAAAAGGTGTGTCTGACAAGCTAATAAGCTTATATGAATCAACTATGTATATGAACTTTATCCAACTAATAAGTTAATATTTCTGAAGTCCAATTATACCAATAGGTTGTTAGTGAAAGGAGGGTGGTGATCATACTTTATCAGTTTGTTTGTCCTTTCCAAACCTTACCAAAAAATTAGATGCTAAACTGCAAGGAAAGGTTGGAAGAGGCCAAAAACAGAAAGATGCAATATGTGGATTTAATCCAGCTAAAAGATTAATATTTCTAAACTCTACTTAACAATATTAAAATACAACTTCAGACTCCAAACTGCGGATGTTGCTACTTTATTACTCTCCATTTGTCCTTTCCCTACTTAATAAAAAAAATAAAAATAAAGAGTTTTTTTTGTTTGCCAAAAAATTTAAAAAGAGTTGTTTGAGTTTCGGAGAGTCCGAAAAGAGATACCGAGCAGAAAAGAAAGAAAGAAAGAAGGAAAGAAACAGAGAGGAGGCAACAATGGCAGCAGCAAAGATGGTACTATCTATGTTGTTGGGTGGATTTGTGATATTGTTTTTGTAGATATGACAATCTAGACTAGAGTAAGTCTCTAACTATTGTAGATATTCATAAACTAGACCAGAAGACTCGAGAATGTAGGACAAAAGACTTTGCAACTATCCGATGCACACACATTAATTTGTCAAAGCTCTTATTTATCCTAAGTTACATGACATTAAGAAAAACATTTCAGAGTTTATAAGGATCAAAAGCAAAAGTTCTGATCCAAAATTACAACTTGAAATATAAGAAGTCCTGCTAAAATTAACCAGACTTTTTCTTCCTTTTCTTTGGACCAAGTAGTAGTACACTGTTGCAATTTGGTTTAAGTTTTCTTGTATATTTCATATATGTTGAATGTACAAGGATACACATATATATGAGATGAAGGACTAGTTACAACCAACTATCCTTAGACTATACTCTTACACCAAATACTAGTGACTGGCCATGCTCCTTAATTGGAGGAAACCAACTACAAGTAAGGAGTGATTTACACTTTTCTGTCAAGGATAGAACAGCAGCCATGATACAACTAGGCAACTAAAGTTGACAAAGAAATGCCTTGATTTCCGGATTACATAATCTACATAATATGTCTAGGGTTATTGAGGAACTCTCAATACTCCCCCTCAAGCTGGATCAAGTAGTATAGTCGAGCCAAGCTTGCCTAGAAGACGCTGAAAATGTGCAGATGATAGTGCTTTAGTGAACACATTAGCCAATTGATCATAACTACGAGTGAAGATGGTTTGAATGAGTTGTGACTGAACTTGAGCCCTGATGAAGTGAGAATCAACTTCAATATGCTTGGTCCTTTAATGAAAAACTGGGTTTGCAGCAATGTGCATGGCTGCCTGATTATCACACATGAGAAACATGGGAGTTGTACTCGAGAACCCTAGGTCAAGCAAGACACTTTTTAGCCAAATCAATTCACAGGCAGTAGCAGCCATGGAGCGATACTCAGCTTCATCAATAGAGTGAGCAATGACTTGTTGTTTTTTACTCTTCCAATTAACCATGTTGACTCAAACAAATGTGCAATAACCAGTGGTGGATTTTCTGTCAATTGCACTGTATGCCCAGTCAGCATCAGTGTATGCATGAATCTCGGTGGAATGATTGTTACGCATAAGAATACCCCTATCGATGGACCATTTGAGATAGCGAAGGATCCTTTTAACAATATTAAGATGTTCAACTGTGGGTGCATGCATGAATTGACTGACCAAGCTTACAGAAAAAGTAATGTCTGAACGAGTGATGGTAAGATTGATTAGCTTACCAACCAAGCTTTAATAATATGTGACATCCTTAAGTGCTTCGCCATCTATGGTAAGCTTGAGTTTACTGTCAATTGGGGTGGCAACTGGCTTCCAATCAGTGAACTTAGCTTCCTCGAGTAGATCCATGACATATTTGCGTTGGTTTTAAAACAAACCTCGTCATGAGGTCACCATCTCCATGCCAAGAAAATACTTCAACTTCCCAAGATCCTTGATGACAAAGGTTTAATGTAAGGAGGCTTTTAGGGCTTCAATTTCAGATGCATTGTCACCTGTGATGAGAAGATCATCTACAAAAATAAGAACCACCAACTTCCCACTGATTCCACTTCGTACAAACAAGGAAGAATCAACATTGCTTCTAAGAAAACCTTCCCTTTCCAACACTGAACTAAGCTTGGCATACCAAGCTCTTGGTGATTGCTTCAAACCATAGATAGCTTTGTGTAGTTTGCACACAATGCCATCTTTTGCTGGAGACTATCCTGGGGGAATTTGCATGAATACTTCCTCCTGAAGCTCTCCATGAAAGAAAGCATTTTTTAACATCCATTTGATATAACAACCAACCACGGTTGACAACAACAGACAGTAACACACGTATTGTGTTCATTTTTGCTACCGGAGCAAAGGTTTCCTTGTAATCAACCCCAAAGATTTGGGTGAAACCACGAGCAACTAGCCTAGCTTTGTGTCTCTCTATTGAGCCATCAGACTTGAGTTTAGTTTTGTAGACCCAACGGCTCCCAACTGCCTTCTTTCATGGAGGTAAATGAATGAAACTCCAAGTACAATTCTCCTCCAAGGCTTGAAGTTCTTCAGACATGGCTTTCCTCCAATGAGGGATGAGATTGGCTTCTTGAAAGGTGTTAGGCTCTACAAGTGTTGAGACTTTAGTAAGAAATGCAATATGTGAGTTTGAAAAACTGTGATTACTTATTGCTTCAGAGATGGGATATCTAGAAGCATAAGTAACATAGTCTACAAATTTGGCAGGGGCCCTCCTTTCTCGAGATGGATTCGTCTTCACATCTTGAGCAGGTTAGTGAGTGAAGGATTGAGATGTAGCCTATAGATCATCATTGTCTTGTGAGTTGGATTGAGATGGAGCTTCACGACTGCCACTACCTTGTAAGGGATCTTCATGAATCAATGGCTCAGTATAGATAGGTAATGGAAACAAATCACACATAAGCTTCCCCCTCACATGAAGTAGGATCCCTTTTAAAAAGTGGAGTTTCCTCAAAACGAACATCTCTAGATACAACACACTTAATAGTGATAGGATTAAAACATTTATATCCCTTTTAAGTGGAGGAGTATCCCATGAACATACGTTTCACAACCTTAGCTTCCAATTTGTCATGTTGTTGAGTTTGCTCATGTACAAAACAAGTGCAACCGAAAACTTTCAAGTGTGACAGATTAATTGGTCTATCGTTAAGGGTTTCATATGGTGATTTGAAACCTAGAACTCGACTGGGAAGCCTATTGATCAAATAGGTGGTTGTAAGGATTGCATATGACCAAAACTTTTTGGGGACATTCATATGCAACATGAGTGCCCGAGTCTTCTCAAGTAGGTCTCTATTCTTCCTCTCAGCCATCCCATTTTGTTGTGGGGTTCCCACACAACTTGTTTGGTGAATAATTCCTTGTGAACTCAAGTATTGAGTCATGATATTGGACAAGAACTTGGTGCCACTGTCTGATCTCCAGGTTTTAATGGTTGAGTGAAATTGTGTTACCACCAACTTATGAAAATCTTTAAAAATAGTTGAAACCTCATTTTTAGTTTTGATGAGATAAATAAAAGTAATTCGAATGTAGTCATCCACAAATATGACAAAATACTTGTAACCTTCTATTGATTCAAAAGTTGGACCACATACATCGGTGTGTACCATTTCAAATGGTGTACTAGACTTGGACATTGAAGAACCAAAAGGAAGTGTAGCAAATTTGGAAAAATGACAGGTAGCACACTTAAAGGATGGGTGACAAAACATGGGAAATAGTTTTGACAAAACAACTTCGGATGGATGAGCTAGTCTTTGATGCCAAAGTTGTTGATCCTGGGGGTTACTTGAGTTTGCTTGAAGAGCTTTAGGTAGATGAGGCTTCTTGCAAAAATAATACATGCCATTTAGAAAAAAACCTTCACCAATCATCTTCTTGGTGATACAATCCTGAAAAAATCACATTAGTTGGTGAGAAAATGGCAGTGCATTTTAGAGTGGAAGTGAATTGCCCTATGGAAAGTAATTTAAAAGGAAAAGATGGAACATATAAGGCACTAGACTTGATGCTTTTTGACATTAAATATATTTTTCCTCTACCCATCACCGAGGCACTTTTTCCATTTGCAACTGACACTTGAGAAGGTTTTGGAAAAGAATGAAAGCATGCAAGTTTGAGACTTTATTTGTCATGTGATCAGTGGCACCTGAGTTAATTATCCAACAATCAAGTTCAATATTCGTTTGGAGTGCAGTGGAGAAGGAGTTTTACCTGCAGCTTTATCAGGATGGATATGATCATGGTCAACAAGGAACCCAACAATCTGGCCAATAAATGCAGTGTGATTATCACTCTTGACCTTGGGATTTGGTACAACCTCTCCATGTCCTTTGCTTTGAAGATATGCTGCAAATTCATTTATAAAAGACTAGGGATTTGCAGTGAAGTATACTGAACCATGGTTGAGTGAGCTCGAGGCATGGCTTGCAGTATGTTGTGCTTTGTAAGGGTTGTCTGTGATGCTCGAGAAGTGAATGGCCTAACATTCTTATTGAACTTAAGTTTCAGCTCTGGATATAGTTCCCAACACTTTTCTTCCACATGCCCTGTAGTATTGCAGTACTTGCACTTCAGATATGGATACCTCACCTTGTATGCCTTGCTCTAAGTTTGCAGCATACCCTTGAGTCTCAGGCAGTTTGTAGCTTGACTCTTAGTTCATCACCATTCTTCTTGTTTCTTCACGTTGCACAGTAGCACAAACATTTTGAAACGATGGCAGCTCCATGCTCATTAGAATTTGGCTTCTGAGATCTTCATATCAGAGCTTAAGCTTCCTAGCAACTGATATATCTTATCTTCCTCAGCATTTTTGAGAAGAATAGATGGATAAGTGGTATGAGGAAGATATACATCCAGCTCATTCCACATGGTTTTAAAGCTACCAAGGTGTTGAACAAAGGTTCTTCCTTCTTCTTGAATACCTGCAATATCTTTCTTCAGCTGGAACACACGAACATAATTATTCTGGTTCCCATACATGTCCTTCACAAACTTCCATAAGTCTTGTGAGGTTTCTGAGTAGCTAAAGATCTCAGCTACATGCTTCTCCATGTTGTTGAGTAACAAGGACATGACCAGCTGGTCTTTGCATAACCATGCTTCGTATACTTGGGTAGAAGACTCAAGTGCTTCAACTCCTCCATTGATAAACCCTAGCTTTCCTCTTCCACCGAGAGCAAGAGACACTGCTCTAGACCATGGGAGATAGTTGAATTCATTCAACAAAACTGAGCATAAACGCTAATTCGTATTTATCTCAGTATCTGGAACAAAAGAGGGAGAATTTTGGGAATTTTCTCCTCGAAGGTTTACTGAGCTTTCTTCAGCCATAACTGGAGCTTGAAGATGAACAGCAGCGGAAAAAATGGGCAGAGACAGGTCA
Organism: Cotoneaster glaucophyllus; assembly: GCA_036320875.1. Classification (NCBI taxonomy): domain Eukaryota; kingdom Viridiplantae; phylum Streptophyta; class Magnoliopsida; order Rosales; family Rosaceae; genus Cotoneaster; species Cotoneaster glaucophyllus. The sequence goes on from CM070070.1 coordinate 9,274,778, forward strand.
AGGATGACACTGCTACCATGTTGCAATTTGGTTTAAGTTTTCTTGTATATTTCATATATGTTGAATGTACAGGGATACACATACATATGAGAAGAAGGACTAGTTACAACCAACTATCCTTAGACCATACTCTTACACCAAATACTAGTGACCGGTCATGCTCCCTAATTGGAGGAAACCAACTACAAGTAAGCAGTGATTTACACTTTTCTGTCAATGATAGAACAGTAGCCACGCTGCAACTAGGCCGCTAAAGTTGACAAAGAAATGCCTTGATTTCTGGATTACATAATCTACATAATCTATCTAGGGTTAGTGAGGAACTCTCAATAGACACTTATATGTACTTTGATTGTCAGATGGTCATTAAAATATAACAAGAAAAAAAGGAAGCTACCCAAAACTTCATTAATTATGCAAATCTTGTATATATGTATTGGTTGCAGGGCCAATCTTCATGCATTCAACTGGAATCATTCAACATTTAGAGACGGTGAAGGAACTTAACCTGACATATTTGAACTTAGGGAAGCCTGCTTACAAATTGTCTAAGGATCGCAAGCCTCTGTTAGGCCAAGGCATTCTATCTTCAAACAGCCCGATTTGGTCTCACCAAAGGAAGATTATTGCTCCTGAGTTCTATTCCGACAAGGTTAAGGTGAAACACTAAATCTCATACTAGAAGTAATTCTAAATGTAAGATATCACTTGGGTGCATGTTTTTATTTTATTTTTGATGCATTTTCTTACATTTCATTTATAATCAAATGGATCCAACTTCACTGTTTAATTTCAAGGGTATGGTGGATTTGATAGTGGACTCTACAATAATGATGGTAAGATCCTGGGAGCATAAAATCGAAAGTGAGGGAGGAAGTTCAGTCTTTAGAGTGGATGATGATTTGAGAAGCTTGTCAGCAGATATCATTTCTAGAGCATCCTTTGGAAGTAATTATTTACAAGGAAAAGAATTTTTTTTAAAGCTCAGAACTCTTCAGAAAATCATATCGAATGGAAACATCGGGGGTGCAAGGTGTACATATTTATTACAAGAAATCTAATGTTCATGATACTGCATATTGGCATGATCTCGTCTGTGTACTAGATCTCATCAGTCGAAGGATCTAGTTCAAATAGTTTTACCATGTACATGGGACATACATCATGACTATTTTTGTATTCTGCATTCGCCTTGTCATACTAATTTTTCATGATTAAATGTCACAAAAAAAAAAAAGCTAGATACTTGCCAACGGAAAACAACAAACAGAGGGAGATTAGAGAAAGAGATCCACTCAATGATATTAAGGGTTGCGAAGCAACGCAGTACTGAAGCTACTTATGAGAAGGACCTTATGCAAATGATAATAGAGGGAGCCAAAAATTATGATGATGCTGATAACCTATTTTCAGGTTACTCCCTTGATAGTTTCATAGTGGATAATTGCAAAAGTATGTACTTTGCTGGCCACGAAACCACTGCCGTCACAGCATCATGGAGCTTGATGTTGTTAGCTACACATCCAGAGTGGCAAGCTCGTGTCTGTGCTGAGGTGCTTGAAATTTTCAGGGATGGTATTCCAGATGCTGATATGTTTTGAAGCATGAAAACTGTATGTTACTTTACACACACAATAAATCTTCATGTATTTTACTCAGTGCAAATGCTTTTTTAATGATTATGTTTCAAATTCTTTTCGCAGTGCTGCTAAATGCGCTCTTGATGGGTTTGATATAAAAATAGATAAAAGTTGGGTGACTTTAGCTCAAGTGTTTCTTGAAGGAGCAGATGTTAGGTGCTTTTCAGGATGTAATTTTAGGCAGTGAACAAGTGTTGAATATTAGTCAAATAAATGTTTTGGACAATACTTGGGTACTGACATTTACTCACTATAATTTGTGACCCAATAAGATTATAATACCTGTCTATTTAATATTTTCCCAAACCTTTTGCTATGTTGATAACCAAACACCTGCCTTTCTCCTACCAACACAGAAATGCAGAAAGAGAATGTATCGAAGAAGAAGAAGAAGAGAGAGAAGAGAATGAGAAAGAGAAAGTAGATTGTATTCTGTAAGATTGATCGATACAATTTCATTCTATTAGCCTTGTATTTATAGGCTATTTCACCTTACTCACTACACTTTCAACCACCTTAACTAACTTCCTTTTATCTCTCTAATTTGTGCTAACTTGGTAGCTGAGTTGTCCTTTGTTGACTTGGCAGCTGAGTCATCTTTTCCTTTCAGCCAACATCCCCTCTCAATCTCAACTAGGTTTCCCAGTTTGAGATTGTATGAGTGTTTAAGAAAAAGTGGACTGTGAAGGCCTTTAGTCAATATATCAGCAGTTTGATCTTCAGTAGGTATTGAACTGTGAGATCTCTTTGTTGTACATGCTCCCTTACAAAATGAAGTCCATATCCAGGTGCTTAATCCGTGAGTGAAAAACAGGACTAGCACTTAGTGCAATAACAGATTTGTTGTCACAGTAGATCACTGGAGGTGTTGGTATGAGTGCAGTCATGTCTTTAAGGATTGCTTGAATCCAAGCTACATCTGCAGCTGTGTGAGCAAGTGCCTTGTATTCTACCTCTGTAGAACTCCTTGAAATTGAAAGTTGTTTCTTGGATTGCCATGACACTGGATTACACCCATTGTAAACAACATAGCCATCACAGATCTTCTGGTATTTAAATATGCAGTCCAATCTGCGTCACTAAAGGCTGTGATGCTTAACTTTGTGTTTGCTGAGAATGTAATTCCACGACTCATTGTGCCTTGTGGAAACCTTAATATACGTTTGACAGCTCCAAAATGTACTTTAGTAGGTGATGCCATAAATTGACAGACTGTATACACTGCAAAGGCTATATCATGCCTTGTGAAAGTGAGATATTGCAGTGACTCCACTAAACTTTGATACAAGCTTGTATCAGTCAACATTTCTCCTTCATTGAGTAATAAGGGATTATGAGGTTTACATGGAGTGTCTGCAGAGTCCATCCTAGCCTTATGCAACAAATCTTTAATAAATTTGGACTAATTTACAAAGATATCCCCATTAGTCTTGTATTGAACTTGCAAACCAAGAAAGTAAGTCAATCTGCCCATGTCTTTTAATTCAAACACTGTAGCTAATTCAGTTATCACTGCTTGTACCTTATGTGGGGTTAGAATCAGTCAATATTATATCATCTACATAGAGTAGTAGAATGATAACATCTGCACCATCAAGTTGAACAAACAAACTGGAATCTAAGGATGAAACTTTGAATCCCATTACTGGCAAGTAACTAGTGAATTTTGAATTGCAAGCCCTTGGAGCTTGTTTTAAGCCATATAGAGACTTGATCAATCGACATACATGTGTTGGATGACTTGGATCAACAAACCCCTGAGGTTGTTTCATATACACTTCATCTTGTAAATCTCCATGTAGGAAGGCATTCTTTATATCTAATTGTCTTAACTCCCAATGGTTGATTGCAGCTAATGCCAGTAATATCCTTACTGTTGTATGTCGAACCACTGGACTAAATGTTTCAGAAAAGTCAACTCCTTGTTCTTGGGAAAACCCTTGAGCCAGCAATCTTGCCTTATACCTGGAGATTGATCTTCTTCTTGACTTTATAGACCAATTTGCTACCAATTATAGACCTATTTTCAGGTGGTGGAACCAACTGCCATGTGCCTTGAGCTCTTAAAGAATCATATTCTTCTTGCATTGCTAACTGCCAATGAGGAACAGTTGCTGCTTTTCAGAAAGATGATGGTTCTACAACATCATTAATGGAAGCAATAAAGGAATATCCACCAACAAGAGGCTTTTCTTCTATAATCTGCAAGCTTTGCAACTCAGGTAATGCAGTAATGTAACCTTTATAACTTTTCTGTGTGATTGCCCCACTTTTGAGTCTTGTAACCATTGGATGGACAAAAGTAATAGTGTCTAAATCAGTAATTTGTGATGATAATGAAGTAGAAGAGATAGGGAGAACTACCTCTAATTGTGCTTCATTATAGACAGGTAACATTAATGATGTACCAGGAATAGGAGTGAAAGTGTGATGGGAATCATTGGTTGATGAAGATACCTGTGACCTTGATCCATTTTCTGACATAATATTGTCCTGAGACATAGAAACAGACAAATCATTTTCAACTGGAAAATGATTTTGTACTTGTGAATTCTGATGCCTCAGTATTGGAACTTGAATTACTACTGGTGTATGAGACTGGAATTGAGAACCCTGGATATCTTTATTCTGCATCACTATCTTCAACTTATATGGAAATTGAGACTCATCATGGATAATGTGTCTGGAGATGATGAATTTACCAGTTGCAATATTATAACATATAACTCCCTTGTATCCCATAGCATATCCCAAGAAAACACATGGAACTGATCTTGGTTGTAACTTGTGATCATTATATGGTCTAAGAAGAGGATACACTGTTGTCCCAAAGATTTTCAAGTATTGAATATCTGGAACATCATTATGTAACTTCTGATATGGTGATTGCATTCCCAAAACTTACAAGGCATCCTATTTATTAAATATGTTGCATATGAACAAGAGTGATACCAAAATGTAGATGGTAAAGATGCTTCTGATATTAGAGTAAGTGCAGTCTCAATTAAATGCCTATTTTTCCTTTTAGCTAGCCCATTTTGTTGGGGTATATAGGGACAGAAGATCATGTGTACAATGCCTCTTAGTTCAAGACAACTAATAAACAATTTACTCATGTATTCACCTTCTCCATCTGTTTGGAGACATTGAATTGAAGTATTGAACTGAGTTGAAACAAATGCATTAAATTTCACAAAAGCAGCAAAGGCATCAGATTTATTGACTAAAGGAAATATCCATAAAAATCTTGAATATTCATCAATGAAACTGATATAATATATGTATCCTTTTATTGATATCTTTGGAGAAGGCCCCCATACATCTGAATGTACTTTTTGGAACATACAACTTGCACGATTTTGTCTAACATCAAAAGACTGTATACACATCTTACTCTGAACACAAAAAGAACAACCAGCTTGCAGTTCTTTATTCATTCTAGCAGCAGAAAACTTCCTTGAAAATATTGTCATAGGTATAGTAAACAGATCCTCATCACTCTTTTCTTGGTACAATATCACCTAAACCTTGTCCTGTATGAAAAACATAAGATCATCACATATAAACCAGCATCCATTATCACGACATAGTTTCTTAACTGAATAAGAGATTCACAGTTATACTAGGAACATGTAGTACATTCTTTAAATGTAAGAAACGATCATGAGTAAATAGAACTGTAGATCCAACATGTTTTACTTCCAGACCTTGACCATTGCCTATAATGATTTTCTTTTCTCCATTATAGGGCCTTGTTTGATTTAGATTCTCCACATTTGCTGTCATGTGGTGTGTTGCACCAGTGTCGAGCACCCATGTGTCTGCACCATTGAAATCATAAACTTGCTGTGCATCAGCATTAGGATTAAATTCTTGAGATCCTTGAGCTGTCATTGCAGTTATTGAAGCAGGTGCAGTTGAAGGTTGATAGGAATAGTTATTTCGATGGTAACACTCAAGAGCAATGTGCCCTTTCTTCCCACATATTTGAAAAATCTGAGGTGAAGCATACATATTATTCTGAGGATTGGTGGTTCTAAAGTGACAGTTTGGTGAGGTGTTCCCCCTTCGAGAGCAGATTTGGCATTCAGGTGACACCATCGATTTATAGTTTGTATTACCACTCCAGCTTTGCCAATTACTTCCTTGTTTAGAACCATTAGTGAATGTAGAGCCATTAGAACCATTAAACCCATATTGATTGAAGCCATTGTTACCCTTGTATCGATTTCCAGAATATGGCCTTGTAAAATTATTCCCAAAAACATATATGTTAGAACCATTAGAGGACCATTTGTTCTGAGATGAATAAGGCCTTTGACTTGAACCCCCTTGATAACTGCTAGTCCCCATGTTTAAGCTTTCTCCTTGATATCTTCCTTGTTCCCCATTATTTCTTAAATTAGATCTTTCACCATAAACATACATTGCAGACATAGAATTAGTTAAGGAAGAAATTATGGATTCATTAGCCAATTCTGTACTCATCAATTGTGCTCTAAAATCCTTTAACGAAATTGATGTCTCTCTTACCAAGATCACAGTTTTTATCATATCAAACTCTTGTGGCAGCCCTGTTAAAGCAGCTATGACCAGATCATTATCAGAAACCTTTTCACCTGCAGAAAGAAGTTGATCTCAAATAGATTTCAATCGTAGTAAGAACTTATCTACTGAATCTGCTCATTTCTGTGCCTTGTAAAATTCAGACTTCAATTGATTAATTCTTGCAACAGACACTGAAGCAAATCTACCTTGCAGGCAAGTCCAGGCTTCTTAAGAAATTTTACAACCAATAATATGCTCCATTGCATCATCATATAAAGTTGCAATTAACAAACTTAGCAATGCCATATCCTTTTTAACCCAGCTTTTATATGCATCAGTAATCTTTTTCGTAACACCCATTTCAACATTGATCACAAATTTGGGCGAACATGGATTATCACCAGTAAAGAAATCAAACAAATTATATCCACGCAAGACTAATTGAAACTGAAAACTCCATTTCACAAAGTTGTCATCTTGCAATTTCATAGTCAACATTCCTAGAAGGCCTTCAATTTTCACAGAATCCATTGTATTCCCAGACATTTTGATGACTTATTACCAAATTCTACTCCGTTTACAATCAAGAAATTCAAGCAGAAAGCTTTCCAATCAAGAAACAAATTCAACAAAACCTTTCCACCTTGATAGTCAAGAAACAAATTCACTTCGGCAATCGGCCTTCAACAAACAAGATTCAATCAAGAAATAAAACCCCTTCGGCAATCGGCCTTCAAAGAAGAGAGATGACAAGAAAACAATTCAATATGGCAATTGGCCTTCAATTAAGATTTCATACTCAGGCAATCACCCTTTAATGGAGTGTTAAGAAAGTATATATCAACAAATAATGACTATCAACCTTGTAATTCTTCACAATTTCAACGAAATGATGGCAATCAGCCTCGTAATTCATCGAACAAAGAAGGAAATACTCATTGACAGAAATCAACAAATAGGTAGAGTGCACAAACCTTTGCCCTGTTGAAACACCATAATTTGAGCACTAAGAACCTTCACCAAGGACATCAAATCACTCAAACAGAGCGTAGCAACAACAAATCACGTGGCGGAAGAGCAATGAATCACCACAGACAGACCTCCGGCAATGATACCATATTAATAGAAATGTGGAAAAAGCCAGAAATGCAGAAAGATCATGTATCAAAGAAGAAGAAGAAGAAGAAGAAGAAGAAGAAGAAGAGAAAAAAGAGAATGAGAGAAAGAAAGTAGATTGTATTCTGTAAGATTGATCGATACAATTGCATTATGTTAGCCTTGTATTTATAGGCTATTACACCTTACTCACTACACTTTCAACCACCTTAACTAACTTCCTTTTATCTCTCTAATTTGTGCTGACTTTGATAAGATAAAAAATCTCTACCTAATTCGACCTCAACTCAGCAGCAATGGTGGTATGGAATTGTGAAGGAGAAGAGAGAATATTCAGAGGGATTAAACTGTTTTCTTCATATATATAAAATTGGGATATCCTTATAGAAATTCCTGAGCTCGTGCTATGCACGTGAGCAATACATCAAATGGATCTAAAGCTACCCATTACATAAACAACCCATACAAAACCCGAAAGCCCAACATTATATATTTTATTATACTAGGTTCTTATCATCACACCCTCCCTAGGATAACCTTGTCCATAAGGTTTATAGCTGAAACTGGGGAAATTGAGTGTGAAAATCATCATAGTCTTCCCAAGTGGCCTCGTGCTCCTCCTGACTGTCCCAATGCACCAAGAATTGAACACCTGCAACGTTCCCCTTCTTGTACATCATTCTGCTTAAAATCTTTGCAGGTTTATTATGATGCACCTCATTGTTGTGAAACTCTGGTAGTACTGCAGATGGTTGCACCAATGGACCCAGATGTTTCTTGAGAAAGCTCACATGGAAAACTGGGTGGATTTTGGAGTTAGCAGGTTGCTTGAGCCTGTAAGCAACCAGTCCCACCCTCTCAATGATCTTAAATGGCCCAAAGTACCTTGGAAGCAACTTGTGAGCCGAGTGTGATGCTAGGGATTGATAGTGATAAGGAATTAGTTTGAGGTAAACGAAGTCTCCTACAACAAACTCCTTTTCTGTCCTGTGTTTGTTGGCTTGCGATCTCATCCTATTCTGAGCTATCTTCAGGTTAGACTTAAGTATGGATAGGACCTTGTCTCTCTCAAGCAATCCATGTTCCACTGCTTCCAGTTTAGCAATGCCTCTCTCATAAGGTGTTACATGAGGAGGAGGGTGCCTATAGACCAGCTCAAATGGTGTGTACTTAGATGAAGAGTGGTAGGAGGTGTTATAACACCACTCAGCCCAAGGTAATCAAATGGTCCACTTCTTAGGTTAAAAACTCACAAAGCATCTAAGGTATGTCTGCAGGCACCTGTTAACGACCTTAGTCTGGCCATCACTTTGGGGATGATATCCTGAGCTCATGCAAAGCTTGGACCCCTGCAGTTTGAAGAATTCCTTCCAAAAAGTGCTTAAAAAGATAGGATCCCTATCATTGACAATCGTTGAAGGAAGACCATGCAACTTGAATACATTCTTAAGGAAGGAATGTGCCACGGTAGTGGCAGTGTATGGCTGAGCTAAGGGTATGAAGTGAGCATACTTGCTCAACCTGTCCACTACCGCCATTATAACAAATTTCCCTTTACTGAGGGGTAGGCCCATGATAAAATCCATAATAATATCTGTCCAAATCCTATCTGGAATAGGTGGTAGTTGCAAAAGGTCAGGGGGTGCATTTGTCTCATACTTGTGTTGTTGGCAAGTAGGACATTCGGCTATGAAAAGTTTAATGCCTCCCTTCATCCCTGGCCAATAGAAGCTTCTCTTAAGCCTATGTTAAGTCTTGAGTACCCCTTGATGTCCCACTGCAGGAGTGGAGTGGTGCTCCTTAAGCAATTTCAATTTCCAATGAGAGTGTGGGTTGATCACTATCCGAGACTTATATTTCAGCTACCCATTATCGATGTGATAATGAGTAGCTTGAGAGGTTGATGATGCCTAAGAGGTGGGATCCATGACTTCCTGTTTCTTTTGCTTGATCCACTCATCTGTGTCATTGAACCTGCGAAGCTCATCCAACCACCCAAAATACAAATAAGTGATTGAAGCACATAAGGCAGAAGGGGAATCTACAGAATCCGAGAATGTCTCTGAGAGAGTTGGCAATTGAACCCTGGAGAGTGCATTAGCTACCAAATTTTCCTTGCCCTTCTTATACTGGATTTCATAGTCAAAACCCATTAATTTGGCTACCCATTTTTGTTGGAACTGGTTGTTAGCTCGCTGAGAAAGGAAATACTTCAAACTATGATGGTCTGATCTGATTATGAAATGCCTTCCCTACAGGTAATTATGCCATTTTTTATAGCTGACACAATGGCGATCAATTCCTTCTCATATATGGATAATGATTGGTTTATGGTGCCCAAGACTTTGCTATAGAAAGCAATCGGCCTTCCTAGTTACATGAGTACTGCACCTATTCCTGAATCAGAAGCATCACATTCTAACTCGAAGGGAATAGAAAAATTTGGTAGGGCCAGTACTTGGGGCGAAGACATGACAATCTTGAGTTGTTGAAAAGCCTCGGTGGCAGCCAAGTTCCAATGGAACCCATCCTTCTTGGTTAATAAATATAATGGCTTACAAATCTGTCCATAACCAGGCACAAATTTGCGATAGTACCCTGTGAGGCCCAAGAAACCCCTTAACTCCTTAATAGAAGCAGGAATGGGCCAATCCATTATGTCTTGGACCTTCCTCGGATCAACTTCAACCCCTATCCCCGAGACAATATGACCGAGATATTCAATCTTGTTCTGACCAAAAGCACATTTGGACTTCTTTACATAAAGTTGATGTTGGAGTAATAGAGCAAAAGTGATTTGGAGGTGTTGTAAATGATCCTCCTAAGTGTTGCTGTAAATCAAAATATCATCAAAGAAGACAAGTATGAAATCTCTGAGATAAGGCTTAAAAACATCATTCATAAGATTTTGAAAGAAAGCCGGGGCATTGGTCAATCCAAAGGGCATCACCAAAAATTCATAATGGCCTTCATGAGTGCAAAATGCGGTCTTCTCCACATCATTTGGATGCATTTGGATATGGTGGTAACCAGATCGTAAATCTAACTTAGAAAAATACACAGCCCCAAACAATTCATTTAACAGATCATCAATAAGAGGGATAAGATATTTATCCTTAATGGTCAAAAAGTTAAGCTCCCTATAGTCTATGCATAGCCTCCAGGTACCCTATTTTTTTCTGACAAGTAGCACAGGAAATGAGAAAGGGCTGTGACTAGGCCTGATGAAACCCGAATCCAACAACTCCTTGACAGCCTTTTCTATTTCATTTTTTTGGAGTGGCCCGTAGTGATATAGTCTAATGTTGGGGGTTTTGCTCCCATGACAAAAGAGATTTGGTGATCATGAATCCTATGGGGAGGCAAAGTGAAAATTTTTCAACAAAGCTTGCAAATCTTGTAATTGCATAGAGTTGAGGTTGGAAGCCTCTAATTTCGGACTCTCAATGGAATAGAGGAGGAGAGCCAAGTGAGAATAAGAAAGCTCCTTGTCGATGTGCTGTAAGGAAACCTCTTGAATGGTCGGCACATGTGAGAATTGATGGACCAACTTATAGTGAATGTCGGCCTGATCAAACTCCAAAGTGAGCTGTTGAAAGTCCCACAAAAACGGGCTTACAAAGGATAACCATTGAACCCCTAACACAATGTCACACCCCCTAATGGAAGAGCAAATAAATCCACCAGACAATGGTATTCACCCATAGATAACGGGATGCCCCTGCAACACCCTGAGCTATTGACCCTTCCCCCATCAGCTATCATGACTTCAAACTGTTTAGTGGGTGAACAAGACCAACCATAACGCTTGAGTAGCCTAGAATCCACGAAATTGTGGGTGCTACCCGAGCCTAACAAAATACTAAGTCGTTGTCCCTGAATACGACCCTGGACTTTCATGGTTTGGGGAGTATTAGAGGCCATGGTGCCATAAAAGGCATAAACACTGAGGTGCATAGATTGGCACTCAGGGGGAATGTCACCAGGAAAGTCCTCGAGAACCTCATTCGGGCAAGATAAATCCAACATTAACAGCCGCATTTGAGCACACTTATGACCCTTCACCCATTTTTTGTCACAAAACCAACAATCTCCTAATTCTCTCTTCCGTTCGATCTCAGCGGGTGTGAGCTTCTTAACCGGTAAGTTACCCAGTCGGTTAGTTGGGGAATTGGTTTGAGGAGTGGAAGTAGTATTTTTAGGTGGGAATGACTGTTTGGATGTGGGTAGTTTAAGCTCAGTATGCTTAGCCTCAATTTGTAAGGCAAGGGATATGGCCTCATGCACCGTGTGAAAAGTTTGACATCAAAATGGAGTTCCTTTTTAAACCCCCTTTAAGAAATAACTCTTTAACAGTACATGACCAACATCAGATGTACGTGTAGCCAATCGACGAAATTCTACAATATAATCCTTAAGTGTACATGTTTGGCGAAGCTTGAACAAGGATTCAGTGCAATCTTCAAGGTCGGAGGGCCCAAACTCGCGACAGAAAGCCTGAGTGAAATCATCCCAGCACGGTGTTGAGTGGAGACAATCCAACCACCAAAACCAGTGAAGGGCCTCTCCATCCAGGTGAAATGAAACAGTAAGGACCTTGAGATAATTAGAGGTGTGGTAATACGCAAAATATTGCTCAACCTTGTAGATCTAAGCTAAGGGATTGTCGCCGGGAGAGAAGTGAGGGAAATCCACCCGTAACTGAAAAGGTTGACGAGGATTCATTCCCCCACCCTCAAAAAGCTTGCCCGGATGACGCAGAGGATGAAGCAGTGGACGATCAGTCGACTCGGGTAAAGGCGAATGGGGATCTGGGTTGGAGGAGGAACCCGTACCCACACCGCAGGCGAGCTCGTGGCGGAACTGTTCAAAATAGAGGGGAAGCTTGGCATCAAGAGCCTCAGAGACGGAAGAGTTGATGGAGTATTCATGGACGAACTGAGAGTAGCAATAGTGGATTCCAGGGCAGACATACAAGCCTCCATTTCAGTAAATCGGGAGGTGGTGATGTGCCGGGGCATACAAAGGAGGGAAACCAGGATTGACTTGGCAGCTGAGTCATCGTTTCCTTTCAGCCAACACCCCTGCCATGGCAAATATGTAAACTCGAAGCCCTTCGTCGATCCCATCGCAGCCTTCTCCTCCATCAAATCCAACCTCGTCCCCTCCACCCAACCTTTTCCCCCATCCCTCTTCCTCTGAAAATCTGACATCTTCGTCTGTAAATCTCGACCAAACCAGCACTTGACCCTCGATTTGCTGCGGAGAGGGGCTGGTGGTAATATTCGGGCTATAATCGATGGAAAGCTTGGAGAAATGAGTATGTGTGGGCTCATGGAGGAGAGACGAAAAGAAGTCTGAGGTCTGTCACGTTGGCAGGAAGGGAGGAAGAAGAAAGGTTGTGTTTGGCCATAGGTTTAAGAGAAAAGTTTGTGTTTGGTTACAGTGATGTGAGAAAGTATAAACAGAAAGGTGTTGCAATTTGGTTTGGCCACAAGTTATGGTTACTCAAGTATTTTCCAAATGTTTATAGGACAATAATTTTAGTAATAAATGCAATATTCCATAAAACATATATACTTAGGGGGTATAATCAATTTGGATTTCAGAGGATTTTAATGGACTTTTTGTAGGTGACAGATTTTAAAGGATTTTAATAGACTTTACAATTCCATATGGATTTTGATAGCTTTTATATGGATTCCTATTACAGATTTGTATGGATTCTTTATTTGATTTCTTAGGATTTTGTAAAAATTGAGAATCACACTAAAGCATTTTTAATGAAATCCAACGGCTGGGATTAACATCTCCAACTCTATGCAATTAAAACCCTAATTTTTTTTCTTTTCCGTCATTGCTCCTTCTCTTCATAGTTGAGATGCATTGTCAACATCTTGGTTAAGCACCATTGCAAGAATGGGGACCTTGATTTTACTTTCGGGGTTATGAAGGAAATGAAAAGGTCCAAAATTGCTTAACCTAATTTGATTAGGTACTCAACTTTCTTGGGTGGTCTCTATGAAAGTGGAAGACTCGCATAAGCAATGGAGTTGTTCAAATGTATGATCCTAAAGGGCCAAATTTTGCCCGATGTCCTAGCTTACAACATTTTGGTTAATGGGTTTTGCTATGGTGGCAAAGTTGACAGAGCTGATACCGTGACTTCCAACGTGATACTTGGAAGGTTGTGCAGAGAGGGGAGAGTTGAGGATGCTCTTGAGATGCTGCAGAACACAAGTGTAGGCACTGATAGAGGATTTTGAATTAGGGATTTGAGATTTTTTTTTTCTTTAAGGGAAAAACTCAGAAAAACCTACAATTCGTAGTATTTGTTTGCGAATTTGAACTTGTTAAAAAAATATCCATGATGGATGAGTATGAAGAAGATGAAGTATGGGTGAAAAGAAATCAGTCGGGGGAGAATAGAATTCTTGATGGCATATGATATTTATACCACTCACTCTCAAATCCATCAAAATCCACCATTTATTGAAATCCTAGCAAATCTTTAGGATTCTCACTACACCTAGACTTGGGTGGACTTTGTAAACATTTTAATTGACTACCTATGGATTTGGATGTATTCTTTAAATCCTCTCAAATCTTAATTTGACTACACCATGATTTCAAACTCTTTTAAAATCCTCTTCCAAAATCCTAGTTGAATACACCATGATTTTAAAATCTATTAAAATCCCACCAAATCCTAATTTGACTACACCCCCTTAGGTAATGAAAGCAGTATGTTACTATATGTGTACAAAATTCATATTAAGTTTTTACTGAGGCGATCGCTTGAGTCTATTGGCTACCAATTATCGATTTCATGTTAAACCCATTTATATATGTTGGCAGTTGAATATGGTGATTCAAGAAACCTCGCGCCTGGACCCACCAGCCGTGTTTATTGTAAGACAAACCCTCAAAGATATTAGGACTGGAATCTGAATATGGTGATTCAAGAAACCTTGCGCCTGTACCCACCAGTCCTAATATTGCAGCAACTGCCTGATATCTGGGGCCCTTACGCCCTTCAATTCAATCCGAAAAGATTTAAGCATGGAATCGTTGCTGCCTGCAAGTCTCCTGATGCGTATATGCCATTTGGATTTGGTCCTCGGATTTGTGTTGGCAAAAACTTAGCAATGACAAAATTGAAGGTGATTATGTCTCTTATTCTTTCCAAGTTTTGCTTCTCACTCTCCCCGGCATACCAGCACCCGCCAGCTTTTAGGTTGGTTATTGAACCTGATTTCTTTTTGAGAAAGTTCGAGATTCATTGATGTGTAAAATCGAAACACTTACATATCAAAGGATAGGGTGCACAATAGTGGGCCTCGATAAAAACTTAGCTGAGGATTTCAACCTGATATGAGGGAAAAAAAGCGTTCCGCACCAACATTAAATAAAATTACTATCCTCGACTAAGAAATCGTTGATTACATCAGGGGGTTCCTCATCTCATGAAACTTGATGAAGCAAAGATAACCCACATCTCGACAGTCGATGAGCCACCAATTTGCTTTCTCTGCGAACGTGACAGATTTTAATCCTTTGGAATGCTCAAAGAAAGTGTCGAGCATCATTAATCACATGCCCCAGACGAGAAAAATTTAAAACCTCATCCAAATTCAAAACCGTAATAACCAAACTTGCATCACCTTTAAACTCAACCATTTTGGCTTCCCATTTTTTAGCAAATAGCACCGCCACACTTGCTGCTTCCATCTCTGCGTGCAGGGGTGAGGTCACTCCAAGAATTTGCATGGCCATTGCCACCACAAACTTACCCAAATGGTTGCAAACAATAACTTTCACCCCGCCGATTCCTTCATTCTCCACCCAGGGCCTATTGAAATTACATTTAAGCCAATGATTCTCCAGTTTCTTCCACTTCTGCACCTCATGAGTGTTGGAACAAATCCTTGATTAACATTAACCCTAGACCACAAGCAGACATAAGGGTCAAAGACAAACCTGTCGAAGCAGCCACAGCAGTACCATATCAGTAGTTTCAGGAGAACGCATTTGTGTAGCATAACTGTCGAAGCCATCGTGGTTGTCAAGGAACTCTTCTACTCACTTAGAGACCTTTATACTCTAATGGTGATAGACCCCTTGAACGTAGAACTGTTTCTCCGTGAGCAATGAATTCATTTTATATAGATGCAATGGTAGCCAACTTCCATCTATCGTGGATGGTTGGTTATTCACCCGTTGCACCCAATCCTAACTGTGTATGGAGCAGTTGTGATTAGTGCTTATTTTCAAACGCACATTGGAAGCGTATTCCTCAATTATAGGATGTAGCTTTACACATATTCAAACTCTATTTGATTTGTATTACCAACCTATTACTTCTCCTTTATTCTAACTAGTTGATTCCACATAGGATTCTTACAATGAGAGCTTATGAATTTCTTCCCATGCCGTTTCTTGAACTCCTATAGCCAAGTTGTTGTCCTATATTGAATTTCCATGGTGATGTGATCTTCCCAGTCCATAGGAACGCCTGACAATCATTAACAATAAGTCAAAAAAATTTCGTGCCGAATAAGATGCCTTGTTTGCCAACCAATCAATCCAACCATCCTGTCATCGATCTCTCCCCTTGAGTCCCAACGGACTAACAAACCACACTGCAACAGCCATGGGACAGCCTCTCATGATGTGTTCAATGGCTTTTTCCTCTTCATTACAAAATAAACATGTTGGCGTGATACATCTCTTGAAAAGATTTACTCTTGTAGATAGAGCATTCGAACAACTTCGCCAAACACAAATCATAACTTTACCCGGCATGCAAGCCCTCCAAATCGCCTTCCAAAAAAAAACTTTGTCTCTGGTACCATTGATGATCCGCTAGACTCATTCTCAACTTCGCTCCCACTCAGTCGCATCAAATGATAGGCACTTAGTAGTGAACTTTCCATTTCTCTCCTCGAACCATATAATAAAATCAAGAGGTTTAAGAATACTAAGAGGGATGCTGAGAATTAAATTCAATTCCTCCTCAAAGAAGATATTTCTCAAAACCTCCCCATTCCATTTTCCACCTAATTGCAGCAATAACATATCCATCGTGCAGGTGGTGTCCCAACCTTGGGGTATTGGGCTCAACATCCTGGGAAAATTAGGCCTTGGCAGCCAACCGTCTCCCCAAACCTAATTTGTGATCCGTCGTCCCCCACAACATAGCACCTCTGGAAAGCACTTGACAGGTGACTACTATACACCTCCGACAAAATGAAGCATTCGACTTAACCGTAGCATGAGCAAAGTCCATTGTAGGATAATACTTTGCTTTTAGTATTTGGGACACAAGAGAATTGGGATTTTGTAATAACCTCCATCCTTGCTTTGTTAGTAACGCTGGATTAAATGCATAAAGGTCTTTAAAATCCAAATCCCCTCACCCTTCAGCTTGTAAAGTTTACTCAATTTCATCCAATGTATCTTCCTCTTGCCATGTTCACACCGCCACCAATACTGAGCCACCATTTGGTTGAGTTCATTGCAAAACGTCTTTGGCAAAAGGAAAGTTTGCATAGGAGGAACTTGAATGATAAGCAAGAAAGGCAGTTTTTTATGCAAGTCTTATTGGGCCAGGGGGTAAACTTGCTCCAGGTGTGATAGGGGTAAACTGTTGAGGAAAATTAGAGTACACAACTCTAACACAAATATTGGAGAGACAAAGCAAGTAAACAAATTACTTGTATTACACTCACAAAATATTACAACACACTCTCAAAGACACACTTTAAAAGCTATGACACTCACTCACTTTCTAGAGACAAACTTTAGACCACTCACACTCTTCACAAGACTACTCACTTACAAGGCTTCTCAGTTTCTTACTTAGCACTCTCTTAGTTTGCTTTCTTACTGATTTCGTTAAAATTAGCCTAGCACACCTATTTATGCATATGCAAAACTGACTCACTAAGTCGGTAGAATTGGGCTTATTTCATCATAGCCATTGTTCTAGACTTTTCTACAAACAACCCACTGACATGGGCTTCTCATTTTACTAACCCTCTAGTTATACTTTAGTGCTAGAATTGTGTAGCATTTTCAGTGCATGCACCGTCCACCTCTCATGCATATTCGAATCTCCAGAACCTTTTTGCTAGTACCACCGACATAGTATTTTGCTAGAGTTGTCTAGCATCCAAACACCAATTGGGCTGGTGTTGATCTTCAACACTTCCCCTCAACACCAGCTCATTCTTTGCTCCATGTTAAGTTGATGACGGACCTTTTCGAACTTGCTGGTACTCAAACCTTTTGTGAACAAGTCTGCAATTTAATCATCTGTATTGATATGTCTCATCTCAATATCTTATTGCATGACCTTCTCTCTAATGAAATGATAGTGTACCTCCACATGCTTAGTTCTCGCATGAAAGACTAGATTTTTCGCCAAGCAAATTGTCGACTGTATCATAGTAAAATGGTACTGAATAATCTACTGGTTGATGTAGATCACTCATCAACTGTACCAACCATGCATTCTTTTGAGCTATCATTGCTGTTGCTCTATATTCTGCTTCCGTGGTTAACAAAGACACGGTTGGTTGTCTCTTGCTGCACCACGAAACTACTTCAGAACCAATTTTGAATACATACCCAATGGTCGATCTCCTGGCGTCATGATCTCCTGCAAAATTTGCATCACAATAGCTAACCAACTTATCGTCTTTACTTTTCTTATACAAGCGACCATAATCAATTGTACTCTTTACATATCTCAATATTCGTCGAACCGCTTCTAGATGAGGCTTCTTTGGATTTTGGATGTACCGACTCATCACACCAACTGCATAAGAAATGTCAGGTCGAGTTAGAGTCAAGTAGATCAGACTACCTACCAATTGTTGATACATTATTGCATCTTTCAAGTCTCTACCTTCATAAGCACACATCTTGGCATTAGGTTCCATCGGTGCTGAGATTGGCTTTCATTCAAGCATCCCATACTTTTGTTGACACATAAATATCCCTTCTTGTGTGCAATCAACCTCTAATCCAAGAAAGTGTTTGAGTTGTCCAAGTTCTTTCATCGTGAACCGAATTGACAAATTCTTCTTTGTTTGACAAATTTTTGCCTATCATCACCAGTGATTATTAGGCCATCCATATACACCATCACGATAGCTAACTTTCCTCCATTAGCTTTAACGAATAAGCTGGAATTTGCATGCACCACTAAGTAACCACTTTGTGTTAGAAATTCTACAATCTTACCGTATCACGCCCTTGATGCTTGTTTCAGACTGTAGAGTGTTTTCCTCAACTTGCACACGTACTCAGGATGAACTTTGCTTTGAAAGCCCATTGGCTGCATCATGTAGATCTCCTGATCTAACTCTCCATGCAAGAAAGCATTCTTCACGTCCATTTGGTACAGTTCCAATCTTTGTTAGCTGCAAATGCAAGTAAAACTCGTACGGTCGTAAGCTTTGCCACATGACTAAACGTTTCATTATAGTTTAGTCCATACTGCTAAGGGAAGCCTCGAGCCACCAACCAAGCCTTGTACCTTTCAACTGAACCATCAGGACGACGCTTTTTCTTGTACACCCATTTGCAAGATATGGGTTTCACATTCCTTAACTTTGGCACCAAATCCCAAGTCTGATTCTGCTTAAGCGCATTGATTTCTTCTTCCATAGCTCTTACCCATTTAGAACTTTGTGATTCTTCTTCAAATGTCTCAAGTTCTTATGCTGCTCCATCAGCTATGATAGCATTGACATATTTAGGATTTGGCTTTCGTATTCTTGTTTACCTCCTTAGTTGTGATTGTGGAGTTGATACTTCTACTTCACTATGTCTAACTTCTCCTGGTTGTTGATCCACACCAGTTTGCCAATGACTCTTAGGTACTTCTTACTCGACATCGTCTCCAGCAAGCAAATCTTTAGGCTCATCTGGACTCGTTTGGATTTGAGCAGTTTTCTCCCCCATCTTCTGCTGCAGCTTATCTTCAAACTCTCTCGAGTCAGGCAATGCCTTGTTTTCTAAGCACCACCAAGAAGATGTTTCAGCATCTCATTCTTCCTCCAAGGCTAGAGACGCTACGACATCGCAGACAACTTTACTTTTCTTCTATGAGTTGGAGACGTTACTTTCTACAGGCTTTTGGAACCATCAATTCTTCGTCTTGTGGCCTTTCTTTCCATAATTGTAACATTTGCCCTTAAACCTTTTATTATTTTGGGACTGACCACGGTTGCTGTGATACTTTGTAGCTCCCCTTTGCCAAGAACTCCCCTATTTTTGATGACCTGTCGACTTGTCACCGTTTCTTTTAGATCCATCACCAGCACGCTGCATGAAGTTACCTTTACTTTCGGTGTATAATGCGCTTCCTCCTCACCTCTTGATGAGACCCCTCTCATTGGCTTTACCAAAGCATCTTGATCGGCAAGCAAATTCTCAAATTCAACAAGTGATGGTTGGGTTGGCCATCCTTGTACAGCGACAATGAAGCCTCGATATTCGGGTCTCAATCCATGGATAATTATTCTTTTTATTCAGGATTCTACAATGGCAGCACTAGGATCTAACTCAGAAATTTCACGGCAAATAGACTTTACCTTATGGAAGTACTGGGCAATCGTCATGTCCCTTTGGGCTACTGATAATAGCTCATTCTCGAGAAGCTGCAGTCTTGTATTGTTCCTCTTTGAAAATAGTGTGGCAAAGGTGTCCTACGCTTCTTTCGGTGTTTTGGCTTTCCGTATGTGCTCCAACATGTCATCTTCAGCTGTGGTTTTTAAGAAAAACATGGCCTTACCTACCTTGATCTTCCATTTCCGCAAAGTGTCGTTGGTGTCTTCTTTCAGCTGCGTAACTTCATTACTGTCGACAACATCCCAAAGATCTTGGCCTTGTAGGTAAGACTCTATACACATCGCCCATATGTTGTAATTTTCGTTGTTCAATTTCTTAGTTGCTCTAACAACTTGAAGATCAGATATCGTGTCGGCAGAACTCCGATAAGCCGGACAAGATTAACCAACAATCTTGCAAAGTACTAAACTTCTCACGATTCTCGAAAGCTTCACTAGAGATGGTCCCTGACAGTACCTGTGGATGCAAATTTCCGCCTCCTTCTTCTTGGACAAAATTGCACCTACAAAATAATTAACACCTTAGGGTCAAGGCCAAAAGCCTCACGCGCCCATGATGAATGAGGGGTCTTTGGCCGAAGAACCTCCAATGCCAAAGTTAGAACTTAGAGAGAAAAGTGTTTAGAGAGTTTTTGGAGTTTTGCAAGAGTGTGGACTTAGGTTTTTAGAGAAAATGGGGTAGTATATATAGGGCATGGCCGGTCCCCTTTGGAGAAAAGGTGGCCGGCCCTTTGGGGTATTTTTGGTGTGTAATGGGTGATAAATTGGTATAATGGGTAATTTAATTGGTGATTAATGGATTAATTAGGAATTAATCCATTAATTAACCAATTAATCTCCATTTATATGGAATAATTTGTAGGTTATGAAGTAATTACCTAAGATGAGGATGGATGAGATAATTTTGAATTTATTACCTTCTTTGGGCACTTTTGACTAGGTTGAAGGATGATTGCCCGCTACTCGCGTGTAGGAATCCAGTATGCCTCAAGGGTATTTTTGTCCTCTTTTACCCAAAAATCCACGTGTCGCCTTATGATTATTTTTGGCTCCACAAATGCCCCCACACCTGTTGGGCTGCTCGCAGGAAAGGGCAGCAGGTGTAGAGATTTCCTTGCTTTTGGGAAACTTAGGACTGCTTCCTATTTTGATGTAGATTCCCTCGTCAATAGGAAATTAGATCCTTCTCGGAAAGGGAAATAAATTTCTCTCAAAGCCTATTTAAGTCCACCTTAAGTGGATTATTAAATCAACTTTGGAGACGGATTTATTCTACCCTACAAGAGAGAAAGAGCTTAGAGGATATTTGTTCCCCCTCCTCTAGCAATCTTCTACATCTTGCCCGTGCAAAGGATCGTCTTTCGTTGATTTCTTCGTCTTCTCTGTGCCGCACCGTTGTAAGAAAATTTTAATTTTTCTTGTCTTCTTCTTGGGAGGTACTGTTGCAGAGTAGTCGTCAGGGCGGTGTGGTACGTCGGTTGGCAAGGGCCATTGCTTGTGCTGCTTGGCTTGACTGAAGCCAAGGACTGGCTCGGCATGGGCCGAGGAAGTGGCGTGGCATGGGCTATGGTTTGGGCTGCCTCGTTTGGGCTGCTTTCCAAAAATAAGGAAACTGCTTGAGTTTGATTTCTCGGCTGCCATAGATGAAGCAGTCAAAGATGAAGTTGCCGAGATCAGAGCAGTGGCTGCTGCCCCCTGACCATTTGTTGCCTAGTTGGTCTTCAAGCATTCGATCTTTTGAACTATGTGGCCTTCTCGCACTGTAGAGCTTACCCAAATGAGTGTCGGGGAATTAGTTTACCCTCTCGCGCTGGAAAGCAATTAGTTTATCCTCTCGCATTGGAGAGCAGTCCCATATGGGTGTCAGGGAATTGGTTTACCCTCTCGCATTGGAGAGCAATTAGTTTATCCTCTCGCACTGGAGAGCAGACCCATATGGGTGTCGGGGAATTGGTTTACCCTCTCGTACTGAAGAGCATGGAAGTTGTTGTCATGAGTGCAGCTGAGGAAAGCTGGACTGCTGGACAACCGAAATAATCCTTAGCCTACGAGGTCATGTTTGGCAATCTACTTGAGACTTCGAACTGCTTGTGGAACCCACGTAAGGGTGTAAATGCAGTGAACTGCTCCCAGAATTATTATGTCATCATTAGGTGTTTTGTCGTGTGCCCTTTTGAGGCTTGGTTAGCGCGACCCACAGGGCAAGATTGGCATGGCTGAGAGCCATGGTGATACATCAATGACTGCCAGGAGCCGTGAAGCAGGTAGGCACGACTGTGAAAGTAGAGCTGGGACTGGCTTGGGCCAGGTTGTGTGCAGCAAAAGGAATTGTCTGGAGTGTTGAGAACAAGGCCTGCCTCTAGTTCTTGGTAGTTGGGCTAGTGTGTCCTTCTGGTACTTGTCTGCCCCCAGCGTGCCATTAGGCTCAGCTGCTGCGTTTGTCGGAACAGAAGTAGTCTTTATATTCGGCAATCTATGTGGGGTAATCCCGTCTGCTCGATCTTGTCATTGAAAGATGACTCGCTTATGTTGGTGATGTCTCATCGGAGCACCTTGTCAATAGTTTCGTTGCGCGGGAAATCGCGCAATCGCTCGATCAGAAGCTTTTCTACTTCTTCCTGAATTTGCCTTTGTTGGGGATGCCGGAGCTCTCGGCTGCCCTCGGTCGTGACCTACTGGTTTAGGCTGTTCTTCCATGTGTTCGGCTCGTCTATGTCGCGGCTGCGGTGGGTGTGGTATGTTCATAGCAGGCGAGTAAGTAACTCGCATGCTGCTGGTTGAACTTGAGCCAGATTGAGTGGCCGCTTCTCTCCGTCCGTTGTGCTGCCTACTCGGATGTAAGGTGGAGGATGCTCCTTGCAGGCCTTGCCGCGAATGAACACTTCGCCTGAAAGGTTGCTCATGTTGATTATCGGAGTGTGGCCCCAACCGTGAGTGTATATTTGTTCATGGGCCTAACTGAGAGTGCACGCTCCTCCACGCGCTAAGACGGGAGTATACGCTATCTCGGGGGCTTAGTCGGGAGTGTACTCCGTTAGAATGCTCGGTTTGTGACTGGTCAAGTGGCTGCTTGCCGGGACGTTGCTGGAGAGGTTCTTCGTCTACCCTCGTCTTACTTCGGGACACCTTGTCAAGGGCACGTTGCATCTCGGTGTGCTGCAAGAGCTGATTCACCAAGGTCGTCTGTTGTACAAGGGTGCTTGTCAACTCTATGACTTGTCGAGACATGCGTTGTTCGCCATTTGGATTGAAAGAGCTTGGAAGGAATGTGCCTTCTTAAGCAGTAGAAGTGTGGTAAGCTCCGGGCACGAGATTTGAATTGGGAAAAGTCAAATCCGCATAGAAGTGTGGTGAAAATGCCCCCAGCTCGATGGTAGGTCCGGATGGTTGAGATAGTCTTGGGCCGACTTGGGCTGCTTGGAAGGCCACGGAAGCAGGATAGGACGCATGAGTGGCCTGCTTGGTGGAAGCTGGCTGGGCCACAGGAGTGGGCTGCTCGGCGGAAGGCCACTGAAGTAGGATGGGCCGCAGGAGTAGGCTGCTCGGTGGAAGCAAGTTGGGCCATGGGAGTGGGCTGCTCGGCGGGAGCAGGCTGGGCCACGAGAGTAGGCTGCTCGACGTGTGGTGCACGTGAGTGTGAGGCTTGGGCTCGGCTCGACAACGCGTTGGATTTGGGCGGCACGGGCCGGTTTACCTTGGGCTTGGAATGACATGGCTTGGGCCGTAGCTTTGGTGCCATGGACCTCGCCGCGGGTGGTTGCCGTGGTGGCCACCGCGGTGGTTGCCATGGTGGAGCCTCGTAGTGGTGGTGCCGCTCCACTTATTGTCACATTTAGCCTCGTGGATCGCCGCAGTCCCATCTCTTTTATATTGAAATTTTCACATGTCGAATTTTCTAAATTTCTAGACATTGTACTTCTCTTTTCTGTTTTATCAAAGAATCTTTGCAAATAAAAAATTCTAATAATAAGAACGTATGAAAAAATACAAGTGGACTAGAAAATAGAGAAAAAACCTTTTTATGCAAGAGTCTTCTATGAGTGTGGGACTCAACTCTCAATGAAAGCACCAATTTGTGGATGCAAATTTCCGCCTCCTTCTTCTTGGACAAAATTGCACCTACAAAACAATTAACACCTTAGGGTCAAGGCCAAAGGCTTCACGCGCCCATGATGAATGGGGGGTTCTTTGGCCGAAGAACCTCCGATGCCAAAGTTAGAATTTATAGAGAAAAGTGTTTAGAGAGTTTTTGGAGTTTTGCAAGAGTGTGGACTTAGGTTTTTAGAGAAAATGGGGTAGTATATATAGGGCATGGCCGGTCCCCTTTGGAGAAAAGGTGGCCGGCCCTTTGGGGTATTTTTGGTGTGTAATGGGTGATAAATTGGTATAATGGGTGATTTAATTTGTAGGTTATGAAGTAATTACCTAAGATGAGGATGGATAAGATAATTTTGAATTTGTTACCTTCTTTGGGCACTTTTGATTAGGTTGAGGGATGATTGCCCGCTGCTCGCGTGTAGGAATCCCAGTATGCCTCAAGGGTATTTTTGTCCTCTTTTACCCAAAAATCCACGTGTCGCCTTATGATTATTTTTGGCTCCACAGTACCACTCTGATACCAATTGTTGAGGAAAATTGGAGTACACAACTCTAACACAAGTGTTGGAGAGACAAAACAAGTAAACAAACTACTTGTACTTCACTCACGAAATATTACAACTCCACTCTCAAAGACACACTTTAAAAACTAAGACACTCACTTACTTTTTAGAGACAAACTCTAAACCACTCGCACTCTTCACAAGACTACTCACTTACAAGGCATCTCACTTTCTTACTTAGCACTCTTTTAGTTTGCTTTCTTACTGATTTCATTACAATTAGCCTAGCACACCTATTTATACATGTGCAAAACCAACTAACCAAGTCGGTGGAATTGGGCTCATTTCATCCTAGCCATTGTTCTAGACTTTTCTACAAACAGCCCACCAACATGAATTGTCGTCTAGCATTTTCAGTGCATGCACCGTCCACCTCCCATGCATATTTGAATCTCCAGAACCTTCTAGCTAGTACCACCGACATTGTATTTTGCTAGAGTTGTCTAGCATCCAAACACCAATTGGGCTGGTGTTGATCTTCAACATAAACTTGATAAATTTGGAGGAGGTAGTGGTGGAGCAGCATGCGGAGAATTGGAAAAAATGGTGGATCGAGATTTTGATCTTAATGTTCCTGTGCAGGAGAATGAGACACATGGGGGAGCAGAGACGAGGGAGAGGGATTTGATGCCGGAGGTAGGTATCCTTTCACAGGAGTCCGACCCATTCAATCAGCACCGATCATTGAAGAGTCTACCAGGATGAGAAATAAAAAGAGAGTACGAGATGAGGAGGAATGAGGGAATGTGATAAAAGATGAGGGAGATAAATTTGAGAAAAGATGCGGAAGATAAATTTCAGAAATCATTACAACGGTGGAGGCTGACGAGGCTCAGCCCCATCGAGTCGACTGAGTTGTATTAGTTGGAATTTCCTGGGACTTGGGAACCTCCGGGTAATTCGTGCGTTGAAGAGACTTGTTCTCGCTAAAGTTCCCACAGTTTTAATTCTCTGTGAAACTAAGAGTTATGTGGAGTACATGGAGAGTGTAAAGCTATAGTTACGATTTGATTTTGTTTTCTCGGTTTCGAGTAGGGGTCGGTCAGGAGGACTTTGTGTTATGTGGAAGGAAGAGGCAAATTTAGCGTTCTGAATTACTCCAATAATCATATTGATATGGAGCTAGGAGGGTGGACAAATGAAATGCATTGGAGAATGACATTTTTCTATGAATTTCTTGTGAAAGCTGAAAGATACAAATCATGGAGATTAATTGAGACTTTGCATGGGAACTCATAGAAGAGAATGCTTTGAATTGTATTATATTCTTCTCAATATGAGGTACTTATAGATTTCTAACCCTAACATAAATGGAAAGAAGACTAATTACAAGTGATTACATGAGAATACACGGGATTACAATCAATTAGGGATTCTACCTAAAAATACAAAAGTCAACACTCCCCCTCAAGTTGGAGCATATATATTGCTCATACCCAACTTGTGTAAGAAACTTGAAAACTTGTGACTTGAAACAGCTTTTGTGAGGATATCTACCAACTGATCTTCTATTCTTATAGCCGGCATTTCAATTATTTTCCCTTCCAATTTTTCTTTGATGAAGAACTGGTCAACTTCAACATGCTTTGTTCTATCATGTTGTACTGGCGATGTCACGGGCATCTTTATTATCACAAAATAATTTCATGGGCTGATCATGTTGTATACCCAAATCGCTTAACAGAAGCTTAAGCCATAGAATTTCACAAATTCCCAAAGCCATACCTCTGTATTCGGCTTCTACACTGGAACGGGCAACCACATTCTGTTTCTTACTTCTCCATGTAACCAAGTTTCCCCCAACAAACATAAAGTAACCTGGATCACACTTAAGATCGGCCATGATCCTTTCACCCACTAGTTGATCTTCGACCTCATTCCTCACTACTGATTCAGCGCCTATCGTCAGTTGAACCTGCCCAGTCTGCATCAGTATAACCTTCAACACTAAAGTGATTATTCATTTTAAACAAAATTCCTTTGCCCAGACTTCCCTTCAAATATCGCAATATTCTCATCACGGCATTCATATGTTGTTCTCCAGGATCATGCATGTATTGACTTACTACACTCAAGGCATAAGCAAGGTCCGGTCTTGTGTGTGCCAAATACATCAAACGGCCTACTAACCTTTGGTATCTTCCTTTGTCAACTGGTACTTGATTAGGATCAACACTAAGTTTCAATCCTTCTTCTAATGGTGTAGCTGCTGGCTGACAAGCTGACATGCCAGTTTCTTGCAACAAATCAATAATATACTTCCACTAAGACAAGAAAAATCCAGATCTGCTTCTCGACACCTCAATCCCTAAAAACTATTTCAGGGATCCAAGGTCCTTCATTTCAAATTCTGTAGACAGGTATTTTTGCAGCGCCGCACGTTCTTCTGGATCATTACCTATTACCACCATATTTTCTACATACACAATAAGTGCAGTAAGCTTCCCATTCTGTCTTTTTCAGGAACAAAGTATGATCGGAGTTACTTTGTCTGTAACCAAATGCTCTCATAGATTTTGTGAATCTTCCAAACCATGCTCAAGGGGACTACTTCAAGCCATACAAGGATTTCTTCAACCTGCACACCTTTCTTTTGTATTTATCTGGAGCATTACATCCAGGTGGAAGATCCATATAAATCTCTTCTGTCAAATCTCCATGCAAGAAGGCATTCTTCACATCAAACTGCTGTAAAGGCCAATCAAGATTTGCAGCCAAGGACAACAAAACACGAACGGTGTTGATCTTGGCCACATGAACAAATTTATCGGTATAGTCAATTCCATATTTTTGAGTGTATCCTTTTGCTATCAATCTTGCCTTGAAGAGATCCACCGTCCCATCAGCTTTATACTTCACAGTATAAACCCATTTACATCCCACAGGTTTCTTATCAGCTGGCAAGTTTGTGATCTCCCAGGTAGCATTCTTCTTCAAAGACTTTAACTCTTCATTCATTGCTACTTGCCAACGTGGATCAGCTAAAGCCTCATGCACACTGTTAGGAATAGATACAGTAGATAATTGATACACAAATGACTTATTTGATTCTGATAGGTGACTAGTAGACACATAATTAGTTAATGGGTATAACACATTGGATTCAGGGTTGGGCTTATTCATTGGATACCTAGTTTTGCATTTAGGGTTAGCTTCATAAGTAGGTTTAGGAATACCTCGGTTTACACGGTCAGGGAGGCGACGTGGCGGTGGTGCATCCGGGATCGAAGGCGATTGATTATGGTTATTAGGGCTCAAGGGTGGTGAGATCGATTGTGAGGTAGTTGGTGACACAGGGTTGTCCGCTGGTGAGGAAACTGGCAGTGAGCTGTCAGACAGAGATGAAGGCTGTGAGTTATCTGGTGTAGTCAACTCGTTACTTTCAAAGTTTTCAACATTGTTTCCATGTGAATGATCACCACTTGTCTCCAAGACATTACCACTTACCTCCAATTCATTCAGATTATTATTTTCTGATGAATGATCACCACTTATTTCCAAGACATCACCACTTAAATCCAAATCATTCATACTATCTGTCTCCTGAATAGTATAGTCAAGAGTTCGAACATCTATTTGATTCTCCCCTTGAAGTGAAGACTCGGGACTGGCAAAGTACATATCATTCTCATGAAAGGCAACATCTATAGTGACAAACAACTTTTTCGTCGGAGGGTGATAACAATGATATCCCTTCTCATTTGAGGCATACCCCACAAACACACACCGTAAGGCCCAAGGTTCAAGCTTACTCCTCTGCTGTTTATGAAGATGAACGAAGGCCACACAGCCAAACACATGAGGTGGAAGATTGAGGACCGCAGAAGCATCAACATGTGAGGAGAGAGCTTGAAGTGGTGTTTGAAAATCAACGGATCGGGATGGAACACGATTAATGAGATACGCAGCTGAGGTGAGGGCTTCTCCCCAATAGGATAACGGGAGATGAGCCTCGAGCAAAAAAGCACGAACAACCTCCAAAATCTGATGGTTTTTACGTTCTGCAACCCCATTTTGTTGTGGAGTATATGGACATGTGGTTTGATGAACAATGCCATGATGATCAAGAAAGGCACGAAGGTCAGAGTTAACATATTCACCGCCATTATCACTCTTGAGAACCTGTATGTGGGACTTATATTGTACTTGTACCATTTTATAAAACTTCTGAAACAAAGAAGGAAAATCACTTTTGGACTTCATCAAACATACCCAAGTCATACCTGTGCAATCATTAATAAAAGTAACGAACCAATGAGCACCACCAAACGTAGCAGTTTTAGATGGCCCCCAAACGTAGCAGTTTTAGATGGCCCCCAAACATCAGAATGAATTATCATAAATGGAACTGAACTTTTATTCATACTGGACGAAAATGAAGTACGATGACCTTTTGCCATTTCACAAACACCACATTTAAAGCTAGAAACGTCATGCTTAACAAATAGGCTAGGAAACAACCTTCGTAAATAGCCGAAATAAGCATGTCCAAGTCGACGATGCCACAACCAAAACTCCGAAGCTTTATCCCTCTCCTCATGAGATCCTTCCACGGCAAGAGCTTAAATCAAATTTCGAGAACTGTTCGATGTCAGCTCCAAGTAGTAGAGCTTTCCCCTCCGAATACCATAACCAATTGTCTTACGAGTCTAAATGTCCTTAAAAACACAAAAGGAAGTAACAACAGATAATAAATTATAGTCAAGGGAAGTAACAACAAGTACAGAGTCAAGATTCAGGGTATCAGAGAGGGAGACATCGCCTTCCCCAATAATGGGGACAACATTACCATTGGCAACACTAACTATAGTATTGGTGGATGGTTTTAGGGTTTGGACCTGTCTAGAATCACAAGTCATATGTTTAGTAGCACCATAATCAATTATCCATGTACTATTCATAACAGATGCAGAAATTTTTAAAGCCTTACCATCATTACATGTATGATCAGAATCTGCCTTAGTTTCGGCAACCAATGCACGCGACTTGAATAGGTCACGATTGGTCATACTCTCATGTTCGGTTTGATCAGATCGATGCATAGTGAGTACGTGATGCACAGTGGGTCGTGAGTGGATGCAGGGATCGGTTCGGTGAACTCCGGTGGTCTTCGGTGGACTCGGATCAGCAACGACGGCGTCGCTCGCTGGTTTCACAGTGCGCGGCACAACAGGCCGCACGACAATTTCTGTTCTCCGGACAAATTGTGATAATAATAATTTTTTTTTTCTTAACCTGGCTCTGGTGCCAAGAAGAGAATGCTTTGAATTGTATTATATTCTTCTCAATAGGAAGTACTTATAGATTTACAACCCTAACATAAATGGAAAGAAGACTAATTACAAGTGATTACATGAGAATACACGGGATTACAATCAATTAGGGATTCTACCTAAAAATACAAAAGTCAACACTCATCACTA
Organism: Cotoneaster glaucophyllus; assembly: GCA_036320875.1. Classification (NCBI taxonomy): domain Eukaryota; kingdom Viridiplantae; phylum Streptophyta; class Magnoliopsida; order Rosales; family Rosaceae; genus Cotoneaster; species Cotoneaster glaucophyllus. Next base: position 9,304,807 of record CM070070.1, read on the forward strand.
TTGTGGGTGTGTCTTGGGGATTTTAATGAAATATTGGAAGCAGATGAGCGCCAATCCTACTTAGCGAGAAAATGCTTTGCTGTTGTTGTATTGAAAGCAGATGAGCACGAAGGAGGCAACTTAAGGAGTGCTAGTCAAATGACGGGTTTTCGGAATGCATTGTTGACGTGTCAATTACAAGATTTGGATTTCCAGGGGAATAAATTCATACGGGCTACAACACATGGCGGAGGGATTAAAGTTAGACTTGATCGTGTATTGGCATCGCAGGAATGGAGCGGTCTCTTTCCAAAATTTAGAGTACGTCATTTGAAACCTATATCATCATATCATATCATATCCCAATATTGCGTGAGTGGACAGGTGTGAAGTTCCAAAAAGAAAAAAGCTTTTTCGATATGAAGAGGGGTGGACAAATATGGGTGTACCGAGGCTGTTAGCATGGGCTGGGGTGTGGTTACAAATGGGTCGCCAATGTTTCAAGTGACAAAAAAAAATTAAGACTACTCAGATTCAGGAAAAAAGCTACAACGAGATCGTTACCAAGGGATATTGCGGGGACGGAAGATAAATTAAATACTCTTTTTGGTCAACCGTTTAATGATACAACAATTGCACAACGGAAAGAACCTTATATGCAACTACATGAGATGCTAGCTTAGGAGGAAGCCTTTTGGAGACAATGGTGGAAGGAGAATTGGTTACGGCTTGGGGATCAAAACACAAAATATTTTCACCAAAAGGCGAATAAGAGACAACGGCAAAATGGCCTTAAGGGTTTGGTGGATGAGAATGGGGATTGGCACGATGTTAAACCCGATATGGAGCGGGCAAATGTGAAGTATTTTACAAAGCTTTTTCATTCTGAAGGTAATGGGTCAACGGGGAAATTCTAGAGATTATTACTCCAAAGGTGACTGAAAAAATGAAAGCCGAGTTATTGGTTCCATTTGTCGATGACGAAATCAAACATGCTCTTTTTCAAATGAACCCAACAAAAGCACAAGGGCCTGATGGGATGTCTTCGGATTTTTACCAGAAACATTGGGATGCAGTTGGAAAAGATGTGCGTGATGGTGTATGGTCAGCCCTCACCTCGGGAAGTAAGTGTCAAAAAATGAATCTCACCCATTTGACGTTATTCTGAAGACTAAGGATCCATCGCAGATGAATCAACTCCGTCTAATTAGTTTGTGCAATGTGATTTATAAGATTTGCTCTAAGGTTCTAACAAACAGGTTTAAAAAGGTTTTATTGGGGATTATATCACTCTCTTAAAGTGCTTTTCATTCTTGGGATATTGATATCGAATAATAGTATTGTAGCCTTGGAAATTGCTCACTACATGCATAAAAAGAACAGTGGTTCGAATAGGGTAATGGTTTTGAAGCTAGATATTAATAAAGCTTATGACTGCATTGAATGATGATTTTTGGAAAAAATAATGCGAAGGTTAGGTTTTGCGGAGGAATGGGTTCATTTGATCATGATGTGTGACACTACGGGGTCGTATTCGTTCAAACCGAATGGTGAGTCGGTGGGTTATGTTCATCCATAACTGGGGATAAAGCGGGTGGACCCACTTTCTTTGTAATTGTTTGTTCTTTGTGCCGAAGGTCTCTCGGCCTAGTTTGATGATTGGACGGCAAAGGAGCGGTTGAGTGGGGTGGCAGTGTGTAAGAAAGCACCAAAAGTTCATCATCTTCTCTTTCCCGATGATAGTTTTGTTTTTGTTAGAAGTTCTTTACAAGTGTGTCCAGGTAACACTTGTTGAAAACATATGAAGAGGTCCCAGGACAAGCTATAAATTACACGAATAGTTGTGTCGCATTTAGTGCGAACTTGACAGAGTACGATAAGCAATTTTTGGCTAACTGTCTTGGCATGTCTAGAATGGATTACCTACTTGGGTTTACCGGTGTTTGTGGGACGGGCTAAGAAGGCAACGGTTCTCGTATATTAAGGATCAGTTATGGAAAAAAATTAAGGAGAAACTTGAAACAAGTCCATTTTGTGAACAATTATTGGGTATAGTCCAATTTATTTGAGTATTATTCAATTAGGTCCGATGACTCATTGTTCACATTAGTTTATTGTTATGATTTTGCCAAAACTATCCCTTAATGATTGGTAAAATAATTAATATAATTCCTTAATTTTAGACTTGTATTGTGAAATTAACTAAATTGATTATTTATCTTTAAATAATCCCCTACTAGTAAAATTAGTTTTAAAATATATCTCTTCTTCCATAACTACCGCATACAATTTATGCCGTGTTCTCCTCCTCTTCCTTCTTCAATCTTCTTTCTTCTTTCATGCTCTTATGATTTCTTCCTCCTTTTTGAAATACAAGATCACAATTTCTGCTTTTTCAGTGGTATAGAGCTTTGAAGTATGCCAATACACCAACAAAAGGTGCGTTGATGTACGTGGTTAGTTTTAATTTTGTAGCGTCAAATCTTGAATCATCGTGCTTGTCATCCTCACCAGGTCCTTCCACAATAGCACCAGTTAGCTCGTTTTGATTGGGATCATTGCCATGAAAATATGAGTTTCAGGAGTGCACTATTAATTTCTTCCTAATTTTAGTTAGAACTTTGATTATACATATTTTTCTTCTAAGTGAAAACTTTAAAGGAAATGCACTTTCTGTTTTCATTATTTATCTACCTGTATTATATATTTCTTTTATGATTCTACCTTTATATTTTTTTATTCTACCTGTATTATAGATCATATTTATCTACCTATATATCACAAATTTTTCTATCTCAAATTAATTGTGTTATCGACCTATTTTTGTTCATAGTCTATCTATGATTGTAATTAATATTAGAAGAAATTAGGTTCTCATCCCTCATTTTATTACTCCATTGATTAAAACCTTATTTCTTTTCAATTTTTATCAAGGTCCTTTGGTATTAATAACATCATTAATTATTTCAATAATAAATTTTTTTTTATTTCTAAAAATATTCATTTAGTGTTAAAAATGTTACAATTAATATATTTATATTTATGGCTAAATTTTTTATCAAATATTTTTATTTTTAGTTTGTACCCATTTTTAATTTGCAAACCTTTTTTAATTTGTACCAATTTTCTTTTCAGTTTTAATTTGTACCCATATATTAATTTCTTTTTGTGTCCATATTTTTTAAAGTTTTATTTGTATTTGTGCCCATGTGTTTATCATCACGTGACATTGTATAATTAATCAATGATAGAAAAATTACATATGGTATATTTATGTTTTATGGCTAAACTTTGTATCATATATTTATATTTTTAGTTTGTACCCATTTTTAATTTGCAACCTTTTTTTAAATTTGAAGTATTTTATTTTAGTTTTAATTTGTACCCATGTATTAATTTCTTTTTGTGCCCATATTTTTTTAAAATTTCATTTGTACTCATAATTTTTTAATCTTTTATTTGTACCCTAATTTATTTATAATGTACTCATTCTTCTTTATTAACGTACCACTTTGTTATATGTGAAATGTACCAATTTTTTTAACACTATGGATACATCTTTTGCCATTTATTATTGTTACATAGTTTTTGTCCATTTATTCAATCAAAATGTTTGAATTTTTTTGTTGTAGCCGTTTCTAATAGTATTATAATGAGGTGTACAAAATCAAGGGACTTTGATCAAATTTTGAATACCACTAAGGTTTTAGTCAAAGAGTGTTAGGGACTAAGGACCACATCCAAAGTATCCCTTAATATTATCTACCTACATCACATATTTTTTATCTACCTCTGACAATTTTTCTTTTAATTTGTGATAAACTTATAAGATTGGTTGTAATGTGTTTTTAAAATGTTTTTAATTAGAAAATGGATAGATAAAAGTATTTGAACATTCAAATTATAATATTAAAAAATAAAGAATTTAAATATTTTTTATTTTCAAAAGGCAAAACAGGTGTAATAAAAAAATCAAATAAAATTGGATTCAATCCGAAAACAGCTGAATTTTTTGTACCTAGATCAAAATGCCCCAAAAATTAAATGGGTGGAAAGGTTCCTGTTGAGTACTACGAGCAAAGATATTCTAATTAAAACTGTGGCACAATCAGTACCAATTTACACTATGCAGACTTTCCTTTTTCCAAAAGACGTTTTGTGATGAACTCAATCGAATGGTGGCTAGTATTGGTGGGGGCGTGAACATGGCAAGAGGAAGATACATTGGATGAAATGGAGTAAACTTTGCAAGCCGAAGGGTGACGGGGGATTGGGTGTTAAAGACCTTTATGCGTTCAATCTAGCGTTACTAGCAAAGCAAGGATGGAGGTTATTACAAAATCCCAATTCTCTTGTGACCCAAGTGCTCAAAGCAAAGTATTATCCTACAACGGACCTTGCTCATGCTACGGTTAAGTCGAATGCTTCATTCTGCTGGAGGAGTATCGCAGCTACCCATCAAGCGCTTTCCAGAGGTGCTAGGTGGCGCGTGGGGGACAGATCACAAATTGGGTGCGTTTGTTGCATCGGACTATCTCGGACTGGACTAGCTTTAGGGACTAAGCTGGACTGGCTTGGCTTGGACTAAACAGGATAAAAATAGTGAAGCGTTTGGTGTAGTGCCGGACTAAATATGGACTAAAATATTGACCCAATCTTTTTGTTATTAGGAGAACATGAAATTAAGAAATAAATGCAACGCCACATCAAGCCAAATTCATCGTTTCCAATTTTAAGGATTGCAATCGATATGATATCAAAAGGTTCAGAACTCCAGAATTAAACCCAAAATGAACAAAATTAAACCCAAGAAAAACTTAAAAAAATTTAACATGAAAACTAAACCCAGAACTGGAAACGATGATGGGCAGTGTAAAACACTAGAAAATGGAGATGAGCAAAGCATGCCGATTATGACAAGGACCACACACTATAATTCCTTTGTGAAAGAGAACTTTGAGGCCCTAACAAAATTAACGCAGAACTCAAAATTAAACCAGAAAATAGAATGAAATGAAAGAAATTAACATCAAAATTAAACCTAGAACTCCACACTGCAACGCCAAATCCATATAAGTTTTCCTACCAACCAAACAAAATTAACCCAGAACTCCATAACTCAAAATTAAACCAGAACTCCAAAAGGTCCAATAATGCTCTAGAGTGTGCGACTGCAGCGCTATTCTGTTCGGTGGCTTTGACGACACCGAATCTTGGTCGTCGTCGATCTCTTCTTCTTCGAGCTCGTCGTCGTCCTCCCTCGACTACACCGAATCTTGGTCGCACAAAAGATGAAGGTGGGTCACCGCCGACGGCCTGGCCATGGTGACGACTCCGCAGAAGAAGGTGGAGCGTGGAGGGACTGGGGGTTTTAGCAAGCGAAAGTGGGGATTGGATGTCGGCTTGGTTTCCTTCTTCTAGTCCTTGCTAATACCAAGCGAAAGCGTGGGATTAGGCTGAGAGCTTTAGCGAAGCGCGCAGGGACTCGTAGTCGAGGCGAGTCCCATTTATTTTAGTCCCACAACCTACCAAACGTAGGACTATAGTCCTACTTAAGGTAGTCCAAGCCAATCCCTCTTAAGGGGGTGTAACAAACGTGTCCATTAGGTTTTGGGGAGATGGTTGGCTGCCAAGGCCTAATTTTCCCATGGTGTTGGGCCCAATACCCCAAGGTTGGGACACCACCTGCACGATGGATATGTTAATGCTGCAAGGATGTGGAAAACGGAATTGGGAGGTTTTGACAAATATCTTCTTTGAGGAGGAACTGAATTTAATTCTTTGAATCCCTCTAAGGATTCTTAAACATCCTGATATTATTATATGGTCCGAAGAGAGAAATGAAAAGTTCACTACTAAGAGTGCCTATCATTTGGAGCGACTTAGTGAGAGTGAAGTTGAGAATGTCTAGCGGATCATCAATGGTACCAGAGAAAGTTTCTTTGGAAGGCGATTTGGAGGTCGTTCGTGCTTGGTAAAGTTAAGATTTGTGTTTTGCGAAGTTATTTGAACGCTCTACCTACAAGAGTTAATATTTTCAAGAGACGTATCACGCCAAATGCGACATGTCTATTCTGTAATGAAGAGGAAGAAACCATTGGAACACATCATGAGAGACTGTCCCATGGCTGCTGCAGTGTCTAATCCGTATCCACTTACTCTAATACGTCATCATTAACTACATATTCTTCTCTATCATCCTCTTCATCACACTCATCATTTGCAACATACGCTCCTTCAAGGTGTACAAGACCAACTTCTTGATCAACATGTGAACCCTCAATCAGAATAACATCTTCTACATTGATCTTAGTTATAGCATTTTGCATAGATGCTTGACTTTCTATATTCTGCACTTCTTGTGATTTTAACTGTGAGGTAATTCACTACTATGCTTCTTTTGGATGCACATTTTGCACATTGAAAGTAATCTGTATCAAGTAATAGGAACCCATCCCTTCCTTTTCTTCTTGTAAAAGAACTTTGTGGTCTCTTTATTGTACCCAAGATACCCTGCTAGCTCCCATAAGTCCCAATCTACTAATATTGTCCTTTCCAATGCACGGCTTCCCCCAAAGTAAAAGCCATCCACTAAATAACCCCCATGGTGAATTTCAAGGGAGAATAAGTCTGTTGCAGCTACATAGACAGTAAAAGGATAGTCAAATACCACAACTTAGTGAGCCGTTATTGACTATGGATATACATACATAAACTAATATCACCACAAGGTTTATTTCTCTAAAACAATGAAGAAATGGAAGGGTGGGCAAACAGATCCCGGACCTGCGAGTCGGGGCGAGTTCATGCAATTCGAGACAGGTACGGGACGGTTCCAGAAATTATAAATAGAAAACGGATCAAGGTGGGACAGTTCTACAAAATTAACGGGCTGGGACACTCTCCATTCCATCCACCGTATAAGGAAAGAGGTCCCCAACCCTTCTTTTTCTCAACCGTCTTCTCCACCACAATCCACGACACTCTCCATCAGTCTCTCTCTCTCTCACTTCCTCCTCACTAGAAAAAAAAAAAATCAAAGTATCAAACTGTATGAGCAATCTGAGATTGAATCTCACCCGCCACCCCATCTTCACTCCTGTTTCTCACCCGCATCTTTCGCCGCCACAAACTCAAGCCCTCTCACCATCGTCTCATCTCTTCCCCAAATTAAGGTTAATTTACTGAATTTACTGGTTTTTAAACTTCTAATCAGATCATGAACATTCCAAATTTATTTGCTGGGATTTGAGTTTCTCTGGGAAAATACTCAAACTTTATGAATTTCTCTGTGTTTTTTGTCAATTTTAATCATATCTCCTCCTTCGCGGACTCTCTCCCTACCGCTTCACCCTCCTTGCCTTCATCCTCTTCGTCTCCGTCCTCTACGGCGAGGACCTCACTTGCTTCTACTCACCCCGCACATTCAGACCAGACATTTAATTGGGGGGGAACACACCCACTTCAGCAAAGAACGATGACGAAGCCGGAATTTTCTTAGCAAATGCAATCCTGCAGCCACTGGAGACGTTACTTTCTCACCTCTTCAGTCCCCCAGAGCCCCTAAAGATCTCAAGCCTATAGTTCTAGATTATTGCAGAAAGAACTTGGGGTCTTCTGATACAGGTCCAATTGGACTAAAAATTGGACCTATTTCAAAAGTTTGAACCTATTTCAAAATTTTCCAAAGAACTTGACAGATTTGTTTTTCATCAAGGTTTTCTTTGCTGCATTTAAGAGGAAAATTCAAAAAATAAAAAAATAAAGAGAAAAAAAAAATAATTGGATCCGTGGACCCGCCCGAATCAACAAACGGGTTGAATTAAGTTCGATTCTAAAACGCAGAATTCTTATACCCGCCCTGTCCCGTCCCGTTAGATTTTTTAAAAAGTGCAGTCCAATCCCTCCAAATTTGGGGCCGGGCCCCCCGCCCGTGCCTACCTCTGGGCCCCCTAGAAATGGTTATGCCAAATGAATAAGTAGAATATGTATGAATCCTTTTGAACCACTAAGTAAGCAAAATCCAAACCCCAAAACCAAAAAATTCATTTTTATGTCAGATGAAAACCTGCGCTTTCAAGTATGAAAACAATGGATTTGGATCCTCTCCGAGGCATTGCCTGGGGAGCCTACTGACCGGACAACATGGGCCGTTCGATTTTGATCCAACGACTATAATTATTATAACTTTTAGAGGGACCCCCTGTTTGTAGCCGTTGGATCAAAATCGAACGGCCCATGTTGTCCGGTCAGTAGGCTCCCCAGGCAATGCCTCGGAGAGGATCCTAATCCGAAAACAATAGGACTGCACAACAACCAATTTAATTCTTTTTTTCTTTTTTTTTTGGTCAAACCACCATTTTAATTCATTAAGACCACCCAATTCGACATAATAAAGAAAACCCAATTTGATGGTATTAAAATCCCTAAAACCTTATACAATGAGGGAATTTATGCAAACACAGAAATAGACAACATAACTTTATTTTTTATTGATTACTAGTGTACAATTGTTAAAAAAAATTCATCTGATGAACCAAATTAGAAGAAAAGTACACTTACTGTAACGTGGAGGCTTCCAACCATTTCTGAGTTGGAAAGATATCTCTTCGATCAACCAACTTTAAAAATTCGTCAAGATTTAGCTCTATTTGAGAATTTTTTGAGCAAAACTTTGAGTCGATTCCTTTAATCTTTCCAAAATCGTCTTAAAGTGCAGCGCACCTAGAGGAATGAAGCGGCGCTGTTTCTCCTCTCTCCCCCAAAGAGTTCTTGTTAACTTAAAGAACAACACCACATTATGGGCATCAAAAATGATGATTTTACCCTTTGAGATATGTCATGTGCAAGTCATGCGACTTAATTGGATAGAAAAACTTAAAATCTTACAGTAAGGATGAAATTGGATGTTTGTAATGAGTTTAGAGACTTATTTTTTTTCGAAAAAAAGTAATTCAGGAACCTAATTTTCACTGGAGTAATAATATAATAAGAGTTCTACTAAGCCTACCTCATTATCTTATTTTCTCACCCAATTGGAAATAATAATTTTATTGAAAAATTTGTCCTCATGTAAAATGACCTCCAAATACCTAAAGGCCAACCAATCAAGTTTTGTCACATAATTATTAATTATATACTTTAAAGTTTTGAAACCTAAAACATCATAGTGTGAAATTGGCGATTGCTTTCGCCTTAATGAACATTCCACTACAATGAAAAATCCTTGTCAGGATTTGTATTTGTATCGGTCATTGCAATAGGATCTGGTGGTTTTGGTTTTCCCATCCTTGCATTTACTGGTTTCATATTCTTATTGGAGCATAAGTATGGCAGTTGAATCAATTCATTAAGGTTGCTGCTATGTTGAAGATGAAGAAGTTCGAATTTGTCTAAGTGTTTTGTTCTTAGTTGTAGTTTGTAGACTTGTAATAAACGGTCTAGATTATAACATCTTAATGGTGTATAACTTGACACGTGTCTAGTTTGTTAAGTGAATGCATGTGAGTTGCACGTGATTCATAGTCACGGTGCTTTGGTGGGTTTGCAACGAGGCTATAATGCCTTGTTTGTAGCCGAGTTTTGTGGATCAAATCCAATGAAGGTTCGAGGAGCTATGAACTCCTTCTGTGTGAAATCCATCTCTACAATATCCTCTTGAATATTGGTTCAATTCCTGATTGATTTGATAACAATTTCATTTCGAAATCTAGCTCAAACTATCCTAAACACTAACATGGCCTAAGAGCCTGGTTGGATTTGAATCTAGGAGTAAATCTGTGAGTGTTCATCTAGGTTTTCAACGAAGAACTCAGACGCATAAATACGCCTGGATCTAGCACTGGTCTTTGCGCACCAGTCTTCACTGGTGTCAACTACGAATTTTGGTGCATCAAAATGAAGACTATGTTTAAGTCTCACAATCTATGGAGTATTGTAGAATATGGTTTTTCTTGTCGAAGGAAGGGAAGGAGACGGATGAGAAGCAACTTCTTGTAGCTCAAGATCTCATCTCCAAAGATGCAAAGGCTTTAGGATTGATCCAAGGCGCTGTGAGTAATGAAATCTTCCCCTGAATCTCAAATCATGAGACTGCAAAAGTTGCTTGGGATGTTCTTAAGTAAAAATTGAAGGGTGATGCTTAAGTCATGACTGTGAAATAACAAGGTATCCGTCGTGACTTTAAGTATGCTAGGATGAGAAATAATGAATCTCTCTATGATTACTTGACAAGATTATTTGCTTTTGTGAATAAGATGAAGATGTTTGGTGAAACTTTGCCGTACAAGAGACTAGTTGAGAAAATTGTTAATTAGTCTAACTCTAACTCCTGCATATGATATTATTGTATCTGTTATTGAGGGGACTAAGAAATTAGATGAGATTGATCCAAATGAGATTGTTGCAACTTTAAAGGGGTTTGAACAAAGGTTAAAGAGGCATTCTGAAGATGAGGAAGCAAATGAAAAAGGCATTTAGTAGCCTAGGTATTCAAAATAAGAGTGGATCACAAACTGACCACTGGAAGTAAACATGTTCAACAGGTTCAAGTTGCACAACAAATGGATGAGGAGACATCTATATTCTTTGCCTGTCATTTTGACTGCAATAATCAAGAGGAAGCACGTTTGGTATATTGATAATGGATGCAGCAATCACATGACTTCACATGAGTTTATGTTGATTGACTTGGATATGAATGTCTCAACAAGATTCAAAATGGGAAATAGATAGCTTATTCAGGCAATTGCAAAAGGAACATTGGTGATTGAAACCAAGAGAGGTGTTAGGTGCATTAAAGAAGTAATGTTGGTGCCAGGATTGGATGAAAACCTTTTGAGTGTGGGTTAAATGATGCAACATGATTATTTTCTATTATTTGGTGATGATCAAGTTGCAGTCTTTAAGGATAGAAACTTGGAGAGTCATCTTATTACTGTAAATGACTGGGAATAGGTGTTTTCCATTACTCATGGAAGATATGAATGGTTCTGCATTGAAAGCCAGTGTTGAAGGTGATGCATGGGAATGGCACAAGAGGCTTGGTAATTTAAATTTTAACGGCTTGAAATTGTTATCTGATAAAGAAATGGTGCACGGTCTACCAAAGCTTAAGAAAACATTTGGAGTTTGTGAAAGGGCATTACTAGAAAGCAGCATAGAGATGCTTTCAGTAAAGAGCTAACTTAGAGGGCAAGTAAGCCATTGGAGCTAGTTTACTCAGATGTGTGTGGACCAATGCAGGTCATAACCTTTAAGGGAAACAAGTATTTTTTTTTATATATTCATTGATGATGATACTAGGATGTGTTACGTTTATCTTCTGAATCACAAATCAGAAGTGTTCAAAGTGTTCAAGAAATTCAAGGCTACGTCTGAATTGCAAAATGGCTACAAAATTCTAAAACTGAGAAGTGAAAGAGAAGGAGAGTACATTTCTCATGAGAATCTGCAGTTTTGTGATGACTTGGGGCTTGAAAGGCAATTAACAGTGGCCTATTCTCCACAACAAAATGGTGTTGTTGAGAAGAAGAATAGGACCATTGTTGAAATGTCCAAGAGCATGCTTCATGACAAGCAACTACCCTATGAATATTGGGGAGAAGCAGCTAATACTGATGTGTATCTTCTCAACAAGTGTCCAATTAAGGTTGTGCAACATAAAACTCCATTTAAAGCATTTAGTGGGAGAAGACCAGGTATTTAACACTTAAAAGTGTTTGGTTTCATCTGTTATGGTCACATGCCTGGACAATTGAGGCAAAAACTTGATGAATCTTCTATTAAAAAGTATATTTGTTGGCTATGGAAAAATGGAGAATGATTATAGGATCTACAATCTGAAAACAATGAAGGTCTTCATTTCAAGAAGTGTAATATTTGATGAAAAGGGTACTTGGAATTGGAATGCTGAAACTGCTGAGAAGTTAACATTTCTAGTCAATTTGGATCTATCTGAGAAGTATAAGATGTGCAGAGCACCTGAGATGGATCAAATGTCACATAGAGAATATGTTCAACTAGAAGGGAGTGAAAGTCAAACTCATGTGGTCTCTGATACTCAAATTGATGGTGGTAAGACAAGCTCAGTCAAAACCACACCAGTTAGAGAAAGATCATTGAGTGAGATATATGCTAGATGTAATCTTAGCATGATTGAACCTAAAAACTTTATTGATGCTGCCACTGATATAACTTGGAAGAAAGCTATGAATGCTGAAATTGATAAGATAGAGAAGAACAAGACGTGGGAATTGGTTGACAAACCATCAGGCAAACCTATTGTTGGAGTGAAGTGGATTTACAAGACTAAAAGCTGAATTTGGATGGGACAATTCAAAAGCATAGAGCAAGACTTGTTGCCAAGAGCTATACACAGAAGCCTGGCATAGACCTTAATGAAACTTTTGCCCATGTTGCTAGATTAGACACCATTAGGACCCTTATTGCCTTAGGAACTAAGAAGAAATGGAAACTATTTTAGCTAGATGTGAAACCAGCTTTCCTTAATGGTGTATTGCAGGAAGAAGTTTACATTGATTAACCTGAGGGATTTGTAGTGCAAGGTGCAGAAGCCAAAGTCTATAAACTTAAGAAGGCTTGTATGGGATGAAGCAATCTCCAACATCTTATGAAGAAATTGACACTCATTTACACAAGGGCAGATTTACTAGAAGTCCAAGTGAACCAACCTTGTACATCAAGTCTGTCACGCCCCGATCCCGACATACGTCCAGGATCGACACGTGACGTTACCAAATACCCGTATAACTCATATACCCCGCCTCCGGGATATGGACAATGCACAACTCAAGATTCGAATTGCGTGATAATTTTTTTTATACTTTATGGCTGCATCTACCCTCCTCGTTAGACTACCTACGTACCCTCAAAAGGGATCAAGCCATTTGTAGTTCACCATTCATCAAACTCTAATCCTTCCGTAAAATACTTCTAACAGAAAATCATAGAGCACCATATTACACATCAACCTTACGCCAAACAACAATTATCATCTTTCCATGCACGCAGGTAAGCCGTTCTCACACAAATGCTTTCCAATTCATCCATCATATAACTCTGTTTTACTTAATACTGCAAATCATAGTATATAACATATCAAATAACCAACGAAGCACAGTGTTATTCTCAAGTCACATTAATATACTAATCTAATCATAATAATCTCAATCATACCCAACGTCATTCCACAATCACGTCAATTAATCAATTCCATGAATCAAAGATGCCCGATATTAACATCTAACTACATTAATCAATCAACGAAATAATATATAATTTCCCGAATTTAATTGAGGAACTCTTTATAATTCCCTACTTCAATTATAAGTAATAAACATGGTAATTCTAATTTATCTTCATAAGGACTATTGTGGGTAATTTCCACTCACACGAATGTAGGGTTCTAGACCAACCTTATGGAAATGAGCAATAGCAAGGATTCCAGACCACTCAATAGAATCCAACTAAACTATGATCACCTATTTCATATGTACCAAGTACAACTAATCATCGTCACCCCTAACAGTCCCCCAACGCAGATATACCAAGCAGGACTGTATCCTAACTCTAGGTAGTGATCACCCAACACGGATATACCAAGCATGACCACTCCTAGAATGTGTATGGTCCCCCAACGCGGATATACCAAGCAGAACCATATGCATAGTCTAATAACATAGGCAGTGATCATCCAATGCAGATATACCAAGCATGATCACCCTTAACAGTCCCCCAACACGAATATACCAAGCAGGACTGTATCATATAGCTCTAGGTAGTGATCACCCAATGCGGATATACCAAGCATGATCACTCCTAGAATAGGTATGGTCCCCCAACAAGAATATACCAAGCAAAACCATAAGCATAGTCTAATCGTGCAGGCAGTGATCACCCAACGCGAATATACCAAGCATGATCACCCTTGAAATACGTATGGTCCCCCAATGCGGATATACCAAGCAGGACCATCCATGTACAACTGCTACATGGTGTAGTAAATTCAACACACAACCTATCAACACCTCAACCCCTATGAGTTACAACGTAGTCACCTACACCATCAACTTCTCATGGCCACCAACTAATATGTCACACAAGTATATAAGTTCCATAGAATACTTCTAATATGATTCTAGGCTCACATTGTGGTAACATTTATCTTACTTATCATTCACATTACTAAGAAGATAATTAAACACACACACACACACACACACACACACATATATATATATATATATCACAATCATCATCAGTACATAAGCCAAATCATGTTTAATAAACATAAATCTATGGCTAATATATAAAAATCACATTTCAATACAAATCACATTTATAAGACCAAGACATATTCAGATATGATATTAATATAAGAAATTAAGGTAATAACCATATCACATATATTCAAGTCACTCTCTAACCAATGTAGGCCCACTAGACTTCACTTAGTCTCCCGTAGTATTAATTTTAATATTTAGAACGTTTCGAGACATGTTGACCAAAAGTCAATTCTCGGTTAACAGTAAAATCCACAACGCTACATAATTTGATCCAAAAGATCTACAAATCAGATTCCAGATCCCTAACTTCTTAAGGTCCACATTATGCTTCTAGACCAACATTTTAAATTTTCATCGCGAACCAACGGTCGGATCTCCGCCAATCACGAATTCAAGTGGCGGTCGACGTTTTATTTTACGAACTTACAAATCTAATTCGGGAAGATCCATAAGTCAGATTCCCGATCTGAAAGTTCCTATTGTCTTCGAATACTATGTACTATAGTTTATTAAAGTTTGGTGACGATCCAACAGTCGGATCATCGATTCATATAATGGTCAAGTGATGTATCGTAATGAAATTAAGCTCAAACAATCAAACCACATCATACGGATATCAATTATGAAATCAGGGCATCTAATTGAACTTAAAAAGACATCGTCGGCCCACTGGCCACACGCTGCCGTGGGTGGCAGTCGGCCGCCTCGACTCGCAGTAAAATTCAACTATTTCCAAAAATTACCAAATTTTACCAGAATGTATACTCAAAGAGTGGAGCAAGTTTCATACCTGTGGCCAAGTCCAATTTGGCCGGAAAAAGCCACAATTTCACTCGAACCCGCCGTAAACCCTAGAATGGGTGTGCTTCGATCCGTCACCTCCGGTGCTCCACCGCCCGTATAGTTGTTTGGGCTTGTTATAGGCCTCAAGGGGAGTGTAAGGGTGGTGGTAATTGGAGGAAAACATTTCACAATTAGTGGATTTCGAGCAAGGTTCCCCACGGCACCCACGGGTGTTTCTTCACCAAACCACAACCAAATTCCTTTTGTTTTTTGGTGGAATTGGAAGAGGGGAGGTTGTGGAAGTAGTTTGCAGGTGATGGATGGGTGAAAATTGCTTGAAAAATGGTGGAAGTTGGCCGGAATTTCACCGGTTCGAAATTGAGTCGGGTGTGTGGTGCACGGGTCCTGTTTTGGTGCTCTTCACCCCTCTCCTTTCTCTCCTTGTTCTCCCCCACAATTGGCCATCCTTCTTCCTCTCTCCTCTCCTGATTCGCCACCATCTCCCCTCATTTTCCCTCCTGAAACTCTCCCTCATTTCTCTTGCTGCCATTCGGCAGTTTCTAAATATATTTTTTTTCTTCTTTTTCTTTTCTTCTTTTTTTTTTCTTTTTTTCCCACCTTTCCTCCTTAATTAATTAGAGGCAACTTTTAATTGTAGCTTTTTCACCTTGATATATTTTGAATACACAATCTCAACACTCTACAATTAATATAAATTCCAAAATAATATAATACCTCCTTATTACACATACGTAGTTTGTAATAGTGAAATCCAGGAACGGGATTTCACAAAGTCAAAGGGTGAAAATAAAAGCATCACTGTCTCTATCTGTTTAGATAACATTATCTACACAGGTAGCAACACTGAATTTCTAAATGAGTTCAAACAAGATATGATGAGGAGATAAGAAATGACAGACTTGGGTATTTTGTATCATTTTCTTGGAATGAGAATCCTACAATCTGAGAATGGAATCTTTATTAACCAGAGAAAATATAATGTCAGTTTATTGCAAAAGTTTGGACTGAATAACTGCAAGCTTGTGAGTACTCCATTGGTGGTCAGTGACAAACTCAAGAAAGATGATGAATGTGAGAAAACAGATGAGAATGTGTGTAGACAATTGGTTGGAAGTCTATTGTATTTAACTGCCACTAGACTTGATATCATGTTTGCAGCTAGCTTACTTTCTAGATTCATGCGTAGACCATCAAAGAAACACTTGGGAGCAGCCAACAGGGTTCTCAGGTACATCCAAGGCCCATTAGACTATGAAATTGAATATGAGAAAGGCTAGGATATTGTGACAGTGACTGAAGTGGAGATGAAACTGATATGAAAAGCACTTCTGGTTATGCTTTATCTTTTGGGAGTGGAGCTTTCTCATAAGCTTCTATCAAACAGCATAGTGTTGCTTAGTCAACAGCTGAGGCAGAATACATGAGTGCCATTGAAGCAACCACTTAGGCAGTTTGGTTGAGATTTGTACTTCAAGATTTTGGTGGAGAACAAACTGAAGCCACTCCTCTATACTATGATAACACATCAGCCATTGCTATGACAAGAAATCATGTATTCCATCAAAGAACTAAGCACATTGGACAAAGATACCACTACATCATAGAAGCCTTGCAATCAAACATTATCAACTTAATCTATTGCAAGTCAGAAGATCAACTTGCTGATATTTTCACCAAGGCATTGCCCAAACTAGCTACCAGCTTGGAATGGAGTATTGGAGCATAAGCATGGTAGCTGGATCAATTCATCAAGACTGCTGCTATGTTGAAGAAGAAGAAGAAGTTCGAATTTGTCTAAGTGTTTTGTTCTTAGTTGTAGTTTATAGGCTTGTAAAGAACAATCATGATTATAACATCTTAATGGAGTATAACTTGACATGTGTCGAGTTTGTAAAGTGTTAAGTGAATGCATGTGAGTTGCACGTGATCATAGTCACGGTGCTTTGGTGGGTTTGCAATGGCTATAATGCCTTGTTTGTAGCCGAGTTTGTGGATTGAATCCAATGAAAGTTCGAGGAGCTATGAACTCCTTTATGTGTGAGCTTCATCTTTGCAATATCCTCTTGAATATCGGTTCAATTCCTGATTGATTTGATAACAATTTCATCTCGAAATCTAGCTCAAAACTATTCTAAACACTAACAATTCTTTGGTTGCCAAGGAACCAAAGTGGAGGAAGGCTAACACAATATTGAGTGAGTTGTTAGAATTCTAGTCACCAGGTTTCAAAGAGGATTTCGTGGAAGATTTCACAGAAGATTTATATTAAAGTGGATAATGATAGAGATTTTGCACCGGAGCAGTTTTGAGGCGTGGTGGTATTGCGAGGCGACCGAGGCGGGGAACTAGGTGTCGGTATGGCGTGGTTTTGAGGGTTTTGGCACGTTTGAGATGGGGTTTTAGGGGGTGGTGCTGTTGGGCTAAGGGTTTGGGGGTGTCGATGGCAGTTAGGCTGGAGTGTAAAGAGATGATGAGAACAAATTCACGTCAGCGAGAATGGCACCCATCCTCCATTGCTATAACTAACTAAGGCCTTAATAATAATTGCTTTTAAAATTATATAACTTTTTTAAATCTAACTTAAAAATATGTAGGGTTTGTTTTGGGAATATTGGTGGGTGAGGAAGAGTTTGTGTTTTTTGACTTTTTATGGAGGGTGGGAATATAAGGTGGGGTATAACCCCACTCCATAAGAAAAACTATCAGATGCATGTTTCCCGGTATTTCTTTTTGGTCAATGAACACTAAAAAAATAAAAGAGAGAAATTATTCAAGGATGTGGAGTACAAAGAAGGGAGTTTTAACGAAAAGTTCACGGTACTGTTCACTTTAACGAAAAACCTCATTTTTACACTAAAAAGTCAAACCTGGTACTATTCACTTTACCCTTTATTTTGTCCTTATCGTTAAAACTTAAAGTTTTCAAGTCTTTTTCATTAGTTTTCCTTACAAAGAATCCCTATGCTTTTCTATAAAGACATCTTCAAGCTCTCTCATTCTGGCAATCTTCTTCCTCCTAATTAATTTTCTAATTAGCAATCTAGAGCACCAAACTATGGTGATTTTTCTTTCAAAGTTTCGGAGAATAGTAACCACCTACAGAAGAAGTCTCCATCCCATTAGACATGGAATATTATTCAGTAGTTCTAATATCCATTCACTGGTAGAAATCACATCAAGAAAGATCATCACACCATCATCTCCAACTCCTCATCACAATAGAATTCTTAAGCTCTCTCTTCTGGACCAACTTATTCCTTCTACATTAACTGCAACTATCTTATGGTTATACAAAAACTCCAACGGTTCTAATTTTGCTGTCAAAACTTCAGAGACAAAATCTGAACAGTTGCAAAAGTCTTTATCAAAAGCTTTAGTTCAATTCTATCCACTGGCTGGCCGGCTCAAAAGCCCTGCATTGGTGGAGTGCAACGATGAAGGGGCTCATTTTCTTGAAGCCCGGGTTAACTGCCAGCTTTCAGACTTTCTCAAACAACCTGATATCAAGTTACTCACCAACTTTATCCCCGACAATGATCCTAAAACCGCCCAAGAAGCCTTGGGGTCTGTACTTTTGTTTATTCAAATCAGCGTTTTCAACTGTGGAGGAATTGTTGTTGCTGCATCACCTTCACACAAGCTTGCAGATGGAACATCACTCCACACATTCATGCGAACTTGGGCAGCGATAAATCGCAAAGATAGAGTGCTCGGAGCTCAATTGGTGCCACCGGAGTTTACTGGAGGTTCTTTGTTGCCTCCTAGAGAGTTGTCCTTGCCATCCATCAACGCCAGCATGGAAATCCAAAGTTTAACTACAAGAAGGCTTGTATTCGATATTTCGAAGATAGCCAGACTCAAGTCGAATAATGGCGGTGTGGTCCAGACCTTCATCCCATCAAACATAAATCTAGTTCTGGCTATCATATTGAAATGTTCTATTGCTGCTTCCCGTCAATTCAAGCCTGAGAGTTTGATGAGACCAATGGTGCTGACCCAGATGATAAGCTTGCGCAGAAGTATTGTCCCGGAGATATTGGAAAATGTCATGGGGAATTGGTTTTGGTCACATCCATTGTTATTCAAAGAAAATGAGACCGAACTACACGAGTTTGTGAGCAAAATGAGGCAAGGATTGACAGAATTTCGGGCCAAGAAGGCCAACAGATTTAAAGGCGAGGAGGGATTCTTGGTGGTATCTGAGTCTCAGAGAGAAAGGGCTGATCTTTATAAGAGAAATAAAGGCTTATATGGATTTTGGGCCACGAGTCTGTGCAAGCTTCCTCTGTATGAAATCGATTTTGGTTGGGGGAAACCTGCGTGGGTCACCAGCCCAGATGTCAGAAAGAACCTAATTCTGTTGACTGACACAAAACAGCACGATGGTATCGAAGCGTGGGTGACCTTGGATGAACAAGAAATGGCCATATTTGAATCTGATCCGGAGCTTCTTGAATTTGGTTCCGTGAACCCCAGCATTTCCCTTGGTTAATCACTGATAGATACATGGATTCTCACTCCAGTATGTTGATTGATATCTTCCAAGTTTTCAATAAAGTTATCCCCTTTGTTAAATAAAATAAAATAGTGCACAACTAGATTCAATTGCAAATCAATTTGAAAACAGTGATGTGGAGTATTGCGGGTTGCCTGTTGGGTTCATCTTTAATATTAAATAAATTAAATTGATTATAATTGTCATTATTTGATTGTTAGTGGGAAAGTGAGTTTTTTTGTCATTATTTGTGGTTGGTGGAAAATGGAGATTGAAATCTTTTTTCTTTGTTAAGTTGTGTATATTACCCTATTTACTAAGGGTGATAATAAACATATAGTTACTAGGATTTTTCCCATTATCTTTTTGTTTATTATCCCACTATCAAATTCTAGCAACTACAATCTTTATTCCTCCATACTTACTATCTTTTACTTATATTGCCAAAGAGGGGTGTTCTTTGGTGGAGCTTTGGACTCCTCTTTTTTGTGCAGAAAGGTTTGAGTTAAACAAAATTTATTTGGGCTGTTGTATTCTAGAGAGGACAAGTCAAGGTATACTAATGCACCGGTTTGTGAACTTTTGTAAAACCGCAGTGGGCCTGAATCACTTTAAAGAGAACGAGATACCCACACCTCAGCCTATTTGTTTACGTGCTTCTTAGAATTTTCTTGTAATTTTCCCATCATTTCCTCTTGATAATCAGGTAAAAGTGTTGTTCATATACTTGATCCATTTAGAATAGTCATTGGAAAACAATTTGAAATATTGTAAGAACTAAGTAAGAGTGTACAACTTCAGCAGGAATCTGATTCTGATTCCACCTCATTTCAATTCCTCCTCAATCCAATTCCTCCTCAATTCAATTGTAAGAACTAAGTAATAGTCATTAAGGATTGTGAAAATCACTTTCGACATTTGATGGAAGTGCTCCTCTTTTGTTCTTTACCGTGTGTTTAATTCATGATCTTAGTGTAAAATATGACTTCTTTTGGAACATTTATACGATCTTTCTAAAATATGAGAACATATATTGTGAACAATATAAATGAAAGTATGATCAATTTCAATACTCTTATTTATTATGACCCATTGTTATAAAACCATCATCTCCAACTCCTCATCACAATAGAATTCTTAAGCTCTCTCTTCTGGACAAACTTATTCCTTCTACTTTAATAGCGTGTTTACTAACCCGTAATCGGAATGAGAATAAGGAATCCGATTACGGATTATACCTGTGTTTACTAAAATTGAGAGGAATCAAAAGTGCGTGCGGCCCACACAAAAAATGGAATTCAATTCCTGAAATTGGAGGATTTGGATTCCCAACATATACAAGGTATTTGGATTCCGGGTTGCTTGGGTAATCAGAATGATAATTTTTTTCCCTTTATGTCCCCACTTACTTTCATTATTTCCAAGATTATCCTTTTAACTCTGGACTTATTTTTCTTTTCACCCAACATATACAAGCATTTTCCTAATGTTTTTTCTTCATTTATTTACTATTATACAAAATCCACCTCATGAAGATCTCTTTAGTTTAAGGAGTATCAAGTTTTTTTATTTGAAGTCGTAAAAATCATTTCTTCTACTCCTTGACATTATGTAACAAAATATATCCTTGAAGAGTTAAGACTGAAAATGCTCCTAACAATTTCTTTCCATGTCCTTCTAGCTCATTAAGCATAATTCTATGCTCATTCACATTATGCACAACTCCATACATATGCCAAAGAGAAAATACTACAACTTGAGCGAGAAAATTTAGATATTAAGGTCAATACTTAAATTTTATAAAAAAAGATAAACAAAATCATTTTAGTATGTCTATGAAATAAAAAAGCAATTTAATTTTTTCTTACTATTATATACTATATCAAATTTTATTAAAAAAAATATATAAAATATTTGATTTGAGACAAGGACATTTTAGTAATCATACTGGTTTATATTCTGATTTTGCTGAATTAGTAAACAGCTTTATGAAATTGTATTCCGATTCCGGACAGTTTTAGTAAACAACTTCAGCAGGAATCTGATTCTGATTCCACCTCATTTCAATTCCTCCTCAATCCAATTCCTCCTCAATTCAATTCCTCTCAATTTGATTACGGATTAGCAAACGCGCTATAAGTGCAACTATCTTGTGGTTATACAAAAACCCCCACGGTTCTAATTTTGCTTCCGAAACTTCAGAGACTACAAAATCTGTGTTAGTGTGTTTGTAGGTTTTAAATCTTAAAACAGGAAATTTACTTTTTAAGAAAGTATGAGGGAACTGAGAATTGGAGGAGTTCGTTGCTCATTGGATTCTATTCATAATCATTCACACGAAGTGTGTTATTTTACAAAGGGAAAAAGTGACCTTTGTGACTTCACACGAGCCAACGGAAAAAAAAAAATACCCCACGTGAGCTACACATGACTCACTTAAACAATTTAACTGAAATTACAGGTGGCAAAATACAAGGCATTGGGATGTTCAAATCTTAGCCATACATTGAAAGTAAGAACAATACATTCCTTGAGAACAAATTCATATAAAACCAGAAGAAACCTTCTACTCCAAGCAATGTGACATGCGGACAAGTTTATTCTTCAACACTCACTTCTAAAGTTGTTGCAGATTTGACTCCAAGCATGCTCTTGAGCATATAAGAACTGTTATTTGGCAAAGCTTTTGTAAAGATATCAGCCAGTTTTTCGGTATGACTAATGTCTATGCTTGCAAATCTCTTTTAAGGGTATGGTGGATTTGATGGTGGACTCTACCACCTCGTTGTTGAAATCTTGGGAGAGTAAAATCGAAAGTGAGGGAGGAATTGCAGTCTTCAGAGTTGATGAGGATTTGAGAAGCTTGTCAGCTGACATAATATCACGATCATCCTTTGGAAGCGATTATTCAAAAGGGAAAGAAATTTTCTTAAAGGTCAGAACTCTTCAAAAAGTCATGTCCCAGCTGGGAAACATTGGGATTCCTGGCTTAAGTTATATGTATTACAAGAACGCTCAGATGATCGTACTTCATTTATTTAATAACCATAATAGGTATTGTTGCAGTGGTTTTTGTTTAAGTTGTGCTGCAGTTACTGCATTATGATATATGGTCACTTAAACAAAATCAAGCGGCGTTGTTTTTCATTAGCAAGTATCTATTATAATCTTTCCAATGTAAGTCACACCTGTATCTGAGATGTCATTAGCAAAATACAGTACAATATGCTCACTATATCTTCAAATTCCTCATTTGTATCATACTAATGCTTCCGTTAATGGCCCAAACGATATAGATATTTGCCAACAAAAAGCAACAGAGAGATATGGAGATTAGAGAAAGATATCCGCTCAATGATATTAAGGGTTGCAAACAAACACAGTATGGAGGCTACTGATGAGAAGGACCTTCTGCAAATGATACTTGAGGGAGCCAAAAATTATGACGATGCAGATAGCCTATTTTCTGCTGGTGTCTCTAAAGAAAAGTTTATAGTAGATAATTGCAAAAATATATACTTTGCTGGCCATGAGACCACCGCCATCACCGCATCATGGAGCTTGATGCTATTAGCTGCACATCCAGAGTGGCAAGCCTCGTGCTGAGGTGCTTGAGATTTGCGGGGATGCTATTCCACAAGCTGATATGCTTCGAAGCATGAAAACAGTATGTTACATTACCGCACATATACAAATCGTCCTAAATTTTACTCACTACATATATTTGCTAGTGTCCTGTTTGGAATAGTTTTTTTATTTCTGGCAAAACTGCTTTTTGTTGCATTTGGCATAAATCGACAAAAGTAAGGACTTTAAGTGCTTCCTGGAGAAGTACATGACAAGTGCTTCTCAAGAAGCCATTCTGGGTCAGAAAAACACTCGAGTTTAGTTGAAACATTTCATATGCTTCCAACAAAACCACTGCTTTCTAACAAAAAAACTATTGACTAAAAGCATTTTATAGTTATATAGATGCACTCTCAAACATGTCCAAAATATCATATGGAATTCCATATTTGCAATAAGAATATATTCCTTTAAACAAAAGTTATATAGAATTCCATTCTAAATTTTTTATAATTTATTTGTATATCTTGGCAGTTGAATATGGTGATTCAAGAAACATTGCGTCTGTACCCACCAGCTGTGTTTGTCATAAGACAAGCTTTGGAAGATATTAAGCTCAAAGACATTATAGTTCCCAAAGGAATGAACATTCTGTTAACCATATATCTCAGAATGTAGAGAGAGAAAGAAGAAGAAGTTAGACAGAGAAATGAGAGGGAAATTCTTATGAATTGATATCTTGCTTAATAAGAAAGCTATTACATCTTTAAGTATTTATAGTCATGTCTAACCGACTTCTAACATATACAACATTCAAGCTAATCTGTTTACATGTGGCACCATCACAGCCCTACAGTTTATACATCTAACATCCCCCCGCAATCTCATGCGTGGAGCAGCCAAGCAGGAGATTGTTACAATGAACTTTAAACAGAGAAGCACTCAACCCTTTTGTAAGAATATCAACGAATTGTTCTTGAGAAGACACAAACTGAACAAGTAATTTCTGCTGAGCAACCCGCTCTCGAACAAAGTGAACGTCTATCTCAATATGCTTGGTGCGATGATGTTGAACCGGATTGAATGATAAAGCAATTGCTGAAAGATTGTCACAAAACATCACAGTAGAAGAACAAAGGGGAATCTGTAAGAATGCCAGAATTTGTTGTATCCAATCTAATTCAGCAGCTGTGGAAGACATAGCCCGATATTCAGCTTCAGTAGACGATCGAGAAACAGTTTGTTGTTTCTTAGAAGACCAAGAAATGGGATTGGTGCCTAAGAAGACAGCAAAGCCAGTGGTAGACCTCCGATCATTAGGATCTCCAGCCCAGTCAGCGTCACTAAAGGCTTTTGAGATGTAAATCACCCTTGGAATATGTTAAACCCAAATGCATAGTCCCCTTTAAGTATCTCAAGATCCTCTTCACAGCTGTAAAATGAGAATTCATGGGTGTTTGCATAAACTGGCACACCCGATGAACAGAAAAAGCAATATCGGGTCTAGTGAATGTAAGATACTGAAGAGCCCCCACTATACTCCTATACATGGTGGGATTGTTATAGGGTTGACCATCATCCTTCAAGAGTCTATGAAAAGGAAGACAGGGAGTATCACAAGCTTTAGATGCAGCCATATCAGTTTTATTCAGCAGATCCTGTATGTATTTAGTCTGAGATAAGAACAGACCATTTGGATGTCTGGTAATTTGAATGCCCAGAAAAAAGTGTAGAGGACCCAAATCCTTGATATCAAACTCAGTGGTGAGAGAGTTAATAACCTGTGTAATGAGTACTCCCTGTAGCACAAGAAACAGCGACATGGGACAATGTAGCAGTTATCAACTGCATCAATGCACGATCATGCATTTTCCACACTTTATATTCATCATTTTCAACAGTTGCAGATGAATTACCAGAACTGACTTCAGATGCATTAGAACCAAAGGATACAAAACGAGGAGGACATGGATTCGAACCATCAACAAACCCCATAATGCCATGACCCTCCAACATTAATTCCATTTGAAAATGCCAATTAAGGTAATTAGATTCATCCAATTTAACATTCACAGAGGATGATACAGAAGAAATCAATCCAGTAATCGGAGATTGTAAAATCTGAAGTTGCAAAGCAGTTACCATGATGAAATGCGAAGAATCCAATTGAGACGAAAATACCTTGCTGTGACTGAGAGAAACAAACAAACACCTGGTGTGCAGACGAAAAATCAAGAGTCTTGGCTTGAAACACAAATGGAAATCACCAAGAGAAGAGGCGATTCAGCTCCAAATTAGCAGACGAACAA
The DNA here is from genome assembly GCA_036320875.1 of Cotoneaster glaucophyllus. Taxonomy (NCBI): domain Eukaryota; kingdom Viridiplantae; phylum Streptophyta; class Magnoliopsida; order Rosales; family Rosaceae; genus Cotoneaster; species Cotoneaster glaucophyllus. The sequence goes on from CM070070.1 coordinate 9,330,267, forward strand.
AATCAAGAAACCCTAGAATCTTGAACACCGACCGAAATCATCAAGAGAAGAGGCGATTCAGCTCTAGAATAGCAGACGAAGAGTTAAAGAATGAGGAACAAACAACGGATCGAAGCTTTATGCATGAGCAACAATGGCGATTGATACCATGTTAACCATATATCTCAGAATGTAGAGAGAGAAAGAAGAAGAAGTTAGACGGAGAAATGAGAGGGAAATTCTTATGAATTGATATCTTGCTTAATAAGAAAGCTATTACATCTTTAAGTATTTATAGTCATGTCTAACCGACTTCTAACATATACAACATTCAAGCTAATCTGTTTACATGTGGCACCATCACAGCCCTACAGTTTTCTAACACATTCAGATTCCAATCCCAATACTGCAGCGGCTGCCTGATCTATGGGGACCCGATGCCCTCGATTTCAATCCAGAAAGATTCAAGAATGGAGTTCTTGGGGCTTGCAAGGTTCCTCAAGCTTATATGCCATTTGGAGTGGGTGCTCGCGTTTGCGTGGGGCAACACTTTGCCATGACAGAATTGAAGGTGATTCTGGCTCTTATCCTATCCCAGTTTTCCTTCGCACTCTCGCCTACATACCAACACTGCCCAGCTTTTAGCTTGGTTATTGAACCTGGAAATGGTGTAAATCTCCATGTGAGGAGAGTGTAAAAATATGTCGCCAACGGTCGGTTTTATCATAGGGCATATAGATCGGCAAACTCTTTAACTTTTTTCTTATAATCTCGATGTAGGATGCAATGTGGGAATGGATCATCTGCAAACTTTTTAACTTTTTTTCTTTAATCGCGATATAGGATGCAATGCGGAAATGGATCATTTGCAAACTCTTCAACTCTTCTCACATATTTGAAATAACATACAAGACCTCTTGTGATTGTTTGTTTTTCTTTGAGTAGTCCTACATTTACCATCTAGTTATACCATCATTTGTACCATCTCTCTAATAAAGGTAGAGTCTGTCAACGCATGTGAATACTATCTCTATTAGAGAGATGTTATAAGTGATGATACAACTAGATGATAAGAATAACAATTTTTTTGTTCTTATTAACTTAACAAGCTCACGATTTGTAGGACGTAACTAGGATTTGAGAATCGGGTGGGCTGTACTCCAGACAATATTTTTGCTCAAATTTAGCGAAGTTGCATCAATTTATTCATATTTGCTCAAATTTAATGAAGTTGCATCAATTTATTCATATTTCTAAGGTTTCGAACATGTTGAAGTCATAAAATGAACCGAATTACTTCAGAAAAATCGTAACATTGCACCATGTCATTTTCATGTTTTTAAAAAAAAATTTAGTCATTACTTATATTCATAACCCTACACCTATCGTCACCACTGAGGTAATCCCAATAATTTGATTTAATTGACCTTTACTTTTAATGAACCAATAGCTTCATAGATTTTCTTTTTTCAAAAAGGGGATCACTAGTGACAATCTATAGTTATCCACCTATTCCAGACCTTGAGAGTTTATGAGGAATTTCATCCTACCCGTAGTCACAGTCAATTAGACTCATCAACTCATCAGATTCACGAATAGTTTAAGAGAAATGTCTCTTTATCATCATCAAAATTAATTAGAACATCAATTTATTTAAAAAATTCAAAAGTTAATCCTCCCTCTCTCTCTCATCTGCGTTTTCTGTTTTACTTTCTCTTCCTCATCTATCTTTTCCATCTTAAGATTGTTAGTAGGTCTTTGATATGGTGAATAAGATTCAATTATATGCCTAATATATTAGTTTTTCCCGAATGTTCGGCTGGGCCATTCAGAAGTAGGACTTCATAACAATGAAGGAAGGACGAAAGAAAGAAAGAAACAATGGCAGCAGCAAGGAGGATATTATCAGTGTTTCTAGGTGGCCTTTTGCTATTGATATTATACATTCATGATTCATTGGTTTTAAAGCCAAAGAGGCCAAGATCAAAGCTTGGGAAGCAAGGAATCAGAGGGCATCTCCTTCATCATTTATCTTCGTCTTCGGAAATATCCGGGACATGAAGAGCATCAAACTCAAGGCGATGGAGAAGTCATCAGCTACAGAATCAATGGACCACCATCTTTGCATTGATCATGATTGGACTTCAACTCTTTTCCCTCATCTGGTGCAATGGCGAAATGACTACGGTACCCTTTTTCTGTCAGCCTAATTTCTTTATTATCTCTTGGTTAGTGTTGGTCTAAAATTAAAAATATAAAAGAGAATAGATTTATTTAGGCTTTTATTGGGATCAAAAGGTACTTAGTATTCAAATGCACGTCCTTCTAAAAGCAGCGTAAATTATTCCATTTTACTGGTTAGTTGTTAGATGAATGAAATAAGCACTTAAGCTGCCTTGCGGATGATTTTGCTTAAAAATTGTGCTTTTGTTATGCTTATCTGGTATATGCATATTGGTGGCAGGGCCAAACTTCACCTATTCAACAGGAAGCATACCACAATTAAGCGTTACGGATTTAGTAATGGTGAAGGAAGTTAGCATGTGGACATCTTTGAACTTAGGGTTGCAAGCCACTGTTAGGGCAAGGCATTCTATCTTCAAGTGGCCCAATTTGGTTAAACCAGAGGAAGATTATTGCTCTTGAGTTCTACTCAGATAAGGTTAAGGTAAATATCACCGCATCATATACGTACTAGAATTTTCAAGTTATTTTTCTTTTTCTGTTTTGTATGCATTTCGTTGTTTCTAATTATAATTAAATTGGTCCAAAATTCAATGTTTAGTTTCAAGGGCACGATTGATTTGTCGGTGGACTCAACAAAAATGTTAAGATCTTGGGAGTGTAAAATTGATAGCGACGGAGGGATTGCTGTCTTTAGCATTGATGACGATTTGAGAAGCTTGACAGCAGAAATAATATCAAGAGCATCCTTTGGAAGTAGTTATTCAGAAGGGCAAGAAATGTTTTTAAAGCTCAGAACTCTTCAGAAAATCCTGTCATAGCGAAACATTGGGGTTCCTGGTGTATGGTAGATATGTATTACAAGAAAGCTCATGCTCATCACACTTAATGCAATTAATCATCGTAAGAGGTATTCGGATGAGGAATTGAATCAAAATTTTGGGGGTGTATTCGATTGATAAATTCATGGATTTTTATGAAGTTAATTGATTTGTAGAGATTTTATATAAAATTTTGATTCAATTCCCTCGAAATCTCATGGGAAGAGGTGAGATTTGTGGATGCTTAAAATATACTACGAAATCTCTCTAATTCCCTCTAATTCCTCAACTTTCTCAAATTCTTTAAAATCAATTTCTAATTGAATACATCTGGAATGTTATAAATTTCTTTAAAATCCTAATTGAATACATATGGATTTCTAAGGATTTTAATAAACTATCTTAAAATTCTAATTGAATACACCTTGAATTTCAGATAATCACTTAAAATCCTGGTTGAATACCCCTAGATTCATTAAAAGAATTAAAATCCATCATAATTCCAATTGAATACACCCACTTTATAAGGAATCTATACAAATCAATTAAACTTCATAAAAATCCATTTTGGGTTTGCGCATGCGATTACTGTAGCCATGTGGAATAATTGTACCACTGTTGAGTGGCGTTCTTGGGAAGATGTGCCTAGAAGTGTGAAGAAGGCTGTGATGGATGAACTATTAGTAAGTATATTGTTGATGGATCAATAATTAAGTTTTTGATATTTTTAGTTATATGTTGGAATTAATTACTTGCATGTATGTGTAACAGAGTAAGTATACTCTTGATGATGATACGAACGAACAGTTGATGAAGTTGATGGATGGTGCGTTGGAGAGAGGTTACAATCGGTGGCGTTATGAAGTCTAGCGGAATGGACCAGGACCATCCAAATAGTAGTTTTAAATTTATGTTTTGTATGACAATATTTAAATTTAAGGTTTTTTTATATTTAAGTTATGTATTTGACTTAATGATGTTTTAATTCATGTTTGGTTATTTAAAGAATTGAATGGTTTATGGTATTAATCATTTTTAGAATAAATATTTAAGGTAATATTAATTTTAGAATAAACATTTAAGGTAATATTAATATTGATTGTAATTATAATTACAATCGATAATGTCGAGACGAAAAATATTGCGCAACAAACAGCTTTTTTCGTCGCGCAATAAAAAGGTAAAGTTGCGTTCAACTGTCTAATTTATTGTGCAGTTATGTCTTCTTTGCGCGATGAAATAAATTAAAATTTGTTTACTAATAAATTTAAATATTTAATGGGAGACATTAAATAAAATGCACATTAATTATTTTGAATTAAGGACACATCAAAAGAATATAATCAATATGTAATCTAACACTATGTTTATTTTAAATTTCAATCTTTTTGAAGGATTAATGTTAAAAAAACTTTTTTTTAACAAACGATATTATTTAAAATAGAAAAGAAGAGGTGGGCTTAGCCTCACAATGGACTAATAACAATATAGTCAAATTCGCATATAGCGAGAATTGAACCTAAAATCTTTCACTGAAGAATTGTTTTTGGGTAAATTACATAGTAGCCCCTCAGGTTTGAGGTCTATTACAACCTCATACAACATCTTTAAAAAATTTCACTTTCATACATTTACTTATCATTTTATTTCAATTTCATACAACCGTTACATTTTCCATCCATTGATCCGTTAAGTGCTGATGTGGCTGCCACATTTATGCCAAATGGCAAAAAAAAAAAAAAATTTTAATCTTTTTTTTTTTTTTTTTTAAATCTAACCTTCCCAGAAAGGAAAAAAAAAAAAAAAAAAAAACTGAAATAGAACCCACCCCCGTGAACCCCCCTCCCCCAAAAACCAGAAAGAACCCAGAAAGAAAAGAACCAGGGTTCACCCCCCCCCCCCCCCCGGGCGCTCACCTCGCCTTACGACCCACCCACCTCCTCCCCCGATGACCCTTCCTCTCCACCGGCGACCCACATCCCTCCCTCCTCCTTCCTCTACACACACACCCCCCAACCCCTTAAATCTGCACCAAATCCTCCCACCTCACGAATCTAGCGATGACGAGATCTGGGTTTTTTTTTTGTTTTTTCTGGGTTGCAGGTGGGGATGGTCAGGGGAAGAAGATGAAGATGGGGGATAAGAGAAGGGAAGAGGAGGGGGAAAGATGAACTGAAGGGTTTTTTTTTTTTTTTTTTTTCCTGGGTTGTAGGTGGGGTTGGTCGAGGGAAGAAGATGAAGATGGGGGAGAAGAGAGGAGAAAGAGGAAGAGGAGGGGTGGGGAAGACGAACTGAAGGTTTTTTTTTTTTTTTTTTTTTTTTTGTTTGTGGGTTGCAGGGGGAAGAAGATGAGTATGGGGGAGAAGAGAGGATGGGGATAAGGTTTCTGGGTTTTGGGGTTGCGGAGAGGAGAGAAGAAGAAGAAGGGATTCGAGTTGCATAGGGGAGAAAATGGTGGGTGAAGGGATTGGGGTCGCGGGGGGAGGGGAGGGGGTGGGGGAAGAACATCTGGGTTTTTGTGTGGGGGGGGGGTTATGGGGAGACGCATGCGTTTAGGGTTTTTTTTATTTTATTTTAATTTTTAAAATAAGAAAATTCAGGTTTTTTAAGAAAAAAATTTAAATTTTTTTTGCCACGTGGTACAAATGTGACAGCCACGTCAGCACTTAACGGATCAATTGATGGAAAATGTAACGGTTGTATGAAATTGAAATAAAATGATAAGTAAATGTATGAAAGTGAATTTTTTTAAAGATGTTGTATGAGGTTGTAATAGACCTCAAACCTGAGGGTTACTATGTAATTTACCCATTATTTTTTTTGTTTTCCAAAAAATTTAAAAGAGTTGTTTGAGTTTCGAAGATTCAGAAAACATATACTGAGCAAAAAAGAAAGAAAGAGAGGACAAAGGTGGCTTGCCATCAAGGTATTAAATATCGGTAATATCGGAAATATCGGTAGTCCGAAAACACGGAAATATCGATGGAAATATCGGGATAATATCGATATCGATAAAATTTCCATGGAAACCACGGAAATTGTAAGAAAAACTTGGAAATTTTTATTGAAACTTTGCAGGATGTTTATTTAGTCAATTATCTATTAGTTTATCACAAAAAATTGGAAGGAAATGCATTGCATGATGGATTTAACTGATTTAAGTTGATTATATAGCGAGCTGGCAAACATTGTGAGTGTAGAAAACATGTAGTAATTAATGAAAGAAGTGAAACCCCACCCCTAAATTAATTTATATTTTCACTCTTTCCCTAAAATTATATAAATTATGCAATTAAGTCCTTTATCCTAATCTAATCTGGACCCTCCATCTTGATTCTCACTATCCATCACGCTGCCACGTGGCAGCCACTAACCCTCACCCTATCTCTCTCTCTCTTTTCCCGAGTCTCTCTCGGACTCCTCACTCTCTCTCAGATCTCAACAAGCACACGCACACACGCAAGCATACCCAGAGTCTGGATTCTTCTCTGCCTCGGTCTCTCCGTCTCCTTCACTCCTTCACACGCAAGTAGAAGAACACAGAGGAGAGGACAGAGGCTTTCTGGATTCTTCTCTACCTCGGTCTCTCCATCTCGGTCTCTCCCTCCTTCTCTCCATCTCCTTCTCTACCTCACCTCAGTCTCCTTCTCTCCTTTTCTCCTTCTCTCCTTCTCTCTGTCTCCGTCGCTACCTCACCTCAGTCTCCTTCTCTCCTTCTCTCCGTCTCCGTCTCTACCTCACCTCAGTCTCCGTCTCTACCTCACCTTAGTCTTCATCCTTCTTCTTCTCCCTCAGTCTCTCTCTCTCGAAATCGATCCTTCTCAGGTCTCTGCAACTCTGGTCTCTCCGTCTCCGTCTCTCCCTCGGTCTCTCCGTCTCCTTCAAACGGATCGTCTTTCTCCGACGAGATGCAGCGGTGTTTCGAACTGGGTGCGGATAGCAGAAGCGATGCGGAGCAGCAGCGTGGTGGTGACTGTGGTGTTGTTTTACAGTCGGCCGGAGCTGTAGAAGCTTCGGCGTTCTTCTCCGTTTAACTCCCTCTAAAAAAATATCCCGATATTTCGATAATATCGCGATATTATCACGAAAACCATTTGGATAGTTAAAAAAATATCCATCCCCCGAAAAAACGATAATATCGCCGATATATTATCGATATTTTGGTCCTTGCTTGCCATTAGATGTCTCTATTTAAAAAAAAAAAGAAAAGAAAAAGAAGAAGAAAAGCAGAAAAGAGAGAGAGAGAGGCAACAATGGCAGCAGCAAAGATAATACTATCTATGTTGTTGGGTGGATTTGCGATATTGTTTTTGTATCTCTATGAGTCTTTGGTTTTAAAGCAAAGGAGGCAGAGATCAAAGCTTGAAAAGCAGGGAATCAGAGGGCCTCCTTCTTCATCAATTATCTTTGGAAATATCCCGGACATGAAAAGGTTCAAGCTCGAGGTGAATAAGAAATCAACAGCTGCAGAACCCAGTGGTAGTCCAATCTCGAAAGACCATCGTGTTTCCATTAATCACGATTGGCCTTCAACCCTCTTCCCTCATCTGGTGCAATGGCGAAACGAATATGGTAAATCCCATTTCTGTCAATATCTTAAATTTTGCACTCTCAGATGTTGGTTATTGGTCGGAGAAAATTGGAGTACTCCTTTTCAACTTTGACTCCATTTGAGCTTTGGTCCTTAACCAAAAATCCATGAGTATTAGTTTACGAGCTTGTAACAATGCGAGGCAATGGTCCTTTTGAGAAACACCGTTAGAACTTTTGTCCACAATAATGGATTTAAAGGGGTAAATAAGGGATCACAGTTCTAACCAGAGTTATCCAAAATGACCATTGCTTCACATTCAGGAACCAATACTTTTTAGTTCAGGACCGAAGCCCCAATTCACCTACAGTTCAAGACCAATGCTCAATATGGTTGGTAAGAAAGAAAAGAGAGAAAAATTGGAGAATCTGCTCTTCACAGCTTTCGGCAGTGAGCAGTGCTTTTCATTAATCTTGGAGGTAACTCTCCAACCGTACATGCTCTAATAGTAGTGCACATATATGTACTTTGATTGTCATATGATCATTGAAATATAACAAGTACTCTTGTAGATGTAATTTGATTTAATAGAGTGCTCTTCCTTACTAGTATCTTTTAGTTTAAGCAGATAATAAGAAATCTACCCAAATCTTCGTCATTTATGCAAATCTTGTATATATGTATTGGTTGCAGGGCCAATCTTCATGTATTCAACTGGAATCATTCAGCATGTAAGTGTTTCAGATGTAGAGATGGTGAAGGAACTTAGCCTGGCATCTTTGAACTTAGGGCAGCCTGCTTACAAATTGTCTAAGGATCGCAAGCCTCTGTTAGGCCAAGGCATTCTATCTTCAAACGGCCCGATTTGGTCTCACCAAAGGAAGATTATTGCTCCTGAGTTCTACTCCGACAAAGTTAAGGTGAATCACTATATCTCATACTAGAAGAAGTAATTGTAAATGTAAGATATCACTTGGATGCATGTTTTTTATGATGCATTTTTGTGTATTTTATTTATAATCAAATGGATCCAACTTCACTGTTTAATTTCAAGGGTATGGTGGATTTGATGGTGGACTCTACAACAATGATGGTAAGATCCTGGGAGCGTAAAATCGAAAGTGGGGGAGGAAGTTCAGTCTTTAGAGTGGATGATGATTTGAGAAGCTTGTCAGCTGATATCATATCTAGAGCATCCTTTGGAAGTAATTATTTACAAGGGAAAGAAATTTTTTTAAAGCTCAGAACTCTTCAGAAAATCATGTCGAATGGAAACATCGGGGTTCCTGGTGCAAGGTGTATCTATTTGTTACAAGAAATCTAATGTTCATGATACTGCATATTGGCATGATCTCATCTGTGTGCTAGATCTCATCAGTCGAAGCATCTAGTTCAAATAGTTTTACTATTTACATGGGGCATACATATTCACGACTATATCTGCATTCTGCATTCGATCCTTGTCATACTAATTTTTCATAATTAAATGTCTCAAAAAATGCTAGATACCTGCCAACGGAAAACAACAGACAGATAGGGAGATTAGAGAAAGAGATCCACTCAATGATCTTAAAGGCTGCGAAGCAACGCAGTACTGAAGCTACTCATGAGAAGGACCTTATGCAAATGATACTAGAGGGGGCCAAAAATTATGATGATGCTGATAACCTATTTTCAGGTTACTCCCGTGATAGTTTCATAGTGGATAATTGCAAAAGTATTTACTTCGCTGGCCATGAAACCACAGCGGTCACAGCATCATGGAGCTTGATGTTGTTAGCTACACATCCAGAGTGGCAAGCTCGTGTCCGTGCTGAGGTGCTTGAAATTTTCAGGGATGGTATTCCAGATGCTGATATGTTTCGAAGCATGAAAACAGTATGTTACTTTACACACACAATAAATCTTTATATATTTTAATCACTGCAGATGCTCTTTTAATGATCCTGTTTCAAACTCTTTTTGCAGTGCTGCTAAATGCGCTCTTTATAGGGTTTGATATAAGAATAGATAAACGTTGGGATGACAATCATGACATTAGCTCAAGTGTTTCTTGAAGAAGCACATGTTAGGTGCTTCTCAGGATGTGGTTTTAGGCGGCAAATGTGTTGAATATTAGTCAAAAAAGTATTTATAGGGACTAGTTCTAGTAATAAAACCAATACTCAGTAAAACATATATACTTAGGTAATGAAAGCATGCAGTATGTTACTATATGTGTACAGATTCATAATAAGTTTTCACCGAGACGATCGCTTGAGTTGATAGGCTACCAAGTACTGATTTCATGTTAAACCCATTTATATATGTTGGCAGTTGAATATGGTGATTCAAGAAACCTTGCGCCTGTACCCACCAGCGGTGTTTATTGTAAGACAAGCCCTCAATGATATTGAGCTCAACAACATCGTAGTTCCCAAGGGAACGAACATTCAGATTCCGGTCCCAATATTGCAGCAACTGCCTGATGTCTGGGGCCCTGACGCCCTTCAATTCAATCCGGAAAGATTTAAGCATGGAATCGTTGCTGCCTGCAAGTCTCCTGAGGCTTATATGCCATTTGGATTTGGTCCTCGAATTTGTGTTGGCAAAAACTTAGCAATGACAGAATTGAAGGTGATTCTGTCTCTTATTCTTTCCAAGTTTTGTTTCTCACTCTCCCCGGCGTACCAGCACTCGCCAGCTTTTAGGTTGGTCATTGAACCTGAGCATGGAGTAATTCTCCATCTTAAGAGAGTGTGACAGCAGTTGTGTTTCTGTATTTCACTGTAAACGTTGAAACAAGAAGTTATCTAGATGTCTTTCAATTTGGATGAATTTCATTAGTTATTACTTTATTTTGGTGTATTTTCTATGATGTTTCGTTGGCAGAATAATAACAGAAGTTGTTCAGTGAAAAAGCTTGTTTTGTTCATAATCTAGGTAAGACGTCCTTCTATCGGCTTGCAATTATAAGGACAGAAATTATGAGATCATAAGATTACACGCATTCTTATGGATTATAGGTTAGATAAGTTTAGAAGGTGCCACATGCCGAAGTATGTTGGCAACGACAGATTTTATATTTTTTACCGACACCAAAAAAAGTGGAGACTAAGCATGTCACCGTGCCAAATAGTCATCGGAGGTAGGATTTCCTTGTAAATCATCTATCTGATCATAGGTGACGTGCGTTTACGAGGGTCAAAGGTTACAAGAACTACTAAGAATCATATGCATACAAGGACCTAGGAGGATAATACTAGGCTACTAAGAATCATCGGAGGTAGTAACTTTATGTTAAAAATCAATTTTACATGTATGGATTTGACCCACCTAAAGTCCAATAATTCAGATTGCAATTCTATATATATTTGAACAAACTTGAAACTAAATGGGATTATCCATTAGTGAGAAGAGCTTTGTGATCTCTATTTGTGCTCTCAAAACCCCCGAGGGTGCTACTTAACAATCATAAAACAAACAAATGGTTACTAGATATAAGGAATATCAGAAGACCCCAGACAAGTAAAAGATAACACAAGTAGTCCATTTCTTTTTAATACAATAATATTACGGATTGCTAAAACAAGAAGGAAGGAAGGAAGAAAGAAGAAAGAAACGATGGCAGCAGCAAGGATCGATGATAGTATCAGTGTTTCTAGGTGGGCTTTGGCTATTAATGTTATACATTTATGAATTTTTGGTTTTAAAGCCAAAGAGGCTAAGATCAAAGCTTGGGAAGCAAGGAATTAGAGGACCTTCTTCATGAATTCTCTTCGGAAATATCCCGGATATGAAGAGCATCAAACTCAAGGCGATGGAGAAGTCATCAGCTACAGAATCAATGGATCACCATCTTTGTATTGATCATGAGTGGCCTTCAACTCTTTTCCCCCATGTGGTGCAATGACGAAATGACTATGGTACACCTTTTTCTGTCAGCCTAATTTCTTTATTGTCTCTTGGTTAGTGTTGGTCTAAAACCAAAAATATGAAAAGAGTAAATTTATTTTGGCTTTTATTGGGATCAAAAGGTACTTAGCATTCAAATGCACGTTCTTCTAAAAGCATTATAAATTATTCCATTTTATTGGTTGGTTAGTTGTCAGATGAATGAAATAAGCACTTAAGCAGTCATATGGATGATTTTGGAGGATTCGTATGACGACTATACAAAAATCGTATGGTCTGTGGGAGTTGGTTGAAAATGGGTTTGAACCTCAGATTCGAAGAATGCGAAAGCTTGTGGTCGACGAGACGAAGAAGGAGACGCGGGAGGTGATGTCATTCAGTGAGATCTTGATGAGAGATGCTCGTGCGCTTGGAATAATTCAAGGAGCTGTCTCGGATTAGATTTTTCCCAGAATCATGAATGAAGAAACGTCCAAAGGAGCTTGGGATGTCTTGAAGGGTGAATTCCGAGGAGCTAAACAAGTAAGAAGTGTAAAATTGCAAGAGTTATGTAGAGATTTTGAGTATACTCGTATGAAGGATAATGAATCTTTATATGTGTATCTCATTAGATTATTTGATATCATTAATCAAATGAGAAGTTATGGAGAAGAACTATCTAGGGAGAGAATTGTGCAGAAATTACTAATTAGCCTTCCAAAAACATATGATGCAATCTGTTCTGTGATTGAGTAGTCTGAAGATCTTGAAACTCTTGAGGTCTAAGAAGTTGTTGCTTCACTCAAGGGATTTGAGCAGAGGCTTGATTTACATGCTGAAACCTCTACTGAGAGAGCATTTGCAAGCTTAAATGTTGCAACTATGGGTTCTAAAGGTGGTGGATTCTCTGGAAATCAGAAATTTTAAAAGAATTGGAAGCCGAGAGGGAAAGGTTGGGATCACAAGCCTAACTTCGTCACAGACAAAACAATGCTCGAAGAAATTGGGATCACATGCCTAATATACTCAGAAGCAAAATAGCACTCAGGGAGATTGCAAATGGTGTGACATGTTTCACTATGGGAAGTGTTGGTATGAGGGTAAACCAAAATGCACAGGTTGTGGCATACCTAGGTCATGCTGTGAAAGATTGCCATGAGAATAAAGCAGTGCAAAAGGTTAATTATGCAAGGCAAATGGGAGAAACAAGATACTTATTCTATGTTTGCATTGCAATGACTGATGTGAAAGGGAACAACTGTTGGTATATTGACAGTGGTTGTAGTAACCACATGATAGTCGATGAGAGGTTGTTAGTCAATATCCAGAGAAATTTGACTTCTAAAGTGAAGATGGGGACTGGTGAACAACTCTTGGTACTGTGCAGAAAAGTAAAGCTAGATTGGTGGCTAAAGGCTATTCACAAAAGATTGGAATTGATTACAATGAGACATTTTCCCATGTGGCAAGGTTGGATACTATAAGAACCTTGATTGCTCTTGCTGCATAGAAGAAATGGAGTTTGTATCAACTGGATGTGAAGTATGCGTTTCTCAATGGAGTATTAAAGGAAAAAGTATATGTTGAGCAACCACAAGGTTTTGTGAAGGAGAATGAAGAAACTAAGGTGTACAAACTAAACAAGGCACACTATGGATTGAAACAGGCACCAATGGCCTGATATGACGAGATTGATGCCTATTTCAACAGTTCAGGTTTCAAGAAAAGCTCAAGGTGAAGCAACCTTGTATGTTAAAACAAGGGAGGATTCATGTAGCATTATTGTCTCCTTATATGTATATGATATTGTATACACTAGTAGCAGTCCACAATTGCTTGAAGAATTTAAAAGTGACATGATGAAGCATTATGAGATGACATATTTGGGTTTGTTACACCATTTCCTTGGAATGGGAGTACTACAAACTGAGAAGAGTATTTTCATACACCAAAAGAAGTATGCACAGAAGTTGATTGAGAAGTTTGGGTTAAAAGACTGGAAAACTGTGGCTACTCCACTTGCAGTGGATGAGAAATTGAGTAAGATTGATGGAAGTGAAGCTGCAAATGAAGGAGAATATTGGCAACTTGTGGGAAGTCTCCTCTATTTTACAACAACTAGACCTGATGTGATGTTTGCAGCAAGCTTATTGACAAGGTTCATGCATAATCCCACCAAGAAACACATGGGGACAACAAAGAGATGTTGAGATACATTCAGGGAACAATTGACTTTGGAATTGTCTTTGAAAAAGGGAAGGAAACTACCCAAATTGGTTAGTGTGATAGTGATTGGGCAGGAAATGAAGATGATATCAGTGCTCCAGAAGCTACTTCTCAAGCAAAATGGCTGAGATTTATGCTTGAAGACTTTGGAGAGGAACAAGTGGAAGGAACTCAGATTATGTGTGATAATACATCAGCCATTGCTATGGCAAAGAATCCTCTCTTTCACCAAAAGACAAGACACATCAGCAAAAAATTTCATTTCATCCGAGAAGCAATTCAAGCCAAGGAGATTGAACTGGTGTATTGCAAAACTGAGGAGCAAATTGCAGACATTCTCACTAAAGCCTTGCCTAAAGATCGATTTGCCTGCCTAAGGGAGCTTCTGGGAGTCAAATTGGCTAAAGGGTTAGAGGGGAGTGTTGGTGTGTAACCCTTCAGCCTAATCTTGGAGGCAAAGAAACAATTCAAATGTTTTGCTTAATAGTTTTTTTAGTTTAAATCTGAGCCATTGGATCACAGTCCCCGTGGCAGCTCTCTCTTGTATCTAGCTTAAGTGATAGATTAAAACAAGTGGCACATCTCATAGGGTGATAGCAATTAAGTGCTGAGATTGAATCTTGAGTTGATGAGTGAAGGATCTCCCTTCCTCTTCCATATATAACGGTAACCAACCTGAGATGTTTGTTGTGAGGAATCCCGAAATCAATTCCATCATCACCTTCAGAAAATTCTCCCTAATTCTCTTGTACTCTCTAGAATTGCATCATACTTCAATTGAAGAATATCAATCACATACACACTAACAAGATCCACTCAAGAATATTAAGGATTGCGACGCAACACAGTACTGTGCAAGGTCATGAGAAGGACTTTCCTGCAAATGATAATCGAGGGAGCCAAAATTATGGAGATGCTGATAGCCTGTTTTTGGGAATCTCTTAGGATGATTTCATAGTGCAAAAATGGAAGAGTATATACTTTGCTGGCCACGAAACCATTGCCATTACCTCAGCATGGGTCTTGATGTTATTAGTTGCACATCCAGAGTGGCAAGCTCGTGCCCGTGCTGAGGTGCTGGAAATCTGTGGGGATAGCATTCCAGATGCTGATATGCTTCGACGCATGAAAACAATATATTACTTTACATGCTCGTCTCCATACATTTTATTCACTGCAGGAACAGTTTTGATAATGCTGCAAAAACTGCTTTTGTAGGCTTTGATATTAATAGATAAAATAAGTGATAATTAGGATGAGCGAAGTAGTTCAAGGGCTTCTGAGGAAGCACAACATAGGTGCTTGTAGGGATGCGCTTTTACAACTGTGTTTAGACCAGGATGATCATATTTACATACAAAAAAAATCAGTAGATATTTTCATATGGAGAAAAAAAAAATATTACAGCTATATATCTGCTTTAAGAGCCCTATGTGTCCTAAAGACTAAACCAGCCTTTGTACAAAAAAAATTAACAAATGCTGATATATGGAGGTGCAAAAAATAATGTCTAGTTTTGAGCAGAAAAGAGATATTTACAAACTGCTAAACATGTTAGACATTGTTCAACATACAGTAACAAAAGATGCAAAATATTCTTCAGTAGAGCAAGAAAAGTGTTGTTGCAGTAGTTTCATGAGTGTTGACATTGACAAACCAAGCTACACAGAGAGAAAAATAATGGAAAGCATTTACACAGTGATTAAACTCACATTTAAGTAGATCTGAAGCAAAAGATTGACAAAATGAAACCATACTTAGTCATTTTTTGGAGTGATGACATCTGTTTTTGGAACAGTCAGAGGCGATTTTTTTTTAGTGACCTGATAGAGATTTCATCAAATTCTTTTCTGAAATTTCTTCTGCCTCACTATTTTAAATGAGTATGCCAAATGAGCACATTTGATTGCACAGAAGATAAAAAAATGTAGCTTAAGTATAATTCATCATATTCTTTACTTAAAAAATTCTTCTTTTAAAAAATAAAGATGTTTCACATGTATATTTTAAACAAAGCAAGATGGGTAGAAGATGTCAATTTTTGAACACAGAAAAGTAAAATGAAAGCATCAGATTTGATGATAGCATGGAAGTCAAATCCAAACCTCTGTTCACTGCCATTAAAAAGGGCTATTCGCACATATTGCTTCTTCGTTTTTGTGATTGACCGGTTGTTTCAGGTGGTGAGGTCAAAGATGATACAGTAGTGGAAGATATCGTGGCTTCTCTTGGTAACATATGTGGGGTTATTGGTTCCATAGCTGTATTGTCAGAGACATTGTATATTAGCACACCACTTGAGTTGAAACTATTCCTCCTATTTCTGAATTGCAAGTGAAAGATCTTCTTTTGTCCAATTAGTCCCAAAAACTCATTTGGCAGTTGCTGTTGGTCAACCAATCTCTGGTTCAAGACTAAATCTTTGCAAGGATACCAAAGAGTTTGTCTCCAGACTTGCCAATTATCAAAGCATTGATTTCATTAGCGTTGTCTTCAAGAATTAAATTAACTTTATACCTACATTTAAAAATTGAATTGCATTAGTTTTTCATGATTTATAACTCATTGGTGACAACCAGAATAAAGAACTTGAAACAACAATGGTTACATATTCGAAGTGATTTTTGACTTGTAAAGAAACAGTACAGAGTCGAAAATCCAAGAAAAAATAAAAAAAGGAAAACAATAAATTCGCACATTAAAGATTACCAAGGTGTTGGTATCTGATAGGGGTGTTTCTAACAAATGAGTCGTCCAGGTTGTTGGATCCTTATGCATTTGCTTGACATAGTTGGGGGCAAACACTATACCACCAATTATAACATGTGTCAAAACGTTTCACTGTACACATGAACATACCATTATGTAAAATGTTTTGTCACGGCATGTGCAGCACAAAAAGCAACCACAAAATTAGTTTTTGTTAAATATGTAACAATCAATGTCGAGGAATGGGCAAAAAGCATGTTAAAATCATCTCTGTTCAAATGGGGGTAAAGCATGTTAAAATCTAGCAGAAAAAACCGAGGTCGAGGAATGGGCAAAAAGACGCTAGAGAGTTTTCCAAATGCTGTTTCAACAGTGAATATAACTTGGATATTATGTGGCACAACTTTATATTGCCCTCTGATCCTGATTGTCCAAAAATTCATGATTTCATAACAATCATCGACCTCAATCTTTGAGTCCACCACTTTGTAATCATTGTCTGATGCAGAAGCTTCAACCGCATTGTTCTTCGCAATTGATCACGTCTGAAATGAAAAAAAAAAAAAAAGAAGACCAGAATTGAAAAGGTAATCAGCAAACAAACAATAAAAAAATATTATTTTTTTGATACGAGGTTAAATTGGCACAATAGCTAAATAGTTCATTGAAAATACGTAAAATTTATAAAGCACTTTATACATGTGAAAAAATAAAACAAAAACAAAAAAATATAAAAACATAAATAGAAATTAACAAACTAATAAAAAAAAAACCCAATGACATAACTATTACTGTTAAAATTCCTAATTAAAATGATAGGACAATGACCACTCATTGTTTCATCAACCAAGACAAAGTATAAATGAGAGCTTTGACAACGTGTTCCTCCACATGCGCCGCCACAAGGTGGCTGCACTGGCAACCACATGCTGTACGCGCCACTCGTAGTGGCTCCCTCACGCGCGCCCATGCGCTTACGAGTACGACAATACTCGTCTTCCTCTCGAAGGCCTGCGTTTTGCAGGTTTTTGGTCCGACTTCCAGAGCTCCTATCGAGCTCGATTATCCACCAAAATGAATGATACAAAAACCTAAGTAAAGCTAGAAATGTGGGGAATGGGTCTATACCCATTGGAAGCCCAATCGTGGTCGGTGTTAGCTGGGATAATGATCTGAAAGTGGTCGGATGACCATGGTTTTCCTTCCCCAGAAAACTGGAAAATTTTTCTCTGATGTCCTTGTATTCCCAGCTTCGCTAAGATGACAATCATGGTTAAGTAGGATTAGATTGAGCTATAAGAAAGGTTTTAGGAGTATCGAAGCCTACCTTGGTCGTGGATGGAAGAAACTCACTGGAGAAAGTCAAACTCGAAACGGATGGTCCGTACGCGCCCAGAGAGCTCAGTTCTCGAATGAGAGTTGGTAACTGGTACAATGGTGGTGGTTCAGTGGTAAGAAGGATTACCAGAGTGACAATGTGGTGTGGCGGTGTTGTTGTTGCACCATTTCGGTGCTAGCAGATGAATATGGAAAACTTTAAGGTGAGAGAGTTTGAGAGTGTAGGGAGTAGAGTGAGGTGGTGATTTGAGTTTTTGACGTTCGTTGGAGTGGCCACCATCGTAAGTGGCTGATGGTGGTGTGTCAGTGCTCGCCGATCCGGCGAGGGTGGGCTATCTTCACTGCCTTCCCTGTCATTGTCACAAAATCCAATTTAGAATAGTTGACTTCCCCATTTCATACTTGATTATGTAGTAAGTGTCCCTTGCACATATCTCAGCACTCTCTTAGCAATTCCCATGTGGATCTTGGTAGGATTTTGCATAAATATTGAGAGTAGGCTTGCTGAAAACGTCAAATCAGGCAATCTTGCAGTTAGATACAATTGACTGCCAACAATGCTTCTGTAAAGATTTGAATCCACTGATTCACTTCCATTATCCTTCTTGAGTTTCTGATTTGCAATTAGGGGTGTCGATATAGCTTTGCAGCCTTTCAAACCAAACTTTTCAAGTAAGGTTTGATCATACTTCTTCAGATGAATGAAGATGCTACTTGCTTCTTGAATTACCCCAATGCCAAGGAAATGGTGTAAGAGGCCCTAGGTCAGTCATCTTATACCTCTTCATCATTTCTTCCTTGAATTCTGCAATCATTTCTTCATCTTCTCCAATGTAGACTACATCATCCATATAGATTGATACAATAAGTGTCTTGTTGTTGTTTTCTAATTTAGTGTGAGGGTAGCTTCACTATGACTCTTTTGAAATCCTTTCTCAGGGACATAGGAATCAATCTTATTGTACCAACCCCTTGGAGCTTCCTCTCTGGAAACTCTTCACTTGTGAACCCTTGAGGTTGTTCCACAAACACTTCTTCTGCTTGTACTCCATTTAGAAATGTAGATTTCACATCTAGTGGATGTAGCTTCCAACCCCTTTTAGCTGCTACGACAATTAGAGTTCTTATAGTGTCTAACCTTGCTACTGGAGCAAATGACTCATTGAAGTCTACACTAGGTTTCTGTGAGCAACCTGTAGCTAGTAATTTGGCCTTGTTCTTTTGCATAGAACCATCTAGATTTAACTTGGTTTGTAAATCTATTTCACTCCAATCACAGGCTTGTCACTTTGTCTATGTACCAATTCCCAAGTGTAGTTCTTTTTTATCATTTGCAGATCTTCTTTCATTGCTTTCTTCTAGGACTTATCCTTCTTAGCTTCTTTATAAGTCTCTGGTTCCACTACACAATAGTTGCAAGTGGCATATATTTCTTCCAAGCTCCTCAATCTCACTAAATTTGAGCTTGTTGTTGTAGTCTATGACAAATTGGATTGTAGACTCATGCTTGCTTGTTATGGAGTCATGTCTGTCTCATTGTCTTTAGTGGTTTCTTCTTGAGTTGACGTCTCAATAAATTGTCTTCTCTATTGTTGAGATCAAGTTGTAGAGAGACACTGTCTTTCTCTTCAACACTTGCTTCCCAAGTCCATATAGAGTGTTCATCAAAGATAATGTCCCTAGATAGGTTTATCTTTTGAGTTGATACATTGAAGATCATGTACCCTTTCTCACTTGTGCCATATAGACAAAGACATTTGTTGCTTGATTTTTCCAGCTTTTGCCTTACCTGTAGAGGTTTATGAGCATAGCACACTGAGCCAAATACCCTCAGAAGCTTCACAGATGGTTTTCTTCCACCGAAAACCTCAAATGGTGTCTTCTTGTCTAGTCCTTTGGTAGGGCACCTATTGAGAAGATACATTGTTGTATTCACTCATTCACCCCATAAAGAGTAAGACATATTATTCTCATGCATCATTGACTTAGCCTTTTCAACTATAGTCATGCTTTTCCTTTCTGTAATGCCATTTTGCTGTGGTGAGTATGCCACTGTGAGTTACTTCTCCAATCCTACATCTTCACATATTGAATTGAACTCTTGTGAAGTATACTTGTAGACATCGAAATTTCGGTGAAATAAATGTTGACCAATAATTTAAAATTTCAACACGCACGTGTCACATAAATTTTACACGTAGCGTGTAACTCAACGAAAAATCGAAATAAATTAGAAAAGTCATCAAACAGGACACGTGTCAACACCTGGCAGAAATGATTTATTTCATCTGATTATTTAAATCTGTTTATACCATATTTAGGGCCTCCGTATTTAGACCTCGTATAAATACTCAGGGGACTCAAATGCAAATATGTAATAAGTGAGGAGCCTTTATTCTATAAAAGGGACTCCTCACTCTCTTCATGGGGAGGCCAAGTATTCTCAGGCCTAAGCTCTGATCCTCTCATACAGAGGATTCCCTCTTCCCTCAGAGCTCTCTCTTTCCCAGAGAAGCTCTCCCCTCTCTCCCCCAAACACAACTCTCTTTCTCTGGGGGACTCCCCCTCACACTTGTAATCCATACAGTTACAGAGAAACAACAATATCAACATCAGTGTGGACGTAGCCCAAACATTGGGGTGAACCACGATACATCTTGTGTTCTTTACTTTCTTGCAGATTCACGGTCGGATTTACGTTGTCCCAAGACCATCCGGTTTTGTACATCAACAAAATCCAAAAATCAAGTTTTGGAATTCTATAAATAGGAGGCCATTTCATCCATTTCAAAAGACCAATTCACATACACATTTCTCTACTCCCAAATTGGAGGAGAATTCCCTCAAATCCTTGAAAACTTTGAAACGCTAAAAGCTTTCAAGCACCCAACCTCCCAAATTCCCAAGAATCCCGAAGGATCAAGAAAGCTTTCTTCGTTCTTCGTCAAATCCTCCTTTAAGATCAAGCCCCGACGGCCCTTGAAGAACTTCCTCCTTCAAGATCAAGCCCCGACGACCCTTGAAGACCTTCCACCAATTCAAAATCAAGCCCCAACGGCCCTTGAAGAAAATGTTCATCATCCGTTCATCCGTTCATCCTAAGATCAAGCCCCAATGGCCCTTTGGATCAATAACATCAACAAATCCACACATCCATTCTTCAAGATCAAGCCCAAAAGCCCTTGAAGATTCGTTCATCCATTCATCCTAAGATCAAGCTCGAATGGCCCTTTGGATCAACAACATCAACAAATCCACACATCCATTCTTCAAGATTAAGCCCAAAAGCCCTTGAAGAAATCCGCACAACCATTCTTCAAGGTCAAGCCCAAAAACCCTTGAAGATCTGTTCATCCTCAACCTTCAAGATCAAGCCCCAAAAGCCCTTGAAGATATCCTCGTTCAACCTTCAAGATCAAAGCCCCTAAGGCCCTTGAAGAAACTTCCATGAAGAAACTTTCAACCGTTCATCCAAGATCAAGCCTCGACGGCCTTGGATCAACAAAACATCCACAAATCTACATCTTACGGAGATCGAATCAGAGGATCAAACATGAGAGAGATTGTAACCCCAAAATCATTAATACAAATATTATTTTGTACAAGTGTTCTTGTCTCGTTTATCACAGGAATATTCGTGTTCACAAATTTGGCATGCCCGGTGGGATAATCTCTACCTCTCATCTATTTCTCCATTAAAGGAAATCAAAGCATATCTCCAAAAATCCATGGCATCAAAGAAGGGACAAGTTGTTCTTACAACCATCAGAGCTACCTCCATTGAAGAACAGCTGGTTCAGATGAAGGAAATGCTTGCAACGATGACAAGAACCCTCGAAGAAAAAGACTTGAAGATTGCTATGCTCTTGGGCAAATTGGGGATGAAGGAGCCGGCTCTGGCCTAAAGAAAGATGCCGACGAAAGAGAGGAGCCTCTGGTGGAGAAAGCTAAAGAAAAGCTGGAACCAGACCAAGCAGCGGCGCTCATGGGATCTCTCTCCATCAAGCAGTTGCAAGAGATGATCACCAACACTGTCAAGGCGCAGTACGAAGGGAGCTCACATACCTCCGCGTTGTACTCGAAGCCTTACTCAAAGAATATTGATGCCCTGAAGATGCCGAAGGGATATCAACCACCAAAGTTCATGTAGTTTGATGGAAAGGGAAACCTAAAACAACATGTCGCACATTTCGTCGAAACTTGCAACAATGCAGGGACGGAGGGAGACTACCTCGCCAAACAGTTTGTGCGCTTGCTAAAAGGAAATGCCTTTGGGTGGTACGCGGACTTAGAGCTTGAGTCCATCAACAGCTGGGAACAATTGGAAAGGGAATTCCTCAACCACTTCTGCAGAACCCACCGCACTGTGAGCATGCTAGAGCTGACAAGCACAAAGCAATGGAGGGATGAGCCAGTCGTGGACTACATTAACCAATGGCGCAATTTAAGCCTCGACTGCAAGGACAGGCTCTCGGAGATCTCTTCAATCGAGATGTGCATCCAAGGCATGCAATGGGGGTTACACTACATCCTTCAAGGCATCAAACCACGGACCTTCGAAGAGTTAGCTACCCGCACCCACGACATGGAGTTGAGCATCGCCCATCATCGGAAGAATGAGCCGATCACCGATTTCAAGGTGTTCGCCCCAAAGGTAAACAAGACTGGGAAAGAGCCCACAAAAGAAGCTTTCACCATCAACACTACCCCCCATCAAAACCTCCTCTGCTCCTGTCAAAATCTCCACACGAAGCAAGGCGTTCAAACCAAAGCTTTTCGTGATCAAGAGATGCGTAGACGCACTTTGAAGGAACTTGAGGAGAAGACTTATCCATTCCCCGACTCTGATGTGGTTGCAATGTTGAAAGACTTGCTTGACAAAAAGGTGATCGACCTACCTGAGTGTAAACGGCCGGAAGAGATGAATCGTACTGACAATCCAAGGTACTGTAAATTCCATTGCTTCATTAGTCATCCGACGGAAAAATGATTCGTGCTGAAAGATCTCATCATGAAGCTGGCTCAGAAAGGAATCATCGAGCTAGATCTTGACGATGTGGTGAAGTCAAACTATACCACCATCACTTTTGGCTCTTTCGACTCAAAATCTTCACCTCAACCGCTGGGGGCATGCTCGAAAACCATGTTTGTCAAGTCAAGTGAAGTTGAATGATGGACTTATCTCATTCCAAAGAAACTGCACAAGAAGCATACATATCCTCCACAAGTTCACCAATCGCAAAGGGGCAAAGCAGCTCTTGTCAACCTCCAAAGCTACATGAAAGTGTTGAGGATGATGAAATTGCGGCACAAAGAGTATCCATTGCCATCAAGATGCGCGATTTCTTCCCCAAAGACTTCTTCAATCACTCGGTCAAGACTTCTTGCTATGAAGATTGCAAGGAATGCCTCTCCAAGATTGTTTGACAAATTCACAATCAAGCTCCTCGTTCGCACGAGCCTAAAAGGTGACAACCAAAGCTCCTCGTCCGCACGAGCATAAAAAGGCGACAATCAAGCTCCTCGTCCGCACGAGCCTAAAAGGCGACACCAAATGCTCCTGGCCCGCAAGAGCATAAACTGCGTACGACAAAAAAAAAATATAAATACCAAAAAGATATGTATTTGAACTACGTTATGACTTGATCTCTTCTTTGGAAGGGTACGTAGGCAGCTTGAACGTTCAATTTCGAGTTCAGTCACATCAAAATAAAAAATAGGGGCTTTACTAATGAAAGTCAATTTTATTACAAATGCAACAAAAAAAAAAGCAAAAAAAAACATAAAAATGGAATTGGGCCGCCCCAGCCTCGTCTCCACCAACAGAAAGGGAGTCAGAGCCCATGCCTCCCTCCATTTCACAGGCCTAGAAGCCGATAGACTGGCGGATACCACTGGCTGCGCAAGGGCCCATTCTGATTCCATCGTCTTCTTTTTCCTCTACATTGGCGCAGTCAAGCCCACCAGCACCATCATTAATGTCTCGATTTCGTACTCCAATCTGAAACCCAAAGACCAGGTTCTATCATCCTCTCTCGATCTGGGCCAACACGTAAGCAGTTTGTGGACGAAAAGGTTCAGTGGATGCACATTGACATGACCGGAGCACGGTTAGGAAGAAGACAAGGAGTTCACGTGGTCGAAGTCCTCCTGGGATCAGATATTGAAACGAGCGACTTGAGCTTTTGCGGTACTTGCTGGGCTTGGGCTATCTTCCAATGAAGTTTCTGCTACCGCGTCTGGGTCTCGTGCTATATCTCCTTGGCGGTTGGTTGTTAGCACATGGGAGCAGCTCTTTTATTTTCAGGCAGAGAAGAATGCCCAATTTGGCACTATCCTGGTCCTTCTGCTTATCCCGATGCCATTTCAAGGTGAGGCAAATGTAGTTTGTCACCATCTGCACGACCGTCTCTGTAACAAGCTCAGTAGCAGCCACCGTCGACTTCCCAAGAGCCCAGACAACCGCGGCTTCACGGGCTTCATGGACATCCGATGCCTCTCTTCACTTTTCTCCGCCGACTCCCAGCAAGAGCAGCAGCAGAAGCAAGAGAATCAAGATCAATCCCTTGCACAAGAGTAATCACATCTTCCGCCTCGTCGACTCCAGCTCTCCAAGTCCTCACCGTCTTCATGCGACAACAGCAGCAGTCCGGCTTCTTCCCCAACGAGCAGCTCCAGGTCCGCCATGCCATTGCCGGAACTCTTCTCGCCGCCAACCTCGTTCTCCACGGAACTGTCGCTGTGCCTCCAGCCCTCTCCTTCTGCCCATTTATCCAGCATCAGCAGCAACAACTTCTTCCAGCACCAGGACCTTCCTCGCTGTCCTTGCCCTCAATGGAAGCTCTTGCAGTCGTCCACCAAACCCCACCTGCTGCACATGGTGTGCACAGCCGGAGCAAGTTAGGCTATGCTCTCGCCTTCGACTTCCTCCGCTGCTTCTCGACGCCAAAACTTTCAAACGCAAGACCCGAAAGCATCAGTCTCTCTCTCGCTCCTTGCCGTGCTCCGCCATTGCAGCCCTCTCCTCCATCCAGGGACGAAGCCAGAGATTTGTATCAATGGGGGCATCCTCAAACAACAAAGTTACAATTAAAAAGCTAAAAAAATTACTAAACAAACACTTAAAATCATTGTTGGCGAAGTCAGTCATATTGATACTAAGAGAAATGCTAAGAAGACTCTCTCAAAGTGGGATTTTTCATGGACTCTCCGCCACCTCATGTTTTTGGCACAATGTTTAATATTGTTGGTACAAAGATTGTGCTAAAAACATGAGGTGATGGAAAGTCCATGGAGAGGTCCATTTTTGGAAGAGTCTCCTTAGCATTTCCCTTGATACCAATTAACATATAGGGTGTAATTTTTATTTTAATTAGTGTCACACACACACACACACACACAGACATTTGAGTGGGGGCATCCGCCCCCTCTAGGGCTACTGTGGCTCCGTCCCTGCCTCCATCTTCGTCCATGCTCAGTAGCTGCTTTGCAGAGCAGCATATAAAGAAAAAATATATATATATATATATATATATAATAAAAAAATGGTGGACTTGGTGCATCCGCACCATGTGAAAAAAAAAATGTCGGTGGGAGTTGGGGTGATACCCATTATGCTCAACATGGCCAGTCTTGAGTTTTTAGGTGTCCAATGCGAAAGCTCAAAATGTGCCATTTTTTAATACGGAAACATATGTTTAAAAAAAAAATTTAACGAGGGCTGGAACCTAGTCGAAGCTTGTTTCCTAAAAGGGTTTAGGCAATTTCGTTATCCTTTGCCTTTTTTTCCTTTTCATATTACTAGAAAGTTGTTTCCTAAAAGACATGGCTTCGATAATTTATTTGCAAAAATTACCTACACATGATATAACACAAATTTCCTATCAAAATTATCATTCCAACACATATTATATATTATAAAAACACTAACACATAGTCTAACATATTATAAAAATTGAACCTAAAAGTTGGGTTTGAAATGAAATCAAATAATTCAATTAGTCAAGAATTCAATTCATCAACAACAACAATTCTATACACCAATTATCATATAATTCTATGTCACTTACAAAATTTTATATTAAATTATGAATTGATAATTCAAATTTAAAAAATGAGTTTACCTCAAAACTCAAGGGTTGGTGAAGAGTGAGTGAGTGCTCTTGCACTTGCAACTTGCAGCAGCCGAGTTGAGGACATGAGGAGAGGGACAGGCCGACAGGGGCTGTGGACAGCAGCAGCTTGCAGCTTCAAAGGGACAAGATGAGAGGACGGCAAGAGGGGGAAGTGGGGAACAAAACAACAAAGGAGGGTGGGGTGGGGTGATATCGGGAAAGGGGTAAGGAAGATTTAGGGTTAGCGGGGACCGAGTGGTCCCCTTAATGCCGTTTTGTACTTTTTTTTTGGTTGTAATGGAACGAGTGGTCCCTCTCTTTTATTATTATTAATTTTTTTGTACCTGGGCCCTTTTTCATATTTCTTGGGCGCCTATTTGGGCTCTAGAAATTTTTTTTTTACCTAGTTGTTTTGGTTTTTTTATTTGGGTGCCCCCTTTAGTTTTGGGCCCTGGACAACTGCCCTTGTGGCACTGGGCCTGGGCAGGGCCTGATGCTCAATGGAGCACCTAAAAAAACAATATTAAAAAAAAAAGATGCTGGGTATCGGCAACAAGCAAAATAATAATAATAATAATAAAAAATAGAAAAGAAAAAAAAATATATATATATATATATATATACATATGAATGAAATAAAACTCGTTTATTAATTTCTCTAGAAAATTACAGGGATATGCATTTACCTAAGTATAAAAAAAAAATACAAGAAGGAGCCTTCACAAAGGTTGATCAGGTGGCTCCTCATCACTCGGTGGAACTCCAGGAAGAAGAGGCGCCAGAGGTTGATTGTTTGGAGCCTTAACACTCGGTAAAACTCTAGAGGACGAAGGCAATATGTGCCTCTAGAGTAAAGCCACAAACATCTGATGGTCACTCTGAATCCGACTTTCCGATTTTTGCAGCTGGTCAAGCTTTCTTTTCATGCTCGTTGAGTAACTATTTGCGAGCATGTGCAACTCTCTATTGTCGTGCCGGAGCCCTCTAATCTCTTGCTTAAGGCTCGCCACCTCAACCGTCAAGGATTCAACTTGGCGAGTTTGAGCAAGAAGGCGTTGGCCCATATTCGATATGGAGCCCGCACACTGAACACTGAAAGCCAAAGAGTCTTGAACAGCCAGCTCATCACACCGCTTGGAAAGAATCCTTTTATCCTTGGGGGTGAGAAGATTTCTAGCTACCACCGTAGCGGTTATGTCGTTCTTCATCACAGAGTCCCAAATTGTAAAAGGACCGGTGGGGATAAGAAGGATGAGTGCCATATGTTGTCTGGAGAAGACATATCGGCATCTTCCCCGACATTCAAATCAAGACAACGATCAGATGGACAAACCATTTGAAAAAAATGATGAAGGAAGAAGAGGTCTGGTAAATCGAATTCTCAGAAATACAAAAAGAGGGAAATTCCTACAGGCGGCAACTCTTTAAGTGTGTTTTTGAACACGGTTAATGCCTCTATAAAAAGAAGAGGCAACAGAGCCTGTTCAGAAATCAAATAGGCACCCTCCCCGAATTTCAAAAGCCGGGCCGATTGTTCAGAATTCGAAGAGGCACCTCTCCCTGAATTTAAAAAGTCGGGTCACTTGTTCAGAGATCGAAGAGACAACAAGGCCACTTGTTCAGAGATTGAAGAGGCACCGTTCTCCGAATTTCAAAAGCTGGATTTTCTGGGATAAAACTTGTCGGCACATTTCAGACGCAACCTTAGCTTTTCAGATATCACGAACAACTTTGTCCAAGATTTCTGACAAAGTAGAAAACGCGTGAATCTTACTATTTCAATTACCCAATGGTTGCTGACAAGAGTAAAGGAATAGTACCACTACTTGCTATTGGGAAATCCCTATATATATCGACGTTCGTCCTCATGGCAAGGCAGACCTGCAAAAATGCCCAACTCTTCCTCACCTCCGAAAGCACATTCCCAGCAAAACCTCTCGAAATACTCAGTTTTCTTCCTCCACGAGAATACCTCTGCAAACACGTCACACCAGAGCAAAAGTATCTCATATCATCAAGGTCGAAAGCAAGAGTATCTCATATCATGCTTTCTCCCTATCCTTTTCTTTGTCCTTGTTCTTCCCTGTAGGACAAGGAGAAAGAGAGCAATCACTCGGCACTTGGAATCAACCTTCCGATCTGGAACCAACTGCCTGGAACCCCTTCCCTGATTGCTTACCTAGCCTTGCTCTCGACTACTCATCTTCAAATGTTGATGTACTTCCAAAGAAGATACCACACCTGGCCGGAGAACAGATAAGGCAAGTGAAAATGATACATTGAAGCATGTGGAGACAAGCACAACAAAACATGTGTTGATTCATCTGCTACTTCTTAAGCAAAAGTATCTTATATCAGGGTCGGAAAGTACTCTAGATTTGACGGACTTGTTTTGACCCTCAAACTTTTGAGTCGTCTCACTAAGACGTTGCCACATGAAATTGCTCATGGTCCCGTTTCATTCAAGATCAAGCCTCAGTGGCCCTTGAAGAAATCACAAGTTTGATTCAAGATCAAGTGTCCGCCACCCTTAAATCAAGTGCAACTGCAGATAAACTGAGTAAATTCAGACATTTGGTGCAAGTCTGATAGAAGAAACCTCCCAGCCCAGTTCAAGATTAAACATGTGGAAAGCTAATTATTAAAAAGCAAAAATATCTTATATCATCAGGGTTGAAAACAAAGATATCTCATGGCATGCTTTTTCCCTGTCTTTTTCTTTACCCTTGCTCTTACTTGCAAGACAAGGAGAAAGAAAGCAATCAGTCGGAACCTGAAATTAAACTTCCGATCTGGAACTGATTGCCCATAACCTTTGCCTGGTTGCTTACCTAGCCTTGCTCTCAAGTGCTCGTCTTCAACTGTTAATAAGTCTCGAGTTTTCTCAGTGAATACTTCAGAATAGTTGATATGATATTGGCTCTGTATACTGAAGCTGCTAAGCATGGATGAGTCGTTGAGAAGTGATGCTCTGAAGGACCATTTAAAGGCAAAAGGTTGCACACCACTTTTGCCATGCAAAAGAAACAAGCAGATAAGAATGCAACATGGTGAGCTGTAGCAGATCACTATAGCATGACACCCTTGCTTGCAAAACCGCATGATCCAGACGGAGGAGTCTGAGTTAAATTCAAGCTCAGCATTGTATCAAAAAGCTCGAGAAGCTTCAACAACCTTTCGATAGCACTGTCGCCGAAGAGCAAAGCCTCGCCGTGCAACACCATCAAAGCATCACCACCGCCAGGGAACTTTTCTCTTATTTGCTCGAATCTCTAGCCCAGTTCAAGAATAAGCCTGTGGAAAGTTAACAATTGGAGGAAACTAGAAAATCTTCCAACCCAGTTCAAGATCAAAGTTGTGGAAAGTCAACAAGCGTAACAAAATATGTGCCGATTCACCCACTACCAAAGCCAAAGATCATCTACCACGTGAAGCTCCTTGTGGTCCAATTTCATTCAAGATTAAGCCTCGACGGCCCTTCAAGAAATTTCAAACAAAATTCAAAAACAAGCCTCACACGGCACTTGAAGAAAACTTTCAGCCTAATTCAAGATCAAGCCTCAGCGACCCTTGAAGAAATTCCCAGTCCATTTCAAGATCAAGCCTTGACAGCCCTTGGATCGACATCTACATTAAGGGACTTCAAGACACATCTCCTACAAGTGACAAGCACATGTATGCAACGCGCCTTGAAGTGGGGGCATTTGTAGACATCGAAATTTCTGTGAAATAAATGTTGACCAATAATTTAAAATTTCAACGCTCATGTGTCACATAAATTTTACACGTAGCGTGTGACTCAACGAAAAATCGAAATAAATCAGAAAAGTCATCAAACAGGATACGTGTAAACACCTGGCAGAAATGATTTATTTCATCTGATTATTTAAATCCAAAAATCAGGTTTTGGAATTCTATAAATAGGAGGCCGTTTCATCCATCTCAAAAGACCAATTCACATACACATTTCTCTACTCCCAAATTGGAAGAGAATTCCCTCAAATCCTTGAAAGCTTTGAAACACTAAAAGCTTTCAAGCACCCAACCTCCCAAATTCCCAAGAATCTCAAAGGATCAAGAAAGCTCTCTTCGTTCTTCGTCAAATCCTCCTTCAAGATCAAGCCCCGACGACCCTTGAAGAACTTCCTCCTTCAAGATCAAGCCCTAACGGCCCTTGAAGACCTTCCACCAATTCAAAATCAAGCCTCGACGGCCCTTGAAGAAAGTGTTCATCATCCGTTCATCCGTTCATCCTAAGATCAAGCCCCAACGGCCCTTTGGATCAACAACATCAACAAATCCACACATCCATTCTTCAAGATCAAGCCCAAAAGCCCTTGAAGATCTATTCATCCGTTCATTCTAAGATCAAGCCCCAATGGCCATTTGGATCAACAACATCAACAAATCCACACATCCATTCTTCAAGATCAAGCCCAAAAGCCCTTGAAGAAATCCGCACAACCATTCTTCAAGGTCAAGCCCAAAAACCCTTGAAGATCAGTTCATCCTCAACCTTCAAGATCAAGCCCCAAAGGCCCTTGAAGATACCCTCGTTCAACCTTCAAGATCAAAGCCCCTAAGGCCCTTGAAGAAACTTCTATGAAGAAACTTTCAACCGTTCATCCAAGATCAAGCCTCGACGGCCTTGGATCAACAAAACATCCACAAATCTACATCTTACGGAGATCGAATTAGAGGATCAAACTTGAGAGAAATTGTAACCCCAAAATCATTAATACAAATATTATTTTGTACACGTGTTCTTGTCGCGTTTATCACATGAATATTCGTGTGATAAAGAAAAAGGAAAAAGTCACATTTTTCCTTACCTTGTTGCAACGCGGAGAAGAAGACAACGACAACGATCAACTATTCGCAGGAGCAAGCAAAGAATAATACTAGGGGAGTGGTACAATTTCCTCTACCATTTTCTCTCTTTCTTGTTAGAATAAAACTTGCTCTCTAAATTTCTTTAACCCCATACTTAAGGCGTGCTTAAATAAGGTATCGAGATAATTGGTTTCCCTTTCCTAGAAAACTTAAAGTCAAAGTCAAAGTCGTGAATCAACATCAAAATAGGAAAAACTCTTTGTTCACCTACTGAGCTTGGGATTTATGTACCTGCTACCTTTTTCTATGTGTAATCTAGCAGGTTTGGAGGCATTTGTGAAGCCAAAAATAATCCCAAAAATCCAAAAGACGACACATCGATTTTTTTTCTCAAGACGACAAGATTACCCTCATTACATGGGCAAAGCCCACAACTATTCCCACGTGCAATTCAACATCCTTGAAGGCCTCCAACAGTTGCCTATAGCATCACCAAGCTTCCATGCTCGTGGCATGAAAAGTCAAAGGTGTTAAAGATATGATTAATCACCAAACCCTATCTTTAATACATTCCTTAATGAAAATCAACTCAAACAAGTTAGGTATCCTCATCATAGTCAACCCAAAATACTTACTTGATAATTCTAAGATATTATCTCTGTTGACCCTAAAAACTACCAAGCCTACGTGGCGTGTAGGCCGAGTAACTAATAAGCTAACTACGTCATTCGGTTGAATGCGGGGCGTGCCAACTCGACGGCCGAGCTCGACCGGTGAGTAAAATGTTGATGTTGCGTTGTATGCATGGTTGACTTCTAAATCTTACGACTGCGGCTAGGAAGGAACACGCCTCGGCCTTTGGGTTTTAGAGCCTGAAGACAAGGCTGCTAGCTTTGCGAAGTTCACGAATCTTCGGTGCCGGATTCGGTCACGGTGATTATATTCGTAAAGGTATAATCACGCCGAATCGACACCAAAGCGTAAGGGCACAGATACTCAAAATAGATATATGTCTTGACGGTGAAGGTGGTTCGGCCGTCGGAATGCCGAACTCTGAAACTAACCTGTGAGTATCCAATCATAAAACAACTCAGCATTTAATGCGCCGAGCCCAGTAACTCATAACACCTTACTTCGCCGAAAAGACTGATGAGATGACCTCTGCCGATAAGGATTCGAAAACCCTTCTCGACCGAGACTTAGATAGGTAACCAGTCGGCCTCGACGTAGTGCTGTCTATCCAAACTGAAGATGCTCCGCGATCGGCTGGTTCTACGGCGATAGTGTTGTCTATCCAAAATGAAGGTATCACCGGTTGCCTTCACAGTGCTGTTTATCCAAACTGAAGATGTGTCGGCGAAAAGGAAAGTAAAAATCTCAAGGTTATTGAGAGGTTTCGCGTAGAGCGAGAATTTGCGCAGGGCAGTTTGTGTGTTGAATGGGTGAGGGTCTCAATGTTATGCTCTCCCCCTATTTATAGTACGCAAATACTCCTGAACCAAAATCAACTTTGGACAGGAATCCTCTTCCTAATCCAAATCTTTCTCGGCCGATCCTAATCCAACTCTATCTCGTCCAACCCTAATCCAATTAGGATTTTAAACCCGTCTCCAATCGTGGGCTCGATTCATTCTTGCATCCTGGCTTATCAGGGAGTCCTTCTCCTAACAGGTCTCGGCCTTTATCGCACCCTCATACTTATCCGCACCCTTTTCTTTCCAAATAGGTCTCGATCCTTCTAACCCCGTGGGCCACGACACCATTCTACTGCTTCCGAGAAGGTGTTGGGCCGAGAGTGGTCCGAACTCGACCCAATGTTATTTTGGGCCCAAACATTACCCCCTCGCTTCTAAGGTCGTCGACCTATTGCTCTTGGTCGAGCCCCGGCCTTGAAGAAGCGAAACGACAATCCTTTTCTTCCACCATAATCAGTGGTCTGTCCTAGGCAAATGATACCACGCCCATTTATGAGACGTGATTCTCCTCTCGAATCCTTCCCGTCTTTGCCACGCGTCAATCCTCGATCACCTCAACAGTCCGTAATCATGTTTCTGGGTGCACGCAACTGTCAAGACGTCTCTCCGCATTAAATTCGCCGTCACACGCGAT
The DNA here is from genome assembly GCA_036320875.1 of Cotoneaster glaucophyllus. Taxonomy (NCBI): domain Eukaryota; kingdom Viridiplantae; phylum Streptophyta; class Magnoliopsida; order Rosales; family Rosaceae; genus Cotoneaster; species Cotoneaster glaucophyllus. The sequence continues at coordinate 9,362,984 of CM070070.1, forward strand.
TGTGCGTCCTCAAACCGCGCGATATGCTTTCAGTCTGCGAGATTTTTGGTCATTTCGCCTGGATTTTCTGGATTCTCATCATGGCGCGCAGTTATATCGATTGGCCCATTTCAAAATTCAAAACCAAACGATTGGTCTTCCTTCGAAGCGCCTATAAGTCCCTTGCTCCCTTCTCGAATTTTCAGCTTTGTTTCTCTCGAATCTCCAGAAAAACCAACGCGTCTATCTGTGCAAAGAACTCTCAACCCAGAAATTCCCATCTTAAAACTTCCCATCTTACAATGGCTTCTTTCATCTCCCAGCTCTCTGAGGAATGCAACAAATGTAAGGGTATCATCGATCATTCTGCTGTAAAAAATTTACGCTTCGAGAGCGATTCAAGCGCCACCCACCAAATTCTTGGACCTCTGTTCAAGAAACCAGTGCCTTCTCCCATTGTCGACCTCATGAAGGAACAATGCTTGATGCCCCTGCGGCAGGGGCTCGATTGGGCGAAGTGGGATACGTCGAAGCCCCAAGGAGCTTGGCCTTCGACTACCGCGACCTAGGCTGCCTGGGTCAACCGTATGGAAAAGTTCTTCGGCCAAGAGTGGAAGGCTCTGGGGATTTACGACGCCATCAGACTCTCGACGATGGAGATTGCCATAGACCAAGAGCTTCTTATGGCGGCCCTGACTTTCTGGTGCTCGGCCACCAATACCATGGTTCTCCCCCTTGGTCCTATTGGCCCCACTATCCTCGACATCTCCACTATTCTGGGAACTTCCCCTTCTGGTCTCCCAATATATGCTGTTCTCTTCGGATGTTCGTCGAACCTTGATCTCAAGGCACTATTCGATGCTCGAACCGTCGAAACCTTGCGCCGGGACGGTCAAGACCCCTTCAAGGATAAACTTCAGAGGCTACACAAAAATTTCTTCAACTATAGCACCCTCATAGCCTACTTTGCTGGTCGAGGAGAGGCGAGCCTTCGCAAAGGGGAACACGAAGCTTTTCTGTTCTATTGGTACAACAAGTTTATTTGTTGTACCAAATCGAACAAGTGTCTGGTCGAGAATATGCCGGTAACTGAAGCCCTGGCAAGTGGTCTCACTTTGGCGCTTAGTCCAGCCATCCTCGCCCACCTACTGCGTTGTTTGGCCGAAGCAACCATCCATAAGATCGACCCTCACCAGAATGGACCCCTTTGGGTATTCCAACTCTGGTTGCAAACCTACTTCACCACGCTTCGGCCAAACAATCCCAGCTTCCCTTCTAACGAAGCGCTCGGCCTTCGGCTGGCTTCCAAACCTCCCCACCGAGCTGAAGAAGTTTTCAAGTACTTCTTCAGTCTTGAGGATTTCTCTGACGACGAGTTCCTCATATGCCGTCATCGAGAAAACCCTTCTTTTATCAAGCTCCCAACCGCAGCTTGGGGTGAAAGTGAGGACCCTTCGCTCCGCCAGAACTGGGGATCGTGTGTGCTGTCGCGCGACCTACCCCTCGGCTGCGATGCTGGTCGGTTGAGCTGGGAGGTCTATCATCCACAGTTCACGGCCAGACAACTTGGCTACCTACAAGGCTGTCTAGTGCCTCTACTCCTTTCTCGCTCCCTTCTAAGCAGAGGACGACTCTCCGGTTCTTCAGAGAGAGAATGTCAGGATACCGAGGACGAATTCCAAAAGAGGTGTACGCAATTCCGCCTTCGACCGCCTGTTCCTGAGTCCCTGAGCACCGATACCTTCGGGGATTGGTGGGAGTATTACACCCGGGACTTCTTTGGAGCCCTGGTCAACAATATCATCATCACAATCTTCGGCGACCGTCCCAAGAAAATCGCTGTCCCTCCCCCTAAGGAGAAAGCCCAAGGTACCTGGCCATCCTTACTCCTATATCTCAAACGACCATTTGACTTTAATTTTACTTCCCAACTACTCAAACCTAACTATGTTTTCCTTTCTCAGGTGGTCCAGTACTGAAATAGGCTGTCGTAATTGCTGCGGCCATAGCCAAGAAAAGATCAACCCTTTCAGACGTCGTTGTACAAACTCCGCCGAGCAAACGGCCGCACCAGGAGGCCCCGGTGCGTGAAGCTCCCCGACCCCAAAAGTGTGTCAAGAAACTGGCGAAGAAAGGGGAACGGGAGATTCATGTTATCTCTAGTCAGACCACCGAGACGACCACTCCTGATGCCCCTCTTCCTGCTCTAGTCGCCCAAGATCTGTTGGAACAAAGGTTGACTTCGAATCGGTCGAGCGTCCCAAGTACCACCCGCTTTGGAGACGGTCGAGGCAGTCATCGCCTCGACTATCCCCAGGGTGGTTGAACCTTCTGCTACTTCTCTGGCTGAGGAACCCATAACCCCGGTGCCCAATATCGCACCTTCTCTGGACGTGGTGACCCCAACGGTCGAGAGGCCATCCCTGCAACATCCAAAATGAACGACGATCGTTTTGGAGGAGGTGTGAACAATTTTGGAATAAAATCCAGTATAGTGTGTGATTTTGCTCGACTCTGAAACCTTCCTATTGTCTATCTTTCAGGATAGCACAAGCGAGGAGATTCCATTGGCACATCGCCCTCGTCGAGCTCGACTGACTAAGCTTCCAGTCTCTGCTCCCCAACCAACAAGTAAGGCAATCCAGGAGGCTGTCCCTGCAATGGTCGAAGCGGATGTGGCTGTTCCGGCTTATGTTGATGCAGCTGCTCCGGTCGAGGTAAATACCACTGTTCCAACCGGGATGGATGCTGCAACTCCGGTCGAGATGAACGTCACTGTCTCGGCCGAGGCAAATACTGCAAATCCGATCAGGGTAAATGCCAGAAAAGTTCTTTCTGTGGCGGCTGAGGCGACGGTAGAGACTCCAGTGCATCTGCAAGACCTCGACCTCGGCATCCCACCCAAGAAGCTACATCAGCTTATGTACGGATGCCTGCTTTTTATTTTAGTGTGCTTTTCTTTTTAGAGTTCTAAATCAAAGATGTACCAAATGCTAGGTGCCCCCCATTCTTTTCACCGAAAATTCTACGCGTCGAGGGACGTTGTCTATATTTCTTGGCAGCCTCAGTGGCCGTCGAACGTAGACAACCTTCATCGGCCGCGTGAATTGAGAAGCAGTCTCAGACACTGGGCTCGGCCTTTAAGTTCTCTGGGTTCGAGCAGTAACCCAGGAGATATGGCCGAAGTCTCGTCTCGTCAGGTCTACTATCTTCTCTTTCCTTATCCCTTGTGGCTTAACCTGCTCCGATATTTGTTCCTCTATGCAGCCTTCATGGGAAGCCGAGTTCAATGCTTTTCTTGCCAGTACATCGAAGAGGACGGCTGGGCCTTAGACTTCTGCTCCCCGAGACTCAGCCGATCCGGACTCTGTCGTTAAGCTGCAAGAGCTATTTTCCTTCTCGGCTTCTCAGATTCTTGAGCAGAAAGGCCTCGACTCTGTTGGGGCATGCTTGAACGATCTTGCCGCCAACGACCGTCTAGACAACGCTGCCATAACCCAAGAGTCCTCGATGTTGGAGCGAACTCGGGAATACTTTGGTATTTTCGAACGAGCCCTTCGAGTCGAGGATGACTGGAAGGCTACCACGGCTGTGTAGGAGACCCTTCGTCCGTAGGTAGAAGTGCTCATATCGAAGAAGGAACAGCTGGCCGACCTCGATCGCCAAATTGCCGAACTCTAGAGTCGACGATCAGCATTTGCTTCTGATCTTGAAAAGGAATTCGAATCGGGTAAATCCACCCTGATCGAATATGCAACCAATAGTAAGCGTGTCGAGCAGCTGAAACTAGACAAGAAGATTCGGCAAGCTGAGGTGACAATGGGCGAAGTGAGATGGCTGGAGTTGAAGGCTTTCCTTGGATCCGTTCTCCCTTCTTCGCCTTAGGGTCTTCATTGTAATTTTAACTTGTACCCCTTTTGCGAATATTAATGAAAATTTATCAATCTTGCAATTGCCAAGTAACCGGATAGTATTGTCTTTGATACGATCTGCCCCCTTGCCGAGAACTCATTTGTTATTCTCGCATTTTCCAAGTAACCGGATAATATTTCTTTAAGAACTTCCCATTAATTGGTAACTTATGAATTAAACCCGTTCGGTCCTTGAGACGATATGCCCCTTTGCCGAGAACCTTGTGAACAACGAATGGCCCTTCCCAATTCGGCGACCATTTGCCGAATCTAGGGTCCCTAATTCCAACAGGTAAAACAGTCTGCCAAACCAAATCTCATTTGCCGAACGTTTTTCGCCTGATCATTTGATTATACGCGCGTTCGGCGATCTTCTTTTGTGCTACTAATAAATTATAAGCATCAAGTCGAGCTTCTTCTAGATCTTCCAACTCTTGTCTCATGGCTTGACCGTACTCGGCGCTGAACAAACTACTTTGTTCCATTACTCGCAACGAGTTTATACTTAGCTCGACCGGCAACATGGCGTCATGTCCGTAAGTTAAGGCGTACGGAGTTGTTCCAGTGGCAGATTGGGGTGAGGTTCGGTAGGCCCATAATGCCTCATTCAACTTTAGATGCCACACACCAGGTCTTTCTTTTACCATTTTTTGGAGAATTCCGATCAAAACCTTGTTACTTGTTTCGGCCTGTCCATTTGCCTGTGGGTAATATGGTGTGGACTGCTCCAGTCGAATATTCAACTTACTTGTGTACTCCCTGAACCTATCGAATGTAAAAATTGTACCATTATGATCGTCTCTGGTATGCCGAACCTAGTCACGATGTTCTCTTCCACGAAACTAGAGACTTCTTTAGAGGTTAATTCGACATACGACTTCGCTTCAACCCATTTCGTAAAGTTGTCTGTTGCTACTAATATCCATGCATGTTTTGCTGCTCCGGAGGATGATGTGATTTTGCCGATTACATCCATGGCCCATCCTCTGAACGGCCATGGTTTAGTGACCGAATGTAAGGCTTCGGCTGGAACCCTTTGTATAGGACCGTGGATTTGGCACTGCACACATCCCCTAGCGAACTCGATGCAATCTTTCAGCACACTCGGCCAAAAGTAGCCGTGGCGACGAAGCAGCCATCGCATTTTTCGACCAGATTGATGAGCTCCGCAAATTCCTTCGTGTACCTCTGCGATTGCTTGAGTAGCCTCTCGCGGCCGAGGCACAATAACAATAAGCTGTCTTCACCCTTTCGGTACAATGCGTTTTGGTACATGACGTAGTTCGTGACGTGTACCCTTGCCTTGCGATCATGTTTGCCACTTGGGTTAACAAGATATTGCATAAGTGGTCTCCTCCAATCGTCTGGTAATATCTCGACCGCATAAACATCCAGCGACTCTCCTCGTTCTAATAATGATGGTAAGGACATCACGCGCGTCCGGATTACATGGTCGCGGTGAAGAACTTGTTGATCAACCAGGGCCGGATATGACTGATGTAATGTGGGTATCATCCGGCCTAACTCGCCCCCAAGAGTTATGCTCCGGAGGCTAGTTGAGTGAGTTCATCAGCGACGGTGTTTCGATTGCGAGAAATATGGCTGAACGTAATACCGTCGAAGGACGCGGCCAAGTAGCTGGCAACCATGTGATAAGGCGCCATAGCGCAACTCATGCAACGAAAAGTGCCATTGAGCTGGTTAATCACGAGTTCAGAATCGCCGAGTATGAACACGCGAGATGCTCGTAACTCATGAAGTACGCCGAGGCCGATAACGAGAGCTTCGTATTCGACCTGATTGTTGGTACATTCAAAGTCAAGTTTGAGAGAGAAGTACCATCGGTGTTGTTGTGGAGATTGAATGTTGACTCCCACACAGGCCGATGTTGAGGTACTAGAGCCATCAAAGTAAAGCGTCCAATAATTGTCGCGTGCTTCCACCATGCTGATCTCGACGTCGGGTTCCCCAAAACCGTATGGGGAGGGGTGTTGAGCGAGAAAATCGGCAAGAGCTTGTCTTTTGACCGCTTTATGGGGCACATATTGTAAGCTGAATTCGGATAACGCCATCGTCCATTTCCCAATTCGTCCTTTGACGATTGGCCGAGTGAACATGTATCGGATAACGTCGGTCTGAGCAATGACTTGAGTGACTGACGGTAGCATGTAGTGCCGGAGTTTGGATGCGGCGAAAAATAGGGCTAAGTAAAGTTTCTCGACTAGGGAGTAGTTGATCTCTGGTGAGTTGAGACTCCAGCTGAGATAGAAGACGGCCTGTTCTCGTCCTGCGTCATTGTCTTGTACGAGGAGGCAGCCGATGGATTCCTCGGCCGCGAAAATGTAAAGTTTCAGAGGTTTATTGTGCCGAGGGGGAACGAGAACATGTGGTTTTGTAAGAGAGACTTTGATTTACGTGAAAGCTTGTTGGTGTTCTTCACACCATTCAAACTTGTCTGAATCTTTCAATTTCAGAAGTGTGGAGAACGCCTTCATTTTTCCTGCCTAATTGGCTATGAAACGACGGAGAAAATTTATTTGGCCGAGCAAAGACTGGAGTTGCCTTTTGGTGGTTGGAGGTGGAGCGCTCATGATTGCTCGAGCCTTGTTCGCATCTATCTCAATGCCCCGATGATGGACAAGAAAACCCAAAAAGTTACCAGCCGACACACCGAAGGCGCATTTTGCAGGGTTCATCTTGAGATGATGTCGGCGCATACGAAAGAAAGCCTGACGAAGATCATCAAGATGCGTTCGGCGGCTCTTTGATTTTACCACCACATCATCGCTGTATACTTCGACAATCGTGCCAATCAAGTCGTGAAAAATGGCGTTCATGGCGCGTTGATATGTGGCACCAGCGTTTTTAAGGCCGAAGGGCATGACTACCCATTCATAAGTGCCAAGTGCCCCAGGGCAACGAAAGGCAATTTTATGGACATCGGCTTCGGCAATGAAGATCTGGTTGTAACCAGCGTAGCCGTCCATGAAGGATAACATGGCATGATTGGCCGCGACGTCAATGAGTAGGTCTAAGATTGGCATTGGATACTCGTCCTTTGGTGTTGCCAAATTCAGATTGCGAAAATCGATGCATATGCGGAGGGCGCCGTTTTTGTTGAGTACTGGTACGATATTCGCTAGCTATTCGACGTATCGAGCAGTCCGAATGAACCTGGTGTTTAAAAGACGAACGAGTTCATCTTTTATACCGAGTTGGACCTCGGTCGAGAATCATCGGGGTGGTTGACGAAAGGGCTTGCAACTAGGTTTGATACGTAATTCGTGCTCGACGAGTGTTCGATCAAGACCGGGCATCTCATGATAGCTCCAAGCAAAACAATCTTTAAATTCATGAAGTAGCTTGCAAAGCTCTGATTTCATAGATTGGGGGAGCAGAGCACTAATAAATAAAGGCTGAGGATTCCAACATTCACCTCCTCCAATGGGTCCTTAACCTGAGGCCGAGTGTCTTCGAGGTAGGCCGGAGCGGCTTGAATATTATCAAAAGAGAGCATGGGACCTCTATCGTCTTCGGCAAGGAACTCCACGAGATTGATACCCGAATGAGATCGTTTGGATATGATATGCCAATGAGCCAGCAGTCGTTCCATAATCGATGAAACCACGGCTCGGCGTCTGGTTTGACTGGGTCGTCCCTCATCATTGATCCCATTGTAGAGTAATGTAGCCAACGTGGTCGTCGTAGTACCGTGCTTGGATCATGTTGGCTTCAAAGGGCTGATGGTCGGCTGGATGTACGACGATTGATTTACCATCCCAAAAGACGAGGACTTGATATAACGAATAAGGAATACAACTTGTTTGATGAATCCAATCTCGACCGAGCAATGCATTGTACTCAATCTTCGAGTTAACTATGAAGAAAGTCGTCATATGGTTACGACCTGCGATGCTTACCTCTAATGGTAGTACTCCTTTTGTTTGAGACTTATCCCCGACGAAGCTGCTCATGGTGATTCCTGATGGGATAAGTTCGTCGTTGGAGCGGTGTAAGGCCTTCATGATGGTTACAAGCATAATATTGACAGTAGCCCCACAGTCGACGAAGATTTTCGAGATCGGATATCCTTCGATGTAGGCTGTGACATACAATGGTTTGAGGTGATGAAGGTTGGCTGCCGAAGAACGAGGAAATAATTCGGCCAAAGCTGCCTTGAGGTTATCGTCCTTAGTCGTTGGCTTGACCTAGGTGGGAGAGACAAAGTCGACTTGGGTAGCTTCCTCGGCCACTACGTCGACGTCTAGGAAGCTTGGTTGGGACGTGGTTGACTGAAAATCGGCAGGCAAAACATGGACCATACTGATTTCCATGTTGTCGAGGATTGAAGGGTTCATCAAGTTGGGATCTTCCTCCTTCGTTAGTTTCTCTTCTTCTAGATCTTTGTCCTCTGGATTTTCTTCCTCGTCCTTCAGGTTTTCTGGCATGGTCGCGGTTATTGTCTTTTCTGGTTCAAAGACCGTCGACTTTTTCGGAACTGGAATCGAGTCTGAGACTTGCGCCGTGACACAGGTTTGTTCTTGGTATGTGATACGGGCATCCCTGATGTCTAGATAAGCATCTAACCGCTCGACACACCTTGTTTCGTCGGCTGTAAGGCTGAAGAGAGAAACGGCTGAAAATACCTCAAAATGGTATCGTAAATACTGGAGGTCTTCTAGGGAAAAAGAAAGTTCTCTTGGGTTGATGTCGGTATATGGATCGACATTGAAGCCAAGGACTCGAGCTTCGCGTATGTGCTGGAACCTAGCTTTCAACCCGAGATCCGAATTCTTCTGGATGATTCGTTCGGCGTCTGGACAGTTCAGAATCAGGTTGATCGTGTCTTGACATGCTTTCGGCAAACCGTATAAATCATTTGCCGAATATTTCTTGTGGAACTCCCGCATGTACTGTAGAGCCTCTCCGAGGAATGGTGGATGCAGATTTCGTCGGACCTTAATCAAAGGTTCTTGTACAGGTAACGGGGAAAGCTTGTCCTCGGCTTCTTTCCTAAAATGCTCAAGTCGTGCCTTCATTTCTCCGGGCCGAATAAGAAGTTTGATTCGTTTTTCGGCTTCTTCGAACGTGGTCTTGAGAGTATGATTGATCGATTGCTTACCTTGGATCAACTCAGTCATGATCGTTGGGCTTTGTCGGTCGTCCGCACGGTCGACTTTCTCTTTTGGCTGCCATTTAGTGGTCGAGGTTTCTTATGCTGCTTATCGGCGGGCCAAACAATCTATTCTTTGGCGTCGACGCTTCTGTGACTTAGATAGTGTCGTCTACACGCCTGTAGGCGAGTGATAGGTATACCAACGCTGATCTCGTGGTTCAGGAGGTTTGAAGGTTTTCCTGTTTGCAGAAAAGCTCGAGCTACTGGAGTTGCGGGCATAATAGCCTTCGTTGTAGAATGGTGTGTCGAAGTCGAGACGTCGTCTAGCCGAATAAGGCTTGACGTCCTACGATCCGAGCCTGCTGAAGACTGTATCTCGCGAGCTTGCGTCAGGTGTTTTTTGAAGTGTCATCGTGGCTAACCGTCCATGTGGCGTTTCTGCTTGTCGCGGCTGTACTCTCGATTTGGTCGAAACGTCTGCTTTGCACCGTGTACATAGGGTTGTGGCTTCGTTGGGCTCTTCGGCCCTAGAACTTGACATGGATTAGACGATGGCCGGTCCAACCAGATCTTGAGGTGGCGCATTGGTGAACAAATCAATCTTCAGTCAGGGTTGAGAGTTCTTTTTTGTGATGTGCCGCGCTGAGACTAGTTCGATCTTCCCTTTTCCTTTGTCTCTAGGAAAATGAGCATCTACCATACCTACTGTTGTTGTGGGAAAAGGGTCAGTGTCAACACCCATTTTTTCTCTGGAAATTTAAGTTTTCCACTGTCAATCCAACTTTGGATAGCATCTCGAAACACGACACAATTGTTTGTCGTATGTTTGTTCGAATTATGATACTTGCAATACGTCCTTCCTTTCAGCTCTTCGGCCTTGGGAATATTGTGCCCCGACTGAAGTTTTATAATCTTAGCAAGTAACAATTGGTCGAAGATAGCGTAGGCCTTAGTAATATCAAACGTATAGGCTTTCGACGTCTTTATGGCATTTTCTTCAGATATTGGCCAAACTTTGATATCCTTAGGGTTGACGTGGGTCAACGCTTTGCAAATGTATGGCTTATCAATCACTATTTCGGCAGCATCTATGCTGGCATATCCTTCAGTTTCCGCTGATGCATAACTAACCGTGGGGTTTTTATAAATGGTCCCTCGGGATGGAGACTTCGAGATTTTCTCTTCACGAAGCAAATAATCATATTGCTCGACGTGTTGAGCTAATTCGTTCATGTCGCGAAAGTTCGCCCCCAGGAATTTCTTCTTATATTCCACGTCTAAACCATTCAGCGCGAGTCGGACAAACTCAACCTCAGGCAGGGGTACTCGGCACCAATTCCTGACCGATTTGAATCTTGTAAGATAATCCGTCGGTGATTCGTCGGATTCTTGTGCCATTCTGGCCAACGAAGAAACTGACATTTCCATCCCCGGTCGATAAAACTGTTCGTGAAACTTCTCGACCAGTTCCTCCCATCTTTGAATGGAATTAGGTGGGAGGTTGATGTACCACGCGAATGCCGAGCCTGTGAGTGAGAAATTAAACAATCGTAGCTTATAGAAGTCACTACTAACATCTTCACATTGTGCAGTGAAGCGGGCGACATGTTCTAATGATGATATAGATGATTCCCCAGCGAAAAAGCTGAAATCTGGGATTTTAAAACCTTTAGGATATTCAAACTTTTCCACGTAAGCTGGGTATGGGTGGATAAACTTTGGGAATTTCGACCCTTTCTTCAGAGCCGAATCAATCATTCTCTGAACTTCAACCACGTCCACAGACGTCATTTCCATACTTGGGTCAAAGTCATCTGTCCGACTACTTGATCCACCCCTTTTGTCTAGATCGACCATTTTGAGCCGAGCGGGTCCTGCATCGGCTGGTGACATCGATATAGAATTATTCTTTGGAACAGGTTGTCTGAAGCGATCAGTATAGCCGATATTTTGGGTATTGCTAACCAAAACCTCGAGCAATCTCGTTTACACGGCATTCTGACCACGCACTGCTTCGAGTATTCCCTTTATCTCTCGACTGAATGTCTGTTCAACCTGTTGAGACTGTTCTTCGAGCCGTCGCAGAAGAAACGACCTGGTCGGTGGGTGGGAAACGTCTTCACCGTCTTCGTCACAGTCTTCTACTATGCCTTCGATCACGACCCTCTTTGTTAATTTTGCGAGGAGACTTGTATCTCGCGGTGGCTCACTGAAATTCGCCTCTCTTTCTTGTCGAATCCCTTTTGATGCCTACGGCGTTACGGCAGCAGTAGTCTGTGCTCGTAACGATCCTTGGGACCCCGGGTTCTAGCTTGTATGGGCAATGGTCGATTTTCCCATATTTGATTTCTTTGTCACTGATCGTGTCTCAATGGTCATGAACTTCGTAGCTTTTAGCAAAAGGTCCCACTGGGGGTGCCAAAATGTTGACCCTAAAAACTACCAAGCCTACGTGGTGCGCAGGCCGAGTAACTAATAAGCTAACTACGTCCTTCGGTTGAATGCAGGGCGTGCCAACTCGACGACCGAGCTCGACCGGTGAGTAAAATGTTGATGTTGCGTTGTATGCGCGGCTGACTTCTAAATCTTGCGACTACGGCCGAGGAAGGAACACGCGTCGGCTTTTGGGTTCTAGAGCCTAAAGACAAGGCTGCTAGCTCTGCGAAGTTCACGAATCTTCGGTGCCGAATTCGGTCACGGTGATTATATTCGTAAAGGTATAAGCGCGCCGAATCGACACCAAAGCGTAAGGGCACAGATACTCAAAACAGATATATGTCTTGACGGTGAAGGTGGTTTGACCGTCGGAATGCCGAACTCTGAAACTAACCTGTGAGTATCCAATCATAAAACAACTCGGCGTTTAATACGCCGAGCCCAGTAACTCGTAACACCTCACTTCACCGAAAAGACTGATGAGATGACCTCTGCCGATAAGGATTCAAAAACCCTTCTCGACCGAGACTTAGATAGGTAACCAGTCGGCCTCGACGTAGTGCTGTCTATCCAAACTGAAGATGCTCCGCGATCGGTTGGTTCTACGGCGATAGTGTTGTCTATCCAAACTGAAGGTATCACCGGTTGCCTTCACAGTGCTGTTTATCCAAACTGAAGATGTGTCGGCGAAAAGGAAAGTAAAAATCTCAAGGTTATTGAGAGGTTTCGCGTAGAGCGAGAATTTGCACAGGGCAGTTTGTGTGTTGAATGGGTGGGGGTCTCAATGTTATGCTCTCCCCCTATTTATAGTACGCAAATACTCCTGAACCAAAATTGACTTTGGACAGGAATCCTCTTCCTAATCCAACTCTTCCTCGGCCGATCCTAATCCAATTCTATCTCGTCCAACCCTAATCCAATTAGGATTTTGAACCCGTCTCCAATCGTGGGCTCGATTCATTCTTGCATCCTGGCTTATCAGGGAGTCCTTCTCCTAACAGGTCTCGGCCTTTATCGCACCTTCATACTTATCCGCACCCCTTTCTTTCCAAATAGGTCTCGATCCTTCTAACCCCGTGGGCCACGACACCATTCTATTGCTTCTGAGAAGGTGTTGGGCCGAGAGTGGTCCGAACTCGACCCAATGTTATTTTGGGCCCAAACAATCTCATAATTAATATCTTATAATTATTCTTTCATTGTATCTTAGAATTAAAAGTTAACAAGATAATCATTAAACTAGTAGGTGATGTGGCAATGACATGGAAATAAGTAAACATAAATTACAATTAAATTAAATTAAATTATTATGAGAAAGAAATAAAACAACTCACCATCTCCCTTCCACATTCATTTGTTCTCTACCGTAATTTAATTGTAAATATTTTAGGAGTCCTTTTTCAGTAGGAATAGGATTTGTACATATTAAATTGTAATCATTCTGTAACTATCTTTTCTTATAGAGTAAATCATATGTGCCTATATATTGTAAACCCTCAACAATTAATAAAGGTAATGAAATATTCAGCCATACAAAGTTCTATTAACGCTATATGATGTGAAGATGACGTGCAATTTTGATGATTAAAATTGGGTCAACATTTGCTTGCAAGAGCCTAAAACGATTACAAATCCAACCGTCAGATGCTTGTTTCTAGTTTATTTATTTTGGTCTTTTTTCTTTTTTTTTTCTTTCCTTCCTTCTTCTAGTTAATGAACATTAATTAATCAGAGTACTTGCGCACTCTATCTACAATAGGAGAGATTTTTTGTTATGATCAAAACATGGGTGCTACATCACATGTTACTATACAAATGGTGAGATATGTGCGTTAAAAAGTTAATAACTTAAAAATTAAAATTTCTCACCACTTATATAAAAACATGTGGTGTACCAAAAGAAAATATAAAGATATTTAGTCATCTATCACAACAACAAAAAACTAATGACAGTACTGTAATTTCACAAACTAAAATTTTGTTTTTTTTTTGTTGAAGTATCACCTACAAATGATTTTAACATCTTTAATTTTTTAAAAAAAATTAAAATAAAAAAATTAAACCCCTATCTCGCTACCCTACTCTTACTCTCTCTCTTCTTTTGTCCTTCAATTTTAAAAACCAAAATAAAAAAACTTTGTGTATAAACATATATTAGTTTCTAACCATAACAGCTATGAGCAATCCAATTATTCATTTACGAAATCCAGAAGGTCCAGAAGGACGAGAACGTGTCCAGTACAAAGAAAAAACCTCTCCTCCACCATGTCCGGTGAGGTTTGTTTGCCAAAAATTAAAAAAAATGTGTGGTATTAATATTAAAAAAAATTTTAAATAAATAAATAAATAAATAAACGTATCTCCCACCACGTCATGTGAGGCTAGTTTATTAAAAATTTAAAATAATTAAAAAAAAAAAAAAAAGGCATTGCTTTTCCACATTTGAGCAATTTTCTTATTGTCATCCAAGAGTTGACCTGCCATGTTCCAAGCGAATGGATTAATTTTTGCAAACCTATCTCCCACCACGTCCTGTGAGGCTAGTTTATTAAAAATTTAAAATAATAATAAAATAAAAATAAAAAATAAAAGAGGCATTGCTTTTCCACATTTGAGAAATTTTCTTATTATCATCCAAGAGTTGACCTGCCATGTTCCACAGCGAATGGATTAATTTTTGCCCATTTGCCCTTGCGTGTGTATGCATAGTCTTAAATAGTTGAGAGACATACACTCCCACATAGGGCTAGGTTCGGTTCTGTTTGGTTCATTTTTTTTGGCCAAAATCGAAAGCCAAACCGAAATCACTATTTGGTTCGGTTTTCTATCAGTTTTTTTCGGTTCGGTATCAGTCTGGTTCGGTTTTTTTCATGATTTGTTTTTTTAGAATCTGAAAATTCATAAACAAATAAATCTGAAAATCGGTAAAGAAATGAATTTGCAACACCAAGAGTAACACAAGCACATAATCGATCAAACTATTATCTTAAACCACAACTCACAGCAATAATTACATTCATTCATCTAAAATTCAAATAACTAACAAACCCACAACACAAAAATTGAACAAATCTGCAATACGAACCAAAACAACAACCCATAAATTTACACCAAAATTTCAGTCTCCTTCTCTAGAATTTACACCCTAAAAAAACTCTTAAATCGACAAAATAAATAAGAGACTGGGGATCTTAGCCTGGAGTGAGAAGATCGAGAAACGAAGCAACCAATCATGAAGAAATTATAACTTAGATGTCGTAGGGATGTGGGTGGGCTGTCGAGACGGAGAAACGACGAGAGTGGGCTGTCAGGATGAAGGATGGCTGCGGGTTATGGAGAAGAATGGAGAAATTGGAGGCAGGGACATAGAGGGAGTCTAGAGGCAGGGAACAAAAGAGAGAAGAGGGGAATGAAAAAGTGCGGCTAGTGCTAGGGCTTTGTTGATCTCTAAATCCACAAAAGACTACAGATTTCAATCTTTATAAATAGTTTAGTCGTACAATCATAACTAAACAAAACATGTTGCTAAGTTGGATGAAGCTTTTCGAGCTGGAGCGTAGGGGTTTGAACCCTCATGCCAACAGAATTTCGGGGAATTTTGAAAATTTCTAAGATTTTTATAATTAAAATATTATAAAAAATAAGGTTCGGTCCGGTTTGGTTTCCGGACCACAAAAACCGAAATCGAACCAACCAAATTTGGTTAAGTTTTTTGTTCGGTTTTTTTTTTCGGTTTTGGGTTTTTCAAACGCACCCCCACAAATCAAATGGCGAGAGATGAGGTAGCTGCTGCGGTAGCAGCAAATAAGTTGATACTGTACTCAACATATCTAGGTGGGTTTTTGGTATGGCTCCTACATCTTTTTGAACTTGTAGTTTTGAGGCCTAAACGGCTAAGGTCAAAGCTCCAAAAGCAAGGAATTGGAGGGCCTCCTCCATTTCTCTTGGGAAACCTCCCTGCAATGAGAAAGAGCCTCATCCAACACAAGACCCAGGACTAGTTGTGATGTTGATGTCGCTTCTTCTATTTCCCATGAATGGCCCTCAAAACTCTTGCCCTAAATAGAGCAGTGGTGAAAGGAATACGGTAAGCGCTCTATTGCTTATCTAACCTACTTTTTAACATTGAAACGAGAAATATTTATGGATGAAGAGCTAGTTGGCTTAATTTGCTTATTCCTTTTTAAGATGATGCTTCATCAGGAAAGAAAAAGTATCACATAAACAACTCAAATATTCATTGCAATTGTTGTGCATGATTAAACTTTAAGAAACATATATTGATAAAAACAATAATTGTTCAAACTTGGTGTTAGGAAGGAACTATTGGGCTCCATTTCATTTCCTTCGGCGTCAAAGATATTGATTTAGTGTAAGATGTTTGTTGCAGGGAAAATATATGTTTGTGGACTCGCACACAAACAGCAATTATGCATAACAGATGTATAAGTGCTGAAGGAAATCGGCCTTTGCAAGTCCTTAAACTTAGGCAAATCTTCATTAACTTCGACTGTGACAGCCCGTCCCGGAGACTGTATGTTTATTTTTTTCCTCGAGGTTGAGAATTTACGAAACTACCCTTGAACGTTGGTTGCGTGTGTTTTCGTGGGCTAAGTTTAAAGGCCCAAAGCTTATTTTGGACCATTTGTGGTAGTTCCAAACTAATGGGAACCAATTAGAATTAGAGTTAGATTATTAGGGTTTTAGTTGGCTAAGTTGTAGTAGATTAGTTTTGGACCAATTAGGTTTAGTTTTTAGTTGGGTTGACCAATGAGGCACAGGACACCTCACACACACAAACAAAAACCTCTCTTTCTCTCTCTTTGCCTTCAAACTCTCTCTCTCTCTGCAAACTGTACGGACAACGTCCGTTGACCTTCAATCCCTTACAGATCGAGGTCCCATACACCATATTCGTAATCCTTACAAGCTTACAAACACAACCATATCTTTGGTTGGTTGAAACACCTTCGAAAACCCTGAGAACCCGAAGGCTCTGTCGAGGGTACAGTGACCCCGAGGTTTCACACTGTTTTGAGGCTCAGAGAGGTATTTAAACTTCTTCCCTAGTGTTTTAGGTTAATTTTGGTTAAGTTTTAATGTAAGAAAACCCAGGAAAACTGAACCTCCGAAGTGATAACTATTCCCCACTCACTAATCCAGTTGGATTAAAAATAATTAAATATATTTTTAATAATTAAATATTAAAAAATTAAGAATAAAAAAAACAATAAAAAAATTCCTAGGGGTGCGTCATCCCCTTTCCTTGACCCACACCAATTTCAATTTTTTTTTTGTTCTTCTTCTCTCTCCTTCTTCTTCTTCTTCTTCTTCTCCTGGGCCGAAACTGGATTTGTTTGTTTTTTTTTTTTTTATTCTTCTTCTTGGGCCGAAACTAGGTTTGAATTTTTTAATTTTTTTTTTGTTTCTGGGTTGCAGGTAGAGGGAAAAGGGGATGAAGATGAAGATGGGGGAGGAGAGATGAGTGCGCGGAGAAGATGGGTTGGGCTGGGGGGAACGAACTGGGTTGGGTTGGGGTTTTTTTTATTTTTTTTTTCCTTTTCTCCTTCGTCTTCTTCTTCTTCCACATGAGGGGGGGGGGGGTTTAATTTTGTCTTCTTCTTCATTCTTCCTACTTCTTCCTTCTTCTGGGTTGCAGTTTGGGGTTTTTTTTTTTTTTTTCCTCCTTCTTCTTGTTCCGCGGGCGGGTCGGGGGGGTTAAGTTGATGGGTTTTCTTCTTCCTCCTCCTCCTTCTCCTTCTTCTTCTCCTTCTTCTTCTTCTTCCTCCTTCTCCTTCTTCTTCTTCTTCTTCCTTCTTCTGGGTTTTCTTTTTTGGGTTGCAGTTTCCATTTTTTTTTTTCCTCCTCTTTTTCCCCCTTCTCCTTCTCCTTCTTCTTCTTCAGTTCTTCCTCCTTCTCCCGGGGGGGGGGGGGGTTAAAGAGAAGGTGGGGAAGGGACGACTGAGGATTTTTTTTTTTTATAACTTTTATTTATTATTTTAATATTTAAAAAATATTAAATAATTTTTTTTAGTTTTTAATAATTTTTTATTAATTTTTTAATAGAAAGTGGGCTCCGAATCAAGTCACGTTAGCACTTAACAGAAAAATTGACGGAGGTATGACATTGTCACAAATGTCAATTTTAAAAGATGAGGTATGAAACTGTCGTGACCCCAATAGTTGAGGTAGTTTTTTGTAATTTACCCCCATAAATTACCTAAACACCAACTAGAGGATCACGGAAGCCGATGCAGGGGAAAAGTTCAAGGTTAGTGATACAAAAAACAAAACAAAACAAAACGCCAAAAGATTCATACAGAAAATTAATCAACAAAATGAAAAGAAATTAGAGAAAAAAAAAATCACCTTGGTTCTTCGCTTTAGATTTTTTTTTATGCTAATAATTGCAACTAATTCAGGGTTTATTGAGTGGGAAGTTTTATTGGGCGAGGGAAAACACCGTAGAAACGTGTAGGTTTTAGATTTGAATTTGAATCCCATGTCTGCTCCAAAGAGAAGATTAAGAGGATAAACGTAGGTTTGTGTTTATTTTTTTTTTTCTTTCTTTCTTTTTTTAAATTTGTGTTTTTCACATTTTTTGTGTTTTTCTTTTCTTTCTTTCTTTTTCTAATTCGTGTTTTTCACCTTTTTTTGTGTTTATCTTTTCTTTCTTTCTTTTTCTAATTTGTGTTTTCACCGTTTTTGTGTTTATCTTTTTCTTTCTTTCTTTTTTAATTTGTGTTTTCACTGTTTAGTGTTTGACATATTTATCCGGGGTTTAATAAATAATTTGTGTTTTTTTTTAATTTTGTTATTTGTAAACAGTTATAACCGTAATTTCATGGAATTCTAGTTGATAAGTAGTGTTTCATTAATAATATTTAAAAATTTCTTTTTTCAACTAATATTTACAGATTTTGAGGAGTGTTGTGAAAATTCCAAATTTCATATATCTATATATATAAAGGGAGCACCAAAAAATGGTGAAACATTCAAAATACCATAAATCTATCTATATATAAAGGAAGCACCAAAAATTGGTGAAACATTCTAAATACCATAAATTACCCCTAAAAAATTTTAAAATTACAGTTGAATTTAAAGGAGTTAAAAGGATTCAACAAATATTAATTTTGAATGAATTTAAAATTTTATTTAGAAAAAAAATAACAAAGCCCCACGTTAGTGGGTGATTTATGTTAACTTCTAATTTATTTTCAAAAGTATTTTAATAAATAAATAAATAAATAGCAAAAACTTGAATTTCTTAATTTATTTTGTGAAAAATCATAATAAAACTTTAATTTAACATACAAAGGCCAATTGTCACAAGCGTACGCGCGTCATAAGAGGCTAGTATGTTTGAAATTTTGAAACATTTTGGTGTCCCTCCTCCAATTTTTTTTTATTACATATGATCTACCACACATTATGCCTTTGGTAAATAACAAAAGGTGATATGGATACTAACAATAATGACCACGAGCCTTGCCTGTGGTGGCTTATTATATTAGAGCAACTCCACCCATGTGGATTGTTCGGGGGACAGGGGAGAGGAAAGGGCCTGAGGCCCGGTGGACTGTGCTCCAGCAATGGAGAGCCCGAGTGAGGGTGGGAGCCCGAGGGCCGGGGGGTGGGGAATCGACGGGCCTGTGGCCCGAGGGCCAACCAATTTTTTATTCTTTTTGTGTCAGGCGCGTGCCCCTCACTCGCGAGTGGGGGCGCGTAGCCCGACCGGATCAGACAGAAAGCTGCAGCTCCTGCTGTGTCGTCAATGATCGTTGGGAAGCCACGTGGCTTCCCACGGTCCGTTCGATCAAAATGCCTTTAAATACCAGTCGTCCGATCCCAAAAAAAAAATCTGATTTGAAATTAAAAAAAAAAAAAAAAGTTTAATAATTAAGAAAAGTTACCGTTGTGACACGTGGCACAATCTGGAGTGTTGGAATTCAAATTTTTTTAAATCCAACGGCAGAGATTAATTATTTGAATAAAAATTAAAAAAAAAGTAAAAAATCCGAAAAAAATCTGCAAAAAATTCTTTTTACTTTTCTATAAATACCACTTCTTCTCCATCTACCTTACACCACAATTTCATATTTTCTCAACTACTTTCAATCAAATTCCTATCTTTCTCTCAAATTTTCAATCAAATTTTTTTCCACAAAATGACTACTGATGCAGGTACGAATTGGTCGCTTCTTGAAGATGTTGCGTTGTGCACTAGCTGGGTTGAAGTTACTCATATTCCCTTACGGGTAATGAGATGCAGTTGCGAGAAATGTGGAGTTTAATAAATACCAAATTTCTTGAGCAAATGGGTGGGACAAGAACCAAAGAATTGGTGTCCAGTCGTTGGAAATTACTTAGCCATTCCTTTAGTACGTGGAGAGACGCCTTGACACAAGCTAGTAGTAATCTTCGAAGTGGGGAAAATTATGCGGATGAGGTAAGAATATATTATAATTATTTGTTTGTATTATTATTTTGTTACCTAATTTGATTATAATTATTTATTTGTTACCTAATTTGATTATAATTATTTGTTTGTATTATTTATTTGTCACCTAATTTCATTATTATTATTTGTTTGTATTATTTAGTTGTCACCCAATTTCATTATTATTATTTGTTTGTATTATTTATTTGTCATTATTATTATTTGTTTGTATTATTTAGTTGTCACCCAATTTCATTATTATTATTTGTTTGTATTATTTATTTGTCACCTAATTTCATTATTTT
Source organism: Cotoneaster glaucophyllus (assembly GCA_036320875.1). Classification (NCBI taxonomy): domain Eukaryota; kingdom Viridiplantae; phylum Streptophyta; class Magnoliopsida; order Rosales; family Rosaceae; genus Cotoneaster; species Cotoneaster glaucophyllus. The sequence continues at coordinate 9,383,174 of CM070070.1, forward strand.
GTTTGTATTATTTATTTGTTACCTAATAATTTCATTATTATTATTCATTTGTAGCAACTTCAAGCATAAGCATGGTATGCTGCCAAAATCAAAGCAAAACAAAAATCATTCAACCGGTGGGAATGTTGGAATATTGTTAAAGATTGTCCTAAATTCAAAGTTGTGCCTGTTGGTCCAGAAGTATACATGAACAGCACCCCTCTACACAGCACCCGTATACACAGCACCCATCTACACTCTACACCCGATCATGGCTCCCATGTTGATGAAGAAGATGGAGAAGAAGTTCCTGAAACGCCGATTCCTGAACAAGCGTCGGGGTAGACCCGTTATCCAATTAGGCCTCAAGGTAAGAAGGCTTCAAAGAGGAAAGGGAGTGCTTCCAAGAATGATTATGGAAAGTACATGCAAGAACTTGCTCGTCAAGGTGAATTGACGTTGGCACGGGAATTGGCGAAATATAAGGCTGATAAGGCTAGAGATGAGGCAAAAGCTGCAGCTATTCAACAAGCATTTCAAGCTGAACAGAGGGAAAGACAGCTACTTAGGCAAAAAAGGGAGTTGGTTAGAGAAGAAAGAATTGCACAACGAGATCGTGACATTATGAACACGCCTTTAGAAGGGATGTCTCCAGATTCTAAATATTTTTGGCAGTCGGAGAAGAAGGATGTGGTGCAAAGGAGGCGTGCAAGAGAAGCGAGATCAAGAGGATATGGTCCTAGCACAACAAGACAAGATCATCCTGGCACCACAAATTGGTTAAGTGATGATGAATAGGGTACTTTTTGTAATCGGAGCCCACAATTTTCCAATCACTTTGGGTTGTAATTTATTATTTATGTTGTTTCCAATTTATTGAAGTTAGTATTTTATTTAAAGTGAGAGTACATTTATTTAATTTCGTAATATATTTATACTAATAATAGAATTAAAAAACACACCAAATGGAATTAAAAAACACACCACATGAAATTACATAAACACACCAAATAAAATTACATAAACATACCAAATAAAATTAAATAAACACACCAAATTAAATTAAAAAACACACCAAATAAAATTAAAAAACACACCAAATAAACTCACTACAAAAAAACACACCAAATACAAACAAACATACTAAATAAACTTAAGTATCTTCAGCTTGTTTCAATGCCCACTGGTGCTCTATCAAGTCAATTTGCCAAGCATTGTGCAAAGATGACATTTGAAGTGCAGTATATCGTGCAATGACCCTTTCATTGTAACGTCCATCCCTTTCTAATGGCTCGTGTTGCGCGGGTTCTTCGGTGGCATCATGCGCACAATATATTCGTGGTTTTAAATTGTTCATCGTGGCTGGCTCTGGCTCATATTCATCAACCGCATCATAATCGAACTCACCTTCCACAATCATGTTGTGAAGAATGATGCACGTCATCATGATGGATCGAAGTGACTCTACATCGAACATTCTGGCAGCACCCCTGACGATCGCCCAACGAGCTTGGAGGATACCAAAACAACAATCCACATCCTTCCTGCACCCCTCTTGACAGCTTGCAAAGTGTTTTTCCTTTGCACTTCGCGGACGTGGCACTGTTTTGACAAATGTTTCCCACCGTGGGTAAATGCCGTCAGCTAGGTAGTATGCCCCGTCGTACCTACGTACGTGACTTTTGGTGCCTTTCCTTGCAGGACGTCGTTGAACACTGGGGATTGGGCAAGGACGTTGAGATCATTTTGAGCCCCCGGAACTCCGAAAAAGGCATGCCATATCCATGTATCAAAAGATGCCACCGCTTCCAAAATGATAGATTTTGCTCCTTTTCTATCCCCATATGCGCCTTGCCATGCACTTGGACAGTTTTTCCACATCCAGTGCATACAATCGATGGTTCCTTTCATCCCAGGAAAACCTCGCATCTCGCCCTTCTTCAGAAGCCTTTGCAAGTCCATGTCAGTAGGTTTTCGGAGGTACTCTGCGGTGTACAAAGATTCGACTGCTCCGCAAAACCTCATCAGGGCCTCAAGAATGGTTGATTTCCCCATCCTCGTTATCTCATCCACTTGGTCTGCAGATGCTCCATAAGCAAGCATCCGCAACGCAACAGTGATTTTTTGCTCAGACAGGAGACCCATAGCACCACAACAATCCTTCTTTTGCACAAAGTAAGAATCATGGTTGCAAACATCAGTCATGATTCTGTTGAACAAATGTCGTTCCATTCTAAAACGACGTCTGAAGTACGTATCAGGAAATGCACTGTTATGGACAAAGTAATCGTCTAACAGCTCTTCACCCTGTCGTTGCCTGCTTCTATCAAGGTTTCTGGAACGGCTGGGATTGCATATCTGAGCAAAAGTCTGGTTGACTCGACGGGAATGTGAGGCTCTGGCCATTCTTGCTTCGTCATCTCTCCTTGTACGCTCCTCATCCTATTCCATCTCATTTTGGGCTATCTGAAGGTTGAACATTCCTTCAGATTGGTTAAACAATTATTCCTCTTACTGATCGAGTTCCCACATCATCCTTGATGAAGAAGAAGACATTGTAAAAGGATGGATGGTGAAGAAGAAGCAGAAACTATGAATAATGAGATAGAGATGTTGAGAAAATTGGTGTGAGATTTGTGAGGATGAAGGGTGGATTATATGGACGATTCAGAAAGGATTGGACTGTAGATAGGGCCACGTGGCATGCCGTCATTCGTTAAAAATCTGATCGAAATCTATCCTCAAAGATTCTAAAAAGATAACGACACGTGGCACGATCGTATTGGATAAAAATCTTATTGAAATCGATCTCCAATTATTATCTTTTCGGATAATGACACGTGGCGCACTTTCGAACGAGTTAAAATCTGATCGAAATCTATCGTCAAAGATTCTGAAAAGATAACGACACGTGGCACGATGACATTGGATAAAAATCTTATCGAAATCCTTCGCTAAATAATTGTTTTTTTGGATAAAATGACACGTGGCGCAACGAGAACGATTTAAAAATTCTTATCCGAAATTACAAATAATTTTATTTTGTATTATTTAAACAAACAAAAAAAACTAATATTTTAATTGCCTATTGCCAGGGGGAAGGGCTCTAAGGGTGGAGATGCAAATGGCAATTACTGTTCATTAATGGTAGTTACTATTCATTAAAGGCAGTTACTGTTCAATAGGGTGGATTGAATAGTGGATTGTCAGGGGGGAGGGTTCCATGGGTGGAGTTGCTCTTAACAATGTTAAACTTTGCACATGATCATTCACTTTTATTTTATAACAGACTAAGATTTGTCTGTGGTAAAAAAACGTTATTCACTACGTGCTTATTATACTCGTGGTAAATTTGTACTTTTTGTATCGAGCTTATAAAGCCAGTGGTAAAATTATCGTGGTAGATAAGCTGATATCTTGTAGTACAATAAGACTACATACCTTGAAGAGTAACTTACATGCCTCACTGAAGACAAAACATTAATCATTTTTTGTGGCTTCATTTTCATGATCAAAACAAAGCTCAACAAAGCAAGACTCAGTTAACATAAAATTCATAATTTGTAACATCTAATGAAGAGATGAAAAAGTAAAACACCGATATACTTTCCATGCTTTTTTCATTTTTATGTTAATGTATAACCTAACATGATCAACAAGTATATTGTTTTGACCAAATCCGATGTTAGCATGACACCGATTTATATATACACTTTTACTTTTTATTTTATCGTCAAATGCATTGAAAGGACTAAATACTCAAAAGTTAAAGGCCCACAAAATCACCAATTCATCCCAAATTACCCTTCTCTATAATTCATCTATAATCACTCATAACAAAGGCTGCAACTCTTCAAAAAAAAAAAAAAAAAAAAAAAAAACAAACAAAGGCTGCAATGTCACCAATTCACTACTTTGCAGCATGTTCACTACCACTGGTTGAAAAATAAAATGTTCGCCATACCATGAGAAAGGAAATTAATCTTATGGTAAAGATCTCAAATCGTCATTCCATGAGAAAAGAACTCATAACACTCGAACATAATATGCACTTCCAGCCTATTTTTACGGCATACAATATGAAACCCAAACTAACATGTTTTTGTGCAGAATTTCTAGATTCTAATCTATTGTTTAAAATGATCATAACTCAATTATTTTACAATAGCTGCATAGCACTAACATAATTATCTTTACTGCTCAATAAACTTACATTTAAAAAAAAAAAAAAAAAAAGCAAGCTTACTAAAGAAACTGTTTGCGGGTCCATTCTCAGGAAATGGCCTATATTTTCTTCAAGGTTCAAACATACTTTTCCCAAAAGTGGCGTTGCAAACCAACCTTTCCAAATGCAAATACTGAACACGAATTCCAAGCCTTATGCAGAAGTTCAAACGTCCATTATAAGCAGTATTACACACACACACACACACACACACACACACACATATATATATATATATATGGGTTAGGATCAAGAGAGAAATTTTTTGACAAATATTTTTACACTTCTTATTAGCTTTTGGATCCTTTTACATCTAATGGTCATAATTAAAAGTTAACATGATAGTCATTAAACTAGTAGGTGATGTGGCAATGACATGGAAATAAGTAAACATAAGTTACAATTAAATTAAATTATTATGAGAAAGAAATAAAACAACTCACCATCTCCCTTCCACAATCATTTGTTCTCTACCCTAATTTAATTGAAAATATTTTAGGAGTCCTTTTTCAGTAGAAGTAGGATTTGTACATATTAAATTGCAATCATTCTGTAACTATCTTTTCTTATAGAGTAAATCATATTCGCCTATATATTGTAAACCCTCAAGAATTAATAAAGGTAATGAAATATTAAGCCATACAAAGTTCTATTAACGCTATATGATGTGAAGATGACGTGCAATTTTGATGATTAAACTTGGGTCAACATTTGCTTGCAAGAGCCTAAAACGATTACAAATCCAACCGTCAGATGCCTGTTTCTAGTTTATTTATTTTGGTCTTTCTTTTTTTTTTTTCTTTCTTTTTTCCTTCCTTCTTCTAGTTAATGAACATTAATTAATCAGAGTACTTGCGCACTCTATCTACAATAGGAGAGATTTTTTGTTGTGATCAGAACATGGAGTGGTACATCACGTGTTACTATACAAATGGTGGGATATGTGTGTTAAAAAGTTAATAACTTAAAAATTAAAATTTCTCACCACTTATATAAAAACATGTGATGTATCACTTGTGTTTCGGTCACAATGAAAAATTTCTCCTACAAGAAGGGAAATATTAAAGGGAAAATAAATGGTCGGTGGATGTTATACAATCTCTTCGATTTCTATAAATTCTCCAAGATCGCTCTGACAAACTACTTCCTCCTAATTAATTCTCTACCTTAATCTAGACCACCAAACCTCTCAAACCCTCATCTCCAACTCGATCAAAAATGGCAATTAGACGTGGTACAGTACTCAGTAGTTGTGATATCAATTCACTGGTGGAAATAACCTCAAGAAAGACCATCAAACCATCATCTCCAACTCCTCCTCACAATAGAATTCTTAACCTCTCTCTTGTGGACCAACTTATGCCTTCTACTTTATATGGAACTATCCTATGGTTCTTCCCAAACCACAATGCTTCTGATTTTGCTTCCAAAACTCAGAGAGTACTACAAGAAAATCTAAACGCTTGCAAGATTCTCTATCCAAAACTTTAGTTCATTTCTATCCAATGGCTGGCCAACTCAAAAGTCCGGCGTTAGTTGAGTGCAATGATGAAGGGGCTCATTTTCTGGAAGCCCGAGTTAACTGCCAGCTTTCAGACCTTCTCAGACAACCCAATCCCGAGTTACTCCACCACCTTTATGGCCGAAAATGATCCTGAAACTGCCAACGTAGCTTTGGGATCTACACTTTTGCTTGTTCAAATCAGCGTTTTCAACTGCGGAGGATATGTTGTTGCTGTGTCCCCTTCACACAAGATCGCAGATGCAGCATCAGTCCTCACGTTCGTGCGAGCATGGGCAGCAATAAATCGTGATGATGGAGCCCCTCGGACAGCAGTTGGTGCCGCCGGAGTTTATTGGAGGGTCTTTGTTGCCGCCTAGAGAGTTATCCTTGCCGTCCATCAAGGGAACCTTGGAAATCCAGAGTCAAAGTTTAGTTACAAGAAGGTTTGTATTCGATGTCTCGAAGGTAGTCAGTCTCAAGGCAAAAATTGGAAGTGTTGTCCAAACCTTCATCCCATCAACCATACAACTTGTTTTGGCTATCATTTTGAAATGTTCTATTGCTGCTTCCCGTCAGTGCAAGCCTGAGAGTTCGATCAAGCCAACGGTGGTGTTCCAAATGGTGAGCTTCCGCAAAAGAATCATCCCGGAGATATCAGAAAATGTCATGGGGAATTGGTTTTGGACAATTCCAGTGTTGTTAAAAGAAAATGAGACTGAATTACATGATTTGGTGAGCAAAATGAGGCAAGGAGTGACAGAATTTCGAAATGAGAAGGCCAGCAGATTTAAAGGTGAGGATGGATTCTTAGTGGCATCTGAGTCTCTAAGAGAGAGGAATGATATTTTTAATAGCAAAAACATCGTAAATGTTTATAGAACCACAAGTTTGTGCCAGCTTCCCCTGTATGAAATGGATTTTGGATGGGGGAAACCTGCGTGGGTCACCAGCCCAAGTGTCCTCAAGAACATAATTGTTTTGGTTGCCACAAAAGAGCAAGATGGTATCGAAGCTTGGGTGACCCTTGATGAACAAGAAATGGCCATATTTGAGTCTGATCAAGACCTTCTTGCATTTTGTTCCGTCAACCCCAGCATTGGCCATTCAGGGTTGGTCCTGGGTTTTCCAAGGCCCATGGCGAGGATCTAAATTATGCTCTTCAGGAATTTGGTCTATTTTTAAGTTTTGAGTTTCGTTCACTTTATACTTTATTGGAATTTTCTAGTATAATATCTCTATTAATTCATGAAACCCTATTTGCCAAACAAAAGAGGGTGAAAATACTACTTAGTCTTCTATCACACAAAAAATTGATGGGTAATAATGTAATTTCATAGGTCCACATTTTACTTTTTTTTATTGAAGCGTCACCTACAGGTGATGTTAAAATACCTCCAATATTAAAATAAAAAATTAAAAAATAATAAAATATAAAAAAAAACCTCCCACTCCCCCCCCCCCCCCCCCCCCACGTTCTCTCTCTTTCTCTCTCTCTCTCTCCCTCTCTCCATCTCATTTTCTAAAAAAATGTGTTCATACACATAAAGTGTGTGTGCAAATGCTAGTAAAGATTATGATTGTATCCTATTTGTTTTCCTGTTTGATTAGCATTAAGTCTTCATTAATACGCGTCTTTAACGCTTTAGGAATAAGTTTTGACAAGATGTTATATTTCGTTATGTAAGTTGTCATGTAATGAATGTAATCTTATCCTTTATTTTTGTCAATGAAATAAGTATCATAGTTTGTATTCAGTTTTTCAACTTTGTCGCCCTTGTGTTAACATTGTATTATAGCAAGCTCCACCAATCTAGGTTCAATCTGCTTCTTCTTCTTTTTTGGGTCAAACAATAGATTTTGTTAGAATAGATGTTAGATTAGCCAATGACGAGATTCGAACCCACGCTGTCATGCAAACACTGAATTCCTTATAGGTCATCTGCAAATTTATGGGGGCCAAACGCACATAAGTTCAACCCAGAAAGATTTGCCAACAGAATTCAGGCGGCTTGCCAGTCTCCACAAGCTTTACATACCATTTGGAAACGGTCCTCATATCTGTGCTGGCCGACATTTAGCCATGACAGAACTTAAAGGTGATGCTTTCCTTGATTCTGTCAAAGTTCAGTTTCTCCCTCTCGCCAACATACCGGCATTCGCCAGTTTATACCATGGTCATTGAGCCTGAGCATGGCATGATTCTCCACGCAATGGGAGTGTGAATCTGTGAAGTTTGAGATGCTTTTGGGTTTATATGTTAGATTTCTACTGTGTCTGAAAATAGATCCACATCAGCAAAAATATGAATCTTACATTTGCCACATCAATATTTAATGGTCAATTTGATGGATTGACTAACGGATGTTTGATATTGCAACAAAACCTTAAATTGATGTATAACATTGTAATGTTCAAAACATGAGGTATGAGTTTATTATGCAACCCAAAATTGATGTAGAAAAATGTAATTTATCCAATAAAGAACTGCCTTAGGTCCAGTTTTCGTGGTACGCAAAAGAAATGCGCCAAGGTGCTAAATTAAAAAAATTAATTTGATTTTCTAATCCACATGTCATTATAATATTTGAGTGGGAGCCTATAATGTGCCACATCGGAATAGTGACAAATTTTTTAACAGAATTCAAACAAATGAACGAAATTGATTAATTTTCAATTTCAGAAATTATCTTAATGTTGTGGGTCAATTTCGATGACCATTTATGATAAAAAAAAAATCATTTCTAATCTAAGCTGCATATTAATAGATCTCTCTTTGTCAACCAAAAGAAAATAAAAAGATATTTAGTCATCTATCACAACAACAAAAAACTAATGACAGTAATGTAATTTCACAAACTAATTTTTTTTTTTTTGTTGAAGTATCACCTACAAATGATTTTAACATCTTTAATTTTTTTTTTAAATTAAAATAACAAAATTAAACCCCTCTCTCGCTACCCTACTCTTACTCTCTCTCTTCTTTTGTCCTTCAATTTTAAAAACAAAATTAAAAAAACTTTGTGTATAAACATATATTAGTTTCTAACCATAACAGCTATGAGCAATCCAATTATTCATTTACGAAATCCAGAAGGTCCAGAAGGACGAGAACGTGTCCAGTATAAAGAAAAAACCTCTCCTCCACCATGTCCGGTGAGGTTTGTTTGCCAAAAATTAAAAAAAATATGTGGTATTAATATTAAAAAAAATTAAATAAATAAACCTATCTCCCACCACGTCCTGTGAGGGTAGTTTATTAAAAATTTAAAATAATTAAAAAAAAAAAAAAAAGCATTGCTTTTCTACATTTGAGCAATTTTCTTATTATCATCCAAGAGTTGACCTGCCATGTTCCACAGCGAATGGATTAATTTTTGCAAACCTATCTCCCACCACGTCCTGTGAGGCTAGTTTATTAAAAATTTAAAATAATAATAAAAAATAAAAATAAATATAAAAAGAGGCATTGCTTTTCCACATTTGAGAAATTTTCTTATTATCATCCAAGAGTTGACCTGCCATGTTCCACAGCGAATGGATTAATTTTTGCCCATTTGCCCTTGCGTGTCTATGCATAGTCTTAAATAGTTGAGAGACATACACTCCCACATAGGGCTAGGTTTGGTTCTGTTTGGTTCGCTTTTTTTGGCCAAAATCGAAAGCCAAACCGAAATCACTATTTGGTTTGGTTTTCTATCAGTTTTTTTCGGTTCGGTATCAGTCTGGTTCGATTTTTTTCATGATTTTTTTTTTTGGAATCTGAAAATTCATAAACAAATAAATCTAAAAATCGGTAAAGAAATGAATTTGCAACACCAAGAGTAACACAAGCACATAATCGATCAAACTATTATCTTAAACCACAACTCACAGCAATAATTATATTCATTCATCTAAAATTCAAATAACTAACAAACCCACAACATAAAAATTGAACAAATCTGCAATACGAACCAAAACAACAACCCATAAATTCACACAAAAATTTCAGTCTCCCTCTCTAGAATTTACCCCCTAAAAAAACTCTTAAATCGACAAAATAAATAAGAGACTGGGGATCTTAGCCTGGAGTGAGAAGATCGAGAAACGAAGCGACCAATCATTAAGAAATTATAACTTAGATGTCGTAGGGATGTGGGTGGGCTGTCGAGACAGAGAGACGACGAGAGTGGGCTGTCGGGATGAAGGATGGCTGCGGGTTATGGAGAAGAATGGAGAAATTGGAGGCAGGGACATAGAGGGAGTCTAGAGGTAGGGAACAAAAGAGAGAAGAGGGGAATGAAAAAGTGCGGCTGCTACTGCTAGTGGCTAGGGCTTTGTTGATCTCTAAATCCACAAAAGACTACAGATTTCAATCTTTATAAATAGTTTAGTCGTACAATCATAACTAAACAAAACATGTTGCTAAGTTGGGTGAAGCTTTTCGAGCTGGAGCGTAGGGGTTTGAACCCTCATGCCAACAGAATTTCGGGGAATTTTGAAAATTTCTAAGATTTTTATAATTAAAATATTATAAAAAATAAGGTTCGGTCCGGTTTGGTTTCCGGACCTCAAAAATCGAAATCAAACCAACCAAATTTGGTTCAGTTTTTTGTTCTGTTTTTTTTCGGTTTTGGGTTTTTCAAACGCACCCCTACTCCCACAAATCAAATGGCGGGAGATGAGGTAGCTGCTGCGGTAGCAGCAAATAAGTTGATACTGTACTCAACATATCTAGGTGGGTTTTTGGTATGGCTCCTACATCTTTTTGAACTTGTAGTTTTGAGGCCTAAACGGCTAAGGTCAAAGCTCCAAAAGCAAGGAATTGGAGGGCCTCCTCCATTTCTCTTGGGAAACCTCCCTGCATTGAGAAAGAGCCTCATCCAACACAAGACCCAGGACTAGTTGTGATGTTGATGTCGCTTCTTCTATTTCTCATGAATGGCCCTCAAAACTCTTCCCCTAAATAGAGCAGTGGCGAAACGAATACGGTAAGCGCTCTATTGCTTATCTAACCTACTTTTTAACATTGAAACGAGAAATATTTCTGGATGAAGAGCTAGTTGGCTTAATTTGCTTATTCATTGTTAAGATGATGCTTCATCAGGAAAGAAAAAGTATCACACAAACAACTCAAATATTCATTGCAATTGTTGTGCATGATTAAACTTTAAGAAACATATATTGATAAAAACAATAATTGTTCAAACTTGGTGTTAGGAAGGAACTATTGGGCTCCATTTCATTTCCTTCGGCGTCAAAGATATTGATTTAGTGTAAGATGTTTGTTGCAGGGAAAATATATGTTTGTGGACTCGCACACAAACAGCAATTATGCATAACAGATGTAGAAGTGCTGAAGGAAATCGGCCTTTGCAAGTCCTTAAACTTAGGCAAATCTTCATTAACTTCGACTGTAACAGCCCGTCCCGGAGACTGTATGTTTATTTTTTTCCTCGAGGTTGAGAATTTACGAAACTACCCTTGAACGTTGGTTGCGTGTGTTTTCGTGGGCTAAGTTTAAAGGCCCAAAGCTTATTTTGGACCATTTGTGGTAGTTCCAAACTAATGGGAACCAATTAGAATTAGAGTTAGATTATTAGGGTTTTAGTTGGTTAAGTTGTAGTAGATTAGTTTTGGACCAATTAGGTTTAGTTTTTAGTTGGGTTGGCCAATGATGCACGGGACACCTCACACACACAAACAAAAACCTTTCTTTCTCTCTCTTTGCCTTCGAACTCTCTCTCTCTCTGCAAACTGTACGGACAACGTCCGTTGACCTTCAATCCCTTACAGATCGAGGTCCCATACACCATATTCGTAATCCTTACGAGCTTACAAACACAACCATATCTTTGGTTGGTTGAAACACCTTCGAAAACCCTGAGAACCCGAAGGCTTCGTCGAGGGTACAGTGACCCTGAGGTTTCACACTGTTTTGAGGCTCAGAGAGGTATTTAAATTCTTCCCTAGTGTTTTAGGTTAATTTTGGTTAAGTTTTAACGTAAGAAAACCCAGGAAAACCGAACCTCCGAAGTGATCACTATTCACCAACTTTTAAACGTATAGGTTTCTTCGATTTTCAAGACTATAGTGAGCTTTAGGATGTCCTCACGATGCTCGGAGTACAACGTTGAGGTGTTTTTGATGTCGGAAAGCTTGAAAGTAAGAAGTTGCAGAGGTGGCCGGAATTTCGAGCTTTCTCCGGCGAGATCCCGTGGGTTTTAGGACCCAACTCAGGTATACTTTTGTCCACTCGTCGAGAGCTTTCATTTGGTACAAATTTCGTAGTAAATGGTGCAAAAATGAAGAAGTTATAGGGTTTAGAAATTTTTCCAGAAACTGGCGAACAGTCGCCGGCGTCCGGCGACTCGTCGGAGAAGAAGATGAATATTCCGTCAAGTTTGATGGAATATTCCTAACGGTAGTGAACGGCGTCAGTTAGTTTAGACGGAATATTCTGTATTTTTTACGGAATATTCCCTAACTCTGTTAGGGTTCCGTCCCTCTGTGCCCGGCACTTGCCGCGCGTGGGTGGCGCGTCTAGCCGTGCCTTGGCCGGCGCGTGGATGGTCAGAAAATTTTTCTAAAAATATGGGGTTGTTCCTGAGGTTGTGTAAATCACTTTGGTATATTCAAACACCCCATTTGAGCAATGTATGAGAAGTTATTACCTAATGTTTGTTAGGTGCTTTAAAAATAACGTTTATATAGTTGTTTCACATATACCCTCAGGGGTTACGACCCTTCCACATACTAGTGAGTGGGCACTTTGGTTTTTGTATATGTTATACATGTTATACATTTTCCAGAAATTGATCAAATGCTATGGTTAGTTAGTTGTTATGTTATATATATTCTTTTGTTTAGAAATTGCATTCTTTAGCTATTGTTATTACTGGTGCTGCTACAGACGCAATGGTAAGTATTCAGGTAAGTTTGTGTATGAGAAATGGTAAAAAGTAAAGTAATGGTATAATTTAGTGACATATGGAATGTATAGTTTTGTGGTTCCGACACATACATAATATTCGTACGGACCACTATAAGTTTCTGTGGTTCCGACACATACATAATAGTCGTACGGACCACTATAAGTGGTTCCGACATATTCATTCTTGTCGTACAGACCATTAGCGATGGTTCCGACATAACATCGTCGTACAGACCACTAGAGGTGGTTCCGACTCATGTGCAGGCATGTCAGATGAGCTATAGGTTCAACCGTACAGGCCACCTTAAGTGGATCTAGTTGACACACATGCATTTTATTGTTAGTGCATTCTCTTTCATACGAGCATTCATTTATGAAATTAGATTACATTATTGACTTCTTATATGGCATCGTCTCTTAGCATTGACTTGAGATTGGTTTTTGAGTTATACATATATCACTTTATATGTTCTATATTCTGGGAAAAACTGTACAGGTTTTACAGCGAGGGGTTAGGACTTTTGAGAAGTAATGTTTTTGGAAAAACCTTTGTTTTTGCCCACTCACGCTTTTTGTTTTGGTGCCCCTCCAGGTATTAGGTGAATTGGAAGCTGTGGTTCACGAGGTTCGGAAGGCGGTTCTGACAAACTTATCTAATGTAAAATTATTAGCCATCGAGGTTTAAATTTGTCGTACCTTGCTAGACTGTTCCTAGGCCACTTATGTTCTGTTATTGTGTTGTGACACTTAACTCTTGACAGTTGCACTTTCATGCTATTTCTTTAGTAAGCTTCTAGGTTGTTTTTTTTTTTTTTACTCATATTCTCATCTTTTTATCGCTTCAGCACTATTCACATGGCTACGTCACCTACACGTGACGGTCAGCACGCCTTGATTTAGGTCGGGGTGTGTCAGTTTGGTATCAGAGCCTAGGTTTCACAGTCCATCATGTTTTGTGAATATTCTAATGATTTTAATGGCTTCTGTCAGAACTATGCCGCCTCGCAGAGATCCATAGCAGTCAGTTGAGTCTAGTTTCCCTAATATAGCTTAGTTAGGGGAAGCTATAGCTAACGCCATTCAGTCTTCTTTTCGCCCTTCTCAGAGGACTCCTCTGGAGACAGTTTACAACTTGAAGTTAAGTAATTTTGAGGGTACTAAAGGACATGCAGGAGCTGAGCGTTGGCTCAACCACCTTGAGAAAACTTTTAGATTGATGCAAAGACAAGGGAATCTCCCTACAGAGAGGTGGGTTGAGACTACTACTTGGTTTTTAGGCAAAGAGCCTGTATCGTGGTGGGCACAGGAGACTTATGGGATGCCACCAGAAGAAGCAGCTAATTGGGAACTGTTTAAGCAGCGGTTTCAGAAAAGATTTGTTACTCCTGAGTACGTAGACAGAAAGAAACAGGAGTTCACTCATTTAAAGCAAAGAAAAATGATAGCTAATGAGTATTATCGGCGGTTTACTGACTTGTCCCGCTACTATCCTAATATTGCTACAAATCCTGTAGAGATGCTCAGTTGGTTTAAGTTGGGTACTAAAAAGAAGTGGCGCTCCATGGTGACTACAGCTCATTGGACCACTTATCAAGAATTCTATGAAGTTCTGCTACGGTGGAGTCGAGCTCGGGATGTGGTGAAGGCCCGGGCCGGGATGTGACAATTTCATTGTAAGATCCCACATCACCCAGGGGTGTGGATCCTGCAAGCCTTAAATGTATATTCTCATCTCTACCTATCATGAGGCCTTTTGGGAGCTCATTGGCTTCAGGTTCCGTAGGAACTCCGAAGTTAAGCAAGAATAAGCCAGAGCAATCCCAGGATGAGTGACCTACTGGGAAGTTCTGCTCACGTGAGTTCCCAGAAACAAAATTGTGAGGGCGTGGTTCAGGCCCAAAGCGGACAATATCGTGCTACGGCGGAGTCGAGCCCGGGATGTGGTGAAGCCCGGGTCAGGATGTGACAATTTGGTTTCAGAGCCAATCCCTGGCCGGAAGTGTGCCGACGAGGACGTCGGGCCCCTAAGGAGGGTGGATTGTAAGATCCCACATTGCCCAAGGGTGTGGATCCTGTAAGCCTTAAATGTATATTCTCATCTCTACCTAGCACGAGACCTTTTGGGAGCTCACTGGCTTCGGATTCCGTAGGAACTCCGAAGTTAAGCGAGAATAGGCTAGAGCAATCCCATGATGGGTGACCCACTGGGAAGTTCTGCTCGCTTGAGTTCCCAGAAACAAAACCGTGAGGGCATGGTCGAGGCCCAAAGCGGACAATATCGTGCTACGGCGGAGTCGAGCTCGGGATGTGCTGAAGCCCGAGTCGGGATGTGACATCGACGATCAGGGGGCCAGGCCATTTATCATCGAATGGCATAATTTGGGCACATCAAAGGAAAATCATTGCTCCCGAGCTATACCTTGATAAGGTTAAGGTATATTTTAAACTATCAAACTGCTGGACAATATTTTTTTTATATACAAGCGATATTGGTGGAGGGGGGATTTGAACCAGAAACCTCAAGAAGGGACGGAGTTAGAAACTTTCTTTAGTGAGGGGGGCGACCTTAACCTCCAGTTAAACTTGAGGGAGAAAAAATCATGCTAGAAGAGTTTCTTCTACAATTTCACTGCCTTTCTTTTTCTTCTCAAATTTCATTAAGCCAACTTGTAGACACATTTTCACAATTATAGCTTTTCATACATATTAATTAAAATTTTCAACTAATGTTAAAGTATTTAAATACAATAAATTCAAGTTATATAAGCATCGTGATTTTTTATTTTACACAAAACTTCAATGGGGGCCGCTGCCCCCAGTGGGCCGTAGCTGCCTCCATCCTTGACCTCAAGGACAAAAGCAAATGCTCTTAACTCTTACTACTTGAGCTAGAAGTCCCTTACTCGGAATCATCTTTAACCGTGAATAAAGTTTGAATTTTATTTGCGAAACGTTTTAAAGCATCTACTTTTAATGCCTTCAATTCACATACAAATAATCGTGTAACTCTTTTTCTAAGGGCATGATGGACGTAATAGTTGACCAGAAATCGAAAGTAAGGGAGGACTTGCAGAAATTAGAGTGGATCAGAATTTGAGAAACTTATCCGCAGATGTAATCGCGAGAGCTTGTTTTTGGAGCAGTTACCATGAAGGAGAAAAAAATTTCGTAAAATTTAGGGCTCTGAAGAAAGTTGTGAATAAGGGAATGATGGGAATTCCTGGTTTTAGGTACGATATTTCATAACATCTTTGCTTAGGAGTCATTTGATAACCATTTCGCTTTCAATTTTCAGTTTTTACTTGTTAGTTTTTGGTTTTGAGTTTTCACTCTTCTGAGAACTAAAATCTTGTTTAGTAAATACTTTCAGTTAAAAAAAAAAATGAAAAACTAAAAACCAAAAAGTGAAAACTCAAGGAGTCATTTGATAACCATTTCGTTTTCAATATTTAGTAGGCCTGGCAATTCCTGACACAACCCGAAAACCCGACACAACACGACACGAAATTAACAGGTGTTCGGGTCGACACGATAACGAATCGGATCGTTATCGGGTAAGCACCTGTTAAGATAACGGGTTAGTTCAAGTATACATGTGGGTAACACGATACACGATAAGCAAAATATTAATTTTATAATTTTATAACCCTAAAAAAATACTATAATAATTATATATATATATATATATATATATTAAAATAAATTTTAAAAATTTGTGACCGTTGGATCGGCTTAAATATACATACCATTTAATTTTTCAAGTGTTATACGTACAACACTACAAAATTCATACTTATTAGAGGCAGTTTTATTTGCATCTATTAACTATTATTAGGTGCAATTATTGTTAATTTCTGCCTCTAAAACTAAGGAGTGGCGGATAAAAGATTTGCCCCTAAAACTGCCGTTGCTATTACTCCATCCGCACCTAATAACATCACTTTCCGCCCCTATTACTTTTCTTGCCATGCTGGCAGTTAAAGCAATTGAGGCATACAATTCTGCCCCTATTGTAAAATTTATTTAATTTTACTTTCCTTGTAAATTAGATTAATACATACTTACATTTTTGGTCAAATACATACATATACATATATATATATATATATATATATATATATATTTTCTAGATATTCTTCTTGAATGCATTGAAACAGTCTTCTACCCAAATTAAAACTTTAGTACCAGTTAAAGAAATAAATTTCTTTACTAATGTAAAATCTTTGATTTACAATGTTTATAGGGAATAAAAGAGGAAGAAGTACAAATCTAGCCCAGAATGTAGTACATATAAAATTATAAGAAAACTTATATCTAATCAAAGACTCAATCTTCAGCCTCCAAAAGCCCAAATGCATACGTCTTTTATCATTTTTTCATCCCTGCAGATACAGTAGAGGGAGATGAAAGAAAAGTTAATAGATTTCCACAAAATAAAACTTCAATTGAAAATCCGAGATAAAAGTGCAATATAAGATAAAGTAATGTTTAAATATAAACAGAACTCACAAAAATAAGAAGAAACCTGTATTGTCACCCTTCTCAAAAGAATTGTACATTAAATCTTCAAAAGCAAAACAAACAAAAATAACAAAGAAAACCCAACCCCAAATCGAGCCGGTTCATAAGGTAATCTTCCAAAAATAAAACCTAGAAATCTTACACCAAGTTAAAAGTATAAGAAAATCCATAAGTGAAGATTAGCACAAGGCCTTTACCTTAAAATTTCTTGAAAATTTTCAATCAGTTCTACTTCGAATTCTTCAAATCCGAGCACTCTTCCCATTCTTAAATTTTGTCGCTAAATTTTTGATCTCTGGACTATCACAATGAAGAAAGATAAAGAAGAAATAGAGAAGAAAAGATTATGAAGAAGAAAGAAATGAGAGAGAACACGGGTTCAAAAGGAAGGAGTAGATGGAGGGTCTGTGCGAGTGGAAGGTTGGAAATGAGAGAAATAAGGGAAGTGGGTGCATAGGTATCGGAGAATTAGGGTTTTGGGAGTTAATATCTTTTGATTTATCCATTAAACACATCCAAAATAAACGGAAAAAATATGTAAATACCTAACTAAAATTATTAAATTTCATTAAATATATTAGAGGCCTATTTATTTGCCTCTAATGTCTGAAATTAATAGCAACAATTTTTATTCCGCCCCTATCACTTTAATTAGAGGCAAATTTATATATCCGCCCCTAATGCAAATTAATAGAGACGAATCCTTATTTTTGCCCCTAAGCTACTGCCCCTAATAATCAATATTCTTGTAGTGCAAAATAAATAAATTTAAATGTAACATCTCACATCGACCAACGAAGATGGGACGATGTGCCTTATATGTACATGCACACCTCCATATAGCACGAGGCCTTTTGGGAGCTCACTGGCTTCGGGTTCCATCGGAACTCTTTAGTCAAGCGATTTTAGGCGAGAGCATTTCTAGGATGGGTGATCCACTAGGAAGTTCTCGTGTGAGTTCCCATAAACAAAATCGTTAGGGCGTGATCGGGGCCCAAAGCGGACAATATCGTGCTACGACGGAGTCGAGACTGGGATGTGACAAAATGGTATTAGAACCACTCTGCCGTGTGGTGCGAGTGTGCCGATGAGGGCGTCGGGCCCCTAAGGGGGGTGGATTGTAACATCTCACATCGACCAACGGAGAGGGGGTGATGTGCCTTATATGTACATGCCCACCTCTATATAGCACGAGGCCTTTTGGGAGCTCACTAGCTTCGGGTTCCATCGGAACTCCGAAGTCAAGCGAGTTCGGACGAGAGCATTCCTAGGATGGGTGATCCACTGGAAAGTTCTCATGTGAGTTCCCAGAAACAAAATCGTGAGGGAGTGATTGGGGCCCAAAGCGGACAATATCGTGCTACAGCGAAGTCGAGACTGGGATGTGACATTAAATCTACATAATAAATATAAATATATCATTGAACTTGATGGGATACGAATTCTATGAAACTAATTTCAACGATCCAGCCGACAAACTTGTTTGTATATGCTTCGAGATCGCATTAGCAAAAAATCGTAAAAAATAAACATTCAGAGATGAAGTACCAGGACAAAACTTTTCGATGGTTATAAAACGAAAAATCACTATTTAACGGTTATTTTAACTCTGATTTTGATGATTTTTTTACAGCTACACTCCTTATGAATACAATGAATGAATTCGATCTTCAATTTAAAATATTTACACAAGTGGATACAGCAAAATCTTATGTTATACTTAATGAAAGTATAAATAAACTCTAAGTGTTAGTGAATCTATCGTTTTGAGGGGATACGCATTCTACAAAGCTAATTTCAACGACCGTCAAACTTATTTGTATATGCTTCGAGATCGAATACGCCAAAAATCGAAAAAAAAGCAAACATTCAGAGATCAAGTAACAAGACAAAACTTTTTTACTGTTGTAAATGAAAAATCACGATTTAACGGTTATTTTAACTTCGATTTTGATGATTTTTTACAGCTACACTCCTTGACCATATATGAATACAATGAATGAATTCAATCTTCAATTTAAAATATTTACACATGTGGTACCACAAAATCTTATGTTATACTTAATGAAAGTATAAATAAACTCTAAGTGTTAGTGAATCTATTGTTTTGATGAGATACGCATTCTACGAAAGTAATTTCAATGATACAACCGTCAAACTTGTTTGTATATGCTTCGAGATCGCATGCCAAAAATAGCAAAAAACAAACATTCAGAGATCAAATAACAAGACAAAACTTTTCGACGGTTATCAATGAAAAATCACGATTTAACGGTTATTTTAACTCCGATTTTGATGATTTTTTACAGCTACACTCCTTGACCCTATATAATACAATGAATGAACTCGATTTGCAATTTAAAATATTTACACTAGTGGATACCACAAAATCTTATGTTATACTTAATGAAAGTATGAATAAACTCTTAAGTGTTAGTGAATCTATATATTAAATTAAATTTAAAAAATTGATGACTATTGGATTGGCTGAGATTTAATCTCAGCTGTCCATTATTTTGGTAAACTTCTCATAATTTGAATGGTTTTTAATGTTGGTTTTTCTATACTTAGTTTATGAGGAAGAGAGTTCTGACTTGGAAAACCTTACTGAAAACATCATCAACATAACTCTTGAAGGCAATAGATCAAGCCAAAGTTCCAATACAATTTTCCCATGATGATCGATGAAAATTGAGGATTTTGTAAAAGGAATAACATGCAAACTTTGAGTTCCATTGGCAAGGTTTAAACTTTTGAGAAAGGCTTCACAACCTTGAAAACAAAAACTCTTTCATTTTGCATATCATTGCACATTTAGTGTATGGATGTTTTTTTTTTTATTAAGCTCTTATATTCGAGTTCAGATGTAGTACTTAAACGACAAATATGTTTTAATGTTTTGAAGTAATATTTATATAGCAATATGTGGTATGTGCAAATTTAAGAAAAAAAAATATTTTTCTTAAGGGATCATAACAGGCTGGATCACTTTACCCACATGTTAAGGACTTGTTAAGATAACAGGTGTGACACAACACGACCCGTTAAGATAACAGGTGTTACACGAACACGACAGACACGACCCGTTTGCCAGGCCTAATATTTAGTTTCTAGTTTTCACTTTTTTGAAAATTGAAAACCAAAATCTTGTTTGGAAACTACCAAAAAATGAAAATTCAAGGCAAAATTCTGAAAAATTAAGAAAGCAGTATTTTTTTTTTTGGTTTTCAAATTTCATTTTTTTGAAAAGTGAAAACTAAAAATAGATACCAAACAAGATTTCAATTAAAAATTAAAAACTAAAAACGAAATGGTTATCAGACTGCTCATTAGTTATGCTGATGCTCTCTACCTAAGTTTGATTTCTTCTTACACCATGGTGATAGATTGTTGCCTACCAAAGACAATAGAGAAATTTGGAGATTAGAGAAAGAAGTTGAGTCAAATGATTTTAAAGCTGGTAAAACAACGCGTCGAAGCTTCGAATGAGAAAGATTTGCTACAAATGATTCTAGAGGGCGCCAAAAGTTCTGCTGATTTCAATGGCCTATCACACAATAAGTTCATTGTTGATAACTGCAAGACTTTAATTTTTGCTGGCCATGAGACCATTGCCAGTACTGCGTCATGGAGCTTGATGTTACTAGCTGCACATCCAGATTGGCAAGCTCGTGTTCGTGCTGAGGTGCTTGAAATCTGCGGAGATAAACCGCTAAACAATGAGATGCTTCGAAAAATGAAAGTGGTATGTCACCAAACAGATTGCATCTCTTATAATTTTAGATATTGCATTCCAAAATACACAAGGAAGTGAAAGCCTTACCGTCTTGCATTTTTGTGCAGCTAAAAATGGTGATTCAGGAGGTATTGCATCTTTATGCGCCGCCAGTCTTTGTAATAAGAGAGGCCTTTGAAACTGTCACACTCAAAAACATTGTGATTCCAAAAGGGGTGCACCTTCAAATACCAGTCCCCTTTTTACACCAGAACCCAGATTTATGGGGGCCAGACGCACATAAGTTCAACCCAGAAAGATCTGCCAACGGAATTCTGGCGGCTTGCCAGTCTCCACAAGCTTACATGCCATTTGGAAATGGTCCTCGTATCTGTGTTGGACGACACTTAAGGTGATGCTTGCTTTGATTCTGTAAAAGTTCAGTTTCTCCCTCTCGCCAACATACCGGCATTCGCCAGTTTATACCATGGTCGTTGAGCCTGAGCATGGTATAATTCTCCACGCAACGAGAGTGTGACTCTCTGAAGTTTGAGAAGCTTTAGGGCTCATATGTTGGATGTCTTCTGTGTCTGAAAAATACTGTTCCACATGCTGGATTTCTTGTGTCCAACTCATGCTTCTCCTTCTCCATGATTATAAAGGTTTGCATAAATTACCATCCATTACTTGCAAATATCGGGGCGGCTCTAACGCCTCTCCACTCGAGCACTATTCTGTTTTTCTTTTTTTGAGGTGAAATGATAGCGATTTTATTAGAATGTAAAACTTCGAAGAGGCACTAATCTGCACAACATATAAGAAATTCTCACTATAATGCCAAATATCAAATAGCCGGAAAGACAACGTAACCCTATATATAGCTGTGTATATATGGAAAGAAGTTATCATGGCAGCCCGTAAAAATGTTTATGCTACTATACTACGAATTCACACCATTGATTCCGTCAATTATTGCCCGAACATGATCCCCGTACAGCAGGGAATAATACACAGGTAAGCTACTCAATGAAACGTGGAACGAGTGGCCGAACAAATACACGCGAATTCACAAATCAGATTTGGCTACAATGATCAAGCTGTTTTTTTATTTCTTTTCTTGTGAAAACTCTGCAATGATGATGAGATACATACTACACAATAAACACCAACTGTCCAGACTTGAAGTGAAAACCAAGTCTAACATTGTTTGCAGACAATCTAAATCATTCGTCACCGTTTCACTAATGGCACAAAATGAAAGCAAATTCTGAGCTTCTAAATAACAAAGAATTGAGCCAGTTCTATCATTTGTCTCAGTATCAAGTATAGCACTCTAGAAATCAAATGCCACTCCTAATGAGCTCCAAAATAACTTTTGCGCCTTATGATACGAGCGGAAGATCCCAAAAAGAGTTTCAAGAGAAAAATGACCTAGTCTTGTTGCGCTCCAATCGAGCTAACCTCTGTTGCAACAAAAAAAACGTAAACCATTTAAGAAACAAGCAGTGTACCAACGTAAACAGATGATGCCTTCTGCCTTCAGAATGTTGGTGGGTATGTTGGCAAACAATTAAGATTATTGAAATATATAATAACCAATTAGATTTATTTCTTGTCACGAAGAACCTCATAGGCATGATGGAAAACAATTATTTAACAATTCATGCACTGAGATAGGCTGTCCAGTCTTTAATTCCGAAGTACAATAAACAATAGACTACAGAGGAATTAAGTATCTAAAAGCATCAATACCTCCTTTTTCTTGCACTCTTTGTAAATATCAAAATGTTCTTGGCATTTGATCTTGTCCGAGTTATTTTCTTCCAGACCTGCAATGTTTACAAAAGAAATGAATACTTCAAATAAATGAGCTTTATCTTGAGTGCGCAAAACTAAGTAAAACTCATGAACAACATAATTAATAAACTTGTTCCAACCCTCACTAACATCTTTCCATCCCAATGTGTGTCCTTAAGACTTAAGTGCACGTCTGTGTACAGCTACCAGCTAAAAACTAACAAGTATAGCCTCTCCATCATTATCTGATAAAATAAAATGGGAACTTGCTGTACTTATATCAACACATACCCTTCAGTACTACCACAGGATAAAGGAGCTAGATATCGGACCTAGACATCAAAACTAACCAAGAAAGAAATCGACTACAGGGATTAAAAAAAAATGTCAAAAAACAGAGAAGATGGATAACTTAAAGGACAACAAAATGTAATCGACGAAACATAAGTTAAATACTGCATGGAGGATTAAGAGAAAAAAAACTATTTTAATCCAAAAGTAGTTAATAATGTATGCTTCTATGGTGTCCAATAAAACATAAGTTAAATACCGCGTGGATGAAAAATCCTGTGGAAAATTTGTTAATCGAGTTGGTTTTAGAAATGCCTGGCCAAAAGGCTAATACTGGTACACGCAACATAAGCTCGAGAATGAGACATCATGTCAGTTGGTACGACGAGCCAACTCTAATAATAGCCCTTAGCTAGCAACTATCAACATTAAGAATAACCTTACAGAGAGACCAGAATACCAGAGTGGACGGGATGCAATTAGAAGAGCTTACAGGAAAACTGTATCAACTTAATTATCTACCCTAATCTTCATTCCTAAATTCTCCAAATTAACCATCAATCCAGTTCAAAATAGCTTTTCAAAAAATATGGTGGCAGAATTTTACGGTTCCACTTAACCCAGTGGGCACACCGAATTTAAGAATTTTCTCCACTTCGGCAGTTGTACAAACCAAATGATTCACCACTAGACTTGTCAAGCGATACAGTTCTTAAAAATGCATATGCAAACTGGGATAAGATATGTATAATATAGATAATTCTCCTAAACTAATCATTGGTATTTCTGTGCTCTCAAATTTATAAAATATTCATAATTCTAACTCCTTTATACAATTTTCCACCAATAGAAATTGAATTGTCGGACCAAAATAACTTTTCAAGTGTTAAATTTTATGCTGCACCTTTCTACATGAATTGCATACTAAACCCAGATTTACTGTCACAAATAAAAATATTAACTTTTGAAATAAACTCCGCAAAAATTCACAAACCCTAGCTCGCAAATCGGATAACATAAACAAATTTGAGCCTCAAAACTCAAAATTAAGCTTTAATTAACAACCCCCATCCCAATTATTATTTCATTTGAGGATAATTGGAGTTTAAAACAAAGTTATCCGATAATAATTGGGGGTAATCAAGAAAAGTTAACAAAAAGGTTAAATTTGAGAGGAAAACGGAAGTAAAACGGAAGAAAACAATGAAAGGGTTGGAAGTAGCATACACTTTAAAGAGGCTGTGTACTGAGGATAACACTGAGAATCGGAGATTCTAGCAGCGCTTGGATACGGCGGTGTTGACGCTCCCGATGCCATTGCTGTTTGTAGTTCTACTCTGTGTGTCTGTCTCCCTCAATTAAGTTCATTTACAATTACCCATCTTGTAATTCACTTTTTGGAGCCCTTCATCTTTTCATATTTCCCTTTCAGCCATCTAAATTATTTAATCAAATTTTTTTTTTTTTGTTAAAAATACATGTCTTCAAGTATGTTGGGTTAGCAAATTGAAGGAGGATTGTCTGCCCTCCCGTGCCCTTCTGTTTTGTGTGGTTACGATTAAATCACGTTAATATTTTATATTACTATTCATTCTTGTCTTATTATTCTTTATAAAAAATAATATAAAATATTAACGTGATTTAACCGTGACCACACAAAACATGAGAGCATGAAATGGCACCGAAAATGGGAGGGTAGACAATCCGCCTCCCTCACCAGGACCATGTAGTGAGGCATTTAGTCAACACAAGTCTGACTTAGCCTCGTTAAAGTCAATACTTTGGAGGTGTTGCAGGCTAATGATTAAGTGGTTGATATTGTACTTTAGGCATGTGCACTGCTCTTTTTTCTTTTGCTCGAAGTTTTGTTTCAAGTAGTTTTCTTCAAGCAGCCTTTTTTTTTTTCGTTCTTCTTTCTGAGGCCCATATCATTAGTGTACACAATTTAGCATGCCGTTTTCTTAGAAAGACTTTGTACTTTATATTTAGTAGGACTTTTTTGTAATTTTATTATGCCTTAGATGGTAATCAGATTAATTAAGACATTGTTGTATATTTTCGATATTCACGTTTGAGATTTGGATAACTATTTTGCTTGCTTGTACTGTCTTATGATGTTTAATAAAAATATCATATTTATTTATTTTTCCAGTTGCTTTTCATGCTCTCTCTCTCTTCTTCATCCATATGCATGGGGATTGCACTTATCATGTTACATTTTAAAATTAAACCCTGAACTATGGTCTAATATTGATCAATTTTTGGTATAAACCCATACACATTTAATTTGAGAAGTTGTTCTTTTTTATTGTGGGACTGAGTCTGCAATTGTACCCATAGTATTGACACTCATGCAGCCATGCTCATGGACAGTGGCGGAGCCACATGGAGACTAGGGTAGTCCAGGGCCCATCCTGGAATTAAATTTATATCGATTGTGTAGTGAATTTTGCAAGAATGTGCATGTGGTGTGTTGGTATATCAGGTTTTAGAGGTTTCATTAGGTCCTGGGGTCGACGTCTGTTGACGGAAAGCTTCATTTTCGTATTTTTTTTACCAATTACCATATATAACTACCCTTCTGCCAACATTCTGATTTCTTTTAAACCAATTATTTTTTTGTTAGTTCATATAAAACAAGGTATATATATTCGAGATGAAGATTCAATAATATTAAAAGAAATATATCGTAATAATAGTTTGAGCTGATTATAACGTTATTATCAATGTTGCGTTAGATGTCAACACATGTTCTATTTACTATGACATCTCTCAATACTAATTTTTTCATACAAATTTTAAAGCTCCATCACTCTTGTTTGATTCAAATTTTCAATGATAGTACTAAATTTTTTTCTAATTTTTTTCATTAGTTTAAAGGCCCCTCCTAGCATGAATTTCTGGCTCCGCCACTGCTCATGGATGAAGAGGAAAGGGGAGAGAGAGAAGAGATTTACTTTTGTCATAATGAATTGCACACCCTATAAAAGAGAAATAATAAAAACAATTTATGGTGAGGGGGAAGAGAGAAGATGGAAACAGAAAAAAGAGAGATAATAAAAACAATTTATTAAAAATTGGTATAGGAAATGTAGTCAATGTTTTATGAAAAAGATTAATATTTAATTGCAACCATTGGATTTTTGTGAAGGGTTGATAGTAAAAGACTAGGTCAGTTAGGAGAGAATGGATTAGGAGAAAAACCAAACCCTTCATTAAGTACTTAAAAAGGAGCAGAGGAGATGATTTTTAAACAATGCTGTAGGAACATACCTTTTGTTTTTAGATCAACGAGAATAGATGAGGGGGTTAAGGACATTTACCGCTATTAATAAAAAAGTTATCAATATTTAAGTAATAATTTAATTATTAACAATTATATTATTTAGTTTACAAAATTTAGTTCACAAATTTAGTCTTCCGAATTTTCATTTTTTTAATGTTTAACTGATAAATAATTACTCTGTAAATTTGTTCATTTTGATTTTTTTTTTAATATAACTTTTTTTTCGGACAAGAATGCTTATTTTGAATTTGACTCTTTAAAATAGAATTTTAATTGTTTGACAGCATCTTTGGCGATGGTCCATCTTAATTGCATCGTTAACCCCCTAAAAGTGGAAAACAGTAAACGGTAGACGGTAAATTGTATTAGGCACATAAAGGAAAATGAAATGGAGACTGTATTACTCGCATTCTATTTAAATTAGGGAGTTTTAACAAAACATTCCCGTACTGTTCACTTTTAACGAAAAATCATATTTTTACCTTTAGCTAACACTATTCACTATACCTTTACAAAGGGCTTTTCGTTAAAAGGAAAGTTTTTTTGAACTTTTCATTAGTTTTCCTTTTAAATTAAGATGGATAATACTTGTGTTCTAGTGAATCCACTTTGTCCTCTCATTATGACTAAATATATTTATCGTATAAATATCATAATTAGAACTGTTCATTCTCTTTATCATCATCTAAAGATCATTTATGCAAAAGGTCATTCAATTTGGAGATTTTTTTGTCATTCATACGCAGCATCTCAGCTAAATGATCTCCAAATTGGATAATTATGTAAAGAACTGATCTTTAGATGATGATAAAATGAATGAACAGCTCCATTTCTAATGGTTGTATGGTAAAGCTAAGTTAATCTCAAGAGGAGGGGAGACAAGTAAGGCCATCTCCAACCGAAGGGTCCAGAGGGCCAGAGGGCCGAAAATGGCCCTAAAACCGTCTCCAACCGAGGGCTAGGCCAGAGGGCTCTGGAATCTAGGAGGGCCCCATGGAATCGGAGAGGGCTGGAGGGCTGGAGGGCTGGCTGCTTTCGGCCAGCCAGCCAGCCAGCCCCGGGCTGGGTATTTTTTTTTTAATGTTTTCTATTGCTGTCGGTTAAAACCGACAGCATTAAGTAAGAACAGTTTTTTTTTTTATTTAGTATTGTTGTCGGTTACAACCGACAGCAATAGTTTGAATTTTTTTTTACTGTAACGTCTAGTTGAGTCAGCTAGCCGTTGAGGTTTTTTTTTTTTTTTTTTTTTTTTCAACATTTCTTTTCTTCCTATAAATATGGTGAAGTTCTTTCAATTCTTCACTTCATTTGCAATATTTCCTTGTTCAATATTTCCTTCAATATATTTTCCAATATTTCCTTCATCTATAATCTTTGTTTCAATTTTTCAATAATGTCCTTCAATATATTTTCAATAATTTCCTTCAATATTTCCTTCATTTTTTCCAAAAAAATGGCCTCATCTGCAATCAAAGGTAGGCCTTGGACCCGAAAAGAAGATGAAGCTCTTTGCAACGCTTATAGATGGGTCTCAGAAGATAGTGTGAGGGGGATTTCTCAAACAAGTGAAGGTGTTTGGACTCGTGTGTCCAAAAAATACTTAGAGTTCTACGAAGGCACCATTCCACCGAATACCCGAAACCACGAAAGTTGTTCTTCAAGGTGGAAGAAACATCTTCATCCAAGTTTGAATAAATGGCATCAAGCACTATTAGCAGCCGCAAGTGGACATGAAAGCGGTGCCAATTACTATGACGAAGTTAGTGTTTTCACAGTTTATTTTAAATGTTTAATTATATTACATTTTAATTTTTGTAATTGTGAGATCCCACATCGCCCAGGGGAGTGATCCTTATATGTATATTCCCATCCCTACCTAGCGGGAGGCCTTTTGGGAGCTCACTGGCTTCGGGTTCCGTCGGAACTCCGAAGTTAAGCGAGTAGCGCACGAGAGCACTCCCATGATGGGTGACCCACTGGGAAGTTCTTGTGTGAGTTCCCAGAAACAAAACCGTGAGGGCGTAGTCGGGGCCCAAAGCGGACAATATCGTGCTACGGTGGTGGAGCGGGCCCGGGATGTGGTGGACCCCGGGTCGGGATATGACAATTTGGTATCAGAGCCTAACCCTGGCCGTGGTGTGCCGACGAGGACGTCGGGCCCCTAAGGGGGGTGGATTGTGAGATCCCACATCGCCCAGGGGAGTGATCCTTATATGTATATTCCCATCCCTACCTAGCGCGAGGCCTTTTGGGAGCTCACTGGCTTCGGGTTCCGTCGGAACTCCGAAGTTAAGCGAGTAGCGCACGAGAGCACTCCCATGATGGGTGACCCACTGGGAAGTTCTCGTGTGAGTTCCCAGAAACAAAACCGTGAGGGCGTAGTCGGGGCCCAAAGCGGACAATATCGTGCTACGGTGGTGGAGCGGGCCCGGGATGTGGTGGACCCCGGGTCGGGATATGACAGTAATTATATGTCATTATATTACATTTAATTTCATGAATTAATTTCCTAAATTTTTTGTAATTATATTTTCTAGGTACGTCAAGCGGAGGATTTGTATATGGAGGGCAGCACAAAACCCTTTCAGTTTCAAGGTTGTTGGAAAATTTGTAAAGGGTGGGTGTTATTTGAAGATCCACCTCAACATAGAGTAGATCCTTTGGGAGCTGCATCCCCATCTGTAGATATGAATGAAGATGGATCTCCTACCATTCAAGAAAATCTGATTCCGTCCGAAGCTTCTTTACCTAGGGCTATGGGACGAAACAAGGCCCGAAGGTTGAGGGAAAAGGGCAAGGCAAATGATGATTACGCCGCTCAACATGAAGTGGCGGCCTCATTGTGATTAATGGCGGAGCAAAATGCCCAAGAGGCGGAAGAAAGGAAGCATAGGCATGAAGAACGGGCCAAACAAATACAAAAAGAGATGGATGATAAGAATATGAAAAGGAACACTACGAATTACACTCCAATGAGTAACGCCTATTTTGATAGGAAAAAAAAAGGAAATTATGCATCGGCGGCAGTTGTTTAACGATGACTATACTCCTACAATGGCGGATGATGAAGATGATGTTAATTATGGATATTAAATTTAAGTTGTTGTAGTTTTTAAATTTAAGTTAATGTTGTTTTTAAATTTAATTTGTAGTTTTTA
Source organism: Cotoneaster glaucophyllus (assembly GCA_036320875.1). Lineage (NCBI taxonomy): Eukaryota > Viridiplantae > Streptophyta > Magnoliopsida > Rosales > Rosaceae > Cotoneaster > Cotoneaster glaucophyllus. The sequence goes on from CM070070.1 coordinate 9,412,563, forward strand.
AATTTAATTTGTCGTTTTTAAATTTAATTTGTAGTTTTTAAATTTAAGTTAATGTTGTTTTTAAATTTAAGTTGTTATAGTTTTTAAATTTAAATAATAAATTATGTTTGGCCCTATGGCCCTTTGGCCCTCGGTTGGAGACGGTTTTTTGTGACAGGGCTAAAACGAGCCCTTTGGCCCTCGGTTGGAGACGGAGGCAAATATGGCCATGTACTGTTAATTAAAATATTAATATCTTGGAGAATCTTGGAGGGCCAGAGGTTGGAGATGGCCTAAGCTCCTCCACGAGGGAGGGACACAAGTATTATTAAGATTATGACTTATTTCCAATGTGGGTTTGCCTTTCCTTTCCTTTGCCTCCTTTTGCCTCTATGACAGCTCAAATTAAAGTGATCTCAATAATCAAACCATCTTTCCCTTCCTCTCAAAAAGCTCTAATAAAACTTTTGTTGCAAGTCTCGCTCTCTCTCTCTCTCTAACAACCTTCACATAATGAGAGAGAAACACTGAGGCTTCTCTCAATTGTATTCTTGATTTTCTCCAAGAAAAACATTTGAGGGTGATATAGAGATCGGGTTTTAATCATTTTGTCACTTTAATTTAAGCACACGTGTAGCTAGCCAGGCATATGGCTAATGCTAATGCTAGAACAACAGCAGCAGGTGCCGCAGCTCCAGCAGCATCAACTTCAAAGTTCATCAAATGTGTGACAGTGGGAGATGGTGCTGTTGGAAAGACATGCCTTCTCATCTCCTACACTAGCAACACTTTCCCTACTGTATATATTTTCTTACCTTCAACCCCTTTTATACATCTTTTTTTCCTTTCTGTCATTTTCATTGAATTTTTCATATTTGTTTCCCTTTATTTTCTTGTTTTCTCAACAGTCATATACATGATCTTTCTTTTTAATTAACAGGATTATGTTCCAACTGTTTTTGACAACTTCAGTGCCAACGTTTTGGTTGATGGGCAGACTGTAAATTTGGGTCTCTGGGATACTGCTGGTTCTCTCTCTCTCTCATGTATATTTTGCATGCTGAATGGGAATTTTGAACTTTGGTTGCTAGCTCGTTCTTCAGTTTTCTGCCAATTTTTTTATGACAATTATTTACTTTTGTTTGATTTTAGCATCACAAAGGTATCTGATAATTCATTTTGGTTTAGTTAAAACGGTTTAAGACTGCATCTTTCAGCTTCATGCGACTAAAACGAACAAACTATCTAAAACCTATATAACGAACAAACTATCTAAAACCTATATATCTGTCTGCATCATTTTTCAGCCTGCATCCATGAACCATGTGTTCTTCGCAATAAAACAAAAAATAAATTGTAAAGCTTTCATCCTAATAAGTAGAATATGAATGCCAATTCTTTGAAATTAGAGTTTTTTTTTTTTTTTTTTTTTTTTTACAAGCTAGGAGGAGAGAACCAAATTTAGGACCTCGAATGTTGGGGTAAATGCTCTTACTCACTTCGTAAATGTTGATAGCCGCTTGCAAAAGTAGAGTTGTTTAAAAGAATTAAAATTAGCGAAATGTGTGATGCCAAGTTTTTTGTAAAGAGAAAAAGGTGCAGTGAATGAGCATTACTGTATGAGATCCTAAAAGGGTCTTTCAGATTCAGCAAGTCAGGTTCCATGAAAACAGAAAAACTGAAATGTTTTACATATATTTGAGAAAAAATGCCTGTAACAAACAAAGAAAATCAGAATTAAGCTTTTCCAAATTATATATTATATTATATATATATATATATATATATATATATATATATATTATGATGTTCTATCTGTGTGAATTAATTTTGCAGGTCAAGAAGATTACAACAGATTGAGGCCTCTTAGTTACAGAGGAGCTGATGTGTTCCTTCTTGCATTTTCCCTCATAAGTAGGCCTAGCTATGAGAACATATCAAAGAAAGTGAGTTGCTTTTTTCTCTACTTTAGCTATAAAATTCATCTTAAGATTCACTTTTTCTAAATTGCAGGTACCAAATGTATATACTAATCAGATTCTTGTTTTCTGTCGCTCCTTTTTCTTTTCTCCTCTTGTTATGGTGGAGAAGTGGATCCCTGAGCTAAGACATTATGCCCCATCAGTGCCTATCATTCTTGTAGGGACAAAACTAGGTAATCCATTCTTTCCACTACCAATTGCTACCTCTGCAAATTGGAGTGATCTAGTTTATGTTTCTTTTTCGTTTATAAATTTCTCTATGCTCTAAATAATGGAGAATGCTGTAAATGTCGAGTCCAGTTGAGTCCAGGAGTATTTTTCTCAAAACAGTGTCAAGTGTTTTTTGCCACGAAATAAACTTTTGAGAGGTTTATTCGTTGAAGAGCCCTAAAGGTTAAAATTTGAACGCAGCGGAGCAGCTCATGTTTTTTTAATTTCTCTGTGTTTATGTCTTTGCTGTTTTTCAACAACTTATGGTTTATTTGCTAGGGCAGATCTGAGGGAAGACAAACAATTCCTAATGGATTACCCCGGGGCAGGTACCATCTCTACACAACAGGTAGATTTCTACTTCAGCTACTTTGGTCCATTTTAACGCTGTTTGTGTCATTGCTAAGGAATTGCATTAATATGACACAAAATTCACTTTTGGGAAACTTTCTTATTTTATTTTAATCTAATTTAATTATTCTTCTGCATTTTTTCTAATATTTTAGGGTGAAGATTTGAAGAAGCGAATAGGTGCTGTGTCGTATATAGAGTGCAGCTCAAAGAAACAGCATGTAGGTCTCACAAATATATATATATATATACACACACACGCACACACACACGCACTTATGAAATTCACAAAAGATAAACATGGAAAGAAAAATGTGGTTCTTTTATGTTCCAAGTCAATACATGGTCTTCTTGAGGAACTTCTTCAGGAACCTAAGGATTAATTTCAGTATATTACTCCGAAATTTGCACCGAAGTTCATGTCTATACACATGGTAATAATTTGTACACATTGTTGACTCGCGGAGTTAGGGTACTAAAGTGTCCAAATTGAAACCGTGTATAACCGGTGCTCTTTGGTGCAAAACTTATGGTACTAAATTGAAATCGACCCTTGTAATCTGTCACTAGGTCTTGTGGCTTGTGCTGATGAGTTGAAAAATTATTGTTAAAAATTGCAGAATGTGAAGACTGTTTTTGACGCAGCTATCAAGTTGGCTCTCTATCCTCCAAAGTCCGAGAAGCAAAAGAGGAAATTGAGCATCTGCAGTGTTCTTTAATATCTCTCTCTCATTGAGAGCTTATTTTACACTTTGTTCATTCTTTCCATCCCTCGTTTTCTTTCTGGGTGCTTCCTCCTCTTTTCAGAGAGAAAGTGTGCAATACTTATTGTGTTGTTTACTTAATTGTAAGGTTATTGTTTGCTCTTTTCTGAGAGAAAAAGTGTGCAATATTTGTTGTGTTGTTAACTTAAGTGTGTGAAATATGTGATCAAATTATGTATATTAGACGCATCAGCATTAATTTTTAGATGGCCTGCATGGAGTGGTTGTCACTTACAGATCTCCCAGCCTCTTACACTAGCAGATTCCCTGTGAGAAGAAGACTTATGTAGTTCTGCCACCAGCTAACTGCTCGAGAGATGGACATACTGGTCGCACCATCTTAGCATTCCATAGGACGTCATCCTGGAGCCCCAAACTGGCCACCAAACCACCAGCAGAGGTTGAAATTTGCCAACTTAGCTTCGAGGCCAAGGGAAGTGCCCATCTGCCATCGAGTTCAATTGCGCTCCTCTGTCAAGGTACCCCAGTGGCGTCGAAATCCATCCACAAATAGCATAGGGACAATCCTTCATAAGGTGAAGGGCTGTTTATCCTTGAAAACCAGAGTACATAAAAGCGATCCGTCCCAACATGTCTTCTCACCAAATTCTCCCTACTAGGAATGATATCTCAACAGATTCTCCATGCGCACATCTTCACCCTTGTTTCCCATAGATTTTTTCCACAGAACTTCACAAGGGTTTGGATTGATGGAAAAAGAAGCTACATCATGAGCCTCTCCTATCCAACTGAGAGCAACATAATAAGCACTCTTAAGAGTGAAAAGTCCCTTCAAGTTGAAATGCCAGATCAATCTATCCTTTGGCTTACTAATGCCCAGAGGCAGGGAGCAAAGAAGAGGCAAATTCCACTGTGGGGAGCACCAATGATTAATTCCTCCCTTTTTTATGTTGAGCATATCCAAGAAAAACACACTTCAAAGCACATGGATCCAGTTTACTCGGTTGCTCTTAGGAACATGAACAAACACCACACATCCAAAGACACATGGTACAAGATTTGGAGGTGGAAGGTAACTTGCAATGATGAGTGACAGTTTGGAGTGGTGTTTGAAACTGTAGAACACCGGAGGGAACTAGGTTGATAAGATATGCAGCGGAGCAGACACTCTCCCCAAAAAAAAAAAAGATCGAGGCATGTGAGCTCCAAAATGACAGGCACAAACAACTTTCAGTAAGTGTTGGTTCTTCTACTCCATTTTGTTACGTGAGTATAAGGACACAAGCGTTGGTGTTCAATACCATTATCCTGTGAAAAACTTTTGAAGCTCATAATTAACAGATTCTCCTCCATTATTTGACTGACAAACCTTAATTTTAGCATCAAACTGGGTTTCCACCATTTTGTGGAACTGCAGGGACATAGAGCACAATTCACTTTTAGATTTCATAAGACATCAAAGTCATATGTGTGCAATTATCTATAAAAGAAACAAACCATCTAGCACTAGTAGAAGCAGATCGGAATGAATGATTATAAACGGTGGGTCACTTTTATCATACTTGAAGGGAATGAAACCCGATGGTTTTTTGCAAGTTCACGAACATCACATTTGAAACTCGAATCACTAAAACTACAAGATAACGAAGGAAATAACTTTCTAAGATATCCAAAAGAAGCATGGCATAAACGTTGATGCCAAAACCAAACTTCTAATCTTTGTTTCTCAGATGCAGTATTGAACGCTTGACCCAACTCATCAACTTTTGTGTCATGTCCAAGTAGTAGAGCTTACCCTTCCTAGTACCATACCAATTATCTTCCATGTGAGAATCGCCTGGAAAAATAATGTTTTGGCCAAAAAGTTATAGCACAGTATAGGGTATCAGAATTCTGTCCAACAAATAATAACTAATAAGCTATAATCCACTCAGGAACACCTAAAACTGAATCTGTAAGAGAAATAAAGCCCTCCCCTATTACCCAGGAAGGGTTACCATTCGCATTAGACACCACATATTGAGTGAATGTGCGAAGATCTTTGATTAATCCGGGATCACAAGTCATATGATTTGTCACCCCCGAATGATCAATCAAAACAAAATTAGTGTTATAAGAGGAAGTAGTCAAAGCACAACTAGGGGTACCTGAATTAGCTTCATGAGCCGAGGGCAGAGCCGGCTCTTTAGCACCCACAAGAGCAGTCTCAGAGACAAATGATACATGAAGTGATTTGCCAGCAGTTTTTTTTCTGGTTCCTTGAGTGGTTCCCGCCTAGAAGCCTAGGCTGGGCACCCTCCTAGACGCTTAGGAGCTAGCCCCTGCCCGCCACCCGACTACTACCTAGCGCGTTTTAAAACCTTGAGTATGCCACCTGTAGGTAGTACAGAATTATCATTTTGAACGATAATTTGCAGTGTGCATGAGAGATTTTGGTAAATGAGAGACTGTTGTTGACTCTCGCAATAAGTCTACTAATAATTGAAATGAAACACAAGACCTCAAGCTTACAAGTGAACAAAAATACTAGATCGTCATATTGGAACTATTGAAACTAGAATTTTTGTGTATGTTACCACGTTGAATTGGGAAGAATTATATACTATACGGGAAACAATTTAGATCCTAGTAATTAGCCTATACAATATGTTTCCTTTCCTACACTCCTATAATCATGAATAAATTACAATATACATAATTAGGGAAATCAATACCACTATTGAAACTAGAATTTTTGTGTATGTTACCACGTTGAATTGGGAAGAATTATATACTATACGGGAAACAATTTAGATCCTAGTAATTAGCCTATACAATATGTTTCCTTTCCTACACTCCTATAATCATGAATAAATTACAATATACATAATTAGGGAAATCAATACCAAATCATATCTTATTCTCAACACTCCCCCTCAAGTTGGAATGTACGTTGATAATTCACAACTTGTGAAGTACGATAGTAAATTGTGATAGTCCCATCACTTTGTGAACATGTCCGCTGGTTGCTATGAAGATGATGTGGAGCCAAAAATAATCAAGAGGCGACACGTGGATTTTTGAACAAAAGAAGACAAAAATACCCTTGAGGTATAACGAGATTCCTACATGCAAGCAGCGGACAATCATCTCAAAAGAGCTCAAAATAGGTAACAATTCAAAAACCTATCTCATCAAATCCTTTCTACAAGGTAACTCCCAAAACCTATTTTCATTCCATATATTTTCTACCTCTTTTTCCCTTTTTTAGCTAATCAATTAGCTATTTGTTTTAATCATTCCATAACCTTCAAAAATTTCCACATAAATTGAGTTAATTGGCTAATTAATGGATTTATTCCTAATTAATCCATTAACTGCCAATTAAAATTACCCATCTCACACAAAAAATACCAAATTGGCCGGCCACCTTTTCTCCAAGGGAGGACCGGCCAAACTCTATATATTGGACCCCATTTTCTCTAAAAACCAAGCTGACACTCTTGCTAAAATTCTCCAAAATTCCCAAACACTTTCTCTCTAAATTCTAACTTTGGCATTGTAGGTTCTTCGGCCAAAGCCCCCCTATTCATCGTGGACGCATGAGGCTCTTGGCCTTGACCAAAGGTGTTAATTGTTTTGTACGTGCAATTTTGTCCAAGATCAAGGAGGAAGAAATTTGCATCCACAAATTGATGCTTTCATTGAGAGCAAGAAATCCACGCTCGTAGAAGACTCTCGCATAAAAAGGATTTTTCTCTATTTTCTAGTCCACTTGTATTTTTTTTCATACGTTCTTATTATTAGAATTTTTTTATTTGCAAAGATTCTTTGATAAAACGTAAAAGAGAAGTACAATGGCTAGAAATTTAGAAAATTCAACAAGTGAAAACTCCAATATTCAAGAGATGGGACCGCCGCAATCCACGAGGCTAAATGTGACAATAAGTGGAGCGGCACCACCACCACGAGTTTTCACCACGGGAACCACCGCGGTGGCTACCACAATAGCCACCCACGGCGAGGTCCATGGTGCCATCACCACGGCCCGAGCTGTGCCATCCAAGGCCACTGTCCAAGCCATGTTACTCTAAGCCCAACGCAAGCCCAATGCGTTGCCGAGCTAAGCCCAAGCCTCCCACCCACGTATGCCACACGCAAAGCAGCCCACTCCAAGGGCCCAGCCTGCTCCCGCCGAGCAGCCCACCCTCGTGGCCTAGCCTGCTCCCTCCGAGCAGCCCACTCCCGTGGCCCAGCTTGCTTCCACTGAGCAACCCACACTCGTGGTCCAGCCTGCTCCCTCCGAGCAGCCTACTCTCATGGTCCAGCCTGCTCTTTCCGAGCAACCCACTCTCGTGGCCTAGCCTGTTCCTGCCGAGCAGCCCACTCCCGTGGCCCAGCCTGCTCTCGTGGCTCATCTTACTTCTGTGGCCTTTCAAGCAGCCCAAGTCGGCTCAAGACTATCTCAAACATCCGGACCTACCTTCCACTGCTCAAGGAGACACATTCCTTCCAAGCTCTTCCAATCCAAATGGCGAACAACACTTGTCTCGACAAGTCATAGAGTTGATGAGCGCCCTAGTACAACAGACGACCTTGGTAAACCAGCTCTTGCAGCGCACCAAGATGCAACTTGTCCCAAATAAGGTGTCCCGAATAAGGACAAGGGCAGACGAAGAACCTCTCCAGTAGCGTCTCGGCAAACAGCTACTCGACTGGCCCCGAACCGAGCGTTTGGGCAGAGTACACTTTCGATTGGGCCCCCGAGATTGCGTATACTCCCGTCTTAGCGCTCGGATGAGCGTGCACTCTCGATTAGGCCCACGGACGAGCATACACTCACGGTTGGGGCCACACTCCGATAATCAACATGAGTAGCCTTCCAAACGAAATGTTCATTCGCTGCTAGGCCCGCAAGGAGCATCATCCACATCACATCGGAGTAGGCAGCACGACGGGTGGAGAGAAGCAGTCACTCAATCCGGCTCAAGTTCAACCAGCAGCCTGCGAAATCCTTCGCTTGCTAGGAATCCACCACATGCACCACTGCCGTGGCATAGACGAGTCGAGCACGTAGAAGAGCAACCTAGACCAGCAAGTCAAAACTGGGGGCAGCCGAGAGCTTCGCTACCCCAGCAAAGGCAAATTCAGAAAGAAGTAGAGAGGCTTTTAAACAAGCGATCACGTGAATTCCAACGCAACAAAGTGGCCGACGATGCACTACGACGAGATATGACCAACATAAGCAGACCACCTTTCATGGACGAGATCGAACAGGCAGAGCCTCCATGCGAGTTCAGCATGCCACATTTCACGTCTTTCAAAGGGGATGGAAACCCGGAGTGACACCTAAAGCACTAGTGAAATGCAATGATCCTCTATCGAAACAACAACGATCTCATGTGCAAGATATTCGCCACCACTCTACAAGGCGAGGCGCAAGATTGGTTCTACACCCTGCCGCCACAATCCATCCGGAGTTTCGATGAACTTTCTTTGGTTTTCGCCAAAGAATATTCATCCTATCGCTCGATCAAGAAGAAGTCCGACCACTTATTCAACGTCAAAAAGAACCCAAAGGAGTCGCTTCGCGACTATGTGAAGAGGTTTAAAGCAGATAAGGCAAGGATAGTCGGATGCAACGACTCGATAGCTAGAGCAGCCTTCCAAAAAGGACTTCCAGCAGACCACTCATTATTCAGAAAATTGATCATGAAAGAGGATCTAACTCTGGTAGACTCTTTCGCTCTGGCAGATAAGCATGCACTTTGGGACGAGGCTCGTTGATCCAGATTCAATGACCGGAAGGAGTACCAGACATCACCTCCTTATTATATAAATCGGAAGTAGTCGATGACCTATTCACATGTTTGATGGTATCCGAAGAAGCAATAAGCTCTACCATCATACGAGAAGAGCTGGGGGCCCGACTACTTGTATTCCCTAGTTTAAAAGCTTTCCTTGATGCTGCCAGAAATTCAAAAGTTAACTTTGGCGATAGTTGTTGCAACTCGGAAGCTCAAGTTTTACCTTCATACGCACGTAGTCATCCTTATGACGCACTATTCCGCTCAATCCAGACGCTCGACGATAAAGGCGCAGACACTGGCGGATGCAAAGTTTTATGACGAACGCAACAACTCAGCCCAAAAGGTGCACCAAAGACAGACGAACACTGGAATGACATATTCGGAAACAAGTTTTGTCTTTGTCGCCCCAAAAGATTCTACATAAGAGCAACATGTATCGGCAGTTGAGCACCACCTCTTGCTGTGCGTCACACGACCCTAGCCGACCCTTGCCCCATAATTCAGCTCTAGAGTGGCCCAATACCGACAATTGAGCATCTCCTGGTATGTGTAATATGGCCCAGTGATAGGAGCATATTTATGCGACTTAGTTAGCTTGTTTTCTTGCATTTAGTTAGCTAAACTATGTTAATTATAGTGTTTAAAGTTATTTTCGTCTAATTTCAGGTTCTATGTGTCAAAGTGGCAAAAAGAGGCAATTTGGAGCATTCTAGAGCATTTTTGGGCCAAGATTGGATAGTGCAAACATGGAGGCTTGAGGATGGACGAAATTGAAGATTAGAAGGCTTGGAATCAGCCAAGAAAGATGGAGAATTAAATTCAAGTTCAGAAAGATAAGATAAAAGCAAGAAAAAAAGAACATTATCTCTAACCTTATCACCTTATCTTATCTTATCCTTACCTTATCTTATCTTTCCATATTTTTAGCCAAATAAGGGGGTTCATATCTGATCTTATCACCTAAAATTGGGGGTTCTAGAAGCCTAAAAACGTGCTAAAACCTGAATTAAAACATGTGCTTCACATTCCCTATATTTCTGGCGCCTAGACCTTGTTCTAGAAGTCCTCAGCCTTGCCGCACCCTTATCCTCTGATTTCTTGAGATTTCCTACTCCTAAACTACCTTGGAAACCCTCCCAGCCGTGCCTTAATGTTCTCCTATAAATACATATGCTTGCCACACTCATTCACCACCAACCACACATCACAAATCATCCCATTCACATCCTGCCGCAATTCCCTTCAATTTCTACCATTCCATACCCTTCTACCACCCTTTGCCGCACCCACCATCCATCCACACCACCTTCATACACCTCCATACACACCCCTAGCCACTTGTGCCGCACCATAGCAAGGAGGAAGGAGAGGATAAATAGCCTTGGAGCGTGCTTGCACCCAATCTGATTGCTGGGCGTTCTAGGTGTTTTTTACCTTATGTTTTCAATGTTTAATTTAATTTCTCTTGTTCTTGCTGTAATTATGAGAGGCTAAACTCGTTTTTAGCTAGAGGCTACTTTGAAACCATGATTTTATATGCGTTATGAGTTAATAAGTTTCAGTTACAGATTCTTGAGTTATGAATGCAATTGGCTTAACTGTTTGAATTAGAACTTATTTGTGTTTGTTGGTTAAGGGTCGACACTTAATTTGCATGCATGAATTTGATGCTAGGATATAAGTGAGTTTCACATAATTGTTACAAACTTATGTTAAAAAGTAGTAAAGGTTGCTGGATCAATCGTGTTAAGTTCAATTCTTGGTGTGAGTAACATGATGTCATAGTTATGAATGCCTCGTCAATGCTTATGATTCTCAATGCACTTAATGATCTCTGATTGTGTCTCTATTATGATGTCATGTAGGGAAATTGATGAGAATAATTTGGTTGTAGATGCGTTGTCCGTCCAATTTAATGAAATTAGGAGAATCTGAGGGTTAATTAGTGATTGGCACGGTTAATCTGGGGCATTGTCATTCGTAATTCAATGAAAACGTAACTGGAAGTTGATTCATATGCATATAATTCATGTGTGGATAAGGAAACTTCTAGCTAGTTCACCATCCATCCCAAAAACCCTAATTCGTGCAAATCTGCCTAGTTTAGTGTTTCTGCTTGTTTTAGTCGAAATTCACTTTAAAATCAATCCCCCTTCACTTGTTTGAGTCTAATTAGTTAAAATCTGTTTTAGTTTATGTTCTTGTATGTTTTGATTCAAGTGTAATTCAATTTTCGTCCAAAGTTAAGTCTAGTGTCTAGAATCTGTCCAATTGGTGTTTTTAAGCAGTTTTGAGTATTTTTAGCTTGTTTTGAGTCTTGTGAACCTGTTTTGAGTCCCTTAAGTCTATTTGAACGTTTTTAAGTTGTTTTTGTCTATTTGAGTCAGTTTGTGTTAGATTAGCAAGCCCTCCTAATCCCTGGCCTAGAACGATCCCTACTTGCATTAAATACTACAATCGATAAAAAAAGGGTTTAATTTCTGTGCGTAACTATAATTCACATCAAATTTTGGCGCCGTTGCCGGGGATTAGCAACATTGCTAATCCCTTTTGTTTATTTTCGTTTGTTTTAAGTCTATTTGCTGATTCTTGTTATTTTCTTTGTTTTTCAGGTACTAGTTTATGACTCGAAGTTCCCAAACTATTAGTAAGAACATCTTGGACTTTGACGACGATTTTGAGCGAACTTTGAGAAGGAAAAGAAAGACCCCAGAACCTGATCTATCTAGTTCAAGTTCTGAGGTTGAAGTTGAGGAACAAGAAGAGGCCGAATCTGAGGAGATAGAGGAGGCCGAGTTTGAGGAAGTTATGGCTGCAGATAATCGAACTATTAAGGAGCTTTCGGCCTCGGGATTGGATAATGCAGTACCTCTATGCATTCAATATCCTAGGGCAGCCCCAGATAAGACCGCCGAGTTCGAATTGAAGTCAAGCTTGTTGCATCACATTCCCAAATACCATGGGCTGTCCATGGAGGATCCAAACAAGCATTTGAAAGAGTTTGAAGTGGTTTGCTCGAGTATGACACCCATTAACGTTGATGGGAATATTTTGAAGATGAAAGCCTTTCCATTCTCATTATTGGAGAAGGCTAAAGATTGGTTGTACGAGTTAGCGCCCGGAACTGTCACATCCTGGGAGAGCATGAAACGAGCGTTTTTGGAGAAATTTTTCCCAACTTCAAGAGTCATTCTCTTGAGGAAACGGATTAGTGGCATCGAACAAAAGGAAGGTGAGTCGTTTCCCTCTTATTATGAACGTTTTAAAACTCTTGTAGCTTCATGTCCACAGCATCAAATGAAGGAGGAGCTGCTCATTCAATATTTCTACGAAGGACTCCTTCCAATTGAACGCCAAATGCTAGATGCCTCAGCGGGTGGTGCGTTGGTTGACAAGACTCCGGTGGCTGCCAAGACTTTAATTGCAAACCGAGCCCTCAACGCACAACAATATGAAGGCCATGGACAGAGAGAAGCCCCACGGCAGCAACATGTCAATGAGGTAAGTGCAATTTTTGATATTCAATCACAATTGGCTAATCTCACCCTCCTTGTGTCTCAGGTTGTCGAATGACCAAAAGCACCACCTCCTACAATCTATGGCGTGTGCACCATACAAGGGCATACCTCTGAAATTTGCCCTCAATTGATTGAGAATGGAGGATGGGAAAGCGCCAATGTCGTTGGTTTCCAAGGCCAAAATCAGACCCGATATGATCCTTATTCAAACACATACAACCCCGGATGGAGAGATCACCCTAATATGAAGTGGAGAGAGCCTCAACAACCTATGCAACAAGGAGGATTTCGGCAAAACCCCCCTGGGTTTCCACGGCCATATCAACAAAATCAGCCACTCCCGGCCTCATCTAACTCAGGTACATCCATGGGAAGTGATCAAGCTATTCAGTTACTAACCTCTATTTCACAGGGGTTACAAAAGCAAGACAATCGGATAGCAAATAATGAGAAGGAGATGATGGACATGAAGAAACAAATTGGGCAGATTTCAGAATTCCTAGGGCAGTTTAGAGAACAAGGCAAACTTCCTAGTTCAACCACTGTGAATCCGAAGGGAGGATTTGAATCTGCCAAGGCCATTACTCTAAGAAGTGGCAAAGAAGTTGGGAACCATCCCAAGACACCCAAATCTGCCCAAAAGGAGGACGAGAAATTGTTGCAAGAAGAGGCAGAGAATGAGGAGACCACGGCAAGGAGGGATGCACCTTTGCCGCAGCCTTTGAATGGACCTACACCTTCCAAAACGTCCAACATTGGTAAGTTGGGTTCAAATTCGATTAATTCTAACCTTATTCCACCCAATGCACCATTTCCTCGCAGATTCATGCAATCAAAGAAGGAGGAAGCCGAAAAGGACATTCTGGAAACATTTAGGAAGGTGCAAGTCAATATCCCACTCTTGGATGCAATCAAACAAGTTCCAAAATATGCCAAATTCTTGAAGGAACTTTGCACAACAAGGAGAAGATTTTCGAACAAGGAGGTGGTCCGGGTAAGTGAAAATGTTTCAGCGGTTTTGCAACGCAAACTACCTCCCAAATGCAAAGATCCAGGTAGTTTTACTATCCCTTGTGTGATTGGAAATACTAAGTTCGAACATGCCATGTTAGACTTAGGTGCATCCATAAACGTCATGCCATATTCAATTTATGCATCAATGAACCTAGGTGAGCTTAAAAATGATGGGGTTATTATTCAATTGGCCGATCGTTCTAACGCTTATCCAAAGGGAGTTTTGGAGGATGTTTTGGTGCAGGTTAATCATCTCATCTTCCCAGCTGATTTCTATGTGCTATAGATGGAAGATTCGGCCCATTCCACCCCATTGCCGATTCTACTTGGAAGGCCATTCATGAAAACAGCCCGTACAAAGATTGATGTGTTCACAGGGACCTTGACAATGGAATTTGATGGGGAAGTTATTGATTTTCAAATTTCTGAAGCTATGAAATATCCTAATGATGATCATTCTTGTTTTGCAATTGATATTATTGATTCAATGGCGCAGGAGCATTTGGAGCAATTGCATGACGATGCACTTGAAACGGTCCTTACAAACGGAATTGGATGCAAGAACCAAGGGGCAGGACCAAGCATAACTCACGGCAACCATGAAGAACACCATGCCGTGCCCCCTAGTGATGATGTAGTTGAAATGGTGGCTGCCCTCGAGTCATTGCCAAAACAATATGGTAAGTCTCCACTCCCAATTTCAGATTCGATTTCGACTAATAAGTTACTTCCTTCAGTGATACAGCCACCTTCTCTTGAACTTAAACCATTACTAAGTCACTTGAAGTATGTTTTCTTGGGAGAACATGAGACATTGCCGGTCATTATCTCATCCTTACTCACGGCACAAGAAGAGGGCAGATTGGTGGGTGTTTTACGAGAATACAAAACGGCCATTGGATGGACCTTGGCCGACATCAAGGGAATCAGCCCCACCACGTGCATGCATCGAATACTTTTGGAGGAGGGGGCTAAACCATCTAGAGAGGCTCAACGCCGACTCAACCCTCCGATGATGGAAGTAGTCAAGAAGGAGATAATCAAGTTGCTAGATTGTGGAGTGATTTACCCTATTTCTGATAGCCGTTGGGTCTCACCGGTCCAAGTAGTTCCAAAGAAGTCCGGTGTAACCGTAGTGAAGAATGAAGAGAACGAGCTTGTGCCCACACGTATCCAAACCGGATGGAGAGTTTGCATTGACTATAGGAAGCTCAACGCCACCACAAGAAAGGATCACTTCCCACTGCCCTTCATTGATCAAATGCTTGAAAGGTTAGCCGGTCATGCTTTTTATTGTTTTCTTGATGGATATTCAGGTTACAATCAAATTGTGATAGCCCCGGATGACCAAGAAAAGACCACTTTCACGTGCCCCTTTGGTACCTTCGCCTATCGTCGCATGCCATTCGGTTTATGCAATGCACCTGCCACATTTCAAAGGTGTATGATGAGTATCTTTTCAGATTTTGTAGAGAAGATCATTGAGGTATTTATGGATGATTTTAGTGTTTTTGGTGATTCGTTTGATGATTGCTTGGATAATCTCACATTGATCTTGAAACGATGCATTGAAACTAATCTTGTGTTAAATTGGGAAAAGTGTCATTTTATGGTAAAACAAGGCATAGTTCTAGGGCATATCATATCTGAAAAAGGAATTGAGGTAGATAAGTCAAAAATAGATCTTGTACGCTACTTACCCTCTCCCACTTCGGTGAGAGAGGTTCGTTCTTTTCTTGGCCACGCAGGATTCTATAGGCGATTTATCAATGACTTCTCCAAAATTGCACAGCCCCTATGCCGTTTGCTCCAAAAGGAGGTGACTTTTGAGTTCAACGAGGAGTGTGAGAAGGCCTTCAAAACCCTCAAAAAAGCACTCACTTCGGCCCCCATCATCACTCCACCAGATTGGAGCCTTCCCTTTGAGTTAATGTGTGATGCATCCGATTATGCAATTGGAGCTGTTTTAGGCCAAAGGAAGAACAAGCAGCCCCATGTCATCTATTATGCCTCTCGGACCTTAAACGATGCTCAATTGAACTACTCTACCACGGAAAAAGAACTTCTTGCCGTTGTCTTTGCTTTAGATAAATTTCGTTCGTATTTGATTGGAACTAAAGTAATTGTATTTTCTGACCATGCAGCTTTGAAGTATCTTCTCACCAAGAAAGAGGCAAAACCAAGGCTAATTCGTTGGATGCTCCTACTCCAAGAGTTCGACATTGAGATTAGGGACAAGAAAGGGAGTGAAAACGTGGTGGCTGACCATCTCAGCCGTTTGGTACACAATGAAGACCCTCTCCCCATTCCAGAGACATTCCCCGATGAGCAATTGATGTCCATAGAGGTAAGTGAGCCTTGGTATGCTGATTTAATTAATTATTTGGTCACAAAACATGTTCCCAGCACCTTAGACAAATATAAACGTGATAAGCTTAAAAAGGATGCTAGATTTTATGTTTGGGACGATCCATACTTATGGAAATATTGCCTGGATCAAATTGTGCGAAGATGTGTGCATAACTCTGAGTTTCATTCCATTCTTGCTTTCTGCCATACTTATGCATGTGGGGGTCATTTTGGCACCCAAAGAACAGCACTCAAGGTATTAGAATGTGGTTTTTATTGGCCTACATTGTTTAAAGATGCTCGAACTTTTTGCATAACGTGTGATAGATGTCAAAGAACAGGTGGTATCGGTGCAAGGGACCCAAATGCCGCAAACACCCATATTCAATGTTGAAATTTTTTATGTTTGGGGTATTGATTTCATGGGTCATTTCCCTTCTTCGTATGGTTTCATGTATATTTTGCTTGCGGTTGATTATGTTTCGAAATGGGTGGAAGCAAAAGCCACCCGTACTAATGATTCTCGAGTGGTTGCAGATTTCATTAAAACTAACATTTTCTCGAGATTTGGGATGCCTAGAGTGTTTATAAGTGATGGAGGCTCCCATTTTTGCAATCGGACCATTGAGGCGCTGTTTAAGAAGTATAACTTCAAGCATAAGGTTGCAACACCTTATCACCCTCAAACAAGTGGTCAAGCCGAGGTTTCGAATAGGGAAATCAAGCAGATTTTGGAGAAGACAGTTGGGCCAACCCGGAAGGATTGGAGCTTGCGCTTAGACGATGCACTGTGGGCATATCGTACGGCCTACAAAACACCCCTAGGGATGTCCCCATTTCGACTCATTTATGGTAAGCCGTGTCACCTACCTGTGGAACTCGAGCACAAGGCGCTTTGGGCCGTGAAATCATTCAATTTGGACATGGATGCCGCTGGAATATATAGGAAACTCCAATTGAATGAACTTGAGGAGATAAGGAATGAAGCATATGAGAATGCCCGAATCTACAAGGAGAAAACAAAGGCGTTTCATGACAAGATGATTCGGGGCAAAACATTCGAAATTGGGCAGAAAGTGTTGCTATTCAACTCCCGTTTACGTTTATTTCCGGGTAAGTTACGTTCTAAGTGGATTGGACCTTTTGTTGTTACTAATGTCTTTCCTTATGGTGCAGTCCAAATCCAAAGCTTGAGGAACGGACAAGAATTCAAAGTGAACGGGCATCGATTAAAGCCATACTATGAGAGTGCCGTGGAGCAGATTGTGGAAGAGGTTCCCTTCCATGTCGTGGGCACCAATGAAGCTTGAACCGAGGAACCGTCCGACTGCAAGACGTTAAAGCAAGCGCTTCTTGGGAGGCAACCCATGCATTCGAATAAAGAAGACCTAGGAACAACCGGCTCAAACCCAGATTTGCGTTCCTAACTCTACTCCTTATTGCATTTACTTTGCCATATTAGTGTCATGTTAGTTAGTATGTTATTTGCTGTGTGTTTTATGTGTGTTTTGTTTTAAACATTGAGGACAATGTTTGGTTTAAGTGTGGGGGAGTAAACAGGTGTTTTTATGCAAAATTCGTGGGATTTTATCACCTATCACTTCTAATGTTGTTTTCACTGTTTTTAAGTGTTTTTAGTGTGTTTTGAAGCATTTTAGTGTGTCTTGACATAAAAATCCGAAAATCTCATAAAAATTTGAAATATTGTTTTGAAAAACCCAAAAAGAGTTGTTTTTGTGTGTTTGTTTGTGTCTTAGGGTACCTTCCAACACAATGATGAGGATTCGGTTTTTAATTGCATGACTGTTAAAGTGAGTTGTAAACATGGATGGAAGTTTGATTTACTCTTTGGTTTATGCTTGATTGTGGTTATAATTCATGAATTCATATCTAATCAAAAAGGAAAAAAATCAGTTTTTGTAACATGCTTGAAGGAAGAAACTCAAACTAACGCTACAACCCTGAGAGACTTGAGCCTAAAACGTTATTTGGAGAGTTAATAATCTGTGCATTTATTGTTTTCTAAAGTCGTTGCATGATCTCATTATTCTTTGCTTGGTTACTACTTAGAAAGCGTTTCATCATATAGTTCCAAATACTAGAACTCATATCCGTTTCATTCAAAGCATAAAATTGAATTGCATAACACATAAACAAGATGAAGTTGTGTAGTGAACCAAGAGCCAAAAAAGCCTCACCCCTGTGCATTATGTTTTGTAGGATTAACCCTGTTGAGCCTTGTTTAGCCTATGTTCTTTGTTAACCCACATCAACCTTACCTAGCCTAGAATAGGACCATCCTTACCCTTATTCTTAAGGCATAGTGAAGCATGACCTAGAGTGAATTCCCGAGGTTCATTATTGGGCAGCAAAAAAGTGTGGGGGAAGGGTTACAAAGTATATTTTAAGAAAAAAAGAAAAAAAAAAAAAAGAAGAAAATTCGTGAGAAAAAGAAAAGAAAAAGAAAAGTATGTGAAAAAGAGTGAAAAGTGCTCAAAATAAGTGAGAATAAGCTCACAAGTGTTGATTGTTGAAGAAAGGGTCCAAAAAAGTTGAATTCGGCCCTAAATATGTATGATTCTTCCCCTTGTGTGTCAGAGTTTGTGGCTGCATTCAAAAGGGAGTTCTAAGTGTCATATTCATTGCTTTGCTTGCTATTGCTTTAAGAACGTTTGTTTTCCTTACCTTTCGTTGTTAGCCAATACCCTTTAGCCCCGTTACAACCCTATACTTCTATCTTGAGTGTTGTGTGATCAATAATGTGGAGTTTGGGATTGGTATGAGCATATGATGTCCCTGGTTCTCGCGTCTAAGTAGTAGCATTCCATTCATGAGATCATATCTATACATGTTTAATAACTTCAGAAATTGCTTTCTTTGCTATAAACATATGTGAGTGTTCGTTTTCATGTTTACATCAATCTTCTCACATATACCTAGTATAGGGTGTGTAGTTAGAAAATCTGAGTGAAAATAAGAGTGTAAACCGTAAGGAATTGAGTGAATTCTCTAAGGCATGTTACTATGTTCAAAACATTGTTTTAATTGGTTAAATGTGAGCTAATGAATGGTGACTGTGATTAAGTATATGCTCGAGGATGGGGATGACTAAAATCTATGGTTGTGATGATCTTTAATATGTCATGTGCGTTGGAAATCCCTGAGGCGAACGTTGGAAGGTTTAGATTGTGTTTTGTTTGTTTCGTTTTGCTCGAGGACTCGCAAAAGCTAAGTGTGGGGGAATTTGATAGGAGCATATTTATGCGACTTAGTTAGCTTGTTTTCTTGCATTTAGTTAGCTAAACTATGTTAATTATAGTGTTTAAAGTTATTTTCGTCTAATTTCAGGTTCTAAGTGTCAAAGTGGCAAAAAGAGGCAATTTGGAGCATTCTAGAGCATTTTTGGGCCAAGATTGGATAGTGCAAACATGGAGACTTGAGGATGGACGAAATTGAAGATTAGAAGGCTTGGAATCAGCCAAGAAAGATGGAGAATTAAATTCAAGTTCAGAAAGATAAGATAAAAGCAAGAAAAAAAGAACATTATCTCTAACCTTATCACCTTATCTTATCTTATCCTTACCTTATCTTATCTTTCCATATTTTTAGCCAAATAAGGGGGTTCATATCTGATCTTATCACCTAAAATTGGGGGTTCTAGAAGCCTAAAAATGTGCTAAAACCTGAATTAAAACATGTGCTTCACATTCCCTATATTTCTGGGGCCTAGACCTTGTTCTAGAAGTCCTCAGCCTTGCCGCACCCTTATCCTCTGATTTCTTGAGATTTCCTACTCCTAAACTACCTTGGAAACCCTCCCAGCCGTGCCTTAATGTTCTCCTATAAATACATATGCTTGCCACACTCATTCACCACCAACCACACATCACAAATCATCCCATTCACATCCTGCCGCAATTCCCTTCAATTTCTGCCATTCCATACCCTTCTACCACCCTTTGCCGCACCCACCATCCATCCACACCACCTTCATACACCTCCATACACACCCCTAGCCACTTGTGCCGCACCATAGCAAGGAGGAAGGAGAGGATAAACAGCCTTGGAGCGTGCTTGCACCCAATCTGATTGCTGGGCGTTCTAGGTGTTTTCTACCTTATGTTTTCAATGTTTAATTTAATTTCTCTTGTTCTTGCTGTAATTATGAGAGGCTAAACTCGTTTTTAGCTAGAGGCTACTTTGAAACCATGATTTTATATGCGTTATGAGTTAATAAGTTTCAGTTACAGATTCTTGAGTTATGAATGCAATTGGCTTAACTGTTTGAATTAGAACTTATTTGTGTTTGTTGGTTAAGGGTCGACACTTAATTTGCATGCATGAATTTGATGCTAGGATATAAGTGAGTTTCACATAATCGTTACAAACTTATGTTAAAAAGTAGTAAAGGTTGCTGGATCAATCGTGTTAAGTTCAATTCTTGGTGTGAGTAACATGATGTCATAGTTATGAATGCCTCGTCAATGCTTATGATTCTCAATGCACTTAATGATCTCTGATTGTGTCTCTATTATGATGTCATGTAGGGAAATTGATGAGAATAATTTGGTTGTAGATGCGTTGTCCATCCAATTCAATGAAATTAGGAGAATCTGAGGGTTAATTAGTGATTGACACGGTTAATCTGGGGCATTGTCATTCGTAATTCAATGAAAACGTAACTGGAAGTTGATTCATATGCATATAATTCATGTGTGGATAAGGAAACCTCTAGCTAGTTCACCATCCATCCCAAAAACCCTAATTCGTGCAAATCTGCCTAGTTTAGTGTTTCTGGTTGTTTTAGTCGAAATTCACTTTAAAATCAATCCCCCTTCACTTGTTTGAGTCTAATTAGTTAAAATCTGTTTTAGTTTATGTTCTTGTGTGTTTTGATTCAAGTGTAATTCAATTTTCGTCCAAAGTTAAGTCTAGTGTCTAGAATCTGTCCAATTGGTGTTTTTAAGCAGTTTTGAGTATTTTTAGCTTGTTTTGAGTCTTGTGAACCTGTTTTGAGTCCCTTAAGTCTATTTGAACGTTTTTAAGTTGTTTTTGTCTATTTGAGTCAGTTTGTGTTAGATTAGCAAGCCCTCCTAATCCCCGGCCTAGAACGATCCCTACTTGCATTAAATACTACAATCGATAAAAAGAGGGTTTAATTTGTGTGCGTAACTATAATTCACATCACCCAGCTACATGGCTCCCTATTGCGCCCCTAGGTAATGCAACAGAATGGCCCAACGATGCCTTGGAGGCAACTGAGCACACCTAACCGCACCTGCTTCCTCAATGGGATTTATGGCATTTTCATGTCGACAACGCATCTAACTACAAAGGCTCGAGAACAGGCATGGTCCTTGTCACCCCAGACGGTTCAATGCTCAAGCAGGCGATCACCTTAGGCTTCAAAGCATCCAACATCGAAGCAGAGTACAAGGCCCTACTAGCAGGCATCCGAATAACAAAAGACTTGGTGGTGAAGAAGCTTGCAATTCATTCCGATTCCCAGCTAATCACCAGCCAAACTACTGGGGAGTACGCGGCAAAACATCCAAGGATAGCACAATACCTAGAGAAGGTACGCAAGCAACTTGAGGCATTGCAAACTTACACTCTCACTCAGGTTCTGCGGGCAGACAACACCCACGTAGATGACCTAACCAGCTTAAGCTCCGCCCTCGACCACCAATTCAAACGCTTTATTTCGATGGAGTATCTAGACAAGCCAAGCATAGAGGCAGAGCCAGCAGTCGAGGTGTCATAGGTTAGTACAACTCCACATTGGCAAGATTCCACTATAGATTACCTGGTCAATGGCACATTCCCCATGGAAAGATTGGAGTCTAGAAAGCTCCAAATAAGGGCCGCACACTACTACATGTGGAATGGCATTCTCATCTGAAGATCTTACACCGGACCACATCTCCGCTGCCTGGAGCCTCCCGACGACTTGAAGTTTCTAAACTCAAACCACGAATGCATTTGTGGAAACCACTCCGAAGGCTGATCCTTAGCACAGAAGGCTCTTAACTTAGGCTACTACTAGCCTACCATGCACCGAGATGCTAAGGAGTTAGTACAAAAGTGCGACCGCTGCCAACGCTACAAGCCGATACCAGCACTGCCTGCCACCGAATTACACTCGCAGACGAGTCCTTGGCAGTTCATGCAATGGGCAATCGACCTGGTAGAACCTATGCCGCCTGCTACTGGGGGCAAACACATGATGATCGTGGCAACTGATTAAATCACCAAATGGGTAGAAGTAGAGCCCCTGGCAACCACAACTCAGACGGACATAGAGTGGTTTATATGGAGGAACATCATTTGCTGATTTGGCATCCCTCAGTCTATCGTCACCGACAACGGCCCTCAATTTGTGGGCGAAGTTCTTCCAAAAGTATGGCATCAAGCAGCACATGTCCACGCCAAGATATCCTCAAGGCAATAAGCGAGCCGAAGCATCCAACAAGATGATCCTCGATCGCCTCAAGAAATCCTTCACCGACAAGAAGGGAAAATGGCCAAACGAATTCCCCGGATGTCTATAGGCATATCGCACCACCAAAGGACGAGCAACTAGTGAAGTTCCTTTCTCTTTGGCATTTAGTTCAGAAGCAATCATTCATCCCAATGTCATCGTGTCAAGTATCAGCATTCCATTGCCAAGCATTGAGTAGAACAGAAAGGAGATGGCCACAAGCTTAGATCTGGCAGAGAAGAAGCGCGAGCAGACCATCACCCGCATAGTAGCCTACCAACATCAACTCCTCTCCAGCGACAACAAAAGGGCCAAGATCCGGCAATTCCAGCCTGGAGATCTAGTCCAAAGAAAAGCCTTCATCACTACCCGCAGTGAAGGCTCCGAAATGATAGATCTCATCTAGGAAGGTCCGTACAAGATCAACAGAGTATGAGGCAAGAATAATTACACCCTCGCCACCATGAAATGACAAAAAGATCAAAAAGCAGTGGAACGCCTACAATCTGAGGAAGTACCATGTGTGACCTCCCGCTACATCAAAGCCCCAAGACTCAAGCAACTCGACGGGCACCATCTCACAAGCTGAGGACTATCCAGTTGTTATGCAGTTCATATCTTACAGCTAAGTTCTCGTTTGTTTCACTCTTTTTTCAATGAGGAATTCAGAAGTAATCACAACTTGGCTTGGCTGCATGTTTACAACAACGGATCACTCCTGCACTTCAAAAGAAGACCGCGCCCTTCTTAGGAACTCACCGCAGGAATTGCACCCCCGGAGGGACCAACCATGCTCTCCAGTGTGAGAGGGTAAACTAATTCCCCAACACCCACATGGGTCTACTCTCCAAAGCCTGGCTGCCCTAATATAACTAGATGCACGATGGCTTGCGCCGGGATTCCTAGAAGTAGCCACAATGGTCTTTTTCAAGGCTTAGCTAATTGAAAGATTTTGGGTCTTTTGGCCTAATCAGCGGGGAACCGGGCCCTAGAGACGGAGGGGGCACATTACGCAGTACATTCAATGAACGGCTGCCTTGGAACCCTAAAGGTGCTACCGAGTGCACTAAGGTAGCCTACGGTTCCTGGAAGACTGCCTACGGCTTGCCCTTCGAGCAGTAAAGCCACACTAGACTTATACAACCACACATTCTTGTGAAAGGTTAAACAAGCTAGTGTGCATATACGAAGCTTTATCAACCGCCGACATGTTACATAGTCGATAAGCTTTACCTCTGCCAAGCGTGGAACGACCTACACCAAATCTTAAAGTGTTTTGATACTTGCTACGCAACCTATGGAATTGGAGAAAGCCAAGGTTAACAGCCTAGTGGCCACGTGGACTTGTCTGCTTCTGTAAGTAAGGCGTCTGGCTGCCGACCTTATGGCTAACAACTTTGCAAAGTTCTACACCAACACCTACGGCTGCATAGGTTACGCGGCCTGTCTGCTTATAGAAAAGTAGCACGCCTGCCACTGGTCTATAAAGTCTAAAGGTTAGGGCGTGAACAAAAGAAGCGAAGATGGAGAAAAGCGAAGGAAGCAAGTTTATTAAATTTTCTAGCAAAATTGATAAATACTTAGCAAAGACTGAATGAGTTCAAGCAAAGAAAAAAAACAACAAGGGAAACAAAGAAAATCCTAAAGACTACCTAGAAGACTACTCTTCAGCAGCTTGGACACTCCACGACTACTCGGTCGCCACACCTTCAGCAGCTGCGACATTCCCAACAGCGGCACCATCCAGCGCTTCACCCCCGGCTGCTCCAGCCTGGGCACCAACATCTTTGACTACTTCACCAATGGAGGCCTCAAAAGTAAAGGTGAACAAGTCTTCCGGAGAAATAGAGAATGTCTTGAAACCTCGAGCCCATTCTTCTCACCCTTCAGCTGCTCATTCTCCTCGAGCAGACTAACACGGACGCGCTGCAGCTCATCCACTTCCTTCTTCAGACTTTCGTTGATCTTCAGTACACCTTGAAATTCCAACACTTGGGGTTCAAGCCTATCGACGATTCTCTTGAAGTGGATCACTTGATTATAAGCAGCAATCAACTCTTCATCCTTTGCATAAACAGCGAAACGAAGCTCAGAAACTGCAAACTCAAGATCTTGAATCTGAGGTATATAACATCCAATCTCTTCTCTGCACTTCATACTTAACTTGGATCACGTCAAGCCTAGTCTTCAAGTCAACGATCTCTTGGCGAGTGGTCTAAAGCTGCAGAGAAATGAGGGCATAAATATTAGACCCCTTCAAAGCAACGAGCTCATAATCCAACCTCTTAATCTTCTCGATCGAGGAATAAGCTTCAGCTACCATAGTGTTCGCCACATCCTTGGCAGCCTTGCTATATCTGCATCATAGCAAGCAGATCAGTCATTCTATATTGTGTCGTATGCTTCGCAAAGGAACTTGGGCAAGCAAACCTTTCTAATGCCATCAACAAACTTGGCACAAGCATCCATGTCTTCAAGCAGATCTGGTTTCAAGAGCACACATATCTCATCAGCCTCCCTAGAAGCAAGCTTAGTGGATTTCTCACAGTTGCCCACGCGAGCAGTCTCTTCCTTCGCAGCAGGCGAATCAGCCTCAGTAGCAGAGGAAGTGGGCCTTGGCGCCACCTTAGCAACAGAGTCCACCTTATTACTCTTTATAATGGCAAGCTTCACCAAATGTGAACAAGACTTAGCTCCCAACGGACGTCTTGGTATAGACTTCGGCACTAGGGGCATGAAAGGACTTTTACACTGAGCAATTCTATCAGCAATCGTACAAGCCATTCTCAACATGGAAAGCGCCACATGCTCAGATCTAGCAGCCTCATTTTTCTACCTATTGGAAGAAGTCATGTCAATCACAGGCCTCTCGACAGCAGGCAGACCCTCACAAGTAGCGAAGGAAGTCTTCAGTTTTTCTCAACCGGCATCTCTTGAGCAGGCGGGAAGATCTCTTCTTTCCACCTTCATTCATAATTGGCTCCACGACAACGTTCAGACAAGCTAATGTATCCGCCTTGATCCTCTTTACCCCTCTCTTGGGAGCAGCTCACTTTTCTCCCGGCGAAGAGGACTAAGCAGACAACGCCGTTCACGGTACTTAGCAAAAGAGCTCAACCTAGTATTCTAGCAGGCAGGAGGCCTGCATGCCCAGCATTCTAGCAGCCCATGAGGCCTGCGACCTCCTCATTTCTCTCAATCGCCAGCTTGGCCCACGTCAGGTTCAAGAGCCCAAAGGATATGAGCCATGCGGCTCGCCTAGCACTGCGCCCCAACGCCACAATCTGCGGCCCCTGTCTCACAAGTTGCCCTTGGCTTTAGCCAAGCCGAGTAACCCAAGCAGTGGTCCCTGCAACGACACCTCATCGGCCCATGCCGAGCCGACTCCTAGCCCCTGCCAGCCGATGTGCCACACCAACCCAACGTCTGCCCCGCAATAGCACTATCCAAGAAGCAGACAAGGAAAATTTAATTTTTCTTATATCGGTGCAGCGCCGAGAAGACGAAGAAAGCAAGGAAATACGGTCTTTTGCACGGGCAAATGTAGACGATTGCTCGGGGAGGAGGAACAAATATCCTCTAGCTTTCTCTCTCTTGTAGGTAGAATAAATTGCTCTCCAAAGTTGATTTAATAACCCACTTAAGGTGGACTTAAATAGGCTTTGAGACAAATTTATTTCCCTTTCCTAGAATGACCTAATTTCCAATTAAAGAGGGAATCTACATCAAAATAGGAAACAAGCCTATGTTTCCTAAAGCAAAAAGATCTCTACACCTGCTGCCCTTTCTTGCGAGCAGCCCAACAGGTGTGAGGGCATTTGTGGAGCTAAAAATAATCAATAGGCGACACGTGGATTTTTGGACAAAAGAAGACAAAAATACCCTTGAGGTATAGCGGGATTCCTACGCGCAAGCAGTGGACAATCATCTCAAAAGAGCTCAAAATAGGTAACAATTCAAAAACCTATCTCATCAAATCCTTTCTACAAGGTAACTCCCAAAACCTATTTTCATTCCATATATTTTCTACCTCTTTTCCCTTTTTTAGCTAATCAATTAGCTATTTATTTTAATCATTCCATAACCTTCAAAACTTTCCACATAAATTGAGTTAATTGGCTAATTAATGGATTTATTCCTAATTAATCCATTAATTGCCAATTAAAATTACCCATCTCACAAAAAAAATACCAAATTGGCCGGCCACCTTTTCTCCAAGGGAGGACCGGCCAAACACTATATATTGGACCCCATTTTCTCTAAAAAAAACCAAGGTGACACTCTTGCTAAAATTCTCCAAAATTCATAAACACTTTCTCTCTAAATTCTAACTTTGGCATCAGAGGTTCTTCGGCGAAAGCCCTCCCCATTCATCATATGCGCGTGAGGCTCTTGGCCTTGACCAAATGTGTTAATTGTTTTGTAGGTGCAATTTTGTCCAAGATCAAGGAGGAAGAAATTTGCATCCACAGATGATATGTGAGCCGTTCTGATAATTTCATTTTGGACCTTTTCCTATACAAGATGGTAGTCGATTTCTACATGCTTAGAACACAAGATTTAAGGCAATATGGAGGGTGGCCTAGCTGTCGCAATACAATTTCACTGGATACAAATGTCAAAATCCAAGTGGTGTAGAATGGAATTTAACCATATAATTTCACAAACACGTTGCTGCTATGGATCGGTATTCTACTTCAGCAGTTGACCATGAGAACGGTGGCTAGTTTCTTGGTTTTCCAAGAGACCAACGACTTCCCAAGGAACACACAATACTCAGTAAATAATAGTCAAGTACCACGACACCTAGCCCAATCCGCCTCACAAAATTCATTTGATTGGATTGGACCTTTTGCGAAGAAGAACAAACCTTGTCCATGTGTGCTTTCAATGTAATGCAAGACCTGGTGTGCTGCCTCTATGTACTTGGTTTGTCCACGAAGAGGCTTAGTATGTGGACTGGATATACTAGGTCGGGCCGTGTGATAGTCAAGTAAATGAGTCGACCAACAAGTTTCCGATATGACGAAGGGTCTGAAATATATTCTCCATCGTCTTTGCTAAGTGATAAATTTTCTTCCATGGGACTTGGCGCTAGCTTTGCACCAAGAAGCCCGGTTTCTTCATGAATTTCCAACGCATACTTTCTCGGGGAGATAGCAATATTTTGCTTAACCTTGCAACCTTAATGCCCAGAAAATACTTTAGGCGTTTGAGACTCTTCAACTTGAACATCTTTTTGTGAAACATTTTGGTAGCTTCAGTATCTTCCAAATTGTTGCATACCAAGATAATATCCTCGACGTAAACAAGCATGACAATAACCTTGTGTACAGACTAGGGACGGAGCTAGAAATTTATTCTGGTGGGGGCAACCCGAAAAACAACTAAAAAAACCTTATTATGGTTTATACCCAATATGATAATAGGGATGATTTCAAATGATGATGTATTCGAATGTTACAAAAAAATTCATATAGTAGCGGAATGGCAAAGTGATGAGAAAAATATTAATAAATGATAGGTGGGAGAAGGGTTTTTTCAGTTTGAATGATAGAACAAGAGCAATTTTGCTCATATAATATTTGATATGGAGCATAAGTAATATGAATGTATGTTAGATATTAAATACATATATTTTCTTCAAAGATAACGCGTGTATATTATATAATTATAGTCTGCAACTAAACAAACAAATTACTTGAGTGGGAGCATCTGCCCCCAATAAGCCTTCATTGGCTCCGTCAATGGTACGGACGAAGAGCGAGTGATCGGCATTGGATTGTCCAAAATTTGCATGTTGGAGGGATGTCGAAAGTTTAATGAAGCACTGGTGGGATGATTGCTTCAGACCATGTAGTGATTTATGCAATTTACATATACGTGCCTCCCCCTTTCGTCTGAAACCAGTGGAACTATCATATATACATCCTCGTCAAGGTTTCCATGCACGAAGGCATTGTTTCCGTCGAGTTGGTGGAGATGCCAATTTTGAGTGGTAGCCACGGCAAACAAGAGACGAACAGTGCCAAAGTTTGGCGACGGGAGCAAAGGTTCCATCATAAAACCAATTGTTATATGTAAGTAGCCCGATTACTTAACTTGCAAGGTCTCTCATTTTCCAATGTGGTATTGACTCTCAACACGCCTCATCGCGTGTCGCGAATTTTCAAGCCTAGTCTGTAGACAACACAAATCAAGCGTTGTGCAGCACATGTGGTCGTAAGGCTTCAAACGAAGGACAACCTGCTCTCATACCATATTGAAATTTGAATATTTATGTATACTGCAACTTTAAATTGGTATAAGAGTTATATATTATACATGAAACAATTTAGATCCTAGTAAGTAGCCTATACAATATCTTTTCTTTCCTACACTCTTATAATCAAGGATAAATTACAACATACAGGATAAGAGAAATCAATCCAAATCTTGTGCATCAAAATAAAATTTACTGGCCTAAAAAGTCAAAGAGCTTTTATCTTTGCGCGTCCTTTGTCTTCTGTTACTTGACAAGAGTAACAAGAGGAAAAGTCAAACCTCCAAATGGGAAAGGCTTAGGTCCTACCAAAAAGTACATGCCGGCTATTGCGTGGAAGCGACATGGTTCCTTAACACCATTGTCATTCTTTCGTACAAGCAAATTTATACAAACTACGAGGCCATCATCCCATGATCCCATTCCATTAAGTGAGATTGAAGTACATAAGGTATTGTGAAATTTTTTGACTTTAATTTCTTAACTGAGTTGCAATCTTTGTTTGGTATTAATATATGTTGTCATGGATGAGTTTGGTACAATTGTTGTATCAATTACCGTATCAAACTTTTAATTTGAGAAAAGATAATACTAAACTAAACCAAATAATCATGTTAATTTTTTGATCCAGATCTAAATGCACCTTAATTTATATGCTAATTCTTTTTATTTATTTATTTATTTGGTAAAACTTTGTTTTATTTTATTTTGCGAGAAAAACTTTAATTCTTTTTATTATCATTATTTTTTTGCTTGAGAATGAAATTTGGTGTTGGGTAAATATGAAGGGCAATCTTAAAATTTTAGAAATAAGAGAGAGAATAATGGGGAGGAAAAATCCATTCTGATTCACCAATTACCTGGGAATTCCCACCCTTGTTAATTTTTAGTATCATCTTCAATTCATTCGACCTAACAATTGAAAATTGAGAGAAATAAAAAATAGGTGTGTTGATAGCATAACTGACCTTTTACTTACACCATTTGTAGTAGGATGCATATTATTGGAATAAGAATGTCAGCTAAGGAGGCTTATACCTGCTTATACCTGCTATGCAATCTGATAACCCATAACTATACCTGTTGTGCAATCTGATAACCTATAACCCTAGTTCCTAGGGCAATGCCCACGTCCCTTTTTCAGTATGTAGGCAGCAGGTTATCTTTTGCCCTTATTTCAAGGGATTGTAATTAGCTGTCTAGCACTTTCCTTCTTGTACATATACTCTGATCAGAACTCTTGTACGATTATGAAACATATGAATATTGAAACTCTCAGTTTTCAACAGGGTATCAGAGCAGTGACCCTAACCGGCCTGTCTCTGTATATTTTTCTGTTGGTTCTTTGAGCTGTCTTTCAACCCACAACTATGGCTGAACAAAGTTCTGAAAACCTTGAAGGAGAGAGTTCCCACGTTTCTTCACCTTCAATTTTTTCTGATGTTGAGGTCAACCCAAACCAACGTCTAAGTTCAGTTCTTTTAAACTAGTTTAATTATCTTCCCTGGGAAAGGGCTGTTACATTAGCTCTAGGAGGAAGATCCAAACTCGGCTATGTCAATGGAGCCATTCCAATGCCTGAGATCTCTTCTTCAAGCTATGAAGCTTGGTTATGCAAGGACCAATTGGTCATGTCTTGGCTGCTCAACTTAATGGAGCGAAAAATTGCTGAAATCTTCAGTTATGCTGAGTCATCCATGCATCTTTGGAAGAATCTCAAAGAAATGTATGGAAACTAGAACAATTCAGCTCGTGTTTTTCAACTGAAAAGAGATATTTCTAGCTTGCAGCATGAAGGACAACCCTTTGTGCAACATCTTGGGAAGCTGACAACCATGTGGAACGAAATGAACGCCTATCGTCCTCATACCATTGATGTTGCGGTGCTAATGAAGAGGATTGAGGAAGACAAAATCTTCCATCTTTTGGCAAGTCTCAGTTCTGAGTTCGAAGATCTTCGAAGCCACATTTTTATGAACTCTGATCTGCCATCATTTTCTAGTGTTTATGCTACTATTCAACGAGAGGAGGTGCGCAGAAAAGTAATGAACATGGAAGTCAAGCCAAGCATGCCAGATGTCAAGGCCTATGTCTCTAATCATAAGGGTGTTAAGGAGAAAAGCTACAAAGGCAAAAGGGATTTGAAGTGTAGTTATTGCAATGCAGGTGGACATTCAAGGGACAAGTGCTGGATTCTCCATCCTGAATTAAAACCAAAGTTTCCAAGGGATCAGAAAGGCCTTTCATAATTCTCTCATAATTCTCCTTTCAAAGCCAATCATGCAGACCATGCAGCCTCTTCATCTACCGATGGGATACTAAACTACACTTCCAATCCAACTACATTAATCAATGAATTTGCGGCTTTCCTTCATAAGAAACAAGGAAGTAGTGACCATGGAGCCAACCATTGTGACAATACTCAGACTATACTACTTGGACATTTTGCAGGTTTTTTGGCTGAAAATCAAAGCATATCATCAAGAGACATCTCAAGTATTCTAAAATCCTTCTCAACTGCTCTCAAAGTTGGTAGTATGCATGATTATTGGATTATAGATTCGGGTACCACTGATCATATGACAAATAAATTTACAACCTTACATGATTTTCAAAAAGTTTCAATTCCTTCTCATGTATCAGTTGTCAATGGCAAGAGGGCTTCAGTTCTAGGAAAGGGAAAAGTAAATTTGATCTCTAGCAATGTAGAGTCTGATGCCCTTTACGTTCCTTCATTCCCTTTCCAACTCTTGTCTGTTGGAAAAATCACAAATTCACTAAAGTGTCTTGCTATTTTTTCTACTCACAATGTCATTTTTCAGGACCTAGTCACCAAGAAGACGATTGGTGAGGGTTTCTTCTTAAATGGCCTATATTATCTATCCAAAGACATCCAAGTTCCCAAAGTCTTCCAAGTTAATTCAAGATTAGCACAAGAACAACAACTTTGGCACCAACGGCTAGCGCATCCCTCTGAAAGAGTTTTGTCCACTTTGTTTCCAAGCTTTTGCAAAATTACAAACCCTTGTGATGTTTGTCATTTGTCTAAGTTTGTTAGATTACCATTTACTTCATCTATGTCAAAGGCTAGTAATCCTTTTGAAATCGTGCATTCCGATATTTGGGGACACATTTTGGAATCCTTTGATGGATACAAATATTTTGTAACCTTTGTGGATGATTTCACAAGGATCACTTGGTTGTATCTTTTGAAATTTAAAAGTGAAGTTGTGAATGTTTTTAAAGATTTTCATAAACTTGTCACCACTCTATTCTCTTCACACATTCATGTTTTAAGATCAGACAATGGCACCGAATATATGTCTCATAACGTGTCATAATACTTGAGCATGCATGGCATTCTACATCAAACAAGTTGTGTTGGAACACCCCAACAAAATGGAATAGCCGAGAGAAAGAATAGGGATCTTCTTGAGAAATCTAGAGCACTTATGTTTAATATGAATGTCCCAAAGAAGTATTGGTCCCAATGAGTGCTCACTGCCACTTATCACATTAATAGATTACCTAGTAAAATTTTGGACTTCAAATCACCCTACGAAGTCCTGAAAGGAAGAAAACTCAATTTGGCGCATTTGAGGGTCTTTGGATATACATGCTTTGTTCATATTCAAGCTCCCAACCATGACAAGTTGGATCCTAGAGCTGCAAAATGTGTGTTCCTAGGCTATTCATCCACACAAAAGGGGTATCGATGCTACAACCCCACAAATCGAAAAATGGTGGTTTCAAGGGATGTCAAGTTTGATGAAAGCACTCCTTATTTTTCACGTCCTATGGATTATTCTTGGCAGAGGGATCACCTGTTTGAACTCTTCCTTATGTCATATTCTGGTTATGATGAGCCAACATTGGTACCTAGTCATACTGCAGTGCCATTATCCCAACACATGCAAACTGAACAGGACGTCACCAATACACATGAAACACTTGAAGTTCAAGTTGCTCCTGCCAATACCACTAGTTCAAATCATGAGGCTTATTCGATAGATTTTTCAGATCAACCCCATGTTGCCCGTCGCAACGCTCGGGAAAGGCATCCATCATCTTGGTTACTTGATTATGTAACCTATACAGCCAGGTATCCCTTGACTAATGCCATTGATTATAACAAAATCTCACCTACTTATGCTGCGTTTTTAAGTACCATCATTGGGGTTCGTGACCCACAAACTTTTCAAGAGGCTAATCTCTATGATGAGTGGAGAAAAGCCATGGCTGACAAGCTTCAAGCTCTTCATGAGAACCACACATGGACAATTGTCAAGCTTCCCAGGGACAAGAAAGCAGTGGGAAGCTGTTGGGTCTACAAGACCAAGTTTAATTCAGATGGCACTATTGAGAGACACAAAGCTCGTTTGGTTGCTCGTGGGTTCACTCAAACATATGGAGTTGATTATAAAGAGACATTTGCTCCTGTTGCAAAAATGAACACAGTTAGGGTGTTATTATCAGTCGCAATTAATCATGCATGGCCTCTTTTTCAAATGGACGTCAAGAATGCCTTTCTCAATCCACTGAAACAGGTTTAGTGTGCAAACTCCACAAAGCAATTTATTGTCTTAAGCAATCTCCTCGAGCTTGGTACGCTAAGCTTAGTTTTGTTCTTGAACGAGTTGGGTTTCGTAGGAGTCATGATGATTCATCCATGTTCGAACTAGCTCAGTGGGAAAATTGGTGGTGCTTATATATGTGGATGATCTTATTGTAACAGGTGATAATGTTTCAGAGATCACCTTCCTCAAACAATATCTCAGCAACAAATTTGCCATCAAAGATCTTGGAAATCTCAAATATTTTTTGGGAATTGAAATGGCACACTCTTGTAAAGGTTTCTTTTTAAATCAGCGCAAGTATGTCTTTGATCTCCTCCAAGAAGCTGAAATGATAGATTGCAAGCCTGCTCGAACACCGTTGGATACCAATCTTAAACTAGAATCTCATTGTGATCCCGTCCCTAATCTAAGCTACTATCAGAGAATGGTTGGCAAACTCATCTACCTCACCGTTACACGCCCTGAGATATCTTATGTTGTAAGTATCGTTAGCCAATTCATGCATTCACCAACCATGGCTCATTTAAAGATTGTTCATCGCATCCTTCGTTACTTAAAGGGTTCTGTTGGACAAGGAATCTTAATGAAGAATAATGGACATACACTGATGCCGATTAGGCGGGAAACTCCATTGATCGTAATTCCACCACTGGTTTTTGCACCTTTGTGGGAGGTAATTTGGTTACCTGGAAAAGCAAGAAGCAAATGGTTGTTGCAAGGTCTAGCGTCAAGGCTGAGTGTCGCGCCATGGCCTCCACAACATGCGAACTCATTTGGCTCAAGGGTCTCCTCCTGGATTTGGGCTTCTCCCATAGTCAGCCAATGTCTATGTACTGTGATAATCAAGCCGCAATGCACATTGCATCAAATCTCCTTTTTCACGAACGCACAAAACATATAGAGGTTGACTGTCATTATGTTCGAGCCCAAGTTCAGTCCAAAGTCATCGACACTCACTACACACGAGGCCATGATCAGCTCGCGGATATTCTTACCAAGGGACTGCCATTCACTGCATTTCAACGCATTTTGTTCAAGCTTGGATCAATCAATCCTTTTGATCCAGCTTGAGAGGGAGTATTGAAAGAAGAATGTCAACTAAGGAGGCTTATACCTGCTTATACCTGTTGTGCAATCGATAACCCATAACTATACCTGCTCTGCAATCTGATAACCCATAACCCTAGTTCCTAGGGCAATGCCCACGTCCCTTTTTCAGTATGTAGGCAGCAGGTTATCTTTTGCCCTTATTTCAAGGGATTGTAATTAGTTGTCTAGCACCTTCCTTCTTGTACATATACTCTGATAAGAACTCTTGTACGATTATGAAACATATGAATATTGAAACTCTCAGTTTTCAACACATATGTAGCAGCATGCTCTAGAGTCGTAGAGTCGCACCAGTTAGACACCTATACTTCTCGCGAGCAGCAATTCGCATCTCCATGATCTGAGACCAAAGAACATAATTTTTGTGTATCAAAATAAATTAGTGGCATAAGAAGTCAAGAGAGTTTATTTTGTGCACCCTTTGTCATTTGTTACTTTGAAGCACTAGACTCAAACTTTCGTGCTAAAGAACATGGAGGTTTGAGTCCTCATCAAGGCATAATATTGAATATTGAAAATGCTCATTGACTTGGAATAAGTTCGGCAATGGATCATAAAATCTTGGTGATCTTCTCTATCTAACGAATTGAGATTCTGCTTTGAAGTCATCCGCCCTGCACCCACCCCCAAGTATATGCTTTAACAAAAGTCACACGAGAGTGGATTGATACAATAGACCAAATGGGAAAGGCTTATTAGGTCCTACTGAAACTAGATGTCGACTGTTGCCTTGGAAACGACATAGTTCCTTAACACCATTGTCATCCTTTCGTACAAGCTAAAAGTCCATGCATCCCATCCCATTAAACGAGATTGAAGTACATAAGATATGGTGAAATTCTTCGACTTTAATTTCTTAACAGAGTTGCGTCTTTGTCTGGTATAAATATATGCTGTCAACCTAATAAAGTTCTTCCCTCACTCGTGGTCCTGGTTTTCGTAACTGTCATGGAAATCCATGAACAGAAAACCGACTGGTCTTTGATAAGGGTGTGTGCAATTGCCACCCAACGATAAAAACTTAGCAATTTACCGCCTAAAAAAGTTTGATGTTGATGCTAATGTACCACTTCCGTCTATTCCTGTCAAAATTTTAGTTTCTTCATATTTTATCTAAATTAAAACAAGTTAAACAAAATACTTTGCCCAATACAAAGAACAAATAATGACAATGAGCAGGAATAATATTTTTTTTAATATGAGATTGTAATTGTTGTTTGTTATGCACCTTTTAAAGGTGGGTGTCCCCTACTAACTCGAGGGCTCACGGCGTTCTTAAATGTGACATCTGCATAAGATGATAATGAATCTCTCACTCTCTTGATTTAATTTTTCATACAATCAATCACTTTATGCACTTAGATCTAATTGCCCTTTGGTTTTTGTGTATATCTTTTAAATTGAATAAATAATGGTTTTAGATATGAAATAGCCTGCATAAATGAAGCTTCATTTCCAACATCAATTATCTTTTTCGCCACTTTCTTTTCCGTACAAAAACTTTCACAGAGTAAACACAAAGCAATTCGTAGAATTCTACAATCTAGTGCAGATTGTAGGATTAGATAGTTGTATTCTGATTGCGCATACGTTATCGAACAACAATCATGAGAGTGAGACGGTAATATTGTTCGAAGGACATAGCGTTGCTAGCCTATATCTATCAATCAAGTTAGTATCATTTTTCGTATTTATTTTGTTATTGTTCATTATGTACTGCAAGTATATTTCATCAAATTCTGTTATTATTTAACAGAAAAGTTAGATGGAACTTAATAGAGGTGTCAAATGAGCACCAAAGCTACAGTTTGGGTGGGAATTTGTTAATAAAATTGTTTAGATGATAATTGCACGCACCCTTAAAAGATTAGGTGGTATTTGTGCAATTCCTCAAGACATTGTGAAAAGCGAAACAAAATGAAAAGCATGAAGACAAGAAAACCCTTAACTAGAAAAACACAAACTTATTTTGGATGGTTGAAATTTTAGTTCATATTAACTAATTGCTTTAAATTTATGTTCATATAACAAATTAAAAAAATTATATAAATTTATATATTTTTTTAAAAAAAAAATCTATTTTTTTAGCATGTTGCCTTACTTGTCGGACATAAATTTCTTTAGCAAGTAAAGTTCAATTTAGATTAAACCTTCCAACAAAAAATAAATAAAAATTAGATTACGTGTATGTATAGGCTGCACGTTGAACCATGTTAATCACGAATCGAATGTTTAAATTTGTGCAGTACAGCCAATTTTTTGGTGACTCGAACCACCAATTATTCAACCAAATTTGACTTCTCGTTCTGAAATTTAAGACATC
This sequence comes from Cotoneaster glaucophyllus, assembly GCA_036320875.1. NCBI lineage: Eukaryota > Viridiplantae > Streptophyta > Magnoliopsida > Rosales > Rosaceae > Cotoneaster > Cotoneaster glaucophyllus. The sequence goes on from CM070070.1 coordinate 9,449,233, forward strand.
AGAGTCTCCTATTATAGGTGTCCAATATATAGTCTGAGTATATTAAATTTTGAACAACTACTCAAAGATCATTAGAAATTCTTTATTTAAAATTTTGCGCGTTTGAATTACAAATATTTGTGCTTATGATAAAAATCGGTCATATTATGAATCATTTTGTAAAGATAATCTCTGCAAAAAAAAAAAAGAATTAAACAATGTCGTTTAGTTAATCTATTGTAACAATTTACCAATTCCATTCATCTATTTTTGTACAATTTGATGACTAAACGATCTTAGTTTTAGTTGATTTTTTGCAGATGCGATTTTTATATAGTGATTTATAATATGAATGGTTTCGACCTTAAATATAAAGTTCTATAAATCTGCAATGAATAATTTTGAGTAGGAGCTCCTACTCATCCTTTGAGTAGCTAAGCTTATGCTTAATCTTTCTATTGATCTTTCAATTATTGCTCATCATTAGTTAGAAAGTTTCACTCTGAAGTTCTATAGATTAACAAAAGAATAAGAAAAAGGACAAGGGTGTGCAGATTAACAAAAGCATAAGAAAAGGACAAGGTTGTGTAGGTGTATGGTAGGTACATCACCTCATATGTATGATTAAGGGGACCCTTAATTTTGTTATTTTTCAAGTGCGGAACAGCCAAGTACACAAGTATAAGAAGGTTTTCTTAATTTTCAAAAGGACTAACCTATGCTGCCATTTAATATCACAGTTTAGTGGTAATTTTCTTTATTCGTAAGTAAGCAGTTTTAGGTTCGATAGTTGTCATTAAATGCGAATTCAAACCAAATTATTATAACTAACCCGTTATGAGGCTTAATTCATTCTCCCATCTTTTAAGTATAGATGGCATCGTCTATTAAAAAACAACCTATATGAGTTGTAGATACCATTAGGAATGGTGGCGATACAAAAGGTTTAGTGTGGTTACTGTAAGGAAAAATAGGTTTAACTGGGTTGTCTTCTCATTCTAGATATTGTAATGAAGAATCTAATAATATCTGTAATAGCATATGACGCTTTATTGCAGTGGGGAAAAATAATAATAATGTATATACAATTTGGTTCAAGTTTGATCCCCACTCAATTCTCTTTTCTCTCTTAACATTTAACAATTTAACACACAAATGCTATCGTCTGTCAAAAAAACTTCATGATAACTTTCATAATAAAACAAGTAATTGGGTTAAAGGTCTTCTGTGTAATTTTCTTTTCGTTACTTTCCCATTCATGATAATGTACTATTGAGATGAACGTTATTTTGATCCATGATTCACTTTTTGGTATAAGGATTCAATATTATTCTCACAAACAAAGATAAAGAATTTGAATGATGTGGGATAACTTTTATATGATACATGTCATTAAAAAAAAAAAAAGGCAAGTACTAGGGAAGGACTACAAAGTTATAACACAATACGTCATTTAAAATTATCAAACTCAGTACAGATATGTATAATGCTTGCATTATAGGTTAGTTGAACATGACACTCTACCATTCGACCAAAGTCTTAGAACTAGTTAAAATTTTCTCATAAACAAATAGGAATAGTCAACCCATTGAAATTCTCGCATAAAAATTAGAAACTCATTAAAATTGACACATATAATGATGGATTAAATATAATTAACTCAATTGGGTATGGTATCAACTCAAAATAAAACATAAGATACTCGTTTATATATTTTCCACAAAAAAAAAAATATATATATATAGACTTTAAACCACCAACACAAGGCCCAATGTTTATAAGCCATGAAAAGATCGATGGCATCGAAAGTCTCAGAAGCATTGCATGACCTTTCTACCGAACTACTCATCCATCGGCCTCATTCTTCTCTCAGAGGTTTAGACCTCATCCATACGCCCGAAACCAGGCACTATTTTTAGACCCCAAAACCAAAAACCACCCTCGCATATACACAAAACACACACGCACACCCTCAAATGGATCGCCCAAAACACTCCTCTCTCGGATCCAATCTTGCCTTCCTCTCTTTATTCTTGGCTTGCGTTGTTTATGTTTGCATATGGTCGTCTTCTTCCTCTCTAATAAACCCTCTCTTTCCCTTTCAGAAACGTGGCGTCGACTGTCCATCGCAAATAGTAAGTCATCAGTTCAATGTTTTTAACCATCCGACCATCACCGGTATGTTAAATTTTCTGAATTGTTTTGTTCCTGTGTTTTTTTGGCAGACCAGAGCCGCTGCCACCACGGAATTTAATATGGTGGAAGACGAGCTTGAGACCGTCTTAGGCAAGGCCGCGATGGACAACAAGACCGTGATCATTGCCGTTATCAACAAGGCATATGCAGTCCAAGATGTGAAGGCAGACACCACCATGCTCGACCTTTTTATTGAGAGCTTTTGGCAAGGGGAGGGCACGAGGACATTGGTCGATCACCTCGTCCTCGTGGCGGTTGATCAAACCGCCTACGACCGGTGCATGTTTCTGCGGCTGAATTGCTACCGGTTGGAGACGGAGGGTGTGGATTTTGGGGGAGAGAAGCTTTTCATGTCTGAAGATTTTATCAAGATGATGTGGAGAAGAACTTGGTTACTGTTGGAGGTTCTCAAGCGTGGCTACAGTTTCGTGTTTACGGTAACTTCTAATCTTCGTTTTATTTTTTATTTAATCAATAATTTAAACAACCACGCTATGTCGGATATGGTATGGTATTGGTATATACATTATAGGAAAGGGAAAGGAAGCACTGATTAGAATGTCTACTGTTTTAGACGGACCTTGCCCTTACATTTCTCTTTCCTTCTCTCTTTCTGTTGTGTTTAGGAAAGTGAAAGCGATTGTCGATGGATTTTTCCCAATGTGGGTGAATTCCATTTAGTTAATCTAAAACAATCAGGAAATAATTAAAACGAAAAACAAACGCGGAAGCTTAAGAGTGCATCCGTTATGAGAATATGAATGGCTTTTCTCTTAACTATGAGAGATATTTTAATGTGTTAATAAAATAACCTGTGTTACACTAAGTGTAATAATATAATTGGTTGAAATTTTTTATTTTCTAGTTCCTTAGTGTACTAGAGATCATATGTGCCGATTATATATATGATGTTAATAAAAGTAATGTGAATTAAGTTAGTTGGTGGGGTTTAAAATGAAAAAAGAAAAAATGTTAGTTTAATTAAGATAACATAACTTAAAATGACGAAAAATTCTTACCCAATAAAAAACATTAAGATTAAAACCATCCACGACAATCGATTCAATTTATGTTCTGAATTATAGCTCTTGAAGTTGATCTGAGTAGGTTTGATTTTCTATTCTCTTTGAAGTTTGGAAGTGGAGTCGTATGAATGTAGCTCGCCTAACGTGAAACCGCACTAATAGGTGGGTGGGTTTTGCTTTCGCACTTTGAATTACCTTTTTTTTTTTTTTGATGTTTTGAAGACTAAAATGAATTGGTGCGAAGGGATGGCCTACCACTTCATTATTGATGCGGTTATCTAACCACTAAAATAAAGTTCATGTACGTTTTGTTTTTTTTACGATAAATTATTCATATTTTTTTTAACAAGGATAAATTATTCGTATTTAAAAGTTTGTGAATTTTTAATTTTAGTAGTAAATAATTGTTACAAGAATTTGCCTCTTACTCACATTTCTATCAAAATTGGGTCTCAATCAGAATATGGTCATAAACTCGGTGACATACAAGAATCTCTAGTTGAGAAAAAAACAAAATAAACTTGAAATCTTTATTATTTGACAAAAATAAAATTGAAAAAGTTTCTTGTTAAATGTCTTCAACATGCCTTTAAGATTTGATATAATTATTATCTTAATTTCCTTTTTCGCTTGTGTATTCTTGTTAATTGTTATACTAATTAACGAGAAATAAAAGTCCAAAAGTAAAGTAACATTGATTAAAACATAATGTGGGGAAGGGGATAGTCATCTGACCCTAGACATTACCATATTTGTATACTACTTTTCCATTGGAAATGTGAAGCTGCATGTGTTATATTGCCGACACTCCTTGAACCAATTATCTTTTGAGATCTTTTCCATCTTTCTTTACGTTGTTTGTATACTTTTTGGCTGGAGTTGAAGAGAATAAAGCCCTCACCGTCAGTCACCATGCATGCCACTTTCCTGTGTATAAAAGGAATCGATCACCTCATTTATTATCCAGCTGGTAGTTCAACTAATCTCAAAAAAATCTAATAAAATTAGTCAATTTTCAATAAAAAAAAAAGAAAAAGAAAACAGAGGTTAATCCCAAGTTTTCTTGAAACATAAGTATTGTTGTGGATGGTATTATAATATATATTACACTTACCATATATTTATATTATTTCTCTAATAGAAGAAGTAGTACGTAAGGTTGATAGAGGCCCCTAGAAACTATAGTCTTGCAGGGAACTCATTGTCAGAGAAGTCGTTTGAGTGCCCTCACGTTTGCACCTACTATTATTACTAAGAATCTTGTGCTGATGTATAAAAATTTAGTATTATGGTTCTCTTCCCATCTCTTTCCATCTATTTCCATCTATTTCCATCATCTCCTCTTACATTCTCTTATTTTGTTTTTCTCTTGCTATAAAAAAATTAGTATAAGATATTGACTTGACTTAACCTTGATCATTCAAATAGGAGGAGAAAGAAATGGAGGGAAAAAAAGAGAAGAGAGAATCATATTCATAAAATTTATTAAATGGCGAGAGTAACTTATATAAAATGTGCATGCTGTCATCGTGATATCTCAATTTCATAATGTATCATCGTATGAAAGAAAATTTATACATAACAATGCATTATGAGACAAAAACATCATATGATAAACATATTCGACGTAATCTTCTCCAATAATTGAGCCATGATACGATGATGACAATTCAACTTTAATCTTTGAAAAATAAGAGTATAGGACCCCATTTCGTCTTTCCCCTTTCTCCAAATGTTGAACATGTTTATTCATATCCTTGGTACTTAATTCTTTGTACTTATTCTTTGGAAAGGATCTTCTTGATTCTTTTCATCAAATTCATCAAATTTATTAATTTAGACTTTTAAAATTTGATACTAAAGTTATTATACCTTTTAAAAAAAATTTCTATTTTTAGTCGTTTGATCAAATTTCAAAAATCCAAATTATAAATTTAGTGAATTTCGTATAAGAAATCCAAACAGAATCTTTTTCTCTATTCTTTTGTCCGTGAGTCTCTCTTGTGGTCGGCATACAACTGTTATTAGTCACCACATGCTTGAGTTGACATCGATCACTCTTGCCAGTTGCCAGACAAAATTAATGGAAACTTAGATTTTTTTTACTGCAAGAGATATTTTCTGAGTGTATGCACAGTACTCTTTCAACCCATTTTAATATGTGTCACTTTTTTAAACAAACGGAATTATTTATATTTAAAAAAAAGAAATATAAGTTTAGTTTTACAATGAGTTAACAATAATGTGGTTCAAATTCGTTTTTGATAAGAATCGAACATGAGACCTCTCACTTACAAATGCAGAGGAATACCATTAGACTGTAGTATTAAGTGACAATTGAATACGTGTCATTGAATAATTAAGGAAGTGAAAATTTTCTGTGTGTAACTGTAAAGCATGGGTAGAAGGAAGGATTTTATATCGATCGCGTCGGTATCAGTAGTGTCAATAATTGTATCGATAATTATGGTGTAACGACTATACATACGTTGACATATATTTTCATCATCAATACTTGTAATCAATGTTATCAGTCTATATTGATACCATATCGACGATTCATCCTGTAATACTAAACATCTGAAACCGAAGATTTTATTTCGTCACTACCGTTTATTCTTTGGGCTTCTCATTTGTAATAGGATACCGATGTTGTGTGGCTAAGGGACCCCTTCACAAAACTAAGCAAGAACGAAACAGAAGATTTACAAATGAGTACAGATATGTTCTTCGGGGATCCTTGGAACGCAAGTCAGTTGATCAACACTGGCTTCTACTACGTCAGATCCAATAACAAGACCATAGCACTGTTTGATAGATGGTACACCTCCAAGGACAATGCCACAGGACTGAAAGAGCAGGATGTCCTATTGAGCCTATTCCGAGGGGGTATTACCGTGGAGTTGGGACTTAGGGTAAGGTTCTTAGACACCCTCTATTTCAGTGGTTTTTGCCAAAACAGCAAGGACTTCGGGCAAGTGAGCACGGTCCACGCCAATTGTTGCCGGAGTATTGTTGCCAAAGTTAAGGACTTGAAAGCCGTCCTCCGGGATTGGAAGCGGTTCAAGAGGTTCATGTCCCACAAGAGGAGTTCTGGTACTAGTACGACGAGTTTCCAATGGACTGGGCACTTTGGATGTTGGAATTCCTGGGCTGCTCCCAGTAAATCTGGGAATGCAACTCATAAGACATGAATTTAAAAAAAAATAAATAAATAAATAAAAAAAAAAAAAAAAAAAGACGTTAGTAATGAAGGAGAAGGGTAAATCATACGAGAAGGAAATAGTTTTCTATTTTATTTTTAGAAAGTTCAGGTGAAGGAAGGGAAGAATTTAACAGCGTCGTTTAAAAATTTGAGGATAAATGCTCTACCATTAGAGTTATATGCCCCCACAAAGTAGTTAGATAAATTCTAATTCATGTCTTATTCTGTTCTTTTTTTACTTCTTTTAAGATTATCAAAATAAATCTGTATGTGATTCAAAGGTATTGTATCGAAAAATGTAAGTGGTATAAAGGATTTAGAATGTCTTAATATGGGTTTTCTTAGCATATTGTGTAACTTTTACTAATGTGATTCTTGTCAAATATCGTATGAATAAATGTCGTTTTACACTTCCTCTTGAAATATTGCAATTTTATTTTGTGGTTGGAGCACATGAGTACTACCAGACCTTCGCAAATTGAACTTTTTTTTTCATTAAGGTTTTGTAAGATCTCAAAAATAGAATAAATTGTCGGTTTCCTCCTTAAACTTTCACCTAACTTTCAATTTACCTCCAAAACTTTTAAATTGGAAAATCAAGGACTTAAACTAATTTTTTTGGCCGATTTCCCCCTGGCTGTTAGATTTTCATTCCTTCCATCCATATTTCTGTTAAATGAAAACATGTGTACAACATATGAGGGTAGTTCGGTTGTTTCGTTCTTTTAAATAATTGAAAACCCTAGATTTCTAAAATGTCGACCTGTGCAAATCTATGTGATTCTATAGCTTTTGTGTTTGAAGGTCTAGTGAAGTGTCGTTTTTGTTCTCAAAAGAGAGTCACGTGGTGTACACGTAGTAAGAATTAACGTTAATTTGGATAGAATCTATGAAAAACTAATGGTAGGGGAAATCAGCCAAAAAAATTAGTTGAAGTCCTTGATTCTCCAATTTTAAAGTTTTGGAGGTAAATCAAAAGTTAGCTGAAAATTCGAGAGGAGATTCGGCATTTTATTCCTCAAAAATATTCAAATGCATACTCTTGAGATAAAATGGTGTAAAAGTTTGTAAATGTTTAGTGTTCGTTGTTGATCGTGTATTACTTTAAGAGTTGCTTTTACTTTTATTTTATTTTATTTTGTATTGCATACTTCAAAAGTTGAGAATAACATTTGATAACATTCAACAAACTTTCTTTTGTTGTGAAACATTCCTAATCGAAGTATGATTGTGTAAATCCTAGGTTAGATTAGATTAGGGTTTATCCTTTCCTATTGTAACTGATATTCCCTGGGGACCAAGGAATATCCTATCATCTTATTATTATAAATAAAGGTTCAATGTAGGAGGGATAAACACACAATTCCCCTACAATTCTACAAACACATCTCTCTTTTCTCTCTTTCTCTGCCGCCGGCCCTCTCTCCCTTTGTCAGATAAAATAGTCCACAACACCTTATCAGCACGCTCCTACCGCTGCACTTAGGAATCTGACGTTGGAGAATTTTTCTGCATCAAACCAGTTCATCCATATCATCACGCAATCAGGTTCTTTCACAACAACGGCTTTTAACTCGATATTTTGCAAGCCCTGATAGCATGAACATTCACCATGATGCATGACCCAACTTTACGCTTTACGTATTTTAGATTCTACATAAATTGTGTATGCCTCATAACCATAATTGCTGAAATTATGTGAATTTGATATTGGTTATGAATTGAATCTTACATATGTACATGCATTGAAAATATTATTTTGCATATGCACCACTGTAAATCTGTGATTCATTGAAATATATATTGAATTGAATTATATATGCACATATAATTGAATTGAACAAATTGGAATTGGGGACTAGGGTTCCGTTCGAACCCGTGCCTTTGCATCATGCAAGGCCACCAGCACCAGGCCACCAGCCTGCGATAGCTTGGCAAGCCCAACCCAAACCAAGAACCCAGGCCGCAAGCCTTGAACCGAAACGGTGCGTCTGATTCACCACCGTCCAGACCCACGGCCTGAAGCCATGGTCTCCGATGTCGATTTTCCGACGCAACACGACCTGTAGTCGTGCAAAACTTGGACACAACCCATCGTTTTCACCAACGATTTCTAGAAATTCCAAAAGAATTTCATGGGTTTTCCCTCGAATTCAATTGAATTCATTCGGTTTTGTCTTCCCTCGACGTCGAGCTCTTTTTCTCCGTCGACAAACATATGGTTCTTCAACGAACCATGGCTTGCCAGACCTTCGAAACGCCTCACATGGCGCCGTCGACTCAAACCCCGGCGTTCTTCCCCGGTGAACACACCCAGCTACGGCTGGGATGTCTTTGGACTCTACCCGAGCCCTACTGGGCTCTGATTCTCGGCGTGTTTCTTTCACCGGCCTGTTTTTTTTCTGTTTCTGGGCTCGCCTGATGCGGCCCGCATTAAAAAAAATAATAATAATTGTTTCTGGGCTTGCCTGCAGCAGCCTGAGTTGAATTTTTTTTTTGGGGTCTGCCTGCACCTGCAGCAGCCCAGCCCTCTCCCTGTAGGCCTGCAGCCTACACCCGAGACCCCTAGCCCAATTTTTGGGCCTAGGTCACACGACATCAAATTTTTCAAGCCACCCGTGGCTTAGTTTTTTTATTTGGGCCCCGAATTTTATTCGCCTAATTATTTTTAGGCCCAAATGGGTTTTTATATTTTTACCCACACTTTAATTTGGCCCGAAGTCCAAATAAATTAATTCAATTATAATACTAAACCTAAAGCTATATTTTTGCATATACTTGTTGCATATTTGTTTGCATATATATTTGTGTTTGCCTGCAGGAATATATGAACCTGAAGTTCATAATTATTTTTGAAACCTGAAGTTTCTTCTTATAAACATGCCTTGTTTGAAAACCTGAAGTTTTCACTTAAACAACTCACCCATGAAAACTCGCAGTTTTTCATGCAAAATTAAACCAATACATGTCTATTAGAACCTGTATGTTCTACTCCTACGTGAATGGATCGATTTTCTTCTCCATTACACTAACCACATCTTGTCCATCTATTTGTGATAGGAACATGTCAAATTTGAACAAACTTGACTTCACCGCTTTGGAGGTTTCTAGAAGGAACTACCTCAAGTGGGCTCAAGATGTGAAGCTCCACCTCACTGCAAAGAACTTGCGTCCGGCTATTGAAGAAGCAACAGATAAACCTGTTGGCGAAGCTGAAAAAGCCACTGCTATGATCTTCATCCGAAGACATATCCATGACGCTCTACAAACTGAGTATCTTGCTGAAGAGGATCCACGTGCATTATGGGTCGCTTTGGCTGATCGCTTCGATCACCAAAAGGACATATTCTTGCCTGAAGCAAGACACGACTGGCAGCACTTGCGCTTCCAAGACTTTAAGTCTGTGAATGAATATAATTCTGAAGTTTGTCGAATCCGATCACTTCTCAAGTTTTGCAATGAAACTTTGACTGAAGAGGATCTCCTGGAGAAGACCTATTCGACCTTCTCTGCTTCTAATATTGTCCTGCAGCAACAATATAGAGCTCAGAAGTTCACTAAGTTCTCGGATTTGATCTCTGTTTTACTTCTTGCTGAAAAGCAGAACCAGCTGTTGATGAAGAATCATCAAGCTCGACCTACTGGGGCTACTGCTGTGCCTGAAGCACATTATAGCACTAACCAGCACCCACAACGCCAAAAGAGGCGAGGTAGGGGCGGCCAGAAGCCATCCCACCAAGGTCAACAGAGCCAAGGCCCACCCAAGGGAGGAAACAAAGCCCAGAAGCGCTCAAACCTCGCTCCCCAGGCCCCGAACTTCAAGAATAAAGGCAAAGCACCTAAAACCATGGATGACGATATGTGCTATCGCTGTGGTTCAAAGGACCATTGGTCTCATGTTTGCCGTGCTCCCAAGAAGGTTGTAGATGAATATCATTCTCGTCGTAAGAAGTTTGAATCAAACTTCATGCAAGTGGACGAACCGAAGACTACAAAGATGGAGGTTTCTGATTTTCAGGAGGATACCACCCCTATGGAAGATTAGACTCTTAGACATAGACTTATTTTTAGTTAAAATCAGACAAATGGGGCCGAATTCCACCTAGTGGCCGAACCCCCCCTTGTTTTTGGTTGATTTTTGAACAATTTTCCTTTATGTTTTGGATTATTAGTTGGTGATTTATTTTGGATATTCAATTTTAATCCTTGAATAAATTAAATTATTTTGAATTGATAATTGTTTTATAAACTTTTATGCATGTGACCGATTCAAATTAATTTTTCATTCTAGGTATGACTAGTGGGAAAGTTAGTTGTCTGGCAGATAGTGCAACCACGCACACAGTTTTGCGTGAACGCATCTATTTCACTAACTTCATACCTAAGAATGCACCTCTGACAACCCTCTCAGGCCCATCCAACCTGATCGAAGGATAGGGTAAGGCACGTATAATGTTGTCCAATGGTACAATCTTGACCATTGCTGAGGCACTCTATTCTCCACGTTCCGGAAGAACGTTGCTAAGTTTCAAGGATATTAAAGATAACAATTACCATGCTGAAACCCACGTAGAAAATGGAGTTGAATTTCTGTGCATAACTTCCTACGAATATGGCCAGAAGCGTATTCTAGAGAAGATTGAGCGTACCCTGAGTGGTCTGTATACTACGACCATACGCCCCATAGAATGTCACTATGTGGCCGGCCCTACTACTGGAACCGTGCACGAAATTACACTTTGGCATGATCGTTTGGGACATCCTGGACGAATAGCGATGCGCCGTATCCTCAAAACTTCACACGGGCATCCACTAACCCGCAGTTTAGGTTCGATCCAAGGAATCGCATGTCAAACATGTTCAATGGGAAAGCTTATCACTAAGCCTTCTTATGACAAGATTCGTTCGAATCCTCCCATTTTTCTACAACGGATTCAGGGGGACATTTGTGGACCGATTCACCCTCCATGCGGACCATTTAGATACTTTATGGTTTTGGTTGACGCTTCCACATGTTGGTCACACGTGTGCTTGTTGTCCACAAGGAACGCTGCATTCTCCAAACTGTTGGCTCAGGTTATCAAGCTCAGGGCTCACCACCCTGATTATCCGATCAAATCTATTCGATTGGATAATGCTGGAGAATTCACATCTAAAACTTTTGATGACTATTGCATGTCGGTTGGGGTTGAAGTTGAACATCCTATACCCCATGTTCACACCCAGAACGGCCTGGCAGAGGCTTTCATTAAGCGCTTACAAATGATTGCTCGATCGTTGGTCATACGTACCAAGCTCCCGATCGCTGCTTGGGGCCATGCAATATTGCATGCAGCAAAGTTGGTCCGCCTGAGGCCTGTTGCGACACAACCATTTAGTGCCCTTCAGTTGGTTACCGGATACGAACCCGACATATCGCATCTGCGCGTTTTTGGTTGTGCGGTATATGTGCCGATCTCGCCGCCCTTACGTACAAAAATGGGGCCTTAGCGAAGGATGGGAATCTATGTCGGATATGATTCTCCTTCGATTATTCGTTACTTAGAACCTTTGACAGGTGATCTGTTTACTACTCGTTTTGCGGATTGTCACTTCTATGAGACAGTCTTCCCGTCGTTAGGGGGAGATAAGAACGTCAACGTTCCCGAAGAACGACGCGAATTATCGTGGACAACTCCCACTTTGTCTCATTTAGATCCCCGCACCGCTCAGTCTGAAACTGAAGTGCAGCGCATATTAGATCTTCAGAGCATAGCTCAGAGCATGCCAGATGCTTTCACCGATTTAGCGGCCGTGACAAGATCACACATTCTAGCTGCGAATACGCCTGTAAAGATAGATGTACCAAATGTACGACGGACTACCCTCCTGGAAGCCCGGGGCACCAATTCTGGTGATCCACGTACATTAGCGGCTAGCCAATCATCTGCCCCTACACAAAAGCGTGGCAGACCTCTTGGTTCAAAGGATTCACACCCCCGGAAGAGGAAAACCACGGCACAAGGTCCTGAAGAACCTACCGTGAATCCGACTATTGCTTACTCATTCTACCCAACTCATGAGGAAATTCTAGATTATGGAAGCGTCCTTGAAGAGACGAATCCTCCTCCCGAGAATCGTGAGATTTCGGTCTATTATGCTAGCTTAGATGATGTGTGGCGTAGAAATGAGATGATTGTCGACAATGCATTAGCATTTGCAGTAGCTACTGAGATCATGTTGAACGATGACATTGAACCGCGTTCCGTCGATGAATGTCGACGTAGAGTTGATTGGTCAAACTGGAAACAAGCAATCCAAGTTGAACTCGATTCGCTTGCGAAACGTAAGGTGTTTGGACCTGTAGTTCATACTCCTCCATATGTGAAGCCCGTTGGCTACAAGTGGGTTTTCGTTCGGAAGCGTAATGAGAAGAACAAAATTGTGCGTTACAAGGCTCGTCTTGTTGCACAAGGTTTCTCACAACGCCCCGGGATTGACTTTGACGAAACTTATTCACCCGTTATGGATGTGATTACTTTTCGCTACCTTATCAGTTTGGTAGTTTCCGAAAAACTGGATATGCAGCTGATGGACGTAGTAACCGCGTATCTCTATGGGGATCTTGATACGGAAATTTACATGAAAGTTCCTGAAGGAATTACATTGACTGGTTCAAATATTTCCAAACCTCGGAACACGCTTTCAATTCGACTGAGGCGTTCACTCTACGGCTTGAAACAATCCGGAAGAATGTGGTATAACCGTCTGAGTGAGTATTTGACTAGTCAGGGATATGTGAACAACGAATTATGCCCTTGTGTGTTCATTAAGAAGTCACATTCCGGATTTGCGATTGTTGCATATATGTCGATGACATGAATCTCATCGGAACTCCTGAAGAGCTCGCGAGAACTGCCGCGCACCTGAAGTCTGAATTTGAGATGAAAGATCTAGGTAAAACTCGATACTGTCTTGGTCTCGAGGTAGAGCATTGTTCGGATGGAATCCTAGTACATCAATCGAACTACACCCAGAAGGTGTTGCACCGCTTTAATGAGGATAAAGCGAAGTCTTCGAGTATTCCTATGGTCGTTCGTACACTAGATGCAAAATGAGATCCCTTCCGTCCGAAGGAGGATGATGAAGAGGTTTTGGAGCCTGAAGTTCCTTATCTAAGTGCAATAGGCACTTTATTGTACTTAGCTCAATGCACTAGACCCGACATCTCCTTCGCTGTTAATCTTTTGGCAAGATACAGTAATGCACCTACACGCAGACATTGGACTGGCGTAAAAGACATCTTCCGTTACCTTAAGGGTACTACGGATTTGGGCTTGTTCTATCCCTACGAATCCTCGAATGGTGTCGCACAATGTACTCCTCGAGTTGATTCTCGCCTTGTTGGTTATGCCGACGCAGGATACTTATCTGATTCGCACAAGGCGCGCTCTCAAACAGGTTATGTCTTTACCGTTGGAGGCACCGCAATATCTTGGAGGTCGACTAAACAGACCTTAGTTGCCACTTCGTCTAACCATGCTGAAATCCTCGCCTTACATGAAGCAACTCGGGAATGCTTTTGGTTGAGAGCAGTAGTGGGCCATATTCGAAGCTCCTGCGATCTTCACCCCGCCGTTGATGTCCCAACGACGATTTTTGAAGACAACGCAGCTTGCATCGAACAACTCAAGAAGGGTTACATCAAAGGAGACAACACCAAGCATATTGCGCCAAAGTTTTTCTTTTCACATCAACAACAAGAGCAGCAGAAGATTGAAGTCACGTAAATCCGTTCGCAAGACAATCTGGCTGACCTCTTCACCAAATCACTACCGAAGACGACATTTCAAAAGCTTGTTCATGGAATCGGTATGCGTAAACTTTCTGAGTTGTAACTTTGCTATTTCTCTTTGGAATTATGTCAAACTCAGGGGGAGTATCCTGTAGATACTTGCTTGATCTTAATGTACTCTTTTTCCCTACGATTAGGAGCATTTTTCCCACTGGGTTTTTGCTACCTAACTAGGTTTTAACGAGGCACCCACCTTGGGCTGGTCATATCCCTGATGACGTCATTTAGACGTTTATTTTGACTTTGCATTTTCTCACGCATTTTTCCTTAGACTATGGATTTTGTCCCTACTCGGGTTTTTGCCATAGCCTTAGGGTATTTAAGTGAGACTTACTACTTATGCAAGTTCCTACCTTATTGAGAATAAGCATTGTTCCTTGGAATCAGCACTGACGAGTCGACTTCCTCAACTTCTGCATGATGCTAAACCTACCTTGAGTATTTACACACTTAAGGGGGAGTGTTGTGAAACATTCCTAATCGAAGTATGATTGTGTAAATCCTAGGTTAGATTAGATTAGGGTTTATCCTTTCCTATTGTAACTGATATTCCTTGGGGACCAAGGAATATCCTATCATCTTATTATTATAAATAAAGGTTCAATGTAGGAGGGATAAACACACAATTCCCCTACAATTCTACAAACACATATCTTTCTTTTCTCTCTTTCTCTGCCGCCGGCCCTCTCTACCTTTGTTAGATAAAATAGTCCACAACATCTTTCAAGTTATTTATCTTTTTTGTTACTTAGTATTAAAGTTTAGTGACACTTTTTTTCATTTATACGTAAGAGGTCTTAAGTTGGATTTTTGTCAAAAACAAATTCAAACTAAATTGATAGCTAGCTTATTGTGAGGTTTAACCACTTCTCCACCTCTTAGCGTAGATTATATTAAATGTATTAAAAAAAGTTATATACCTTCTTTAAACTCTCTAAAGTACTCATTTTCTTTTTTTTAAAGGATCTTTAATTTTAAACCAATCAAAACCTTTCTCAAATTTTATATATTTTGGAAGAGTAAATTGTAGCTATGGTCCCTTAACTTTAACTCAATTGGAGCAATTATCCCTCAACTAAAAATTCATTACCATTGGTCCATCAACTCATCAAAACGTGCAGCTATGGTCCCTCAACTAAAAATTCATTACCATTGGTCCCTCAACTTTAATTCAACTGGAGAAGTGGTCCCTTAATTTTAATTCAACTGTAGCAATGGTTCTTCCAACATAACTCGTTTTGACAAAAAACTTGACGTAGTTGACGAAAAGAACCATAATTACACATTTTAATGAGTTGAGGGACCCTAATTGTATAAATGGTCATTCCAACATAACTTATTTTGACAAAATTTTTTACGAAATTGATGAAAATGACTATAGGTACACATTTTGATAAGTTGAGGGACCAATGGTAATGGATTTTTAGTTGAGGGACCATTGTTCCAATTTGATTAAAGTTGAGGAACCATTGCTACAATTTACTCATTTTGGAATAAGTAATCCAGACTTTAGACTTTGCATTGCAATTTCTGTTATGTAATTATGAGGATATAGACTTTGCCTCATAGTTTATGTCTTATTGTAGTCGAAATAGTCACATCTTATGTTGGATTTTAAAATGAGTATTGACTATTTTAGTTATTCTTTTCATTTTTTGACTTCATCATATGTCAAGTTTGTGAATGCAAATTTCGTACACGATTAATTTAACAAAATTTTACCTATAAGATAACAAACACTATTAGTCTAATTGACGAATACCTCGAAAAAAAATTAGGAAGGTGTGCACCAAAGTGTATACGATGCCTAAGTAAGAAAAGTTGTAAAGAGAAAAGAGAACTTAAAAGACTTTTGAGTAGTAAGTGGCTATTATGGTTTTCTCTGTTTGACCTGACTATTTATAAAGATCTGAACCCTAGTAGGTATAAGGGAGGGGAGGCTGCAAACCATACTAGGCAGTCATTAATGGTGCATGTCAGTCTTCATAGTCATGTCAGCTAGTAGTCCTGAAGGTCCCTATTTTAGGGCACTTAGCGTATTAGACACCTAAGGAGAGACTCCGAAGGATTTGCTTCCTGCCACCATTGGGTTGGGTATGGTCCGATGGCAGGACATAATATGGGCTTGAAGCACCTGTGACATGGTGGTGGCCTAAAATCCTATTACACATACAGTAGACTAATGTAATCCCTTGAGGTAATATGTGTATGCTCAAGATGTTAAGGGTAAAATCGTCATAGTGAGTGTATATATAGTCCACGTGGTAAAAGCGTCATAGTGAGTATATAGTCCACGTGTCCTCCTATTAAATGTGATTAATTTATGTTTCTATAAATACCCCACATATGCTTGAGCTTAAGTGGGAAACAAAAGGAGATGTAGTTCCCATTTGTATAGAACTTTTTTTTCCAAGACAAGGTAGGTCTTCAAGTTTTAGGAGAAAAAGTTTTTTTTTTTTTTGGTCTTTCTTTAAGGATTTAGTTTAAATAAGAGATAACCCTTGCTTGAGTTCTCACAAATTCCTTACTTTAAAATTCAGGCTTTGTGTAGAGAATTCATAGAAAAAATTTCAAGTATGAAAATTTCCCCCCTTCTTCTTCCCTTCCTCGATGATGTTGCCACAACTCAACTGGGCTAACATGCCTGGTCCGTTGTTGTGCGTGCTAAAGCGCCCAGGTGAAGCCAGATAACTATGGAATTGGGGTGCGACTTGAATACGAGTCGTTGTGCAATCGGACCACCAACTGGGTCAGTTCGGCTACATAATTTTTTTTTCGAATTTCACTGTTCTTCCCAATTCAATCCAACATCAATCCAACATCAATCCATCTCCAACATTACTATGAACAAAAGCCATATTGGATTAAATTAAAGTCTTGTGAGCAATTTTTGAAATTTCTTCGTTCCTTTGGTAGGTAAAGCAAGATGTTGTCTTCAAAGAAATCATGGAAATCATACTTCACAAAAGATGTGTGACATTAAGTTAGATAGATAGATGGACAGTTTCTACTTCAATAGTTTTTCATATTCTAGTCGATGTAACTATGTTTGAGTTTTCAACACATTACTTCTTAATGTCAGCTCTTGTAAAGAATAGATTCCGATCAAGAGGAAAAAGTCATATGTTATTAGTAAGCTAGCATGCCCCTTTCTCTTTCCAAGTCAAGTTTCTCGCTTGTTAGTCTTACCTCTACCTTTATTTATGGGGTATTTGAAGAATCGCATGTTTGGAAGTTAATCAAACCTTAACTCTCTCATTTCATACCCTTATTAACAGTGCTAGGGTTATTAATAAACCTTGCGCAAATGTCATCTTCCTCGACAGACTATCACCTAGCGTAGTATAGAACCTGATTAAACCTGAAGCAGCACTCCACATTGTAGACTTTCATGAAATAAGATACAGGTGGGCGGGCATTTCAAATTTTTTGTTTAGGGGATGGCTATATATTTCTAGTGTGCCCTAAGTCAATTGTGGCCTGATTTCTACTGCCTTTCATCATCGCCATGACCATCACCACAGATATCAGCCTAGCCACCATGGCAACCAATAATTCCCTCATTTGAACCACCATCACTCCCACCACCCCAATATGTTAATTGCTTACACAATCTCTCACCATCATTGTCGGTGCCACCACCACTCTGCTACCATTACCACTCTCTCCATCACTCCCACCACCATTGTTGTTCCCCCTCCGATATTGCCACCACTTATACCTTACCATCATCGCATTGCCATTGTCATCACTACTACCACTATCACCATCATCACAGGCACCCCAACCATCGTGGCCACCAACACCACCCTTTCTGCAACCACAATTTCATCCTCACCATTGCCACCATCTTCAAATTTATATTACAATACATTATTATCAAAATCAAAATTACCATTAGACCTACTCCAACCCTTGGAGTAAAACTCAAATTTTAGGTTCTAAACTTACTCCAACCCTTGGGGGCTAATATGTGTTTTAACCAAAAACTCATTTTTGGGGCAAATTTAGCCAAGGATTCTCCAGGGTTAGTGGGGCTGGCCCACCATATATGTGTATTTTTTTTAGTTTTATATTTATAAATTCATTAAATCCAACGATTAAGATCTAATATGATCAAATCCAACGGTAAAAGAAACGATCTATTAAATCCAACAGTTAAAGTAATTAAAAAAATTATATTATGTGTTTCATATTTTTTCATAGTGTTCCATGAGGTTTAGTGATTTTTTAATATTCATCAAAATCTGAATATTTTTAGGTTAACATGTTCATAAATTAAATTAAGATAATCTACATAATTTTTCTTTTAAAAAAGTTACTTTAAGAAAAAAATTATCCTTGACACGCCCCGATCCCGTTGTCCCACATGCTGGCCGACACCCGAGGTGACGCAAGCCATTTAATGAATGCATATGCTAAGAACATGATAAACATGCATAAAAATTTCGCCCGTAACTACGCAATGTAATATTCAAATACAACCTTAACAAAATAATATAATAAGTTCAACTGCCAACAAAATAATAGTGATAATATACATGTTCAGAGCATACTACTAATTCAGAATACAAGCGGAATGTGTAACAGAATGTGCTATTACAAGAAATGTCCAAAGCGGAGAAGAGGACACAAGTTCACTGATATGGGAATGCCTAGTAGCTCGGATCGTATGCCTCGTTCCTACGTCCTAAGGGGGCGCAAAACAAAACATGAGTGGACCAAGTTTATATATGTAGTAATACTAAAACAATTATACATCAACGTACTAACTCCCAGTTTAGAAAACTCATATAGCATAATAAGTAACAGGTTTTCCGAAAAACCAAGCATGCCATAAAACCTTCGTAAAACATATATTATATAGTGTGCTTAGTAGTGGTATCACAATCGCCTGAATGCACTACATCTCCTGACCGAAGTCATATATAAGTATCTTCTGCCCATAGGCACTACAACCCTCGGCCAAAGCCATATGTAAATATCTTCCGCTCGTAAGCACTACAACCCCTGGCCGAAGCCATATATAAGTACTATCATTCGCCCGTAGGCACATAGTATGAATAACCACTAAGTAAGCAAAAAAATCATGAACATAATATTTCCAAAATATATCTCATCGGAGCTCAATAGTTCAAACATCATATCATAAATCATATTCATAAATATTTCAAAGAACTTAAATCCGATAAAGCATGATATTTAATAAAGCATAAATTTAATTTACTCGTAAACGTTTCATAAAACGTAGTCATAAAATCATGTTTTTTATGTATGCATTTCTAATAGTAAAATCATACAATTTGGAAGGGGTCACTCACAAATACTCCGTCGTCGAAAAGCCGTGCGAACTAGGGAGGACAGAAATGCCACTAATAAACGCACCTAAGCACACAAAGGGGCCAATTAATACAACTCTATTGAACGGTTGAATTTCAGAAAACAAACGTCATAAACAGATTCAGGATGTCGAAAAACCTAAGGGCGAACCTCGAGTATCCCCAAGCACTGCCATGGGGCGCCGGCCCGGAATGACTCACGTGCTGACTAGGATCCGGGTTCTAGGTTTAGGCTTGGTTCTGGGCTTGGGTTAGTGGGCCGAATGTTTGGGTTTGGGCCGGGTAGCATGGCCCAAAGGTTTAGGCTAGGTAGCAGTTGGGTTTGGATCCGGGTGTAGGGATATCGGGTTGGGTCGACCCGGTTTCAGGCCGTGGATTGGTCGGTTTTTGTGAAAACTTCAAACCCTCATAACTTCTTCCATACTCAACCAAATCGAGTGATTCAAAAACGAAAATCATAGTTCTCATCGACATGAAAAGAATGGTACCTTGCTAACTTGCCGTGGTTTGGCTGGAAAACATCTCGAAAGTGGCAATGCTCGCCGAAAAACTAGAAAAAGCTTACTCCAAGCTATTTCTACGTTTAACACATGTGTACAACTTAAAACAAGCTTCGATCTAACCTTAAAACACATCCCAAGGGTTTCTAGGAGCTTACCTATTCGAAAAAAACCTTAAAAGTCACCGGAGTTCGTCGGGGAAGGTGATGAACAATGACCCCGTCACTGTGGGGGTTCCATGGTTCTTGCCTGAGGTTTCAAGGTCACCACGTCCAGATGGTGGAGGTTGTGGTGGTTGATGTTGTTGTGTGAGTGAACTCAGAGAGAGAGGAGGGATGGTTTGTCGAGAAAGAGGGCTGGGGGAGGGTTAGAGAGAAAGAGAGAAAATGATTGGGGGGGGGGGAGAGAGAGAGATAGAGTGTTATAAAAGGAAATAAGAAAATTTGAAAAGGTGGGAAGGGTATCTGGATAGGGTAAGGCTAAGGGAACAAGAATCCCAAGTGGGTGCCCTTGGTTTGCAATTTAAGGCTGTATAAAACGAAACACAAATATCCGAAAACGTTCGACGGTTCGAACGTAGAATCTTCGTTATACATCCGATTTCGAATCCGTTCGCGATACGAATAAATAAATTAAATTAAAACTACGCGTTTTGACGAGACGGTCAACGAAAGTCAACTGAGGGGTAAATTGGTAATTTCATAAGTTCGATAATACAAACTATGATAAATCAAGGACGTGGTTTCACAATCCTAAATTTATTCTTTAATAATTTCAGGTTAAAAACTTAACCCAAGAGAGTTGGAAGAGAAAAAATATTTCTGAGTTAAATAATTTAAGTTTTAGCCTAAAGGTTGAAGATGATTTTAGTACTAGACACGTTTCTAATATTTTCTTTTTGAAAAATAATTTTTGTATTAAACTACCACACAAATTTTCCATTCATAAAATGCAAAATTCTTTTGTTGTTTTCGTTTTGTATAATAAAATTCATCAAAAAAATCAAGTTTTCTAAAACTTTACCAATCGCTTCATACCATGCCAAGTGTCCCATGTCCCCCATCTTTCATTGTCCAACCAATAACTAATTCCCACGTGTCAAGTAACTCACTCGCACTAACAATCCCTGTCCAAGTATTTACACCCAAAGTACCTCCTTTTCTTTCGCATATATATGCCCACGAATCCCTCAGCCTTAACCCGCAAGGTCGCAATTCTATCTCCACCTTTCTTTAATTAGGGTTTTGTTTTGGTCTTCGTCTTCTCACTCTGTTTCTAGGGTTTCGTTCGATTCGCGCAATCTAGGGTTTTGGCTGCAATTATCTCTCTATAAATAGTATACATTGAAATATTTCATCTTTCGGTTCGGATCCTATTAGAAGTCTGATTCCTTCTATTCTGCAACTGTGCTCGTGGAGTTAGGTTTTCTGAATCGTTCCCTGTTTAATTCTTGAAAAGGGCCTTTTCTTTTTGGGTTTGATTTGGGGAATTTGTGGAGTTTTGGAGATTTTGATTGGGAAACCATGCCTCCGAGGACGGTGAAGAGAGGTGGGGCTGCGGGGGCGAAGAGGACGACGAGAGTCACCAGGGGGACGCACAAGGCCCAGAACCAGGTCCTGCCTGAGGCTCTAGATGAGTCGGTGCTGATGGTGGAATCTAAAGAGGATCTCAATGTTGAAGAGATTAAGGAGAGGCCAATTGCGGTGGACAAGCTGGTGGCTGTCGAGGAGAAGCCAGTTGTTGATGAAAGGGCATCCGTTATTGATCAGTCAGGGCCTTCAGAGATGGAAGTTGAAGCGATAGCAGAGCAGAACGGATTAAAAAGTAAGTTTTGTTTTCCGAATTATGTTATTGGGGCTTGATTGAATTAAGTAATTTGCTCTTGATTTTCCACTGCTCTGTTTTTGCATGATTTTATATGTGTTTTTAAGGGACTGTGGTAATAAAGCTTAATATTTTGTCTATAATGTGGTTTTTGTTGTGGTAAAAGGGGTAGAGAATGGGTAACTATTTCTGAATCAAATTTCTTGTATATTTCTGTTATGTGGGATGTTGTATAGAGCTTAGGGAAACAGTAAAACCAACTAAGGGAAATAATTTAGAAAGATTCCAAAGAATAAATGTCTACACAGAAATCCATTGAGGAATACGTTAAACTGGTAATGCTTGCTCTTCGATGCACTTTTGTGGTTAATAGAACTGGCCAACTTGTTCTTTCAAGAGCAATTAGTTCTTGAGTGGAGCTTAGAAGTCGGTGTGAGCGTAGTGGATTGTTAACTTAGTTCTTGCTTGGTTATGTGTCAACAAGTTGGTTAATATATGGATCAAGTATGACAGTATAAACAGTGTAAACATGGATCATACTCTTTCCTCCTTGTTTTTAGCTCGGACTCGTTTATGCAAAGAGCATAGACGCGAAGTTTAAGCCTTCTAAGTGGGATCATACTGTTGTGACAGAGTTTTGGATCAATTTTGTGTTTAGACATTGTTTCATATGGAAGCATTAAGTATAGAATGACACTTCAGACATTGTAAAAGTAGATCATGCTTTTTTTGGGGATCCGTTATGTATTAATATAATCATGGTATTCTTTGTACTGTGTGTATCTGAGATGGACAAGGACCGTCTTAATTAAATTGTGAACTCTGCTTGACCATAATGTAGAACTTGAGTCTCTTTTAACTTAAGGTATTGTCAACCTTAATTTATCGCAGAACAAGATAAGGTTAAGGAGTCTATTGATGATTATGAAAAAGATGAACAATTAGAGCTGGAGGATAATGAAGCTGAGTATGAACCTGAAGAAGATGGTGGGGTTGATTATGATGAGAAGGAAATGGAACAAGAGGATATCCAGGAGCTCGGGGATGAAGGAGATGAAGAACCTGAGGAGATTGTGGGTGAAGAAGAAGGTGATATGGCTGAGGAAGAGTTGGAAGATGCCCACGAAGAACTCGAGGGTGAAGAGTTTGAGGAGCATGCTAGCGAGGAGCATGAGCATGAGCATGCAGAGACGGTTGACGAGGAAGAAGAGCACCATGAAGTTGTAAAGGAGAGACGGAAGCGCAAGGAGTTTGAAGTATTTGTTGGTGGTCTAGACAAGGATGCAAGTGAGGCTGATCTTAGGAAAGCTTTTGCTGGTGTTGGTGAAGTTACTGAGGTTAGGCTGATGATGAACCCTCAGACTAAGAAGAACAAGGGATTTGCGTTCTTGCGTTTTGCAACTGTGGAACAAGCAAGGCGAGCAGTTGCAGAGCTTAAACATCCAGTGGTAATCTTTGATCTTTTTGTAGTTCGAGCGGAAACTGGTTACTTCACATATTAAATTCTATTCTCTGAATGACTGCAATTCCAGATTAATGGAAAACAGTGTGGTGTTACTCCAAGTCAAGACAGTGATACTCTTTTTCTGGGCAACATATGCAAGACATGGACAAAGGATGCTGTAAGTATATTGGCTTACATCATTTCAAAATTCTCTTGACTTACCAGGAGATGCTTAAAAATTTCTGACTTCTTTTGATGGCTGTGGTTTCAGTTGAGAGAGAAGTTGAAACATTATGGAGTAGATAATGTTGAGGGTCTGACATTGGTCGAAGATACTAACAATGAGGGAATGAATCGAGGCTTTGCTTTTTTGGAATTTTCTTCTCGTTCAGATGCCATGGATGCTTTTAAACGACTTCAGAAAAGAGATATTGTGTTTGGGGTTGATAGGTCTGCAAAAGTTTCTTTTGCAGATTCCTTCATTGATCCTGGTGATGAAATCATGGCACAGGTAACGTAAATTTTCTGCTGTATTATAGGAACAATAGGATTCCTGGATGGGCTATCTTTCTCATGATCTTTTCTTGTGTTTTGGTGTATGAACGTATACAAAGGTCGTTGTAACATCTATTTTTTCCATGAGTGTACGGAGTCCTGGATAAATTCTCTGTTGTGCTCATTTTTTATGTTACGGGAGATGATAGAGTTACAATATGCCCATTGATGTTCTCTTGTACAAGTAATTTTTCTAGTTTGTTGACAAATTAGCATAGCATCTATAACATGTTGAATTAGATTCTTTGGAGTTGTTTTTTTTTCCGGGTAACATTATCTTAATTTCGTGTTGCTTGTTTTCTAAAATCTTGTGAATCTTTTCTCCTCAATTGACTATAATCTTTCTTAAAATCTTGTTAATCTTTTCTCCTCAATTGACCATAATTGTGTTTCTTTGATATAGTGTTATTATGCAATTTAGAGGAGTTTAAGTGATTGTTGGAGCTGCTGACCCAATATCTTGAGATGCAGGTCAAAACTGTGTTTGTTGATGGCCTACCTGCTTCGTGGGATGAGGACCATGTCCAAGATCTTCTTAAGGAATATGGGAATGTTGAAAAGATTGAGCTTGCAAGGAACATGCCCTCTGCTAAGAGGAGAGATTTTGGTTTTGTTACATTCGACACTCATGAGGCTGCAGTTACGTGTGCTAAAAGCATTAACAATGCAGAGTTAGGTGAAGGAGACAACAAGGTGTGTTGGCTGATAACAGTTATTTCAAGTTTAGACATTACCGATGAAAGTATTTTATGTATTGGCATTTGTTGGACATGAATTTATGAATAATCATCGTCACTTTTAGGCGAAAGTCAGGGCAAGGTTATCAAGACCGCTTCAGAGGGGTAAAGGAAAACATGTTGGACGCGGAGATTATCGGTCTTCTAGGGGGGTTGGACGAGTTGTTAGAGGTTCATGGGGTCACCCAGCACCACGCCCTCTCCCTCTTATGCGTAGTGGGTTAAGGGGAGTTGGAAGTCGAATCCCACCAGCCAGTGTAAAGAGGCCTGTTGCGCTAAGAGATAGACGCCATGTGATGCCATCTTATCCACCAAGAGGCAGGCCTTTGCCTCCTCCAGCTAGGTCCTATGACAGGAGGCCACCTGGTATGCAATATTTTAATTTATAATGGCTAATGGGTTGTGTGACAACTTTTATCTTGTGAATAATAATATTCCTATACTTTTTGTAACAGTTCCTGCGTACCCAAAGAGTAGCTTCAGGAGGGAATATAGCAGGCATGAGGACCTTCCTCCTCCAAGGAGTAGAGCAGCCCCTGATTATGGATCAAGGGCTGTTCAAGAAAGACGCCAGTCGTACAGAGATGACTACGCTCAGCGTGGTCCTGCCTACTCTGATCCACCAAGAAGTACATCTCGTACAACAGGAAGGAGAGCTTATGTTGATGAAGGTTACGGACAGCGGTATGAAAGGCATCCTCCCCCTCCTCCTCCAAGTTACCGTGAAGGTCGTGCTCGTGATTATGACACTATTTCTGGTTCAAAACGTGCCTACTCTGCACTGGTTAGTGTTAATGACGACATTTTCTATGGCTGGAAATGCAATTTACGTGGTTTTCTCTGGTATGATATGAAATAGGGCTTAAATTCTTCTACCATGTGTTCTAGGATGATGTTCCTCCCCGTTATGCTGATGCGGGCATCCGCCAATCCAGGGCACGGTTAGACTATGAGTACGAAAGTGGTTCGTCCCAATATGGTGATGGCTATAGTGACAGGTTTGTTCCATGAATTGTAACATTAAATTTGTATTATTTCGTGTGGATGCAGCAATTTAACTTTGGTTGTGTATGATAGGCTTGGGAGATCTAGTATGGGATATGGAAGCAGCAGAACAGGTCAGGATTCTCATGGACTATACAGCAGTCGTCAGGGCATGGGCTATGGAGGAGGTGCGATTATAATTTCCGGTTATCTGATAGATAGTAGTGTTATTGTTGAAACTATAGAATTAAAGGTCTTAAAGTTTTTTAAATTCTTTTTCAGGTTCTTATGGTGGTAGTGACGTTGGTGGAATGTACTCATCCAGCTATGGTGGTGATTATATATCTCGTGGCAGTGATGTATGCACCTAATCTGATTTGGTTAAATGAAAACAATAGCTGTTCTGTTTAGCTGTCTCATATATCATTATATCTTGATTCTCTATTGTAGGTTGGAGGTAGCTCTTACTCATCAATGTACTCTGGCCGTGGTGCGGGTGGAAGCAGTTATATGGGTTCAGGTGGTTCTGGCTCATACTATTGAGGTAATTCAGATTGTTGTGTTTTTCATGTTTTGTTAGGTCTCATGTGTGCGTAATTATGAGAGCGATGGGTGTGTCATTATTACTGTTTTCCGGCTGGAGATTTATTTTCGTCCGAAGGCACGACATCTCTTCTTTGGCTCTAAGAGGTCATTGGTGAAAACAGAGCAATATATGGTTACAAGTGAATTTGTCTATGGAACAGATCTGACATGATGAAGAGGATGCTGTAGGATGTGGATTGTATGAAGCTTTTACCATTATGGTGCCTAGAGTTATGGACACAGAATTTCCCTAAGAACCTATGTATGTGCCGAGGAGCCGCCCTCTTAGATTTCCAGAGATTGAATATTGTGCCAGGCTGTAGTTATTTTGCTGCAAGGAAACTCAAGATATTCGGAGATGAGACATACAAGTGCTTAGTTTATGACGTGTCTTCTACTTCATCTACTAGAAGAACTCCACCTGACGGAAAATTTGGAGTCCTGCTGCATCCTTTGTTCGTATGAATAGATAAGACTATAACAAGAGAAAGAGGATTTTCTTAATGTGATTATAAGGTATTTTGGATATTTTTAATGCTGAATCCTGTGGAAAGGTTTGAATAATAAAAGCCGTTTTGGCCATTTTAGATTGCTTAATCATTTCAGTTCCATATCATTGAGTGGGTTAACACGGAACTGAAGGCTACAAGGAAAGATTTAGCTTGCTTGGAATTGTACGAGATTGTGGTCCAACAAGGTTGACCTGGAATCTGTTGCCTGGTGTGTACAGTTTTAGTTACTGCATAAGTTAAATTTGCATTTTTGACATATTTATTGATATTTAAGGAAACATATTGGGAAATTACAAAGAAGAATGAGTAGGACTCTGGTTCATATTACCAGATACTCTTTCACTTGATAAGGAGCATTGGCGTACGAGTAAAATAATTTTACATTGCTTGCTAATATCTAGATTAAAGTATTATTCTTAAAGTTCCTTGCAAACCTCTACCAAGAACAGTCAAGAGTCACCTGAGAGAAAAAGTAGGACTGAAAAACACTGAAAGAACACTCTTGCTACTGTTATCTGGATTGCAGAAAGTCGGTATTTGTAAAGAAGGGATGCAATTGGCAAGTATTCCACTTTGTTGAAGCACGTCTTAATGTGGAATATCCCATACTAAGTGTGGGTGGATCACATTGGCACATTCACGGAGTCTAAAGTTGGTTAAATCTTTACGATCAGTTCTTGCAGATTAAAAGCTTCTGAAACTTGGAGGTAACTAGTACCTAAGTCCAAGTCCTCGTCCTCGTCCTCGTCCTCTTGCTTGTATTGTTCATCAGGGCTTATCATGGTCATGACAGCTTAAATCTTTTGATTGCTTTAGTGTATCCTAGGACTAGTTGCTGGTTGGAAGTTGTTTCACTTGAACGGTTTTGTTCTGATATGCTTTTGATATATGCCAATATTATTCGTGTTCAGGAATTAATAGTTATAAAAGCGTTGCTTTCACTAGGCAGTCCTCGTTTTAATGGGCAATGTATTGTACTTGGTATAAAATTTGCAGGACGCAATAAAAGCTTGATTTGCCTCTCTCTCTCTCTCTCTCTCTCTCTCTCTCTCTCACACACACACACACACACACACACACACACACACACACCTTTTGATGGTTGTGATCCTTCGAAAGGAAGAAAGGTTGGATGTGTTTTTTGGTACAGGTAAAATTGTAAGAGCGAACCACGATGTTTGCGTGTCTTTTGTACGTCTAATAGTTCTAATTCGAAATTTTGTAATCAATTTTGTAGTCTCTTCTATTTTTGCATTGTCCTCTTGGAAAACTTAACAACCCTTAGATGGCTTAATGTAGAGCAGCAATTAAGATTTGGTAATAAACTCTACTGCTTGGGTTTTTAGACGTAGGAAAAAGAACTGCTTTAAACATTTGAAATCAAGAGAGCATTTGGTACTTCAAATTATTGTTGACGGAGTTGCCAAATTAAGAAAACATTTAGTGCAACAGAGAGACATTGGAGCTTGAATAACAGAGAGTTTCCGGAGTACTTCACAGTTTGATTCCAGTATCCTCAACTTTCTGAGATTCAGGGTTATACAAAGCCAACGTGTGATATGGCCAACTTTCTGCGATTCAGTCACACCTTCGCTTGTAAAGAACTCGACCTCGAGTTCTCCTTGAATTGAAGTTGATCTACAACGATCATGAACTCTACTCCATAATCAAGACTCGAATATGCAACTTCATAATTCAATGAATTCTCGATTGTCGATTCTTGCACAAATAAGTTCTGTCGTGCTGATCGCTTCTGTATCTTCCGGACACAGTCGTGGTTAGTATGTGCATGTGGCGCCAATGGTGGTTTAAACTACCTTGCAGAATGGAAAGCCTTGGATGGTCTTGAAAAAGCCTTTGAAAGCTCAACACTCAAGTGATATCATTCAGCTCATAGAGATTTCGACAAAAAGATGAGAGTAAGGCAGCTTCTATTAAAATTTCTTGTTTCCCAAAACTTGTAATTCAACTCCATATTAACTTTATCGCCAATAACCATTGCAATCGTGATACCTTGAATTTCATGGAAGCGCTCTTGCGGGATTTCAACTTGCATGATCTCGTCGTCCTCCATCTTCTTCTTCTATCTCATATTCTCCTCCACTTGAGAATATTTGAGATGCCTCTACTTTGGTAGTTTGTGGCATATTTATTTTTGGCTCTCATCAACCAACACTCGTGGAGTTTCCCTTTGAGGATATCTTCTTCCACCGCTTCTTTTTCTTCAATTTCTTCCTCTGGCATTAGGGAATATCAAATCATATTCAAATGGAAACCATACCTTTGCATTAACTCCCTTCACCCTCCGCCAAGATTGGATATGATTCTATCTTTCGTGCCTTTTGCAAACTATCCCACCAAAAAGCAATATTTCCCTTTAAATTAAAAGCAGCTATCTTGATCATCTTTAGCTTTGGAATAATAATAATTTTTTTCTAAGAATTGCTTCACAACTGAAACCCAATCATGAAAATCTTCTATGCATTCACCACCTTCAAAACGAGGAATCTTCCCAACATCAAGTTGATGAGTTTGGCTTTATGCAATTTCTTCAGTGCATCCCCATCAACAAAAGATTCTCTCAAATAACCTTTCTCCTACAATCAACTTTCAAAAGAGGTTCCCATCCCCCATTCTTTGATACCAATTGACGCATCACAAGCGTCGAAGGGATACAAGCATAAACCCTTGAAGAAAAATATTCGAGAAACCACTAGATTTTGGGAGAAAACCGAAAGGAAAATTAACGGAAAGTCCAAAAAAACTTCCTTTTTAATGAAAAACCCTTTTTAAAGGTATAGTGAATAGTACCAGTTAAAGGTAAAAATGTGGTTTTCCGTTAAAAGTGAACAGTACCGGGAGTGTTTTGATAAAACTCCCAAAAACCGAAAGGTTTATTTAAATAATTTTTGAATGATGATTACTGTAGGAGCCAAAGGCTTAAATAGACTTAATATGACCTTGGAAAGTTCTTAGGAGGTCTTAGAAAATACAAAATATTAATCAGATGGAAAAAAACGAAAAGTCCGATTTTATTCATATAAACGACGTTGCCCTGAAGTTGCCCACTCCTAATGAATTTAACTGCGAATTGGGGGATCATCTTGCTATTTTATTGTTTATATTTTCAATTGAATTGCATATATTTGTACATATGTATTGCTATTGAGAATACAGGTACTAAGAACGAAGTTCATACTAAATGTTGAACCCGAAGGTTCGAGTATGTCATGCAAAACCATTTTTAAGTTATATAAAACCGCCTCACTCATGTTGGGACATGAAGTTCTTCATGATTAATTTGCTAAACCAAACCAAACCATGTATTAGAAGTTAGAACCTGAATGTTCTAACCTTTATGTCTATGGAGTTTTTATTTCCCATAGCACCAAGCACGACCTTGTTCCTACCATCAGTGGATTCTCGAATCTTTAATTTCAATTTCAGTGATATGAAAGTTTTTGGAAGAAACTAATTACTGTGGTATAAATTGTGAAGCTCTACTTGACTACCGAAAAGCTCACAAACTATAGAAGCCAACTATGGCATGGAAGAATTGAATAAGCCTTTGCCATGATCTTCATTCGAAGACTCAACAAATGGGAAGTACCTTAGTAAAGAGAAGTTCCATGGCTCTTTGACTAGATTTATGGACCCTTCAATCATGAAAGATGATTTTTGCCCAAAGCAAGACATATCTTGCCTAAAGTAAGACATGATTGAAACCTTTACATTTATGAATGGGTAAATTCTAAAGCTTATGGAATTCAATCGAGTTTTGACTGGAGAATGTTTTTCTCGTCCTTCCATCCCTCTTAACATTGCTCCTGAAGCAGCAATGTAGAGAGCGAAAGTTCACTTATCTCATTGTTCCTACGAGGCGGAGGTGATGGGGTCGGTCTATTCCTTTTGCTGCATTTCGCTTAAAGGGTTGAAGGGAGATAGTGCATTAAGCTGTTCGCAAGAAAGCATTTACACTTGAAATTTATAAGCATAAAATTACTATTAATAATAAAATTGATACAATGCATATAAAATAAGTAATATTAAATATTTATATTACCAAGAAAACATTTACACTCTTGAAA
Organism: Cotoneaster glaucophyllus; assembly: GCA_036320875.1. Classification (NCBI taxonomy): domain Eukaryota; kingdom Viridiplantae; phylum Streptophyta; class Magnoliopsida; order Rosales; family Rosaceae; genus Cotoneaster; species Cotoneaster glaucophyllus. Next base: position 9,480,040 of record CM070070.1, read on the forward strand.
TTTATAAGTATATAAAGGTGTGTGGCAAGAGGCTAGTGTATAATGAAGTGTTGATCTTCCCAATTCCCAACTATTACATAAAAGTGTTAGCTTACCCTTAATGTTTAGGGTCAATTACAAAATGGACTCCACTTTTCAATTTACTACTTGAGATTCATAAAAAAAATCTAACAATTACGGTAGTAAATTTTTGGAGATTTTGTATAAGTATTATCTAAACTTGTAAGCATGTGCTTCAATACCATTTAAATTTTCAATTTTTAAGTTTTACCACTTGGATTCTTTTAACCTTTGAATTTACCACCTACGTTACTTTCTATCCATTGTGTTGATAAAACATGTCACGCGCCCTTCACATGGAGGAATATTTTTGTCAATTCACTTCCTTGGGCTCGCTGAAAGCAAATCGTAAGAAGACAAAAGGCATTTTTTTTGGTAGTGGCATTGGAGTCAGGTCATGAAGAGAACGAGAGAAGTTGACTTGGCAAGGGTTATTGAAGAATTAAGTGAAAGTTATGCAAAAATTTAGTCTTTTTATTTACAGTGATTTTTCAAGATTTTTCAAGATTTTTCAAGATTTTTTGTTGTTGTTGTTAGACCTAGCAGTTTCTGACACGACACGGTGACACGACATGAAAACGACACGAAAATAACGGGTTTCGGGTCAACACGATAACTTATCGGGTCATTATCGGGTGACCCGTTAATAACGGGTTCTTAACAGGTATACACGCGGGTAACACGTGGGTAACACGTTTCGACCAGTTAAGAAAAAAAATATTTTAATAATTTAAAGTTTAATTACTAAAAGATTTATTATAAAATACAATAGCCAAATTAATATATACAATATATTCTATATTAAATATATAGTTTTGTATTATTATTCTATATAAGTTAAAAAAAAAAAGGTTTTAGTCATTATTTATTTTTATTATGAGAGTTCCTTATTATCATTACTAGGATAAATTTTACTTAACATGTTGTCCAAAATTAAAATAAACTAGCATAGTATTTGTATAGGCAAGAACTAAGAAGACATACATACAAGTATGAAAAATGTGAAAGAATATATAAACACTCATGATTCATCATTATTCCTCAACGAGTAGATAATGTTACACTTACATTATCGTTTAGATTTTTAAAATCCTCCAAACCCTCATGAATAATGTTTTTTATTTGAGAAAAAAATTAATAAAATTAATAATAATTATTGTAGAAGTGTAAAAAATGTAAAAAAAAATATACAGTCACTCATAGTGACAAGCTTTACAACTTTCATAAAGGGATCAGCTTCGAAATCCAATACTATAATCCATAATCCATAAACCTTAAATTTATATTTAACCGTCGATTGTCATTTATGCTTTATTCTTCTTACTGAATTTCATTTTTAAAATTTTCTTTTTTGAAAACATGATCATCTGGCGGATGTAAGAAGATGAACGGTTTAGATCTTTGATATCACGTTTCAATATTTACGGTTAACTGAAATATGAGTCGATGTCATATAGTTTGTAGAAACTTATAAACATCAAGCAATATTTTCACTAACCGTAAAACTCTGAATATAATATCAACGATCCAAACCATTCATCTTCCTACATCCTCTAATAGATCATGTTTTCAAAAAAGAAAATATGAAAAAACAAAATTTGATGAGAACAATGAAGCGTAAATGTAAACAACAATCAACGGTTAAATTTTGATCTATGATTTATATGATTATAGTGGTGAATTTCGAAGTTAAGCTTTTCATGAAAGTTGTAAAGCTCGTCATTACGAGCGTTTATATATATTTTTTACACTTCTACATTAATTAAAAAACTATTAAAGACTTTAGGTAAGTGAAAATATACTTAAAAGAAAAATGAATTTTTATGTTTTGGATGTGACAATATGGTATGTATATACTTGTTTAGTATTATGTTTTTCATTTGATTATTTATTGGTTTAAAATATATTTTCTTTAACGGGTAACGGGTCGGGTCATATTACCTGTTAATATTATCGGGTCGATTTCGGGTCGGGTCATTTTACTGGTTTATTTTAACGGGTGTTACACGACACGACCCGTTAAAATATCGGATATGACACGAAAACGACACGAACACGGAAAACACGACACGAATGCCAGGTCTAGTTGTTGTTGTAGATTAGCAAGTGGTATGTGATTCACCTTAGTTTATTCATAAATTACAGGGGAAGTGCCAAATTAAAGCTACACAAACCCCCAATTTTGGAGCCATATTGACTCAGGCAGTATTATTTTAGAGCCAATTTGATTTTAGCTAGCCCTGTGAAGTTAATTGACGAAAATATCCCTATAGGTGACATATTTTAATGGCAAAATGGATATAAAGTAACGTGGGTGGTAGATTCTAACAGTTAAGAGAGTCCTTGTGGTAAAAACTATAAATTGAAAGTTCAAGTGGTATTATCGCACGTGCTTACAAGTTAAGGTGGTATACTTGCGCAAATAATCCTAAACTTTTCAATTTACTATTAGCTACAGAAAGATAATTACATGTACTAGATGATAGATCACGTGTTATAATCTAAAGAATATATAGACCCTTGCAATTCTTATTTCCTAGACAAAACCCCATCTAGTTATAAACATCCAAATAAAACCCAAATTTAAAAATGATTGTCAAGTATGGAAGTAATTGACCTATTATTACAAAATATTTACAATTTGTACCACAATATTCAAAATAAAATCAATAAATGTTATTACTCACCTTAATTACAACGAAAATATAATTATTGCACATATTACTACCTGTAACACACACACATATATACGTTCAAATGTATATATTACTACCAAAAACTCAATACACACACACACACACACACATGCACAGTACTATATATATGATCAAACATATTAAACTAATTAATCTACCTATATTTAAATTTATGATGAGCAAAATAACATATATTTTGTAGGTAAATTAATATTGAATCAAATAACATTCTTTTATTTTGTATGTAATTTATTTTGTATGTATTATTACATATATTTGGCACATTTTATTATTATAAGATATATGTACAAATAATAGGTAAATTAATCTTGAATAAAATACAATTGCTTTATTTTGTAAGTAAATTAATTTTGAATCAAATAACATTTCTTTATTATGTAGGTATTTTATTTCGTATGTATCATCATATATATTGGGCACATTTTATTATTATATGTACAAATAATTGGTAAATGATGATTCATTATTATACTATATATTTTATCCTATTCTTAGTTATAATTTAGTGGTTATTTTGTGAGAATTTTGATACTTTGATTTATATTCTTAATGTAGGGTATTCGACTTCCTCTGGAGCAAAATATGGTCAAACGAACGAATTTTGGAGTGATTCAAATTGGAGGGCGTTCATGTGTCTCTCAAATTGTTTGTGTCAAAGTTTCATAAGTTTCTACTCAGCGGTTTGTTTATGGCGATGAAATAAAGGAGCAGCACGCATTGCTGTCAAAGTGACGTTTTACGCTTGTTTGGGCTTTTTGCATCCAAGATGATGTCTTTTGGGTTTGAGGCCTTCTGCAATTATGTTTGAGACATCTCAAGCTTTAATTCTAGTCATTTTGGACCTGTTTTAGAGGCCTGAAGATTCAGAAACGTGGTTGTTTTGAGGTTGTGCAGATTTTGGGCGAATTTTACTAGTCAATTTAGGATTATGTTTCATAATTTACTTTAATTTATTTGGTTTCCTAGTATTATTATAAGACCTTTTCTAAGCAGAGTTTTATTTTCTAGTAGTATAAATAAGGTTTTTTAGCCATTAGGGTTTAGAAGACAGAGGGAGAAAGAGGAGGAGAACGCACACACTATTTTGGATTGACGATTCAAGTTTATTTTCTAGGTGTTTTCAATCCTTATTTTTAATAATATTTTGTTTATGGTTGTTAGTAACTAATTTCCGTTTGATAGGGTGAGGCCACGAGTCTTAGTAAGAATATGTAGTTTCTTTTCAATTTACTTGTGATATTATGCATACAGGTTTTGAATTATTAATCACCGGCTTAAATGTCTAATTATCTTAATGCTTGGCTACCATTAGGATCTTTAGAAAAGTAATTTAATGCAATTTTGGTCGGAGTTCGGTCCCTGAAATTGACGAAGGCTTCTTGTGGTTAATATGTGCTAGTTCACTTAGGTTGAATATCACGTCTTAAGGGTCGTATGGTTTTTCAAAAGGATTCACAAAGCTTAATGAGTCATGCATGTTTAGATTTGATCTGAATACTACATACGGGTTGCATGTTTGACCGCTCTATGTTGGGGGTCCAAGTAGGCATACATTAGGAAAACTTAACCATCAAAATATGCATGTGTAATTCATAAGTAATTGGAAGAACTACATAAGATTGTTAAGGTGACGGTGGAACCTTAAGCTTTTACATTTTAATTTTCAAAAACCGTTTTCTTTTAGTTTATTTTATTTTGCCACTTTATTTAATTATTTTCTATTAAATTCGTTTTTATTATTTGAAATTACAAAATCACTTTTTTTCCAAACTTTGTTTTAAGTAATTAGTTAAGATTTGGTTTGATACAAATTATTCATTCAATCCCTGTGGAGAGCGTCATTGCTAGAGCCATCTATACTACAACTACCTTGTACCCTTGCAAGTATTTAAAGTGTTTTTATCCCTACTTTTGCAGGTGGTAAAAAAATCCTTATCAGTGAACTAGTATTGAATAAAATAATATTTTTTATGTAGGTATATTATTTACCTACATTTACATGTAAAATATAATTTTATGTACTTAACTAAACATGTATTACTACATTTATTAGGCATGTTTTATTGTTATTATATATTAGGCAATGATTTTTTAATTTTTTTTTAATTTTTGTAAAATCATTAATTCTCCCTTACAATTTGTATGAAATTAATTGTGTAAATCAAACATTCAAATAGGAGTGTTTTGGGCATCTAAATTTTTTAAATGTGTAAAGTCAAATATAATTAATGAATTTAGTGATGTGGAATTTAGTCAATGAGTTTTATTGTAAAAAACTTATGTTAGATTTTATGTAGAAAAAATTAAATAAAGAATGAATATATTTTTTAATATCATTCAATTTGTATTATGACACGTGATATTGACTAATATTACAAATACACCTAAAAAAAGGAACTTTAATGAAAAGCTTTCGGTACTGTTCACTTTAACGAAAAACCATATTTTTACACTAAAAAGTCAATCATGGTACTATTCACTTTACCTTTTATTTTTATTCTTATCGTTAAAACTCAAAAAATTTAAACTTTTTTCATTGGTTTTCCATAAAAAAAAAAAAAAGAAAAAAGAAAAAAAAATCTTTTGTACTATATTAGTACTGATTGGTTGCAAAGTCTGTTGAACAGAACAGAACAAAATAAGGTTCCATGACCTCAAATTAGAAAAATCTCACCCAAAAAATAATGATATAACCACAACAAAACAAATGTATTCAAGCACAAACTACTTATCATTTCCAAGAAAAACATGAAATAGACCAAATTAAGCATAAAACCTGCTTAATTATCCAGAAATTTATAAACTTGTTCAAAAAACTAACAGAATTCATCTAGCGTCTCCAACCAACATTACAAAACCTACTGAATTCATAAAAATTGCTACATCATCCATTCAATTCACAAAATACATACTGGATGCATAAAACCTGTTCTAACTTTACAATTCCTTTACAAAAAACAACCATCTGTGCAAAAAACGTGGCTGGATTGCTTGGTATTTCTGTGCGTCGTGCCTTTGGATCATTCAGTTGTGGGTTTGCTTAGTCTTTCTCTGCTTGGTGCTTCTAGGTGATTCAGCTACTGATTGTGATGCCTAAATCCAAAGTTCATTTAGAGACCAAGCAAGTTTTTTAACTAAATCCAAATGTTTTACAACAAAGGAAATGGTTAAGTTTTTACCTTTGTTTTCCTTGTCCTCTATTTAGGTGCAGTTTGAGTTGAATTTGTTGATGGTGATTGTCCTTGAGCATATGTGGATGCCTACAAAGCAATTTAAAGGATTAAGAGTCTGATATGAAGTTAAAGGATTTAAAAACCCACATACAGTAGAAAATGTTACCTGTTTTTCCCTTGGAGGAAAATGTATATGATGGGTTTTTGCATTATGACCTTCCTTTTTGCATATAGTACATTTCAAAGTGCCTTGCCCTTTCCTTCCTAGCTTAAGTGGCTAAGGAGGACCTTGAGGATTATTGGTTGGGTTTGTGGGAGTTTGTTCACCCTCATTGTGAGATCCCACATCGCCTAGGGGAGTGATCCTTATATGTATATTCCCATCCCTACCTAGCATGAGGCCTTTTGGAAGCTCACTGGCTTCGGGTTCCGTCGGAACTCCGAAGTTAAGCGAGTAGCGTGCGAGAGCACTCCCATGATGGGTGACCCACTAGGAAGTTCTCGTGTGAGTTCCCAGAAACAAAACCGTGAGGGCGTAGTCAGGGCCCAAAGCGGACAATATCGTGCTACGGTGGTGGAGCGGGCCCGAGATATGGTGGACCCCGGACCGGGATGTGACAATTTGGTATCAGAACCAATCCCTGGCCGGAAGTGTGCCGACAAGGACGTCGGGCCCCTAAGGAAGGTGGATTGTGAGATCCCACATCGCCCAGGGGAGTGGATCATCTATGCCTTATATGTATATTCCCATCTCTACCTAGCATGAGGCCTTTTGGGAGCTCACTGGCTTCGGGTTCCGTAGAAACTTCGAAGTTAAGTGAGAAAGGGGGCCAGAGCATTCCCAGAATGGGTGACCCACTAGGAAGTTGCTCGTGAGTTCCCAGAAACAAAACTGTGAGGGCGTGGTCGGGGCCCAAAGCGGACAATATCGTGTTACAGTAGTGGAACGGGCTCGGGATGTGGCTCACTGGCTTCAGGTTCTGGAGGAACTCCGAAGTTAAGCGAGTAACGCACGAGAGCACTCCCATGATGGGTGACCCACTGGGAAGTTCTCGTGTGAGTTCCCAAAAACAAAACCGTGAGAGCGTAGTCGGGGCCCAAAGCGGACAATGTCGTGCTACGGTGGAGTCGAGCCCGGGATATGGTGGCTGCCCAGGCCAGGATGTGCCAAATTGTCACATCCCGACCCGGGGTCCACCACATCCCGGGCCCGACTCCACCGTAGCACGATATTGTCCGCTTTGGGCCCCGACTACGCCCTCACGGTTTGTTTCTGGGAACTCACACGAGAACTTCCTAGTGGGTCACCCATCATGGGAGTGCTCTCATGCGTTACTGCTTAACTTCGAGTTCCTACAGAACCCGAGCCAGTGAGCTCCCAAAAGGCCTCGTGCTAGGTAGGGATGTGAATATACATATAAGGATCATTCCCCTGGACAATGTGGGATCTCACAATCCACCCCCTTAGGGGCCGTACGTCCTCGTCGGCACACCACGACCAGGGTTAGGCTCTGATACCAAATTGTCACATCCTGGCCCGCTCCACCACCGTAGCACGAAATTGTTCGCTTTGGGCCCTGACTACGCCCTCACGGTTTTGTCTCTGGGAACTCACACGAGAACTTCCCATTGGGTCACCCATCATGGGAGTGCTCTCGCGCGCTACTCGCTTAATTTCGGAGTTCCTAAATTGTCACATCTCGGCCCGGGGTCCACCACATCTCGGGCCCGCTCCACCACCGTAGCACGATATTGTCCGCTTTGGGCCCCGACTACGCCCTCACGGTTTTGTTTCTGGGAACTCACACGAGAACTTCCCAGTGGGTCACCCATCATGGGAGTGCTCTCACGCTACTCGCTTAACTTCGGAGTTCGGACGGAACCCGAAGCCAGTGAGCTCTCAAAAAGCCTCGTGCTAGATAGGGATGGGAATATACATATAAGGATCACTCCCCTGGGCGATGTGGGATCTCACAATCCACCCCCCTTAGGGGCCCGACGTCCTTGTCGGCACACCACGGCCAGGGTTAGGCTCTGATACCAAATTGTCACATCCCGGCCCGGGCAGCCACCACATCCCGGGCTCGACTCCATCATAGCACGATATTGTCCGCTTTGGGCCCCGACCACGCCCTCACGGTTTTGTTTCTAGGAACTCACGAGCAACTTCCCAGTGGGTCACCCATCCTAGGAATGCTCTAGCCCCTTTCTCACTTAACTTCGGAGTTCCTACGGAACCCGAAGCCAGTGAGCTCCCAAAAGGCCTCGTGCTAGGTAGAGATGGGAATATACATATAAGGCATAGATGATCCACTCCCCTGGGCGATGTGGGATCTCACACTCATTGTCCCTCTCAGCAGCTTCCTTGTTTCTCTTCCTCCTCGGCCTTCCAGGTTGCCTTGTATATGTAGGAGGCAATATTGGTTGGTTATCAGTTTCCTCCCACAAAGACATCCCATTCATCGGCATTACTAAATGAGAATACAACTTCAAGTACCGTGCCCTCGATTAATAAGCATCAACATAGTCCTTCGGTTTTTCTCTCTTGAAATTTATGGCCGTTATTGCATGGTTGCATGAGATTCCTGTTAAGCCAAACTTTCTGCAAGAACAGGTATTCTCAACCAAGTCAACCACATATTGCTCCCCCCTCTAGCATCAACTTGAAATTTAGCGCCCCCTCACCATAGTGCAATGCACCTGCTACTTTGAATTTTTGCTTCCTCCAAATTTTTCTTGATTTTAGGACAGAGATCTCCAACTTTGTTCACCATTATATCTCTTCTCATCTAAATTCTCTTCATCAAAAGTGTGTGAATAAGGAGTAGCATGGTGACAATAGGTTTTTGTCTCGGCACAAGTATGACAGCATTGAAACTTTCACATAGATTATTCAGCAACATGTCACACTTGGGATATGTTTCAAAATAGGACTTCCTCCAATGATGCGCAGGCTTCTTCACCAACCAATTGTAGGCCTTTTCATCGAGCTTCTTCATATCTTCCATTGCTTTTTTGAAGTGAGGAACTGTTGTTGTTCTGGCTACTGACCACAAAGTATCCTTCAATGTTTTCCCTTTGAACAGATTTCTGAAGTTGGTATACAAATGTCTCACACAAAATCTGTGGTGGGAATTAGGGAGGACTTTTTGAAAAGCCAGAATTAACCCCTTTTGCTGATCACTGATAAATGTCCATCCCCCTTGATTGACAATCCCAACATCAACGGCCAATAACTCTAAGAACCAAATCCAACTGGACTTATTCTCCATTTCTACAACTGCATATGTTATAACCCATGTACACTCTTTAAATGGCATCCATCTAATCCTATTAATGGTCTGCACCCTGACTTAAACTCCTCTTTGCAAGCCCCCAAGCACACATATATCATTTGGAACCTCCTCCTATCCAACTTCACCTTCACTGTGCTTCCAGGGTTGGTCTTCCTCACTTCCATAGCGAAGTCCCACAACTTTGTGTTTTTCCCTCAATGATCCTCAAAGCCCTATATAAAGCCCTATAAGCCTTCCTCTTTCCACAACCGTGATTCCACTCTGATTCGACGATTGCTAAAAAGGAATCCACAGGACATGTGGGATTCAGTTTTATCTTGTCCAGGTACAAATCGGTCAACAAAGAGGACTTCATGTTCTTGTTTGCCCAAGTTCTCCCAAATCGTCTCACTTCGTTTTCACTGCAATTGCGAATCGAAAATATCGGGATGGTCGCTCAGTCGTCCAACCTCAACACCATAGCGGAAGAACGACATTGTAATCGACTTACCATCAAAGCAGCCTAGGCGGTCGCCAAGGCTGCCTAGCCAGCCCGGCACCTGTCTAGGCGCTGCCTAATACCCTTTAAAAGTTATAATAACTTTAGCCGTTTGATCAAATTTCAAAGGCCTGGATTGATTGATGGGGTGGATTTGGTGGAAGGGATCTGGAGATGATCCCTTTCCCTTAACAAGATAGATGACACCGTTCAAACCATATGTGTTCCTTGATTGAACACTTGATCCTACTTTATGTGTGTACCAAGTTGTATATACCAAGTTAAGTAATTTTCACACACCGTTTTCAACTTCTCATTTTTTATTTATTTATTTATAGTCATTAGAGTGAATAAATCAAATGAAATCAGCGATCATGATTAAATAAGATTATATAAGAAGCTAAAAAAGTGTGTCAAAATCCATTCCAAACTGATATGCGAAAAAAAGAGAGACTAATATGCAATTGTTTGTGTCTAACGCAAAACATATGGACACAAGGACAATATATTATATATTATGCTGCAGTGACAAATAAATATAACATATATTAATTGTACAATCACATGTGAAGTCTTATGCTAAAATATGCACACTCATTTCCGCATTAACATGATTAAAAAATTCGAGTTCTGTAGTTAATGATGATATTTTTATTTTTTTGTTTTTGAATAAACCAATAGCATTTGTGAGTTCGAAAATTAATTGTTAAAAAGAATAGGAGTCAGTGAGGTTTAAACAAGCACTATAGTGCATCGAGAATTATTAAATGTTTGTAGTAAAGAATTAAGCTTATTTTTATCTATATACCAAACATGCATTTGTTTGTGTCTGAATATCATATCCAATCTTTTAATTGTTAAGGGCAATACATGATTGCACTACCACGTTTAACATTTAGCGCGACGAACAAAAATTGATCGCGTAAAGCTTAATAGCTTCGCACAACCGTATGTGCGACTAAAATTTTGTCACGCAAAATCCGTCGTACAAAGATTGTGAACAAAGACTTTGCGCGACGAACAAAAGCATTGGTCGCGGAAAATAAGGCGTGACGGTTCCTCTTTCGTAGCACCAAACTTTTATGAACGAATATGTTCGTCGCACAAAATGCCAGAATACAAACCTAGGACAACTAATGTTCGTCTCTAAAAATTTTGAGCGACGACATGTTGTTCTTGTGCGACAAAAGTGAGTTATCGCATAAAAGTATGCACAACGAATAGCTTCGTTGTGAAAAAAGAAAAAATTTGCAACGTAATGAGGGGAAATTTGGATAGATAGTCAAGTGTAAGTAATTTATTATTCAAACAATTAGATGGTCAAAAGTCTTAAGAATTTTGATTAAAAAAAAATAAATAAAAGGTTTCACTTAATGAGAAATGAAAATGACCAAAAAAATTTTTAGGCCTTTGTTGTAAGTTGTGTTTAGTTGGAAAGTAGTTCTTCTTTGACCAAAAAAAAAAAAAACAAAAAAAAAAAAACGTAATATCAATATCATTAATTAACCCCCTCCCCACCATCCTCATCAGAAGTCAGGAGGTCCACAAATTATAATTAAAATTATAATTTCAAGACGACCATAATTCAATAATAGATACTAGCTTAACAAGATAGATGGCACCGTTCAAACCATACGAGTCCCTTGATTGAACACTTGCTCCTGCTTTATGTGTGTACCAAACTCACATTTGTTTTATTTGTAATATATAAGTTAAATAATTTTTACACACCTTTTTTAACTTCTTATTTTTTTATTTATTTATAGTCATCAAATTGAATAAATGAAACAAAATCAACGATCATAATTAAATAAGATTATATAAGACGCGAAAAAAGTGTGTCAAAATCCATCTAATCCTAAAGAATAAAACTTATTTTTATCTATATACCGAATATGCATTTGTTTGTGTCTGAATACCATATCCAAACTTTTAATTGTTAGGGGCAATAGATGATTGGGTGAGGCATAACTACACAACAAGATGAGTCATAAAACAATTACAAATTTGCAACCTAAAGAGAACCACCAAAACGTTTAGAGGGAACCTAGCTATCCCATGCCCTCCTTCAACGCCTAAATATACCAAAATTTATTTAGGAAAAAAAAGAGACACCTAAACAGCACCATTAAAATTTAAAATTTAAAATAAATAGAATCGTAAATATGCATGCATTCAACGGAGAAAAGAAATAGCCAACAACTTGATGGATGAACAAATAAAAAAAATTTCAAAATCATTATTTAACCCCTACGCACCGACCTCCATGGGCAACCGTAACTGTACCAAATCGATCCATCTTACGTCAGTCCAATGAGATCAGCAATATACATATTGATGAAAGAGATGAGAAACTGATTGAGGAAATTAATTAATATTAATTTAAAAAGACTTAGAAAAGGTCATAATTTGAGCTAGCTTGTGCTTGATTTCTTATAAATAGGTTTGAGCTAAACAACACACCCACAAAAAGCAAATTAAATCATCAAGAGATAAGAAAGAAGAGAGATCAACCCAGTCCCACTTATACTATACAACATGTCTCCACCTGTAATACCAAGCCCTTTTCTGTTGAAAGCAGAGACCAACAACAAATACTTGAACTGCAAACATGATGCAGAAAGTGACATTCATGAGATTCTCCAATTCTCCGAAGACAATCCCAATAGCCCGTCCATAAAATTCATCATTGAGATGCCAAACAACAAAGTGTACGCCGAAGTACCTTACGTGCATATCAAGTGCTCCTTCAATGGAAAATACTTGACAAGGGTGGACCAAAATAAGCTTTTGGTCGTGGCCGCAGCTACCGACCGAAATGAAGCCTTGGACAATTGCGCTTGCACATTGTTCATGTTCGAGCCTGTCGAACCGCTTGACGACGACAACAATCTAATCACGCGTTGCCGATTACGCCACTTGCAAAGTGGCCTTTTAACAAGGCCGTCCATTGAAAACGGATTCGAATTACGCCTCAACGAAATAACCCCTGGCCCCGATGAGGAGGATGTGTACTTGGTCTCCAGTTTTGACTGTTAATGATCATTATGCATCATGTTTGTGGGTAACGTCTCTGGAAACCCTCACGAGACTTCACTCGTCTCATTTGGATCACCAATGGGTTTAAAAGGCTTGTTGCATGCGCTAAATGCAATCGTGTTCCCCGCGAAAGTGGCATTAGCTTTCATCACTACCTTGTTCTTTGCTTTTGGTTTTTAATTTAACTGTAATCCATGTGTTTATAGCAATAAGAATAAACACATATCCTATTTGTGTATGCGGATGGGTCATTTGCATGTGTGTTAGTGGCTTTAATTCCAGACCCCTCTCAAATTGGTCTTGTATATATCAAAACTCTTCCAAATAAATCATCAAAAATTTCCTACACCTAAAGCCATATGCTTTCATGTTCCATCGTAATCATAACTCACATACTATAAAAAAATTTCTAATAAAAAAACTCAGCACCAACAATTTGATTGATGAACGTTAATTGATCGTTTACTAATCAAACTTCCTGGAAGAGAATAAACTGAAGGAAAAGGCACATCCAATCTAGATATGTCTGTATGTTCATGTAATTATAATTTTTTACATATGAGTTACAAGTTTCATGTACAAAAACCTTCCTAGAAACAAGATTACGCAGGAACATAATATTTTGTAGAAGCAATGCACAGTAGTAGTTGGCAAGTAATAGAGTTATGATAATATATGCATTCATCCGTTGGGGAAATGAGCTCATTCCCCTTTAACCACATATATTTCATAATCGGAATTGTTGAATTTCTTAATCTTTCTTTCAAGATTACCCCTGCAAAAAAAAAAACTCAATCGGAGAACATTTAGTCATTCATGATGTATTGTTCGTTTAGTTAATACGTTTGAATGATTAAACGATCTCCAATTCGAATGATTTTTCAGAGAATAATTCTTCAGTTGAAGAATAATAAATTGAAAATTTTCAATTGTTGATTTTATTCAGTCAAGATACATTATTCACAAATGTGGGAAAATCTGCAACACTCATATGGGCAATGCAAGTATTATTCTAAATTTTAATTATATCCTAAATTTTAATTAGCGGAGAACCACATTCATTTCCCTAGTAGTTCAACCAAAAAAGAAGTCATGAGCAGCAGTTTATACTAACAAACTGATAAGGCAGCGGAACGTTATGACGTCCATTAAAGAGGAATACGTCTCCTTGTAATCAATCCCATGGCGTTGAGAGAAGCCTTGCGCTACGAGGTGTGCTTTGTATTTCATTATTTCATTCTTCTCATTACGGTTCCTCACGAAAACTCATTTGTAGCCCATAGGCATGTGGTGAAGTAGAAGTTAGAGGTCCAAACACCTTTTGTTTCATGAGAAAATCAAGTTCGACCTGGATTGCTTGTTTCCTGTTTGACCAGTTCGTTCTATGTCGACATTCATCAACGGAACGTGGCTCAATGTCATCGTTAAGCATGATGTCGGAAGAAACAGTATACGGGAATGCATCATCGACAATCATCTCATTCCTATTCCAAACCTCATCCAATACTGTGTAATGGACCGAAATCTCACAATTCAAGGGAGGCCTGTATGTCTCATCTAAGACATCACTGTAATATAGTTGGATTCCGACTAGGTTCACTAATTTGTGTTGTTTTCCTCTTCCAGGGTTGTGAATCCTTTGAACCAGAAGGCCTGCCACGCTTCAGTATAGGAGTTGGTGATTGGCTAGCCGCCAGTGTACCTTGTCGTACGGGAGATGCGGCTGCACCACCCTCTGGGACGGTTTGGCCTTCCACTGCAGTGTTACAGCGTACGTTTCGTATGTCCATCCTTGCAGTTGCGTTGGCAGCGGGTATATATGATCTCATCACCTTTGCTAGATCAGTAAAAGCATCCGGCATGCTTTGAACAATGCTCTGAAGATCTAAAATATGTCGCACTTCAATTTCAGACTAAGGTGTGCAGGGATCTAACTGAGACATAGCCAGTAATCTACGATGATTTACGGTGTTCTACAGGAACGTTAGTGATCTTATCTCCCCCTAACGACGGGAAGACTGTCTAATCAAAGTGACAATCCACAAAACGTGTGGTAAAAATATTTCCTGTCAAGGGCTTTAAGTAACGTATAATTGATGGCGAATCATAACCGACATAAATTTCTATTTTTCTCTAAGGACCCATTTTATTACGTAGTGGCGGCGCTATTGGCATATGGATGGCACACCCAAACACATATAAATGCGAGATGTCAAGCTCGTCTCTAGTAACCAACTGTAATGGTGAATGAGGTTGGGTAACGGTGGGCCTCAGGCGGACCAACATAGCTGCGTGCAATATTGCATGCCCCAGGTGGATACCTGCAAATTGGTTCTCATAACCGAAGTCCGATCTATCGTTTTAAGGCGCTTTATGAAAGCTTTTGCCATGACGTTTTGGGTGTCAACATGGGGTACATGATGTTCAACTTCAATCCCAACAGACATGCAATAATCGTCAAAGACCTCTGATGTAAACTCTCCAGCATTACCAGTCGAATTGACTTGATCGAATAATCAGGGTGGTGAGACCTAAACTTAATAATTTGTGCTAGGAGTTTTGCAAATGTAGCATTGTGTATGGACAATAAGAAGACATGTGACCATCATTTTGATGCATCAACCAACACCATGAAGTATCTAAATGGTCCGCACGTTGGTTGGATATGTTCACAAATATCTTCTTCAATCCTCTGAAGAAATTTAGGGGGGTCGTGAATAATCTTTGTAATTGAGGGTTGAATGTTCAATTTCCCCAGGGAACATGCTTTGCAAAGTGGATGGCTGGGATAAGATTTCAAGTGATGCCTATGAGGTGCTTCGTCTGGGGTGTCCCATTCGATCATGCCAAAGCAGCAAAGTGTCCTCGAACCCAACCATAGGGTCGACCATATGGTGTGTCTCAGGGGCTCGAATGGTTGTTATGTACAACCCACTCGAGAGATTTTCCAGCTTCTCGTGAATACGCTTTCGGCCATATTCCTAAGAAGTGATACAAAGAAATTCATAACCATTCTCTTCGGTGGTTTCAACATGGTATTGTTATCTCGAATATCTCTAAAACTCAGCAACGTTCTTCCAGAACGTGGAGAATAGAGCGCCTCTTTAATGGTTAATTCGGTACCATAGACAACATTATATGGGTCTTCCGGTATCCTTCTATTAGGTTGGCTGGGCCTTAGACGGTTATCAGAGGTGCAATCTTAGGTACAAAGTAAATAATGTTTCTCACGCAATATGGTGTGCGTAGTTGCACTATCAGCCAGACAACTAACTTCCCTACTAGTCATCCCTAGAAATAAATTAATTGAATCGATCACATGCATAAATATAATTCATTCATTCAATCAATCAATTCGAGAAATAATATCCATAAAATAATGTCCAAAATTCAAAACAAACCAAAACCAAACAAATAATTCCAAATACTTAGAAAAAGTGTCCGAAAATTAAACCGTAAACCTAAAAATAAGAGGTCAGCCACTCTTAGTGGGTTCGGCCACTAGGGGTAAAACTGCCTAAAACATGTCTAAAATTTATTCGTCTGTATGAGCGGGTGCCTCCTGAAAATCTGAAACCTCCATGGATGTAGTAGCATCTTCGGGAATCTCTACATGCAGAAAGTTAGTCTCACGACGGGAATGCTACTTGGCAATATCCTTGGGGGTAGCTCGGCATACGCGTGACCAATGATCATTTGATCCACAGTGGTAGCACATGTCCAGTTCAGTGGAATCTGATTGAACGGTAGCTTTTTCCCTTATTCTTGAAGTTTGAGACCTTCGAGGCAAGGGGTTGGCGCTACTGGATCAAACTTCCTCCTTTGGATGGGCCTCTGGTCGGTGGACCTTGGGCCCGTGGTGGGCCTTGCTACCCTTGTCCACGACCACGACGGGATCTCTGTCGATTATGGCTGCTAGAATTTGTCGCATGCGATCCAGGCTTGGTGTTCAAGCCAGTAGGTCAAGCTTGATGGTTCTTCATCAAAAGCTGGTTCTACTTTTCAGTGAGAAGGGGAACAAATATCAAACTCGCAAATTTGGTGAACTTTTGTGCCCTATATTGTTACTGAAGGACAATATCGGTGGCGTTGAAGGTCGAATAGATATTGTCTAAGAGATCCTGTTCGGTTAAGTCCTCGTTACAGAACTTAAGTAGTGATCGGATTCTACAAACTTCAGAGTGGTATTCATTCGCATACTTAAAGTCTTAGAAGCTTAAAAGCTGTCAGTCTGGTCTTGCTTCAGGCAAGAAAATGTCTTTCTGGTGATCAAAGCGATTCGCCAGAGCAAGCCAGGGGGCACAGGGATCTTCCTCTACTACTTGGTCTGAAGTGCATCATGGATATGTCTTCGGATGAAGATCATAGCAGTAGCTTTATGATCTTCGTCGACGGGTGCATCGTCGGTTGGTTCTTCGATAGTTGCTCTAACGCTCTTTGCAGTAAGGTCGAGCTTCCAGCTGGAACCCACTTCAGGTAGTTTCTTTCGGAGACTTCCAGAGTGGTGAAATCGAGCTTGTTCAAGTTTGACATGTCCTTAAACAGAAGGTGCAACAAAACGTGGTTAGTCATATGGAAAGCCATAGACATATATCATAGAACATTCGGGCCCTATTGACATGTATTGGTTTAGTTTATACATGAAAGCTACAGGTTTCATGTGGTAAGTTTTGAATGAAAACTTCGGGTTTCAAAGGCACTAAATTTGAAACTACAGGTTCGATTTAGTTATGAATGTTTAGTTCGTATAGGGGTACGTGCAGGAACACATAATACAATATACAATAAAGTGTAGTGGACATGTGGATTTCTTCTAGAACCCAAGTGTGAGTGCTTCGGGATTACGAAAGATAGTCAACAATTTGAAGAACCGAAATAATTTACTGAATCGTTAATGCCAAAAAGTGAGCCTCAGACCAACAATTCTGGATTAGTGGTCAGATTAGTGGACTACTGGTCATTTTAATTAATTCAAAAGATTGAGACCATTCGGGGTCGATCATAGAAGCAAAAATAATTATAACATGCGGGTTAAAATTATTTTAAATGCAAAAAATTAGCATTGGATTCGAAAAACTATAGTCCAAACACGGTGGGCATGGGTGCCGTGAGTAGGTAAAGCCCTAAAGCGTTAGTGGGCTCGGGTGGCTGCAAAAAGCAGCCCAATGCATGGTTTCAGGCCACGAGCCAAAAGGTGGGAAGCCCAGCAGCAAGGCTACTGGCATTTGGGCCAAAAACTGGTGCGGGGGACATGGTCCCTAATCGGGAGCTGGCCAAAGGATGTGCGTGCAAAGCCTAGCCACATGCTAGCTTCGGTTTTTTTGGTCGTGGGATAGGTCCAGCCTTGCTGGGCTGGCTTTGGTATATGTAGACCAGGGTGAGGTCAAGCTCAGCAAGCTGTGGACTGTGCTGGCAGATTAGACCGAGTCATGGTTGGGCCGTGGGACAGGTCCAACCTTGTTGGGCTGGCTTTGGTATATGTAGACTAGGGTGAGGTCAAGCCCAGCAAGTTGCGGATTGTGCTGGCAGATTGGACCGAGCCATGGGTAAACCCAACATGGTTTAAGCATGCAGGTTTGGGCTTGGGTTTGGACCGGGGGCTTCAGGCCCTTGTGCGATTTATTCAAGGCCGAAACCTCATTGTGGGTCAATGGCAACAAGCCCAAAAAGATTGGGCGCATGGTCCGTGACATCGAAATGATGTCGTCCAAAGGTGGTCCACACGGCTAGTGCCACAATGGTGCTATGAGGAGCCGCAACATCCCAGTTTTTGTTTTTGTTTTTTTTTTTCGAAATCTAGGGTTAAAACACTAATTGCTTCTAAATTAATTTTGATGCTTTGACTCACAATTCCACATAGCATAAATGCGTAATGCATGACAAGTATATATATATATTGACAAAATATGTGAACATATATACGATATATATAATTAGAAGGAAAATATGTATATGGGGGTTTATGCATCATGGGGAATGTTTTCATGCTTCAAGGCCTATTTGACTGAACTGTATAAATGACGAAGAGCGAGAGGGGCCATCGGCAACAGAGAGAAAAAGGAGAGATTGAATTCTGATGTGTCTGTTGTTTCACCCCCTTAGGCCTTTATTTATAGTAGTAGGATAGGTAAAATTAAACTACTAGGATTTACACAATCACATTCCTAATCCAATAGAACTGCAACAAGTAATTTATTATTCAAACAATTAGATGGAAAAAAGTCTTAAGAATTTTGATTAAAAAAAAAAACAAAAAACAAAAAACAAAAAAACAAAAAAACAAAAAAACGTAATATCAATATCATTAATTAACCCCCTCCCACCATCCTCATAAGAAGTCATGAGGTCCGCAAATTATAATTAAAATTATAGTTTCAAGATGATCATAATTCAATAATAGATACTAGCTAAACAAGATAGATGACACTGTTCAAACCATACATGTCCCTTTATTGAACACTTGCGCCGCTTTATGTGTGTACCACACACATTTGTTTTATTTGTATATACCAAATATATAAGTTAATGTTGCAGTCATATTTAGAATATGAATGTGATTGTGTAAATCCTAGAGAATATGAGAAAGTATTTTATATTCCTATTAGGAGTAGATTACCTATTAAATGTTGTAATCTTTAAGGGAAAGGTATTTACCTATCCTACCACTATAAATAAAGGCACAATGGGGTGAATCAAACACACCTCACAATTAAATCAATCTATCTTCTCTCTATTGTGGCCGGCCTCCCTCTCTCTAAACCCTAGATCATTCAATCAAATAGGCCTACAACACGTTATTAGCACGCTCTTGCCAGAAGCTGAGGAACTGACGCATTGTAGAATGAGGCTATCATCCACCAAATTCAAAGGCTTATTCGTTTTCTGCTAATCAGGTACGCTTAAAATAACGGAAGATATTTGAAACAACTGTGAAGCATGAAAACATTCCCCATGATGCATGAACCCCCTATGTTTATATTTTCCTTCGATATATATATTGTATATGTTCATATATTTGTTTCATGCATCACACAATTAAATTATTATGTGGAATTTGTGAGTCAAAGTATAAAAATAAATTAGAAGCATATTTAGGGTTTTCCTAAACCCTAAGGGATTTTTTTGAAAAAAAGAGAAAAAAAGAAAAAAAAAAAGGGAACTCGGACATAATTTGGTACCCCCTGTGGCACAACATTGACAGCAGCCCTCTGGGCTTTGCTGCACCTACATGGATCCCCAAGCCTTCGGCTTACTTGAGTGGAATGGGCCTACAGCCCTAGTTCTTTCTCTGTGGAAAGCCTGCAGCTTTCCTGGATCCAGACCAAACTCACGACAAGCTTTGCTTGCTGGGTTCCTGTCCCGCACACACCCAGGCCCGCAACCCTGCTCCCTCTGGTGCCAACCCACTTGATGGGGCCTTGGTTCCTTATGGCTCACAACAAAGGAAGCTAGCCCATGCGGCTGGGCTCCCATTCGAACCCTCACACAAGCCCATGGGGCTAGACTTTGTCCTCCCGTGCATCACCCAAAAGGCCAGCTTCTGCTGGGCCTTGTCCCGTGCACCCCCTTGGCCCAAAAACGAAGCCCAGCTGTGGTTGGAGCTTCGTCACTCCCCCGTGGCCTGCAGCCATAACCTGAGGCCCTTTTGGGCCGTGATTTTCTACTCAAGGCACCCCGTGCCTTCTTTATCCCACGGCACCAAGTCCAAAATTATTTTGGGGCTATATTTTCGATCCAATAATATTATTTTGCTTCTACAATCGACCTTGTATAGCCCAATTGATTGAATTAATTAAAAGTGACCTACAATCCATTAATCTGATAATGAATCCAAAATTATTGATCTGAAGATCACTTTTGGACATTAACGATTCAATAATTTATCTTTATACTTTGAACCGTCACATACTTTTGTAGTAATGCAGCTCTCACACTTGAGTTCCCAAAGAACCTCAAATCCACTACACTTAGTTAGCATGTTGCATTTTGTGTTTCTTGCAGGAACCTCTCATTATGAACTAATTGTTCATAAAAACCTAAATTGAACCTGTAGTTTCAAATTTAGTGCCTTTGAAACCTGAAGTTTTCATTCAAAACATACCACATGAAACCTGTAGTTTTCATGCATAAATTAAACCAATACATGTATATAGAACCTGTATGTTCTACGATATATGTTTACCATTGCACATGTGGATCATTCGGAAGATGCAACTACATCAATGGAGATATCGGATTTTCATGACGCGTCAGCGCCTATGGATGAATAAATTAGACATGTTTTTAGGGTGTTTACCCCTAGTGGCCGAACCCACTAGGAGTGGCCGGCCCTACCCCCCCTATTTTCTAGGTTTATGGTTTAATTTTGAACAATTTTTCTAAGTATTTGGAATAATTCATATGGTTTTGGTTTGTTTTGAATTATGGATTGTTATTTGAATGGATATTATTTTCTCGAATTGCTTAATTGAATGAATGGACTTATATTTATACATGTGACAAATTCAATCAATTTATTTCTAGGTATGCCTAGTGGGGAAGTTAGTTGTTTGGCAGATAGTGCAACCACGCACACTATTTTGCGTGAACTACACTATTTTACTAACTTAATACCCAAGAAAGCTCATTTGATAACTCTCTCAGGCCCATCCAACCTGATTGAAGGATACGGAAAGGCACGTATCATGTTGTCTAATGGTACAATCTTGACCATTAAGGAGGCACTCTATTCTCCACGTTCCGGAAGAACGTTATTGAGTTTTAGAGATATTTGAGATAATAAATATTATCTTGAAACCACTGAAGATCATGGTTCTGAACTTCTTTGTATCACTTTGTACGAATATAGCCTAAAGCATATTCACGAAAAGTTGGAACGTCTGCCGAGTGGGTTGTACATCACAACCATTCGCGGCATAGAAGCCCACACAATGGCCGGCCCTATGCCTGAGTTCCGGGACACTTTGTTGCTTTGGCATGACCATTTGGGACACCCTGGACGTGACATGATGCGCCGTATCCTCAAATCTTCTCACGGGCATGAGTTACATCCCTATGTTAGGGTTCCGACATGCCAAGCATGTTCCTTAGGGAAGTTGAATACTCAACCCTCCCATACAAAGATTATTCACTACCCCCCTAAATTTCTTCAGAGGATTCAAGGGGACATTTGTGGACCTATCCAAGCAACATACGGACCATTTAAATATTTTATGGTGTTGGTTGATGCATCGACATGATGGTCACATGTTTGCTTGTTGTTCACACTCAACGCCGCGTTTGCTAAACTCCTAGCTTAAATCATTAAGCTAAGAGCTCACCACCCTGATTATCCGATTAAGTCGAATCGACTCGATAACGCTGGAGAGTTTACGTCACAGACTTTTGACGATTATTGCATGTCAGTAGGGATTAATGTGGCACATCCTATGCCCCATGTTCACACCCAAAACGGTCTGGCAGAAGCTTTCATAAAGCGCCTTCAAATGATAGCTCAGACTTTGGTTATGAGAACCAAACTGCAGGTATCTGCCTAGGGCTATGCAATATTGCACGCAGCTATGTTGGTCATCCTGAGGCCCATTGCTACCCAACCATATTCACCGTTACAGTTGGTCACTGGATAAGAGCCTGACGTCTCGCATTTACGGTTGTTTGGGTGCGTCATTTATGTGCTAATAGCGTCGCCGCTACGTACCAAAATGGATCCTCAAAGAAAAATGGGAATCTATGTCGGTTATGATTCGCTAGCAATTGTTCGCTACTTAGAACCCTTGACAAGAGATCTATTTACCGCACATTTTGTGGATTGTCACTTTGATGAGACAGTTTTCCCAGCGTTAGGGGGGAGAAGCATGCTAACGTTCCCGTAAAATGCTGTGAATTGTCGTGGTATGCTCCTACTATGTCTTATTTAGATCCCCGCGCTGCCCAATCTGAAATTGAGGTGCGACGAATTATAGATCTTCAGAGCATTGCTCAAAGCATGCCAGATGCTTTTAATGATCTAGCAAAGGTGATAAGATCACATATACCCGCTGCAAACATACCTGCAAGGATAGATGTACCCCGCGTACGTCAACAACCCGTCTGGGAAGGTCGGACTGTCCTTGAAGGTGGGGAGGCCCCACCTTCCACATGGCAAGGTACATTGGCGGCTAGCCAATCATTTGCTCCGACCCTGAAGTGTGGCAAACCTCTTGGTTCAAAGGATTCATAATCCCGGAAGAGAAAAACTTCACCAACTAGTGACCCTAGTTTGAATCCGACCATCGCTCACTCATCCGTTCCAACGCATGAGGTTATTCTAGATTATGGTGATGCTTCAGATGAAACATGTCGGCCTCTCGAGAATCGCAAGATTTCGGTCCACTATACAGTATTTGATGAGGTTTGGAATAGGAATAAGATGATCGTCAATGATGCATTCGAGTACTCCGTAGCTACTCACATCGTGCTTAGCGATGACATTGAACCACGTTCCGTTGATGAACACCGACGTAGAACCAATTGGTTAAACTGGAAATAAGAAATCCAGGTCGAACCCGATTCGCTTGCGAAGCGTAAGGTATTTGGACCTATCGTTCCTACACCACCACGCGTGAAGCCTGTTGGCTACAAGTGGGTTTTCGTGAGGAAGCGTAATGAGAAGAATGAAATAGTACGATTACGAGGAGACGTATTCCCCCGTAATAGACATTATAACGTTCCGCTACCTAATTAGTTTGGTAGTTTCCGAAAAACTGAATATGCAGCTTATGGACGTGGTAACCGCGTATCTATATGGGGATCTAGATACGGAAATATACATGAAAGTTCCAGAAGGACTTTCATTGACTGGCTCAAATAGTTCTAGACCACGGAACACTCTCTTAATTAGGTTGAGGAGGTCACTCTACGGATTGAAACAATCCGAGCGGATGTGGTATAACCGTCTGAGTGAATATTTGACAAGTCAGGGTTATGTGAACAACAAACTATGCCCATGCTTGTTCATAAAGAAGTCACATTCTGGATTTGCAATCGTTGCAGTTTATGTCGATGACATGAACCTCATCAGGACTCCCGCAAAGCTTGAGGAAATTGCTGCACACTTGAAATCGGAATTTGAGATGAAGGATCTTGGGAAAACTCGATACTACCTCGGCCTGGAGATTGAGCATTGTTCGGATAGAATCCTAGTACATCAATCGAACTACACCCAAAAGGTGTTGCAACGTTTTAATGAGGATAAAGCGAAGCCTTCGAGTACACCCATGTCGTTCGGACTCTAGATGCTAAACGAGATCCCTTTCGTCCTAAGGAGGATGAGGAAGAGATTTTGGAACCCAAAGTTCCTTACCTAAGTGCAATTGGGGCTTTATTGTACTTGGTTTAGTGCACTAGACCTGACATCTCCTTCGCTGTGAATCTATTGGCTAGATACAGCAATGCGCCCACACACATGCACTGGAATGGTGTTAAAGATATTTTCCGCTATTCTACCTTATCTACTGAAGATCTGATGCGATGGTTTGTTGAGTATTTACACACTCAAGGGGGAGTGTTGCAGTCATATTTAGAATAGGAATGTGATTGTGTAAATCCTAGAGAATATGGGAAAATATCTTATATTCTTATTAGGAGTAGATTACCTATTAAATGTTGCAATCCTTAAGGGAAAGGTATTTACCTATCCTGCTATTATAAATAAATGCACAATGGGGTGAATCAAACACACCTCACAATTAAATCAATCTCTCATCTCTCAATTGTGGCCGCCCTCCCTCTCTCTCTAATTCCTATATCGTTCAATCAAATAGGCCTACAACAGTTAAGTAATTTTCAAACACTTTTTTCAACTTTTCATCTTTTTTTTTATTTGTAGTCGTCAGATTAAATAAATGAAACGAAATTAACGGTTATGATTAAATAAGATTATATAAGAAGCGAAAAAAGTGTGTCAAAATCCATTCCTAACTAATATGCAGTTGTTTGTGTCTATGCAAAATATACGGACACAAAGACAATATATTATATATTAAGCTGCAGTGATAAATAAATATAACATATATTAATTGTATGAACACATGTTAGGTCTTATGTCAGATTATACACACTCATTTCCGCATTATCACGATTAAAAAACTCGAGTTTTGAAGTTAATGATGACATTTTTATTTTTTTCGTTTTTGAATAAACCGATAGCATTTGTGAGTTCAAAAATTAATTGTTAAAAAGAATAGGAGTCGGTGAGGTTTAAACCCGCACTATAGTGCATAGAGAATTATTAAATGTTTGTAGTAAAGAATTAAACTTATTTTTATCTATATACCAAACATGCATTTGTTTGTGTCTGAATATCATATCCAATCTTTTAATTGTTAGGGGCAATAGATGATTGCACTACCACGTTTAACATTTAGTGCGACAAACAGAAATTGGTCACGCAAAGCTAATCCTTCGCGTAAAGATCGTGAAGAAAACCTTGCGTGACAAACAAAAGCATTGGTCGTTGAAAATAAGGCGTGACGGTTCCTCTATCATAGCACCAATTTTTTAGGAACAAATATGTTCGCCGGACAAAATGTCAGGATACAAACCTGGAATGACTAATATTCGTCTCAAAAAACTTTGCGCGACGATATGTTGTTCTTGTGCGACAAAAGTGAGTTATCGCAAAAAAGTATGCACTACAAAGCTATTCGTCGTGCAAAAAGAAAAAATTTGCAACCTAAAGAGGGGGAATTTGGACAGATAGTTAAGTGTAAGTAATTTATTATTCAAACAATTAGATGGTCAAAAGTCTTAAGAATTTTGATAAAAAAAAAAAAAAAAAAAATTCACTTAATGGGAAATGAAAATGACCGAGAATCTAATTCATCCAACCTAATATCAATGGCCACACCAATATCATTAATTAAACCTCTCCCACCATCCTCATAATAAGTCAGGAGGTCCACAAATTACCAAAAAAAAAAAAAAATCGTAACATCAATATCATTAATTAAACCTCTCCCCACCATCCTCATCATAGTCAGGAGGTCCACAAATTATAATTAAAATTATAGTTTCAAGACGACCATAATTCAATAACAGATACTAGCCAAACATGATAGATGACACCGTTCAAACCGTACGTGTCACTTGATTAAAACACTTGCGCCTGCTTTATGTGTGTACCAAACCAAACACATTTGTTTTATTTGTATATACCAAATATATAAGTTAAGTAATTTTCATACACTTTTTTCAACTTTTCATCTTTTTTTTATATTCCTAGCCGTCAGATTAAATAAATGAAACGAAATTAACGGTTATGATTAAATAAGATTATATAACAAGCGAAAAAAGTGTGTCAAAATCCATTCCTAACTAATATTCAGTTGTTTGTGTCTAACTCAAAATATACGGACACAAAGACAATATATTATATATTAAGCTGCAGTGATAATTAAATATAACATATATTAATTGTATGATCACATGTTAGGTCTTGTGCCAGATTATACACACTCATTTCCGCATTATCACGATTAAAAAACTCGAGTTCTGAAGTTAATGATGACATTTTTATTTTTTCGTTTTTGAATAAACCGATAGCATTTGTGAGTTCAAAAATTAATTGTTAAAAAGAATAGGAGTCGGTGAGGTTTAGACCCGCAGTATGGTGCATAGAGAATTATTAAATGTTTGCAGTAAAAACTTAAACTTATTTTTATCTGTATACCAAACATGCATTTGTTTATGTCTGAATATCATATCCAATCTTTTAATTGTTAGGGGCAATAGATGTTGCACTACCACGATTAACATTTAGCGCGACAAACAGAAACTGGTCGTGCAAAGCTAATCCTTCGCGTAAAGATCGTGAAGAAAACCTTGCATGACAAACAAAAGCATTGGTCACTGAAAATAAGACGTGACGGCTCCTCTTTCGTAGCACCAATTTTTTAGGAACAAATATGTTCGTCGCACAAAATGCTAGGATACAAACCTGGAATGACTAATATTTGTCTCTAAAATCTTTGCGCAACGACATATTTTGGCGCGACAAAAGTGAGTTATCGCAAAAAAAAAACTGCACTACGAAGCTATTCGTCGTGCAAAAAGAAAAAATTTGCAACCTAAAGAGGGAAATTTGGACAGATAGTTAAGTGTAAGTAATTTATTGTTCAAACAATTAGATGGTCAAAAGTCTTAAGAATTTTGATAAACAAAAAAAAAATTCACTTAATGAGAGATGAAAATGACGGAGAATCTAATTTATCCAACCTAATATCAATGGTCCAAAAAAAAAAAAAAAAAAAAAAAAAAACGGAACATCAATATCATTAATTAAACCCCTCCCCACCATCCTCATCATAAGTCAGGAGGTCCATAAATTATAATTAAAATTATAGTTTCAAGACGACCATAATTCAATAATAGATACTAGCTTGACAAGATAGATGACACCGTTCAAACCGTACGTGTCCCTTGATTGACACTTGCTCCTGCTTTATGCGTGTAAGAAACACACATTTGTTTTATAACTATATACCAAATATATGAGTTAAATAATTCTCACACACCTTTTTCAACTTTTTTTTTTATTTTTTTTTTTATTTATAATCATCAAATCGAATAAATGATACGAGGTGATCATTAAGTAAGATTATATAAGAAGCGAAAAAAGTTGTCAAAATGCATTCCTAGCTAATATGCAATTGTTTGTGCCTGACGCAAAATATATGGACACAAAGACAATATATTATATATATATATATTTATTTTTTTTGAAAGCAATATATTATATATTATGTTGCAGTGATATATAAATATAACATATATTAATTGTATAATCACATGTTAAGTTTTATGCCAAAATATGCACACTCATTTCCGCATTATCATGATTAAAAAAACGGGAGCTTTAATGAAAAGGTCCCGGTACTGTTCACTATTAACAAAAAACCACTTTTTTACCTTTACCTGACACTATTCACTATACCTTTAAAAATGACTTTTCGTTAAAAGAGAAGTTTTTTTGGACTTTTCATTAGTTTTCCTTAAAAAAACTCGAGTCCTGTAGTTGATGATGACATTTTTATTTTTTCGTTTTTGAATAAACCGATAGAATATGTGGGTTCGACATTTAATTGTTAAAAAGAATAGAAGTAGGTGAGATTTAAACCCGCACTATTGTGCATAGAGAATTATTAAATGTTTGGGTAAACTACAAAAAATTACCTCAACTATTGGGGTCACGATAGTTTCATGCCTCATCTTTTAAA
This sequence comes from Cotoneaster glaucophyllus, assembly GCA_036320875.1. Lineage (NCBI taxonomy): Eukaryota > Viridiplantae > Streptophyta > Magnoliopsida > Rosales > Rosaceae > Cotoneaster > Cotoneaster glaucophyllus. The sequence goes on from CM070070.1 coordinate 9,508,057, forward strand.
ATTGACAATGTCATACCACATCTTTAGAATTTGGTCCAATGTTATACCTCTGTTAGCTTGGCCGTGAATTTCTCAGTTAAATGCTGACCTGGCATGATCCGAAGCCCAGTTCCTCGCCCAAATGGATTCCACGTGGCACCACACCCAATGTTTTCCCGCCAAATGGCATCCACGTCACAAAATATATTTGATTTTTTTTTTTGGTAATTTGAATTTCAAAATTTAAAATTTGAAATTCAAATTTTCCCGCCGAAAATTGAGACAAAGATGATCTACCATTTTAAGCACAAATTATCATCCTTGACCTCAAATTAGAAAAATCTCACCCTAAAAATAATGATATAACCACAACAAAACAAATGTATTCAAGCACAAACTACTTATCATTTCCAAGAAAAACAAGAAATAGACCAAATTAAGCATGAAACCTGCTTAATTATCCAGAAATTTATAAACTTTTTCAAAAAACTAACAGAATTCATCTAGCATCTCCAACCAACATTACAAAACCTACTGAATTCATAAAAACCTGCTACATCATCCATTCAATTCACAAAATACACACTGGATGCATAAAACCTGTTCTAACTTTACAATTCCTTTACAAAAAACAACCATATGTGCAAAAAAACGTGGCTAGATTGCTTGGTATTTCTGTGCTTCGTGCCTTTGGATCATTCAGTTATGGGTTTGCCTAGTCTTTCTTTGCTTGGTGCTTCTAGGTAATTCAGCTACTGATTGTGATGCCTAAATCCAAAGTTCATTAAGAGACCAAGCAAGTTTTTTAACTAAATCCAAATGTTTTACAACAAAGGAAATGGTTAAGTTTTTACCTTTGTTTTCCTTGTCCTCTTTTTAGGTGCAGTTTAAGCTGAATTTGTTGATGGTGATTGTCCTTGAGCAGATGTGGATGCCTACAAAGCAATTTAAAGGATTAAGAGTCTGATATGATGTTAAAGGATTTAAAAACCCACATAAAGTAGAAAATGTTACCTGTTTGTACCTTGGAGGAAGATGTATATGATGGGTTCTTGCATTATGACCTTCTTTTTTGCATATAGTACATTTCAAAGTGCCTTGCCCTTTCCTTCCTAGCTTAAGTGGCTGAGGAGGACCTTGAGGATTATTGGTTGGGTTAGTGGGAGTTTGTTCACCCTTATTATCCCTCTCAGCAGCTTCCTTGTTTCTCCTCCTCCTCGGCCTTCCAGGTTGCCTTGTATATGTTGGAGGCAATATTGGTTGGTTATCAGTTTCCTCCCACAAAGACATCCCATTCATCGACATTACTAAATGGGAATACAACTTCAAGTACCATGCCTTCGAATAATAAGCATCGACATAGTCCTCCGATTTTTCTCTCTTGAAATTTATGGCCGTTATTGCATGGTTGCATGAGATTCCTGTTAAGCCAAACTTTCTGCAAGAACAGTTTGCTCCCCCCTCTAGCATCAACTTGAAATTTAGCGCCCCCTCACCATAGTGCAATGCGCTTGCTACTTTGAATTTTTGCTTCCTTCAACTTTTTTCTTGATTTTAGGACAGAGGTCTACAACTTTGTTCACCATTATATCTCTTCTCATCTAAATTCTCTTCATCAAAAGTGTGTGAATAAGGAGTAGCATGGTGACAATAGGTTTTTGTCTCGGCACAAATATGACAGCATTGAAACTTTCACATAAATTATTCAGCAACATGTCACACTTGGGATTTGTTTCAAAATAGGACTTGCTCCAATGATGTGCAGGCTTCTTCACCAACCAATTGTAGGCCTTTTCATCGAGCTTCTTCATATCTTCCATTGCTTTTTTGAAGTGAGGAACTGTTGTTGTTCTGGCCACTGACCACAAAGTATTCTTCAATGTTTTCCATTTGAACAGATTTCTGAAGTTGGTATACAAATGTCTCATACAAAATCTGTGGTGGGAATTAGGGAGGACTTTTTGAAAGGCCGGAATTAACCCCTTTTGCTGATCACTGATAAATGTCCGTCCCCCTTGATTGACAATCCCAACATCAACGGCCAATAACTCTAAAAACCAAATCCAACTGGACTTATTCTCCATTTCTACAACTGCATACGCTATAACCCATGTTTCATCATTTGGGTCAATGCCAACAGCACAAAGTGGCTGACCTCCATGTACACTCTTTAAATGGCATCCATCTAATCCTATCAATGGTCTGCACCCTTACTTAAACCCCTTTTTGCAAGCTCCCAAGCACACATATATCCTTTGGAACCTCCTTCTATCCAACTTCACCTTCACTGTGCTTCCAGGGTTGGTCTTCCTCACTTCCTCAGCAAAGTCCCACAACTTTGTGTAATTGCTCTGCATGTTTTCCCTCAATGATCCTCAAAGCCATATCTAAAGCCCTATAAACCTTCCTCTTTCCACAACCGTGATTCCACTCTGATTCGACGATTGCTAAAAAGGAATCCACAGGCCATGTGGGATTCAGTTTTATCTTGACCATGTACAAATCGATCAACAAAGAGGACTTCATGTTCTTGTTTGCCCAAGTTCTCCCACATTTATGTTCATCAAGTATGGTCTTGATCTGTATGGTGTTTGAACCATACATTTTTCCAGCACAACACTTCTAAGGGCACATTTTTGCACACTTTGCTGTGACTTTCAATTTCTTATTCCTAAGAAAATGGATTTCCCCATATCCATTCACTAGGGAGTACATGATTACAGCTCGCTTGAATTGCACATGATCCCTGAAAACGAGCCCGAGTGTAAGAGTGGGATTCTTCATGTCTATTTTCTCATTAAACTCTGGAAATAGCTCATGTTTTTTGCCTTGTTCATCATCCGAAGAGTGTACACTCTCAAAAGCATCAGAGTTATAGTCTGGATCATCAACCGCATTTTGTTCCATATGTTCAGTATCAAATTCTTCTTCCCTTTGCTCTTGTTCTCTTTCCCGGCTTTGCTCAGATTGCCTTGCACTTCTTTCCTCATAATTCATTTCATCTGTTTTCTTTGAGTTCCTTTTTTTTTCCGTGCTCATATTCCCTTTCTTCCACAATACCATCAAACTTGGAAAACATGGGGTTATCATCATCACTCCCATATTCACTCTCTTCAATGTCACTATCATCTTCTTGAGAACCTTAAAACTAATAGGTACATCAAAGAATAATTCAACATCCCCCTTCCTATATCACCCTCTCCTACATCCTCATCCCATTTCCTACCTCAGTATCCCCTTCTTCTATATGAGTATCCTCTTCTCCTACCTCAGCCGAAGATTTCCCTTTATTCTCCTCTGGCCCTTCACAATTTCTCTCTTTCTGACCATTCCCATAATCAGCATTTATCTCTCTTACTTCAGTCACACATATTTGCACTAGTTGAGATGTGCAACAATGATCCACTTTTGGCCCTTCAATAGCTAGCAAGCCCCTAGATCTGATTGGTTTAACTGCTGTTGGCCCAACATTCCCCTCTGAACTACTTATCTCCTCAATAACCAATTTACTTGGACCACTGACTTCTATGGACTTCATAAACTGTTGCTCTTGCGTTACGGCTTCTTTCGTCAATTTGAAGTACATCTCAATCACTTTATCTTTTGGAACAAAATTGCACATAAATTGAACATCGAAATCACTTTGAATCGGCTTCAAACCATTGGAAAGGTCCATGTTGGGAATCTTGTAATAGTAATTCATGAACCTCTCACTGTATCCAAGTGCCTCCACCATATCATCTATCACCGGTAGTAACATGAGGTATTTATCACAGTTATCTATATATGTCACTTTTCCCCCAGCGTAGAGGTCATAACTTATCTCCCCACCGTGATGTAATTCAATAGAGAATAGTTATGGATATACTAAAATTCACAAAAACAAACTCTAATTAAAAGCCAACAACAAACAAAAGCAATTGCATTTTAATCTAACAAACCATTATACATGCAACTATATGCAACTAATGCACAACATTCTATATGCAACTAATTGCATTTTAAAAGCCAACAATAAAAAACAATGCACAACATTCTATATGCAACTATATAAAAACCACAACTATATGCAAACAGCCAAAACACATTAACCATTTCTCAACAGGAATAAACAAAGCAAGAAAGCAACAAACCACAACTCAGTAAACAAAGCAAGAAAGCAACAAACCCATTATTCAACAACTCGGTAACCATTTCGAATTAAGAAAGCATAAACCACCATTTCAAACAAGAATAAATAATGATACAAGAATAAACAAAACCCACATTCAACCTATTCCAACACCCCAGGAACCATTTCGAATAAACAAAGCATAAATCCACATTTTCAAACAAAAATAAACAATGCTACAAGAATAAACAAAACCCACATTCAACTCATTCTAACACCCCAGGAACCATTTCGAATTAACAAAACATAAGTCCACCTTTTCAAACAAGAATAAACAGTGCTACCAGAATAAACAAAGCCCACATTCAACCCATTCCAACACCCCAGGAACCATTTCGAATTCACAAAGCATGAATCCACCTTTTCAAACAAGAATAAACAGAACCCACATTCAACCCATTCCAAATAATAAGTTCATTATGCATTTGGAATCATCAAAAGCACAAAAAAAACTTACAATAGGTAGGCGTCGTTTCGTTAGGATCGTCATGCATGTACCACCCCATGTCGATCCTTCGATTTTTCTTCGAAGCCAATGAAACCCTGATGAAACCCCTTTCCAACACCAACGAAGTCAGGGAACGAGTCGACAAGATGATTTGAGTTTTTCGCTAAATTTCTAATCCGATTGTTCGAGATTTGGAGTTGCGAAAACTAGGGTTAGGGTTCTTGTTTTTTTGGAATTGGGAATTGAATTGGATCGACAGGATTTTGGTGTATAAGGGGAAAACCAATTCGAAATGCACACTTTACAAAGTTCCCTTAGCCTTTTTAATTTTTATTTAATTTTAAAGGAATATCCATGTGTCGTCCTGTGAGAAATCCACGTGTATTGGGAATCTCAGCTGGATGCCATTTGGTGGGAAACATTGGGAGTGGTGCCACGTGGAATCCATCTGGGTGAGGAATTGGGCCCCAAATCAGGCCAGGTCAGCATTTAACTGAGAAATTCATGGCCAAACTAACGGAGGTATAACATTGGACCAAATTCTAAAGATGCGGTATGACATTGTCAATTTTAAAAGATGAGGTACGAAACTATCGTGACCGCAATAGTTGAAGTAGTTTTTTGTCATTTACCCTAAATATTTATAGTAAAGAATTAAACTTATTTTTATCTATATACCAAACATGCATTTGTTTATGTCTTAATATCATATCCAATCTTTCAAATGTTAGGGGCAATAGATGATTGGGTGACGAATAACTACACAACAAGATAAGTTGCAACAGGTAATCTTTGGATTCAGGCGTTTGTGGAAGTGTCGGAATGATGTGGTGTTCAAGGGGGTGAGGACGACACCCCAGGTGGCAGTGGATCTCTGGAAGCGGCAAATGGAAGATTACTGGCATGCTATGGATGTTACGTTAGGGGGTAGTGAGGGTGATGGGGAGGATAGGAGGGTTGGGGCACGGGGTGGTAGGGGGAAGAATGTTGAGGAGGGCACGAGGGAGGGGTTGAGGGGTACGGTGGAGGGGCTGGTATTGGAGGAAGGGGAGGGGAATGGGGCGAGGGAGGGGAAATGGAAGAAGCTGTTTTTTGGGGAACTTAAATTGAACTGTGATGCAGCATGGCGGAAGACCACTGGGGAGGGAGAGGTGGGGTGGGTTCTTAGGGACTTTGCGGGTATTCCGGTGGTTGCAGGAGGGGTAGGCGGGGGAAGGTTTGGGGAGGCTATTTTGGTAGAGGCGGAGGCAATTCGACAAGGGTTGGAGGCATTGGTGGACGGGGACGAGTGGCAGGGTCGACTTAACTTGGTGATAGAATCGGACTGTAAAGGATTAATCAAGATGCTAAACAAGGAGACCACGGCTGATGTCAACATTGAAGTGTTAATCCAAGATATTTGGAGAATGGTTAGTATGTTCCAGTTGGTAAGGTTCTGCTTTACCCCTCGACATTGCAATCATGCAGCCCACTCGATAGCGGCGTACGTTATTAAGCATGGCGGGAGATTTGGCTGGGATGAATTAGGTCCTCAATTTCTTTTTAATATTTTAGCAGAAGCACCACCAAAACGTTTAGAGGGAACCTAGCTATCCCATGCCCTCCTCAAACGCCTAAATATACCAAAATTTATTAAGGAAAAAAAAGAGACACCTAAACAGCACTATTAAAATTTAAAGAGAAATTTTATTTAAACCCATATAATCTTTTTCTACACTCGACTTAAATTTTAAATGTGAATTATATTTTCTACCCATTTGCATAATTACCATTAAATACGAGATTAAATGATAAATTTAAAATTTATTAATAAACCCACTCAATAATCAAACCCTATCATCACATCATGACACACCCCGACCCAAATCGAGGCATGCTGGCCTGTCATGTGAGAGTGACGTAGCCATGTGCTCTGTGCGGAGGTGAAAATGATATAAAAATGTGAGTAAAAAAAAAAAAAAAAACTAACTAACTAATTTACACTAGACTAGTATATAAGTACGAGTGACAGTGTTTAGAGGATATAAACACACTTAATCAGAACATAGGTAACGAAATACAGTCCAAAAGACTAAGTACTAATTATACAGAACATAAAAGAAAGCCTACATTGATGGATGTCTGTCAGAACCCCCAAAGAGTCCTCGTGAGCCACCAACACGAACTTCTATCTAGAACCTAGAGGGGCGCAAAACAGAATATGTGAGTGGGCAAAAACAAAGCTTTTTAAAACCATTTCTCTTTCCAAAAATAATAACCCCTCACTGTAAAACTCATATAATTTCCCAGAAAATAGTAATATATACGTATATAGAAATCATGCTCGAGAGTAGTGAAACCACATGTATGCCATGTCAATCATCTCCACATTGCATAACTAAGCCAAATGAAATGAATCAATATAAAATAACGTATCAGCCAGAGTCACCTAACGTGACCTGTACGGCTGAGTCTATAACTCAACAGTCAAGTCCTGCACACGAGTCGGAACCACCAAATGTCCTATGTACGACAAACTAGTTGCAAATAAATACGCTCAAGTGCTACGATCACGTGAAAGCTGTGTGAAGTATCGCAAGTCACCTACAAGTCTGAACCACCTAATGTGGTCTGAACAACAGGCTGGCACCTGCCTTGGATCCAAGGTGAACGTCTAGTGCAGGAGGTGAACGATCACGTGAAAGCTAGGCCCTGGCCTCGGGCAGAGCACTAACACCGGGGTGCAAGATAATGAATTCTACACACATCGGTTCATAAATAACTACTAAGCAACCATACAAACAATGCATACTCACCTGAACTTACTTTAGCCTCCGCAATAACGTGCAATATTATGCAAAGCTATACCAAATCATATGCTAAAATGTAAAGCAACTATGACATGGCATTTTAGAATGTAAAAACCATTTAAAACCATTTCTAGGAAAATGTAAAGCACATATATACGAATATATAGAAAACCAAAAGCCCACTCACTGGTATGTAGCTAGTTCGTAACCCCCGAGTCTCGCCTGACTGCGCTCGTCCTCCAGAAACGTCTCACATGACGCTGTTAAGTATATTCCGTCAAAGTTGACGGAGTATTCTCCTTTCTTCTCCGGTGGTTCGCCAGCCGCTATTGCGTTGCCGGAAACTTTCAAAGGTCTTCAAATCGACGGAATATAGTCGGAAAATCCTTTGATATTCCGGTCAAAACTGCAACTCGAGAAACTGACCTATCCCGACGTCCAAAACCTTCCAAAATTGTCCTACGGTCCCTGTGATGTTGTTTTAAGACTCCCTCAAGCTTTAATTCTCAGTGAAATCACAACAATCACAATAACATAACAGTGCATCTTACCGGAGCTCGAGTATGTCGAGTTCTACAAGTCTTCTCCCCAAACAAATGGTACAGCTAAAGTCACGAGACTGAAGGGAGTTCGATTGTGTTGTCCTCCAACTCGATCTGTATGTGTGTGATGATATTTGAAGGTTATAGGGTTTGATTGTACGGACGGGAAGAGAGAGTTTGTGAGAGGTTTGCATGTGTGTGTGTGTGTGAAACCGGATTGGCCAACATAACCAAAATCATAAGCCCTAATTGGGCCATATAATTTAGGGTGATACAAATGGGTCCAAGCAAATATAAAATCCACTAATTTTTTATTGGGTCATAGACTATAAGAATTAAGGTGATTGCTGAGTATGAGATAACAACCCAAATTCCCTTATTCCTTCATAACATTTCCACTATGAACCCAACACGGTTCAAACTTGCGTCGACACTCTCATGACGTCGAGTTCAATAGAAATAATTTAAAATTATCTACGTACATCCACGTCGCAAGGCCTGCGAGGGCAAAATAGTCATTTCCACGCATTCGAGAATAAAATATATATGTTAATTCGGGATGGGCTGTCACACATCAAGCCCAATATTTATCATACATTCATTCTCTAGCTAAACATTTAAATGCTCTCATAGAGAAAAATATGCTCTTCTTGACCAATGGATGATGATTTTTAAGTTATGAATTCTTCAACTAAGGTATGAATCAATTTATTTAAGTTTTTTTTTTCCCATTTTATTTCAAATTTTTTAGGATTTAGAAACAAAATTAACACCTTTTCTACTACACTTTCCTAGAAACTAAATCTAAGTTTAAGTCTGTAACAATAAATGTTCAATTTATAGCCTACACTAGAGATACAGCTTTCTTGGCTTTTGGCTGACAACTACAACATAGATTAGTATTATCCAAACCCTTCTACTTGTTTCTGTGAAATCAGTTAGTTTTCTGGGCAAGTAAGATGCGAAAATTGACTAAAACATTGACACACAACAAACTATTTTTATGATTTCTAAACTACATGTTGTCTATTTTATATAACTTAACCATTAAATATAATTTATACCTACCTCTAATTAATTAAGCTTGAACTTCACAAATGCTGGAGCAAGGATCAAACATTAGCACCGAGATGACACAATTATTTAAATTCGACTTAAATATATTAGAGTGACGAGCACTGCCCCATTTCCAGGATCCACTAGGTTCTTGCCTTTGTATATTAGAGTGGCAAATATGAAGCAAGGATTAAGTATGAGACAAATAGGTAAGAGATATTACTCTCTTTACGCCTTGAACGAGTTCTAGAATATTGATTTCGGGGTTTTATTTTTCTTAATGGGTGTAAAGATAAATTTATATATTGAAGTGGGTTTATGAGGGTAATTTAGGTAGTAAATTTTGGCTTAAAGTGATATTAATAGTTTGATTAAAAGTAATATGGGTTTAGAGAGTAAGTTAGGTGTAGAAAGAGGTTACATGGGTTCAAATAAAATTTCCCAAATTTAAAAGTTAAAACAAATACAATCGTAAATATGCATGCATTCAACGGAGAAAAGAAATAGCCAACAAATTGATGGATGAACAAATAAAAAATATCAAGATCATTACTTAACCCCTACGCACCGACCTCCATGGGCAATCGTTACTGTACCAAATCCATCCATCTAACGTCAGTCCAATGAGATCAGCAACACACATATTGATGAAAGAGATGAGAAACTGATTGATGAAATTATTTTCACTAGAAGAAAACAGTTCATTTATCACGGTGAATGCCCGTGATAAATTGCAATTCACCACGGTCATTGTGTCCGTTAGTATTCTGGATGTGATAAAAAATATCTATTTTTACCACAGACAATGCCCGTTGTCAAATGGGATGTAATCACGGATTATGCCCGTGATAAATTGAAATCTAACATCACCTACTATGACCGTTGTGGATGACTAACTAACCATGACCAATGTCCGTTATAAAAAATTTCCACAAATAAAAAAAAAACTATTTAAGAAATATAATATGTACAAATATTTAATATTTATATACAAAATCGTACATTTATTACAATATAATAATTACATAAAAGATTAAAGATTCAAATTACAAGCTGTACACTAAAGCAAAGAAATAAAAAAAAACCATTGAGTTATACTAAGAAATATCAATTTATCTATGAAGTACCAAATAGACCTCCAATAACCAAGACATAGTTACTTGAATACTTCAATTTCTTTGAACACCTCCAAACAAAGGACTTTGAGAGTGAAACACTGCCTTGAATGCTTGAGCTTCCAAAGTTGTTGCCTCCTTTGATCTGCATAGACATAAGTATATGGATGAAAAGAAAAACAAAATCTTGTACTGCTATGGGTGGAACTATACATTTGATCTCATTTAAAAAAATGAATAGATAAACACATGATTAGATCACGAATCTACTACAGCCACTACATACATTTCTAAAAATATATACTATATATTTCTTTGCTGCTCCGTTCCATCTCCCATCTGACCTAAGTCATTAGCTTCTGATCAATTGCTTACACGTTCAGGTTATCTAGTGTACAGAAACCAAACATGATACATATTTACTCCATTAACTACCACATATGACTTGTCTTTGTCGTTGTAATCAACCATTTCCAAATCGAGAAATGGTGATTTAAGACGGGGAATCGTTCGTTCCCACAATGCAATTGATTGAACTCATAACTGGAAAGATAATCATCACAAAGCCGGGTAAAAACACAACCATATGATTTTATCCTCGAAAAATCATATCAAAATTACTTTCATTTTTTTAAGCATTAACTGCCACATATCAACCATTTATCATTTCCCATAATTTGTAATTGATTAAATTAAAAAATGGAAGAATTGAAATATATTAAATTACAACAATAAAATAAAAAAAGATGAAGCTTAATTACCCCAGTGAAAAGAGACCCATCTAGAATCGTATTCTCCAAACCAGACACCGGCAAGATCTCGTGCTCTCTAATTGGAGGAGAAGACGGAGATCCAGTAGATTGGGAATAATGAGATGCCAAAAAAATTAGAAAAAATAGGCTTCTAAAAGTGTATGCAAACAAGGCGAAGAAGAAGATGTAGGGGAGCCAGATTGCAGAGAGAGAAAATGGGTTTGGGGTCGGAGAAGAAGAATAAGAGAGATCAAGCAAGGGGCAGGGAGTTTAGCAGGCGTTGAAATTATGGGGAGGGGAGTCTTGCAGTAACTACCTAGTTGATGGGATGGGATAAACCAATAAATGAATTATAACTTCTTTATATTTTGAGAAGTTTTCGAGAGTGTTGTGAAATTTTCAAATTTTACAAATGTTTGAAATTTAGTTAAGCATGTATGATTCTACCACATACTATGTCCATGGTAAGCAACAAAAAGGCTCTGTGGATATTAACAATATTGACCACGAGCACTGTCTGTGGTGGCATGGTATATTTACAACGCGCAAATTTGCGCGTGATTATTTGTAGCTATTTTACAACGAGCTATAATTTGCTCGTGATAAAAATTGTTATTTACTACATGCTTATTATGCCCATGGTAAAATGGTACTTTTGATAACGAGCTCATAAAATCCGTGGTTATAGTGTCGTGGTAGATGAGTTGTTTTGTTCTAGTGAATATTAATTTAAAAAGACTTAGAAAAGGTCATAACTTGAGCTAGCATGTGCTTGAATTCTTATAAATAGGTTTGAGCTAAAGAACACACCACAACAAGCAAATTAAATCATCAAGAGATAAGAAAGAAGAGAGATCAACCCAGTCCCACTTATACTATACAACATGTCTCCATCTATAATACCAAGCCGTTTTCTGTTGAAAGCAGAGAACAACAACAAATACTTATGTTACAGTTTTGATCCAGAAGGTGTCATTCATGATATTGTCCAATTCTCCGACGACAATGCCGATAGCCCATTCGTAAAATTCACCTCCGATACGCCATGCAAAAATGTGGAAGTTTTAAGTTTGTTTGAATGTGTTTTTCATAGATTACAAGAGAGTATATATAAAGTGAGGGAGATGTTCTTCATAAGAATTGCATTCCCGGCCTAATCTGTATCGGTGTAACCATTAATCTGAGTGGAGTGGTTGTTCTTCATAAGAATACCTCTACCAATAGAGCCTTTTAGGTAGCGTAGAATTCTTTTAACAATGAGAAGATGTTTCACAGATGGTGCATACATGAATTGACTAACCAGGCTCACAACATAGGTGATATCAGGTCTGGTTATGGTAAGATATATAAGCTTTCCAACTAACCTTTGGTAGTGACTCACATCAGTGAGATGTTCTCCATCCATATCGAGCTTTAGCTTACTATTAAGGGGAGTGATAGCAGGCTTGCAATCGAGTAATTCAACCTCAGTGAGAAGATCCACAACATATTTACGCTGATTTAGAAACAAACGCTTTTTGAGATGTTGCCATTTCAATGCCAAGGAAATATTTTAGTCTCCTCAGGTCCTTTATGGCAAAGGTGTGATTAAGAGATTTCTTGAAAGCTTCAATTTCAACTTCATTTTCACCTGTGATGATGAGATTGTCCACATAGATGAGAACCACCAATATACCAGCTGATCTTTACGAGTGAACAAGGATGAGTCTGCATTACTTCGAACAGAACCTGCAGCTTCGAACACTGAACTCAACTTGGCATACCATAGATTGCTTTGTGCAATTGACACACCATACCATTTTTACCTTAAGGAGAACCCGGAGGAAGTTGCATAAATACTTCCTCTTGTAAATCCCCATGAAGAAACACATTTTTTACGTCCATTTGATTCAATGGCCAGCCATAATTCACAGCCAATGAAAGAAGAACCCTACCAGAGTTCATTTTGGCTACTGGAGCAAATGTCTCCTTGTAGTCTACTCCAAACGTTTGAGCGAAACCACATGCAACCAATCTGGCCTTGTGACGTTCAATTGATCGATCAACCTTGAACTTTGTCTTATAGATCCATCTACTCCCAACAGCCTTCTTCCTTGATGGTAACTTCACAATGCTCCATGTTTGATTGTTCTCCAAGGCATGGAGTTCATCCTTCATCGCATTCCTTTACTCAGGAATTAGTTGAGCCTCTTGAAAGGTTCGTGGTTCAATGTGATGAGAGATTTCAGCCAGGAAAGTGGCATTGGAGCGAACACAACTATAACTTAGCACTTCAGTGATGGGGTGTTTGGAAGCAAAGGTGACATAGTCTTGAGCCTTGCTATAGGTTGTCAAGCACGCACATGATTACGCCTTGTAGGAGGCAAAGTGGGAGCCTCTTCGTGACTTTCATCTTGAGTAGACTCAGTACCCTTCTACAGGTTTCTTGGTTAAGACGACACTTAAGTAGTGTCACTCACAATCTCTTCTTGTCCATGATTGCTAGTGGCTTCAGGATCCCAATGCACTGAGTGATCAATGCACGTAGGCAAGGGAAATAAATCACACATTAGCTCCTCCTCTCAGGAATGAGTAGTCTTTTTGGAGAAATAAGGAATCGTTTCCTCAAATTTTACATCCCTAAACACAAACATCTTGTTAGTAATAGGATGAAAACATTTGTAACCTTTTTGGGTGGATGAATATCCCATGACAACACACTTTGTAGCCCTAGCATTTAGTTTGTCACGGTGTAATGCTTAAACATGAACAAAGCAAGTGCAACCAAAGACTCTCAAATGTGATAAAGTTATATGCCTTCCTTTAAGAGTTTTATAAGGAGATTTAAACTCTAAAACGTTACTAGGAAATCTATCGATTAAATAGGTTGCAGTGAGAATGGCTTGTGACCAAAATTTCTTTGGTATGTTCATATGTAACATCTATGCACTGGTCTTCTCAAGTAAGTCCCTGTTCTTCCTTTCAGAGATCCCATTTTGTTGTGGGGTTCCCACACAACTTGTCTGGTGAACAATACCATGAGAGCTCAAATATTGATTCATATTGTTGGATAAGAACTCAGTGCCATTGTCGGTTCTTAGGTTCTGAATGGCTGACCGAAATTGAGTTATGACAAGTTGATGAAAGTCTTTGAACATAGTGAAGACATCCTTTTTATTTTATTTTAACAGATATAGCCATGTTGTTCTAGAAAAATCATCCACAAAGATAACAAAATATTCATATCCATCAAAAGATTCAATAGTTGGACCCCAAACATCGGAGTGTACAAGTTCAAAAGGTTTGCTAGCCCTAGACATTGAGGAACTAAAAGGGAGTCTAGTAAACTTGGAGAACTGACAAGTATCACACAATTCAGATGATTGATACATTTTGGGAAAAAGTTTAAGCAAAACAGCATCTGATGGATGAGCTAATCTTTGGTGCCAGATTTGTTGGTCCTTGGAAAGAATTGAATCAACTTGGAAAGCTTTGACTATATGAGGTTCCTTGCATAGATAGTAAAGCCCATCCAGGAAGAACCCTTCTGAACTGCCTTGAAGGAATCATCTTGTGATCCTTGGTGAACTTAGGTTTCAGTTCGAGATGCAGAATCCAGCATTTTTCCTCAATGTGGCCTACTGCATCACAATAACTGCATTTCAAGAGTGGACTTTTGCCCTTGTAGGGCCTGTTATCTGAGGGTTTATGTTTGGCAGCATAGACCTTAGACTCAGAAATCTTGGGAGTTTTCTCCACGTTCATCACCATTTTCTAGCTTCTTCCCGTTAAATAGTGGCACACATCATTTGGAAGGAAGGAAGTTTGGCATTCATTAGAATGTGGCTCCTGAGATCCTCATAATCTAAGCTCAAGCTAGCAAGTAACTGATATATCTTGTCTTCTTCAGCATCAATGGTATGAGGTAGATAGACATCTAACTCATTCCCTGCACAAAGATTTTTTCATCTTGTTGAAGACTGACAATGTCCCTCTTTAGCTGAAACACCATAATTATTTTGATTCCCATACATGTCCTTCATAGATTTTCACAGATCGTGTGAGGACTCGGAATAGCTGAAGATTTCAGCAATATGTTTCTCCATTGAGTTGAGAAGCATTGACATGACTTGTTGGTCCTTGCACAACCATGCTATGTATGCTTGGGTAGAAGGCTCGGGTGCTTCAACACCTCCATTGATGAACCCTAGCTTTCCTCTTCCATTGAAAGCAAGAGACACTGCTCTAGACCATAAGAGATAGTTGAATTCATTCAACAAAATTGACCATAAACGCTGATTCATATTTATCTCAGTATATGGAACAAAAGAGGGAGAACTTTGTGAGTTTTCTGCCCCAAGGTTTACTGAGCTTTCTTCAGCCATAATTGGAGCGTGAAGATGAACAACAACAGAAAAAATGGGCAGAGACATGTTAAGGATGACACTGCTCTGATACCATGTGGAAGTTTTAAGTTTGTTTTAATGTGTTTTTCATAGATTGAATGAATGTACAAGAGAGTATATGTAAAGTGAGGGAGATGGTTACAAGCAACCTTCCCTTTGACAAACTCTACTAACCAGGTAAACCCTAAAGTTGTCACTCCTTAAATTAAAGGAGTACAGTAAGCAGCTAGCACACAACTATTAACAAGTCATCTAGCTGTCAATCTTTCTCAAATTAAGAGATTAGGCTTAATAATGAATCTCATGAAAAAACGAAACTGAAAACTAGCAGCATAGGTAACTGGCAGTATGGGTATCTATCACCCCATATCTCCCATATCGTCCAATAAAAAAAGACTACACCGAAATAAATTGTGTGCATATCAAGTAGGGGTGGGTTCGGTTTGGTTTTTTGCCAAAATCGGAAACCGAACCGAAATTACTGTTCGGTTCGGTTCGGTTCGGTTTTCTGTCGGTTTGTGTTCGGTTTGGTTTGTATTCGGTTCGGTTTCAGCACGGTTCGTTTTTTTTTTTCTTATCCAGCAGCAAAAAAAAAAAAAAAAGTTTCTAAAACAACTTCTAACCATTTTCAAAGAAGTATAAATAAAATCAAAGCCTCATTTCAACATAAGCATTCCAAATTTCTAATAGAATCATTCAAACAAAGACAATAAAAATAAACATTCAATTCAAAGTTCAATTATAATCAAGTCATCCAAAGTCCAAGTTAAATAAACATCAAAGTTCAAATCAAAGTCCAAACTTAAAATAAACATCAAAGTTCAAGTTTTTCACACCTAAAATAAAACATTTCAAAGTTCAAGTCTTCCACACCTAAAATGAATGACAATTTGCTTGCTAGCGCTTGGGCGGCCTAGGGGGCAACATAACACCTTTTTGTGAACTTCCACTTGCCATTTCTACATACAAATAATAAAAGAAATTATACCAATTAAAATGTTATTTAAAATAATCTAACAAAATCAAATGCAATAAATAAAATTACCTTTCTCAACTTCTTCGCAAAACTCCATCTCCTCAATAGTTGGCTCATGATGTAATGCAACATGAATAGACCTAAGCCAATTTTGAGTACATATCAAAGCCTCCACCATTTTCGGACTTAAAGAACTACGATATGGATCAATTATCCGTCCACTTGTGCTAAAGGAGGATTCCGAAGCAATGGTTGATACGGGAATAGCTAAGATATCTCTTGCAACACGTGCCAAAATATGGTACTTAGAAACCCCATTCACCCTCCACCAATTCAATATATCAAAGTTCTCCTCTTCTTCTCCTTCATTAGGATCGGAAAGATACTTGTCGACATCATTATGCACAACCCGGGCTCTCTTTGCTTTTCTTATTTCACTTTTTTCTTTCAACTTTCTTTCTATTTCGGTCATGCTTGATAAAGAGTCTCCACTTATCGTTTGAGAACTACCACCACTACTTATACTTTGTTGTGTACTAAAAGAAGCTAAGTACATCCTTAGCGATTGTCTTACGACTAGGCACTCTCCACATAGGACATGCTTGCATGCAAAAACGACGAAAACCTTCTCCCTCAACAAAAGTAAAAGGCAACTCATCTATAATTATCATCTCAACACAAGCCTTAGTTACTTCCTCTTGAGAAAAACCTATAGCTTCCAACTTATCTTTCGTGCCGGCAAAGGTTAAGATCTTTTGCCTATTTGCGGCAAATATTTCCTTATTAGGGCCGTAGCTTCTACACCTTGCTAAATGGTTTCTTAAATTAGTTGTACCATTTTTATCCGGGTCAGCCATATATGATTGGCCACAATACTTGCACAACCCCTTAACTCTACCACCCTCAATTTTTCTATCAAAATGCTCCCAAACTGAAGACCTTTCATGACTTTTTAGATTCCAAAAGAGCTTCTTCTTTACTTACTTGGTCATTTGCATCACCTTCTTTAGGAGTTGCATCGGAGGGATTTTCGGATCAACCAAGAGAAGTAGGGGTTTGTCGAGGTGCCCCCACGGTTTTTTGAGGCGGAGTTGATTCACCAACAACGTTCATCTAAAATAAGAGAATCATACAATTAATGAATTAATTATTACACTTATCATTACAATTAATGAATTAATTATTAAACATAAGGGCTAAAGTTATAGAAAGATATGACTACTTACTTCCGATGGTATACTCGAAGATGAATTAATTTGATCATGAGGGCTAGTTGATTTTGATCTCATTGAATTTGAACTTGAGCTTGAGGCCCTTGAGACTTTTGATGCCTTTGACTTCATCTAATTCACACAAAATAATAAGAAGATAGTAGTTAGTGCCACATGTAGAAATGTGGAGGAAAATGGAAAGACATGCAGTGGTCTTCTCTCTGCAAGCAGCAGGAGGATTTCAAGTAAAGTAGTACATATGACGTACTTGCATATGGCTATATATGTTCAAGTCAAACATATAAAGAAATACGTTTGAACTTTGAAGTATAATATATAAATTAAGAATTCCATCCCTCGTTATATGTTGAAGGCTTAAAGCCAAAGAAAGGGGTTGACACTGATTACATACTACCATAATACCATTGTTTTATTTTAATTTGTATTTTTCTTGTTGAAGCATTAGAAACGCATGTAGTGACGTTTTATTTTGATGTGATATGTCCAATTATCCACGGTCTTCTCTAAACTAATAAACCTAACAAATTAAAAATTAATTTGTACAAATCTAAAACAAAGTGGACGTTCATCTGATTAAGTTGGACAATATTTTAAGATTACACTATGTACAGCTAAATTCAATAACTATCTGAAGCATAAAAATACCCAAGTAGAACATGGCAGCAGCACCAACACAAGTAGAACATGGCAGCAACACCAACACAAGTAGAACATGACTGTACAATTAATTAACGTCACGTCAAATAACTAGCTACTTTCTTGTAAGAATTAGTTTATGAATCTAAATCCTTGATCTTCACTCATCCAAAACAGGTCAAAAACTCAAATGGTTCAGGGTCTCAAACATTGATAAACGCAAGTACAGATGATCCATCTGTAAAAAAATTGTAAATGTGATAGGAAACTAGCATTAATTAATGTTTACAATGGGATTCTAGTTCTACCATGTGAATGCAGGTAACATGTATGAGGGGTATGCATCGTATTTGGAAGCAAGAGCTAGCACGGAAGATAAATATGCAACGTCTGCGATAAATTAAACGAGTGTTGGGGTTCAATTGAGACTAACCTTTTGCTGTGATTGAGAGTGAGAAGTCGCCGCTGGGAATGAGAGGCAGAGAGAAAGGTTGTTGCTGCGAGAGACAGATGAAGTTGCGGCTGCAGCTGCGGCTGCGACTGCGAGAAAGACAGATGAGGGCCGAGGCTGCTTGCTGCGAAGGGGAATGAGATGAGAGACAGAGGTCAGAGGAGAGAAGGCTGCTGCTGGCTGCTGCGTACGAACTGAGGAGTGGGAAAACAGGATAGAGTCAAGACCGAGAGGAGAGAGCAGCAGGGTTAGGGTTAGGGAAGGGATTGCGGTTTAGGAGTAAAACGGCACCGTTTTAGAATTAGGCTTATTAATTATTAAAATATTATAAAACGACGTCGTTTTGAAGATGTTCGGTTCGGTTCGGTTTTCGAACCCCAGAAATCGAAACCGAACCAACCATATTCGGTTCGGTTCAATTCAATAGGTTCGGTTCGGTTTTTTCGACCTCGGTTCGGTTTTCGGTCCGGTTTTTTTCGGTTTTCGGTTTTTCCAACCCACCCCTAATATCAAGTCCTACAACGGAAAATACTTCACAAGGGTGGACCAAAATAATCATTTGGTGGTTGCCGCAAGTACCGACCGAAATGAAGACCTAGACAATTGGGCTTGCACATTGTTCAAGTTCGAGCCTGTCGGACCACCCAGCCAGAAAAATGTATTCACGACTTGCTGATTACGCCACTTCCAAAGTGACCTTTTAACAAGGTTGTTCATTGAAAATAGATTTGAATTATGCCTCAACAAAAATACCTCTGACCCCGATGGGGTGGATTTTTTCCCACATGGCATAAATTTGGCAAATGTGGCAGCCACGTCAGCTTTTAATGGATCAATTGATAGAGAATGGAACGGATGTATTATATTGAAATAAAATAGTACTTGAGGTATGAAAGTGAAATGTTTTAAAGATGTTGTAAGAAATTGAAATCGACCCAAAACTTGAGGTGGTAAAGTGTAATTTACCCTTTAATTTAATTGCACTGTAATCCGTGTGTTTATAGCAATAACAATAAACTTATCCTATATGTGTGTGTGGATGGGTCATTTGCATGTACATTAGTTGCTTTAATTCCAACCTCTAAGCTTCCCTCTTCAAGGTCTTGCATCAAAACTCTTTCAAATACATCATCAAAAATTTCTTAAGCAAGCAGATTAATTAAAATTTAGAAAAGGAAAGTAATAAGGTCATTTTTAAAGTCAATTTCTTGAAAAAATATAGAAATAATTGACATGAAAATATAGGATTCTAGTTATCCTTTCCTATTACAACTTGTATTACTTGCGAAAGAAGGAATATCCTCTCTCCTTTTATTACTATAAATAAAGGCACAATGTAGGAGGGATAACAACACACACATCCCCTACAATTCTACAAACACATCTCTTTTGTCTATTCTCCTTGCTTCCGGCCCTCTCTCTCCTTGTCAGATAAAATAGGCCACAACACGTAATCAGCATGCTCCTGCCGCTGTGCTTAGGAATCTGACGTTCAAAGAATTTTTCTTCATCAAACCAATTCATCCATATCATCACGCAATCAGGTTCTTTCAAAACAACAGCTTTTAACTCGATATTTTTGCAGCCCTGATAAGCATGAACATTTACCATGATGCATGACCCAACTTTACGTTTTACGTATTTTAGATTCTACATAAATTGTGTATGCCTCATAATCATAATTGTTGAATTATGTGAATTTGATATTTGCCATGAATCGTATCAAATATATTTGTATATGCATCACATTGAAATTATTGTTTTGCATATGCATAAAATTGATTTATTTTACTGAATTATATATCAGTAATTTGAATTGAAAAAAAATCAGGAAACCTAGGGTTCATTCAAACCCGTGCCATCACCCACCCCTATCGATGGGCCTCCGAGCCAAAGACCATGGCTGGAGCTTCTGCTCCTAGCCCAAACCCTTAACCCTAACACCCAGAAGGTGTCGCCACCACTCCATCACCATGTTGTACGGCCTGCAGCCGTGCCTAGCCTCTTTGACGACCTGTAGATCATCTGCAGATTCTCTTGAATCTCGTCAGAATTTCTATGTAATCTCGATTCGTTTTCTAGGGTTTTGATATCACGTCAAGATTTCTCCAATCTCCGTTCATATTTGGGTCACCAGTTGGACCCCCGTGCTTTTCCATGCCATAAACCCCGAGGACAGTCGCCTGAAGCGATGCCGGCGTTCCCCCCGGTTCAATTCCGACACCTAGCGCCGCTGGGGTGTCCTGATTCCTTTCGACCCGAGCCCTAGTGGGCTTCAGTTCCTCGGCCTACATCGCACAGCGCTCTTTGGGCTTGCTGTTGCTTTTGATCTGCTCAGCCTGTGCGAGAAAGAAAAAAAAAATCAAAATAAAATTTATTTTGTTTTGGGCTTGTCTGAAGTGGCCCGTATGGTTTTTTTACTTGGGCTTGCCTGCACCAACCTACCTTCCTACCCATATCTCTTTCGTAGGCCCGTAGCCTACATCTGAGACCCCCAACCCAATTCTGGGGCCTGGGACGCACAGACCATTTTTTAAGCCACCTGTGGGCTTAGTTTTTTCTTTTCTTTTGGGCCCCAAGTTTTATTCGCCTCAGTATTTTAAGCCCAATGGGTCTTATTTTTTCCACACTTTAAATTGGCCCGAGGTCCAAATAATTAAAATTCAATTATAATTATCAACCTCAATTTATATTTTTACATATCTTGTTGCATATTTGTTTGCATATATATATATATTTGCGTTTGCCTGCAGGAATATATGAACCTGAAGTTCATCATTATTTTGAAACCTGAAGTTTCTTATAAACATGCCTTGTTTGAAAACCTGAAGTTTTTCATTTAAAAACATCACCCATGAAAACCGCAGTTTTCATGCAAAATTCAACCAATACATGTCTATTAGAACCTGTATGTTCTACTTCTATGTGAATGGATTGATTCTTCTCCATTACACTAGCCATATCTTATCCATCTATTTTGTGATAGGAACATGTCGAATTTGAACAAACTCGACTTCACCGCTTTGGAGGTCTCTGGAAGGAACTACCTCAAGTGGGTTCAAGATGTGAAGCTCCACCTCACTACAAAGAACTTGCGTCCTACTATTGAAGAAGCAACAGACGAGCCTGTTGACGAAGCTGAAAAAGCCACCTCTATGATCTTCATCCGAAGACATATTCATGATGCCCTGGAAACTGAGTATCTTGCTGAGGAGGATCCACGTTCATTATGGGTCGCTTTGGCTTATCATTTTGATCACCAAAAGGACATATTCTTGCCTAAAGCAAGACACGACTGGCAGCATTTGCACTTCCAAGACTTTAAGTCTGTGAATAAACATAATTTTGAAGTTTGTCGTATCAAATCACTTCTCGGGTTTTGCAATGAAACTTTGACTGAAGAGGATTTGATCTATGTTATACTTCTTGCTAAAAAGCAGAACCAGCTGTTGAAGAAGAATCATCAAGCTCGACCTACTGGGGCCACTGTTGTTCCTGAAGCACATTATAACACAAACCAACGCCCAAAATGCCAAAAAAGGTGTGGTAGGGGCGGCCAGAAGCCATCCCACCAAGGTCAACAGAGTCAAGGCCCGTTCAAGGGAGGAAACAAAGCCCAAAAGCGCTCAAACCTCGCTCCCAAGGCCCCGAACTTCAAGAATAAGGGCAAAGCACCTAAAACCATGGATGCGGACATGTGCTATCGCTGTGGTTCAAAGGACCATTGGTCCCATGTTTGCCAAGCTCCTAAGAAGGTTGTAGATGAATATCATTCTCGTCGTAAAAAGTTTGAATCAAACTTCATGCAAGTGGACGAATCGGAGACTACAAAGATGGAGGTTTCTGATTATACCACCCCTATGGAAGATTAGAATCTTAGACATAGACCTATTTTTAGTTACAATAAGACAATTGGGGCTGAATTCCACCTAGTGGCCGAACCCCCCCTTGTGTTTGGTTGATTTTTGAACAATTTTCCTTTATGTTTTGGATTATTCGTTGGTGATTTGTTTTGGATATTAAGTTTTTCCTTGAATAAATGAAATTATTTTGAATTGATAATTGTTTTTATAAACTTTTATGCATGTGACCGATTCAAATTAATTTTTCATTCTAGGTATGAGTAGTGGGAAAGTTAGTTGTCTGGCAGATAGTGCAACCACGGACACAGTTTTGCATGAACGCATCTATTTCACTAACTTCATACCTAAGAATGTACCTCTGACAACCCTTTTGGCCCATCCAACCTGATAGAAGGATATGGTAAGGCACGTATATTGTTGTCCAATGGTACAATTTTGACCATTGCTGAGGCACTCTATTCACCATGTTCCGGAAGAATGTTACTAAGTTTCAAGGATATTAGAGATAATAATTACCACACTGAAACCCACGTAGAAAACGGAGTTGAATTTCTGTGCATAACTTCCTACGAATATGGCCAGAAGCGTATTCTAGAGAAGATAGAGTATATCCCGAGTGGTCTGTATATTACAACCATACGCCCCATAGAATGCCACTATGTGGCCGGCCCTACTACTAGGACTGTGCACGAAATTACACTTTGGCATGACCGTTTGGGACATCCTGGACGAATAGCGATGCGCCGTATCCTCAAATCATCGCATGGGCATCCGCTAACCCGAAGTTTAGGTTTGATCCAAGGAATCGCATGTCAAACATGTTCGATGGGAAAGCTTATTACTAAGTCTTCTTATCACAAGATTCATTCGAATCCTCCCAGGACCGATTCACCCTCATTGCGGACCATTTAGATACTTAATGGTTTTGGTTGACGCTTCCACACGTTGGTCACACGTGTGTTTGTTGTCCACAAAGAATGCTGCATTCTCCAAACTGTTGGCTTAGGTTATCAAGCTCAGGGCTCACCACCCTGATTATCCGATCAAATCTATTCGATTGGATAATGCTGGAGAATTCACATCTAAAACTTTTGATGACTATTGCATGTCGGTTGGGGTTGAAGTTGAACATCATGTACCCTATGTTCACACCCAGAATGGCCTAGCAGAGGCTTTCATTAAGCGTTTGCAAATGATTGCTCGATCGTTGGTCATACGTACCAAGCTCCCGATCGCTGCTTGGGGCCATGCAATATTGCAAGCAGCAAAGGTTGTCCGCCTAAGGCCTGTTGCGACACAATCATTTAATGCCCTTCAGTTGGTTACCGGATACGAACCCGACATATCGCATCTGCGCGTTTTTGGTTGTGCGGTATATGTGCCGATCTCGCTGCCCTTACGTACAAAGATGGGGCCTCAACGAAGTATGGGAATATATGTCGTATATGATTCTCCTTCGATTATTCGTTACTTAGAACCTTTGACAAGCGATCTGTTTACCGCTCGCTTCGAGGATTGTCACTTCTATGAGACAGTCTTCCCGTCGTTAGGGGGAGATAAGAAAGTCAACGTTCCTGAAGAACGACGCGAATTATCGTGGACGACTCCCACTTTGTCTCATTTAGATCCCCGCACCGCTCAGTCTGAAACTGAAGTGCAGTGCATATTAGATCTCCAGAGCATAGCTCAGAGCATGCTAGATGCTTTCACCGATCTAACATATTCCAGCTGCAAATACGCCTGCAAAGATAGATGTTCCAAATGTACGACGGACTGCCCTCCTGGAAGCCCGGGACACCAATTCTAGTGATCCACGTACATTAGTGGCTAGCCAATCATCTGCCCCTACACAAAAGCGTGGCAGACCTCTTGGTTCAAAGGATTCACACCCCCGAAAAAGGAAATCCACGGCACAAGGTCCTGAAGAGCCTCTCGTGAATCTGACTATCGCTTACTCATTCTACCCAACTCATAAGGAAATTCTAGATTATGAAAGCGTCATTGAAGAGACGAATCCTCCTCCCGAGAATCGTGAGATTTCGGTCTGTTATGCTAGCTTAGATGATGTGTGGCGTAGAAATCAGACGATTGTTGACGATGCATTAGCATTTGCAGTAGCTACTGAGATAATGTTGAGCGATGATATTGAACCGCGCTCCGTTATTGAATGTCGACGTAAAACTGATTGGTCAAACTGGAAACAAGCAATCCAAGTCGAACTCAATTTGCTTGCGAAACGTAAGGTGTTTGGACCTGTAGCTCCTACTCCTCCACATGTGAAGCCCGTTGACTACAAGTGGGTTTTCGTTCGGAAGCGTAATGAGAAGAATGAAATAATGCGTTACAAAGCTCGTCTTGTTGCACAAGGCTTCTCACAACGCCCCAGGATCGACTATGACAAAACTTATTCACCCGTTATGGATGTGATTACCTTTCACTACCTTACCAGTTTGGTAGTTTCAGAAAAACTAGATATCCAGCTGATGGACGTAGTAACCGCGTATCTCTATGGGGATCTTGATACAGAAATCTATATGAAAGTTCCTGACGGACTTACGTTGACTGGCTCAAATATTTCCAAACCCTGGAACACGCTCTCGATTCAGCTGAGGCATTCATTCTATGTTCATTCTATGGTTTGAAACAATCCGGAAGAACGTGGTATAACCGTGTGAGTGAGTATTTGACTAGTCAGGGATATGTGAACAACGAAGTATGCCCTTGTGTGTTCATTAAGAAGTCATATTTCAGATTTGCGATTGTTGCAGTATATATCGATGACATGAATCTCATCAGAACTCCTGAAGAGCTCGCGAGAACTGCCGCGCACCTGAAGTTGGAATTTAAGATGAAAGATCTAGGTAAGACTCTATACTGTCTCGGTCTCGAGATAGAGCATTGTTCGGATGGAATCCTTGTACATCAATCGAACTACACCCAGAAGGTGTTGCGTCGCTTTAATAAGGATAAAGCGAAGCCTTCAAGTACTCCTATGATCGTTCGTTCGCTAAATGCAAAACCAGATCCCTTCCGTCCGAAGGAGGATGAAGAAGAGATTTTGGAGCCAGAAGTTCCTTATCTAAGTGCGATAGGCTCTTTATTGTACTTAGCTCAATGCACTAGACCCGACATCTCCTTCGCTGTTAATCTTTTGGCAAGATATAGTAATGCACCTACACGCAGACACTGGACTGGCGTGAAAGACATCTTCCGTTACCTTAAGGGTACTACGGACTTGGGCTTGTTTTATCCCTACGAATCCTCGAATGGTGCCATACCATATGCTCCTCGAGTCGATTCCTGCCTTGTTGGTTATGCCGACATAGGATACTTATCTGATCCGCACAAGGCACGCTCTCAAACGGGTTATGTCTTTACCGTTGGAGGCACCGCAATCTCTTGGAGGTCAACTAAATAGACCTTAGTTGCCACTTCGTCTAACCATGCCGAAATTCTCGCCTAACATGAAGCAACTCGAGAATGCTTTTGATTGAGAGCAGTAGTGGGCCATATTCGAAGCTCCTGCGATCTTTATCCCGCCGTTGATGTCCCGACGATGATCTTTGAAGATAACGCAATATGCATCGAATAGCTCAAGAAGGGTTACATCAAAGGAGACAACGCCAAGCACATTGCACCAAAGTTTTTCTTTCACATCAACAACAAGAGCATCAGAAGATTGAAGTGATGCAAATCCGTTTGCAAGACAATCTGGCCGACCTCTTCACCAAATCACTGCCAAATATGACATTTCAGAAGCTTGTTCATGGAATTGGTATGCGTAAACTTTCTGAGTTGTAACTTTGTTGTTTCTCTTTGGAATGATGTCAAATTCAGGGGGAGTATCCTGTAGATACTTGTTTGATCTTAATGTACTCTTTTTCCCTACAATTAGGAGCATTTTTCCCAATGGGTTTTTGCTACCGAACTAGGTTTTAACGAGGCACCCACCTTGGGCTGGTCATATCCCTGATGACGTCATCTAGATGTTTCTTTTGATTTTGCATTTCTCACACATTTTTCCTTAGACTATGGATTTTGTCCCTACTCGGGTTTTTGCCATAGCCTTAGGGTTTTTTAGTGAGACTTACTACTTATGCAAGTTCCTACCTTATTGAGAATAAGCGTTGTTCCTTTGAATTAGTGCCAATGAGTCAACTTCCTCAACTTCTGCATGATGCTGAATCTACCTTGAGTATTTACACACTCAAGGGGAGTGTTGTAAACATTCCTAGTTTAAGTGTGATTGTGTAAATCCTAGATTAGATTTGATTCTAGTTATCCTTTCCTATTACAACTTGTATTACTTGCGAAAGAAGGAATATCCTCTCTCCTTTTATTACTATAAATAAAGGCACAATGTAGGAGGGATAACAACACACACATCCCCTACAATTCTACAAACACATCTCTTTTTCTCTCTTCTCCTTGCCGCCGGCCCTCTCTCTTCTTGTCAGATAAAATAGGCCACAACACTTATCACTCATAGGTCTTTCTGTTATTAAATGGTAGTAAGGCTAATGTGATATCGACGCTAGTATGTTTGCAAGGTGCAAGTGAAGTGTTACAAGAAATGTACTTTTTTTAATCAAAGTACAGTAGGTCGTATATAGTTTATTCTGTTAACAGTAATCATCTTGAAATGTAATGCTGTGGTTATTAGAATCACAAGTGTCACTAATCCGTGAGCTAAGACTTTTGTAAGCAATACAGTTGGATATATATCCTGTATCATAACTACCTTTGTAATCATATGTAATAATCAGTAAAGGATTTACTTCTCTCTTTACAGTCTGTTTATCTCAATCCTTCTCTCTATGATTCTAGAATATCAAGTTCTACGAGATATTGTTAACTATATTGAAATATTTGAGAATTGAAGAGAAAATCAAAATAAAGATGAAGAGAAGAAAGATGAACACATAAGGTTTGGAGAGAGAGTTTAGAGAGAGAGATATGAGACTTGTACTAACTTGAAAGAAATGAAGATTACATACTATGTTTCATACTAGAAAGCCTAACAACTCTAACCAAATACTAACAAACTTGCTAAATGTATTACTGACTTGTACCCTTAATACTCCCCCTCAATCTCAACTGGGGTATCCCAGTTTGGGATTGCAGCAAAATCTCAAATAACAAACACTGAAATATGGACAAATGGACTCACTGCAGAGTGTTCTTGTTCCATTAAATGCTTGCATAGGTACTGGAAGTGAGGAAGGAACATATGAGAAAGAGAGAAATTGCAACTTTGGTGATGCTTTTTGATTGAAAAAAGTTTGGTTGACCCGAGATTGCAGCAATTTGAGCTTGCTTTTGCTCCTCATTTTCTTCTCAACTGCAGTCTCCCAGATGTCAGACCCCAAACGAACCTGGTGGCCAAAGTTCTACTCATTGATAACACTTGTTGATAAAATGCACAGATGCTACTTGGTCATAGTTAAAAAAAAAAAGGGAAGTTCTAGAAAATTGAAACCACAAACATGAAAGCTAAATGAGCTTGAAGAGGTACCACCCATAAATTCACTAAACTGACAGGTATCCAGAACCTAAATCCATACTCAAAGAACGATGCAATTTCATATTGGTTCTTCCCAACAAATTTCAGCGCCTCAAACTGATGTTTACATCTCTGTAGCTACTGCAAACCAAATAGAAAGTTGCACCTTTTGCTGATACAATCTTCCCATCCAAAAAATCCAATATTCCTCTGCCTCTTGCAGGAGCTTTAATCAAAGAACAAGCTCTTATAAAGTTGTAACACACCCTCATACCGGTTATCACAATTTTTTGTTGGATTATCCTTCGTGGGATTTACCGCCGACAACTTCATTTAACATTGGCTTAGACCTTTAAAATACAAAAATTAACAAACTATAGTGTGACATCGGCCTTAACTATAGTACAACGGGATCGTCCCTTGTGGATTTTACCAAAAAAAACTACTACTCTTAACAATGGCATCGGCCTTTACAATTTCAACAACAAAAAATCAACATCTATGTAGGATTACCCTTTGTGGGATTTACGTACTCACACTATGGAATTACCCTTCGTGGGATTCACCATTAATTACTTCTTCTACCCTTCGTGGGATTTACTGTTAACAACTTCTCCAAACTTCATCGTATAACTGGACTTACAATAGATACATGCTAACAACTAAGCTCGGTAGACTCGACATTATAGGTTGTAATAAGGAAAATACTGCACCACTCCTTAGTTAGCTCTTGAACAATCTTCTCAGACACACTACTATGAAACCATTTATTAGTGTCGCTATGACAATAGACAAGAAACGTATATTATTGTCGGATATTAAGTAAAATCTAACAGAAAATGGATGCAGTGGCGGATATAATAAGCAACAGAATTGCCAGCTTCAGGAAATGAATTTTCTGTCGGTGAAGGTCCTAAAACTGACAGAACTTGTGTCGAATAAATGCAATAATAAATACTTAACTAATGTCGGATATTATCAATTAATGTCGTTCGTAACCACCAGGAAAATAAAAATACCATCGAATTAACATCATGTTCCTGTCGGTTCTAACCGACAAAAATATTTTTAAAAAAATAAAATATATTATAAACAACTATTTTCCGTCGTCCACAGCCGATAGAAAAATATTAAATATTAATATTTAAAAAAACGAATCTTTCCGTTTTTTTTAATGAATGAATAAAAATAAAATAAATATTATTTAATGAGTGAATAAAATAAACAAAGCTCATAATAAACATAATATGCATTCAAATATAAATTAACCTACAATAATGTCATCCGAATCCGCCATAACACATAAAGTAGACATTAAATATAAATTAACCTACAATACTATCTTTTGAATCCGCCATAATACATAACTAGACAAAAAAACATTTGTCCGAAGTAGGTAAAGTGTCAGACATATCCATAAGGAAAACCAACAAACTATTCAATAGAACCCGAGCCTTCTGCCGATCCTCCCTGTGCTCCAAGGCCTTCTGCCAATCCTCCATGTGCTTCTAAATAACTCATCACATCCCCATCAAAACTACCCGACAGCAATCTGAAAAACAAACCAGAGGATAATCCACCATTGAAAACACCTGGAGAAATATGTGAGTCACCGGGAGAAGCAATCTGCCGATATACTGGCAAACTTGCTAACTGTAAAGAAATGAAGATTACACTCTATTTTATACTAGAAAGCCTAACAACTCTAACCAAATACTAACAAACTTGCTAACTGTATTGCTAACTATATTTCTAATTGTATTGCTGATTTGTACCCTTAATAGATATATCTTCATCTCTGATTCTTGAATATCTTCGTTGATGATCATAACTAACATTGAAAATGCAAAATACTAAGAAAGGTTTGATGTCGATCGGACAACAAATGGATGGAGTGATGAGTTCATCTAAAACAAAAGGTCAATGGTGAAAACTAAATTCAACGCTTCGAACATTAAGTCCGTAAATTCACATGTTAATTTTTTTTCATTTTTTGACATATGTTTTTATGTTCCGTCATAACCATAACTCACATGCTATCAAAAATTTCTAATAAAAACCTTAACACCAACAATTTGAAGGCAAAAGCACACCCAATCACACTTCCTGGAATAGAATAAACTGAAGGCAAAAGCACACTCAATCTAGATATGTCAGTATGTTCATGTAAATATAATTTTATGTGATTATAATTTTGTACAATGAGTTACAAGTTTCAAGTACAAAAAACTTCCTGTAGACAAGGCTGCAGCTAGAACATAGTATTTTGAAGAAGCAATGCACAGTAGGTTGATCGATTAATCACACTTCCTGGAATAGAATAAACTGAAGGTAAAGGCACACCCAATCTAGATATGTCAGTATGTTCATGTAAATATAATTTTATGTGATTATAATTTTGTACAATGAGTTACAAGTTTCAAGTACAAAAAACTTCCTGTAGACAAGGCTGCAGCTAGAACATAGTATTTTGAAGAAGCAATGCACAGTAGGTTGGCAAGTAATAAGAGTTAGGATAATACTTCCATTCTCCTTTGGGGACGAGCTCATTCCCCTCTCTGCAAATAATTGACCGATAAATTTCATAAACTGAACTATTCAATATCTTAATCTCCATTTGAAAATCACCTTCACAAAAATCATTTGAATCATAATCATTTAGTCATTGAAATGTATAAAAGAAATCAACGGTGTATATCCCAACTAATATATTCATGATGTACCCTTTATAAGGGAAGTCTCATCCTCTCCGTCTATAACCCCTACACTAGCCATGGTGCACCATCTCCTTCAGATATCAAGCCTCCAGTCGTCTCTAATAGCTAGGCAAATAAATCGTTAACTTGTACATCATAATCTCTAATTGTTGCCTTGTATATTTTGCTGCTGCTAATTACAAAGTTTCCATTACTTACTTCCCATGTAAAGTCACTCCTAGACTAGTATATAACATTATCTATTCTAAAATTGAGGAGGGATTTGACTGTAGCTTAGCTACAGTCACAAGTTTGCCATCCAATTTCACCTTATTTACAAGAAACCCATCTCATTTGGGCTGGTATTGGGGCTGAGTTGTTTTGGGCAGCTCATGATACTTTCCATGGGCTTTCTCTTTTGTTGGTGTGAGGCCGGCCCTTTGGGAGTCTAAATGACGAGACTACCCATCTGGGCTTCAGATCGCACAATCAGGATTACAAGTTAGAGGGGTGGAGTCGTCATTTCGTTCTTTCGGTTTCAGAGGGATTGGGGTTTGGTTGTTCCCATAATTTCCTCCTCCTTTCTTCAACCTAGCCGTCACAGAGAGACAGAGAGATAGAACCATGACAGAGAGACAGAGAGACAGAGAGACAGAAACAGATAGAGAGAGAGAGAGCAAGAGGGGAGAGAGGGTGGCGTGTCATTTCGGATTCTTGGGGTTTCAGAGGGATTGGGGTTAGATTGTTCCCATAATTTCCTCTTCCTTTTTTCAACCTAGCTATGACAGAGAGACACAGAGATAGAGCCGTGACAGAGAGACGAGAGATAGAGACAGATAGAGAGAGAGAGAGAGCGGAAGGGGAGAGCTAGAGGTTGGTATCATTGCTCATTCTTCCGTCAAATAAGTGATGGTTCAAATTACATTTTGTACCAAATTTATATTTTTTTATTGTTTCTTGCATTTATGGTTGCAAGCATGTGGTGATTGAAAAGTCAAAAAAAAATTTGCAGATCTTTAGGTTTATGTTTTTTTTAATCAATTTGGGGATTTTTTGGATCTTTATATACCTGGTTACTTTTTTATTTTTCTTCTCATTCTCGATTACTCTCTGTCTGAAAATTTTTCATGTGGTGATTGAAAAGTCAAAAAAAAAATTGCAGATCTTTAGGTTTATGTTTTTTTAATCAACTTGGGGATTTTTTTGATGTTTATATACCTGGTTACTTTTTGGTTTTTCTTCTCATTCTCGGTTCCTCTCTGTCTCAAAATTTTTCCAAGGTTTGTTTCTTAACTTTTTTTGAGTTTTCAATTTTTTCATCTGAGCTTTGCCATTCGTGTTTGATTACAATATTTAAGGCTATAATAAACCCTTTGACTGTATTGTTAGCTTCTGTTTATGTTCATAGGTAGAACAATTATATTGAAATTCCTAGCATGGTTTTCATAGTCAGTGGGCATGTCATATACTAGAGAAAAATCTTTGGAGAATAACTATAATAAATCATCCTCATCCCTGAGCCGTTATAAACTATCTATGATTGGATCAATGGGGTCTGATAAATCTTGGCATAATGTACGGAGTAAAGTAAGCAATCAAGATGCTGGAATATTTAATTGAGATATAATACCTTGGTTGTGAAACTGTCAAGTATCAGATGTAGATAAACCTGCATTTTAAAGAAGTTTTTATTCTTTGATTTGAATCCGAACAAAATCAGTAAACACAACAGACTGATTTACAATCTGTGATTTTCTTAAAAGAATGCCATTTTTAAATTGTGCTCTGTTTTAAATTATTTGTATTTGTGCCTCTGTGTCTCTGTATGTGCATTTCTGTGTGTATGTGCAAATATTTATGCCTGTAATAAACCCTTTGACCGTATTGTTAGCTTCTATTTAGACTGTTGTTAGTTGTTGTTAAGTTGCTGCCATTTTTTGGTAGTGTTAAAAAGATTTTTTTTTTTTTTAAGAAGTTTTTGTTCTGTGATTTGAATTGGTAATTAGTGTGTAAAACCTTTTGACCAATTTGAATGCGATGTTTTTATTTCGATTGTTTGAGAACAAGAAAACTAATTGTTCTTCTCTTTTTTATAGATTGCAGGAAACGTATCACCAACTCGGGATTTTGCATTCCAGGTTTCATTCACTAACCCTAAATTTTTAATGTTGTGTGACTATAACTATTTGTGCCTTACTTTTTGTGTTGTCCAAAATATTTTTGTGTTGTTTGTGCAAAACGTTTTTCATTTGGTGTTTATATTGGACAACAATGTGATTAATTAGGATTCTTTCAAAAAGCTTTAAAAAAACGTTGCTCCTTTAACTGTTTGCGGATTAATCTTTGTTTTATTTTCCGTATGTGTTTATCTTTTGCCAATGAATTTTATAAATGATCGTGGAAGCCAGCGATTCTGCTCCTACGAAACCTGCACCGACGTGGTTCCAGATCACTACTCCAAAGCAGGTTTATGATTTTTTTTTATTTTTTTTTATATTTCATTTCCCCCTTTTTTTTTTATTTTTGAATTACAAGAAAAGTTTGAATTTGAGGTTCGAATTCGAAGATTACTGCTCCTTATAGTTTTAATTTGGTATTTCATAGTTTAGCTTACGATTGTCATCAGTTTTCTTAGATTGATGGAATGTTTTTAAAAGATATTGCTTTTAGAAGGTTATTATGTTATATATAAGTATACTTTATACTGTAATGAAATTTTATATGAATAATATTTCAATCAGAGAGATACAGGAAGATAAAGATAGGTTGAGCAATAAAAGCTCAGCCATAAGTGATCAAGTAGTGTATTTTGTGTTTCCCTTCCTCTATTGAGAAGTTTGTGAAATCGCAGGGGTTGGAACACCACTATTGGTTTGGGTATGCTCTCTGTCTCAGTGTTGTGGGGTGAAAAGTTATCTGAAAATAATGGAAAGAACATTTTCTGCATCGTGATTCTTTAATTGTATGATAATATTTCCAATGTTTTAGATTACATTGATCTGTATTATTTTAAAGTATATATGAAGATTAGTTTATAGGTGTATGCACTTAAAATTGGATATATGGTATTTTTTAGATTATTTGACATACAATTGCATATAATCTCAATTTTCTCATGCAATTTTTGTCTGAGCTTCGGAATCGTTGAATAGGATGATTCATACTTGGATAACTACATCAGCACAATTGGAGTTGAATTTGTGAGCATTTTGTCAGTTTTGCACTACTGATTCCTTTGATTCAACTCTCGCTAATCTCTGTTATTTATTGTGTTGTTTAGAATATTCGCAAGTCATGAACAAGGCGAAGTATAAATGAATTCAATTACAGCTTCCCTTTATGTTTCTAGATGGAATGCCATTGAAAGTAATCATTCTCACATTCGTATGAATAAATAATGTTTCAGATGTTATGCCTGGTAGACAAGTTTCCAACACTGAGTCCAAAGTATTAAGAAATTATAAAAAGTTACAAATTCATGCACAAAGAGAGTACTTAAATTTTTTTTATATATAATATGAGACAACTACAAGAAGAGATCTAGCATCATATCATAGGTATGTGTATAATATACAGATTTGTTGCGCTTCTAAGTAAATCTTTTAAGATTGTCAAGTGGCTAAAATATATTGGAAAATAATGAAAAGAAAGCACCTTTGGTTCGTTAACTATTATAACTTGAAGGGCAATATAAGTGTTAAATGCATGTTGCATCTGTTTCTCAGGAAACAGAGCTTTTTTTTTGCAACTGTATCTTTTGTAACCAGCTCGGTTGAATGTATATAAAAGCCGAACTGCTCATCTTACCAACATCTTTCACTCATCTATCCCTTTTGTTCATTCATGATTATGTTGAATTTTTTTGCAGATTAAATGTCTTATTCATGTGGTTAAGGCTGGTGCATTCAAGTCCTGCAGCGAAGTGCGGGCAATTTTGCTAGTAACATTCTATTATTCTTCGTAAACATATGAAAGTAAAAGCTATTCTTCCAGTCTCAATCTATTGTTGAAAATCAACACCAGCCTTAGGAGCCCATATTTAATCAAGCCTAATCTATTTGTGAAGAAGCTCCTACGTAACTCTAGAATAAGAAGTTGGTTAATAAAAAATATAGAAAATTAGATTTTAATTCCTAAATAAGATGAAATTTAGAAAAAAAAATGTCTTATACAAAATTAAAATTTGATTTTAGTCCCTAGACTCTATTTAATGTCGGCTTATGTATTCAATGTCTTTTTTTTATTAGATAATTTTATGAATTTGAATTTTATTAAAGTATTATAAATTTTAATTCTCATTATGGTAAGTATCTTATATAAGAAAAAAATTTCATAGAGATTTTTCGGTACACTTATGTTTTTGCATATTTTCTTATGTCACACTATTCATTAGAATATATTTAGGTAGGAACATTTCGGTACATTAGGTTTGTATAATAGAAAACTAGATTTTAATCCCTAAATAAGATGAAGTTTAAAAAAATGTCTTATATAATATTTAAAATTTACTTTAGTCCCTAGATTCTATTAAATGTCAGCATATGTATTCAATGTCTCTCATTTTTATTTATAATTTTATGGTGTTCATAAATAAATTTTGTGAAAATATTATAAATTTTAATTCTCATTATGGTGAGTATCTTATATAAGAAAATATTTTCTTAGAGATTTTTCGACACACTTATGTTTTTGCATATTTTCTTATGTGCTACTAATTCATTACAATATATTTATGTATGAACATTTCGGTACATTAAATTGAATTTGAATTAAGTACACATTAAGGGACTCAAATCAATATACTTCAAAAAGACTTGATGTCACATCCCGAGCTCGACTCCACTTTGGGCCTCGACCACGCCCTCACGGTTTTGTTTCTGGGAACTCACGCGAGCATAACTTCTCAGTGGGTCACTCATCATGGGAATGCTCTCACGCGAACTCGGTTAACTTTGGAGTTCCTACGGAATTCGAAGCCAGTGAGGTCCCAAAAGGCCTCGTGCTGGGTAGAGATGGGAATATACATTTAAGGCTTACAGGATCCACACCCCTGGGCGATGTGGGATCTTACAATCCACCCCCCTTAGGGGCCCGACGTCCTCGTCGCCACACTTCCGGCCAGGGATTGGCTCTGATACCAAATTGTCACATCCCGGCCCAGGCCCCCACCACATCCTGGGCTCGACTCCGCCGTAGCACGATATTGTCCGCTTTGGGCCTCGACCATGCCCTCACGGTTTTGTTTCTGGGAACTCACGTGAGCAGAACTTCCCAGTGGGTCACGCATCATGGGAATGCTCTGGCCCAATCTCGCTTAACTTCAGAGTTCCTACAAAACCCGAAGCCAGTGAGCTCACAAAAGGCCTCGTGCTAGGTAGAGACGGAAATATACATATAGGGCTTACAAGATCCATACCCCTGGGCGAGGTCGGATCTTACAATCCACCCCCGTAAGGCCCGACGTCCTCATCGGCACACTTCCGCCCAGGGATTGGCTCTGATACCAAATTGTCACATCCCGGCCCAGGTCCCCACCACATCCCGGGCTCGACTCCGCCGTAACACGATATTGTCCGCTTTGGGCCCCTATGCCACGCCCTCACTGTTTTGTTTCTGGGAACTCACACGAGCACTTCCTAGTGGGTCACCCATCATGGGAATGCTCTCACGCGAACTCGTTTAACTTAGGAGTTCCTATGGAATCCGAAGCCAGTAAGGTCCCAAAAGGCCTCGTGCTGGGTAGAGATGGGAATATACATTTAAGGCTTACAGGATCCACACCCCTGGGCGATGTGGGATCTTACAATCCACCCCCTTAGGGGCCCGACGTCCTCGTCGTCACACTTCTAGCCAGGGATTGGCTCTGATACCAAATTGTCACATCCCGGCCCAGGCCCCCACCACATCCCGGGCTCAACTCTGCCGTAGCACGATATTGTCCGCTTTGGGCCCCGACCACGCCATCATGGTTTTGTTTCTGGAAACTCACGCGAGCAGAACTTCCCAGTGGGTCACGCATCATGGGAATGCTCTGGCCCATTCTCGCTTAACTTCGGAGTTCCTACGGAATCCGAAGCCAGTTAACTCCCAAAAGGCCTCGTGCTAGGTAGAGATGGGAATATACATATAGGGCTTATAGGATCCATACCCTTGGGCAATATGGGATCTTACACTTGAGCTTAAGAAAATATTCTAGAGTAATGTACACACTTGAGCTTAAGAAAAGTCTAGAAGAATGGTGAGGCATCCACACATGCAAGATTAGTCTAGAAAACTCTAGTAAAGAAAGATAGTAGAATTGGCTAGATATTTCTAGCATGATGTCTCTATGCTTCTCCAAGGTTCCATCCATGCCTATATAAGGTGAAGGCATTCACCCTATTTGTATCAGAAAAGAGAAGCAACCAAGCAATCAAGAAGAGTGGTCTTGAAATGAGTAGTCGATGTGAGGAGTGTAAATGGTAAAGGGTTTGTCTCTGGAAAGTGGAAACAAAGACGTAGTGAATTGAAAAAACAAAGCTCTAACTACTACAAAAGTTCACCACATCCTAATTTTAATAAGTCCGTAAACTCTCACATTCCTACGCCTACATCAATTTGCTTCATTATATTATTGTCTTTTATACCAATTTTCTTCGGTACGGTAGGTAACACGCATGGTTGAGATTAAGTTCTTGAATTCACATGTTATAGAATTCTTAATTCTTTAAGAAAGACCTCCACTATCACATCTCGGCCTAGGCCCCCACCACAACCCGGGCTCGACTCCGCCGTAGTACAATATTGTCGGCTTTCGACCCTGACCACGCCCTCATGGTTTTATTTCTGGGAACTCACACGAGAACTTCCTAGTGGGTCACCCATCATGGGATTGCTCTCGCGCGAACTCGCTTAACTTCGGAGTTCCGATGGAACCCGAAGCCAGTGAGCTCCCAAAAGGCATCGTGCTAAAACAGGTGGGCATGTACATATAAGGCATAAAGGATCCACTCCCCTGGGCGATGTGGGATCTAACATCCACACCTACAATCACTAGTACAAAAAACACTTTGTACGACGCAGGTCCTTCGTAGCGCAAAGTACATGTTGCTTTGGGTATCCCTTCTGAGTATCGTGAATGGCGCTGGCTGCTTAGTCCTCTGCGTAGGGAAAAAGGTGGGCTGCCCCCGAGAGAAGAGATAAAGAGAATTAAAGCTGAGGCGTTGGCCCGTCCTATCACCGTGGTGGAGCCTGCTACAAATGAAGGTGGGAAGAAAAGGACTTTCCCGCTTGCTCAGGAAACGTCTGCTAAGAAGAAACTGAAGACTTATTCCTCTGCTCGTGAAGGTTCACCAGCTGCTCCCAAGATTGTGATTAACTTAACTTATTTTGAGGGCGAGAGAGAGGGAGTTGCTAGACCTGTGTCGGTGACGCCTGTCATTCCAAAACCTGCTAGCTCAATTGCTGAAAGGATTGCGCAACGCAGAAGTTCTTCCGTGCCTCCAGTGCTGAAGTTTGTACTAAAACGTTCATCTGGAGTTAAACCTGGCTCACCTTTGGAGAAGCTTGTTACTACGAAGAGTGACAAAGTGCCTCTGCCTGCTAAAATGGTGCCAAAATTTGTTCCCTCTGCTGCTGAGGTTGACTCGTCTGCCGAGAAGCTTGAAACCGAGACTACTCAAATGAGTTGTTGGGCCAAGTTCTTTTGCGAAGCATTCGACAGAGTACAAGAGGACTGCTCTGCTAGCCATGATGCAAATAATGACGATTCTGGCAGCCGAATCTATGTTTCTTGATCAAGAAGATACCAAGGCTGCTAAGGAGGTGGCAAGAACTATGGCTGCCGAAGCTTACTCTTCGACCGAGAAAGTTAAGAAATTGGAATCTGAACTTGCTGTTTTGAAGAGGTCTAATATCTCTGCCCCCACTTCTCTGCAGCTTGAGACTGCTCACCAAGAGATCGTGGATTTGAAGGCTAGGCTTGAAGCGATCCAAGTAAAGTACGAAAGTGTAGAGGAGGAGATCAAGTGTTACATACCTCAGATTCAAGATCTTGAGCGTCCCATCTCTGAATCCCGCTCCGCTGCTTATGCAAAAGACGATGAGCTGATTGCTACTTACAACCAAGTGATCTACTTCAAGAAGGTTGTTGATAGGCTTGAGCCTTAGGTGTTGGAGCTTCAAGATGCTTTGAAGGTCAACGACAATTTAAAGAATGAAGTGGAGGAGCTGCAGCAGGTTCATGCCAGCATGCTCGAAGAGAATAAGCAGTTGAAAAGTGAGAAGGCGGGGCTTGAGACTTCGCTTACTCAGAGTCAGGCCGACTTTTATAAGCTGGGTTACGTTGATCATCTCTTTGGTCGACTATCTGACTTTGAGTTTTCTGGTAAAGACTTCGAGACCTTTTCCATTTCTCCGGAAGACTTGCTCGCTTTTACTTTTGAGTCTTCTATTGGTGAAGTAATCGGAGAAGTTGGGGCCCAGGCCGAGGCAGCTGAAGGTGAAGCATCGGGAGGTGCCGCTGCTGAAGGTGTGGCAACCGAGTAGTCGTGAGATGTCCAAGCTGCTGAAGTGTAGTCTTCTAAGTAGCCTTTTAGGATTTATTTTTCCTTGTTGCTTTTTGCTTTGGTTGAACTTCTTCGGTCTTTGCTAGTTGTTTATCAACTTCACTAGAAAATTTAATAAACTTGCCTCCTTCACTTTTTCTCCATCTTCGTTTCTTTTGTTCATGCCCTAATCTTTAGACTTTGTAGGCCAGTGGCAGACGTGCTACTTTTCTATAAGCAGACAAGCTTGTGTAGCCTACGTAGCCGTAGGTGTTGGTGTAGAACTTTGCAAGGTTGTTAGCCATAGGGTTGGCAGCCGGGTGCCTTACTTACAGAAGCAGACAAGTCCGATACGGAAACGTGTCACCAACCAAACGGTTGTAACTCTACTTCCATTCCATCCATCGTTTTTCACTCCCCGTCTTGTTCGTGCTCTCAATGCCTTGCCAACATCATCAGATTTTCCAGAACCAACAACACGAACCCGACGAATTAACCTAAAAACAATTTCCGGGTCTTTCATTCCAGTCCGAAATCTCAGATGGGTCGTCGGCAGAGCGACTCAGAACTCGGCCGTCTCACACTTCTGGCCCTTTTCCTGATGGGCGCAATCTTCTGCTGCATGGTGTACCTGTTCCTCGCTGTGGCCTCAAAACCCAGCAGCATAACAACAGCTGATTCGGTCTCGGAATTCGGAGACGTTGGATGGAGGAGTGGAGAAGAAGATGGGGAATGCTTCAGAGGGATAAAAAATTTGGAGCTCTGGGGTGATGCTGTGAAATGGGGTTCTGAGTTTAAGGTGAATTCTTCTAAAGAGTGCTGCATGGCTTGTAAGGACATGTGTGGGGATCGAGATGGGCATTGTTTGTGTGACAGCTGGGTGTTTTGTGGGGATAGAGAGGCTTGCGGACTTAGATTTGGTGAGGTATGGTTTCTCGCTGTTTCATCAAATCTGCTCTCTTCTAATTAATCGAGCGGGATTATAATTTAATCTAAACTACGGAGGACGGGGATTTACAATTGAGCGTGTAGCCAACTTGGTTATGCCCATATCTGTGTAAATTCCTTTTATGGGTTGGTTTATCTAGTCTAAGGCAGCTTTGTGAGATAATGTAGATGGAAACTCGTAATGTGGTCGTGTAGTTTTCATATAATGTACAAGAATTTATTGTACTGGTATAAGATAGAGTTTCGGTTTGACGATTGGAAAAAAGTTAGCAAGTTTTAAGATTGTGCGTAGTCCATTTTCTGGTGCTTGCAACTTTTAGAGCTACTATTCTTAAAAACTCATGGCAGTCCTGGCACGGGACGGATTGTGTTAATGAAAGGCTGAGATGTGGATATCTATCAACATGAACAAGAGCATTATCGAAATAAGCATCTTGCACTCTAATATGACTTTTGATTGTTACATTCTTGATGAATCCTTTGGTTGAATTAACTGGTTTGGGTTATAAGGTGCCTGTCTTCTGCATGTTTGTAGTGTTGGTTAAAGAAACAAAAGGATACCTTGGACCCTGATCGGAAGGACTCAGGTGATCTGGTTGCATGGACTTCTGGACTCGTTTTTGGAAAAGGAGAGGTAAAGATGTACTGTTTGTCGTAATACTTTTCTCTGGTTGTAATTTTACTACCAACTATGTTGTCAAGTTTTACTTGTATACTCATGTGCCTGAGCGTCCCACGTATATGTTTCGTTACTGATATATGAACATTTCTTCTATAGGACAAAACGATTCGCAGACATTTTCAGATCAGAGTAACTAGGATTGTAGTTACTATTTCAATTTTTTTTCTTTTTCTGGAGATTACTACACTTCGAATCAGTGAACATCTGTATTACTGTTTGATTAGTTCACATTAGCAGGGGTAGCCAACAAACCGACATAGTTTTTGTCTGAAACCTGGCTTTGATAGAGTGGCTTCCTTTTGATTTCGTTTAGCTGACTGCAATTATATTTGGGAGAAGGCTTAGTTGACTTGAGTTGGTTGTCTGAGGTTGTTAAAATTAGAAGAAATTTCTAGTATTTGTAGGAGGGGACGTAAGAATTTGGCATTTGTGGTTTTTGTCTATGAGTTTCAAAGAGGAGTGCATAACGTGAAAGATCGATGTGTATTATAGGAGTAACAGATTTGTTTCGGATATTATATGAGCGGTTGTAATGAAGTTTGACTAAAAGTTATTTTTGTTACCTATATGTCATCTTGTCTGTTCACATAACATTGCTTGTATCTACCTTTCGATATCCACAGGGTATTGTCGGCATGGAAACAGAGTATGGGACTCTTCATATAAAGGTTAATTCTTCCTCCTCAGGAGTAGATGCGTAATCTATGATCTCTTTAAACCCTAAGCCAAGTCTTATTCAGTTAAGTTATGCTGATACTATAGCGATCGAAAGTTTAAACTACATATTTATTTACAATGTGCTGTTTAGCTTCATGAATTTGAAACTCTAGCGGCCACTGACGTGACTCGTTATGAGCTCAACATTCAGATACTAGTACCCTTATTTCACACATACAACAACAACAAGGCTTTGTTGTTGTTGTATGTGTGAAATAAGGATTCGTACTAGTATCTGAATGTTGATAAAATGAAAACACTGTTTCATTTGGAAACAATTATTTTAACCGACCTATACTTGCTATCAGCCTGCCAAATTCTTGTCACGGTGGGATTGAAGGTAGGCTTAGACCACATAATGCGACCGTTATCTTTGCTGTAAAGTTAGCTTATTAGTTTGATTTCATCATTCTGGTACAGATCCAACAAGTTTCCTTTTCCTTTTTGTTTTGCTATTCTGTGTTCTCCGTCAAGCTCCTTCACAATCAACGCAATTTCTTTTCTTATAAGTTGTTTAGTTCTTGTAATCTTCTATTACACTAAACTCTGTGATTACCGCATCTAAACTTTCGTTCGGACTTAAATTTATGCAGCTCCGTCCTGACTGCGCCCCACATTCGGTTGCCTATATTCTTGAGCTGTTGCAAGTGCCCCATTATGCAGGCTGCCAATTTTATCGCGCAGAAAACCGGGGAAGCTTTTGGGACTCACTAGGAAACCATGTAAAAAATGTAAGTTTCGGACGCAGAAGTCGTAACTTTTCAGCTTTGTCTGAGTTTGAGCTTGCTTGTTATGAGTGCCCGTCATTCCGAACTTGTAGCATATATCCGCTTTATACACAGTTGCTCGCGTATACCTGCTTTATAGTTGCTCAAGAGAAGGATACGATGTGGTATTTATTTCTCATTCGGAAGTTTCTCATGTAAGCTATATAGGCTCCGTTTGGCCCGCCTTTCGCGCTAATACAAGGAACGCTTGAAGCTCATGGATTCGTATTTAAGGAGATTCCAGCGGAGGTGTCTCGCACCATCAGAAGAGGA
The DNA here is from genome assembly GCA_036320875.1 of Cotoneaster glaucophyllus. Lineage (NCBI taxonomy): Eukaryota > Viridiplantae > Streptophyta > Magnoliopsida > Rosales > Rosaceae > Cotoneaster > Cotoneaster glaucophyllus. The sequence continues at coordinate 9,550,563 of CM070070.1, forward strand.
TCGGTTGCCTGGATTGGTTCCGGTCCAGGATTCTTTATCAGCCTAGCCAACCATTTTGAGTGGAAAAAGCCTTACACTGTGTTTGGTTCCGTTCTTCCCGAAGACATGGAAATCGCCGAGAAAATTGCCCGGCTTCCGACCAGACAAGAGGTCTGGAGTAACATCAACGTCTCCGTCTTGGAGAGTCCTGTCACCTTATGGTTCCGAAGAATCAAGCCGGAATCATGACGTTGCCAGGTTTGATGCGTACATAACACGCATCATGGTCAGTTTGGCGAAGTTGTTGCCTATTCAATTTGTAGATAAACAGAGTTCCAAGAAATTGACCGTTACAGTCCTCGGTCGAGCACATTCGGTATCCTTCTTTGGATTCATTTTTGTATTCGAAACTAATGAGTGCTAAGTACTTTAGTTATGGCCAAAAAGCATGATGACAATGAGTATGTCAACTGGAAAAATCAAACGCAAGCCAGTACAAGACCGAGCAAGAACATCGGTATCATTCGAGGAATCATATTTATCGAGCAGTATGATGCACTACCAAGCAAAGCAGAATGCAGACACATAATTAAGCATTGTATTTTACGATTCCAAGAAAACTGCAACGCGTAATGGCTACTCGGTTTCTCCAATCATTACCATTCTTGTGGCCGGATTCAGAATCTGCTAGGCCGTCTGACAAGAGAACATTTTCCTCCAACATATAGTTTCGAGTACACGAGACTACAAGCTAATCTACGTAGTTTCAACTACACGAGACTACAAGCTACAAAGATTAAGCTACAATCTTCTCAAAGGGCTAGAACCAAGCTAAACACGAAATTACAAAACAAAAGGAAATTGTAAAAAGTGGCGAGTTAAACACGAAATTACAACTAATTAAACTTACATTACTTTGTTCCTCTAAGATCCACAAGCACCAATGCAACCCCACCATCTAAGCCTCAGGGGATGGCATTCTCTTGGTCTTCTTCTTCTCCGAAACCGCCTTCGCAAAAGCCTCCACAATTCTTTGCTGAGAGTCCAAAATCATTTCCGTCCGCTTCATCTCCATCTCCATCCGCATTGCCTCCATCTCCCTCGCCATCTCCATCTTCATCTGCTCCATCCTCACAAACCCATCTCCCAAAAGCTTAATCGCCGACACCATCTCCCCCACGGGGTCTCTCTCCCTCTCCATTTCCCCCCCATCCCTTTCTCTCTTCCCCAATCCGGGCCTCCCCGAATTCCCACTCTCTCTCATCACCTTAGCACTCCCATAAACTGACCCCGAATTCGACCCTGGATTCGAATTCATCCCGAATTTCTGATCCATCTTCGGATACACCTTGGTCCCTGGCTGAGCTATACTAACCCCAGTCGGAATCCTAATCCTAAACCCACTTCCGGCACCAGCACCGCCACCACTTCCGCCACTTCCGCCACCAACCCCAACTCCATTCCTATACAACTTACTCATACTCTTCATATTCGACCCGTATCTCAGCTCCTCATAGAGCTCCTGATCCGGATCCTCCTCCTCTTCGTTCTCCTCGTTCTCTTCCTCTTCGCCGGGACTTTCGGAGTTTTCCCTCTTCCCAGCTGCCGGCCCCTTCTCCATGGCGTCCATGCGCTTGAAGTGGACCCACGACGACGTAAATCTGGACAACGGCATCGACCTGGCTCGCTGGATCTCAGTCCGGTACCGCTTCCGGAGCTTCTCCATCTTGTGACGGCACTGAACGGCGGTCTTCGCGGGTGAAGCAGCCGGGCATCGTCGAGCGACGGCGTCGGCCACGTCCTGCCAGTGGGTGGCCTTGAGGTTTCCACGGCGGAGGGAGTACCACTTTTCGCGGTAGGAGTCAATGAGGGCGACGGTCTCGTCGTGGGACCAGCAGGGAGGAGGGAGGCGGCGGGAGGAAGGCGGGGTTGGGTTCGGCTGTGTTTGCTGGGATTGGGTCAGCGGTGGGGCCGGAAGAGCAAGCGGCACGGCCTGCGGTGGGTCCGATTGGAGAGGGAGGATGGAGTCGTCCTGAGGGGAAGACGGTGGAGAAGCCATGGATATTGTTTTGTTTAGGGTGGGATCTGAGGATGTAGGATAAGGGGGCGGCGCAGAAAAGAAGGAGGGAGGAGGGGAAGGAGGAAAAAGGCAAGGGGGAGGAGGGAGGAGGAGAAAGTGGTGTTTGGAAGCATGATTGTGGTTGTGGGTAGGGTGTTTAAGAGGGTGGGTGGAGGCGTGTGCGGCTGATTTCGAGATCTAAAGGTGGGCGTGTGAGATGAGCGGTGGATGAGGCCACCGCTTAGGTGTGGGGTGAGGTGGCTAACGTGCGCCAGGGGTGGTAGGGTGGGTGTTGGGTTAAGTTAACCTACACGCACCACCCCAATCGAGAGAGAGAGAGGCGGGAGGAGGTGGGGGCAGGTCCACCTCTGTCTGACTTTGCCCATTATCTTGTCATTCTTGGATCATCGTCATCATTTGAAATTTGTAATGGGGAAAATAGTGGTGTTGGTGTGACGGTGGGCGGGAGGTGATTGGGTTGACACTTTTGCATAGTGGGCCTTTGGGTTGTGGTGGGTTTAGGGGCGGTGGGAGAGCGTGAGGGGGAGGGAGGTGGGCGAACAAGAGGTGGTGCTGTGGTGGTACTAAATAGCAATAGGATTAGCATTAGGGCATCAAAGCTTTGGTTCTAATGGGGGATGTGAGAGCATTTTGTGGGGACTTTGGTTGCTGCCTTTCAACAAATTGGAGTGGGGGACTTGTTTAATATCACATGGATTACACGTGTGGAGCAAAAATAAGGGGGGCCAAACTTGTGATTAAACATGAATAAAGTTCACGTTGAAACTGAAAATACTATTGTTGCCCAAAAAAAGTGGAATTACTATTGACAACCCAACAATTGAAGCCCTTTTCAAAAAAGACCCCTCTCATTTTCAAAGAAAATGGTCGATAAATTGAATTCTATATAACTAAAAATAGTTGTGCAAGAATTTTTATCAAGCAAGCAAGAAGAATTTCCAGAAAACTTGCAGAGAGAGTTTGTTGCTCTCTGTGCAGTGGCACAATACATGCCATTAAGATGTTCTAATCTCAGCTGTGCATTGCAGCTTGAGTGTTCATGCTAACTAAGAACAAAACACTAGAGCTTTACATAAAACTTGAAATCCAAGTAACCCAAGCAATCTTCATAAGTATATTACTCACTCCCAAGTTCCCTTTCCATTTTGAGGTATAGGTAGCCACTGTTTCTACGATTGTGACTTGGCTCTGCAGTGTTTGCTGCTGTTATCCCTTTATAAATTTATGGGTTTTTTATCCAAGTTTTCGGCAAACATAAATGGGGGTTGTAGGAATGATCGGAGAGATGAACATGATCATACACAATTAGTTGTGGATAAATCAAATTTCGGGATTTTTTAGGTGGATGGCGGTCTAAAATTAACTATGTGACGTCCATGTCGCAATGTTTTGTGTTGTCTCTCATCTCATCTCTCGTGATTTGTCATTGTTTCTCTGTTCATATGTACAAGTCATGTGAAAGAGAGGGAGAGAGAGAAAGAAAAGTGAGAAATTCTTCAATGACACGGAGTATTGAATAATACTGAAAATGAATGGCTAAGATTAAAAATAAAAGATCTAACAATTGTAATTGAGTTTGACGATTAAAACACTCGTAATATCGATGCTACGTAGCATTAAAATCGGATCCAAAAAGTGACATGAACCGTTTTAGATAAGTTTTTCCCATAGTAGAGTGATCAATAATAACGAATGGAACTTGATGTGTGTGATTGAAACTAGTACTTGAGTGTTTACAGAACAGAGGAGGTAGGAATCACAAATTACAATATACCTCAGCTGAATGGATCCTCTCCGAATCCATTGGTCCTAATTCACCAAGTCATATCATCCGGACCATTGGAATTTGATCAAACGACTAAAGTTATTATAACTTTAAAGTAGGCCTCTTGTTTGTAGCCGTTGGATTAAATTTCAATGGCCGAAATGATGCGACTTGGTGGATTAGGACCAATGAATCCGGAGAGGATCCATGTCCAGATTTTATTATGTTTAACAAATACAAGATACTTTCTAGTGATTATACAACTAGCTAGCCAAAGATTATGATTCTCTCCCCTCCTATTTCTATATCTTTCCATCCCCTCCTCTCGCACTCTCTATTTCGTCTTTCTCTTTCTATAAAAAATTAATATAAGATATTAACGTGGCTTAACCGTGACCGTTCAAATAGGAGAGGAGGGAAATGGAGGAAAAAAAGAGCTAGGAGGACAAGACATGCTTGTTTTATGTCCAACAGGATCCTCTTCGGATCCCTTTGGTAAGGATCATCTTTGGATCAGTGAATCGTGTCCGTTTATCGTACATCTTGTGGTCAGTTTTTGTCAAGACTGTTTGTGTTTAATTTTAAATAAAAATATTCAAAATAATTTCTGACCTCACGATATACGATGAACGGACATGATTAACTGATCACCGGGATCTTCACAAAGAGGATCTGGCAAGGATCCGGTTTCATTTTATGTTAACTTCTATGCACTTTCCCTGCACACGCCAACAAGTTGGCGATTTGAAAAAGGACATAGTTATGTTGTCATAATGCATAACTTAGACTATTAATTTGGGATGATACTCTTCTTCAGATTCTCTTTGTGAGAATCTCGGATATCGTTTTATCATGTCTGTTCATTGTATATTGTGCGGTCAGTTTTCATCGAGTACTGTTTGTGTTTAATTTTAAATAAAATAATTTAAAATGATTTCTAACCGCAAGATGACAAATGAACAGACATGATAAAATTATTCTCAGAACCCTTACAAAGGGAATCCGAATAAGATCCTATTCCTTTAATTTGTTTCATTGATCAAATGAATTTCTATTCAAATGTCGTTTCAATTAACTGCATAAAAGCGTAATGTATTAATTAATTAACGTAAAAAACATTATTCTAACAACAAACTTACATTCTTTAAGCTATCTCGTCAAACTTTTCCAACTTAACCATTGAATAAATTTTCGATTAAATGTCGGTGGTTCAAATTAATAGTCTTACAAAATAACATTCTAACTGTTTGATGACAAATTGTACAACTCAGTACCAACTTTGTCAATTGCTTGGCTAGTATCTCTCTCTCTTCCAACAGTGGCCCGGGGAATGCACATGTTCATTGTTCCCATCTCAATATCAATACAACTGTCACCACCATGTATAACTATATATAATACCCATGTGACCAAATTAGGTTTAAAACTCACCACTCATATTCCTTCCAAATTGTGACCAAGTAAATTAATATGAGCAAATTGCCTTGCATTACGTGGCCACCTATGTTTTTTTCTGGTGGCAAACCCTAATGTTAAAACAAGAATCCTAACATGTATGGATAAGAAAGAAAACCATGAAAGCCAGTTTAGAGGCATTGATTTCCAAACAGTAAATTCAAAGACTCAAAATCTCAACTACAAAACTCAAAAGTATGACACTGTTTGGCTCTTTACATGCTTACACGATGATGTACTGTTATTTATTGTAATACGTTGTGATAAAAACGGTTGATTCTCTTTATCGTCTAAAAATCATCTCTTTAAAAATTCAATCGATTTGGAGATGGTTTAGTCATCCATATGAATCAAACAAATTGACGATTCATCGTGAGATGCTGTGAATGACTAGACGAGATCTCTAAATTGAATGAAATTTATAGAAATCATCTTTAAATGATGATGATGATGATGATGATGATGATGATGATAAGAGAATGAGTAGTTCGACTTATGACATTTGTATGGTAAATATTATCACGTCGTCAAGTAAAATGAAATGGCTTATAGCTAAGTATTATCTGAAAATCATAAAGAAAAGAGAAAAGAAAAGAATTACACAAAAATCTATAATGTTCATTTTGCCAGGCCAAATTACAAAAATCACTACCTCAACAACTACTTTTTGGACACCCTTTAAGGGTTTTATGTCAAACAGCTAGCTGCTGCTGTTGTTGCTGCTGATGGGAGGTTTCATCCTCATCAAAGCACAAGTGGAGCTTTAGTGATTTGCCTAAACTAAGAGAAGAATCTGCAGAATCTAGAGGTGGTTGCAATAGAAGCATCTCCCTCTGGAGATACGAACAGTGGGTGGTGAAGGTTGAGGGGGTCACGTTTAAGTCGAAGCTCAAACCAAATAGGAAATCCACTTCAAGAAAATTCATCTCTATTGTGCTTATTCCTCCAACTTTTGCATAATATGCATTGTTGTAGTACCTGAAATTTCGCACCAGATAAATCAAAACGGATATAAGCTAGTTAATTCTTCAATATAAATACATATCATTACAAAACATTGGAGAAAAAAATTGACCATGAGGCTTATTATGATGTGTATATAAAAGAAATATTCTACCCTATCACCGATGATATCGCTACGTTAATAACTCGTATGAGCATACACATCCACCAGTGACATCCAAAAAATGTCCCCATATTAGCCATATTTCCTTATAAATGTTACTGACTTTGTACAATTGAGCATAACTTATTAAATTAGGTCACCATGTGCATCTAGGTGGATACTCCATTTATATAGGAAAAGCCAGGGTATCACATGGCTGGACTTAGTTGGATTTTAGAACATTGTTGGAAACTTTACAGCCCTGAACCAAAAGTTTATACATTTTAGTTCTGAAAATTTTCCAAATAAATCATTAAAGGAATCAAAATTCTGTATGAGGTAACTGCCCCTAATTTTTCCAAATAATTACAAAGTCTTTTTCTGAAATTATGAAGATACAAAAGCAAGAAAGTAAGCAAAACCCAGATCGAGAACAGTGAGAGTTCTATACCACAGACACAGAACACTTCATAAGGTAAAACATAATATCTAAAAGTTGAACAATTCATATTCTTTTTTCATGTACAATTATTGCATGAAACATAATATCTAAAAGTTGAACAATTTGATGAACACAACGCAAGTGAATGGATATGGCCACCAAAAAAAATTGCAAAATCTTCTTGAATAACAGTATGAAAGATTTTTTTTCTTTCCAAATTGTGTTCATGAGGTAGTAAAATACTTACATGTCATCCATGAACTTTGCAGCCACCATGACACTTGTAATCAGCAACCGGTGAACGTTGAATGAGTTGATTGGCAACGAGGGTTGCCTCTGCGAAAAGCGATCCAGATAAACATATGCAACGATTAAGCAAGATGGGCTGCAATTGGCATACTTGAAAATCCTCTCTAGGTAACTCTGTATGGAAATGGTGGGTCTAGTCAGACCATGGAAGACTGAGATTTTCTGGGGTTGGAAATGACTGTTGAGGTCGTTCGATTCCGCCACTTTTTGAACCAGAGAAGAGAGGAAAGTTATGATCTTTGTCATCACTGTTGGGTTCTCTAGCTCTGCCATTGAGATGATGACCAAGCTTTTTGTTTTTTTTGTTTTTTTTTTTGGAAAGAGATGATGAGCAAGTTTGGGTTCTCAAGTGTTTGAATTTTTGTTGGTTCTCAAGTGCTCAGTGCTTGTGTTGGGGTATATATATATATGCGGACAGTTGGGAATTAGTGTTTTATTTTTTTATTTTTTGTTTTTTTGTTTTTAGTTTTTAGTTTTTTTGGTTAAAGAAAAGAGGGAACATGAGACATGATAGAGGTCAAAGAAGAGAAAGGAGGTTAAATATGTATAAAACTAAACAAATAGTCAAAACTGGTTTTTTTAGTTTTTCATGTAACTATTATTTTTCTTTTGTCTCCCATTTTCTTGTTATTTGAACTCAAAAAAACCAGAAAACAAAAATGGCCTCAACAATTTGTATTATTACTTTATGTGCCCTCATTTGTTTAGTGGGATTGTGACTTGTCACAATTTTTTAAAAACTCAAAGGTACTGATTTTGAGTTGGGCAATGATTTTCTTGCTTTTTCCCTTTACATTTCAAATATTTACCGATCTAAGCAATTATTTACGCTAAAATTCATTTAACTATCGAAAAAGCACTTCAACTTAAGTGCATAAAGAAAAACAGAATGCTCTAACCAACCAGTTAATCTTATTTCAAACCTTTTTTTTCCTTTTCATTTCAAACCTTTTAAAGTGGAAAGAAGGATGAATTAACGGTGGATTAATAGTGTCTTTTTCCAATAGTGAATGTGGGATTTTCCGGTTATTTGCTGTGACAAATTGACAATTGTGATGGCATGCCATACCCATCATGTGATTACATGTGGGGAAATTGTGGCTGTAAAATGGGGGTCCCAATTTCTAAGAGATCTTGCATCTTTGCATGTGGTATGATTCACATAAAATTGGGTGGCATAACATGGATTTGCCTTGCTGGTTTACGGCATTCACACACACACACACACACATAATATATTTTGCTACTTTTGTTGCAAGCAATAAGTTCAAATTATAAATTTAGGGACTGTATGGTTTAAGATTGGATCATATGATCCGAATCTTTGCTTAACTATTATAAATAATGCTAGATTCCATTAGTATTTAGCAAATAATGTGTATTTCATTATTTGACAAAAAAAATAATGCGCATTTCGTTAGTATTTATACATACTAATTAGTTTAAAGCAAATAAAGCCTAGAATTTGTTCAAATTTGAAACATTGTTGTATTATTTAGCAAGGTTCTAAAAGGCGCTAGGCGCTAGTCGGGCGGCGGGATGGGGCCTAGCGCCTAGGCGGCTAGGCGGAGCCTAGGCGGGCGACTAGGCGGATTTAAGTAAATCTATTCTATTTCGTGTAAATAAGTGTCTGTTTATACTTAAAATATACATAATTTCGTCATAAACTAGAAAATAGAATGACATCTATATTATGAAGTATTGAAACATAATGAAAACATAGGGAGCAAACATATAATGTGTGTTTATTTAAGTATTCAATAAGTCTCTTACAATTTATTGGAAACAATAAAATGCAAAAGGAAAGTTATCTATTTTTTATCTAAATGAGTTGCAACCTAGGCAGGTGTCTAGGTGGGTCTGGGCGGTCTGGGCGGGCTAGACGGGTGCCTAGGCGGGCTGGGCGGGCTAGACGGGTGCCTAGGCGGTCTAGGCGGGCGCCTCTGCAGGTCTGGGTGGGCTAGGCGGTCTAGTCATTAATCGGGGCGGCTGGTCACCGCCTAGTGCCTAGGCGGTGCTAGGCGGGGATTTTTAGAACAGTGTTATTTAGTGACAACCGCTTCTAATAATTAAAGTTTTGCCACATATTCAATCTATGGGGGTTAACTACCTCAAAAATATGTTGATAGCGATTAAAAGGTACCCAGAGATTGACATGGGATTGTTGTCTATGAATCAAATAGCAAAGCAAAACAAAACATCAAAATCTAAAGAAGAAGGGCAAGTTTTGGACACATTCAATCTAGAATGCATATAGCTCGAGGTATGAGTATGGTTATAGCGATATAGCCGAATAAAAAGTATGATTTTATGCAAAGAGATATAGACTTGTCAATGCCATCTTCACTCTATATATGTTTATTTTTTTCTTTATAATAATTGTTCTACTTATATAAAATCTCCGATTGTTTGATCATTGACCTAAGTTACCTAATTAACCAAACGATATGACTTTTGAATTTCTTTAGCAACAGAAATCCCTAATGATCTAATCCCACAATCTTATACGGTACTGATAGATGGTGGATTGCCCCAACAGATAAGGTATTTCTCTTCATTGCAATGTGTCTCAAGTTCAAATTTTCTCTCTCCGTAGTCGACTTTACAGTAGTAATATTATTGCACGAAATGAAGAGGAAAAAAGTTTAAAATGCTATAGAATTCAAATGCTAAATGCCAAGTAAAAAGTTAGGAAGAAAAAAAAAAGTTGGATTGTATATAACATTGTCCTATTAGATGATGCATGATTCTTAAAAAAATGTTGTGATAGTGCATGAAAAATTGTGTGTATTTGGAATGAAATTATTAAATACATGTATTTCAAATGATTAATTGTAACTAGTCATTTCTGAGAGTGTTTTATAGAATAGTGATTTTGTATGCTGGTTTTGGAAAGGATGGAAGGTACCAAAACTGGTGATGTTTGCACAGAATTTCAGAAGAGAATGTCGGCTATTGGAGACTGCATTTTACAGCAGCTCTTAGACACATATATATCATTGAGGTAGGGTTTCGGAAAGCTTAGTCAGCCCTTATCTCCGTTGGAGTTAGCTGACAAAAACCATACCAACCCAGTTCCTACAAAATCTTAACCCTTCATTGGAGCTTCTAATCTGACCTTACATATGTGTCAAAAACTATCACTTAGGTTAAACTAGCGGTTACAATTAAAAAAAAAAACTAGCCGTTAGCTTTCTTGATTTGCTGCTGCTTCTTCACCTTCCTTGAGCTAATTTCCAGAATCAGTTCAGGATCCAACAAATTCCAGTTCATTTTCTACAGGCATTTTTTACACCAACTCATGCCATCACAATTGCAATGTTAATTACATTGCACACATGAGAATGCATTAATAAGATATGCATTTACAGTAGTAAATATATAGTTTCTTCTTCTTTATTATAATTTTGTTTCATGCTAAAATAAAGGCTAGCTTTTGTATATATAGATAACCCAAGCTGCAGCAAAGATCAGTTGTTTTGTAGACAATCTAAGTTCTCACGTTCTGTCATGTTATCCCTTCATATATATATATAATACCTTTGTCCTAACCAAGCAAGCACATATCATCATCTACAGTACTGCACTAGGACCTTTCTATACAACCTCTTAAATAACATTTCTAATCTTATTTGAGCTTAGAAATTACTGTTAACAAATATCGGGATTAGACCATGTTTCCCGAGCAATCTTAGTAAAAAAAAAGACACACTATATCTGAAACAGACGCATTAGAATCTACTATCAGTTAGTTAATAGCCAGCCGCTTTATCACTGAGCCACTAATCCCACTTTTTATACATGAACATGTAGAGCTCATGTTTATTCACGTCCCAAACATTGCTTAGGTTATTAGTAAATTTCAAGTACATAATAATCATCGTACATGCATACAATCAATGTTACACCATTTATATGGTCAAACTTGCAATCTCTTATAATTAGGTTTTTAGTATGATCCACAAGTTGTCGGGAAATGAGTTAATACTATATGTTAAGCTTACTTAGGAAAGTAAAGATGGAATGAGAAGGCGAAGATTTCCAAATGCCAAGCTGGAATCGTGTACTTATAGAGTATGTTGGAGTGAAACATGGGCAAAATATGTTAACCAAGAAAAATGATAAGGAAATTCTCTTAAAAATGAGACTTTTAATGAACTATCTAACACCTCATGTTTTATTGCACAATAAATTATAATGTTGACACAAAAATTCATGTTAAACTGTGAGTTGGAAGAAATTCTATAAAAAAATCTCTCTCTGAGAAAATCCCCTTAACATTTCTTCTTTTACTACTAGCCTTTTGCGGGATTTATAATTTGGTGGTGATAGCTTGTAGTTGCTCATTCACTTCATCTGTTCAATTCAGAAAGCAAAGCATCTTTATAGTTTGGTATATGCATGACATACTTTAACCAGTTTTATCTTTCCAAGAAACTAATGTAAGAATGTGAACATGAGATAAGATGATTAAGCATTAGCTGTTCGAGTCCAATAAGGATAAGAAAGTCTTATAGGAAGATTATTATTAGTACTTGTTAATAAAGGATTTTATTGCAGTAGTAAACTGATATGAATTTGGGAAAACATAAGTTGTTTTCCATAAGGATTCTAATAGGGAATCCGTATGGTAATGTGAGAAGGATATATGAGTGTATATATTGCATTCTCTTCTCTCACAGGTTTAACGCTCTATTTGGAACTGAGTCCTATTATCGGTTAGAGCAACGAGGATCCTGACAGGGAGAAGAAGAACTGCTGCTTTCTGGTTAATTGTGAACAAGCCATGGCTGCATCCAATGGAAGTTCCTCAGGTCAGCATGTTTTACTTTCAGAGGTTTAGTGTTTTCTTGTTGTTCTTGGTTGTGATTTATGTAGCTGAATATGATCTGTGTAATTGGTTTAACATGTGGTATCAGAGCCATAGGTTCATGTTCTTAAATTCAATCAAGAAAAAAAAAAAAAACCTGCGTTCTTCAGGTTCGAAACTGGTTTTAGACCCAAAATTGGGCACAAGGAAAACGGTGCGTTTTAAATTGGTTTAAGAATTCGAAACCTATCAAGTTTGGGATTTTACTGAATCAGAGTTGCAACTCTCCATATTTCCTCTTCTTTCCCGATTTCAATTTTGATAATCTGGATGTTTCATGATGGTTTGAATCTGACCTCAATTTCTACAATCTATAAGATAAGAGCTTCCGCCACTGGAGGTTAGTGATTATTCTTCGAAGTAGGTCAATGAAACTAAGATTACAAATTGAAATTTAAAATCAATTGTTTTTCCGATTCTGCTGTAATTTCTGATATGATTAACTTAGGTTGATATCTTCTTGATGCTTGATTTTGTTAATTTTGTAATCATCTTTGGTTGAAAGCCATTTAGGGCTTTAGTTTTCTTCGGAAATTTCTAATTAAATGCAGATCAATACAAATACGTTGAGTTGTGTATACGACAAATTCCCTTTTAATGGAATGATTGTCTGAAGCTACACAGTTCCTCAGTTCTGAGCATCCAGAAGTGAATCTCTTATTCTATATGTGCTTATCAGCTTTTGTTGTTATGGTCATGTATATGGATAATTGATTATGAAAGCATGATGTGCAATAGACTGAGAAAAGAAATCAGGAACCTAACAGTTCGTATTGTGATTTCGTTTTGTTCCTCAGTGTCTGCAATATCAATGAAGACTCTCAATTTGGCCAACATACCAATCCTCACTGGTGGGGGAAATTATAAGAAATGGAGAAGGGATATCAGTTTGCTGTTGACCTTAAATGAGTTTGATATAGCAATTGACAATCCTAAACCTATTATCAATGATCAGAGCACTAGAGCTGAAAGGGCAGATTATGAGAGATGGACAAGAGCCAATAAGGTGGCACTATCCATTCTAGAGAGTGGTATGACCGATACAATTCGAGGAGGTATTAAGAAACATGATCTAGCTGCTGACTATCTGAAAGCAATAGAAAGAAAATTTCAAGAATCTGAAAAAGCTGAAGTGAGTCAGTACATGTCTCTTTTGACTACCTATAAGATGGAGGGCACCGGTTCTATAAGGGATCACATAATGAAGACGACATATGCTGCAGAAAGACTCAATGCAATGGATATAAACATTGGTGAAAAACAGCTGGTATTCATGATTCTTCAAGCACTCCCCAACAAATATAGCCAGTTGAAGATCTCCTACAACACTCAAGATAAAAACTAGGATGTTGATCAGCTGATTGCACAGTGTGTGCAAGAAGAAACTCGTCAAAAACTAGAAAGAGGCAAAGAGGTTGAGAATATCAATTTCGTAAAGGCTGCTAATGAGAAGAAGATGTCCAACTACAGAGGATCTTCTAGTTATGGTAAGAGCTATAAGCCTTTTAACAGTTTCAATAAATTCAGTAATTCTGCCAAAGTGGTTGAATCCCCTAGAAAATCTATCAAGTTTAAGGCTAAACCTAAAGATGTGTCTAAACTTAAATGTTTTTTGTACAAAACTAAGGGCCATTTAAAAGTCAACTGTGAAGTTTTCAAAGATTATGTGAAGAGTAAAGAAAAGGAACAAGTACTTGTCTGTGTTGAATCAAATCTTTGTGAAGTACCTATTGACTCTTGGTGGTTTGATACTGGCTGCTCAGTACACATAACTAACTCTTTAAATGGTTTTCAAAAACAAAAGGAAATTGGAAGTACCTTTTATAATGTTTATGTAGGGGAAGGGACCAAAGTCGCAGTCCAATCAATAGGGACTGTGAATTTAAAATTATCTTCAGGTTTTGTTTTGAAATTAGAGGATGTGCTGTATGTGCCAAAGATGAGAAGAAACTTAATTTCTGCCTCCAAAATTGTTAAAAATGGCTTTGCTTTCTTTGCTGATGATGAGTGTTTAAGAATATATAAAAAGAACTGTCAGGATTCTGTTTTAGGCACTGCCCTCTTATTGGACAATCTGTGGAGTTTAGAATGTTCAGTAGAGTCGTATTATCACTCAGTTTTGAATGTTGGTTCCAAAAGGATGTTGGGAACTGACACTTCTTATATTCTTTGGCACAAAAGGTTGGGGCACATATCTAAAGAAAGAATGATGAAACTTTCGAAGGCGGAATTGATTCCAAAATTAGATTTTGCTTATGCAAATGAGTGTGTTGACTGTCTAAAAGGAAAAATGACCAATTTTAGAAAAATGGATTCTAAGAGAAGTCAAAGATTATTAGAGATCATACACACTGATATTTGTGGTCCATTCCCAGTCAAAACAATTTGTGGTAACAGGTATTTTATCAACTTCATTGATGATTTTTCTAGGCTCGATTACACCTTTCTTATTTCAGAGAAATCTGATGCACTAAATTGTTTTGTCATTTATAAGACAGAAGTTGAAAAACAATTAGGAATGGTCATAAAAGTTGTTAGATCGGATAGGGGAGGTGAATACTTTGGCAGGTACACTGAATCCGGGCAGCAAAAAGGACCATTTGCTTTCTATCTCGAGAAGAATGGTATTGTGGCACAATACACCACACCTGGAACACCTCAACAGAATGGTGTTTCTGAAAGAAGAAACATGACTCTTATTGGTATGGTTAGAAGTATGATGTCAAGATCAAAACTGCCAGGATTCTTATGGGGAGAAGCCTTGAAAACGGCAAATTATATATTGAACAGAGTTCCAAGCAAAGCAGTCCCTACTACACCTTATGAGTTATGGCATGGGAGAGTTCCTAATTTTGCTTATTTCCATGTTTGGGGTTATAAATCAGAAGCTAGGTTCTATAACCCTAATGAAAGAAAACTGGATTCAAGGACTCAATCGTGTTACTTAATTGGTTATCCAAAGAAATCAAAAGGATACAGGTTCTATGTTCCTCAAGGTCACACTCGGATTCAAGAAACACATAATGCAGCCTTTCTAGAAGATCAAGATGTCTCACATCTATCAAGGGAAACCTTTGTATTTGAAGAGATGAATCAGGATAATGATGACCATGTTCCAATGGACTACACTTAAGTTCCACTATTTTCTCAACCATTATCATTTGCTACAGAGGATATAAGTGAAGAACTAGGGATTCAAGTTGACAACACTGCAGTGGCTGATCAATTGACACAACCTGCAACATTGACTTCATTTGGTGAATCACAATCATCAGTTCCATCTCAAATTGAAATCAGAAGATCAACAAGAGCTAGAAAATCTACTGCAGTCAGTGACTATGTGTATTTGCAAGAGATTGAGTTTGACATAGGCGACATTGATGACCCTCTAACATATACTCAAGCAATTGAAAGCCCTCAATCAGTTCTATGGAACAAGGCTATGAAAGACGAGTTAGATTCAATGTTCAAGAATCAAGTTTGGACATTAGTAGAATCAAACTCTGAAATTAGGCTAATAGGTTGCAAATGGGTATTCAAAACCAAAAGGGATGCTAATGGAAAAATTGAGAGATATAAAGCAAGGTTGGTTGCTAAGGGCTTTACTCAGAGAGAGGGAATCGACTATAATGACACCTTTTCCCCAGTTTCCTCTAAAGATTTCATGCGAGTCATAATGTCTCTAACTGCTTATTTTGATCTTGAGTTACATCAAATGGATGTAAAAACGGCCTTTCTTAATGGGGACTTACAGGAAGACATTTATATGAAGCAACCTGTTGGATTTGTTGAAAAGGGGAAGGAAAGTATGATATGCAAGCTCAACAAGTCAATATACGGCTTGAAACAAGCATCAAGTCAATGGTACTTGAAGTTTGATAAGATTGTCTCTGCACAAGGCTTTGCAGAGAATAAGTTGGATGACTGTATATATATCAAGTTCTCAGGATCTAAATTCATCTTCTTGGTACTTTATGTTGATGACATTCTTCTTGAGAGTTCATGCAAGCAATTACTTCACAGCACTAAGAGAATGTTGAGCGACAACTTTGAGATGAAAGATCTTGGAGAAGCACATTATGTGCTAGGAATAGAGATTTTTCGAGATAGAAAAATGAGACTTCTTGGCTTATCTCAAAAGGGCTATATTGACAGACTGTTAGAGCGGTTTCATATGCAAGATTGCAATAATGGTCAAGTTCCAGTGAATAAAGGTGATAAATTCTCAAAGAGTCAGTGTCCGAGAACTGATCTGGAAGTGAAGAAAATGCAAGCTAAACTTTATGCCTCGTTGGTTGGAAGTCTCATGTATGCAACAATATGCACACGGCCTGACATTGCCTTTATTGTTGGCTTGCTAGGCAGATTTCAAGCAAATTCAGGAGAAGCGCATTGGGTGGCAGCCAAGAAAGTATTACGGTATTTACAGAGAACTAAATGTCATATGTTGGTGTATGGCAGAAGCAATTCTTTGAAACTTACAGGATATACAGACTCGGATCTGGCTGGAGATGTGGATGACAGAAAATCAACTGCGGGTTACATTTTTATGCTTAATGGAGGGGCAATTTCGTGGAAAAGTGCGAAACAAACTGTTATTGCCACATCTACCATGGAGGCTGAATTTGTAGCCTGTTTTGAAGGCATGAAACAGGCAGCATGGTTGAAGAATTTCTTGACAGATTTGAACATTGTAAATTCAATCCAGAAGCCTGTTAAGATGTTATGTGATAACACCTCGGCTGTGTTCTTTGCCAAGAATAATAGGCGTACTTCGACATCGCGTTTGATGGATGTGAAATTTCTAAAAGTCAGAGAACAGGTCAAGAAAGGAGTTATTGAAGTACAGTACATAAGCACTGCATTGATGCTTGCTGATCCATTGACTAAGGCATTACCTATTGGAGAATTTAATAGACATGTTTCCATGATGGGAGTGCTTGAAAATTTTGATCAGTGGGAGTGATCAAGGGTGTCTTAAAGGTCTCAGAGTTGCAGCTGTAAAGATTCTGGTACTGTGGATGCAGCTCTGACAAACTGAAGTTAAGTTATAGCTAGTTTGTTAGTTTGATTTTGTTTTAACAAGTGTTTTTATCCCATAAGCTAAATACTTTAAATTTTGATAGTATTTTAGTTCTGGTGATAGACCATGTTAGTAGATTTAAATTCATTTGATACTTTAGAAAACAGTTTGTCTATTTTGAAGTTTATAGTTAATGAATTTCATTCAGTCAATGTTACTTTTCAATGAGGATTATTATGTGTTGTGATCTTTTGAAAAGTGGGAGCATAATCTGGACTGTTTGTGTTATTTTAAATCATGAGTCATATTTACAGATTGAATACATGTGAGCTTAGATTCGATACTGCATTTTGGTTGTAGTATGTGAGTCTTAGTTTCTGTATTTTGAGATGTAATGGGACAATGGTCGTGATGGTTGAATCTTGGGTAAGGCTATGTGATCACGTCTTATGATTGGTAAAGAGCTGTGTTTAATTTTTGTCTCATGTTCAAGTGGGAGAATGTAAGAATGTGAACATGAGATAAGATGATTAAGCATTAGCTGTTCGAGTCCAATAAGGATAAGAAAGTCTTATAGGAAGATTATTATCAGTACTTGTTAATAAAGGATTTTATTGCAGTAGTAAACTGATATGAATTTGGGAAAACATAAGTTGTTTTCCATAAGGATTCTAATAGGGAATCCGTATGGTAATGTGAGAAGGATATATGAGTATATATATAGCATTCTCTTCTCTCACAGGTTTAACGCTCTATTTGGAGCTGAGTCCTATTCTCGGTTAGAGCAATGAGGATCCTGACATGGAGAAGAAGAACTGCTGCTTTCTGGTTAATTGTGAACAAGCCATGGCTGCATCCAATGGAAGTTCCTCAGGTCAGTATGTTTTACTTTAAGAGGTTTAGTGTTTTCTTGTTGTTCTTGGTTGTGATTTATGTAGCTGAATATGATCTGTGTAATTGGTTTAACAACTAAAATACATAGGCTCCTTTTGATAACCATATGTAGTGTTTTATGACAAAAAGTCACAATGGAATTGGTGGTGAAACCACTTAATATAAGTTTATTTAATTTTGTCACGGCTTCGATCTAGGACTTTACATTCTTTAACATTTTCTCTTACATGGGACCACTATTAATGGCTTCAACATTAATAGGTGTGGTGTTTTATCACAAAATGTCACGTACTCACAATGTAATTAGCAGTGGAAACCCTCAATATAAGTTATATTTAATTTTGTCACGTCTTTGAACTAAGACTTTACATTTTTCAACATTCCCTTTCACGTGGAACCACTCTTTAGTGAGTCACACGTGCATCCAATTACACATCGGTACCCCTTTCTTCTTGTTATTTTCTTAAGTTAATTCGGGCAACGAGATATTCAACATTCACAACTTAAAGGTCGGGGTGGTAAAGGTCATTGTTCACAAGAATAGTCATGGTCGGTTTAGGTTGTCCAAGGATACCGAGGCGGAGACTAAAGCACAATAACAAGAGCTCTACTAAGGATACGTTGGATATCCAAAGAAGAAATTATTCTAATATCCAAACTATAAGAGTATATGGGGATAAACTTCCCAACATGAATGAGCTTGGACATAATAAACATGCATAGGTGGTGTAAAGAAACTGGTCTATCCTAAAAAATAGACTTATTTCGTGCTTTTCAAATAGGTAAAAAGGCTCGCAAAAATTTAGAGATTGTGTAACTGACAAGAGAAAGGCTTATGCACGAAAGTATCCCAAAATATTGCCAAAAAATCAGCAATGGGCAAGGAAATACCAAATTGACAAGCCAAACATGTCCAAATTTGCTTTGATAAAGGACAATGAAAGCAAAGATGAGTATCAGATTCCTCATAATCATTACACAAGCGACAAATAGATGCCAAACAAATACCGCGTTGTTGAAGTGCAGCCTTAGTCGGAAATAAAGATGGGCAATGGTTATGGCGGTCGGGTAATCACGGTTATTTACTCATAACCATTTAAGCCTTTACCCGCATAACCGTTTACCCATTGGGCAATTTCATAAATGGGTATACCCATACCCATAACCATTTATAAACAGTTAACCATACTCATAACCGTATACCCATTTAACCGTAATTACATAACCATTTAACCGTTTAACTCTTTTTTTATCCGTTTACCCTTTTTAACAAGTTAAAAATTAAAAAGGAAATTTGTCATAATTTTTTTTTCTAACAATTACACACTGTTATTGGTACATTTAAGATGCATATTCAAGGAAATGGATCCTCTCCGGATCTCTTCCACCTAATCCACTAAGTCCGGAGATCCGGACCATTGAAATTTGATCCAAGGCTAAAATAATTATAACTTTTAAAGTGGACCCCTGTTTGTAGCCGTTGGATCAAATTTCAATGGTCCAGATATTCAGACTTGGTGGATTAGAAGGAAAGGATCCGAACAAGATCCCTTTCCCATATTCGAATTGTTTAAGTCCTCGTACCATTCCAAAAATTACGAAAACAGAAATGTAACCTTACAAATTACATTCGAATTGCAAATTCCAAATATGTACGAATTAAGAAACAAGTTCCTACCATATAATGACGACCATTTTGTACCAATTCCATTTTTGCATAAAAAAAGAAAAGAAAAAAAAAACATATAGCAGGAAAGTGACCCGCAAACCCCTCGGAGGACTATGGGTTCCAGAGAAACATTTAAGTTCCCAACCTCCTACCATGGTTGGTCCACTTCATTTTCCTCGCACGCAACCCATCATCAAATCATGAACATCAAATGGTGAAGCTAGAGGAGGAGACCACCGTGAAACTTCGTCGTGGATGCAAGTTTCAATTGCACCGTCCTCAGGTGGGTATTCTTATTGAGCTAATGAAGGTCAATGATTTTGGTGAGAACCGCCATCATCGACGACTAGGAGTGAGTATTAAACCGATCAAACTATTTTGGCGGAGATGAACTATTTTGGCGGAGATGAGAGAGGGGAGCGGGGTTGGGAGAGGTCGAAACGTTTTTAGGGTTTTTAATTTTAAACTTTCAAAATTTTACAAATATTAAAATAAATGGTTAAATGGGTATCCGTTTGTAACTGCGGGTAATACTCATAATTACCCATTTATATTTTACAGGTAAGCAGTTTTATTTTATTTATTTATACAGTTACCCATAACCGTAACCGTGAATTTTAAATGGACGAATACCCATACCGACGAATATTTTGTACATCCCTAATAAGAAGTTTATCATGAAAAAACCGCCAAACCAAAATAGAGAGTCGTGAAGGGATGAAAGAATGCCATATAACTTTAGCCCAAGCGCAATCAAAATGTTTACTTCAAAGAAGTTCATGCCCAAAAGAAAATTAAAATTAAAATTGCCCCAGTAGAGGAGGATAGTTACTTTTGTCATCTTCGACAGTTAAAAGAGAGGAAGTGTTATAGGAGAAATGACTGGAAATAAAGAAGAATTGATAATCAAATCCTCCAACCATATTTATCAAACCAAAGGAAAACTGACATTCCATAACCAATAAGCCAACGACTATGTTTACTTAAATAGGGTAAAGCATGCTTCAAATCATGCTACACTGAAGATCGCAAGTAGACATTTTTTTTCTTTTCTATATGGTGCAAGAGGAACACGTTGACGTGCAAAAAAAATCCCCACATAAATGAAGATTGTGGAGGGCAACAACCTCGAGGTGACAAATGGAGAGATTCGTCTAGTAGAGTTTTAAGTTTCGAACTCTGCTCAGAGCTTCTTCTACAAGACAAAATAAAAGTGGAGAAAAATAAATCTTCCTAATGCACAGCAACAAATCTTAGTGTAATTAGTAGTAGAATCACACGATATAAGTTATATTTTTATCATGTTTCCGACGCGGCTTTGTATGCTGCGACATTAATGTTGATCACGGTGAAATATAACGTTCTATTTATACATAATTTAGCATGTGATGTTGTTGTGGTGTCCCTCTCATTTAAGTTCATGCACTATTGATTAACAACTCTCTAGATGATTTATTTTGACAATTCGTATATGTGTCTAACAGAAATAACGAAGATTGATCTTGTACGCATAGATAACTGTTGTAACAGAAAAGGAAAGGAAAGTTAACTACCTGTATACTACGAACCCATCCCAGATAATAAGAAAACCATTCAAGCACATATGGAATGGCTCTTAAAGGTGACTTTGAATTGACCACTTGACCTACAATAATATTGGATAAATAAGTTACCCATTAAGTTACGAAAAAAATATTGAATGGGTTAATTGTACCTATCTTTCTTCCAAACTGTGCAGAATTATATGGAAAATAGGCCAAATTTGATTACCTCGTAGTCTTCCATCTACGAAATAAGCCAATTGTGTGTACAATGCATGCATATAATTCATAACATCTAGGCACGCATAAACACGCATTTAAGTAGTATATAAACAGGTGCTTGCTGAGTTTCTTTTCATCAAATCAGAGAGATTATATTGGTTCTTCTCCAAAATTGAGAATTCTTTAAGTTTTTGATATATATAGTGAAAAAAATTGGGTTGTAAAAGAAGAGAAACAATGAGTAAAATCAATGTGTGGCAGTTCCCTTCTAAGGTTGTCAATATTAGCATGGATGTTGGCAATGGCACAAGTCGCGTCTTCACATAATTACGCAGATGCATTGTCAAAGTGTCTTTTGTTTTTTGAAGGCCAAAGGTCGGGAAAGTTACCACCTTCACAACAAATCACTTGGAGGAAAGATTCTGCTCTAAAGGATGGCTCTGATGTTGGTGTAAGTCTCTCCTTTTAGCAGTGTTGGACAAAAATAAATTGTAATTACTTTAAGCGTAAATTACATAATAGCCCCTCAGGTTTGAGGTTTATTACAACTTCATACAACATCTTTAAAACATCACTTTCATACCTTATGTACTATTTTATTTCAAAATAATACATCCATTACATTTTCCATCCATTAATCTGTTAAGTGCTGACATGGCTGCCAATGTGGCACACCACGTGGCAAAAAAATAATTTTTTAATTAAAAAAAATCACCTAAATCTTAAAAAAAAAAAAAAAAAAAAATTTAAACCCACCTCCCGCAACCCCCCACCTAGACCAGGCAGTTTCTGACACGACACGAAAACGACATGAAAATAACGGGTTTCGGGTCAACACGATAACTTATCGGGTCATTATCGGGTGACCCGTTAACAGGTATACACGTGGGTAACACGTGGGTGACCCGTTAAGAAAAAAATTATTTTGATAATTTTAAAGTTTAATTACTAAAAAAATTATTATAAAATACAATAGCCATATTAATATATACAATATATTCTATATTAAATATATAGTTTTGTATTATTATTCTATATAAGTTAAAAAAAAAAGTTTTAGTCATTATTTATTTTTATTGTGAGAGTTCTTTATTATCATTATTAAGATAATAAATTTTACTTAACATGTTCTTGTCCAAAATTAAAATAAAATAGTATAATATTTGTATAGGTAAGAACTAAGAAGACATACATACAACTATGAAAAATGTGAAAGAATATATAAACACTTGTGATTCATCATTATTTCTCTACGAGTAGATAATTGTTACACTTACATTATCGTTTAGATTTTTAAAATCCTCCAAACCCTCATAAATAATGTTTTTTATTTAAGGGAAAAATTAATAAAATTAATAATAATTATTATAGAAGTGTAAAAAATGTAAAAAAAATATCCAATCACTCATAATGACAAGCTTTACAACTTTCATGAAGGGGTCAGCTTCGAAATCCAACACTATAATTCATAAACCTTACATTTATATTTAACCATCGATTGTCATTTACGCTTTATTCTTGTTACTGAATTTTATTTTTTAAATTTTCTTTTTTGAAAACATGATCATCTGGCGGATGTAAGAAGATGAACGGTTCATATATTTGATATCACGTTTCGATATTTACGGTTAACTGAAATATGAGTCTATGTCATATAGTTTGTAGAAACTTTATAAACATCAAGCAATATTTTCACTAATCGTAAAACTCTGAACATAATATCAACGATCCAAACTGTTCATCTTCTTGCATCATCTAATAGATCATGTTTTCAAAAAAGAAAATATGAAAAAACAAAATTTGATGAGAAAAATGAAGCGTAAATGTAAACAATAATCAACGGTTAAATTTTGATCTATGATTTATATGATTATAGTGACGAATTTCGAAATTAAGCTCTTCACGAAAGTTGTAAAGCTTGTTATTACGAGCGTTTATATATTTTTTCTATATTTTTTATACTTCTACATTGAAGGGTTTGATTGGAAGAAAATGTGCAAGATGTTCTAATGTTCCAATGTCCTTAATTTTGCAAATCTTTTGAACATTTGATATTTTGTAATGTTCTAATGTTTTTTTTTTATTATGCTCTTATTTTGGATATGTAAATATACACTTCAAAGAAAAATGCGTTTTTATGTTTTGGATGTGACAATACTTAAAAGAAAAATGTGTTTTCACTCAAAAAAAGTATTATGTTTTTTATTTAATTATTTATTGGTTTAAAATATTTTTTTCTTAACGGGTAACGGGTCGGGTCATATTACCCGTTAATATTATCGGGTCGATTTCGGGTCGGGTCAATTTACCCGTTTATTTTAACGGGTGTTACACGACACGACCCGTTAAGATATCGGGTATGACACGAAAACGACACGAACACGGGAAACACGACACGAATGCTAGGTCTACCCCCACCCCCACAAACAAACCCCGACCCACCTCCCTTTCCTCCACTCTCTTCACCTTTCCACCCATAAAAAAACCCAGCAAACCCCCACCCCACCCCACCTTCCCCGGTCCCTTTCTCCTCTTCACCCCACCCTCTTTCTCCCTTATCTCATCTGCAACCCCACCCACCCTTAGCAAACCTAATTCCATTTTCAGACCACCACCAACCAAGCACCGAAAAAATTCAAAATTTGATTGGACAAAATTAAATACATACCTCGTTGTCAGAGCCGACTGACGAGTAGGGTTCGAATGGCGGGTGAAGGGATAAAGGGGGTGAGGGGAGGGTGAGGTGCGTCGCACGCGAGCGGGAGGGGGCCGAATGAGGGTGGCGGGTTCTGGCTGAGGTTGGTCTGGAAGGCGAGGTGAGGTCTCTATGAGTTGGGTGGGTGGGGGTGGGGGGAAACGAAACAGATCTGGATTGTGGGGTGGGGAAAAGGGATCTGGGTTTTGGGGTTGTGGGGGGGGGGGGGGGGGGGGTGGGGGGGTGTTGTGGGGAGATGGGATGGGTTTAAGTTTTTTTTTATGAGAAAATTCAGGTTTTTTTTAAAATTTTTTTTTTTTTTTTGCCACGTGGCACATATTTGGTAGCCACGTCAGCACTTAACGGATCAATGGATGGAAAATGTAATGGATGTATTATATTGAAATAAAATAGTATGTGAGGTATGAAAATGAAATGTTTTAAAGATGTTGTATGAGATTGTAATAGACCTCAAACCTGAGGGGCTATTATGTAATTTACCCTTACTTTAATTACAGTTTATTAAAAGTACTTTTAAATGATTTATACATAAGCACCTACCATAGCTTCATCAAATTAAGTGTTTCTCTAAGAAGCAAGGAATCGAGAACACAGAAAAGGAGAAGTAATCAAAGATCAACTAGCCCTTTAGTTAATCTGATTCTCGATTTTCAGGTGTTTGCTTAAGAATTTTGAGAAACTCACATTTTTATTTTGATGAAATGATTCTCATGCCCATGTTTTAATTAGCGAATACAGCACTCAAGAATCAGAATGATTCAAATTTCCTATTCCCTATAAGTAAACATGCTTAATTTCATGAACCACTCAGAGAGTACGTGGAAGCGCTTAGAGTTTGATAAAGGTTTTGTAGCAAGTACTACCTAAATGCATGACATATATATGCTCTTTTTCCACCCAAAGATGGATCTTGTAGGCGGTTACTATGATGCCGGTGACAATGTGAAATTCAACTTTCCCATGGCATTCAGTACAACAATGTTGTCGTGGAGCGTTCTAGACTTTGGACAATCACTGGGCTCGGAGCTTCCATTTGCTTTGGAAGCTATAAGATGGGGGACAGATTATTTGCTTAAATCCACAAATGTACCTGATTCTGTTGTTGGCGTTGTTGGTGACCCCAATAGCGACCACACTTGTTGGGAAAGACCTGAAGACATGGACACCCCTCGAACCTCTTATGTAGTAACTAAAGAAAAGCCAGGCTCAGAGGTTTCAGCTGAGATTGCAGTGTTTAAAGATTCGGACAGATTCTACTTGGCTTTGCTTCTTAACCGGTCTATTCAGGTATACAATATTTTCTTTCTAGACTTGTAAATGTATTGTGAGTCAATTAATCTGTCTCACATATCCAGACAACAATCAATCAGATGATTCTGATCGAGATTCACAGTCTCATAATAAAAAATTCCAAGCATTAGATAGTATTCTACTTATGTTTTGTGCTATATATATTGAAACTTTTTAGGTTCATAAATTTTCTTTGTATGGTTATTAATCAGGTGTTTGAATTCGCGGATAAGTATAGGGGGTCTTACAATGACAGCATTGGTGAAGGAGCATGCCCATTTTACTGCGACTTCAGTGGCTACATGGTATATAGCTGATTGATCATGGGACCTTATAATTTGTTTCCCAAATTTAATTACATGTCAAAATTTTTGATACCGTGTCGTGTTAAATAAACTTTTTTCAGCATAAACAATTTTGTGCGACTAATAAAACAATTGTTGCAGGATGAACTGCTGTGGGGATCAGTGATACCTTCCATGGATAAGCACCCACAACACATGGAGTGCCATGAAGGAGACTTGTATTTCAAAAGCACCGACCCAAACCCTAATTTATTAATAGGTGCAGTTGTGGGAGGGCCTGCTGAGAATGATACATTTCAAGGCTCTCGATATAATGTTCCACAATCGGAGCCAACCACATATATCAATGCACCTTTTGTGGGTGTATTGGCTTACTTCACAGTTTGAGCTTTCCTAATTTTGTGTAGGACAATTTGGAGGAAGTGACTATTAGCCATCCTAAACAATTCATCATTGGAAAGATCAAGAATATGAGTTGATGTAGTTCCTTATCATTTGTCAAACATTATTGGAACCTACATAAAGAATGTGATGATCCTTTAGCATTATTATTTACCTTCTAGTAAAAAAAACGATCCTTTCTTCTATCTGTTTTTTTTTAATACAAAGGTTATGTGGTCGTTCTGTCCTCCTACTATTGTTTGTACAAATAAATCAAATTTAGTGTTGTAGGAAATTAAGAACTTATTCAACATAGCAAGAGGCTTGTAGCTCGGTGAATCAAAAGTATTGTTAACTCTTGCGTCTTAAGTCCCGAGTTTGATTCCTCCACTCCGATATCTCGTTTGTTTACGAAAATAATTTATCACTTTAAACAAAACTAGAAAGAAAACAAATCACCAGAGCCGGCCCTGAGGGTAGCCGGAGTAGGTGCCTGCCTAGGGCCCAATTTTAAGGTGAAGCTAGGCAGGTATGGACGAAGATGGGCGGGAGCTATGCGGGCTTATATGTAAACGCAGGAATCTGAAAATCTTTTGTTGTAGGGTCGGCCCCATGCGAGGAAGAAGACAACCCTATTCCCAACATCATTTTAATTGCACGATTTTACTTAAGATGGTCCCACCATCTTTTTTTTATAGGTGCATGTCTTCTCCCTTTTAAATAGTCTTCATCATCTTATTTTTACTTTTTTTGCTTCTCTCTTAATTATCACCTTTATATTTATTTTATGGGATGTTATTACCCTATTTTAAGATCACACCATATATATCTTTATTATGTACCTAAAAGACTAAAACTCTCACATTTTGGAAAAATGACATTATTTAATGTTCATATTAATTAGTTTATATAATAAATTATTCAAATCCGCCTCGTCCGCCTAGGCGCGTATACGAAAATTGCTATCATCTTCACTCTAGTATTTTCCCTAGTTGTAAGATGTTGTCTCTGTAATCCAACCATTCATTCATTTATTGAATGTAATAAGTAACATTGTAACAATAGAAAAATGATTGGAATTTGGTGTACTGGGTAGGGACTTCTCTTTTGGTTTGAATTTGATGAAAAATTAGATTATGTAAACTTAATAAGTGCATTTGCATCTAAAAATGCGAGTCGGGTAATATTTGAATAATGTTTGTCTATCTTTCTTTTTTATATATTAATTTTTATTGATATTTGATGCAAAAATAGACTTTTCATGTATTTAGTGAATTTTTTTGCACATGTCAATGTACAAAGGGTCGGGAGTCAGAGAATTTTAGGACCCCACTTCGAAGGCTTGCCTAAGGCCCCCAAATTCTCAGGACCGGCCCTGCAAATCACAAGTTATACAGGGTATAAACACCCATCCAGATAATGCCATCCACCTCAGCTTTGGGATGACTTAATCCAATAAAGACATTACCAGCCAAGTTTAACGTTAATTATGTATCTAATAAGCCACTGCCATAATGTGAACATGGCTACAGGCTCCTTGCTTGCATGCTTGGATTTATCAACCGCCACACTAACTTCATCACACATGGAAAATGGACATGCAACGACCACAATATGTATGTGTGTTTATCTGTGTGTAAAAATGCAATAGCGTTCCGGTTTTCTCACACAATCATATACAGTCGTGGAACTTGTTTCCATGGCTCTTTTGGTTCCAGCCATGGGCAACAAAACCGCCATTGACCGAGAAAGCCGTGAGCAATGATTGGGACGACGCACACGCAACGTTTTATGGTGACATGGGTGGATCAGGAAACATGAGTAAGTGAAGATTTTTTTTTTTTTTTTTTCACCGGTTTCTTATAACACCTCTCTCACGGTAGTATTGAACCCACTTAGTGCCGTAAGTAATATGAGAGCAATGTATATATAACCGGCACATACAAAAATTTTGTTTCCAATACATCGATAGTTTTAACTTGATCTATTTCTTGTACTTTAAACAGAAGGCGCAATGGATATACGGTGATCTCTTCCAAGAAGGCTATGGCTTGAAGACAACAGCTGTACAGTACTATTCAACGACGGGCTCGTTTGCAGTGCTTGTTTCGAGGTAATGTGCGTCGATGATCCACAATGGTGTCCTCCTAATGTTAGGATTATCAAACTTACAGCAAACAACTTTTGTCCACCAAACCGGGACCCAACTCCTAACAACTGGTGCAATACACCACAAAAGCACTTTGACTTGTCCATGCCTATATTCACAAAGATTGCACAGGCCAAAGCTGGGATATCTCTCTCCCATCAAGTACAGAAGAGTCCCATGCTCCAAACAACAAGGAGGAGGTGTTGGTGTACAATTTCGGTGGCGCCAGAGATGTGACGAGTGTCAGAACCAGAGGCTCTAACACCAATTGGCTTCAGATGTCAAGAAACTGGCCAAATGTGGCAGACGGGAAGCAACATGGTAGGGCAAAGCTTGTCATTCAAGGTTACTATTCGTGATGGGAGAACACTTAAAAAGAGAGTGATAATGTTGCACCAGAGCATTGGCAATTTGGCCAAAACTTTGAGGGGGGAAGTGGTGTTTAGTCTCATATATTAGGAATGTCGTACAGCTTTTGCCTATGTGGAAAATTTTGATGATCCATCTTGTATTGCAGACGGTCTATAATAAAAAATAAAATAAAAAAAAGTAACAATTTTGATGATTCAAGTCACTATTTTTTTCATCACTTTTCTACTATGGGAATTCGTATTGAATACGAACGTTGTTTTAACCGTTAATTAGATCAAGGGGTTCACCGTACGCTGCTTTCGCTCTACTTCTTGTTTTAACCCTTCAACAACTAATGTTGAAGCAGAGAGAGCGGGAGAGACGGCCAAAATTGGCTATATTAACATATCATTTAGGAATTTATAGTTATACATATGTCATCGACTGCATAGCGTCTTGCTCTTTAACTACACAAATTACATCAAGAACTTCATATCAACACTCACCGCAAACGATGAGTGGAGATGGCGTCTCCAGTCACAAATCACCAACATATTCTTCTGCAGAGCAGAATCTTCCGTTCAGAACCCACTCTGATATGAAGGCCCTATCAACTTGGCAGCTCGCATATACCCAGCCACACAAGTAGAATGTAACCATGGAAAGGAAGGACCACACTGAAACGTGAATGGATCCTATCTCAGTGAAAAACTTTCGCTAAACCCAATAAATTAGAGCAGATTTTCCCAAACATTCAGGAAGTATCACGGGGTAGTGTCCTGCAATTGGTTCAAAAGAAATTCTGACCCATCATCTGCTTTCTCATCATCGTCCTCATTAACATTAGTTTTATCCTTAACATCATCAGTTAAGCCAAGAAATGATGCATACAACTTATCTTTTAGCTGTCCTGACTGCCTCAAAAGTCCCATGAAAACCTCTTTGCTTACCGAATCAGACTCTTGCTCACAAAGTTCGAGGAAGGCAGAAACATTTACCGGCTTTGGCCTCCAACTCTTTGATCCCTCAGCAGAAAAAGCTTCTTTCCAGCAGGATAATGCCTCAGAAATTCTCCTCTCTTCCATATGCCCTTCAGCGAGGGACTCCCATGTACTCGAGTTGGGTTTTCCTCCTACATCAACCATGTGGTCATAGAAACTTTGGGCAGAATCAAAATCCCCTTCTTTAATATAAAACATTATAAAAAGATTTGCAATTCTAGGGTCGTATGTTGACTTAACCGTCAGCCATTCCTCATAAAGCTTCTCAGCCCCTTCAACATCACCTAATCTGAGCAGAGAAGACATTATAGCATGGTAACCCAAATTCGGAATACTGGGAAAAATTGCTTTGTATACATTCCACACCCGATAAACCTCCTCTTTCTTGCCAACAGTGCCGTAAAGACTTAAAAGATAATGATAAGGTATCCGATCCCGACCTGTGATTCTACTCTCAACCTTCCTCAGGCAAGCTTCGGCCTTGTCAAGCTTCCCCATCTTGATGTACATTGTAGCCATTGTGCTGAATGTGGTCCAGTTGGGATTAATGGTTCTGTCCACTTTCATCTTTTCAAAAACCTCTTCCATCCGTTCTGCAGATCCTTGGGATCCACGAGACGATAACCAGATATTGTAGGAGTATATATCTAGCTGGATGTTTTTCTCTATCATTTCAGAAATAATCGAATCAACTTCATCATAGTCTTTGAGATTCATATAGAGTGTCATCATCACATTAAATGGAAGAGATTGCAATGCATGACCTTTAGTTCTCATTTTATCCAGTAATGCTTCTGCCTTCTCTTTCATTCTAGCCCGAACATAGGCATTGAGTAGAGCCCCATATATTCTCCTGTCCTTTAATGTATCTGGCAGGCTCAGGAAGTAATTTTCAGCGCTAGCAACTCCCTGAACTTTAGCAAATAAATCTAGTTGAATTGCAGCATCGCTAGTGGATATTCTAAACCTCTCTCCTCTGTTGCTCATCCAATCATACACCTGCAGGGTGCATGAAAAATTCAGAACCGATAATACAACATGCCATATTGTCTCTCCAATATGACATGCCATCTTGCCTCTCCAATTCAAAAAATACGGCAAATCAGGTGAAATTTACTACTTTACCACTTCTATCCTCAGACTTCTCCACTCCATGTCATTCAGTAATAAAATCTTACTCTCTCTCGCTTTGGTTCATATGAGTCAAAACCTTCCGTATGGTAATAGAGCCCTTATGATATAAAACAATTTAGCATCCAGGTTACATTTTCATTTGTATCTATTGGCTTACTATAAGGTGACAGACAAAAATTACTAAAAGTTTCAGGATATTGTAAGAGTTGGCCTGTAATGAAAACATCCTTTCAGAGATTATTCCATTTCGCAATCACAGTATACAGATACTTGATGATTTTTCATTTTATACGAACATGCATAATGGATTCTAATACAAGCATTCTCAAGACATCTTGAGAGAATCAGCAGTTGTGACATCTAAAAATCTCATTGTTCCTTCAGCTAACAGAAACTGGTAATCGGTTGCTTATCACTTTAGGCGTAGAGTTTCCAAATACCGATACTATAACCTAGAGAAACATATGAACTGCATTACCTAAACCAATGCATGATTGTACCAAAACATGAGAAACAAGACTTTCATACCAATCAATATAAACAGTAAATTTGATTTTTCACTTACCTATCAATAAAAGTACACTCGGAAACGCCAAATTGAAAAACCCAATGTTGAATTTACCCAGGGGCATAAAAACACAGATTCAACTGAAGCATTTCCCAACAAAACTATGAATGACCCACTGATCAAAACACCCTAAACCCACAAAATACAAATTTTCAGTGTAAATTTCACTTCTTTTACCTCAAGAGCTCTGTCATAGCGCTTGTACTTCCGCAATTCCTTGACCACTCTACAAAGCTCCCACTTGGTGAGCTTCCTGCCCTCCTTCTCCCACTGGTTCAACACGTCAGCAGACCGCACTTCGGGGTCCTCCGTGAGCGATATTTTCCGGTAAATGGCGTTCCATTTGACCATGGGCCTCCGCTCGTAGTCCACGGTGCCATAGTTGTGGACTTGGGATATGGAGCAGGAGATGGTGGGGAGTTTTAGGAAATTTATGGAACCGGGCAGGGTCCGTGTTGGGATTTTGCATGGGAGGGGGCGGGAGTAGGAGAGGGAAGAGGAGAGGGTGGCGTTGTGGTGGTGGTGGACGGAAGTGTGGGGAAGCATTTTGTTTGGAGGAGGAGGAGGGTTTATCGGAGGCTAAAATTTTAGTTTATCGCAGACTAAATTTCTAAACTAAATTTATTACAGAGATTAAATTTACAAACTAATTGAAATGGAGAGTGGAGAGAGTGTTTGTGAAAATACTTCATGGCTTGAAATGGAAAGAGAGATTGTTAGTTAGAAGATAAGTTTGTGAAAATACTTCATGGCTTGAAATGGGGAGATGGAGAGAGAGATTGTTGGTTAGAAGATAAAGTTTGTGAAAATACTTCATGGCCCTATTATTTTCATTTCCTCTTTCTTCTTTTATTTTTCGTTTTTTCCTAAAAATAAATTTATTTATTTTGTTTCAATTCATAATTAGTTTGATAAATTTAGTGCAAACAATGAAGCTAGATTCACACAAATTACTAAGCACAAAATTTGTCTGAAATAATTTACAAATGGGGGGAGATATTCGTTTTTTGGTCATTTTTTTATTATTGAAAAGAGATGTGTAGCTAAATAATAAATAGTTGGTGTCAAATTCGACTCTGACATATAGACCCGGCAGTTTCTGACACGACACGAAAACGACACAAAAATAACGGGTTTCGGGTCAACACAATAACTTATCGGGTCATTATCGGGTGACCCATTAAGAACCCGTTATTATCGGGTCATTATCGGGTGACCCATTAAGAACCTGTTAATAACGGGTTCTTAACGGGTATACACGCAGGTAACACGTGGGTAACCCGTTTCGACCCATTAAGAAAAAAAATTATTTTGATAATTTTAAAGTTTAATTACTAAAAGATTTATTATAAATACAATAGCCATATTAATATATACAATATATTCTATATTAAATATATAGTTTTGTATTATTATTCTATATAAGTTAAAAACAAAAAAGTTTTAATCATTATTTATTTTTATTATGAGAGTTCCTTATTATCATTACTAGGATAAATTTTACTTAACATGTTGTTGTCCAAAATTAAAATAAACTAGTATGGTATTTGTATAGGCAAGAACTAATAAGACATACATACAAGTATGAAAAATGTGAAAAAATATATAAACACTCGTGATTCATCATTATTCCTCCACGAGAGATAATGGTTAAACTTACATTATCGTTTAGATTTTTAAAATCCTCCAAACCCTCATGAACAATGTTTTTTATTTGAGGACAAACTTAAATCAATTTAATAATAATTATTGTAGAAGTTATAAGAAAAATATACAATCACTCATAGTGACAAGCTTTACAACTTTCATGAATGGGTCAACTTCGAAATCCAACACTATCATCCATAAACCTTAAATTTATATTTCACCTTCGATTGTCATTTACGCTTTATTCTTCTTACTGAATTTCATTTTTTAAATTTTCTTTTTTGAAAACATGATCATCTGGCGGATGTAAGAAGATGAACAGTTCAGATCTTTGATATCACGTTTCGATATTTACGGTTAACTGAAATATGAGTCGATATCATATAGTTTGTAGAAACTTTATAAACATCAAGCAATATTTTCACTAACCGTAAAACTCTGAATATAATATCAACGATCCAAACCATTCATCTTCCTACATCCTCTAATAGATCATGTTTTCAAAAAAAAAAAAGTCTGAAAAAAAAAAAACAAATTTGATGAGAACAATGAAGCGTAAATGTAAACAACAATCAACGGTTAAATTTTGATCTATGATTTATATGATTATAATGGCGAATTTTGAAGCTAAGCTCTTCATGAAAGTTGTAAAGCTTGTCATTACGAGCGTTTATATATTTTTTTTACACTTATACATTAATTAAAAAACTATTAAAGACTTTAGGTAAACGAAAATATACTTAAAAGAAAATTGTGTTTTTATGTTTTGGATGTGACAATATAGTATGTATATACTTATCTAGTATTATGTTTTTCATTTGATTATTTATTGGTTTAAAAGATATTTTCCTTAACGGGTAACGGGTCGGGTCATATTACCTGTTAATATGATCGGGTCGATTTCGGGTCTGGTCATTTTACCCGTTTATTTTAACGGGTGTTACACGACACGACCCGTTAAAATGTCGGGTATGACACGAAAACAACACGAACACGAAAAATACGACACGAATGTCAGGTCTACTGACAGATGACAAGTTATATGTTAAGTTATTAAATTTGACATATTCCCTGCTTAGGTTTAATTTATGATCTCCTAATGTATATATGATATATATAAAAGCACACAAATAATTAGTGTGCTAATGTAATTAATTTTCATTTATTTATAGTAGAAGTCTAAACTCTCTAAGTAATGTTTTATTTTATTTCTTACAGTAATTTGCAATTCTAAAGTAATTTTAAAATTGCCACTTAGTATTGCGGTCTAGTGGTATTTCTCTTCACTTGTAAGTGAGAGGTCTTAGATTCGATTATCTCCAAAGGCAAAGTTAAATCACATTATTGCTAGCTCATCCTGAAGCTAAACTCACCATCTCCCCTTAGTGCAAATAATATTTTTTTCAAGTAATTTTAAAGTTACAAAATTTGAGTTCAATTTAATAACACAAGAACCAAGAGGTTTTCTGTATTAAGGATGTCATATTTTTTTCAAAAAATAGAAAAGGACTGTCCACATCTTTCTTTAAGGCCACCCATAATGCATTTTAATAATCAAAACAGTGTACAGGTTTTCTTTCGATAATCATCACATAAAATTTTCAAGACAAATTAATCTTCAATTTTTGTAAAATTATAATTTATTGGATAAAATAAAATGAAACTGTGGATAATCAAACGTAAAGATGAATGCTAGCAACCTTCTCATTTAGATATTTTCATTTAACTTTTTCATCTTTCTATCTCATCTTGCAATGTTACTTAATTAACAGAATTATCTACTTTTTAGATCACTAGTTAAAAATCTTCAATGCAAAATATTAACTACTACTACAAAATCATTTATTAGTGGTGGATAATAACAGACAAAAAACATACTTTATTGTCTGCAAATAAGCAAAATCCGACAAAAATGAATGCAGTGGCGGATACAGTAACCGACAGAATTGCCAGCGTCGGAAAATAGACCAAAACTGACAGAACTTGTGTTGGATATAAGTGACAAGAAATACCAAACTTATGTCGGATATTATCAATTAATGTCATTCAGAACCGCCAGGAAATTAAAAAATACCGTCGGATTCACATCAGTTTTATGTCGGTCATAACCGACAGACAAATTTAAAAAAATATAAACCACTATTTTCCGCCAGTCACAACCGACAGACATTAATAATTAAATAAACAAACGTAACTTTCTTTTTGTTTTTTTTAATATTTCAGAATGAATTAAAAAAAATTAAAATTCAATGAGTGAATAAAATAAACAAAGCTCGTAACAAACATAATATGCATTCAAATATAAATTAACCTATAATAATGTCTTTTGAATCCGCCATAACACATAAAGTAGACGTTAAATATACATTAACCTACAATGCGGTCATTTGAATCCGTCATAATACATAACTAGACAAAAAACAATTTGTCCGCAATAGGACATACCCGTAGGGAAAACCAACAAACTATTCAATCGAACTCGAGCCTTCGGCCGAACCTCCCTATGCTCCAGATCCTTCTGCCGATCCTCCCTGTGATCCAAAGCCTTCTGCCGAACCTCCATGTGCTCCCAAATACCTCATCACATCCCTATCAAAACTACCATACAGCAATCCAGAAAGCAAACTCGGGCATAATCCACCATTGAAAACACCTGGTGAAATATGTGTGTCACTGGGAGAAGCCATCTGAGGTCGATATACTGGCATTGGATACTGCGGCTGAAAAGGCATATGTTGCATAGGATATGCAGGCGCAGGAGGCTGACTAGGGCCGAATGCTGTGATACCTGAGGGCTGAGTGGTGGCAGCTGCGGATGTTGTGAAAGAAGCAACATCAATATTTGTTGTTGCTGCATCAGCATCTGCTGGTTCATCGTCTGCTACTGTGAGGTCTTTGATTTCTCAAGCTTAGCAGTTACCTCCGCCAACTTTATGGAGGCATCTGCCTCCCTCATCCTCAATTCGTTGTTCTCTGTTACCATCTTGACCAATGCACCCCTGAATGATTTCCTGGAAGACCCAGCACTTGAAGAGCTTGCATATGACACCATCTCTGGTATCACCCCATGACCATAACCTCGAACCCTATTTCTAGTCTCAGAACCCATCTGCTCAACATAAATTTGTGTTCTAACCTAAGAGGTGTCCTCTTCTCCAAACTCCACCATTGACTGAATTTGACTCTCTATGGATGTCTTCCAATATAATATTTAAACAAAATAATAAATGATTATTTTAGAAAAATAAATAAGATTCACAAAAATAGATTCATCAATCCAAACAGAAAGATAAAAAAAAAAGGTTCATAAAAATACAAGATTCTGTGTTTAAATAATGTGTTCTAACAAATGTAATATTATTGTTTAAATAATGTGTTAGAACACAGATGCATCAATCCAAATAGAAAGTTAAATAAGAATTAACTACAAATAGTCAAAATATGAATAGAGTTATAAATCATTTACCCCTCTTTGTTGTGATGATTCATTAACCCAAGAGTCATCTTTCCGAGTATAGGTTGCTCGAAAAAAAGAGATGGGATCTGGGTCCTTCCCATTTTTTCTTCTTTTTTAAATATGATAAAAGAGAACAAATACAAATTAACCCCAGATTATAAAGACAAAAAATACAAAAACACTGCATATATTACAAATTAGCAACACATACAAGCTCCTCGCGAACCCGAGCAAACGTTTTTGAACCAGTTGTATGGTTCATCATTTTTAACTCCCGATTACACTTGTTTTTCTCTGCCACCTCCTAAAAAGTAAAAACAACCTTATAAGTCAAACATATTTCAATACCAAATATCAAATATTTAATATTTTACCTTTGTTTTAGGATCATCCCAATACGCTAACATCTCGGCCCACTGACCACTATCCACACCAGGGGGAGGTTCTAAGCGCTCATGCTCCTGTCTTTTGGTGTAATATTCCGCTTTTAAAGCATTACGGTATTCCTTGTATGCATGGCAAGGAGAGAGTGAAAATGGGCAAGGAGAAGAACGGGTGAAAATGCGCAGGAGTGAAAATGGCTGAATTGAGAATGGCAAGGCGAGAGTGAAAATGGGCAAGGAGAGAGTGAAAATGGGAAAGAGAAGAGGACCGGGTAAAGTAAAAATGGGAAATAGAGGAGGGTAATAAATGTAAGTCTGGCACAGTGTCGATCATAACCGACACAGTGGCGGTTATATCGGCCAGGAATTGAAAATCCGACACAACATTATGCTTCTGTCAGTACAGTGCATTTATGTATGTCAGAAGGGTTCAGTTACATATGTCAGCATAGTATCGGTTATGATCGACAATAAAATAAATTGTGGCGATTATAACCGTCAGGAAACGAAAATCCGACAGAGCTTTATGTTCCTGTCAATACAGTGCATTTATGTATGTTAGAAGGGTGCAGTTACAAATGTCAGAACAGTGTCGGTTATCACCGACAATAAAGTAAATTGTGGCAGTTATAACCGCCAGGAAACGAAAATCTGACAGAGCTTTATGTTTCTGTCAGTACAGTGCATTTATGTGCATTTATGTATGTCAAAACGGAACATTATGAATGTCAGATTTGTCACATCCCGACCCGGGGTCCACCACATCCCAGGCCCGCTCCACCACCGTAGCACGATATTGTTGGCTTTGGGCCCTGACTACGCCCTCACGGTTTTGTTTCTGAGAACTCACACGAGAACTTCCCAGTGGGTCACCCATCATGGAAGTGCTCTCGCGCGCTACTCGCTTAACTTCGGAGTTCCTACGGAACCCGAAGCCAGCGAGCTCCCAAAAAGCCTCGCGCTAGGTAGGGATGAGAATATACATATAAGGATCACTCCCCTGGGCGATGTGGGATCTTACAATCCACCCCCCTTAGGGGTCCGACGTCCTCGTCGACACACTTTTGGCCAGGGATTGGCTCTGATACCAAATTGTCACATCCCAGTCCGGGGTCCACCACATCCCGGGCCCGCTCCACCACCGTAGCACGATATTGTCCAAACATTCACATTACGTCATGCGGGTAGCAAACATGAACTCAAGGCATCTAATTGAACTTATAAGAACATCTTCGGCCCACTGGCCAGGCCACTGCCGCACGAGCCGCCGCGGGTGGCGGTCGGCCGCCCCGACTTGCCGGAAAATTCAACTATTTTTTAAAATTACAGAAATGAAGATCTCAAAGTGTAGAACAAACTTTATACCTGTGGCCAAGTCCAATTTGGCCGAGAAAGGCTCTAATTTCACTCAAACCCGTCGTAACCCTAGAAATTGGGTGCGATTCAATTCGACATCAAACTCAACTCCACCGCCTCCAATGCTGTTTGGGGCTTATTCCTGGACTCCAAAAACACTTGAGGGTGGTGTTGATTGACGAAAATCCCTTTGGAAATGGACGGATTGCCGCCGTGCCTTCGGGACACCCACCTCAGTTTCTCACCAATTTACCTCCAAATTCCTTTGAAATTCGGATAAATATGGAAGAGGGAGTGGCGATTTGATGCTTGGGCATGTTAAATTGACCCAATTCAATGGAAATCCGATGGAAAACCATCGGAAAACATGAAGAAACGGGTCGGGTTGCGTGGGTCATGGAGGAGACCCCACTTCCCCCTCCTTCTCACCTTCCTTCCTTTCCTTCATTTCCCCATTTCTGATTGGTCACTCTCCTTCCTCTCCCCTCTCCTCATTCGCCACCCTCTCCCCTCCTTTTTCCTCCTGAAACCCCAAACTTCCCTTCTTTTTTCTCTCGCTATTATGGGTTGCATTCGTGATATCTCGTTGGCCGAGGATGGTTATGGCTGACATTTATGATAATTGTTTTGATAGTGATGTGTATGTTGTGATTATTATGCTAGTGGTTAGTTTAAGCCATGAGAAATGTGGCTCGAGGTGAGTAATTATCTTGCTAATGAATATGACTAGAATTTCTAATCTTTATTCTGCCAATAAAGGTTGCTGGGAATCTAAGTATTTGGGTGAGCGTGACGATGATTTCTTCGTTGATCTATTCATTTTGAGTTTGAATAAACTCATAGGCTGAGGTTATGATTTTTTTTTATTCACTATAAATGGAATGATGGAGGAAGTTCGAAATTATAAATTTGGTTAGTTTGGTTGCCAGAATCTTGAGTATATATGAATTCTTGTTAGTAGTGACATTCTTTGTGATTGTGTAAAGTTTGGTGTTGAGATCGCATTGAGGCGAGGATAATCATATTTGCGAGCTATGGTTTGATATTGTCAAGCTTGTTGTTAGCTAAATTCGAGTGTAATGAAAGTGTGTTTGTCATTCGAATCTCGTTACTTGTTTGACATGTGGCATTGAGGGTATGGAATTGCCATAGAAATTTCGAGGACGAAATTTTTTTTTAAGGGAGGAAGAATGTGAAATCCCGTCCCTGGATTTCACTATTTAAATTACGTATTTTCGTATTATTAATTTCAAGAATTTTCTTTTAAAAGAATTTTATATATAGTTGGCAACCATGCATAAATCTATATTTCCCTTCTTTTTATAGGAGTGGATGTTTTAGTGGAAGAAAAAAAAGAAAAAAAGAAAAAAGAGCTGCGGGTGGGCAGCGAGAGAAAAAAAAAGGGAAGTTTGGGGTTTCAAAAGGAAAAATGAGGGGAGAGGGTGGCGAGTGAGGAGAGGGGAGAGGAAGGAGAGTGACCAATCAGAAATGGGGAAATGAAGGAAATGAGGGAAGGTGAGAATGAGGGGGAAGTCGGGTATCCTCCATGACCCGCGCAACCCGACCCGTTTCTTCATGTTTTTCGATGGTTTTCCATCGAATTGGGTCAATTTAACATGCCCAAGCATCAAATCGCCACTCCCTCTTCCATATTTATCCGAATTTCGAAGGAATTTGGAGGTAAATTGGTGAGAAACCGAGGTGGGTGTCCCAAAAGCACGGCGGCAATCCGTCCATTTCCGAAGGGATTTCCGTCAATCAACACCACCCTCGGGTGTTTTTGGAGTCCAGGAACAAGTCCCAAACAGCATTGGAGGTGGTGGAGTTGAGTTTGATGTCGAATTGAACCACACCCAATTTCTAAGGTTACGACGGGTTTGAGTGAAATTAGAGCCTTTCTCGGCCAAATTGGACTTGGCCACAGGTATAAAGTTTGTTCTACACTTCGAGATCTTCATTTCTGTAATTTTTGGTGATTTTTAAAAATAGTTGAATTTTCCGGCAAGTCGGGGCGGCCGACAGCCACCCGCGGCGGCTCGTGCGGCGGCGGCCTGGCCAGTGGGCCGAAGATGTTCTTATAAGTTCAATTAGATGCCTTGAGTTCATGTTTGCTACCCGCATGACGTAATTTGAATGTTTGGACAATATCGTGCTACGGTGGTGGAGCAGGCCCGAGATGTGGTGGACCCCGGACCGGGATGTGACAATTTGGTATCAGAGCCAATCCCTGGCCGGAAGTGTGTCGACGAGGACGTCGGGCCCCTAAGGGGGTGGATTGTAAGATCCCACATCGCTCAGGGGAGTGATCCTTATATGTATATTCTCATCCCTACCTAGCGCGAGGCCTTTTAGGAGCTCACTGGCTTCGGGTTCCGTAGGAACTCCGAAGTTAAGCGAGTAGCGCGCGAGAGCACTTCCATGATGGGTGACCCACTGGGAAGTTCTCGTGTGAGTTCATAGAAACAAAACCGTGAGGGCGTAGTCGGGGCCCAAAGCGGACAATATCGTGCTACGGTGGTGGAGCGGGCCTGGGATGTGGTGGATCCCGGGTCGGGATGTGACAAGATTAGTGTCGGTTATATCCGACAAGATTATCAAAAAAACCGCCACAAAATTTTCGTCCGTCGGTTTTTGTGCGCCTTTATTTTTTTTGAATTAAATTTGCGGGAAATATCCCACCCAAAATTTTTTTCTGTTCTTGTCGGTTATATCCGACAGGGCAATGAGTGAAAAAAAAATTAAAATTAAACCATTTGTTTTTAAATAACATTTTAAATTTTACCACACAAACTAAAATATATTAAATAAAAGTCACCACACAAATTGAAATATAGTCTAATTAATACTTGTAAAACTATTCCATTTCATCTTTTGTTAGGTCATCGTCGGCACTGACAAAATCAGGGAACTGAGTAGGCATCGGTAATACTTCGTGAAAAGGAGTCTCTTCCACGCCAACCCTTGTATGAAAATTTTCATTGTCATGTACACGATCATCCAAATCAGGTATGGCATAATCATCAAGTGCATCATTATCCTCCAACACATCAAACAAATCTCTCGGCTGCGTTCGAACAACAACATGCCAATCTTTTTCAATTGTGTCCTCCACATAAATGCTTGTAATGCTTGTGAAGCTAATATGAAAGGATCCTCTTTAAATCCCAATTGATTGAATTTTACTAAAGTAAATCCATATTGATCGGTTTTCATACCTCTTGGACTTTCACTATTAACCCATTCGCACTTAAACAACATCACAGCTCAATCCCTGTCTCCTGCTTCGGTAGGGCCACAATATCTAACCTCAAACATATCTATGACTCTGCCATAACAATTCACTTGCCCAATTGCACCAGGAACATTTGCAGGTACAAAAACACCACAATTTTGATTCTTATGCTTATCGTCCACAGATTTTGTACGAAATTTGAACCCATGAATAATGTGACTTTTATATTTCGTCACAACCCTACTAGGATAATTGGCTAGCCAACGCAAGTCTTTAGATATCAAGTTGTCATTAGCATGACATATTGAATTAATCTATAATAAGTAAATGGATAAAAGTTGACACGACAAATATAAACACGACATAATTAAATGTAAAAAAAAAAAAGAAGTAATAATGTGACTGTTATATTAACTCACATGTTCCTTGAACCATTTTGTAAATTCCTTCTTGCTTAGCTCCTTGATTTGTCGCACAGTCAGCCTTGCTCGATGATGTTGATTTTTCAAGAATTCCTCATGTTGCCTAGCCAATCAGGTCCAAATATGTTTAACTAATTTTTCAAAGTAAAGAAAATTGATAAAACATTAATACGTATGACTAGATGTTCTTACCTTCTAAATGGGTTGACCTCATCACAATTATTTAGAATGTATATGTGGCACTGATCAAGAACATTAAACTCGAGCTCCACATTTTCTCCTGAACCCATATAACATCCTTTAGAGTCAAAAATTGATAACCCACCAGATACTCCACATCCAATACCATCTTCATTTCGACCTCTACGAGTGCAACGAGACTCGACATCTCTAAGATACATGGAACAAAAGGACAAGCACTCATCTACCAAATATGCTTCGGCAATAGAACCTTCAGGATGACCCTTATTATGAACATAGCGCTTCAGTGTTTGCAAAAACCTATAATTATAATATAAAACACAAATTATTATAATTGCTAAAAAAATTATCATTATAAATTAACAAATTTTATAAAGATTTGTTAATTACCGTTCAATTGGATACATCCATCTATATTGAATAGACCCTGTAATAGCTGCTTCATCTGCCAAGTAAACTGGGAGGTGCATCATTACATCAAAAAATGCAGGTGGGAATATCTTCTCCAATTCTTGAATTCAATTGCTTGAAACCTTCCTCAGACTCCTTCTTGCCACACAATTGTCTGAAAATTGCACTCAACTCTAATAATATCATAGTAACAGATTTAGGCAAAACTGCACGTATTGCAAGCGGGAGTAACTGCTGCATTAAAACATGGCAATCGTGGCTTTTCAATCCATGTATTTTTCGTTCATTCACATGCACACATCGCGACAAATTTGATGAATATCCATCGGGAACCCGAATAGTAAACAACACTTCACAAAATGCAGTTTTTTCTTCTCTTTTCAACGTGAACAATGATGGAGGTTGAAATGTTATATTTCCTTCCCTACGTGGATGTTGTCCATGTCTTATGTTCAAGATTTCAAGATCTGCACGTGCAGCCAATCCATCCTTAGACTTTTTATCTATATCTAACAATGTTCCCACTACATTGTCACATATATTTTTTTCAATATACATAACATCAAGATTGTGTCTAATCAACATATGCCTCCAATAAGGTAGTTCATAAAAAATAGATTTCTTCTTCCACTGACTCTTACTTGGTCTCAGTTCATTTTCTGCGTTGCCCAACCGAAGCATCTTTCTTTGGTTTTTCAAAAGGAAATCTCAAAGTACAAAGTTCTTCAAGACATTGTAAACTAGTCCACTGCCTTGGTGCACTACGATACTCTCGCTAACCATTAAAGGATGTGGTTTGCCTTCGAAACCTATGATCAACAGGAAGAAAGCGTCGATGCCCCAAATAGCAAATCTTACGACTCGCCGACAAGTAAATAGATTCTTTATCATGCATGCAATGTGGACATGCTTCATATCCATGTGTACTTCATCCTGATAACATTCCACAACTCATAAAATTTTGGTTGGAATACGCATCATAAGTAGGAATGCCCACATCCCACAATCATTCAACTCATCAATCAATGGACGCATGTACACATCAATCTCTTTACCGGGACTGCGCAGTCCTACTATTAACAGAGACAACAACAAATTTGGTTGCTTCATACACATCGAGGACGATAAATTGTAAACTAAAAGCACCACAAGCCATGTGCTATGGTCTTGCCTCATTTTTCCAAAAGGATTAAATCCATCACTGGCCAACCCTAATCGGACATTTCGAATTTCTGATCCAAACTCTGGATATAAATTATCCAAATGCTTCCATGCTGGAGAATCTGAAGGATGTCTCATAAACCCATCCTTAAGACATTCAATTGCGTGCCACCTCATATGTTCAGCCGTATGCTTCGACATATACAACCGCTGCAATCGTGGTTTTAAAGGAAAATACCACATAACCTTAGCTGCGATTTTTTTTTTCTAGAGCCATCATCTTCATTAACATTTTTATATCTTGATTAACCACAAACTAAGCATGCGGTCAACTCTGCATTGTCTTTCCAATAGATAATGCAATTATTCGGACACGCATCAATCTTCACATACGTCAGACCCAAGTCATTTATAAGTTTTTTTGCCTTATAACAAGATTCAGGCGAACAATCTCCATCTGGCAACATGTTTTTAATTAACTCGAGTAACGTGGTGAAGATCA
Source organism: Cotoneaster glaucophyllus (assembly GCA_036320875.1). Lineage (NCBI taxonomy): Eukaryota > Viridiplantae > Streptophyta > Magnoliopsida > Rosales > Rosaceae > Cotoneaster > Cotoneaster glaucophyllus. Next base: position 9,594,584 of record CM070070.1, read on the forward strand.
TGTCCGACATTCTTGTTAAACACTTGATCTAATACAATCTTACAATTGCCTCCAATTTTTTTAATTCTTTACAACCTAGCCACAAATCTTGATCTGCCTCTTCAAGCAACTTCAAAAAAGTCTCGACCTCTTCTGGACGCCCTTCCCTAGAAAGGGGTTCAATAGACGGCCCAACACCTTCTTCTTACAAATACATCATTAAGAACATCATGAATACCATGTTTCAGTAGATGGCCCAACATCTTCTTCTCCAATCCCTATATTTTGCTCTCCAATGAAAGGTTCCTCATGATGTCGCCACGTAGCATTTTTGTAATCTTTATCCATATCATACAACACAAGATGTTCGACAATAGTTTTTCTAATAAAAGTATATCGATTACAACATCTTTTGCAAGGACATCTAAACTTATCGGGGCCAGCACCATTCGCAACTGCTTGATCCAAAAACAAATTAATTCCATCTATATACGCTTCCAAATTTCGCGATCTTGTCAACCAACTTTTTTCCATGTTTTACTACTGTACGAAAGCAAATATTACGTTGAAACTAAGATGCCTACAATCTTTCAATCCCTATCATGTAGGCATAACTATTAGAAAATGCCAATCCCTATCTTTCAACCTCGAACTATCACAATTAAAATTTAATTTCCAACACCTATCACATTAAAACAAATTAAAAAAATAATAAAAGGTTAACCAAAATATGTTTATCTACACTCTTGATTATTTATTAAATTTAAGTTTTGTATATCCTCATAGCAATTAGAGTGAAATATTTAATTAATTGACATACTATATACCTATATTACTAAATATTACCAATTTATGGTATATTAAATATTGTCAATTTAACATAAATATTTACAAATAATATTTATCTCAATTTCTTCATAACAATTTAAGTAAATAAAATAAACTAATGGAACACAAGTATTCCTAATTTATCTTACTAACTAAATTAAAATCTCTAAATAAATAATCTTGTGTGTTAAACAAACAATTTAAACATGAAGAAGTTTAGTAATAAAACCTGAACTAATGAAGAATTATGTCGTCGATCTACTCTTTACGTAGTCAGCCAACTAAATAAAGCCCCTGCAAAATCAAATCAGAAAATAAAAATAAGCCTTAAAGTGCTTGATGAAGAAAGAAATAGAAGATGAAAACCATAGAAATAAAAGAAATGAAAAACTTACTGTGAGATGAAGAGAACAAAAAGACTGAAGATGAAGAGAAGAAAAGGATTGAACATTGAAGATGAAGATTGAAGATGGAAGATGGAAGATTGAAGATGGAGGATTGAAGATTGAAGATTGAAGATGAAGCAGAAGGAATCTGAACGAACAACAAACTTTTGGCGTAAAAATAATAAAATAATCAGTTTTATGTCGGTTATGACCGCCAGAATACTAAAATAATAAAATAGTCATTTTCTGTCGGTTATAACCGCCACCATTAACTATATAAAAAATATTTTTTAAAAAAAATTCACAAATACTAGCGGTTATAGTAATTTTTTGTCGGTTTAATTCGACAGTAAATATCCGCCAGGAATTTCTGTCGGTTATATCCGACAGAAATTCACTTTTATCCGATAGTAGCTAAATTCTGGGTTGGATATCTTTTATCCGACATTATGGCTTATTAACCGCCACCATCATCCAACACTTAAAGCTAATATTGTAGTAGTATAAACCCGAAACATTTAGTCATCTAATGGTTGTTCAATAAATAGATAAACCATGTTTCTCATTTTACAGAAATTTTGACCACATTAATCAAATGGTTAAATGATATATCTGATTATTGGTTGATTTTTTTTTTACAGAGTTGATCTTTAAAAGGTAATCTAGAAAGTAGATGGTTCCGGTAAGCAACATTGCAAGATGAGGAAATCTTTAAAGGGTGATCTAGAAAATAGACGATTCTGGTAATCAAGCAACATTGCAAAATGAGGAGAGCCGAGAAGGTAGAACAATAATGTCCGAATGAGAAGGTTGCTAGCATCTCTAATGATAAAACAATTTCATTTTTAACCGATTTTTTGTAAGTATATTTAGAGAAATTAAAATTTGAACAATTATGATCATTGGATTAAAACCTTAATAGGTCTTTATTTTTCTTAAATAAATATCTCAACCATAATCTTTCGATACAAGCGGGACATTGGCAGATGGAAATTGAAGGGACGATACCATTATTAAAATCCACAGAATTTTCAAACTGAATCCGCCAACTTGGGTTCTTCGGTTGTTGTGGGGGGAACATATTCACCAAAACCACAAGCCTCTTCCTCAACAAAACCATCATCTCTAACCCTAAAAACTGCATGAACCAAAATAATTGGCACCGTACAAGCTAAAGTCAGAAACAGAAGTTCGGCTGCACCCGTAAGTATGAGCTCAATCATCGTCCCAATGGCCAACAAAACCAGCACCAACCGCCTTTCGACGGTCTTGTGCAGCAGCAGAGAATCAGATACTACCCTCAACAGCGCAAGGTACGAGCATCCCACTGCAGTCATTATCACCAAGAAAATTAGAGACATCGGGCTCTGAAGCACTAGGCCTATGGAGAGTACGGTCCATATGAAGAGTGTGTAGTAAGATCCGAAATAACCAAAGTTTCGGGTGACGTGAACCGCGGCAGCTTCTGGGGTTGCCGGGATGTTGAAGAAGCAGAAGAGCTTGAAGTCCTTGCTCATTTTTCCGGTTGAATCTTTCGGTTTATGGGGATCATCAGTAGGTAGTGGTGTGGAGATGGTGGACGGCCTTTTCATGGTGCCGTAGTCAGCCATTTTCTGACCAAACAAATATGGTGTTTAATTTGAATTGAAGGGATTAGAAAGGTACTAGCTGATGTTTTGGATCGAATAAGTTATACGTTTTGAAAGGGTAATGCATATGTATATATATGCACACGCATGATAGAGAGTGTCAATAGCAACTTCAAGGAAATAAGTCAAGAAGGACGTTTTAAACAAAGTGACGATTACTACGACATTTTTGTCTACATTTGAGTAGAAATTTCAGGGTGAATTACAAGAAGAGCGTCCTAGCTAAAAACAAATCTGTTGCTGTGCTGTAAGTTAATTTCAAATTGTCGAATTCTCATATTTGTTTGGTTAATTCTCTTGATACATAAGAGATACTCTTATTACCAATTCATCACGTGACAAGTTTTTAATAGACAAATGATATACTTTTTGAATCCATAACAAACATATGTTCAACGAGTAAATAGGGCTGTAAGTAGATAGGATATAATTATTTCATATTTTGTTCCTTATTGTAAATAGGATTGTAAGTAATTTCCACATGTATGTAAATAATATTGCCTATTGTATATATTTACAACTTTCGGAATTTTTATATGGTTCTAAAACTCGCAGCATAGCACGGGCACTCCTTTCTAGTTTGAGCTAAAAGAAACAAAATGATAAGTTTGGCATGGCTCGTTCAACGTATCCTCTCTTGTTCGTAAGGGTGGGCACTTGAAATCAAAAACCGAAATCGAAACATAGACCAAACTAGACCGCACCGAACGGTTTGGTTTTTGCACTTTTGAAACGGTTCGGTTTGAAACCAAACCCCAAGTTGAAAAATGGTTTGGTTCCCAATATCTAAAACCGAACCTAACCGCATAATATAAGAAAAAATATTTAATTTTATAGGGTTTAGGTGTTTTAATGTAATTGGTTATTTGGTCAAGTCCCACATTTAGTATGAACTCAACCACATCATAACATGCCCATTGCCGAGACTATTAGAGGTTTTCTCTCTGATAATTCGAGTCTCGGCCTCGAAACAGAGTCTAGACATCTCCTCCTCCTCTCCCACATCCTCGACTCCTCGCTCCTGTTCATCTCTTTCGAGCAAATCTCTCTTCACTCCTCCAATCTTCAAACGAACCATTACTAGCCCTCAAGTCTTCATCCCATATCGAAATTAAAATCCTCCCGTCCTCTCTTGCATGAAAAACTTATTTTTTTTGGGTTGTATTAATGTTATAATGCTTTGACGTTGAACTTTGCTTGAACTTTAATTTTAGTACGGTAAACTTAACTTTTTTGATTGGTTGTACTAAAGTAATCCAATAAGGCATTTTGATGTTGAACTTTGTTTCAAGTTGAATTTTAGTATGGTGATCGTAATTTTTATTTTTCAGCTGGGTTGTAATAATGGCATAAGGCATTTAATTTGCAAAACTAAGTTTTGAACTTTTGAGTTTGCTTGAATGTTAAATACTTATATTAATGCCAATTCTTTAACCGGCCTACAAGTTAGGCACAAACCGAATTGGTTCCATTTCGGTTCACATTGTAAAACCGAACTGAATCGAACTTAACTAAAATAAATTTCAGTTTCAGTTTACCCGAAAACCACACCGCAACAAACCAAATTGTTCCCACCACTACTTTTTTTTCTTTTTGTGTTTGTCTGTTCTTTTTTTTTTTTAGCTCATTTTCATTAATAAGAATGAAGGAAACAATTCGGAATGAAACACAAATATGCAACTTAGGGTTCGGTTGATATACATTTGGTTTTTGGTTTTTTATTTTTTGTGCTTCAGATATGAAGGGTGGTGAGGTAGGGAAAACAATAAAAATAGAATGACCAAAAACAAAATCTTCAAAAACCAACTTGAAATAAGTACTTTTTTTTTGGGGAAACTGAAATAAGTACTTTTTGGTTTTCTTTTTGTTCCATTTCTTATACGTTTCTTTTAGATCTCTCCCAACATTCTTCCAACTCTTCTTCATCTTCCCCTTCAATATACTTATCCCATATTTCAAACAAAAGAAATAAAAAAACTAAATGCATAAGGTTTGATAACCATTTCATTGTTAGTAACTTCTATCCAGCAAATATATAAGCCTTAGTTTTTTTTTTTTTTTCATCGAAGATTCAAAACTAAAATTATATAATGAAATATTGGTTGATCATCTTCTCTCGTTCGTGCCTATAGAATAGAATGCACAACTTTTTCACTTTGCTTGCAGCCCTTTTGTTCTGCTTCATTTCTCGTTTCCCTCTATGACTATTATATATAGTCTATGAAACCAAAGAAATAGAAAAGGATTTCCTGTGTCCAAATTAATACAACAAAAGCACTCAATTTCTCTCATGCCTTATGTTTCGACATTATATGCATTTCCTTTACATAGTCTATACTCTAAAGTGCGACTCTCCTAGCATGAAGTTCTGGCTCCACTGACCGCTCAGATCATGTCATCCATGGTGGTACACAACTTTCCTGATGTGAGACCTGCCTTTCTTCCGCAACATAAGTAATTTTCTCTGGTTTACCTAGACTTCACCTTGTTTACTAAAAAGAAATTCAAGACGGGCCATGCTAGACCTAGCAATTTCCACTTTGTTTCTTATGTTGCTTTTTGCCAAAGTCTCTCGTTCATTTTGTAATTCAAAGGTCACAAATTAAATCTTTCCCTGGAGACTTCCAAGCGATAATAATATTATTAAAACTGAGAAAAATTCTCATCATGCAATGTTGTTTGATAATCGAAACTGTCTACTTTTTAGTTCACTATTTAAAGATCATCTATGCAAAATACTAATCAAGCTCAAAAATGTTTGGTCATCTAAAAGTTATTCAATAAATAGACAAACTACTTCTCACGCAAACACTAAAATTTTGACAACGTTAATCAAACGGTTAAACGATATCTAATTGTTGGTTGATGTTTTGGAGAGTTGATCTTTGGAGGATGAAGAAAGTGGACAGTTTTGATCATCAAGCAACATTGTGAGATGAAGAGAGTCGAGAAGGTCAAAATGAAAAAGTTGCTAGCATTCCCAATAGTGAAACAATTTCTCATATAACCAACATTTTGTAAGAATATAAGAGAAAGTAAAATTGAATTATGATCATTGGATTATAATGAAAAAAATAGGTCTTCATTTGTCTTAAATAAATATCTCAACCATAATTTTTGATACAAGCGAGATATTGACGGAGAATTTGAATGGACACCCGTGCAAGAAAAAAAAATGCTCTTATCTACTCGAGCTAAAAATCGCTTGATCAACTCAAATACCATTATTAAAGTCCACAAAATTATGAAACTGAATCCGACAACTTGAGTTCATCGGTTATGGTGAGGGGAACGAATTCACCAAAACCATAAGCCTCTTCCTCAACAAAAAGATCATCCCTAACCCTAAAAACTGCATGTACCAAAATAACAGGCACCACACAAGCTAAAGTCACAAGTAAGTGTACGGCTGCACTCGTGAGTATGAGCTAGTCATCGTCCCAATGGCCAGCAACGCCAGCACCACCCGCCCTTCGACGGTCTTGTGCAGCTCCAGAGAATCAGTCACAACACTCAACAGCACAAGGTACAAGCAGCCAACTGCAGTCATTGCCACCAAAGAAAATTAGAGAAAACTTGCGCTGAGGCACTAGGGTTATTGAGAGTACTTCAAAACTTAATTTAGCCTTTGCGGATGGAACCTCATGGTTCGTCAGGTAAGATTTGACACAATACACGCTATTTTTTTCTTTGGCACCAAATGATTACCTGACGAGTTCCTCTTGCCCTCCGAAATTATTTCGTCATGTAAAGTCTTGGACAAAACTCCAGATTTAACCAACTTAATTTGTCTGACCATCTGGAATTTTTGTCGAATAAAATTACTGTTTATTTTTATTATAGATATATCTGGTGGTGACAGTTGTAATTGTTCGACAATTGTATTGATCTTGAGATGGGAACAATGAACATGTGCATTCCCTGGGTGGAAGAGAGAGAGAGAGAGAGAGAGAGAATTTTTACTAGCGGGCAAAACAATGTTATTTTGTAAGACTGTTAATATAAAACGACCGATATTTAATTAAGAATCTATTTTACTCACTGTTCGAAAAATCGGCCTAGACGTTAGGCGGTAGAGGACCAATACGATTTAGGCCAAAAAGGGATTGAGTAAGGGTTAGGCAAGTTAGGCGGCCGCCTAGGTGAGTTAGGCTGCTAGGCGGTGGCTAGGTGAGCTAGGGGATGTCTAGGCGATTCTATTATTTTTAACTTTTTGTTAATTAACTTAAAGGATTTTCTGGGTAACCTACTTAAAAAGAACCTAGATTATGAAATAGTGAATTTTCAATTTTGGTTTTTGGTTTTGGGTTTTTCTTATTTTTTTCTGCATTAGTTTGTGATGATGGCAATGTCATGATGACTTAAGTTTTAAGTTTTAACTTTCCCAAATTCTCAATATAAGTATAAATTTTTATAGGCACTTATTTACATGTTATATAATAACTTTAATTAAATTTGCCAAGCCTCCTAGGCATTAGGTCTCAGTCCGCCGCCCAACTAGCGCCTAACATCTTTTAGAACTTTGATTTTGCTATTGAGTGGGAAAAGTTTGACGAATTAGCTTAGAGAATTTTGTTAATTTGTCGTCAAAATAAAGTTTTATGTTAACTAATTAATATATTGTGTTGTTAGATTGTTAATCGAAATGACATTTAAGTAAAAATTCATTTGATCAATGAACCAAATTAATAGTCTAAATTATGCATTACGACAACATAAGCATGTCAGTCAAATCGACAACTTGTTGGCATGTAAGGGAAAGTGTATCGAAGTTAACATAAAACATAAAACAAGCATGTCTTGTCCTCCTAACTCATTGTCTACAAACTGAGAGATGAATGATGCATGGCCTTTGGCCAGCTAGTTGTATAATCACTAGAAAGTTAACTTGCAATTTGTAATTCCTACCTCCTCTGTTCAGTAAACACTCAGAGGACTAGTTTGAATTACACACATCAAATCTATCTATGTGGTAACCCCATTAGTTACTTATTGATCACTCTATTACGAAAAAAACTTATCTGAAATGGAACATATCACTTTTTTTTGTCCATCTTTAATACTACATAGCATTCGATGTTACGAGTGTTTTAACTGATAGATTCAATCTTAGCTATTCATCAGTGTCATTTAATACTACGTACTATTAAAGAATTTTCTCACTTTTTTTCTATCTCTCTTATCACATAACTTGTACATATGGACAGAGAGACGAGGACAACCCACACACAATTAATCATAGAAACAGTGGCCACCTATACCTCAAAAAGGAAAGGGAACTTGGGAGTGAGTGATATACTTATGAAGATTGCAGTAGGGAGAGCAAGGGTGTGACGTCGACAACACATAAAACGCTGTCCTTATGATGCGCATAAATGACTCTTCCGGCAGTGTGACCCTTCTTACCATCTTACCAAAGCCCTCCTCGCAGATTGACGCCGGCTTGGAAGGTCGCTGCTGCAACCCTGATTGTTTTGGTGGATTTTCCATTTTTCTTTGAAAGCTAACAATGATGTTAGGGTTTCGAAGGTGTCTGTAAATAAGCAATGCTCAGAATATGAGTTGCTTCATCGATGGTTCCCTTGTAGGCTCCTCTAACGCTTATCTCTTTTCTTGCTTCCTTGCTTTAATCCAATAGGCCGAATTCCTTGCTTGAATGTTACCTAATCTCCGAACAATTTTTTTTTTTTTTTTTTTTTATTTTTGACGTATGTGATCTTGGGGTATATACAAACAAGTTTTGATGGTTAGATCGTTGAAACTAGTTTCATAGAATGCGTATCTCGTCAAAACAATAGATTCAACAAATGTTTAGAGTTTATTCTATACTCCGATTAAATAGAACTTAAGCTTTTGTGGTATCCACTAGTGTAAATATTATAAATTGATGATCGATTTTCTTCATTGTGTTCTTATAGGGTTGAGGAGTGTAGTTGTAAATAATTATCAAAATCGGAGCGAATCTAATCGTTAAATCGTGACTTTTCATTTGTAACCGCCGAAGAATTTCGTCACGTTACTTAATCTCCAAACGTTTGTTTTTTGTACTTTTGGCATATGAGTCGGAGTATATACAACAAAAGTTTGATGGTTGGATCGTGGACACTAGTTTCGCACATTGCAAAATTCATCTAAAGAATTTAATATGCCAATCATGTCTGTCATTTTGTCCGACGAATATTATCCATTTGACCCAACAAAACAAAACCCTAAACCCTAAATCCTAAAACCTGACACCTTTTTTTTTTTTTTTTTTTTTTTTATCAAACCTAAAACCTTGTTTGGCCTTTGCGCGATGGAACCTTATGGTTCGTCGGGCAAGATTTGACACAATACACGCCATTTTTTTCTTTAGACCATCTCCAACCCTTGGGTTAAAACCTAAAATTTTTAACCCATAAAATTTAGGTTTTAACTCGGAAACAGTTTTTCTTCTTCAATCCTTCTGGGTAAAATATTTAGCGTGAGATTATTAAAGAACGAATTTAGGATAATTCTTTCTTAAAGTAAATTTAAAAAAAAATTATATAGACTATCCTAATTTAATTTTATGAACATTTTAACCAAAAAATTAGATTCCGATAAATATTGAAAAATCACTAAACCGACACCATGAAACTCGTGGAACACTATGAAAGAATATGAACACATAAAAATTTATTTTAGCCTCTGGATTTTAATTTGGACCGTTAGATATTTGTTTTTACCGATGGATTTGATCAAATTAGATCTTAGTTGTTGGATTCAATTAATTTATAAATATAAAACTAAAAAAAGTATACATATATGGTGGGTCAGCCCCACTAACCCATAAGAGAATCGTGTGTTAAATTTGCTCCAGAAATGAGTTTGAACTTTTAACTCATATTTGGCCCAAGGGTTGGAGCAAGTTGGGGTAAGTTTATAACCTAAAATTTGAGTTTTACTCCAAGGGATGGAGATGGTGGTGCTGGTGGACGTCCTTTGCACGGTGTCATAGCTAGCCATGTTCTGACCCAAAAAAATATGGTAACAGTGACTGTTGCAACACACATATATCACTACTACATTTAACATTTAGCACGACGAACACAAATTGGTCGCACAAACGTCAAAGCGACGAAAACTTCATCGAGCAGAATCCGTTGCGCAAAGATCGTGAAGAAAAAGTTTGTGCGACGAATAAACACATTGGTCGTGGAGAAGAAGGCGCGACAGTTCCGCCTTCGTCGCACCAAATTTTTAGGATGAAATTTTAAGGGAAAAATCGTGGTATTTTCAGGCAAAAATTGAACCACAAACAATCAAAAAACCCTAATAAAAAATAAATTTAAGAGCAAAGAGATAAATTATATACCTCACCCAAAAAGGGCCTGCAAAGTCGCAGTAAAACCCTAAAATTGGAAGACCAAAGTTCCCTGCAACCAAAAAACGAAATCAGACGAAAGACCCAGATGCAAAACACGAAAAAATAAAGAAAACGTTGAGCCAAATAGGTGAAGAGCCAAACTATACAACAATCAATTTAAGGTCGCAGTAAAACCCTAAAATTGGAAGACCAAAGTTTTCTGCAACCAAAAAATGAAATCAGAGGAAAGAACCAAATGCAAAAAAGGAATAAATAAATTAAACGCTGAGCAAAATAGGTGAAGAGCCAAACTTTGCAACAATCAATTAAAAAAATTTCTTCCTAACCAAAAAGAGCATCTTCCCTAGAAAATACAACATGGGCGGAACAAAAATGAGAGGGACAAAAACGACATTTCATGTAGCATCTTCAAAATGCCAAAAAATTGGGCGTTAGATCAGGGGCAAAACCGGGTGGGCAACTGTTAGTGAACAGTGGTTTTCCCACCGGGTTTTAGTATAGATTATAATATAATTTCCTCTCTCTTCTTTTGTTTTTCTTCTTTTCCTAAAAATTATTTATTTATTTATTTTGTTTCAATTCATAATTGGTTTGATAAATTTAGTGCAAACAATAAAGTTAGATCGCACAAATTACTAAGCACAAAATTTGTCTAAAATAATCTACAAATGGGAGAGAGATTCGAATTTTGAACATTTTTCAATATTGAGAAGAAAGGTATTACTAAATAACAACTAGTTAGTGTTAAATTAGACTCTGGTAGATGACAAGTTATTATATTTGGCATATTCCCTAGCTTAGGCTTAATTTATGATCTCCTAATGTAAATATATCATCGTGTAAAACGCTCTAATGTAGTTATTTTTTATTTATTTATAGAGGAAGTCTAAACTCTCTATGTAATGTTTTGTTTTATTTTTTTCATACAAAGAACATTTGCACTAAAGAGTGGAGGAATAAACTCACCATCCATGAGATTCAAACATAAAAATACTACTAGACTATAGTAGTAATTTTAAAGTACAAAATTTGAGTTCAATTTAATAACCCAAGAACCAAGAGGTTTTCTATGTTTTTAAAAAAAAAAAATGAGGTTTTCTATGTTAAGGATGTCATCAATTTTTTCAAAAAAAGAAAAAGAAAAAGGTGACACACCCCGACCTAAATCAAGGCGTGCTGGTCGTCACGTGAGGGTGACGTAGCCATGTGAGTAGTGCGGAAGCGATACGAAGATAAGAATGTGAATAAATAAAAACCAACCTAGGAACTTACTAAAGAAATAGCATGAAAGTGCAAGTGTAGAGAGTTAAGTATCACAACATAATATCATAACATAAATGGCCTAGGAACAGTCCAGCAAAGTATGACAAGTTTGAACCTCGTTGGCATAAAATTTTACATTAGATAAGTCTGTCAGAACCGCCTTCCGAACCTCGTGAACCACAGCTTCCAATTCACCTAATACCTGGAGGGGCGCAAAACAAAAGCGTGAGTGGGCAAAAACAAAGGTTTTCCAAAAACATTTACTTCTCAAAAGTTCTAACCCCTCACTGTAAAACCTATAAAGCTTTCCCAGAAATAGAACATATGAAACGATATATGTATAACTCAAAACAAATCTCAAATCAAAGCTAAGGTACGATTCATATAAGATGCCAACAATATAATCAAATTTCATAAATGAATAGCTCGTATGAAAGAGAATGCACTAACAATAAAGTGCATATGTGTCAACCGGATCCACCTAAGGTGGCCTGTACGTTTGAACCTACAGCTCATCTGACATGCCTGCATACGAGTCAGAACCACCTCTAGTGGTCTGTACGACTATATTATGTCGGAACCATCGCTAATGGTCTGTACGACAAGAATGAGTATGTCGGAACCACCTATAGTGGTCTGTACAACAAGACTAGGTCATCAGGCAAAACCATAACCGTACATCCTAACCTTAACCACATAACCTTACCTGGAACTTACCTGAGCGTCCGTAGCACCAATAATAGCATAAATGAATTTAGAATGCCATTCTAACATAATGATAATGCATGATGGCAATTGAATGAATAAAACTACTTAAATACGTTTTCTGGGAAAAACACTATGCATATACAGATATATACAAAATAAATGCCCACTCACTGGTATGTGGAAGGGTCATAACCCCCGAGTCTCGCCTGGCTACGCTCGTCCTCCGCGTACGTCTCACCTATATGCGAAACAACTATATAAACGTTATTTTTAAAGCACCTAACAAACATTCGGTAATAACTTCTCAAACAATGCTCAAATGAGGTGTTTGAATATACCAAAGTGATCTACACAACCTCAGGAACAACCCCATATTTTTAGAAAAACTTTCCGACCACCCACGCGCTTACCAAGGCACGGCCAGACGCGTCGCCCACGCGATCGGGCTCGTGCCTGGCACACTGACAGTGTCAACTAATGCCGTCAGGAATATTCCGTTTAATCTAACTAACGCCATTAGAATATTCCGTCAAAGTTGACGGAATATTCCCTCTTCTTCTCAGGCGAGTCGCCGGACGTTGGCAACTGTTCGTCGATTTCTGGAAAACTTCTAGACTTCAAATCTCTTCCATTTTTCAACCAAAACTTATGAATTTTGTCTCAAAATGAAGCTTAAGACAAGTAGAACACAATCTTACCACTTTTAAGACCTAAAACACACGGGATCGTGCCGGAGATGCTTCGAAAATTCGGCCACCTATGCAAGCTTCTTATCTGGGCTTCCCGATGTCCAAATTACACCAACGATGTACTCTGAGCTTCGTGAGGATGTCCTAAAGCTCACTATGGTCTTGAAAATCGAAGAAACCTACACGTTTAAAAGTTGGTGAATAGTGACCAACTCGGGAATGTCCAGTTCTTGGGTTTTCCTACGTTAAACTTAACTAAAAACGATCCCAAAGCACTAGGGAAGGTGAGTAGATACCTTTTTGAGCCTCAAAACGACGTGAAACCTCGACGATCAATTCTGGTTCACTGTACACTCGACGGAGCCTTCGGGTTCCCAGGGTTTTCGACGGTGCCACGACCAACCAAAGGTATGGTTGTGTTCGTACGCTTGCAAGGGTCTCAAAAATGGTCTAAGCTCCTTCGATCTGTGAAGGTTTAAGGGTCAACGCTACTCGTCCGTACGAGTTGCAGAGAGAGGGAGAAAGAGGTCAAGGGAAGAGAGAGAGAAGGTTTAGTTTTTAGTTTTTATGTTTGGGTACCAAAACCCAAAACTAAATCTAATTGGTCCAAAACTAACTAACCTAACTAACTAAACCCTAACTCTTATCACCTAATCCAATTTGTTCCTACTAAATTGGAACCGAGGTGATTGGTCCAAACATAAACAAATATTTGGGTCTTTACCTTAGCCCACAAATAAGATCTCAATCCAACGGTCAAGGGTAAAATCGTAATTTCACAACTTCGAGGAAAATAAATGTACAATCTCCGGGACGGGCTGTTACAAAAGGACTGTCCACATCTTTCTTTAAGGCTACCCATAATGCATTTTAATAATCAAAACAATCTATATTTTAGGTTTTCTTTCGATATTCATCACATAAAAATTTTCAAGAAAATTAATTAGTCATCTTAAATTTTTGAGAAATTATAATTTATTGGATAAAATAAAATGAAACTATAGATAATCAAACCGTAAAGAGGAATGCTAGCAGTCTTCTCATGTGGACATTTTCGTTTAACTTTTTCATCTCCCCATCTCATCTTGCAATGTTGCTTAATGATCGGAATTGTCTACTTTTTACATCACCATTTAAAAATCATCAATGCAAAAATATTAACTAAACCTAAAATCATTTTGTCATCTAATGGTTATCCAAATAAACGAACCATGTTTGTCATTATACACTTAATTTTTTACCATATTTATCAAACAGTTAAATGATATATTTGATTATTGGTTGATTTTTTTGCAGAGTTGATTTTTAAAGGATGATCTAGAAAGTAGATAGCTCTGGTAATCAAGCAACATTGCAAGATGAGGAGAGCAGAGAAGGTAGAACAAGAATGTCCACATAAGAAGGTTGGTAGCATCTCTAACGATAAAACAATTTCATTTTTTGCAAGTATATTAAGAGAAATTAAAATTTGAACAATTATGATCATTGGACTAAAACCAAAAAATAGGTCTTTATTTTTCTTAAATAAATATCTCAACCATAATCTTTCCATACAAGCGAGACATTGGCAGATGAAAATTGAAGGGAGGACATCAGGTGCAAAGAAAAACTCTCTTACCAACTAGAGCTACAAGTTACTTGATCAACTCAAGTACCATTATTAAAATCCACAGAATTTTCAAACTGAATCCGCCAACTTGGGTTCTTCGGTTGTTGTGGGGGGAACATATTCACCAAAACCACAAGCCTCTTCCTCAACAAAACCATCTCTAACCCTAAAAACTGCATGAACCAAAATAATTGGCACCGTACAAGCTAAAGTCACAAACAGATATTCGGCTGCATCCGTAAGTATGAGCTCAATCATCGTCACAATGGCCAACAAAACCAGCACCAACCACCTTTCGACGGTCTTGTGCAGCAGCAGAGAATCAGGTACTACCCTCAACAGCGCAACGTACGAGCATCCCACTGCAGTCATTATCACCAAGAAAATTAGAGACATCTGGCGTCGAGGCACTAGGGCTATAGTTATAGAGAGTACGGTCCATATCAAGAGTGTGTAGTACGATCCGAAATAACCAAAGTTACGGGTGACGCGAACCGCGGCGGCTTCTGGAGTCGCCGGGATGTTGAAGAAGCAGAAAAGCTTGAAGTCCTTGCTCATTTTTCCGGTTGAATCTTTCTGTTTATGGGGATCATCAGTAGGTGTTGGTGTGGAGATGGTGGACGGCCTTTTCATGGTGCCGTAGTCAGCCATGAAACAAATATGGTGTTTAATTTGAACTGAAGGGATTAGAAAGGTACTCGCTGATGTTTTGGATCGATTAAGTTTTAAGTTTTGAAAGGGTAATGCATATGTGTATATACAGACGCGCATGAGAGAGTGACATAGCAACTTCAAGGAAACAAGTCAAGACGGACGTTTTAAACAAAGTGACGATTTCTACGACATTTTTGTCCACATTTGAGTGGAAATTTCAGGGTGAATTACAAGAAGAGCGTCCTAGCTAAAAACAAATCTGTTGCTGTGCTGTAAGTTAATTTCAAATTCTCGAATTCTAAGATTTGTTTGGTTAATTCTCTTGATACATAAGAGATACTCTTATTACCAGTTCATCACGTGACAAGTTTTTAATAGATGAATGATATACTTTTTGAATCCATGACAAACATACGTTCAACGAGTAAATAGGGCTGTAAGTAGATAGGATAAAATTATTTCTTATTTTGTTCCTTATTGTAAATAGGATTGTAAGTAATTTCCACATTTATGTAAATAATACTGCCTATTGTATATATTCACAACTTTTAGAATGTTTTATATGGTTCCAAAACCCGCGGCATAGCACGGGCACTCCTTTCTAATTTGAGCTAAAAGAAACAAAATGATAAGTTTTGCATGGCTCGTTCAACGTATCCTCTCTTGTTTGTAGGGGTGGGCACTTGGAATCAGAAACCGAAATCAAAATATGGACCAAACCAGACCGCACTGAACAGTTTGGTTTTTGCGTTTTTCAAGCGGTTCAGTTTGAAACCGAACCGCAAGCTGAAAAATGGATTAGTTTTGGCTCCCAATATCTAAAACCGAACCTAGCTAACCGCATAATATAAGAAAAAGTATTTAATTTTACAGGGTTTAGGTGTTGTAATGTAATTGGTTAATTGGTCGAGTCCCACATTTAGTATAAACTCAACGACATCATAACATGCCCATTGCCCAGACTATTAGAGGCTTTCCCTTTGATAATTCAAGTCTCGACCTCGAAACAGAGTCAAGACATCTCCTCCTCCTCTCCCACAACCTCGACTCTTCGCTCCTGTTCGTCACTTTCGAGTAAATCTCTCCTCACTCCTCCAATCTTCAAACGAACCATTACTCGCCCTCAAGTCTTCCTCCCATTCGAAACTGAACTCCTCCCGTCCTCTCTTGCATGAAAAATTTATTTGTTTGGGTTGTATTAATGTCATATGCTTTGATGTTGAACTTTGATTTTAATACGGTAAACTTAACAATTTCAATTAGTTGTACTAAAGTAATTTCATAAGGCATTTTGATGTTGTACTTGTTTCAAATTGAATTTTAGTATGATAATCATAATTTTTATTTTTCAATTGGGTTGTATTACTGGCATAAAGCATTTAATCTGCAAAACTAAGTTTTGAATTTTTTTTTTTTTTTTTTTTGGTCAAATGATAGATTTTGTTAGATTAGATGTTAGATTAGCCACCAACGGAGTTTGAACCCATGTGTTTGCTTGAATGTTGAATACTTATATTAATGCCAATTTTTTAACTAGCCTACAAGTGAGGCACAAACCGAAATCAAAACCGTTTGAAACCGAACCAAATCAAAATTAAATGGTTTGATTCCATTTTGTTTCACACTGTAAAACCGAACTGAATCAAACTTAACTGAAATAAATTTCGGTTTCGGTTTACTCAAAAAACGCATCACTCCAAACCAAATAGTTCCCACCACTACTTTTTGTCTTTTTGTGTTTGTCTTATTTTTTTTGGCTCATTTTCATTTATAAGAATGAAGGAAACGATTCGGAATGAAACACAAATATACAAGTTAGGGTTTGTTCGATATACATTTGGTTTTTCGTTTTTTATTTTTATGCTTCGGATATGGGAAAAGAATAAAAATAAAAAATAAAAAAAAAGAATGACCAAAAACAAAATCTTGAAAAAGCAACTTGAAATAAGTACTTTTTGGTTTTCTTTTTGTACCATTTCTCATCCGTTTCTCTCTCCCAGTATTCTTCCAACCCTTCTTCATCTTCCCTTTCAATATACTTATCCCATATTTATAACAAAAGAAATAAAAAAACTAAATGCATAAGGATCGTTTGATATCATTTCATTGTTGGTAACTTCTTTCCAATAAATACATAAGCCTTAGTTTTTTTTTTCCATTGAAGATTCAAAACTACAATTATATAATGATATTGGTTGATCATCTTCTCTCGTTCAGCCTATAGAATAGAATACACAACTTTTTCACTTTGTTTGCAGCCTCTTTGTTCTGCTTCATTTCTCGTTTCCCTCTATTACTATTATATATAGTCTATGAAACCAACGAAATAGAAAAGGATTTCCTGTGTCCAAATTAATACAACAAAAGCATTCAAATCTATCTAAGTGGTAACCCCATTAGTCACTTATTGATCACTCTACTATGGAAAAACGTATCTGAAACGGTTCATATCACTTTTTCTTTTTTGTCCAGCTTTAATACTACATAGCATTCGATGTTGAGTGTTTTAATTGATAGATTCAATCTTAACTATTCATTTTCAGTATCATGACATACTATTAAAGAATTTTCCTTTTTTTTTTCTCTATCTTTGATCGCATAACTTGTACATATGGACAGAGAGACGAGGACAAGTCACATGAGATGAGAGTCACAATTAATCGTATAAACAGTGGCCACCTATACCTCAAAATGGAAAGGGAACTTGGGAGTGAGTGATATACTTATGAAGATCCCAGTAGAGAGAGCCAAGGTGTGATATCGACAACGCATAAAACGCTGTCTTATGATGCGCATAAATGGCTCTTCCGACAGTGTGACCCTTCTTACCATTTTACCAAAGCCCTCCTCGCAGGTTGACGCCGGCTTGGAAGGTCGCTGCTGCAACCCTGATTGTTTTGGTGGATTTTCCATTTTTATTTGAAAACTAGCAATGATGTTAGTTAGGGTTTCAAAGGTGTCTATGTAAATAAGCAATGCTCACAACATGAGTTGTTTCATCGATGGTTCCCTTGTAGGCTCCCCTTAGTAATTAACCCATCCGAGGATTTCGTTTGGTTACCTAATCTCCGAACATTTGCTTTTTGTGATTTTTGATGTATGAGATCTTGGAGTATATGCAAACAAGTTTGACGATTAGATCGTTGAAACTCGTTTCGTAGAATGCACATCCCATCAAAACAATAGATTCAACAAATATTTAGAGTTTATTCTATATTTCCAATAAATAGACGTAAGCTTTTGTGGTATCCGCTAGTGTTGTAAATAATCATCAAAATCGAAACTAAAATGATCGTTAAATCGTGAATTTTCATTTGTAAATGCCAAAGAATTTGGTCCCATTACCTGACCATCGATGAAACTTAATAC
This sequence comes from Cotoneaster glaucophyllus, assembly GCA_036320875.1. Lineage (NCBI taxonomy): Eukaryota > Viridiplantae > Streptophyta > Magnoliopsida > Rosales > Rosaceae > Cotoneaster > Cotoneaster glaucophyllus. The sequence continues at coordinate 9,613,066 of CM070070.1, forward strand.
ATCAACCATGTCTCTCACCTTGCCCCACGAAAATATCCACTTGACTCGAGGAAACAAAACCGTAAAACCTAATTTAACCTCTGCGCACGAAATCTTTATGGCAAGATTTGACACAATACACGCCATTTTACAAACTAAATGACATGGAGGTTGATGATTGGATTAGTACTTAAGCGTCGATAAACATGTTCATTTTTTGTGTTGACATGTCACTTGATTTGCAAATTCGATAAATTTAGTCTCTCCATCTTACTCTTATTCTCTCTTGACCTGGACTTCACTTGGTTACTCAAAGAAAGGCAAGTGGGTCCATTCGAGGACCTAGCAATTTCCCACTTTGTTTATACGATGCTTTTTGTCAAAGTCTCATACATTATGTAAATCAAATGTCACAATTGAATCCCTCCAGGGAGATTTTCCAGCCATAATAATGTTGTTCGACTGAATTTTCTTTCAAGAAAACTTGGCCTTTGTCCACAACATCATTCACAACAACAAAAAACTTTAGTAGGATTGTTCATGTCACGTGACAATTCCGAGTGGCAAAACTAGTGACTGCAGTCCATAACTTTTGCTATGGAATACAATCACAGCCAATGAAACCTTTACACAGTATGTAAATTAGGTTAAATTTAATACATTGCATTAGGTCAGAAAAAAATAAAATGTCTTGGTGAGATATGGCTACACTATTCATCAGACAATCAAATAACAAATAAAATTAACGAGCATTCATATAACTCTGTGTTTTCTTTCCCACTAGGACCTAGATACGGAATTTGTTCTATAGCTCATCAGGCTCGACTGTGTTCTCGGTAAGTATCAGTTTGTTGAGAGGCCAAGGCTGTCAAAGATCATATAAGAACTACAAGGTATCTGTTACCACAGTGTCGGTAAGTATCATACGCTTACCTGTTCATCAAAGTCACGAGAATTAACAGCCTGGCCAAATTCTATGCATGACATCTTCGTTTCTTACATTTCCATGAACATAAACCTTGGGCTCTTTAACCTGGAGCAAGGACGAAGTAATTAGCATCTGATTTTAAAACAAACATGTAACTACTTTTGTGAAATTATATAGATTCGTACCAGTAAAACGGGAGGGAATCCAGTTCTCAAACGAACCCGGGAGAAACCATTTAAAGCAAATAGGCACTTGAATCCATCAATGGCAGGATGTTCACTGCTATACAAGAAAACAATGAAATCCGACTACATAAATGAGAGCATCAATGCAAAACAAAATAAGTTTCAAACAAATAGCATCCAAACACCGTAAGAGTGGAGAAGCTTTTGGATTTAGATAAATCTCTACATGTGTCCGTTGAAAGGGTACAAGCGTTAGAATTATCGCAAAACAATTTTCTAAACTATTTAATCCTGTGTTATGTGGGAAATGAACGAAATGCCTTTTAACATTATTGATGGTATAGAAAACGATACCAACGTCTTATAAACAGTTTGCCATACAACGCTTCTTAACAATCTTAAACAGTTTATTTGGAAAATGTCTTGTTGGCAGAAAACTCTTGATGGATGGTCAATGTTAAGGCAAAAGCAAAGATTTCTCCTCCAAATACACTACTCCTTTAACACATTTGATTCTAAGAATGTTCAAGACAGAGACAAAGGAAGACAATCGAGAAAAAAAAAACAAAAAAACAAAACTCACTTTATAAGATAGGTGAAATTTCTGCGGTGTAGCTCTTCGGGAGGAATCCCTTCTTCTTTAGAATACCTGCATTGCCAGTAGTTAAATGAACGGATACACAAACCTTTGACAATTTATGTATTATTAAAAACCAGTAATTTTAAATTAAGATGGATTCCAAAATTGAATTTTTCACAATTACTTCAACATGATCTCTGAATTTTTTTTTTAAGAGAATAGAAAAGGAAAACAGAAAATTTGACATGGGTTCAAAGTTTCAAACAACATTATAAGTAGCGTATGTTAGAAGGATATACAGTCTTCCATATCCATGTTCCAGGTTAAAGAATCGGAATCAGCAACCTCGTATACCTATCTTTTAGAAAAACAGAGACATGACTTCTAACAATTATTTATTTATTGCTATTTGCTACACAGGTGTAAGCTCAGCTTCCTCTACCCATATGTACAGAATCTTCGCTCTCACAGTAAATGTTATGTTGTTTACGAAAGGTGAATGATTATCACAATGACCGTAAACCATGTCATCTTGAAATTGTTTCAGTATACACTTGCTAGTTTAAATTCAAAACCGCTAGTCCAAAGAGACAGCTGAGTTTCTGGAATAGCCAACAGCGTCATCAGAAGATATAAGTGAAGCTAAAACTAGAAGAAAATCAATTATACCTCCATGGGAAATTATTTTCACAGAAGCGGGATATTCCATTCATGGCCGAAAACGTATCAATGTGAACCCAATGTTCATTTGAACTGTTAGCAAGATGGCCTGTCAAAAACTCATCATATAATAATATCAAACTCATATATCAACAGTACCAAAAATATATACCGACTAAATTGCTATTATAAATAAAGAGACAGAACAAGAAGCTAATAATAACAGTAACAAGAAGATACCAACTAAATTGCTAATATAAACAAACAGACAGTACTTACCAGTCTGATGCAAATGTTTTAAAGCATGACCACTGGGATAATTTTCATTGGAAGCCATGAAACTTATGACGGTGCACCCTAGACTACAAAAACATAAAATCAGTAAAGAAGGTGGCAGATTATTCTTTCTGATGAAACCAAAAGAATTTTAAACATCCAACCTGATCAACAATAATCCAAGCATCATTGGATAAAGCAAGTTCCAGAAAGTCTTCTTCCTATTGTTATAGCTGTAGGAAAGAACAATCAGAATTCATTTAACCGTTAGGGTTAGTAATTGAAACCCAAAAAGAGGGGAAACGAACGAGGAAGCAAAAATAAGAATGATTTAAACCCAAGGCCTAATGATGCAGTAGCACTGGATTGAATAAAGAAGATTCAATTCTGCAATCCAGTGCCTAGGGCTATAAGAGCAACATCAGAGAAAAATCTTTAATCAAGAATTATGTGTCCTTAGTGGTTTGTTACGATAATCTATTTATACTATTTTACAGTCAGGTTTTATTTATGCCGGAGCAAAAATCCAATTACAACAATTTGATCCTATTTTACGAATTTCAAAAAAATAAGATAACGGCACAAATAGACCATACATACATTCTAGTTGCAGCAATTGCAGCAGATAAGTTGAACATGGGAACTGAGCTAATTATAAAACGAAGCTCCTGCATCATGATATATAAGGTCTTTCAATATCTAATCTAGAATAAAAATAAGCCCACCAAACTCTATAAAATATGAGCAATATTACCTTGTGGGGAAGCTTAGAGTAAAGTAAAACAAAGGACAAGGCTGGAAGAACAAATAACAAAACCCTTCTCTCAAGTAAGACCCCAAGCTGCAAGAAGATTGTGTATCAAGTTAGAAAGAATAAGGGGTTTGGAGCCCTGGGAACATAAGTAGTAGTATGCTTGAGAAGTTGAATGTATCCAAAATGATTAATCACAAAATACATTTGGTTCAGTATCCGTGTCTTTCATTTTCATGTTACCATCAATTATGATCTTCACATTCGTGCATCTATTTTGGAAGAAAAAAAAACATTTTAACCAATCAAGAGAATGAAAGAAATGTTCCAAGTCCAAACTCTAAACTAACAATTTCATGTCTCTCATCCAGCACAGAGGGTTTGTCCCAAATAGAAAGCTATATCTGAATCTCTTGAAACCTCATCCACTATATTATTATTTACCCCAAGTAGAGACATTCGACATACAATTACTCTTGAGAAAATTACTATATCAAGTGCAGTTCATACTTATGCCAAGTACTTAAGTATTATCAGTCATCAACTGTATTAAATTAGAAAATGTTCGAAGCACTGGCCAAAATAATAGACAGATAATGTAAGCAACAAAGGCTCACACGTAGCAACCAATTACATTATACATGAAAGAGAAGGTTTAGTTAGAGCACCAGACTCACCAGAAAAAGAGGGTATGCAGCAAGCAATGACCGCGGGAGTGCTGAAGTGAAGTACCAGTAAAACGGATGTATCTGAATAAAAAGTAATATGAAGGAAAACTACTAACACATATTTATTAGTTTTACATTCACTCCGCTTTGCCCCCAAAAGACAAGGTGAAACTCCCACAGAATCTTTGAACAAGAGTTCCTTCTCTTGTACCAAAACAATTAATGAAAAGAAAAGGATAATACTCCTATTTTAGCAGCCACTGAAGAAGGTATCCACCAAAAGTTAACTGTCCCACTCCTAATATATAGCCTAAAATTCCTAAAACGAAACACTAACAAAAGATTCAAATGCATAAAACCAGGCAGAACACACACTACAAACTCGGTGGCAAAAACACTTAAAGACTCGGAACTAGTCTGCTCAATTGGACTAAAAATATGTCTTACTCTTACAAGATTATAAACATTACAACACACTCCAAATCAAATGTGAAACAGATTTTTTGTAAGGATACACCCCACTCTGAACTTCTATTGAGCACAGAGTTGAACCAGAAAACTTCAAATTCAGGCCACAGTAACCTTTTCCACATAATTGAATCTACTATAACAGTAAGGCCTGAACTGCAAAAAATCCAAACAAGAACATTATTCAGAAATTGTTGTTATTTTTGCAACCAATGTCGTGATCTATGCATCTGAAGAAATTGATAGTAGGGTAGTACCTGTAGTAGTAATACTAATACTAAAGGATAATAATAGTAACAATAAGAATAATGATAAAAAAACGACCTACGCACAATACAGCACACAAACTGCAGCATTTCAACGCCTTCCATAATGAAATTCTTCTAGTCTGTAATAAAAAAGAAAGATCAATTACTAATTTATTACACGAAGGTACAAATTAAAATGCAAATTGATTATCCACCTTAACCGGCACAAGTAGAAACTTACCAACAAAAGCTCCAAGCCAAGAGGGACAAGAAGTAACAAAATATCACATCTAAAGATAACCGTGGCAAAAATCTGAATATAAAAACCAAGATGCAAATTAAAAGAAAATCAGGTAAGTGTATCTTAACTGTGAGGAATAAAGCAAACTTACTTCATAAGAATCATCAGCAGAGTCTACAAAAAAAAGTCCAATTGGACAAAAGGGCCGAGATTATAGTATCCTTAGACATTATGATGCATAATCCGATTATAGCATATAGCGACATACCAGGCAGTTTATGGCTGCATAATATTTCTCCTTTAACCAATACCCATACGCCAAATTGACTACAACAAGAAAATACGAAAAATAAATAAAAGCCGCATGACATATGAATAAGCTGTCAGAGCCAATCAATATTTCAATTAGAATGAAAACTAGAATGCATCTCAGGCCAAGCACAGTAAGGGCTATAAAGGTTATAATCATACCAAAAAGAATACAAGGTCCTACAAATGATGTTATATGCATCTCCTGTGCTTCTTCTATGGGGTGCAAATGAAAACCGTAGCCCCTAGGTCGCACAAAGAAGAAAATAAGAACTACTCCTTCCCAACTCTTCTGTTTCCCATTTGTGCCATTTGACCCTTTAGTATTATAATAACAAACAGACAGCATTTAAAAATCAACGAAAAAGAAAGACGCAAAATAATGTTTTCGCCTCCATATCCAGCACGTACCTAACGTGTATATCCTTTGTATTCTCAAGTCAAACTTGTTAAAATGATAAAAAAAAAAAAAAAAAAAAAGATACATATTTGGAGTGTCGAATGCTATCTACCCGCAGGTGAACTTAATTAATCATGTAGTAGGAAGCAGAAAAAAAAAATGTTAAGACAACAAATCATTTGCAGAGGTTCATTAGATAGCCAGTTCTACATCTATACAATCTTAAAAATATACATCTACAAGGGAAAAAGAATGCACATGAGAAGAATTACCTACGCCCAGAGCTAGTATATTTGGAAGTGGACGAGTACAATAGAACAAAAGGTGGAACTGAACTGCAGTTAGTATCACAAAGAAAGCTTCCACTTGACGTCCAAACTTATGTCTAACCTGAAAAAGGAAACAAATAAAAGGCTTACTTATATTTCTTTTTCTTTTAAGAAACACAACTTAATGAACTGAACAAAATACAAGGAGTACAGTGCATGGGAAGAAAATAAGTATAAAGCAACAGCATACCTGAAGGCGAAAGAAGCATAATGTAGATAATATGATGCCACCTAATGCCAAACGAACTGGCAAACAGCAATTAAAACAATTTAGGAATTGTTATTATGAAATGCAAGATATAACATCAAAAAAATTTATAATAAAAAAAGATATAAACAGAATGAAAGGCATTCCCCATGAATTTCATCCAACTTTTTTCTTTCTCAGAAGAAGTAATAAATTAATAGATGACCCCAAGTGCATGAAAAGTATATAGGAGGTATGCCTTTCAATTCCCACCAAAATGTACCACTGAATGCACAAAATAACGTGCTTTTCAAATAAATCCTCTGTGAGACTTCTCAGACTAGATGGCCTTCCAAATCGCCATTCCAGCAAGCAAGAAGGTCAGCCACAAATCTCAGCATAACCAGTAACCCCAGATACAAAAATAAACACTAATCTATATAGAAATCCGATAATAAGATGGAAACCATGAAATATTTGTTGCCACTCGTGAAGCAATGCTCAGATGAATGTAAACTTACAAGAAATTTAAAGCACTAACCTGCTAAAAGACTATAAACCTTTGGCAAATGCAACAGTTCCATTGCTAAAACAGAAGGAGATGCCAAACTTGAAACAAACAATGCACCTAGAAGAATGACATACCACACAAATCAGTGAAGTCAACACCTTCGAACATTTAATAATTCATCAACGAATCAGTACAATTTTCAAAAGTCTTATTAATTTGTCCATGAGATAAAACACTAGAACAAATAAAACTGCACTAGAAATATGGGGATTGCCCCCAAAGGCTTTATTTGGCGAATTTACTCGTTTAGACTTTAAATCAAAAACTTAGTAACATCGACAGCGCATATTTTACAAGCTTACCGAGGAAAGTGCGAGGAACGACTCCAGGGAACTCCAAATGATCATACTACCAGGAGGCAAACATTTATCCAAACAAAATAGTTAGATAGCCAAAAGGACCAACACATTCCAGAAAACATAACAGCTGACACAAGATTATGAAGAGACAGATAAATAAACTCACATTATCTATGCGATTTCGATAATACAGAATGTCATGCATTGCCTGATAACAAGTAAGAAAAAGAAACAACAAAATTAGTAGTAGTAAGCAAAAGCACTAAAGAAGCAGAAAACGATACGCCGATAAACAATTCAGTTTTCCCAGATTACAAACTCATCTCCCCCATCATGTTATCAGTGAGCAGACCAAATTTGAACTTCAAATTTTCATTTAAATCCTATTTAATTTTTGGTGTATACTGAAAATTTTTACAATTCCAACATTTTCCACCATTACAAATTACTAAAAATCACAGTAATTCAATAATTTAACTCTCCTATTAGTAAATATTTCCAAGTTTTTCACTTTCATACACTTTGGGCAAATAAAGAGAGAGAGAGAGAGAGAGAGAGAGAGAGAGAGAGAGAGAAGTGCCACCTGGACATTGAAGCTTTCTTCAACCTTAGTGTAGGGCGCCATGAACACATAAAACGCAGCTATCGATCCAAGTACCAAATCGTAACCATGGCGCTCAAGAAAATTGGAAGACTTGGAAGCCATTTTTTAGAGAGAGAAGCAGAGAGACAGTGAGGAGAGAGAGATGAACCGAAGTATATGGGTCTACTTATGGGCTGGGCCGGATCGATGTTTTACTGGGCTTGGGCTTTGCTTCAGATAAAAAATTTGAAACAGGACACTTGAACAAGAACAACGTCAGCAGAACGTTGTAGCAGCCATATCTAGCTGATAAGCCATGGAAGCTGTAACAGTAACCTCATCGCCTCTCTCTCTGCACCACCACTGCTTCTCGCCAAGCACCCGCATCGCCGCCGCCAACTCTAATGACTCTAATAAACACCGCCAAACCTTCAAGCGGAAAGCTTTATCATCACGGCGGAAACAAAAGACTCCCACTTTCGAAGAACACCACGCGTTTCCGGACTCCTTGCCGCTCCACACGAAGAACCCACATGCCATTTACAAGGACATACAGAGCTTCGCAAGGAGAAATAAGATCGAGAAGGCCCTGAGTATCTTGGACTACTTGGACCAGCAGGGCATCCCGGTTAACGCCACCACATTCTCCGCCCTCATCGCCGCATGTGTCCGTACAAGGTCGTTGGATCACGGCAAGCAAATCCACACGCATATTCGGATTAACGGGCTCGAAAACAATGACTTTATACGCACAAAGTTGGTAAATATGTACACTAGTTTTGGGTCAGTGGATGATGCACAGAAGCTGTTTGATGAAAGTTCTAGCAAGAACGTGTACTCGTGGAATGCCTTGCTTAGAGGCACTGTCATTGCTGGTGGGAAGCGGTACGGTGATGTTCTTGATACTTATTCGGAAATGCGGGTGTTAGGGGTGGAGTTGAATGTGTATAGTTTCTCTAGTGTGATTAAGAGCTTTGCAGGTGCTTCGGCACTGTCGCAAGGTTTGAAGACGCATGCCCTTTTGGTTAAGAACGGTTTCATCGATAGCGCAATTGTTCGGACGAGTTTGGTTGATTTGTACTTTAAATGTGGCAAGATTAAGCTTGCTCACCGCGTGTTCGAAGAATTTGGTGATAGAGATGTTGTTGTATGGGGAGCCATGATTGCGGGTTTTGCGCATAATAGGCGGCAAAGGGAAGCTTTGGAGTATGTTAGGATGATGGTAGATGAAGGAGTAAGGCTGAATTCGGTTATATTGACTAGTATTCTTCCTGTGATTGGGGACGTTGGGGCTCGAAACCTAGGGCAGGAGGTTCATGCTTTCGTGGTGAAGACGAAAAGTTACTCGAAGCAGATTTTTATTCAATCTGGCTTGATAGACATGTATTGCAAGTGTGGAGATATGGATATGGGCCGGCGGGTTTTTTATCATTCGAAGGAGAGGAATACAATATGTTGGACTGCTTTGATGTCGGGTTATGTTGCAAATGGGAGGCCTGAGCAGGCATTGCGATCGATCATTTGGATGCAGCAGGAAGGGTTTAAGCCAGATTTGGTTACGGTTGCCACCATCCTTCCAGTTTGTGCAGAATTGAAGGATTTGAAACGAGGGAAGGAGATTCATGCGTATGCTGTGAAAAATTGTTTCTTGCCCAATGTATCTATAATTTCTTCTTTGATGGTGATGTACTCGAAGTGTGGCATCTTTGAGTACACCATAAGATTATTCGATGGGATGGAGAAGAGAAATGTTATTCTTTGGACGGCCATGATTGACTCCCATATTGACAACGGATGCCTCTATGAGGCACTTGGTCTGGTAAGGTCAATGGTCTTATCAAAGCACAGGCCAGATTCGGTTGCAATGGCAAGGATTTTGAATATTTGCAATGGCCTGAAGAATTTGAAGCTTGGGAAGGAAATTCATGGACAAGTTTTGAAGAAGAACTTTGAATCCATCCCTTTTGTTACTGCTGAAATTGTGAAAATGTATGGGCAATGTGGAGCCGTTGATCATGCAGAGTCTGTTTTCAGTGCAATCCCTGTCAAGGGTTCAATGACTTGGACTGCAATCATAGAGGCTTATGCATACAATGACATGTATCAAGAAGCTATCAATCTGTTCGATCAGATGAGATCTAAAGACTTCACTCCGAACCATTTCACTTTCCAGGTGGTTCTATCTATTTGCGATCGAGCTGGATTTGTTGATGATGCTTGCCGTATCTTCCATTTAATGTCTCGTGTGTACAAAGTTAAGGTGTCTGAGGAACAATATTCTCTAATCATTGGACTTCTTGATCGTTTTGGCCGCATTGAGGAGGCTCGAAGATTTACAACATTGAGTTCGTCTCTGTTGTAACGGATGGTTGGACCTTCCTCCTTTCATGTATAAATTTCGTAAGCTCCTGAAACTTTCTTTGTGATTACTAGTTTTCTGCAATTTCACAAATGTATAGACCCATTGTATCTTCATGTATGAGTAACATGGTAATTTTCAATTTACTGCAATGTGATCGTTGTTACCAATTTATGGTTATTTTTTTACCTCCTCCTTGAACTAATAACTTCATTAGGAATCTCGTCAATTGAATCGAAAGAAAATTCAAATCGAAACCCAAATGCAGATAGATGGTTTGTGAAATACTTTAATCAAAACGTAAGCTCAAATTATCGAAAAATACATTCTAAAAAAACAACTACAGTATAAAAAAGAGTTGTTAACCTAATAGAGAATCACACCAGTTAAGCTCAAAAAGGTGATTAGTGGATCCATCATCAAGGGGATTTAAAAAGACATAAACATGTGATCCATCTTGAACTCCATAATCAACGAGCAAAACTCCGTCTGCATCGTCATTCATGAGACGGCTACAATGACGATCATCGCTATTAGTGTCGAGAATCAAGATCAAACGGTGGTAAGGGAGCTTCTGCTGGGCTTCAATTTCCAGTTTTAGATCAGCAACCGTGGCCTCCTTTCCGACTTGAACATAGAAGAGAGTTCCTGTCAAATTCTCCACCACCACCTTCATTGTCATGTCGAAATGTCGAAGTTTATTGTTAATTAAGACAAATTAAGCTCACTTTTGGTCTCTTCTTTTTTTTTTTTTTTTCTGGTAACAAATTAAGCTCAGTTTATCTAGGCAATATTCATGCAGAAAGCTTGAGGGAGGCGTTCACGTATGCTGCATTCTCGGCAGTTTGTTACATGCACATGCTGATATGCTGATGTGTTAGCTAGGCTGATTAATTAGGGTTTTCGGGACAAGAAGGTGTCAAGGGCTCTCCGACGATCCAGATATTGAGAGAGCTAGAGTTTTCTCCGTGTGGAATATTGTGTTATCTGCAAAAAGCCATCAGATGTCGAATATGTAGGAGAGTTGATAACGATTTAGGAATGTATTGGAAAGAAGACATGGTCCATTAATATAATTAATCCCTTGATTTGAGGTAAATATAATTTGACAACTATCTATGATATGATCGCATACCTAATATGTGTGTGTGGAGCTGTAAACAAGTCGAGCCGAACCGAATATCATTGTGTTCAAGTTTGCCTTGTTTTTTTTTTGAGCTCGAGCTAGGTTGGGCTTGCTTCTGATACGAGCCGAGCTTGAGCCAGAATAATTGGGAGTTTTTTTTCAATTATGACAATTCCGAATTTGAAATTGTGATCGATTTGATTCTAAAATATTAGAACAGAAATTGAAAACGTTGTTTCTGATCCGATCTATCCAAAATATAATCCCTAAGTGACCCATATGGTCAATAATTTGATTCTAAAATATTAGAACATAAATTGAAAACGTTATTTTTGATCTAAATATAATCCCTAAGTGACCCATATGGTCAATATAACCCCTAAGTGTATCTATTATTACTATTTTAGGTCAAATTTGCATTTTATGTCAAACTGAGAGGGATAAAGTAATGATTTCAGGAGTGAGGTCCAAATTTAGTATGTTACATAATATATAATTTTTTTCTTAATCAATATACCAAGTATATGTATTTTATGCTGTACACACAATTAACCTACTATTTTATCAATGTTCTGTTATTTAATTTACACATTGATGTATAATATGACATGCAAAGTAACAAGAGCAATCGCAATATTCACGTTACAAATTTTTATAGTATAGTTTCACATTAAATTATAGTGTTATGGTTGTTGGAATTTATATTTGATGAGGTTGTGACTGTTTATCAACAAGGTTGTGATTATTCAATTAATATAAAGTGAGCATCCTAAAATGGTGAAACATTCAAAATACCATAAATTTTCCTTTAAGAATTTTAAAAATTACAATTGAACCAAAAGGAGTTAAAGTAATTCACGACATTTTAATTTTTAATGAATTTAAAATTTAAAATTTAAAATTATAGAGGAAAAAAAACTCCCACGTTAATGGGTGGTTTCATGGTTTTGCTTAATTTCCTTTTTTGAATAATTTTTAATAAAAATATAAATTAGTTATTTAAATAAGGAAAACTAATGAAAAGAACTTGAAAACTTTGAGTTTTAACGATAAGGACAAAATAAATGGTAAAATGAATAGTACCAGATTTGACTTTTTAGTGTAAAAATGTGGTTTTTCATTAAAGTGAACAGTACCGTGAATTTTTCGTTAAAACTCCTATTTAAATAAATATAAGGGCCAATTGCCAGGCTAGTTCAATTAAAGAGAAAAGTGAAACTTTTGTTTTGTAATTGAAGAAATACAACTATCGACTCTTCCAGATAAAACACAAATTTTTCTAAAGAGTCACCGAGTCCACCCCATGCCAATTGCTTGGGCAATTGGGCAATCCAATCCCCAAAACTCGAAAGAGTCTCTCCATCCCAACCCAATCAATCAAGCTATTAGGGAGCTAACACAGCCGGACTCATCATTTAGGCAGAATGGCCCAAGTCTGTGACTGAGTGGATCTGAAGTTAGGCTAATGGCAGCCAAGTTCTCTTTTTTTTTTACGTCAAGTGCTTGGTTTTTAAGCACGGAGAACGGCATTTGAGCCGACCAATAAGGTGTGATGGGGCCTGCACTATAAGCGCACTCAGCCCCTCTGCCTAATGGGGGGCGATGTGGCACATTATGGGCTGTTGGATTTCCAACGGCTATATTTCTGGGCCGTTGGATTTCCAACGGTTAATTTTGTTTTTTAATTCAATCCTAACAGTTAGTACATGTGGCGACATCTGGGCCGTTAGAGTTTATCATCAATGGTCCATATTTTTTTTGAATTAAAAAAAAATATAAGAACGAAAAAAATTTATTACCGTTGGGCCCGTGTGGCACAATCTAGACTCTAGGATTGCAAAAAAAAAATGTAATACAACCGTGCATATTAATTAAGATAGATAAAAATTATAAAAAAAATACAAACAAAAAAAAAGTTTAAAATATTTCCTATAAATACCCAACAATCTTCTTCCACCCTACACCACGTTTTAATATTTCCAAATACTTTCAACCAATCCTTCTCTCAAAGTTTCCAAATACTTTGGTACAATGCAATGCAACCAACAAGAACAAGCCATTTAACCACTTTGAATGTTGGAATGTTGTCAAAGGTTGCCCCATGTACAACATTGTGCCAAATGGTCCAATATTTTTCATGAACGACACTCCTTTGCACTCTACATCAAAAGAAATTTCGCATGTTCAGGAAGTCGACTCACTTGAAGTATTGGAATTGATCCATCATTCACATAAACCTCAAGGTATGAAAGCTGCAAAGAAAAAAAATAAGGTCTTCCAAGAGTGATTATACAAAATATATGGAAGAAATTACTCGTCATGGTGCATTGATTTGGGGACATGGCTAAACTTGAGGCTAAGAAGGCTAGAGTCTGGAGATACGGCTAGAATTGCGGCTAATGAGAGAAAGAGAGCTACTTACGCAAAAAAATGGAGATACTTAGGGAAATGAGGGTTGAGAAAGATCGTCAAATTATCTCCAAGTCTCTTGAATGAATGTCTCCGGATTCAAAAAATTTTGGAGATTAGAATGAGCAGAAGTAATGCGAAGGAGGCATGAAAGAGAAGAGGGACCAAGTGGAGATGATCCTTGTTGGAAATATTGGCAATGCGAATGCTACTTCTCCTACAAAAAATTACATAAAATAAATACTAGTATATAATAATTTTCATTGCCACAATAAATTGCATAAAACAAACAAAATAAGATAAAATAATACTTATCTTTTGTAGGTAGAGAACGCTCTTAGTCGATCCTTGATTAGGACAATGTGTCAGGTTGAGGCGTGTAAATTCATTGTCTTTAAGAGTAGATTTCGCCCCTCTAAGACAATGTTTCGATGTAACAGGTTTTGGCACCCTACCCTCCAAGATACAACAATCTATGATCCTCGTAAGCGTACGCTCGCAATACTTGGATCGGGTGAATAGCTCGATTCTTTCCTTTAGTATGGAGTGAGTGAAGAATATAATAAAGCTTTCAAGAATGATGGATCAAAAAGATAGATGAAAGAAGATGAGATGATTGTCATCTTCATCTTTTCACTAGAGAGATTACCTCATATATGAGTCCAGATCTTCTGCACCCAAAACTCCCTGTGGCCTCTCTGTGCCTTTGCTTTTTGGCTGAGTATTTGGTTTATTTTTTATTATTTTAATTATTTTCAAGTTAACATTAATTATGTTTAGTTCAAAAAACAAAGGCACAGAGGGGCCACATGAAGTTTTGGGTGCAGAAGATCTGGACTTCTCATATATAATAGAACTATTCCAAAGAGACGTTGGCTAATAAATGTTAGTTAATTCAAAGAGCAATTATTATACTATAAAAGTGTAACGTTATTACCCCCAACGTTAGAATACAAAGGAAGTGTCGGTTTTTGTTTTAGAAAGAAAACTGACATCAGGACATGGTAAGCTGCACATGACCAATTGGCTAACTAACAATATTAGACTAAGTAGTATAATACCAACGTCCCAATTCTTGAGTAATAATGTCAATTGGTTAGAATTTTAATTCAATCAATAAATGGATTTGAAGGAAAATAATTGTCACAATGAGCATGATTTGTATTTTGAACTACTCTACAAAATTCCAACAATCCTAGTACTACAGATTGGTTAGGTAATTTATAGGGAATATGTGGTAAATCGGAGGTGCACATAATATTCATTTTGGGTTATAATTTTGTATTTGTTTAATTCAGTACGTTATTTAAATTAAGTGAATCATTATACAACCAAAGAGCATCTTTATTCAATTGGAATTGTTCACAAAACAACACACCAAACAACATAAAAACACAACATAGTTTTGTTCATTGCCAATGCATACAATCGATATGTCCAATCATACCAGGAAGGCCTCGCAATTAACCGTTCTTCAAAAGTCTTTGCATGTCCATTGTCATGGGTTGCCCAAGGTACTTATTGGTGTAAATAGTCAATTTTTGGAGCAAAATCTCATCAATGACTCACAATTGCTTCCCCATCTCGCTATCTCATCCACTTGGTCTGCAAATGCCCCATATGCAAACATCTGCAAGGCAACAATCATTTTTTGCTCAACAATGAGATTTATAACATTAAAGGCATCATTATTTTGCACAAAGTATGAATCCTAGCAATTATGATTTTATTGAACATATATGGTTTCATTCTAAAATGACGTCTAAAATACACATTAGGACAACACAATTTGGGACAAAGTAATCTTTCAAGAGATCATTACCTTATTTTTCCTCATTCTATTGAGGTTTGGGAAACGAATGCGTCTATAGATTAGCGCCACAACTTGCATGACACGACGGGTATGTGCGACTCTCTCTCTTCTTGCTTCATCATGTCTTATTCTACCTTCTTGATTTTCATGCTCTTCCATTTACAACAATTCATTTTCTCGCTGTTGGAGCTCGAACAATTCATTCTCTTGCTCTTCGATTTCTAACAATCTCTTTGAAGAAGACATTGTAAGAACTCAAGATTTAAACACTCTGAAGAAGGATTCAGAGAGATTTTGAATTTGGTGTGTGAGTTTTAGGTTGGATGTAGAGTTTATATTGAGAAAAAAGAAAGGATGGGGTTGTAGATTATGTCACGTGGCATTCGGTGATTGGTTGAAAATATTATAAAAAATCTATCTATAAGAATTTTGAACAGATACTGACATGTGGCGTAACAGGATTTGATGAAAATCTTATTGGAAATTGATTGGAAATTTATCCACAAAATTCTTACAGGATCATGACACGTGGTTACATGCACGTATGGTTAGTGATTACAAAAAAGTTCATAAAAAGAGCGCATATGGTTAGTGATTGGATGCGGTCCCTAATCCTTAACATTCTTTGATTAAAACCTTAATAGTATTCAAAGTTTGATCAACATCCATTGACTTTGTACACCTCATTATATTACTATTAATATTTATATTTTTATAGTTTTGACATTAATTGTTTGATATTTTAAGAGATTTATAATCCTATAAATTTAAAATCTCTCATTATAATACTATTAAAAACGGTTACAATAAAAAAATTCAAACATTTTGATTGAATAAATGGATAAAAACTATGTAAAAATAAGAAATAAGAAATGGCAAAAGAATGTATCCATAGTGTTTAAAAAATTGGTACATTTCACATATAACAAAGTGATACATTAATAAAGAAGAATGGGTACATTATAAATAAATTAGGGTACATATAAAAGATTAAAAATTATGAGTACAAATGAATTTTTAAAAATATAGACGCTAAAAGAAATTAATACATGGGTACAAAATAAAACTAAAAAGAAAATACTACAAATTAAAAAAAAATGTTGCAAATTAAAAGTTGGTACAAACTAAAAATATAAATATATGATACAAAGTTTAGGCATAAAACATAAATATACCATGTGTAATTTTTTTTATCATTGATTAAATATACAATGTCACGTGACGGTATACACATGGGTACAAACACAAATAAAACTTTAAAAAATATGGGTACAAATTAAAAAATATTTGCAAATTAAAAATAGGTACAAACTAAAAATAAAAATATATGATAAAAAATTTAGCCATAAATATAAATATACTAAAAATTGTAACATTTTTAACACTAAAGGAATATATTTAAAAATATTTTATTATTCAAATAATTAATGATGTTATTAATACCCAAGGACCTTGATCAAAAATTGAAAATAAATAGGATTTTAATCAATGGAGTAACAAAAAGAAGGATGTGAACCTAATTTTCCCTAGAAAAAAACGTCTTGCATGTGTGTGAGCACGTGCGAAGAAATTAGTGATTAAAGAAAATTCTCGAAATTTTTTTGGATGAGAAAAGTTGTGAAATCTTTTTCATTCTTTTTTTTTTAAAAAGGTTGCTACTATGTAAGAATAATAATTGGCTACTAAAAACTTAGCAAGAAATTATGCACATAAGTGACGTGACGGGCTTAGAGGACAACGTGTAGTTTTCTTTTTTGCTCAAAAACCTTTTACTTTGTATAATGCTATTGAAACTAAATGTGTAGACTAAATTTTGTAAACTAAATGACATAGAAGTTAATGATTGGATTATCACTCAAGTGTTTGGTAACATGCTTATTTTTGTTGGTAACACGTTATTTAGTTTGTAATTTTAATATACAAATTTAGTCTATCTATCATAACTTTTAACTTTGTTCTCACCACTTTGATAATGTTAATCCCCCTATTTATTCCCGGTATGTTAGGGAGACTAAATTTGTACACAAATATATGAAAACTAAATGACATGAAAGTTGATGATTGAATTATTACTTCAGGGTTGATAAACATGCTTATTTTTAGGGTAAATTACATAGTACCTCCTTAGGTTTGAGGTCTATTACAACCTCATACAACATCTTTAAAAACAATATGAGGTAAGAAGAACATGGTGAAAAATTTGTGGAAAACCGATGCTGATAAACGGGAAATTAGTATTATAGAATAGCCAATAAAATATGATGTTATTTCTCCTTTTTCAATAAAAAGAGACTATTTTATGATAAAGTAGTTATCTATTGATTTTACAAAAGCCCTCAAATAGATTATTAAAACAGAATTGGATCCACTCCGGACCCGCCTCACACAAATCGACGACTCTGATTTCAATTTACACAAATGTGTGCTTATACGGTTTATTGCCCCTGCCATTTTCTCAAATCCGTATAATCTAGACTTTGATCCCCGGTACACACACGCTTTGGTTGCCCATAACTTGTTGTTGGCTTTGGCTTTTCTTGCCAACGTTCTTCTTTCCGTTTTTCTTGCTTTGGCTTTTGCTTCTCTGACTGTTATGCCCTAATTGGGTGCTAGGGTATTTTCCCTGACTTTTCTTTCCCTAGCTTCTCTTTGTATTATGTGGCCCTTCTTGCATATTTCGTTCATGATTACACTTTTTTGAACTTTAGTTGTCCAGTCGCTGTATAGTTGATCCAGTGCACTCGTGAACACAATAGGGATTTTTTTACCCTTTTTTCAATTTACTTCAATGTGATCGTTGTTACCAATTTATGGTTATTTTTTTACCTCCTCCTTGAACTAATAACTTCATTAGGAATCTCATCAATTGAATCGAAAGAAAATTCAAATCCAAACCCAAATGCAGATAGATGGTTTGTGAAATACTTTAATCAAAACGTAAGCTCAAATTATCGAAAAATACATTCTAAAAAAACAACTACAGTATAAAAAAGAGTTGTTAACCTAATAGAGAATCACATAACTTGAGTGTTTTAATTGATAGATTCAATCTTAACTATTCATTTTCAGTATCATGACATACTATTAAAGAATTTTCCTTTTTTTTTTTCTCTATCTTTGATCACATAACTTGTACATATGGACAGAGAGACGAGGACAAGTCACATGAGATGAGAGTCACAATTAATCGTAGAAACAGTGGCCACCTATACCTCAAAATGGAAAGGGAACTTGGGAGTGAGTGATATACTTATGAAGATCCCAGTAGAGAGAGCCAAGGTGTGATATCGACAACGCATAAAACGCTGTCTTATGATGCGCATAAATGGCTCTTCCGACAGTGTGACCCTTCTTACCATTTTACCAAAGCCCTCCTCGCAGGTTGACGCCGGCTTGGAAGGTCGCTGCTGCAACCCTGATTGTTTTGGTGGATTTTCCATTTTTATTTGAAAACTAGCAATGATGTTGGTTAGGGTTTCAAAGGTGTCTATGTAAATAAGCAATGCTCACAACATGAGTTGTTTCATCGATGGTTCCCTTGTAGGCTCCCCTTAGTAATTAACCCATCCGAGGATTTCGTTTGGTTACCTAATCTCCGAACATTTGCTTTTTGTGATTTTTGATGTATGAGATCTTGGAGTATATGCAAACAAGTTTGACGATTAGGTCGTTGAAACTCGTTTCGTAGAATGCACATCCCATCAAAACAATAGATTCAACAAATATTTAGAGTTTATTCTATATTTCCAATAAATAGACGTAAGCTTTTGTGGTATCCGCTAGTGTTGTAAATAATCATCAAAATCGAAACTAAAATGATCGTTAAATCGTGAATTTTCATTTGTAAATGCCAAAGAATTTGGTCCCATTACCTGACCATCGATGAAACTTAATACATCAACCATGTCTCTCACCTTGCCCCACGAAAATATCCACTTGACTCGAGGAAACAAAACCGTAAAACCTAATTTAACCTCTGCGCACGAAATCTTTATGGCAAGATTTGACACAATACACGCCATTTTACAAACTAAATGACATGGAGGTTGATGATTGGATTAGTACTTAAGCGTCGATAAACATGTTCATTTTTTGTGTTGACATGTCACTTGATTTGCAAATTCGATAAATTTAGTCTCTCCATCTTACTCTTATTCTCTCTTGACCTGGACTTCACTTGGTTACTCAAAGAAAGGCAAGTGGGTCCATTCGAGGACCTAGCAATTTCCCACTTTGTTTATACGATGCTTTTTGTCAAAGTCTCATACATTATGTAAATCAAATGTCACAATTGAATCCCTCCAGGGAGATTTTCCAGCCATAATAATGTTGTTCGACTGAATTTTCTTTCAAGAAAACTTGGCCTTTGTCCACAACATCATTCACAACAACAAAAAACTTTAGTAGGATTGTTCATGTCACGTGACAATTCCGAGTGGCAAAACTAGTGACTGCAGTCCATAACTTTTGCTATGGAATACAATCACAGCCAATGAAACCTTTACGCAGTATGTAAATTAGGTTAAATTTAATACATTGCATTAGGTCAGAAAAAAATAAAATGTCTTAGTGAGATATGGCTACACTATTCATCAGACAATCAAATAACAAGTAAAATTAACGAGCATTCATATAACTCTTTGTGTTTTCTTTCCCACTAGGACCTAGATACGGAATTTGTTCTATAGCTCATCAGGCTCGACTGTGTTCTCGGTAAGTATCAGTTTGTTGAGAGGCCAAGGCTGTCAAAGATCATATAAGAACTACAAGGTATGTGTTACCACAGTGTCGGTAAGTATCACACGCTTACCTGTTCATCAAAGTCACGAGAATTAACAGCCTGGCCAAATTCTATGCATGACATCTTCGTTTCTTACATTTCCATGAACATATACCTTGGGCTCTTTAACCTGGAGCAAGGACGAAGTAATTAGCATCTGATTTTAAAACAAACATGTAACTACTTTTGTGAAATTATATAGATTCGTACCAGTAAAACGGGAGGGAATCCAGTTCTCAAACGAACCCGGGAGAAACCATTTAAAGCAAATAGGCACTTGAATCCATCAATGGCAGGATGTTCACTGCTATACAAGAAAACAATGAAATCCGACTACATAAATGAGAGCATCAATGCAAAACAAAATAAGTTTCAAACAAATAGCATCCAAACACCGTAAGAGTGGAGAAGCTTTTGGATTTAGATAAATCTCTACATGTGTCCGTTGAAAGGGTACAAGCGTTAGAATTATCGCAAAACAATTTTCTAAACTATTTAATCCTGTGTTATGTGGGAAATGAACGAAATGCCTTTTAACATTATTGATGGTATAGAAAACGATACCAACGTCTTATAAACAGTTTGCCATACAACGCTTCTTAACAATCTTAAACAGTTTATTTGGAAAATGTCTTGTTGGCAGAAAACTCTTGATGGATGGTCAATGTTAAGGCAAAAGCAAAGATTTCTCCTCCAAATACACTACTCCTTTAACACATTTGATTCTAAGAATGTTCAAGACAGAGACAAAGGAAGACAATCGAGAAAAAAAAAACAAAAAAACAAAACTCACTTTATAAGATAGGTGAAATTTCTGCGGTGTAGCTCTTCGGGAGGAATCCCTTCTTCTTTAGAATACCTGCATTGCCAGTAGTTAAATGAACGGATACACAAACCTTTGACAATTTATGTATTATTAAAAACCAGTAATTTTAAATTAAGATGGATTCCAAAATTGAATTTTTCACAATTACTTCAACATGATCTCTGAATTTTTTTTTTAAGAGAATAGAAAAGGAAAACAGAAAATTTGACATGGGTTCAAAGTTTCAAACAACATTATAAGTAGCGTATGTTAGAAGGATATACAGTCTTCCATATCCATGTTCCAGGTTAAAGAATCGGAATCAGCAACCTCGTATACCTATCTTTTAGAAAAACAGAGACATGACTTCTAACAATTATTTATTTATTGCTATTTGCTACACAGGTGTAAGCTCAGCTTCCTCTACCCATATGTACAGAATCTTCGCTCTCACAGTAAATGTTATGTTGTTTACGAAAGGTGAATGATTATCACAATGACCGTAAACCATGTCATCTTGAAATTGTTTCAGTATACACTTGCTAGTTTAAATTCAAAACCGCTAGTCCAAAGAGACAGCTGAGTTTCTGGAATAGCCAACAGCGTCATCAGAAGATATAAGTGAAGCTAAAACTAGAAGAAAATCAATTATACCTCCATGGGAAATTATTTTCACAGAAGCGGGATATTCCATTCATGGCCGAAAACGTATCAATGTGAACCCAATGTTCATTTGAACTGTTAGCAAGATGGCCTGTCAAAAACTCATCATATAATAATATCAAACTCATATATCAACAGTACCAGAAATATATACCGACTAAATTGCTATTATAAATAAAGAGACAGAACAAGAAGCTAATAATAACAGTAACAAGAAGATACCAACTAAATTGCTAATATAAACAAAGAGACAGTACTTACCAGTCTGATGCAAATGTTTTAAAGCATGACCACTGGGATAATTTTCATTGGAAGCCATGAAACTTATGACGGTGCACCCTAGACTACAAAAACATAAAATCAGTAAAGAAGGTGGCAGATTATTCTTTCTGATGAAACCAAAAGAATTTTAAACATCCAACCTGATCAACAATAATCCAAGCATCATTGGATAAAGCAAGTTCCAGAAAGTCTTCTTCCTATTGTTATAGCTGTAGGAAAGAACAATCAGAATTCATTTAACCGTTAGGGTTAGTAATTGAAACCCAAAAAGAGGGGAAACGAACGAGGAAGCAAAAATAAGAATGATTTAAACCCAAGGCCTAATGATGCAGTAGCACTGGATTGAATAAAGAAGATTCAATTCTGCAATCCAGTGCCTAGGGCTATAAGAGCAACATCAGAGAAAAATCTTTAATCAAGAATTAAGTGTCCTTAGTGGTTTGTTACGATAATCTATTTATACTATTTTACAGTCAGGTTTTATTTATGCCGGAGCAAAAATCCAATTACAACAATTTGATCCTATTTTACGAATTTCAAAAAAATAAGATAACGGCACAAATAGACCATACATACATTCTAGTTGCAGCAATTGCAGCAGATAAGTTGAACATGGGAACTGAGCTAATTATAAAACGAAGCTCCTGCATCATGATATATAAGGTCTTTCAATATCTAATCTAGAATAAAAATAAGCCCACCAAACTCTATAAAATATGAGCAATATTACCTTGTGGGGAAGCTTAGAGTAAAGTAAAACAAAGGACAAGGCTGGAAGAACAAATAACAAAACCCTTCTCTCAAGTAAGACCCCAAGCTGCAAGAAGATTGTGTATCAAGTTAGAAAGAATAAGGGGTTTGGAGCCCTGGGAACATAAGTAGTAGTATGCTTGAGAAGTTGAATGTATCCAAAATGATTAATCACAAAATACATTTGGTTCAGTATCCGTGTCTTTCATTTTCATGTTACCATCAATTATGATCTTCACATTCGTGCATCTATTTTGGAAGAAAAAAAAACATTTTAACCAATCAAGAGAATGAAAGAAATGTTCCAAGTCCAAACTCTAAACTAACAATTTCATGTCTCTCATCCAGCACAGAGGGTTTGTCCCAAATAGAAAGCTATATCTGAATCTCTTGAAACCTCATCCACTATATTATTATTTACCCCAAGTAGAGACATTCGACATACAATTACTCTTGAGAAAATTACTATATCAAGTGCAGTTCATACTTATGCCAAGTACTTAAGTATTATCAGTCATCAACTGTATTAAATTAGAAAATGTTCGAAGCACTGGCCAAAATAATAGACAGATAATGTAAGCAACAAAGGCTCACACGTAGCAACCAATTACATTATACATGAAAGAGAAGGTTTAGTTAGAGCACCAGACTCACCAGAAAAAGAGGGTATGCAGCAAGCAATGACCGCGGGAGTGCTGAAGTGAAGTACCAGTAAAACGGATGTATCTGAATAAAAAGTAATATGAAGGAAAACTACTAACACATATTTATTAGTTTTACATTCACTCCGCTTTGCCCCCAAAAGACAAGGTGAAACTCCCACAGAATCTTTGAACAAGAGTTCCTTCTCTTGTACCAAAACAATTAATGAAAAGAAAAGGATAATACTCCTATTTTAGCAGCCACTGAAGAAGGTATCCACCAAAAGTTAACTGTCCCACTCCTAATATATAGCCTAAAATTCCTAAAACGAAACACTAACAAAAGATTCAAATGCATAAAACCAGGCAGAACACACACTACAAACTCGGTGGCAAAAACACTTAAAGACTCGGAACTAGTCTGCTCAATTGGACTAAAAATATGTCTTACTCTTACAAGATTATAAACATTACAACACACTCCAAATCAAATGTGAAACAGATTTTTTGTAAGGATACACCCCACTCTGAACTTCTATTGAGCACAGAGTTGAACCAGAAAACTTCAAATTCAGGCCACAGTAACCTTTTCCACATAATTGAATCTACTATAACAGTAAGGCCTGAACTGCAAAAAATCCAAACAAGAACATTATTCAGAAATTGTTGTTATTTTTGCAACCAATGTCGTGATCTATGCATCTGAAGAAATTGATAGTAGGGTAGTACCTGTAGTAGTAATACTAATACTAATAAATGATAGTAACAATAAGAATAATGATAATAAAACGACCTACGCACAATACAGCACACAAACTGCAGCATTTCAACGCCTTCCATAATGAAATTCTTCTAGTCTGTAATAAAAAAGAAAGATCAATTACTAATTTATTACACGAAGGTACAAATTAAAATGCAAATTGATTATCCACCTTAACCGGCACAAGTAGAAACTTACCAACAAAAGCTCCAAGCCAAGAGGGCCAAGAAGTAACAAAATATCACATCTAAAGATAACCGTGGCAAAAATCTGAATATAAAAACCAAGATGCAAATTAAAAGAAAATCAGGTAAGTGTATCTTAACTGTGAGGAATAAAGCAAACTTCATAAGAATCATCAGCAGAGTCTACAAAAAAAAGTCCAATTGGACAAAAGGGCCGAGATTATAGTATCCTTAGACATTATGATGCATAATCCGATTATAGCATATAGCGACATACCAGGCAGTTTATGGCTGCATAATATTTCTCCTTTAACCAATACCCATACGCCAAATTGACTACAACAAGAAAATACGAAAAATAAATAAAAGCCGCATGACATATGAATAAGCTGTCAGAGCCAATCAATATTTCAATTAGAATGAAAACTAGAATGCATCTCAGGCCAAGCACAGTAAGGGCTATAAAGGTTATAATCATACCAAAAAGAATACAAGGTCCTACAAATGATGTTATATGCATCTCCCGTGCTTCTTCTATGGGGTGCAAATGAAAACCGTAGCCCCTAGGTCGCACAAAGAAGAAAATAAGAACTACTCCTTCCCAACTCTTCTGTTTCCCATTTGTGCCATTTGACCCTTTAGTATTATAATAACAAACAGACAGCATTTAAAAATCAACGAAAAAGAAAGACGCAAAATAATGTTTTCGCCTCCATATCCAGCACGTACCTAACGTGTATATCCATTGTATTCTCAAGTCAAACTTGTTAAAATGATAAAAAAAAAAAAAAAAGATACATATTTGGAGTGTCGAATGCTATCTACCCGCAGGTGAACTTAATTAATCATGTAGTAGGAAGCAGAAAAAAAAAATGTTAAGACAACAAATCATTTGCAGAGGTTCATTAGATAGCCAGTTCTACATCTATACAATCTTAAAAATATACATCTACAAGGGAAAAAGAATGCACATGAGAAGAATTACCTACGCCCAGAGCTAGTATATTTGGAAGTGGACGAGTACAATAGAACAAAAGGTGGAACTGAACTGCAGTTAGTATCACAAAGAAAGCTTCCACTTGACGTCCAAACTTATGTCTAACCTGAAAAAGGAAACAAATAAAAGGCTTACTTATATTTCTTTTTCTTTTAAGAAACACAACTTAATGAACTGAACAAAATACAAGGAGTACAGTGCATGGGAAGAAAATAAGTATAAAGCAACAGCATACCTGAAGGCGAAAGAAGCATAATGTAGATAATATGATGCCACCTAATGCCAAACGAACTGGCAAACAGCAATTAAAACAATTTAGGAATTGTTATTATGAAATGCAAGATATAACATCAAAAAAATTTATAATAAAAAAAGATATAAACAGAATGAAAGGCATTCCCCATGAATTTCATCCAACTTTTTTCTTTCTCAGAAGAAGTAATAAATTAATAGATGACCCCAAGTGCATGAAAAGTATATAGGAGGTATGCCTTTCAATTCCCACCAAAATGTACCACTGAATGCACAAAATAACGTGCTTTTCAAATAAATCCTCTGTGAGACTTCTCAGACTAGATGGCCTTCCAAATCGCCATTCCAGCAAGCAAGAAGGTCAGCCACAAATCTCAGCATAACCAGTAACCCCAGATACAAAAATAAACACTAATCTATATGGAAATCCGATAATAAGATGGAAACCATGAAATATTTGTTGCCACTCGTGAAGCAATGCTCAGATGAATGTAAACTTACAAGAAATTTAAAGCACTAACCTGCTAAAAGACTATAAACCTTTGGCAAATGCAACAGTTCCATTGCTAAAACAGAAGGAGATGCCAAACTTGAAACAAACAATGCACCTAGAAGAATGACATACCACACAAATCAGTGAAGTCAACACCTTCGAACATTTAATAATTCATCAACGAATCAGTACAATTTTCAATAGTCTTATTAATTTGTCCATGAGATAAAACACTAGAACAAATAAAACTGCACTAGAAATATGGGGATTGCCCCCAAAGGCTTTATTTGGCTAATTTACTCGTTTAGACTTTAAATCAAAAACTTAGTAACATCGACAGCGCATATTTTACAAGCTTACCGAGGAAAGTGCGAGGAACGACTCCAGGGAACTCCAAATGATCATACTACCAGGAGGCAAACATTTATCCAAACATAATAGTTAGATAGCCAAAAGGACCAACACATTCCAGAAAACATAACAGCTGACACAAGCTTATGAAGAGACAGTTAAATAAACTCACATTATCTATGCGATTTCGATAATACAGAATGTCATGCATTGCCTGATAACAAGTAAGAAAAAGAAACAACAAAATTAGTAGTAGTAAGCAAAAGCACTAAAGAAGCAGAAAACGATACGCCGATAAACAATTCAGTTTTCCCAGATTACAAACTCATCTCCCCCATCATGTTATCAGTGAGCAGACCAAATTTGAACTTCAAATTTTCATTTAAATCCTATTTAATTTTTGGTGTATACTGAAAATTTTTACAATTCCAACATTTTCCACCATTACAAATTACTAAAAATCACAGTAATTCAATAATTTAACTCTCCTATTAGTAAATATTTCCAAGTTTTTCACTTTCATACACTTTGGGCAAATAAAGAGAGAGAGAGAGAGAGAGAGAAGTGCCACCTGGACATTGAAGCTTTCTTCAACCTTAGTGTAGGGCGCCATGAACACATAAAACGCAGCTATCGATCCAAGTACCAAATCGTAACCATGGCGCTCAAGAAAATTGGAAGACTTGGAAGCCATTTTTTAGAGAGAGAAGCAGAGAGACAGTGAGGAGAGAGAGATGAACCGAAGTATATGGGTCTACTTATGGGCTGGGCCGGATCGATGTTTTACTGGGCTTGGGCTTTGCTTCAGATAAAAAATTTGAAACAGGACACTTGAACAAGAACAACGTCAGCAGAACGTTGTAACAGCCATAGCTAGCTGATAAGCCATGGAAGCTGTAACAGTAACCTCATCGCCTCTCTCTCTGCACCACCACTGCTTCCCGCCAAGCACCCGCATCGCCGCCGCCAACTCTAATGACTCTAATAAACACCGCCAAACCTTCAAGCGGAAAGCTTTATCATCACGGCGGAAACAAAAGACTCCCACTTTCGAAGAACACCACGCGTTTCCGGACTCCTTGCCGCTCCACACGAAGAACCCACATGCCATTTACAAGGACATACAGAGCTTCGCAAGGAGAAATAAGATCGAGAAGGCCCTGAGTATCTTGGACTACTTGGACCAGCAGGGCATCCCGGTTAACGCCACCACATTCTCCGCCCTCATCGCCGCATGTGTCCGTACAAGGTCGTTGGATCACGGCAAGCAAATCCACACGCATATTCGGATTAACGGGCTCGAAAACAATGACTTTATACGCACAAAGTTGGTAAATATGTACACTAGTTTTGGGTCAGTAGATGATGCACAGAAGCTGTTTGATGAAAGTTCTAGCAAGAACGTGTACTCGTGGAATGCCTTGCTTAGAGGCACTGTCATTGCTGGTGGGAAGCGGTACGGTGATGTTCTTGATACTTATTCGGAAATGCGGGTGTTAGGGGTGGAGTTGAATGTGTATAGTTTCTCTAGTGTGATTAAGAGCTTTGCAGGTGCTTCGGCACTGTCGCAAGGTTTGAAGACGCATGCCCTTTTGGTTAAGAACGGTTTCATCGATAGCGCAATTGTTCGGACGAGTTTGGTTGATTTGTACTTTAAATGTGGCAAGATTAAGCTTGCTCACCGCGTGTTCGAAGAATTTGGTGATAGAGATGTTGTTGTATGGGGAGCCATGATTGCGGGTTTTGCGCATAATAGGCGGCAAAGGGAAGCTTTGGAGTATGTTAGGATGATGGTAGATGAAGGAGTAAGGCTGAATTCGGTTATATTGACTAGTATTCTTCCTGTGATTGGGGACGTTGGGGCTCGAAACCTAGGGCAGGAGGTTCATGCTTTCGTGGTGAAGACGAAAAGTTACTCGAAGCAGATTTTTATTCAATCTGGCTTGATAGACATGTATTGCAAGTGTGGAGATATGGATATGGGCCGGCGGGTTTTTTATCATTCGAAGGAGAGGAATACAATATGT
Source organism: Cotoneaster glaucophyllus (assembly GCA_036320875.1). Taxonomy (NCBI): domain Eukaryota; kingdom Viridiplantae; phylum Streptophyta; class Magnoliopsida; order Rosales; family Rosaceae; genus Cotoneaster; species Cotoneaster glaucophyllus. The sequence continues at coordinate 9,641,421 of CM070070.1, forward strand.
TGGACTGCTTTGATGTCGGGTTATGTTGCAAATGGGAGGCCTGAGCAGGCATTGCGATCGATCATTTGGATGCAGCAGGAAGGGTTTAAGCCAGATTTGGTTACGGTTGCCACCATCCTTCCAGTTTGTGCAGAATTGAAGGATTTGAAACGAGGGAAGGAGATTCATGCGTATGCTGTGAAAAATTGTTTCTTGCCCAATGTATCTATAATTTCTTCTTTGATGGTGATGTACTCGAAGTGTGGCATCTTTGAGTACACCATAAGATTATTCGATGGGATGGAGAAGAGAAATGTTATTCTTTGGACGGCCATGATTGATTCCCATATTGACAACGGATGCCTCTATGAGGCACTTGGTCTGGTAAGGTCAATGGTCTTATCAAAGCACAGGCCAGATTCGGTTGCAATGGCAAGGATTTTGAATATTTGCAATGGCCTGAAGAATTTGAAGCTTGGGAAGGAAATTCATGGACAAGTTTTGAAGAAGAACTTTGAATCCATCCCTTTTGTTACTGCTGAAATTGTGAAAATGTATGGGCAATGTGGAGCCGTTGATCATGCAGAGTCTGTTTTCAGTGCAATCCCTGTCAAGGGTTCAATGACTTGGACTGCAATCATAGAGGCTTATGCATACAATGACATGTATCAAGAAGCTATCAATCTGTTCGATCAGATGAGATCTAAAGACTTCACTCCGAACCATTTCACTTTCCAGGTGGTTCTATCTATTTGCGATCGAGCTGGATTTGTTGATGATGCTTGCCGTATCTTCCATTTAATGTCTCGTGTGTACAAAGTTAAGGTGTCTGAGGAACAATATTCTCTAATCATTGGACTTCTTGATCGTTTTGGCCGCATTGAGGAGGCTCGAAGATTTACAACATTGAGTTCGTCTCTGTTGTAACGGATGGTTGGACCTTCCTCCTTTCATGTATAAATTTCGTAAGCTCCTGAAACTTTCTTTGTGATTACTAGTTTTCTGCAATTTCACAAATGTATAGACCCATTGTATCTTCATGTATGAGTAACATGGTAATTTTCAATTTACTTCAATGTGATCGTTGTTACCAATTTATGGTTATTTTTTTACCTCCTCCTTGAACTAATAACTTCATTAGGAATCTCGTCAATTGAATCGAAAGAAAATTCAAATCGAAACCCAAATGCAGATAGATGGTTTGTGAAATACTTTAATCAAAACGTAAGCTCAAATTATCGAAAAATACATTCTAAAAAAACAACTACAGTATAAAAAAAGAGTTGTTAACCTAATAGAGAATCACACCAGTTAAGCTCAAAAAGGTGATTAGTGGATCCATCATCAAGGGGATTTAAAAAGACATAAACATGTGATCCATCTTGAACTCCATAATCAACGAGCAAAACTCCGTCTGCATCGTCATTCATGAGACGGCTACAATGACGATCATCGCTATTAGTGTCGAGAATCAAGATCAAACGGTGGTAAGGGAGCTTCTGCTGGGCTTCAATTTCCAGTTTTAGATCAGCAACCGTGGCCTCCTTTCCGACTTGAACATAGAAGAGAGTTCCTGTCAAATTCTCCACCACCACCTTCATTGTCATGTCGAAATGTCGAAGTTTATTGTTAATTAAGACAAATTAAGCTCACTTTTGGTCTCTTCTTTTTTTTTTTTTTTTCTGGTAACAAATTAACCTCAGTTTATCTAGGCAATATTCATGCAGAAAGCTTGAGGGAGGCGTTCACGTATGCTGCATTCTCGGCAGTTTGTTACATGCACATGCTGATATGCTGATGTGTTAGCTAGGCTGATTAATTAGGGTTTTCGGGACAAGAAGGTGTCAAGGGCTCTCCGACGATCCAGATATTGAGAGAGCTAGAGTTTTCTCCGTGTGGAATATTGTGTTATCTGCAAAAAGCCATCAGATGTCGAATATGTAGGAGAGTTGATAACGATTTAGGAATGTATTGGAAAGAAGACATGGTCCATTAATATAATTAATCCCTTGATTTGAGGTAAATATAATTTGACAACTATCTATGATATGATCGCATACCTAATATGTGTGTGTGGAGCTGTAAACAAGTCGAGCCGAACCGAATATCATTGTGTTCAAGTTTGCCTTGTTTTTTTTTTGAGCTCGAGCTAGGTTGGGCTTGCTTCTGATACGAGCCGAGCTTGAGCCAGAATAATTGGGAGTTTTTTTTCAATTATGACAATTCCGAATTTGAAATTGTGATCGATTTGATTCTAAAATATTAGAACAGAAATTGAAAACGTTGTTTCTGATCCGATCTATCCAAAATATAATCCCTAAGTGACCCATATGGTCAATAATTTGATTCTAAAATATTAGAACATAAATTGAAAACGTTATTTTTGATCTAAATATAATCCCTAAGTGACCCATATGGTCAATATAACCCCTAAGTGTATCTATTATTACTATTTTAGGTCAAATTTGCATTTTATGTCAAACTGAGAGGGATAAAGTAATGATTTCAGGAGTGAGGTCCAAATTTAGTATGTTACATAATATATAATTTTTTTCTTAATCAATATACCAAGTATATGTATTTTATGCTGTACACACAATTAACCTACTATTTTATCAATGTTCTGTTATTTAATTTACACATTGATGTATAATATGACATGCAAAGTAACAAGAGCAATCGCAATATTCACGTTACAAATTTTTATAGTATAGTTTCACATTAAATTATAGTGTTATGGTTGTTGGAATTTATATTTGATGAGGTTGTGACTGTTTATCAACAAGGTTGTGATTATTCAATTAATATAAAGTGAGCATCCTAAAATGGTGAAACATTCAAAATACCATAAATTGTCCTTTAAGAATTTTAAAAATTACAATTGAACCAAAAGGAGTTAAAGTAATTCATGACATTTTAATTTTTAATGAATTTAAAATTATAGAGGAAAAAAAACTCCCACGTTCATGGGTGGTTTCATGGTTTTGCTTAATTTCCTTTTTTGAATAATTTTTAATAAAAATATAAATTAGTTATTTAAATAAGGAAAACTAATGAAAATGACTTGAAAACTTTGAGTTTTAACGATAAGAACAAAATAAAGGGTAAAATGAATAGTACCACGTTTGACTTTTTAGTGTAAAAATGTGGTTTTTCGTTAAAGTGAACAGTACCGCGGATTTTTCGTTAAAACTCCTATTTAAATAAATATAAGGGCCAATTGCCAGGCTAGTTCAATTAAAGAGAAAAGTGAAACTTTTGTTTTGTAATTGAAGAAATACAACTATCGACTCTTCCAGATAAAACACAAATTTTTCTAAAGAGTCACCGAGTCCACCCCATGCCAATTGCTTGGGCAATTGGGCACTCCAATCCCCAAAACTCGAAAGAGTCTCTCCATCCCAACCCAATCAATCAAGCTATTAGGGAGCTAACACAGCCGGACTCATCATTTAGGCAGAATGGCCCAAGTCTGTGACTGAGTGGATCTGAAGTTAGGCTAATGGCAGCCAAGTTCTCTTTTTTTTTTACGTCAAGTGCTTGGTTTTTAAGCGCGGAGAACGGCATTTGAGCCGACCAATAAGGTGTGATGGGGCCTGCCCTATAAGCGCACTCAGCCCCCAGCCTAATGGGGGACGATGTGGCACATTATGGGCTGTTGGATTTCCAACGGCTATATTTCTGGGCTGTTGGATTTCCAACGGTCAATTTTGTTTTTTAATTCAATCCTAACAGTTAGTACATGTGGCGGACATCTGGGCCATTAGAGTTTATCATCAATGGTCCATATTTTTTTTGAATTAAAAAAAAATATAAGAACGAAAAAAATGTATTACCGTTGGGCCATTGTGGCACAATCTAGACTCTTGGATTGCAAAAAAAAATGTAATACAACCGTGCATATTAATTAAGAAAGATAAAAATTATAAAAAAAATACAAACAAAAAAAAAGTTTAAAATATTTCCTATAAATACCCAACAATCTTCTTCCACCCTACACCACGTTTTAATATTTCCAAATACTTTCAACCAATCCTTCTCTCAAAGTTTCCAAATACTTTGGTACAATGCAATGCAACCAACAAGAACAAGCCATTTAACCACTTTGAATGTTAGAATGTTGTCAAAGGTTGCCCCATGTACAACATTGTGCCAAATGGTCCAATATTTTTCATGAACGACACTCCTTTGCACTCTACATCAAAAGAAATTTCGCATGTTCAGGAAGTCGACTCACTTGAAGTATTGGAACTGACCCATCATTCACATAAACCTCAAGGTATGAAAGCTGCAAGAAAAAAAATAAGGTCATCCAAGAGTGATTATACAAAATATATGGAAGAAATTACTCGTCATGGTCATTGATTTGGGGACATGGCTAAACTTGAGGCTAAGAAGGCTAGAGTCTGGAGATACGGCTAGAATTGCGGCTAATGAGAGAAAGAGAGCTACTTACGCAAAAAAATGGAGATACTTAGGGAAATGAGGGTTGAGAAAGAGCGTCAAATTATCTCCAAGTCTTTTGAATGAATGTCTCCGGATTCAAATTTTTTTGGAGATTAGAATGAGCAGAAGTAATGCGAAGGAGGCATGAAAGAGAAGAGGGACCAAGTGGAGATGATCCTTGTTGGAAATATTGGCAATGCGAATGCTACTTCTCCTACAAAAAATTACATAAAATAAATACTAGTATATAATAATTTTCATTGCCACAATAAATTGCATAAAACAAACAAAATAAGATAAAATAATACTTATCTTTTGTAGGTAGAGAACGCTCTTAGTCGATCCTTGATTAGAACAATGTGTCAGGTTGAAGCGTGTAAATTCATTGTCTTTAAGAATAGATTTCACCCCTCTAAGATAATGTTTCGATGTAACAGGTTTTGGCACCCTACCCTCCAAGATAAAACAATCTATGATCCTCATAAGCGTACGCTCGCAATACTTGGATCGGGTGAATAGCTCGATTCTTTCCTTTAGTATGGAGTGAGTGAAGAATATAATAAAGCTTTCAAGAATGATGGATCAAAAGGATAGATGAAAGAAGATGAGATGATTGTCATCTTCATCTTTTCACTAAGAGATTACCTCATATATAATAGAACTATTCCAAAGAGACGTTGGCTAATAAAAGTTGGTTAATTCAAAGAGCAATTATTATACTATAAAAGTGTAACGTCATTACCCCCAAAGTTAGAATAGAAAGGAAGTGTCGGTTTTTGTTTTAGAAAGAAAACTGACATCAGGACATGGTAAGCTGCACATGACCAATTGGCTAACTAACCATATTAGACTAAGTAGTATAATACCAACGTCCCAATTCTTGAGTAATAATGTCAATTGGTTAGAATTTTAATTCAATCAATAAATGGATTTGAAGGAAAATAATTGTCACAATGAGCATGATTTGTATTTTGAACTACTCTACAAAATTCCAACAATCCTAGTACTACAGATTGGTTAGGTGATTTATAGGGAATATGTGGTAAGTCGGAGGTGCACATAATATTCATTTTGGGTTATAATTTTGTATTTGTTTAATTCAGTACGTTATTTAAATTAAGTGAATCATTATACAACCTAAGAGCATCTTTATTCAATTGGAATTGTTCACAAAACAACACACCAAACAACATAAAACCACAACATAGTTTTGTTCATTGCCAATGCATACAATCGATTTGTCCAATCATACCAGGAAGGCCTCGCAATTAACCGTTCTTCAAAAGTCTTTGCATGTCCATTGTCATGGGTTGCCCAAGGTACTTATTGGTGTAAATAGTCAATTTTTGGAGCAAAATCTCATCAATGACTCACAATTGCTTCCCCATCTCGCTATCTCATCCACTTGGTCTGCAAATGCCCCATATGCAAACATCTGCAAGGCAACAATCATTTTTTGCTCAACAATGAGATTTATAACATTAAAGGCATCATTATTTTGCACAAAGTATGAATCCTAGCAATCATGATTTTATTGAACATATATGGTTTCATTCTAAAATGACGTCTAAAATACACATTAGGACAACACAATTTGGGACAAAGTAATCTTTCAAGAGATCATTACCTTATTTTTCCTCATTCTATTGAGGTTTGGGAAACAAATGCGTCTATAGATTAGCGCCACAACTTGCATGACACGACGGGTATGTGCGACTCTCTCTCTTCTTGCTTCATCTTGTCTTATTCTACCTTCTTGATTTTCATGCTCTTCCATTTACAACAATTCATTTTCTCACTGTTGGAGCTCGAACAATTCATTCTCTTGCTCTTCGATTTCTAACAATCTCTTTGAAGAAGACATTGTAAGAACTCAAGATTTAAACACTCTGAAGAAGGATTCAGAGAGATTTTGAATTTGGTGTGTGAGTTTTTAGGTTGGATGTAGAGTTTATATTGAGAAAAAAGAAAGGATGGGGTTGTAGATTATGTCACGTGGCATTCAGTGATTGGTTGAAAATCTTATAAAAAATCTATCTATAAGAATTTTGAACAGATACTCACATGTGGCGTAACAGGATTTGATGAAAATCTTATTGGAAATTGATTGGAAATTTATCCACAAAATTCTTACAGAATCATGACACGTGGTTACATGCACGTATGGTTAGTGATTACAAAAAAGTTCATAAAAAGAGCGCATATGGTTAGTGATTGGATGCGGTCCCTAATCCTTAACATTCTTTGATTAAAACCTTAATAGTATTCAAAGTTTGATCAATGTCCCTTGACTTTGTACACCTCATTATATTACTATTAATATTTATATTTTTATAGTTTTGACATTAATTGTTTGATATTTTAAGAGATTTATAATCCTATAAATTTAAAATCTCTCATTATAATACTATTAGAAACGGTTACAATAAAAAAATTCAAACATTTTGATTGAATAAATGGATAAAAACTATGTAAAAATAAGAAATAAGAAATGGCAAAAGAATGTATCCATAGTGTTAAAAAAATTGGTACATTTCACATATAACAAAGTGATACATTAATAAAGAAGAATGGGTACATTATAAATAAATTAGGGTACATATAAAAGATTAAAAATTATGAGTACAAATGAATTTTTAAAAATATAGACGCTAAAAGAAATTAATACATGGGTACAAAATAAAACTAAAAAGAAAATACTACAAATTAAAAAAAAAATGTTGCAAATTAAAAGTTGGTACAAACTAAAAATATAAATATATGATACAAAGTTTAGGCATAAAACATAAATATACCATGTGTAATTTTTTTTTATCATTAATTAAATATACAATGTCACGTGACGGTATACACATGGGTACAAACACAAATAAAACTTTAAAAAATATGGGTACAAATTAAAAAATATTTGCAAATTAAAAATAGGTACAAACTAAAAATAAAAATATATGATAAAAAATTTAGCCATAAATATAAATATACTAAAAATTGTAACATTTTTAACACTAAAGGAATATATTTAAAAATAAAAATATTTTATTATTCAAATAATTAATGATGTTATTAATACCCAAGGACCTTGATCAAAAATTGAAAATGAATAGGATTTTAATCAATGGAGTAACAAAAAGAAGGATGTGAACCTAATTTTCCCTAGAAAAAAACGTCTTGCATGTGTGTGAGCACATGCGAAGAAATTAGTGATTAAACAAAATTCTCGAAATTTTTTTGGATGAGAAAAGTTGTGAAATCTTTTTCATTCTTTTTTTTTAAAAGGTTGCTACTATGTAAGAATAATAATTGGCTACTAAAAACTTAGCAAGAAATTTTGCACATAAGTGACGTGACGGGCTTAGAGGACAACGTGTAGTTTTCTTTTTTGCTCAAAAACCTTTTACTTTGTATAATGCTATGGAAACTAAATGTGTAGACTAAATTTTGTAAACTAAATGACATAGAAGTTAATGATTGGATTATCACTCAAGTGTTTGGTAACATGCTTATTTTTGTTGGTAACACGTTATTTAGTTTGTAATTTTAATCTACAAATTTAGTCTATCTATCATAACTTTTAACTTTATTCTCACCACATGTTAATCCCCCCTATTTATTCCCGGTATGTTAGGGAGACTAAATTTGTACACAAATATATGAAAACTAAATGACATGAAAGTTGATGATTGAATTATTACTTCAGGGTTGATAAACATGCTTATTTTTAGGGTAAATTACATAGTACCCCCTTAGGTTTGAGGTCTATTACAACATCTTTAAAAACAATACGAGGTAAGAAGAACATGGTGAAAAATTTGTGGAAAACCGATGCTGATAAACGGGAAATTAGTATTATAGAATAGCCAATAAAATATGATGTTATTTCTCCTTTTTCAATAAAAAGAGACTATTTTATGATAAAGTAGTTATCTATTGATTTTACAAAAGCCCTCAAATAGATTATTAAAACAGAATTGGATCCACTCCGGACCCGCCTCACACAAATTGACGACTCTGATTTCAATTCTACACAAATGTGTGCTTATACGGTTTATTGCCCCTACCATTTTCAAATCCGTATAATCTAGACTTTGATCCCCGGTACACACACGCTTTGGTTGCCCATAACTTGTTGTTGGCTTTTCTTGCCAACGTTCTTCTTTCCGTTTTTCTTGCTTTGGCTTCTCTGACTGTTATGCCCTAATTGGGTGCTAGGGTATTTTCCCTGACTTTTCTTTCCCTAGCTTCTCTTTGTATTATGTGGCCCGTCTTGCATATTTCGTTCATGATTACACTTTTTTGAACTTTAGTTGTCCAGTCGCTGTATAGTGGATCCAGTGCAAACACCAAACCAAGAGTGAAAGTACTACAAAATACAAAGAAAGAGAGACCGAGTGGCTACACAATCACAATCAGATCAAACCTGGAATGGAGATGCAGAGTTGAAAGTTCACGGAGAGGCTACACGGAAGAGGATAAGGAGGAAGGTTGCGAATGGGAGATGCAGGGATGAACAAGTTCACAGCGGCAGAGAGGAGAAATAGTATTATAGGGTTTGTTGGATGATATAGATGGTGTAAATATTGAAAAAGCTAAGGGGTATTTTTGTCTTAAATTTTATGATTTTTGTGTTCCACGCAAGGTTCTAAAAGGCGCTAGGCGCTAGTCGGGCGGCGGGATGGGGCCTAGCGCCTAGGCGGCTAGGCGGAGCCTAGGCGGGCGACTAGGCGGACTAGGCGGATTTAAGTAAATCTATTCTATTTCGTGTAAATAAGTGTTTGTTTATACTTAAAATATACATAATTTCGTCATAAACTAGAAAATAGAATGACATCTATATTATGAAGTATTGAAACATAATGAAAACATAGGGAGCAAACATATAATGTGTGTTTATTTAAGTATTCAATAAGTCTTTTACAATTTATTGGAAATAATAAAATGCAAAAGGAAAGTTATCTATTTTTTATCTAAATGAGTTGCAACCTAGGCAGGTGTCTAGGTGGGTCTGGGCGGGCTGGGCGGGCTAGGCAGGTGCCTAGGCGGTCTAGGCGGGCGCCTCTGCAGGTCTGGGTGGGCTAGGCGGATGCCTGGGCGGTCTAGGCATTAATCGGGGCGGTTGGTCACCGCCTAGCGCCTAGGCGGGGCCTAGGCGGTGCTAGGCGGGGATTTTTAGAACAGTGGTTCCACGGGATGGAAAAACCCGTTCCAGGGGGTATGCGGAACCAAAATTTAACCATTTTCGTTCCGTGGGACAGTGTGTTCCACATAATTTTAGCGTACCAAATGTGTTCCGTCCCATCCCACGTACTAAACGCACCCTAATTGAGCTGTCTTGACCGTGCGCCATCTTCCATGAGTGTGTGACTATCGTCTCAGCAGATCTGCAGCAGAAGATTATTTATACACCAAAGAACACAACTTGTAAAATCTAAATGTTTTCATATGGAGGCCATAGAGTAAAAGAGAAGGAAATTAACCAAACCTATATAAGATAATTTATACAATAAAGACGGACAGTAGTACTCTATCGAATGTCCAATTTACCAGGGGGCCTTTTTTCCGTGACACATATACATATATGTCGATCGATCGGTTCCTCCATCTCCGTAATTTATGTTGAAATAGATAAGAATTTAAAAAAAAAAAAAGATAAACTTTTTGTGGTTTTAGTAAGATGGGGAAGGGTTGAGGATTACATTGAGAAACTTTAGGCCATCTCTAACCGAAAGAGGATCAGAGAGCTTCCTTTAGCTCTATACTAAAGCCCTCCAAGAAATTATATTTTAATGAACAATGTCAAATCATATTTCATACCATCTCAACTGAGGGAGTCAAAAGGTCATAGGCCAAACATAGCCCTTTGACAAAAAACCATCTCAATAATTTTGCTGATAGGATTTCGAGTGACACGTGTCGCTAAAGTAAGTAACTCTCCAGATTTCTTGTCGATATGTAATCTCAATAAATTTTCGGATAAGATTTTGAGTACCACGTGTCGAGATGTAATTGGTTGTATGGATTTCTTAGGATTTATTAGTTGACTCCTATAACATAAAATGAAGAAATGAGCATGTATATATATTGATATTGAAATACATCTTTCTCATTGGAATTGTGATTTAAAAAAAAAAACTAACTAACCAAAACAAAGATCATTGATTCAATAACAATTTGATTGCAAGAGTTACCTTGTATCATTCTAGGCATCTCAACAAAAATAAGACAGTTGATTTCAACGACGTATCTTAAAGCTAATACAAGTATATAATTGTAACCTTTATATTGTAATTGGTCGTGATTTACAAGACGTTCAAAAGGTTGTCCACTTGTGATTATAAACTCTTTTAGCATGTGGACTACAACTTGAATTGCCATCAATGAATACTTAATGGTTTCATAAAGTTCTTCTCCTCAATTTTTTCTTCATCAATTTCTTCTTCTTCTTCTTCTTCTTCTTCTTCTTCTTCAATTTGTTCTTCCACCATTTGCTCCACTTTCATTTCTTCCTCCTCTTCGTTCACTTCCATTTCTTCCCCATCTTCTTCCACTTTCATGCTTATTTGTATAGGACTCTTATCCTTTGTAATCTATATATACTGTGAGTATCAGTGAAAAAAGTGAGTCTTCCACAAATTCTCATTTTGCTGTTATCGTTTCTTTATCTCTGCACTACATTTTCTACACATACATTAAATTTTCAAAGAGCAAACAAAATTAAGAATAATAAAATAAAATTAAGAAGTGAAAGCTAACATACATTGATACTGAATTGGTTAAATTACATAGTACTCCCTCAGGTTTGAGGTCTATTACAACCTCATACAACATCTTTAAAACATTTCACTTTCATACCTCACGTACTATTTTATTTCAAAATAATACCTCCGTTAGATTTTTCATCTATTGGTCTGTTAAATGTTGACGTGGCTGCCACATTTGTGTTGATGTGGCTGCCTTGTGGCAAAAAAATAATTTTTTATACATTAATATCAATCAACCCCACCCCACCCCCAACCCGACACCTCCTCTCTCTGATTAATCCATCCACACCTCTTTTCTCTTCGATCAACCCCATCCTCCATAACCACCAACAACACGTCCCTCCATCACCATTAACCCTCGACACCACACCCACACACACTACCAGATCGCAACAATTGTAACCCAACAATTCAAATATGGCGTGGTTTGAAATTGGGAATTTCTTGGATCCGTCAAAAGCTGTGAAACTGCGAAAATCGAAGCCAAAACTGAGAGAGAGTGAGCAATCCAAAACTGCACGAGAAAAATGGGGCGGAAGAAGGGAGTGGTGGACTTCGACGAGTCGCCGCTGGACGACTTCGATCTAGCGAATCAGTACAAGGACCCGGTGGCGATGCTGGAGATGAGGGAGCACTTGGTGCGGGAGAAGTGGATTGACATCGAGAAGGCCAAGATCATCAGGGAGACACTCCGGTGGTGCTACCGCATCGAAGGCGTCAACCACCTCCAGAAGTGCCGCCACCTCGTCCACCAGTACCTCGAGTCCACTCGCTGCATCGGTTGGGGGAAGGACCACCGTCCTTACGAGTTCCATGGTCCGAAGCCGGAGCCGGTGGAGATTTGTGGGTTCTGGAAGAAGTTCAGAAATTTATGGGGGTTTGGAGGGAGAAGGAATGGGAGGTGAAGTGGGAGGAGATAGAGAAAAGTGGGGCGGGTGGTAATGTGGCAGCCAATTAAACTCTTGGATCAATGGATAGAAAATGTAACAGTGGGGCGGGTGGTAATGTGGCAGCCAATTAAACTCTTAACGGATCAATGGATAGAAAATGTAACGGTGGGGCGGGTGGTAATGTGGCAGCCAATTAAACTCTTAACGGATCAATGGATAGAAAATGTAACGGAACTACTATATTGAAATAAAATAATAGGTGAGGTATGAAAGTGAAATGTTTTAAAAATGTTGTATGAGATTGTAATAGATCTCAAACCTGATGATATATTATGTAATTTACCCTTATTTTTATTAGTACTAACACATTATTTAATTTGTAAATGCGGAACTGATTTAAGGGTATTCTGGTCACTGAAGTCTCTCTCTTCCCTCCACCGCTCTTTGTTCAAAAGCTCTCTCTCACTCTACTGAGTTTGAGAAGAAGGACGATGAATTACGAGCAGAGGCTCAAAGCCGCGGCGAAGATCATATTCACTGATGATGCACGCGCCGGAGACGCGCGTGTCGACTCTGAAGAGCTCGGCGTCAAGGCTAAACTGAAGCCTCACCAGGTCGAAGGCGTGTCGTGGCTCATACGCCGATACAATCTCGGTGTCAACGTCATTCTCGGTAAGGGGCTTCCTAATGATATTTTTCAATGTGTTTGGTTGCCGAGAAAATCTACGAAATAAAGTTTAAATCTTTGATGAATTGTTTGGTTGAATTTTCAGGAGACGAGGTACAACTGCTGTCACTCTTTTGAAGTATTCTTACGTGTGGTGAATTTGTGATTTTGAAATTTCCTTGATTTCGGTTGTTTGAGTTTGAAATTTGGTTATTAATTTTCGAAAAATTGAAGTAATTTTCGATAGTGTACATTATGTTCTTATGAATTTAAATACTGTAATTTTATTGCATAATTAGATTCTTGAGTGTCATTGCATAATTTGGTGTTCCTTAGTGTCTCAGGCTGGAAATGAGCAAAAAAATTAGCTTCATAGTCCGTATTGTTATCGAACCCGCTTGTACTTTTGATTTCTGTCACCAGTATATGACTTGTTGGTATTGGCTGAGAGTTTCAACTTTTAACAGTCGAGTCAATATCGTAACCCCAATTCAGTGGAAGGTGTCAATTTAGCTTAGTTGGTAATGTTTCGTATTGTATCCAAGGACAGGACTGACTGAATCACACCTTCAGTGGGGTTTAGGAAGTATGAGATGTATATATCCTTGCTAGCCAATACGTTACAGGTCCAAAAGAAAAACGAAAGAAAAAATAAAAATAATAGAATTTAATGAAGATGTTCATATTTATTGTTGAGGATACAACTAGTTGCACATGTTGAGCAGAAGTAACTGGAAACAGAAATATTTTTGGCTGTGTTCATTGTACTTGAAGTCTTGAACCCAAGAGAATGATTGTCAGATGGGACTGGGAAAGACGTTACAAGCTGTTTCATTACTGAGCTATTTGAAGGTTCAAAAGATGTCACCTGGACCATTTTGTGAGTTTCATTTTTGCTTTTGGTGTGAATTCCTTGAAGTTCATATTTTCGGTACTGGTGTGCCTGATGCATTTCTTGTTTTCTTCCATCTGTCATTACACACAGTGGTATTGTGTCCTTTGAGTGTGACGGACGGTTGGGTCACAGAGATGGACACATTTGCTCCAAAACTAAAGATTCTTCGGTATATTGGTGATAAAGAAAATCGGCGCATTCTACGCAGGACAATCTACAAGCACGTAAACGAACAGACCTCCTCATCTGATGTAAGTTTCATTCCTGCTATGTACCTTTTGGAAGGAATAAACTATAGATGTCAATCACTATTAATGGTTGAATTTATAGCTAATTACTATTATGAGCTCCCTAATAAGCTATTTTTTTGTCTTGGATTGATGTTTTCAAGTGGTACCAATTGACAGGTATTGTCGTTGCCTTTTGATGTCCTGTTGACAACATATGACATAGCCTTGGCAGATCAGGATTTTCTTTCTCAGATGCCCTGGAGCTATGCAGTAATTGATGAAGCGCAAAGGCTCAAAAACCCTTCCAGTGTATGTTTAAGACGTCACAGATTTTCTCTTATATATTAAGGAACCCTATACTAGTTGCAACATTTTTCTTATTATGATTGATTAATACTGATACTATACTATGTAGTCCAGTAATGTGAATCAGGAAAATAATTAACCAGGTACAGCTTTTAATTATATGGCAGTTTGAACCACTGGCTTTCAGAAATAAAAATGACAGCATACTGCTGATCAGTTTGGTATGCTTTTTTTAATTTAAACATCTTCCCATGGCAATTGATGTTGGAAATTTTTAACTTTGATTCCAATACTTGTGACTTCTAGTATGAAGACCATTAAAGTTTGTGCTAGGCAGGCATAATAAGAAAATTTGAGCACACGAAGAAAGGGATGGAAGTTATCATACAATTTTTTTCCCTGTAATAACTGTCATTACAAACATATATATGTTTCGACGTTAATAGGTTTTGTACAATGTTCTAAGAGAGCGCTATCTCATACCAAGACGGTTACTGATGACTGGCACACCTATCCAAAACAATCTCACTGAACTTTGGGCTTTGATGCATTTTTGTATGCCTTCAATCTTTGGGAAGCTAGACGAGTTCCTTGCAACATTCAAGGAAGCTGGAGATCCCTCATCAGGTAATGTTCTTACTTGTCGTAAGTACGTTGGGTGGCCTATAATGTGATGTAGAATGATTTGTGAACATTTCTTGCTTAAAATTCAGCTCCAGGTAAGATCCTGTATCCTCTCCGTGTGGAGATGAGTTCTTGATCTTATGACCCAACTTTTCTGTTATGGTTGGCAATTATTAAGGATAATGAACTTTGGGATGTCAAAACATGGTTTTATATACATGACGCTTGTTATTCCTGAACAGCCCATGATACAACCAAAGTCAAGGAACAACTCAAAAACTTAAGAAGTATCTTGGGAGCTTTCATGATCCGCCGTACAAAATCTAAACTTATTGAGTCTGGAGATTTATCCCTGCCACCGCTTACTGAGATAACAGTGTAAGTTCTCCATCCCTTTCTTCATTGTAAACATACTCTTAGAACATAATGAATATGATGCTAAGATGCATTATCTTGATAGGCTGGCACCATTGGTCAGCTTGCAAAAGAAGGTGTATATGTCAATATTGAGAAAGGAGCTTCCTAAGCTACTTGCACTCTCTTCCGGAGGTTCAAGTCATCAGTCCTTACATAATATTGTAAGTTAGCTTTTCTATTTTTCACCTAAGCGTTTGTTTTCTCCCTTGAATCTTTTCTTATAAATGATACATTTGCATTAAACTCCTTTATCCTATACCATCTACAAAATTACAAATGCAGGGAGGTTATTATATTTCTACAGGATTTTAGGTTTTACCAGGTCCTATTGGCTGGTGGCTGTAAAATAATATTTGGTAAATGCAATTCAAAAGCTGTGTACATAGTCAAATCATTTTTCCAACTGCTCAGTATAATTGATTGAAAGTATTAAAATGAATTTAATGATTGTCATTTTTTAATTTGAGCCCAAACTGCTACTTTATTTTTATTTTTATAACTGTTACTTTAAAACAACCGCTAGTTTGCTTCCCATCTACTGCTTCTCCACAACTTTGATGAAGTAGAAGAAAAATCAGAAATGTACCAATGCATATGCTACTTTTCCTATAACTACAAGGAAGAAGTCGTATAAAAAAGCAGGACCTAAAATAGTGATACCAAAATGGTGCTAACTCCTGACACAGTACTGTTAGTTCCTTATTCTTGTTTAATCTGGCTTCTTTCTTCAAGTATTTGTATGCTTTTCAGTACTTCATTGCTTATTGTTATATTCAGTGATCAGGTATTGATTTTGATCAAGTGTTTTCCCTTTTGATATTACTTCTGCCACTGGCAATACAGGTAATACAGCTGCGAAAAGCATGTAGCCATCCGTATCTCTTCCCTGGTATTGAGCCTGAACCGTATGAAGAGGGCGAACACCTGGTTCAGGTATTTATTTCAACACTTGGTAAATGATAATGACCTATGAGAGTGTAGCCAAGTCGTGTAGTTTCCAAACTCTAACATCTATAGAAGCATTGCAGATTAACATACGAAAGTGGAGCTCTAGTTGGTTTGGTTCATTAAGCTAAAATGATTGATCCCTGAATCTCGATTTAAGTACTTTTAGTATGTATTCTGCTCTCTTGTAATATTTATTTCCTACCAACCAGTTGTTTATTTTTAATTTTTTATCAGGCTAGTGGTAAGCTTATAATTTTGGATCAACTACTTCAAAAGCTACATGAGTATGGACACCGTGTGCTTCTCTTTGCACAGATGACACATACCCTTGATATTCTGCAGGTTTGTTTTTTCTGTCCTTCTCCTGTTTCATGCAAAATGATAAATGCTTCAGCTTGTTTGCATGCATTTAACAATTTATATTCTCTTATGTACTGTAGGATTTTCTGGAGTTACGAAAGTATTCCTACGAGCGGCTTGATGGATCAATTCGCGCTGAGGAGCGCTTTGCTGCCATAAGAAGTTTCAGCACGCAATCAGCAAAAAAAAGTTTGAAGTCTCAAGCTGATCAAAATGGTGCTTTTGTTTTCATGATCTCTACAAGAGCTGGGGGAGTTGGCTTGAATCTTGTGGCCGCTGATACTGTGAGTTTTTGCAAACAGTAGTGTACCTTGTTACTAACAAGAATCTTGGGTCTGACAAGTGATAATCTTATGTCCAGCATATTACTTTTAAGATTGGGTAACTTCTATCAGAGAGAATGACATTAAAAGAATAATTTTGGGAGGTTTATAATATATTGCTGTTGAGGAACCTAAAGTAGGCTATGTTGTAAAATTTCAAGTAACATAAATTCTTCCCTGAAGTTGCTTTTAATCACATCATATTTGTATTCTATTCATTTTACATTGGCCATTTCTTTCTTTCCTGACGTTCTTTTGCTCAATTTGCATACGGTAGGTTATATTCTATGAGCAAGATTGGAATCCCCAGGTTGACAAGCAAGCTCTGCAGCGGGCACACAGGATTGGTCAGATGAATAACGTACTGTCAATAAACCTTGTAACAGGACGTACGGTGGAGGAGGTGAGACACTATACATCAGTTGTTACCTCTGAAGCCTTTGAGGCCATTACATAAATATTTCAAATGTGTCAATATAGGTTATCATGCGGAGAGCAGAGAGGAAATTGCAGCTAAGCCATAATGTTGTTGGGGACGATGTTATGGACCAGGATGGTAAAGAAACAAGTGGAGTTGAACCTAGTGACTTACGATCCATCATATTTGGGTTACATCTCTTCGATCCTGATGACGTCAACAATGGTGTGCTTGAGATGTCAGAACTGAATACTATGGCTGAGAAGGTAATTTCAGTGCGGAATAAACAAGTAGCTACCGAGGATGAGAGGAAATTTGAGCTTAATCCAGCAGATGTTTTGAATGGAAATGATCTTGTTGTAGGAGAAGGTTCCAGTTCTCTTAGTTTCAATTCGGGCTTTGATGAATCTTCATATCTCTCTTGGGTTGAAAAATTCAAGGAGGTGTCACAAGAAAATATGGATATGGGAAGCAGAAGAAATCTACTCGAGGAAAAACGTCTAAAACTTGAGGCTGCAAAGAAGAAAGCAGAGGAGAAGAAGTTGTCTAAGTGGGAAGAGCTTGGATACCATTCACTGTCTGTTGAAGACCCTATCAGCCCTGTGGATAGTGACATGATGTCTGATTCAGGTTCTGTCCAATTTGTTTATGGGGATTGTACACAACCATCAAAAGTTTGCCCCTCTGAGCCTGCCATTGTTTTCAGGTAAATTTAATATCACTAAATTCCTCATCCTGAGTGTTCTCATTATATTGCACTGGATGAGTGAGAACGGTGAATATGTGTTTTCTTGTGTTTCTGATATTTTGCTCTTCCAACAGTTTTCTTTTGTTTGTAAGGCTTCTTAATGCTTGAATAATTTTTCATTCTTTTTTTCTTTCCTTGAATCCAACATCGGTTATTTTATAATCCCAAGTGTAATCTCAAGTGTGGCTGGATTGAGCCAAACAAGTGGATGAATCGCCTGACATCATGTTAAACCCAAACCAATTGGACGTGTGTCTGTGGGCACAAGATCTTATATATTGTGATGTAAGACTTAGAATTGTTGTGGGATTTTATATTCTAAATATTAATAGTTGTTACCAAGTTTATTTTATTAACTCTCTAGAGATAATAGCCAGGGCCACCACACAATTGATGAATCTTTGAATACAAAATAAAGATTATTACTCAAGTGAATTATTCATCGGTGGACTTTTTCTGCTGATGAACTCATTCTGCAGCATGATTCCTTATTATGTCTGGAGATTATGAGAGTTTGCTATGATTTAAGGTTCTATTTAATTATTTTCCTTTGGCATTATAAATGTGCTCAAACTACTTCTGTTTCAAAAACTCTCTGTCTTGGTTGGTGGTCGGTGATTTACTGCCAGACCTTATTTCTACGTTTATTTCACAGCTGTGTTGATGATTCTGGACACTGGGGTCGTGGAGGAATGTTTGATGCATTGTCCAAGCTATCTGCAAGTATCCCTGATGCGTATCAACGAGCTTCCGAATTTGGTGACCTGCATCTTGGTGATGTTCACCTTATAAGAGTTTATGGTTAGCCTCTGGTCTCTATGTTATCTAAATTCGTCTAGTCGCTTATTATACAAAGGAGTCTATTCAGCACAGAAGTATAAGTACTAGAGAAATGTGATTATATCATTTGCAGCACAATAAGTTCTTGATCATGTTCTGTCCATAGGTATAATGCGAAAACTATAAGTAGCTCTTGGCTGCACAACGCTCTATGCGGGAATTTGTATATCATTTCAGCTTGAAGTATATTTTACAATTTGTAGTTAACTTTCTTCCATACTGTAGAGGATTCAGATGAGCCTGAGATGGACTCGAATCCCCCTCAATGGGTGGCTTTGGCTGTTGTGCAATCTTATAATTCTAGGCGTAAAGTACCCCGCAGCAAGATTTCTATCCCTGACTTGGAAAGTTGCTTATCGAAAGCATCGTTTTCAGCTGCTCAAAGTTCTGGTAAATATTTGCAATCCCAAAGTGTAGTTTTTTATGTGTTAATGTTTTGTTAATTTGGATTCTGACAAGTTAAACCTCTCATGTCATACTCTTCTACTTGATTTTAAAGCTTCAATCCACATGCCACGTATTGGGTATCAAGATGCATCAGATCGTGCAGAATGGTACTCCGTCGAACGCCTTCTACGAAAATATGCTTCTATTTATGGCATAAAGATATACGTGTATGTTCTCTTTCGCTTCTTTCCCTCATCCTCTCCCAACATACATACATACCGACTTTTGCAACAAACTAATTTCTTGAAATCTTTGCAGGTATTATTTTAAGCGGTCCGCTTGACGTTTTCGACTGATCCCGCGCAAGATGAGGTCCTCGTATTCCACAGATATAGCTGATAGAATTACGTTAGGAAAATGAACGCCGCCTTTCTTGTCATGTAAATGTGTTCACCTCCAGAGTAAACATGTTGACCTTTTCCCTTGTTTGATAATGTTCTAGCGTAGGAACTAGGAACATGAAAACATGAAGTGTTGTTGTGTAAAACCCTCAAATGTATGAGTGGTGCCAAATATCTTCGGTTAAAAGATTTGAATCTTCCGGTTATTGAATGTCTCTGTACGACGTCTTAACATCATGAACTAATGACTTGTATGTACAAAATCAGGTCGATCTTGGGGAGTTGCCGGAAAACTTCTTCGCAGCGAAATTTGTGTCTTGGCATGGTACACGAGTTAAACTGCGTATCAAGGCCATCATTCGGAGTTGCTCAACGATCCTGGTAATGATTATTGGAACAACGTAAAGTCAACTACCATCGAGTGGAAAGTGCAGCACAACAAAAAACGGATACGGCCAAGAAATTGTGGAGTGAAATCACAGAGATTGAGAGGGTGAAGCGTGCCCCTGCTTTACTAACCAGAAGGCATGCTATAAGATCCAATATTCTTGGTGTTACATTAGTTTGTAAAATCTCTTATATCCACCACCTTACGTTGTATTCGTATTCCTATCTTTTGTTATATATAGTTAAGAGGTTTTAGATTTGAATTCCCTTGTTTTGAAAAATTCTTGGGTGCGGACGACCAGTCCACGTGGCTGTCCGACCGCATACACATTACACAAGACACCCTTCCCCCTTCAGCTAGCCAAAGCCTGGATGGCCAAAAAAGAGAGGCAAAAGGCTTTAAAAGAAAAGGCTTGAATAATGTGAAAGGGCGGTAGTTGAACTGTTGAAGAAACAAAAGGTGTCATCAGGTGCAAAGAGTGACTGGAATCTAATATACTCCTCAAGTGTAAAACATTTCAATCCCAAATCATTTTTCTAATATTCAAATTACAAAGCGTGTTCAGAATGAGATGATTTAGAAATGAACAATACTACTCTAATCTACGGGGTAAGAGAATTTGAACTCGGGCACTCTTCTTTGATTCTCGTTTTCTCTCATCCCTTGTAGCCCATGGAAGTTTCTAAACACGAAACACGAAACCCTAAACCCTAACCCTCTTTTTTTAACTACTCATGCTTTTGAAGCAGAAGTTAACTATTTGGTTTTTCAACTTTTTAACTGTGTTGTTTCACCAAACCAAACAAAAGGGAAAGATTGTTTTAGTTCCCTCCTGAAAGAGTCACCCTCCTAACTCCTCCCCAACAAAAAAGAAACCCATAAAATCACCAAACCACAATAAATTAGACATCTCTTGCTTTTCATGCTACTCTCCCTCTGAAACCAACTCCTCTCCAACACCACCCAAATCTCCCCCTTATATATACATTCCCTTTGCTTTTCTCCAAACTCAGATAACTTCCTTTGCCCATTCTCCTCCTCGTAGTCTCGTAAAGATGTCGAAGGTCGAGAGAAACGGCACTAATGGTTCTTCCGGGCAATATCGTTCCCCAAGTAGGTATGCTCCTACCCCAGGGAAGGCAACCGTCCTTGCATTGGGCAAGGCCTTCCCGAGCCAGCTCATCCCTCAAGACTGCTTGGTCGAGGGCTACATTCGCGATACAAAATGTGAAGACGCCGCCATCAAGGAGAAACTGGAGCGCCTGTGTAAGCAAAATTACTTATACTATGCCTTGAGTTAAGTTTCTTAGAATGGTTTCTTTACTTGCTTGTTTCTAAATTACGTTTTTGACTAAATCGTATAATTATTTGTACCATCTGTCATCGGTGTGGTACACATAATACATACTTAGACGCGTAATGAGATTATTATGTATTTGTTTTTTCTAGGCAAAACCACCACTGTGAAGACTAGATACACAGTGATGTCCAAGGAGATCCTAGACAAATACCCTGAGCTAGCAACAGAGGGCACAGCCACCATCAAACAGCGGCTTGAAATCGCAAACCCTGCGGTGGTGGAGATGGCGTTGGAAGCCAGCCTTGCTTGCATCAAGGAATGGGGAAGGCCAGTTGAAGACATCACTCACATTGTCTACGTCTCCTCAAGTGAAATCAGACTCCCAGGCGGCGACCTCTACCTCTCAAGCAAGATCGGCCTAAGGAACGATGTTGGCCGCGTCATGCTCTACTTCCTAGGCTGCTACGGTGGTGTCACCGGCCTCCGCGTTGCCAAAGACATAGCTGAAAACAACCCTGGAAGCCGCGTCTTGCTAACCACTTCCGAGACCACAATCCTTGGCTTCAGGCCCCCCAACAAGGCGCGCCCTTACGACCTTGTAGGGGCAGCGCTATTCGGGGACGGAGCTGCAGCTGTGATCATTGGAAGCAACCCAATAGCAGGACAAGAGTCTCCTTTCATGGAGCTCAACTACGCCGTCCAGCAGTTCCTCCCCGGGACTCACAATGTGATCGACGGCAGGCTGTCGGAGGAAGGCATTAACTTCAAGCTTGGAAGAGACCTGCCCCAGAAAATCGACGAGAACATAGAGGAGTTTTGCAAGAAGCTGACCGTGCCGGCGAAAGCGGAGCTGAAGAACTTCAACGAGCTGTTTTGGGCGGTGCACCCGGGCGGACCGGCGATTCTGAACAAGATGGAGAGCACGCTGAAGCTGAGCAGTGATAAGCTGGAGTGCAGCAGAAGGGCACTGATGGACTATGGGAACGTGAGCAGCAACACCATTTTTTATGTGATGGAAAATATGAGGGAGGAGTTGAAGTTGAAGAAGAAGGAGGGGAGGGATGAGGAATGGGGACTTGCCTTAGCATTTGGACCTGGGATTACTTTTGAAGGCATTCTCCTTCGCAGCCTCTAGTGGTCTGAATTGTCTCAATAAGCTACGAGTGTTGCGCATGTTGCACGCATGCCGATACGAATACAGCGATACGATATATTGTAAGGATTTCGTTAATGAAACGGTATTGTTTCAATTTAAGTTAATTTGGTCATTTTAATGAAATGGAGTTGTTCGAATTTTGAACGTAACACGTTAACACGATTCAAAATCTAGTTTGCACACAAGTACGATGGTAGGAAAATCTGATAGCTTCTGGGGGTATTTTCGTCAATTAGTAGCGGTGTATTTTGATAGCTTTCGGGCGGTGCCGGGGAAACAACGACAAACTCTCACCAAACGACGTAGCTTTCCTTATTCCTTTCTGCTCTTTCTTATTGCTTTGCCGTTAAGCAATTCTCCCTCTTTCTCTCTCTCTTTCCTGCGGAAGAAAAATCTGATAATTTCAAATTTCCAAAAACCCTAATTCCACTTCAATTCAATTCGTCCAATATTCATCTGATTCTGAATTAATCGCAGTAGTAATCCAGGTAAATTAATTTCACCAACATCTCTAAACTTTTCGGTAATTTCAAATTTTTAGGCACCTGAATTTACCTTGGAATTATGATTCAATTTTGCAGAAATTGAGGTCTATAATGCAAGATGGAACGACCAATCCCACCGAAACGACACCGTTGACGGTAACCTATCTATCATTCAACTTGTTTCCTTTTGCTGCTGGCTTAATTAATTTACATTGTTGCAAAAATTTACATTTTGAAAGATTGGGGCAGGTTTAGGTAATTAATTTTATGATGTGAAAGCAGTTGCTTTGTAATTAGCGGTTAAAATGGAGTTATTGATATCGCATTGAATCGGGGTTTCCTCTCGAGATTATTAAGGTGTTGCTCAAGGTATATAATGAGAATGAGATTAGATTGCGAGGTTTCGATCAACTTTTTTGGTGCACATGGTTTCGCCGAGAATGTAGTTTTACTTCTCAGTTCAATTTAGTTTCCAGCAAGCTGGTTATCGGGAACTAGGGCACCAATTATTGCTTGTGACTAATCTCTATACTTTAAGCACTCTTGTTTATGTACAAATAAATGAAAATTTAGATGATCCGATTCCAACCCGTTGGGTTTTGTGGTCGGAATCTGATTGTGTATTCCACTTTTGGTGCTGTCCTCTGTTTATTGCACTCTACGTCGCATTGCTGGATAAAAGAAAAACTTGAGAAACTTTGGAATTCCATTCCTTGCTCATTTTCTTTGATATATTGTTTACCATATTTGTAATTAGGAAAAAAACAATTATAATTATTTAGCAACTCCTTTTTTTCCTGGCACAGAATGGTACTATGAGAAATGATGGGGTCTTTCCTCAGCTGCTTACCTCAGTACCAGCTCTCAATGACGCTGCCTCTTATCTGTCTCAGACAACTTCATTATTTACACGCTGTTTCACTGATTATTCTGGTAAGTAATCATCCTTATTCCACATCGAGATTGTTTGAGTTTCTTATTCTCTTGTTTTCCCTGCTTTATATTTCTCAACGTATAGTGGGAGTGGGGAGTTGGTTATGAAATGTGGTGTCTTTGCTGTATAAACCTGGAAAATTATTCTTTTGCGGCAGTATTAGTTTGATTTTTGTGTTTTTTTCCCGGTCTTTCCCTAAGAACAGTTCTCTTAGTTTTACAAATACTCTGCGCTTATAATTTCTCTGAGTGTGGAAGTGATTTTTCATCAAATAATGAGTTGATCCGTTTTCATCCCTTTCAACCTTCTCCCATGTATAAGAATAATTCAATGAACACTTTGAAATAAGCTTCTCTCAGTACCTTTTGTATTTGCTTTTATATATTTCCTTACCATTTATTATTATGGTGTAGTTTTTATTTTACTTGTGTGCTTTTTTTCTGAGTTGTCATAAGTTATGGATCTTGCTATTTTGCAGTAGAACCTTCTTCTAGTGATTCAGGGGTTTCCAATGGACATGCTCAGGAAATGGTGACCTTTTGGTCTCGGCCAACTTTCGCCTCCCTTGCTACATCTAGCGATGATGTGTCTTCTAGTGGATACCATTCAGTGTCTGCAGAGTCATCTAGTTCTGCAACTGATGCTCCCTCTGTGGTTGATGGAACAGTGAGAAGTTCTTCAGGAGATTCATCTGGAAACTCTAGTGCCATCATCAAATATACCAATGGTGGCCAAAGTGGCATTCCTTTATTTCAAGGGTATTTGTTCCTAACATACTACTTCTTGGTGACCTATCCTTGGAAAGTCTTCAGTTGAAATGAGTTAACCATTAACCTAAAATATTTTCTGAAAAGAAAACTTAGTAGAAGAGAGGAACACTTTACTGCATTGCTTAAGACATCAGTGCATGGAGGACTATGTAGGACTCCTAAGCAAGAAGTCAGCAATACAAGTTAGCCGAATATTCACTAATGGACTCAATCTGGAGAGTTTGTATTAACAACCCCCAGCCTGCCACAAATAGAGTTAAAACCCAAAGAAGGATTTGGAAGAGCATATATGCTAACTACAAGCGCAAACCCGCCCAAAAAATTTTAAAATAATTATTAATAAATATTTACCCTAGCAGAGAAACAAGAAGCTTGACCCATAAATTTTTGTATATTGATGGCTATTACACTACAAGAAGCTAACAAAACTTTTACAGGGAATTGTGGGAAAAACATTCTGGTTATGGTTCCAGTGAGTGGGTAAGAATAACAGCAGCAGAAAAAGAAAGACAGAACAAACTTCTAGGCATCAGTGCTGTCCAAGAAACCTACATAGCTTAGAAACCATGAAGTGTTAATAGTATGGGATGGCCCTTATTAGGACCCAAGTAATGCTTGTACCAATTTTGTGCATCAAATCTTGAAATTCCACCAAAATAACCTTGCTGCTAAAAACTTACCTCCCCAAGCAACTTCCCAACAGAAAGTAGGAATATGATTCATTGCCACAGTTACCAGAGTTGCCTATTTGCCTCTTATTGAAACTAAGCCATACATTTGTCAGAGAAATATCTTTAAGCTTGTATTTCTGTGAGCTTCTTGTTTTTTGCATCATCTGGCTTTCAACTTAGTGGTGATTATTGTGTTGAATTTCAGCCTTGTTGATCGAGTTCGAAAAACTGTGCGTGGGTCGGCAGATGATATAGGATGGCTACAGCGTGATCCGACAATGCCCCCTGTTGAAGACGGCACTGAAAGGTTCATGGAGATTTTGGGGGATATCAGGTGTAGTATACTGTATTTTATTTTTATTTTGCATATAGATCTTCTTATCATGTTGACGCCAGTATTAAATGAAATATTTCTCCCCTTGCCAGGCATGGTGTTCACAGATTGCCAAACTCGATGGTTTGTTTGTTGGTTCCAGGTATAATTTCTTTGAATGAAACACAAAAGGTTAATAGTACTTAAGTCAGGGAACGGATAAGGAGAAACAACATCTCCATTCCCTTCCCATTTCTGCCCTGATATGGCTTGCTTGTATGATGTGGATGATGCATTCGGGATCATTTTTGGTTTTTTCTTCGTCAAATTTGTGCTTTTCTTTTCAATCCTATATACTTGGTCTGGAGTTTGGAATTCCAAAGTATTTTATGTATCTTCATTTTGCTCATAGTTACGTGCTTATGAAGTTTGGTTACTTTTGTAATCAATAGGTCTTTTCAGCAACCATGGACCACTATATTTTGTAAATACAAAAACAAGTTTATCAAAACTGGGTCTGGTCTGCCATATAGCCAAGATTCATAGTGAGGTATTTATTTATTATTTTTGCTTAAAGAAAGCCCTTTTTCACCTTCTTATTATATTCTCAACGAAGTGTTAATAATCACCAATCAGGCTTCAGTTGAAAAAAATGCTCGAGAGATAAAAGAATACATTGAGGAATTCTATTGGGGTTCCAAAAAACGTGTCTTGCTTCTGGGACATAGCAAAGGGGGAATAGATGCAGCAGCTGCTCTATCGTTGTATTGGCCTGATTTGAAAGATAAGGTTGCCGGTTTGGCGTTAGCACAGAGTCCATATGGCGGTAGCCCAATAGCTACAGATATCTTGCGAGAGGGACAGCTTGGTGATTATGTGAACTTGCGAAAGCTAATGGAGATTGTGATCTGTAAAGTGATTAAGGTATGTAAGGAGTGTGTGCGTGCATGTGACTATCTGGTGTATAATGAAAACAATGGTAAAGAAAAATGCTTTTTCATTGTTCTAGTGTCATATTCAGTTGAGCTTTCTTGCCTGACATCATCTTTTCTTTTGGTTCCTGTAGTAGGGTGCACTCGTAGGTGTGACTTATGCTCTTAATATGTATATATATTATTGACTGAGGTGTTTGGCCTGACATGAAAATTTTGGTGAAGTTTCAAGTGCTGCTAGGACTGGTGATGGCCATTCAAGATGTGGGTGACGGGGGTTAATTTTGTTTTTTCCTGAGGATGGGGGTAGATGGTGTGAAGGACCCAATTTTTGTGTTTTCATATGCTAGCGGAAGTATGATAGTTATATTAATCTTAATAGGTTGTGATATCCATGGAAGAAACGATAGAAGTCAAGCATGTTTTCAGTGTTATGGTGCTCCTATTATGATTGTTTTGTTTTTCCGATAATGTTTCTGTTATCATTAAACGTGTATTGGAGGTTACTATTGTGAAGCACTTTTCAGTTGATTTCTAGAATAATTTTTTTCTGAAATACCATGTCATCTTCTTCTGTGAAGGGTGATTTGCAAGCCCTGGAAGATTTGACTTATGAGAAAAGAAGAGAATTTATAAGGAAACACCCGTTGCCAAAGGATCTCCCCGTTGTTTCATGCCACACTGAAGCTCCCATTTCTCCTGCTGTTTTAGCTACATTATCTCGTGTAGCTCATGCCGAGCTACCTGCTGCTCTTTCTGCAGGCCAAGCAGCAAAACTTCCAGTGGTAGTGCCCCTTGGTGCAGCTATGGCTGCCTGTGCACAGCTTCTTCAAGTCAGATATGGCAAGAAGAGTGATGGACTTGTCACATGCTGCGACGCAGAAGTTCCTGGATCCATTGTTGTGCGTCCAAAGCGTAAATTAGACCATGCCTGGATGGTATACTCGTCATTGTCGGATGACCCTTCCGAAGCAGATGCTGCTCAAGTGTGTGAAGCTCTTTTGACGTTGCTTGTCGAAGCTGGGCAGAATAAGAGACACGATAATGGGACGAAAGATGAATGAGGCCAATGACCTTTGCGTTTCATCTCTCGTTGTTATTTGTTCGTTGTAATATGGTACTTTATATCCTTTACAGGGTATGGTGCTCATTTGTGTATATATTTGTGCTCCGCTCCGTCTTATTCTTTTGATTCAATAGTAGGAAAGTTGAGTAACTGTTGGCCATGGACATGGAAACACAATACAGTATAAGCGCAAGCTCACTTGATTACTTCTGTTCTTTTCTTTTTTTTTTGATAGAAACGGTATGATTTTAATTGAGAAGCTCAGAAAACTGAGTTTTAGAGGTTATACAAGCAGAGGACTATCCCCAGAAAACTATTACAAACAATCCTCCAAAGGGAAAAGGAGGAGGGCAGTCAATCCACTCGCAATGGTCTCCAATGGGCAACCCTATTCGCTTGGTGGCGGAAGTGGGTACATGCTTCTTCAGTGACTATGGGGAGCCAAACCTTTGCATCTTCCACAATATGTCCAATGTTAGACAAATTGGTAGAAGCTCCGCGAGGGCACCTACAATCTGAAGAGAATCACCCTCGATTATCAAATTTCTAAAACCCCTAGACGCCGCCCAAACCATACCATCTCGAGCAGCCAACGTTCTGCTTGTAAGACCAACTCCAACAATGACTTATAACCTAAAATTCCTCTTTTTTTCCTTCTAAAATCCACTCCAACCCATGACCTAAAATAAACCTAAAACCTAAAATTCAAATGAGGGCCAAATTTAGGCACATTTTAAGCCACAAAGTAAAATGGGCCCCACAGCTTTTTGTTCAACTTTTTGAAAACAAACAGCCCCACGTGGGGGTGTTTCCCATTTGTCAAACCAATAAAGTCATCCAAGGGTCTCAATTAAACGGGATGTTGGTTAATACAACGGTCCAGGTTCAAATTATTTTTTTAGGTTAAAATATTTTCATGTATTGATTTAGTGATTTTTCAAAATTGATCGGAATTTAAATATTTTTAGGTTAAAATGTTCATATAATTAATTTAGGATAGTCTACATATATATATTTTTTTTTTAAAGTTAATTTTAAAAAAATAGCCTTAATTCATTCTTTGATAATCTCGGGCTAAAATTTTAGGCCACAAGGTTGGAGCAGAAAAGCTGTTTCTGGGCTAAAACCTAAATTTTATGGGCTAAATATTTTTAGATTTTAGGTCACCATTGGAGATAGTGAGGGAAAACGTCCTTAAAAATCTTACAGTAGCCAGCAACAAAATTACTTCAATCATATCTAATGACAATTCCCGCTCCACCTACC
This sequence comes from Cotoneaster glaucophyllus, assembly GCA_036320875.1. NCBI lineage: Eukaryota > Viridiplantae > Streptophyta > Magnoliopsida > Rosales > Rosaceae > Cotoneaster > Cotoneaster glaucophyllus. The sequence continues at coordinate 9,670,339 of CM070070.1, forward strand.
TTAAGACTCTCCCTCCATGTGCCATCAAAATTCACCTTAAGGCGTCCCGTTGGCGGGAGAGACCATTTAGGGGTGGTCGGAGCAGAACTTTGGGGGCGAGATGTAGCTGTTGTGATCCTAACAAAATCCCGCAACCAAGACACAGCTCGGGCTACTGCAAGGTCCGGAGAATCACATTTTGCATTCCATAGAACCGGATTCCTGCAATTGCAAATAGTCGAGCACGCCATCATGAAAATCTCAAAGTAATGGGGTGGTAATCACTCAATCAGGTCCAAAGCCCAAGCCTTGAAAGAAATAAGGTCATTCACCTATGGCAGAGTCCCCAACGGGGAAGATATCCAGGCACATCGGGCAAAATGGCAATCCTTAAAGACATGTAGGGTTGACTCAATACTAGAATTGCATAAAACACACGATAGTTCTGTCACCATTTCCTTCGGTTTCTTTTGTTTTGGGATTAAGCATACATGGGTGAAGCTAACCTGCCGAAGCAGGTAACATCACCACCGACTATATCCCAGTATTTCTGAAAAAACAGAGGCGTCATCCCTTCCGACAGAGCCTGGGGCCTTTGAGGGGTGCATCTGGAAAAAGGTGGTCCTCACATAGAGTTTTTTGCCCTCCTGTTTTTGCCCTCATTTGTCACGTCTGTTCTTTTTAACTGTGATAAAAAGGGATGATCGTTTTATTACTATTTCATGAGTGAAGTAAATTGGTCAACCAAAAACAAATGTCAAGTAAATTGGTAAGACCCTAAAATCTTGTTTGAATTATATGTTGATTAATGAAGTGTCTATAAAAGTGTTGTTAAGGGTGTGTTTGGGTGGGACTTTTACTTTCAAGTCATTTGCAAATCTTTCTCATATGTCTTTTGTGATGTTCTTGCGGTGTACTATTTATCACTCCTATTTAACCTCTTGTGATCCATTTTTTCATCACTATGCCTAAATTAAGTTTCTCACAAACATACTCTTAAGTCATTTCTCTGAAAAAACAATTGAACAAATGGAAGTTCTACTGATTTTCAAGTTCATAGGTAGTTTATCTTGACGTAAACTTTCAAGTATGATGTTTTGAGTTAGGTGAAAAAATGTTGCGAATCGAGCTTACTACAAGACTCGAATTAGGCTCAAGAAATTGAATTTAGGCCTAAAAAGTTTATCTTTGATGGTAGATGATGAAATTTGGGGCTTTCGTCATGGTTATCTTCTCCAAATTCATATTTCTCCCTTGAAATTTTCGGTGGCAATCGATAGTGGTTGGTTGTGGTTGTTTTTACTTGAAATACATTTAAAATGTTATCCTCAATCTTACACTGCTTCTTTTAGATGAATCAATAACGTTGAAATAAACTGTCAAATAATGTGTAGTTTTAAGTCGAGTTTTGAATGCTTGATTGTTTTTGTTCCTACCTTTATTGAGTGTCAGTGCAATATTAACTCTATGTAACTAAGAGTCAATGTGACTATGTAATTGAGTGAGAAACATTATGTAATTGAGAGAAAATAACATTATGTTACTAAGTGACGATGATAAGTAATTGAAGCCCATGTGTCCAACTTCTTTTTTTGTGTAATATTTATGTGTGTTCTTTCTTAGTATTAGTGTACTCTTCAATATGTACACGTGTATAAAAGATTTTTTTTGTAAAATTTATTTATCAAATATAATTTAATAAAAATGACACAAAAAATGACACTCATGACGATTGAACTTTGCAAATTGGAGAACGATGATAAAAACACCACGAAGAAAGATTGCACTATCCTTTGGTGATCTTGCAATCATCAACAACAAAGCCATGTTATGCGTCATCTTCAAAAAATGTCAAACTTTCTTCTCCTAAATTGTTTGTCAAGTGTACAAAAATAAATAAATAAACACAAGACTCTCTTTGACAATGTGAGAAATCAACTGCAAAAGATGAAGACTTTCTTCAATAGAGCGAAAAAAAAGTCACAACTAGAAGTGACATAGAAATAAAGAGAAGGAATAAACCAAGAGGGATTGTCGCTAACTCTAAGATAAAACAGGATTGTAGCTTTATTCTTGGTTTTTCTCTCCATGAACTAGGGCTATGTTGTACAATTGTAACCATGTTAATTTATCAATACAATGTAGTAGACCCATCTAATAATAGTTTATTATCTACATTTTTCAAAGAAATGTCAACAAAATAAATTTACATAAATGTTATTCACAATTTAGAAAAGACATAATGCACTCATTTTGTACAATTTAATTTACTAGAATGAAAAAATGCGTATATGATAACTTTTTTCGAGCATGAATAATAACTCCTTAAATACAATGTACAAAGGCTAGTCTTTTGTCACTAACCTTTCTCTATATAAACCTACTCGATATGGTATTTTAGATGTGAAATTTTATAACTTTTGTGTGCTTTCTTATCTCATTTTTTAGGGTTTCCAACTTTCGTCTTAGTACTTATTTCACATTTACAGAGGGAACGCCGAAACGGTCCTTCCCCTTCTCGCTCAGGGGGGAACTCCATCATCTCAGATATGAACTTTTTATTTAATTTCGAGATACGAGAACCTCCCAATCAGGCCAGTTAGTTTCATGAAGTCATTTATGCATTGTGAAATTTAACGAAGAGAAAAGAGAAACAAGAGTCCCACCAAAGGATTTCAACAGGTAAATTTTTTAATTTTAATTTTAATTTTTTCTTCTTCTGAAATATGTAAAAGCTAACCATAAAATCAATCTCACCAATTGCTTCCATTACAAAATAAAGAGACAAGCAAAACTCAAATTGGAAAAAAAAAAAGAAATCAAAATTGTAGTAGGTGTTAATTTTAATTCTTGAAGGGAAGAAAAATTGATATGCATTTTACAATATTTTGTGAAATAACTCTTCTATATTTTTATTTTTTTGTTTGTGTGATGAATGGATATCAATTTGAATGAATTTGTTTTGATTGATGTATTTGGGTGCTATACATTTGCATTCTCGTACGAATTTCTTATAGGAAAATTAGTGATTATTCTAAGATGGAGTTTTTTTTTAAATGTTTGCACTTTCATCTTATTTGTTACTGTTAAAAATTTAAATTGTTTACTATATTCTTTAATCTGAATTTAGATACAAATTTGTTATTAAGCTTTGTGAATTTAGAGACAGATTTTATTTTATTTTATTAAATTAGGTTAATCGTTCAAAGTCTTAATTTAGATAAAATAAAGATTAACCCAAGTTTTATTTATTTATTTTTTTATATTGGAGAGTATATCTTCTTAACGACTTTACCTAAACCCTAGTTAACATATTTGTGTCAATAAATCAAGAAAATCTTGTATATAGTCAACAACCACTCACAAATCTCTTTTCACATGTAAGTGAATGATTAAATGTGAGAAATAACCAAACAGTTTTAGTGATATTTCTCACATATAAGTGTAAAATCTTAAATTTGAACTCGTAATGATGAGTTTGACAATAATTTTTCGACCCTTAGTGTTAAACTATTATTATTAAAAAAATTGTAAGAAATGAGTTGCACAATGATTTTTGTTTTTACAATTACTAATTGTTTTTCTTGTTAAGAGTTGTAAACGGGTAGTATTATTATTTTTTTGACTTTATAAGTAAGAAATTTTAAATTCGATTCATGTTCGATACCAAATTATTATGATTGATTCTTAAAACCAAATCATGCTCTGTTTATTGTAAAGTATCATTGTCCTAAATAAAAAGTTGTGAGGCTAGTAATTTTTTCTTTTGTATTTATCTTTTTTTTTACGATAATCGATATCATTGTAGGTTAGATTGTCGATCGAAGGGAACAGCTGAAAATAGTTTTTTTTATTTAATGTTTTTTACGCACACAGAACAAGAAAAAGTTAATTTATCGCACTAACTAAAACAGTCAAAGTCACTCAAATTGAGAGCCCAACTGGCAACAACATATGCAACCAGAGTGGCAGTTTCATCATGCAGAGAGGTGAAACTGACAAAATAATCCCCTGCTTCCCGCAACACCTACAACGTTACATCCCACCAATCACGCATCATTCCCTACCCCAAAACACCCTTCTAAAATTCACACAATTCCACGCTTGCCCCTTCAGCTTCTTCTACATTGTTGCACAAAATTTACATGACCATAAAAAAGTCAAATTATTTATTTATTTTATTTTATAATTTATTTTTTCCGAGTGTGTGTATTGTTGAAGGCTTCCAGTCTCAGCCGAGAACGCGAGAGAGAGAGAGAGAGAGAGAGAGATCGGATGGATCGAAATTCCTCGACAGTCTTAAGATTGAGAGATTAGGGTTTTGAATTGCAGTTGTGGAATTTGAATTAGGGTTGGAGAATTTTGGGATTAAGAGAGCAGAAAAGGAAAATAAACTGTTTTTTTCTTTTTGGGAAAATTTCTAGGGCTTTTTCCAGCTAGGGTTTGTGCTGGAATTTTCAGGGTTTGGTGGTGTGCCTGCCTAGCTGTTGTATAAAAGAGATTGATTGATTTGGGGCAGTTTTTCTTTTGTGCGGGTGTGTCTGGTGTAATGTGAGTGGAAGTGTTTGCGGGTTCTAGGGTTTCCAATGGGGAGCACAGGTGAGTCTGATCGAAAACGGCGTCACTTTAACTCCTTATCGCCCATGGCTGCTACTGCTAAGACGCAGCCCATTTTGCCCATTTCTGAGGACAAAAAGGTTTGGTTTTTGTGCTTGTATTTGCTCATATGTTTTGTTCTTAGTTTGAATTGGAGGTTTCGTATTCAGATTATTGGTATTTGTAGTTTTGTTGATTGAGTTTGCCCGATGATTCGAACAAAATTCGTGCTCTTATCGTTGTTGAAGGATTTATAGTACACTATTGAACTTATCAATTGATCTTAGTTTGAGGAAATTTTACTACTTTATCCAATTGAATTATTTTAGTATACGGATAGGTTGGCACTTCACCGCTTAATCTTTGCAGTTTTTCAGTCTCTGGTTTTTGCCCCAGCTATTTGTGGTGATTTTATTTATTTCAGTTGTACCTAGAGTTTACGCAGCTAGGTATGGAAACTGTAGACAACGAGTCACGGTTGCTCTTATTGGCACAATCTCAGGGATGAAACCCGTTTACGTTAAGAATGGATCAATTGGGCTAGTATCAAACAGAATAGCAAGACTCTGAAAGACAAGTTTGACTAGTGCCATTTGAGGATTTTTTTCCCTTTCGTTTCTTCTCTGTATTGTATGAATCCTTATAAAGATTTTCTTGGTTTTTACCGATATCTGAATGGGGTGCATCTTTATTTTGTTAAGGGTATGATTAGTTGATTTTAATGGTTAATGAAATGTGTGTTGACTCGAACACTATTTCGATTATTAAATAGGTTGGCTTGATATAAAGTCATCAAACACGGATTAGGGTAGAGTATATGACTCAATACAAATATGATAACATTTCCTCCTTTAAAGTTGATGCATGCACTCCAGATGTTCTAACTTTTGTTTTCTTTGTGAATTATCATTTTTAAGCTAAAGTGGTTGGGCTATGATATATGATAGGGTGGGAGATAGAAGAAAATAAGTGAGAAGTTATATAGCCCTGATTTGAATGTTTGATGAATAAATGAAGAGACCAATCTAAATTTCAAACATTTCTTTGAAATTAAAATGAAACATGAATGTCAAATTTGCTTCAAATCTATCCTCTTTTGGGGAAGAGTTAACAAATGGACCAAATGCTCTTGTCAATCAGCTATTCAAGTGATTTAAGATTTATGCATATCTTCCTTTCACTTCCCTCTTGAAAGCTCATAGACATTTTTACTGGCATACATACGATCAGCTAGCTGAAATACATAAATACATGTAATTTTCTTGTTTTTTGAACTTATGTTGTATATTTTTGTAGCTTAACATTACTGTCATGCAAGTTCAAAATCAAAATCTATCGCGGAAGTTAGAGTCTCAAAAGATGGAGCACTCTATTCTTGAGAATAAATTTTCTCAAATGAAGGACAAACAAAAGGCATATGATTCCATATTAACAGTGGTCAATAAGTCTTGGGAAGAGGTAGGACACTCTGTGGTGTGATTGTTCTCTATTTCCTTCTTGTCTGTTATGATTCTGTCGTCTTTGGTGTTATGGTTATGGTACTCTATATTGATTGTGGGAAATTGACAATATGTTTTTGACAATAGATGGTTAATGACTTGGAATCTTGTTCCATCCGTACAAGAGAATCAAACAGTCCGAAAGATGCTAAAGACATTTCCATCATGGAAGGTGAGGATCAAACTTGTGTTCAATGTGGTGGTACTAGTCATGATGAAAAAGCTTAGTTAATTCTGGTTTTAGCTTTATGAAGTTTGTGTGTGTATATTGTATATTAAACTTGGTAGTCGGTGTAAAAGTCCTGAGTTGGTTAACTAATGGTTTTTTTAATTGTGATTGTTGCATATAGGAATGGAGACTTCGTTTTTAATTAATGATGATTGAGGGGTTGAATACTGAATACTGTTATTCTTTTCATCAGAAATTATGAACTGTTCTTATCCTGCCATCCAATTTTGCTGTAAAAGGTTTTTAAGGGGTGGTTCATCTATGGTCATCTTTAATATTTCTGTACAAGCCTTCAGGCATCAACTGAAAGCCACAAGTTGATATGATTGTTGTATGCTGTCATTTCTATTTAATTTTTGAAGTACTAGGTGGTTTTGCTAGCACTTTTTCTCATAGAAGTCCCCTGCTCCAACTCTCTGAGTTTCAAGTTATTTACCATTGTATTCTTCTTTTCATCTATATGTTTGAATTAGATGAATACCCCCTAAACTTGAGAATCTTTATGGTGATTTGAAATCATACTTTTTCAACTTATAATCAGTACTATGATTGTTCAAATATACTTGCTGTTAAGTCTTCCTTGTATTGTTTGTCAGATGGTGCTCCATCTGCATTGCAGGATGCTTTTCTTAACCGTCTTGCACAAGCAGATGCAACTGAAAGTTCATGTACATATAAAAGTTCTAATCAGATGGAAGAAGATAAAGGTGCTACCTGTGAAAAGACTAAGAATATTGTATGTAATGTTGTAGCTGCAATTGACAACCAGTGGCGTGTGAAGGATGCAGTGTATGATGCACTTGTGAAAGAGCTTCCAGAAGATGGTGAGAGTTTAGATTAGATGTCTTTCAAATGTCATGTGTTATGATCTAGTTCCTTTGAAACTTACTCCTCATATATTCTGTAAACTGCTCCTTTTGATAGGCACAAGTAGGCCGAAGACATCAACTGACTTTAAAAATGAAGTTACGAACTTGAGATTGGCCTTTATCGATATGTTCTTGAAGCACAGAACATTGGCAAGGGAACTGCAGAGCCACCGTGACTTAGATGCAAAGAATAAAGCTGAGCTTAAATGTTTGAAAGGTAAAATTCTGACACCAATTGTGTTATACAGCTTTTTACCAACCTGTGAGATAATTTTCCAAATACTTTCTTAACATTTCTCCTTGTTTGCTCTATCTTTCGTAGCTTTTTACCAACCTGTGAGATAATTTGCCAAATACATTTATTTTTTGTATCTTTTTTGGGGTTGAGAAGGGCAGAGCGGGTCAGGGTGGAGAGGGTTTTTTGTGTGTGTGTGAGGGGGGGGGGGGGGAATTTTGCATTGATTATTAATGTTGTCCTTCGTGGGTAGTCTCTCTCTCCAGGATGTAAGAGTCTAATAATTCACCTTGGTTGGTATCTTCTCCTCCCCACAATGAGAGTTTCTCTCTCTATGAGCGTTCTAGATTGTTATTTTCTTAAGGTGCAGAATTCTCCATCTTTTCTTGCACTTATTTCTTTTCATTTTTTATTAATGCACTGCTGTTTCCACAAACAAAATGTTGCTTAATCACCTGCCCTTCATGAAGTAGAAAGGAAGAATCTTTGGATGGTTGCTGCTTTTCATGGTTTGATAGGTCATTGAATGTTCTGAAAGTTGGTTATGTTCTCGTTGTGTTTTGAAGGGGAGTTAAAAACTGTAGTTGGTGAATTAGAAGACAGTGATCGTCAACTAAAACAGAAAGTTACTACCGCAAAAGGCACAGTTTCCCCAGTTCTAAATGTTGGGAACAAGCATGTTGATAGGGTAAGAGATAAGCAAAAGGATCTGCAAGATATGGAGTCTACTCTCAAGGATCTAATGGTATTGTGATGGATTTTCTGTTCTTGAATTTCTTGACTGACTTCTTAAAACTTGTATGAGGTAAGCTTATCAATTGATTTAAGCTCTGCAGGACCAAGCTTCATCTCGACTAATGGACATCAAAGGCCTTCATGAAGAAAGGCTAAAAATATTACAGCAGTTATCTAGTTTGCAGGTTCGTTTGCTGTGCTACTATTGTCGTTTTCTATGTCAATGCAAGTCCAACTTTACTTTTAATTTCTTGCACCTTTTTTAGTTCGTATTCAGTCATTTTACTAAAATTGGGATATTTTATTGACAGAACATGCTTAAGAATCTGATGTGTATTTCTTCTTCCCAAGCCTATCTCTTGGTGAGAGATCAAATAGAAAAATCAAAGTCAGAAGTTTTTGAGTGCCAGGCCTTATTTGAGAAACTACAGGTTGTAACTGGTCGGTAGTTTCAGTTATGCCTTTAACTGTAATTTTTTTGAAAGTTTAGTGTTGTAATGCTGATATTTTCTTTTGCCATGGAATAGGCTGAGAAGGATTATCTTGTGTGGAGGGAGAGGGAGCTTAATGTCAAGAGTGACATTGCTGATGTTTTTCGAAGATCTTCTGCAGTTGTTGAATCTAGAATTTCTGATCTGGGTACAGAAATACAGAAACAGATTGAGGAAAGAAAAATGATTGAAGCCAAGCTGGAAAAGGCATCAAGAGAACCAGGTTAGAGGATATCTGATGCTTTTCTTTTTAACTGTGGAATTCTTGCATTTGTTCACAGTATACATGCTGAAATTATGTTCTCTATTTCAGGAAGAAAAGAAATCATTAAAGAATTTAAAGCCTTGGTTTCTTCATTTCCTGAGAAAATGGGCACCATGCAAGCTCAATTACGTAATTACAAAAAGGCTGCTTCTGATTTTCATTCTTTGAAGGCTGATGTGCAGTCGTTATCCAGCATCCTTGATAGGAAGGTAGGTATTTCTATTATGCAGTGAAAGTCTTGGTTGCATTGAAATAGGTTAACCTTTGCCCTTCTAAACAGGTGAAAGAGTGTGAGACTTTATCTGCCAGATCCAAAGATCAAGACGCTGAGATACAAAAGTTGAATGTTGTGGTATGTGTTTCATGATCTTGTGACTGAATTTATGTTAAGGCTATCATGAGGTGGAAGACTTGAATTTGTGAGCTTGTCTTATTTGACCTAGGATTTTTGTTAAGTTTGTTCGTGTATAAGGAGCACTTTTATGTAGCCTTTATTATTGAGATAAAATTAAAAGAGTCATCTCTAAGCAATTGTGTTGGACTGTCTCTATTTTCTTTTTGAATGCATGAATATTATTTTATGTTTTTACTGTTATGTTTAGTAGAGGTGATTGCATTTCCATTTGATATGTTGGATATGCTAAAAGCTTCACTAGTATTAGTTTAATTGTTTTTGTTTGGATTGGTGGATTGGTGGACTTTCTTTGTTTTTAATTGGAGTGCCCACGGCAGACTTCTTGTCTGTCTTGTTTTGTAGTTTTCTTGTTTAAAATTAATAAAAGTCCTGATTATAGAAATACATACCTTCCACTTGTATTGAGACTTTGAGAGCAAGTAGTTGTGAAAATTGAAGTGAATCAATTGGCGTCAATCCTCATCAGATTTGTTGGTTCTTTTATGTTATTTCTATTAGAAAGATGGAGATTGGTTCTTCAGTATTTGAATGACGGCACATGTTTGGGAAACCCACCTTTTCATCCCAAAGAGAAAAGTTTAGCAACTAGGAAAGGCAGCATATTCAGTGGCCACTCTTTGAGCGAAAGGGTAGCAATTATAAGGAACTATTTCGATAGGTGGCACGTATTATTCAATCTCATAGGTACAATATTATTGAGGTGTTTTTTCTTTTCTCTGGGGAGAAAGTTCTCCTATCCACATAGAAAAGTGATGTATATATGCATACGTGTTCGGAAAAAAAAATGTATATACTGGATTTTAATTTCCTGCTCCCCATTGAGTAGGAAATCCATGCTCACAGAGTGTGAGGATAAAAATCCAAAGACTAATAGTTGAAACTATGGTTTTATATTGAATGGCCTATATTATGAGAACACATAATATAGCTGTCTGGTTCGCTTGTTGAGTCCCTAATGTGTGGTTTTAAATGAAATAAAAATAAAAGTTGAGGTGCTTAGCATTTATTATAGTACAGGGATATAATCCTTCCCTTCTGAACATTTTATAAATTTTGTTCCCTTTGTACTTTTTTGCTCTCATGTGATTTGTTTTGCTTCATCAAGTTTTCATTTCTCTCATTTATTTGGTGTAGGTCCAAGATTTAAAGGAAAGCGAATCGGAGTTAAATCTGATTTTGGAAATGTATAGACGTGAGTTGACTGATTCAAGGTAAAGCACCTGTACTAGTTTTTGGTTATTTAGTTATTCACTACTTCCATTTTACATATTGTGCAAAGAATGACACTTGAACCATCTACTCAGACTTTTTGAAATGTGCTTTGTATTTTCTGAAATAAAATCGTTTCTGTTTTATTAACTAAATCAATGCAAATTTTGTGAAGGGTGCAGCTGGGTTTTCCATAACTGATTCAAGTGAATTTTTCAGATCTCATGTTTTAGTTCACTTGCATAGTGCTGGCTTTTGTTCAACAGTGTTATAACACAACTGTAATAAATGAGTCCTATAAAATTAATGTGATTATACAATAACAGCTGATTTTCTGTCATGTGTTGGTTTCGTTGTGCAAATGTAACATGTGTTTGATGTGTGGATTTTTTCTATTTGCAGGGATGTTTTGGAAGCTAGAGATTCAGAATGCAAGGCATGGGCTCATGTTGAAAGTTTGAAGTCCTCTCTTGATGAACGCAACTTGGAATTACGGGTTAAGAGAGCAAATGAAGCTGAGGCTGTTTCTCAACAAAGGCTAGCTGCTGCTGAAGCTGAGATTGCTGACTTGAGACAGAAATTTGAAGCTTCCAAAAGGTTACACTTTTTCTGACTAGTTTTTTTAATTGTATGATAGGAAACAGAAAGTATGAAATGAGTAGAGACACATTGAATCAGTGTTCTACCTGAAAGATGTATCAAATAATACAAATGCAGTGGAAAAAACATAACACCCTCTAGTCAAGAGACAATCTTAAACTGCAACATATGCAGGCCAAAGAACATAAAAGAAATCTAAGAAATTGTTCACATTCAACAAGAATGGGCACTCTTTAGAGTCATTAGAAACCGAGACCCAAAACAATTTTTTCATTGTCCAAATTTATCCTTAAAATCCTGATATTTCTTTCTAGACAAACCATCCGGAACATTACCATTACACCAGAGTCCCATAAAACTCTCTACTTTTTTTTCTCTCCATTAAAAGAACAATAGTTCTCTTCTTTATGAATAGCTGTGGACATGCATGATTAATTACCCAACTTCAAGCAATTGAGCAATGGGCTAATTACCCAGCTTCAAACAAAAAATGGGTAGTGTTATCCATACACCCATTTTTACTTCTAACACACCTCTCTTAATTTTCAGCTGTCGGATTAAATGAATTGGGGAAGATCCATGGCCAAAAACTAACAAGGGTGTGTGGGAGGTAAAAATGGGTGTGTGAATAGCACTATCCAAATTTTTTTTGCTGAATGTTGTGTTTTGGTTCGAGAGAAATGCCAGGATTAGTTGGATGTTTAAAGGGTTTTTTAGAAACTAAAAAAACATAAGCCTTGGGTCTTCTGGTTGGGTTTTAACTGGTTGCATGGGTGAAGCATTCCACTCTTTCCCTTCATTTTCTCAGATTTGGACTAACAAAATACGATTGAGCTCTCGTTCTTCCTCTTAGTTACTTTTTATTGAATCCTTCTAATTTATTTATTTATTACTTGTGGAATCTCAATGAGCTAAAAGCCTAAAATAAGGAGTTGGTATGTATATGGTTCACTTCGAACCGTCGTACTTATTTGAAGCATTGGAATAATTGTCCATACTCCCTAGTTCAATTCATCCTTCATCTCAAAAAATGATTGATTGTGGCAACTCACTCATGGGATTGACAACTTTATGCACACTTGTGCGACTTTTCCTACTTTATATGGGCTTAAAACCAGATCAGACAATGGAATTATAGATTACATTTAGTTTGTAATGGTAACTAGTACACCGTTGTTTGGCTGTTCCTAGTTCTCCATTCGACATGATTATTGCTTAGAGGAAATTTGATTTTTCCTTCTCTCGGCATTTCAGGGATATTTTGAGACTTTCTGATGTTTTGAAATCCAAAAACGAAGAAAATGAGGCATACTTATCTGAAATTGAGGTTAGTGCTCTTCAGCATATGCGGATGAGAGTTTTCATTTGTCATCGGATAGTTCTGACATTTTATTTTGATTTTTCTTAAGACAATTGGACAGGCATATGATGATATGCAAACTCAAAACCAACATCTACTGCAGCAAATTACTGAAAGAGATGACTATAACATTAAGGTGATTGACTTGCCATTTTCTTATGTCTGAAGGTTAAATTTTATATGCTGTAATACCGAAAGGGAACAAAAAAACTCACCGGCATCAGTCCACATGTGGCATGCTAAAGTGTTGAATGATTATAAACATGTTCTAATATTAGGTTTTAATTTGTTGCAGCTTGTTTTAGAGGGGGTAAGGGCAAGACAACAGCAGAATGCTGTACTCATGGACAATAGGAAAATGGAGAGGGAGATTCAACAAGGCCATCATTCTCTTAATTTCTATAACATGAAAGCCACTCGAATTGAAGATCAGGTACTTTTGAATCTTCTGTAAAACGTTAAATTTGATTCATATGGAGTTAAGTTAAACTGATTGTTCGATTCTTTCTTTACAGTTGAAAATATGCAAGGATCATGTTCAGAAAGTAGCAGAAGATAAGTTGCAAAAACAAATTACGTTGGAAAATACTCAAAAGAGATTGTTAGAAGTCCGAAGGCAATCTCAGCAGTTACGGGAGGCTTTAGCTGCATCACAATCTAAAGTTGGAGAAAGTCGAAAGGGTCTGTCAGAGCTGCAGTTGGAACTAGAGAAGGAACGGTATAGTGGATGTTCTGCTCCCCCTCCTGCAAATCTTTTTGTAGTGGTGGTGTCAACTCATACTTTGTTATTCAATAGGTTTGAAAAGAGAAGAAAAGAGGAGGAACTGGAAGTTTTAAAAAGAAAGGCTTCACGGCTTCGAGCAGAGACGGAGGCTTCATCAATTGTTGAAAAGCTTCAACAGGAACTTGGAGAATACAAGGAGATACTGAAGTGTGATGTCTGCCTTGACAGGACAAAACAGGTATTAGCTGAAATAACTTCTATTTATACTGTATTTAGTTTATTTCCAGTTCAGCAATTCTTAGATTTTAGATGGTTAAAAGTCTAAAATATCAACTTTTGGAGCTGAAAATGTCCAAATATCAGATGCTAGGCAAGTTAATATGTGGAGCAACTAGGAAAATGTGAACGTCGGTCTGACTTTACAATTTACATTGAAATTTAATAATGACATACGGTAGGACATTATTTTTCAAATTTAGGTTGAAAGTAAAGAATAAGGGCATCAAATTATATATGAAGCATCACAAATATGGATTTAATTTTAAGCGAAGGCAACTTCTATGTGAAATGGAACGCATTATTTTCAAGAGAAATGCTAACAACCTTCTCACTTACCTTCTCCTCTCAACCTTCTCAATTCTACTCATGCCACATGTAATAAACTGATGCCGAAAACTAAAATTGTAATTATATTTAAATCCCAATATTTTTCTTCCTTCCTTAATATAATTAAAGTTCTACTTTTTAAGTAATTAAATTTTTAGTTTTGCGTGCTAATGGAATACACGGCATGAATAAAAGTGAGAAGGTAAGTGAGAAGGTTGCTAGCTTTCCCCAATTAACAATTGTGGTTTTAAAGTCTTATTTATTTCCTCTTCCACCATCCTTATCTTTTCGGAATTGAAATGTTAAAGTTCATATGCCAGTGGCCAGTCAGTCACAGAAAAATTAATGTTACTATAATCATCATCGTTATTTTGGTGTCTCTGGTATAGCACTTAGTTTCTTTTCTTTATCTGAATGCCCAGGTTGTCATTACAAAATGCTATCACTTGTTCTGCAACCCTTGTGTGAAAAAAGTACTTGAAACTCGACAGAGGAAGTGCCCGAGGTGTGCCGTGAGCTTTGGACCTAATGATGTAAAACCTGTATACATCTAAAAGGAGACGGATGAAACTTTCGTGGGATCAGCATCATGCATGTGAGGCAAGTGCAAACGATCCGAGACTTGAATTATGGGCTCTTGCAGCTTCAAATGTAATTGTTCTAGTAGTGAAAATTAGAAAAGTAGCTCTCCCTTCCCCTCATGGATCAGCACGAATAACCTTAGTTTTGCTGGTTCTGCTTCTAGGATGTTAATATAACTGAGTTTTTCAGTGCAGTATAAAACTCTTTTTGGTTTTGCCCTTTTTAAGCGGTTGGAGCCCTAGAATCTCACCTTATCATCGGATTTATGTGATCTTGTCATACCGATTGTATTCCCTGAGGCGGTTTTACGCGCGTGATCATAAAGAATAAGATATTGTGTTGGGGACTGCTAGTCGGTGTTTATTTGTACCCGAGGGCTTTTGTTTCTGCCGAAAACAGATGAAGCTGTGTCCGAGCTATTGGCTGTACAGATTTTAGTTGATATTTAGGGAGTTGTCTAAAGTAGCCTTGTTTTTGCTGTTTAATTTGTCATCTGGTAAGAGCAGTTGGTATGTAAATGTTGCTGAGATTGATTATTCATTTGGTTATAAATGCAAAGACGGTCTCGGTTTTTGTTCATTTATTAGTTGTAAACTTCCTTTTTGTTCACCATTTGTTCTTTGTACGTTCGGTTTAAGCCTTCAGAGTTGTGAGCCTGTCGGCCTTCTTGCTTGCTTGGTTACGAGGAAAAATGAAAGGGTGCGGAAGGGACAGGTGAGGCACGAGAGGAAACAGACGAGTTTGAAGGGCAGAAAGTTACAGAGGAGTGCAGGAGAAAATGACACTGCATTTTCAATAACAAATTCATCCGAGTTTACAAGAGTTAGAAGAGCACCCATTTGTTTATCGATTCTTGAAAAATAATAGCAGAAGAAAATCCCTTTTTTTCTTTTTGAAAAGTGATTTTCACACGTCTTTTTGCTTCTTACACCCTTGTTAATCTTGACCGTTGATTTTGTTTGACTTATTCAATCTGATAGCCAAAAATAAAGAGAGGTTTGAGAAGCTAAAAAGTGTGAAATCACTTTCTTATTTGCGTCCTTGACTATGGAAAAACAGTATGTGAGTAACTAATTGGCCTTTAAGCTCTTCATCACAATGTAGTGATGCTTTCGTCTTCAATCCACTGTATCCTCGTCCTGTGTTCAAATTCTTCATGTTCATTTGGTATAAATTAATGTAGAATATCTCAATATCACTTGTATCGAAATATTTTATATTTAATGTCAATCCGTTTTAGACAAGACACTTGTGATTCAAGTAACTATATGTGATGACCTAAGTTCAAATCTCTCATCTCAATTTAATATCATTGTTTGGAGAGATCCCTTTCATAACAAGAGATTTGTAGTTTAGTGGTTAAGATCATTCACTCTTACATTCAAAATGCCTAGTTCAACTTTCGGCTTTCTTCGTCATCCGATATCGTTTTATTTTTCACAAACAAAGGAGAAGATAAAACATGGGTATGCTATGAGGTTAAAAAGTGATTTGCCATATCAGTTGTCTACAGATATAATAATTTTTTTTCTTTTTTGAACACGATACTATCTACGGAGAGAAAGTGGGCTTAGTCTTATAATAGACTGGTAATAATGTGGTTCAAATTCACTTTTGACCAGAATCAAACATAAAACCTCTCACTTACCAGTGAAGAGAAAAAACAGCGGACCGGAGTACTAATGCATAATACGGTGTCGTATTATATGTTCTCTCACACGGTATCATAGTCTCTACCCCTGTTGCTGAACGCAGAAGGCCCTTTGATTGTTTATTTAGGAGAGAGGAGATGGTTTTGAAACAGAAGCTGCACGAGGCGTTCAAAGGAACGGTGGAGAAAATCACAGGTCCCCGCACCGTCTCCGCCTTCAAAGAGAAAGGCGTTCTCAGCGTCTCCGAGTTCGTCACCGCCGGCGATAACCTCGTCTCCAAGTGCCCCACCTGGTCCTGGTATTCAATTTCCCCCTTTCTTTTTCTCTCTAATTTTTTAATTTTATTACCAAATTCCAATTTTGATTAATTCTCTCAATTTTTTCTGAAATTCGAGGTTTAGTTCAATGTTTAATCAGATAAAAATTACAGAAAGATGATAAATTGTGGCTATAATTCTTGTTAATTTCATTCGACTTTAACTTGCGTGTTTTTTTTTTCTTCGCATTTGATTTTTGTTTCGGTATGTTTTGATTTTCCGTCCTGTTGATATGGTGTTAGGGAATCTGGTGAACCGAGCAAGAGGAAGCCTTACTTACCACCGGAGAAGCAGTATTTGATTACTAGAAATGGTACAGTGACATCATGTTGCGCTATTTCCTTACAATCCTTTTCTTGCATAGAATATAATGTTCAAACGTATGAGTAATGGTAGTGTGTGCTTAGTGTTTTCTGCCTTTTCCTTTTCGTTTTAATCATTGATCATAACGGTCACCTATCTAGGGAACCTCTACACGGTTTTGTAAATGAAAGAAAACCACCGAAAAGTTAAGTTAGCTCTCAATTAGTTTCCATAATCTTCACTGAGTCAAGAATCATATGAGCTAACCGCCTATTATTGTGTCTCCGCTCGCGTGCTTCTCTCTCTCAATTTATGCATGTGTGTGCGAAGTCGCTTGCCTCTCTTTATGCTTCACATCTAAGTTCTGTGAGACTACTGCCATTACTTGTTCCCCGTACCTTTATCTACACCGGGTAATCTGTTTGTTTTCATTCAGTGCCATGCTTACGAAGGGCTGCATATTTGGAAGAGGAGTATGAAGCTGCTGGTACGGAAGTTCTTCTTGATAATGAAGATAATGATGGCTGGTTGGCAACCCATGGGAAGCCGAAGGGTAGGTTACTTTGGTTAAAGTGCACAACCATACTTTCGTAGAACCACTGACTCAGACTTTTTCTTATCTTTATAAGATAGAAGTGGTGAGGAGGAAAACTTACCCTCCATTGAAAGTTTAGAAATCAGCAAGAATAGGGATGTGAAGTCGGTCCCCTTGCATGTTGGAGCAGAAGATGAAGACGATATTCCTGACATGGCTGACTTTGAAGAAGCTGACAACATCGAATTTGATCCTGTAAGTGTTTAGTTGGAGCGAAAAGATAGTTCTTGTCCCTTTAACACTCATGGCTATGATGCATATTGACCATGAAATTGATGCTTGCTCCATCAGTTTAGTATGTCATGTATGTTGGTTATATTGCAGGGAACATATCTTATTGCTCATGAACCTGACGATGACAATATTTTACGAACCCGAACGTATGATGTCAGCATCACGTAAGATTATTTTTTTTTAACTTTTTACCAGGTCCAACATTTTCCTCATTTAAACTCGGTAGCATATTTCCTTTTACCAGGTCCAAAATTCTTTGATAATGAAGTAGTTTTCAGGATAATTCAATTGTGAGGCAATTGAAGATTGCTTCAGTTTGTTGGTCTGTGTAGTTAATTTAAAGTTGGCATCAATGACGTTATTTATGTTACTCACTTGCAGGTATGATAAATACTACCAGACTCCTCGAGTGTGGCTTACTGGGTATGATGAGGTTAGTTTCAGTAACTAGTAATTTTTCTTTTTAATGGTTCTATGATTGTCAATAATTTATGTCATTTGGTATTCAACTTGAGGCAGTTAAAGTTTTGCATGTTAAGAATGTTCTCCAGCCCAATTTATCAAGCTGGAGCCTGGATTTTGAGCCTTAAATGAAAATAAGGGAATAAGAAAAACTTCTGAAAGAAGGTCAGAATTACAATAGGGGTGAATAAGCTGTCACCATATATACAAAAATGTTGGCATGCAACTAACATTAAGGGACAACTAAAGGAGCACAATCATCTCAAGAAACAGCAAGCATCCAATTCACTGGAAACAGAAACATTTAATTTCAGTTGGTTCCTAGCTTGACTTATAGAGCTAAATACTCAAATGAAATAAACTCAAGAGTGTTTTTCCCTACGATCGTATGCCTGAGTTTGTTATTTTATATTTTTGTTTGAGAATTAGATATGTTATTGAAAAGGACAATAAAACAACAAAGAGAAAAACAAGTGGTGAAGAAGACCACTGGCAGATCAAGAAAAAGAAGAGTGATAAATATTGCAAAATAGTGGAGATATATCAAATGTAGTTGTTGGAGACCAAGTTCTTCAAGAAGAAACTAATTAAATGAGCTGACAGCTTAGCTGGAGTGCCTCTAAGCCAACATCTAGCTTGACTGGTAAAGGATGCATACGAGCCATCTAAGCCAATATGTGAAGCCCATATTCACATTTTTGGCTCAGTTTGGCTTGTATTAACCTCTTTGCTTGCTGATTCTATAGTGAGTATATTTCATTTAGGACCATCTCCAATCCTTGGGGATAAAGCTTAAAAATTTAAGATAGAAAGTTTTAAGCCATAACCCAGAAACTGCTTTTCTCCTCCAACCCTTATGGCTTAAAATTTTAGCCCGAGATTATTAAATAATGATTTTAGCCTTATTTCTTTTTTGGGTAACTTTTTTGAAAATAAAATTTATGTAGATTATCTTAATTTATTTTTATGAACATTTTAATCTAAAAATATTTAAATTCTGATAAGTAATTAAAAATCATACAAATACATAGGTATTTAAGTTAAATTTGATTTAAATAATTTTCTTAAATTATTTAGACGTTAGATTTAATTTTGGGCCGTCAAATCTTTTTTTTTTTTTTCTTTTCTTTTTTTCTTTACCATTAGATTTGATCTCATTTGGGGGCTATTGTACTAGTTTTAAAAGGGAGCAAAACAATAAATTGTATACCACTCAAGGGATTAGAGTGAGAGAAAGGGCAAAGTGTGTGCGAAAGGAAAGAAAAGAGATAGTGTATTCCTTGTTCTTGTTCTTTCAGGTTTTTCGTCAAGTCCTAGTTCTAGAGATTTGGCAAGATTATTGGTTGTACTCATTATTGATATAGTGAAAGATTGTTGTTGCTGTCCCGTGGACGTAGGCACATATTGCCGAACCACGTAAATTCTTGGTGTTATTTATCTTGGTTATTTGTTTTTCGATTTCCAGAGTTTGTTCTTGTTTTTCCCATTCTTAAACGTGATATTCTCAACAAGTGGTATCAGAGCCTGGTTTGGCTGATATCCGTTTAGAATGGAGGGTGCAACCTGCTTTAATTGGGTTACGTGGAAATCAAGAGGAGGACATGCTTTACTGAAGGTGTTAAGAGCAAGCCAGCAAGTATGTCTGATGCTGATTGGACCAAGATGAAGATAAGCGATGTTTTCTAGCAAAGAAGTCTATAATTGCCTTTGCCAATGACGATGGGTATTGCGATCAGGGGGAGCCTGGTCAAGAGAAGTCGAATCAAGAGGGTCTTGGTTAATGAGTAGTTCAATCAAGGGGAGCTTGGTTATGAGTAGTTCGATCAGGGGGAGTCTGATCATGAAAAGTTCGATCAATGGGAGTTCGGTCAAGAGGAGCAATCCTATTATGGTATACCTTCCTCATGGTCTGGAGGGGGAGATTGTTGGGTTTTTTCCAGCCCATGATAAGTTGTCCTAAGTCTATAAGGAGTTATAGTCTTAGAGGATTAAATTGTTTTCCCAATTGGAGTTAGTTTCTCAATTGGAGTAGGATTTATAACTAGATTCCAATTAGGATTAATAATCCTTATTGAAGAAGACCTTTATTATGTCTATATAAAGGGGCTATTGTACTAGTTTTAAAAGGGAGCAAAACAATAAATTGTATACCACTCAAGGGTCATAGCCGTTAGATTATAAGTAAAAAACAAAAAAGATGACAGTTTGGTGGGTCCAGAATAATTTAAGCCAGGCTTAAATCCTAGGGGAAATCTAGCCCAGAGATATATTTTCTCCCCGGGGCTTATTTTAGCCCAATGGTTGGAGATGGTTTGGGGGGTTTTAAAGCTTATATTTTAAGGTTTATCCCATAGGTTGGAGATGGTCTAAAGATGGGTAAATACTAAATAGGTACATGTTTTGCATGAAACTCATTCCTCTCCTTATTTTCTATGGCTCTTAGTGCTCAATAGGGTTAGGCTTAGTATCTATTTTAGTACAGTTGGGATTTAATAATTAAAGAAGATCCAGTTCATCTTAAGAAGATAAAGATGAAAAGTAAATAATGAATGTTAAAAAGTTGCAGTGACTTGTTTCAGTTCTAGCTGTGTTAAGGTAACTGATTCTGTTTATTCCGCAATCCTGGTCATACCTTGGGCTCTGGGTAATTGCTTGTTAAAATGTACAATCTTTTTTTTTTTTTTTAATGTTATGGCTACACATTTTTAGACTTATTTCATTTTAAACTTGTGTGGGAATCTCAATTTGTCTGGTTTCTCATTCTCTAAAATTTGACTTGAAGAACTGATTAATCTCCCTTTCTAATGCTGTTAGTCAAGGATGCTTTTACAACCAGAGCTTGTACTTGAAGATGTCAGTCAAGATCATGCACGCAAAACTGTGAGTTGATGCCTCATATTATTCCTTGCTTGTATAATTAGAAGTATAATTAGAATCTGTCTTCCATGGGTTCCAAATTATTTGTTCATGGATATACAGTTATACAAATACATACAACTCAAAAGGTGGGGAGGGGTGGAGCATATATAAGATATTTTTTTTTTTCATTGTTACTTGACTCTATTTTGACTCTCTGATGTGAAACCATGCCTTGAAGATGCCACATCAAGAGGGTGATACCTCGTTCCACAGGCCATGATGTTTGTTGATTATGCTGTAAAGCCATTTACTCATTTTTGAGGCTATGAATTTGTTATTTATTGCTCAAGTTCCCTAGGTGGTTGTGTTTTTCTTTCTTGTTTTAGTTTTTATTTCATGTACCTTTTTCAAGGCAGAGAAGATTGCATTTTGTAAATTGTAATTGTGAGGAGAAATAGAAAAACTTCAAATGATTGTGTTTGACAGTTGATTATTTGGACACAGGTAACTATCGAGGATCATCCCCATTTGCCTGGAAAGCATGCATCTGTACATCCATGCCAACATGGGGCTGTGATGAAAAAAATTATTGATGTACTAATGTCACGTGGAGTGGAACCAGAAGTTGATAAGTAATTTTTTCTCCTGGCTCACCCATTTTGTATGCATTTATATATCCTTAAGCTAATTGTTTGTCATATGATGATTTTATTGAATTAGGCTATCTCCCAGTGGCTAAACTGAGCTTTGTTGGATAGTTGCAATTTTAATTTCCCAATTAAAATTTCTTATAGTCATGCATCACCAATCGTGGAGTTTGTTCTCCATGTTACGTGAGAGTGTTGGTGAATATAGGTGTTCACTAGGGCGTGTTTTGAGCCATGAGCAAACCTTGCTCCTATTGATTCTGGGCTGTGGTTGAATCACTAGGGTGTCAAAACCATGAGGTGGACTTATAATGCATGCATATACTTATCAAAAGAACAATTTAATACTATGAACTATCAATTTTGAGACGTTAATTGATTTAGGAATTTATTTTGTCTCTATTTTAATTTTTGTTATATGTTCCAATTGGGACATTCCCACCAGTTAGTTGTGAGATACACATCCTACAGTAACGCTTACACCATGTTTTACTAGACTAGTACCTTGAATGGTCAATGGACAACATTCTTATCATTGTGCATTTCTGTGTTGTAGGTACCTATTCTTATTCTTGAAATTTGTTGCCTCTGTAATTCCAACTATTGAATATGATTATACGATGGACTTTGATCTTGGCAGCACCAGCAGTTAACAACTTTGCAGAGGTAAATTTAGACTAGGAAAAGGATTTTATTGTTCTTCAGTATCCGTGAAGTAACGCTGGAAACTGTTGCCCCATTAAACACCAGTTGACAGTTCATTTGTATTAGTGTGTCTATAAAAACTTATTTTTGCCAGTTGAGTTTTGAAATTGTATTGATAAGTCTGTTCCGATAGCTGTTTCAAGTTACTCATGAAAATGTACTCTCCTAAGGAATAAAAACTTAGTGCGGCATCGTCAAAATTAGTATTTGATGCTTTAAAAAACTGCTTTAGTGGCTATGAAGTGGATATTTGGCGAGATTTCCCCCCCTCCCCCACTAAGAAAGTTGCTGCAGAATGTTATTTATAACCTACTGAATCTAATTCTTGGCATTTCAGGGGATCGTAAATGCACTCGTCGTCGCTTGCCATAGACTGGATATGGAAGTTAAGACGCTACCGTTTGGAGTACTAGTGTATTTTACGTATCCTCGAACATTCTGCTCCGATTGCATTACGTTTGACTGCTTGTACAGATGGCTAAATTGTTGATGGTGAAAATTCTCTTAGGTGTTTGTTGATATGTGTTGCAGTGCATAATTTCCCGTCCATTGTTTTCTAATTTTATCCATGCTGCTCTTGTATTTTAACTTTCGTCAATAAAGAACAAATTAGAAACTCTTCTCGCGTACGTAGTTGCGTGGGCTTGAAGTGATAGATGTGAGATGGACTCAACGAATTAGACACTATTGCATTCAATTTTACGACTCCGAGGCGTTTGTAAATGACTCATTTAAAGTGATATGGTGCATTTTATATGTTAATATCTAACATTTTGTAATCCATTTCATACTTGTCTTAATCCCTTGTGTATGTGTGCTTATTGTTATATAATTAATTTAATTATATGAAAGATACCCGCCTAAGCCCTTGCTCGTCGCCTAATTAGTTCCTAGAGCTATATAAAACCTTGCCTCACACATATTTAGATACCCATTTTGCAGGACCCATGTTGTAGTGTATTTCAATGATCTGGATCGCTTATATTTTAGTTCATCATTTATATAGCATCATTGTGAAGAGAATTAGACAAATCGAATCGGACAAATATTAAACTATTAAGATATTCATTTGTAGTGAAGAAAATGGATAAAAATGTTTCTACAAAGAAAAACTAAATTTAATCCAATAGTCATATGTTTTCGGATTTGGTTGATTTTTGGTAGACATAATCTTTAAGTGATGACTTAAAAGATGGTTCGGATGTTGAAATACATTATAGAGTGAACCTCACAAAAACGTGTATCAAAAGAGCATCTTCGGTTCTTCACTCATATATATAATTACTTTTTTTGTTAACTCCCATGGCATCACAAAATTGGATATGTGGGTGCGGAATACGTGTGCCACATCATCAATCTAACGCACATTTTAAGGAAAGTTAACAGCATGAATTAATGGTGCACGTCTTGTTAATTTAGGTACCTCAGTTAGCGGATACTTTCAAGACCAAGTCGAAATTGCACTCGTGAATGTGTACAATTAACTTTGAACTCCAAACTAACAACTTGTTAAGATATTTATTGCTTTAAAGTACCCTTTACCCTTAAACCCTCAAACCGCCATCACATCCTTCTTAGCAAACTCGCCACGAATTGTCGTGAAGGCTTGACCACAAAAATCACGTGTCATTTTTTTTTACAAACGTTAGCGTGTAACGAATTAAATTGTTTGTTATTAGGAAGGAGGGAGATCTGAGAAACGAACTCATACCAGAATGTATAGATATGTACTTTTTGCCACTGCAGTAAAGCATCATATGATATTTTCTCTTGTTTTTTAAGAGAAGTTTTTTAGTTCATTGATAAGAATGTTGGAGAACGGTGGGAGTTGAGCAACCTTTTTTAATCAGTTGGTGCTATTCACACAATTATTTTTACTTTTAGCACATCCCTCTCGATTTTTAGTCATCAAATCGAATGAATTGAAGAAGATCAATGGACAAAAATTAACAAAAATATATGAAGAATAAAAAGAAATGTGTGAATAATAGTAGTCCATATAGATCCACCATATCATTCCTTGTATGTATAAGCAATGAGCTTCTCTCTCCAGAGTCCAGTGTCCAGAGTCTATATCTCCCCACTACAAAAGAGAAAAACATGCATGCATCAAAAGCATACAAGTATCTAATCATTCATTCAGCAAAAGCATTCAATGCAGCTCTTTCCAACTTCAAAGAATTCATGGGATCGATTCCTTGCTCGTTGTGAACGTTCTATATAGCTCGATCCCAGTCATAATTACTTCATTGCATGATTGAAATGTTAATATTTGACGTCTCTTTTGTTATAGGACGACGAGGTTTATTTCTGTAATGTTTGTTTTTTTTATTTTTTCCCATAAAAGACGACAGTTTAAATTTTTTGTCTACGACTACGACTACGACTTTTTTGTACTAGTGTTGGCCGACGTAGTTGCGAACCAATTGTCTAATGATTTTGTGGTTACGAGTCTTATGACTAATTAGTGAAATATATAATCAACCAGTCTCTAAATTGTGATTTGATTCTTCATGTGCAATGTAATCAGTGTCTTTGTCCCCTCATGTTGCTTTCTTTCTTTCTTTTTAGGTCTCCATTGTCATCCTCGGACACAATGCAATGCCATTGTACGTAAGATATATAACACATGCAACCCAAATCGACATGATTTTCTTGTTATATATTTAAATTATATGCTGCCAACTGTATATATTATAAGCAATCCGAACATACAATGTTAATCAACCTGAAAAAAAATAAATCAAAACATACACCTCAAAGATTTAGACCCTTATAAACCAAAATAAAATGTATCATATCAAAGATTATAACTAATCTTACAGGGCACAATTGCTAAAAGATTCGCTTGGCTTGGATTAATTATTGAGATTAGCTTGGACTGGTTTGAATTGGATTGAGTTGATTCTACTCAACCCTTTATTTTATATGGATTAGCTATAATCTCAACTTATCCAAGTTAATTAAACTCATGTTTGCCCCATAATGAAATTAAGTTTAAATAGCTCAATCCAGTCATAGATCGGTCAAACAAAACCCCCATATAGGGTGATACATAGTACATACATTCTGGGTTTGACGATCGATCGTGTCGTGTTTGCCATGTTCGTATCGTTTTCGTGACATACTTGATATCTTAAGGTGTCGTGTCGAACTCATTAAAAAGAACGGGTAGATGACCTGACCTGAACTCGACCTGTTAAAATTAACAAGTAAGATCCAATCCATTACCCATTAAAAAATAAGTACTTTATTTCAATAAAGAATCAAATTAAAAATGTCATATTAAATTAGTATCTATATACCATGTTGTCACTAAATTAATATCTATATGCCCTTTATTCTAGATCCAAAACCCTAAACCCTAAAATTCAAACTATAATGTAACCATCGTCAAAGCTTAGAGGATTGATCACGAGCGTTGATATAATTTTTTTTTTACAATTTTCACACTTATAAATTAATTATTATGAATTATTACACATTTTAACTCCACCTAAACATAGTGTTCACTAGGGTTTGGAGGGTTTTAAAAAATTCAAACGATGATCGGTACATCGTCAAAGCGTAAAATATACGATCACAAGTGTTTTCATATTAAATTTGGGAGCTCACTGGCTTCGGGTTCCATCGGAACTCCGAAGTTAAGCGAGTAGCGCGCGAGAGCACTCCCATGATGGGTGACCCACTGGGAAGTTCTCGTGTGGGTTCCCAGAAACAAAACCGTGAGGGCGTAGTCGGGGCCCAAAGCGGACAATATCGTGCTACGGTAGTGGAGCGGGCCCGGGAAGTGGTCCACCCCGGGTCAGGATGTGACAATTTGGTATCAGAGCCTAACCCTGGCCGTGGTGTGCCGACGAGGACGTCGGGCCCCTAAGGGGGGTGGATTGTGAGATCCCACATCGCCCAGGGGAGTGATCCTTATATGTATATTCCCATCCCTACCTAGCGCGAGGCCTTTTGGGAGCTCACTGGCTTCGGGTTCCATCGGAACTCCGAAGTTAAGCGAGTAGCGCGCGAGAGCACTCCCATGATGGGTGACCCACTGTGAAGTTCTCGTGTGGGTTCCCAGAAACAAAACCGTGAGGGCGTAGTCGGGGCCCATATTTCTTACACTTGTAAATTAATTATTATGAATTTTTAATGTAATTTGATTTTTCCTACACAATACCAAAGCACAATAAAAAATTTCCTACTAATAAATTACAAGTGTGAAAAATATGCAAATACTTGTGATTGTGACAACCCATCTCTCCTAAGGTCCTTATTTTGAGGACATGTGAGAACCAAATGCATATTAGCGATAAGATTATATTAGTTTAGATTTAGATCCAAACACTCAAAATATTTGACAACTTAATAAAGCAAAACCAACTTAAAATCCATATACCGTTAGAAAACTCATTTTCTTGTTTTGCCTTATTAAGTAGTCAAATATATTGAGTCTTTAGGTCTAACTAATATAATCTTGTGGCTAATATACATTTGATCTTCACAAGTCCTTAAAATAAGGACCTTGGGAGAGCAGGACTTCGTGATCGCATCCTCTACGTTTTGATGATGGGCACATCGTCGTTTGGATTTTTAAAACCCTTCAAACCCTCGTGTACAAATCCATAATAATTAATGTACTAGTGTGAACAAAATATACAAACGCTTTGCATTCTCTATGCTTGGAAGATGATTACATCGTCGTTTGGATTTTTAAAACCCTCATGAATAGTATTTTTTGTTTGAGTGCAAAATTAATAATAATTTCAAACTTTTAAAGGCTCGTTTAGAAGTGTTTTCAAAATAACTGAAAGCGATTTTGATGAAAGTACTTTTAGGACTAATCCTTAGTAAAAAGTGAATCCTGGAAAAACACTTAAAAGTGTTACTAGTGCTTCTTGCATGAAACATTTCCAGTGCTTTTGGAACCCAAAAATACTTTCACCAAAAACACTTTTAGTTATTTTAAAATCACTTCCAAATGAACCATAATTTAAGAACCAGAAGATCTAAGTGTTTCTCCAACTTAATGTCCTAGAAGATAATCCTTTAAAAGTATATTTTGAGAAAAAGTTAGAATTGAGAAAATAGAAGTTGCTAAAGTAACCAAAAAAAAAAAAATATATCTTAAATAACATTATGAATTTTGAAAAAAAAAAACATGAATTATCAATATTTATGAGTTATTTCTTTTATGTATTTCGTCTACTAATGAGATTACAATCCCTATATGGCCGAGATATACCATGAATCCAATGCAACAAAGATATTTTCTTAATCGGCACTCTTAATTGGTGACCCTTATCAATGTCTCCATAAGTTAAATGTTCACTGACCAAACGCGCGAGATAGTGAGAGGTTCAAACTATCCAATTAAAGAGCGTCACGTGTGCCGTAATGAATCATTTTCAAGTACATATTTCCTACTATATAAAGACATAACGTCCAACCATGGAAACGTCAATGTTCCTCTCCCAAGAAACTCATAGCTTTCGGATTTTACTATTCTTTAGAGTCTAACGCAGACATTGGAGGGGTTTTTGTTCACACCACACCAGTAATCAGTATGACAAGGTTTTACTTATCAATTCTCTCATTTGTCACAGGAACACCATAACTATTTGACCCTTGTGTAAAATTCGTTCCTCATAGTTTGGATATTAAATTAGAGGAAAACTAATGAAAAAGACTTGAAAACTTTGAGTTTTAACGATATAGACAAATAAAGGGTAAAATAAATAGTATCAGGATTGACTTTTTAATGTAAAAATGTGATTTTTCATTAAAATGAACAGTACTGTGAGTTTTTTGTTAAAGTTCCCTAAAATTAAACTGTGTGGTTGAGCAATAAGCAATAAGCAATAAAATAAATGAGGGTGATCAAAATAAAAATATTTGAGAATCTTTGTAACCTAAATAGGTATAAAGAATATTTGAGCATTGGTGGTGCCACTTAAGTTGACTTAGTGTGAGTGTGTTTGTGAAGGACAATTATTTCAGCATCATTATTTTAAATCACCAATCTTAACATCTTAGTGATTGTGTAGACACCAATTATTTGGTACTAGAGTTTAGATATGTCTTTCATTCTGATGGCGAACGAAGCATCAACATGATTAAAGCCGCTGTTACCGTGACTTAATCCTGATGGACTTTCACAAATCTAAATCCAATAATGATTGGTACGCTTCTTCACCTTTATAAGTGAGAGGATGGATTATCCTGTTTGTGAGAAAAAAAAAAAAAAAAAAATCCAATCATCCATCTTTTGTAATCAAAAGGTTGTCACCACTGGCAAGCACTAGTCAATATCATTTGGTTTAACACTCTAACTGCAACGCATGATTACTTATCACATCCAATGAGCATCGCAATTTGTATTTATCTTGTAGTTATATACGTTAAAAATGTGATATATCCCCTCAGTTATATTATAACCATTGTTCGAAAAATCCATGCCTAGCGGCGCTAGGAGGTTGACCATCGTCCCGATTAATATTTAGGTGTTTGAAAATTAAGAAAGAGTGCCTAGACCTGCTGAGGCACCCTCCTAGACCTCCTAGCCCTCCTAGACCCGCCCAAACCCGCCTAGGTTGCGACTCATTTAAACAGAAAATAGATAACTTTCATTTTGTATTTTTTTTCTTCAATAAATTATAAGAGACTTGTTGAATACTTAAATGAACACATATTATATGCTTGTTCCTCATGTTTTTCCTTATATTACAATACTTCATAATATATATGTCGTTCTATTTTGTAGTTTATGATGAAATTATATATAATTTAAGTATAAAGACACTTATTTATACGAAATATAATAGATCTACTTAAATCCGCTTAGACGCTACGTTCCAGTCCGCCGCCTGACTAGCGCCTAGCATTTTTAGAACCTTAATTATAACAAATAAGTAATGATAAAATTTTAAGCTTAATATGGTCATTATAAAAAAAATCTTGATGATATTAGAAGTTGAATCTTCTACATATAAATTGTATATTATTTTATTATACTTTTTACGCGTATTTATTCCCTAGCAAGTAATACTTGACGTGACAGCGTTTCAAATATACGTAAAAATTTCTCTAAAGTGAGAGAGAAGGGATTTTATGTCTTTAGTTTTGTCTCACGCCGCAGTGTTTAGCTAGTCGTTAATTATTTGTTTAGAGGAAAGTAATAGGAGCTCAATGATTAGAGACTCGTGGGTCATTTTTCAACATAAAGCTTGCCAGTTGGCATTGTATGCAAGACATGACAATTTTCTGTATGTCTTGAATTTAGGCCAATGGCCAAATGAAGTGTGGCAAATAATGAAGGGGGAGATAATAATGAATATTATGAACAAGATAACCACTAATACACTGGGTTTTAAATTTCATTTAAGTATAATGGAAGCTTTGGGGCCCCTTTTTACACCCTAATTCTATATATATACACCTAACTATTTCTTTAGTTACTTGGTATTGTCACCTAGTTTGAGTACCCTACATGGTTGTCTACATTCTTTGGACTCCACGTTAATTCATTTCATTTTCTTAATTATATCAATATCACGCCACCTGAAACTACCGTCTAATATTATTTTTCTCCACTTGTAAGTTAGAGGTTATAAGTTTGATCAACTCCGATAAATGAGAAATTCGATACCCATTATTTAGCTAGTTCGTTGTATAACTTGTCCCAAATCTCTGATCCCTTAGTATAAACACACTGTTGTATTGAAAAAAAATTTTGGGCAGATCACTTCTAATGGAATCTTGAAGTGTTTGATACATACACTCACATGGTTTAACTATTTATGATTTGTTTTTTCGGGTAATAACTATGCATAATTTTTGGCTCAACAAATATTTGTTGTTTAGTGGCATGCATATATAAAAATGAAGAGAAATAGAGATTGTCCCTCTTCAACTTGACACTACTTGAACCCCCACGAATCCTTCACTTCAGTTTCATTAGATAATTTTGTAGAATCATATTTTTCTTCTTCAAGTTTTTCATAGTAGATCTAAGATTTGAAGACGAGAGAATAAGAGTCGAACTTTTATTTTGAGTAACAAAAATATTTTATTACTAATTCTATGCATTTGCATGTAATTTTGCTTATTATTTTACAAGCATAAAATTCAAGAAATATCAATGTATCCTTGACATTCGAATATTAAGTGACCCTATAAACTTATCTAAAAATGGTCGTGAGTGGTTTCTAAGATTTGAAGACGAGAGAACAAGAGTTGAACTTTTATTGTGAGTAATAATTAATAATATATTATTATTAATTTTATGCGTTGCTCGTAATTTTTCTTATTGTTTTACACGCATAATTTATGAAATCACTCTATTCTTGACATTGGAACATTAGGCGACCCTCTAAGTTCAGCTAAAAATGGTAGTGGGTGGTTTCTAATTACTTACACAATGATCCTAATACACATTACTTACATAAATGAAGACAATAAAGGAAGTGACACTACTACAATATAAGCTAACACCGGCGGACGAGAAACCGACAATAAAACCCATTTTCTGTCGAAAATTTGGTATAAATCCGACGTAAAACAATGTAATGTCGCATTGGAGTAGCGACACAATTGCTAGCGTCACAAAAGGGCATCAGTGTCGGTTTTTCTACTAATCCGACACTAAATAGCGTCGGTTTAAACCGACACAACCTTAACGTCGGTTTAAAGCGACGCAACCATTAACCTTACGTCGAAAAGCGACGTTATATAACAACTAGATAATGTAAAAACACACGCTAGGGACGGTCTAAATGTACTCCACGTTTATTAATAATGATAAAAAAACATTATATACGCAAAATAAATTATACACGTTTTCAATTTTTTTTTTTGTTTTTTGGAAACTGTTTTCAAAATAAGTTATATACACCAAATCTGCATACGATTTCAATTTTAACTAAAACATTTTTTATACATTTTTTTTTATTTTTTATTTTTTATATTTTATTTTTTTGGAATCTGTTTTCAAAATAAGTTATATACACCAAATTTGCATACGATTTCAATTTTAACTAAAACAATTTATATACTCAAAATAGACAAAACACTATAAAAATAATTAACAACAATAAATTTCAAACATAAACCAAAACAAACAAACATTTTCAATCTAACATTCCACATAATTTACAAAAACACAACCGACATTTTCAATCTAACATTCCACATATCGTGACCTTTATTCTATTCCAAAAAAACTTCTCCTTCCTTAATCTTACGCCAATCCCTCTTCAACGGGAGATTTCTGTAGTCTCTAACCTCTCCTGCTACATATCTTGAAAAAGCATTAGAATTTTCACTAATACATTTTCAGGACGAATCAAACGAGCAAAGCTGTTTCGTCCACTTGGGAATGGAGGGTCCGCGCCTTCGTTGAGATGTTCCTTACGAATAAAAAAAAATACAATTACAAATCATGAAACAAATGTAAACACAAAAAAAATCGAAATTAATAATAACTCAAAAAATAACCTGCTTCGAACTCTTCCTCTTCGCAACCAAGTTCCTCAGAAAGTTGATTTTCACCAGAATTCTCCATAAAGAAATTTAGTGGAAGAAGAAGGAAGGAGTATGGCTGAAACGGAGGAAGGTTTAAAGCTGAAATGGGAGAATGAGAGGGAGTAAACGAGAGAGAGAGAGAGAGAGCAATGTATGAGAGAAATGGAAGCACAGAATCAATGTGAAAGATGTGGTTTAAATATGAATGAAAACCTAGAGTCGGTTAATACCGACACAAATACTGACAAAAGCAAGAAGTGTCTGACATGGGAAAACGCAGCCTGACAGACATTGCGTCGGATTTGTAGAAATTGCGTCGGATTTGCAGACATTGCGTCGGTCTTGTAGAAATTGCGTCGGATTTGTAGAAATTGCGTCGGATTTGCAGACATTGCGTCGGATTTGTAGAAATTGCGTCGGATTTGCAGACATTGCGTCGGATTTGAACCGACATTGCGTCGGATTTGAACCGACGCTATATATGACACATACTAAAAAAAATTCAAAAATTGATTTCCCCGTTCAAAAAAAACCGGGAAAATTCCCGCCTTTTCTTTTTGGTTTTAATTGGCAAACTACACTACTTACATGTGTTTAATATAATTATGATTTGACGATCGAGATGCTAATTGTGTTAAATATATGTAAGTGTTATACTCTCTCTCTATATATATATATATATATGTAAGTGCAAAACAAATTAATTTAACATAATATATTCTTATATTACTAAATATTATAAGTTTATGTCATATTAAATATTGTTAATTTAACATAAATGCTTATAAATATTATTCATTTTCATTTTCTGATATCAATTTAAGTGACAAAATTAATTAATTCAACTAAATATTTATTAATTTAACAAAAATAGTAGATATTTATCCAAGTACTTAAATTTAAAATTTTTAAATAATTTAACTTGTGTATTATACAATTTAAAAATTAAATGACACACCCCGACCAAGATCGAGGCATGCTGGCCGTCACGTGACGGCCAGCATGCCTCGATCTCGGTCGGGGTGTGTCAGTTGTATCAGAGCACCTCGAAATTGATCAAACAATTAATCTATGTGTGGCAACGGATAACTGTTTTTAATCATCACCCGATTCAACTGTCAAAAATTAATACATAACCTCAAAGTTCTGTCTTTCTTCCAAACAAATAGAACTGGGGCTCCCCAAGGTGAAACACTAGGCTGTAAGAAACCTTTATCAACCAATTCCTGCAACTGGATTTTTTAATTCTGAGGTTATGTATTAATTTTTGACAGTTGAATCGGGTGATGATTAAAAACAGTTATCCGTTGCCACGCATAGATTAATTGTTTGATCAATTTCGAGGTGCTCTGATACAACTGACACACCCCGACCGAGATCACGGCCAGCATGCCTCGATCTCGGTCGGGGTGTGTCATTAAAGAATTTAGTGATACAAACTGAATTATGGAATAATTTCGTCGTCGATCAAATCTTTATCTACCCAACCATCTCAAATAAATTCCCTACAAAAATAAATTTTATTTCTCAAATAAATTCCCTACAAAAATAATTTTTAAATAAAAATTAAACATAAGAGGAGAAAAAAAAAATTAGAAACAAGAAAAACTTACTATTGTGAAGGAGGAACAAATGAAGTTGGAAGAACAAATAAGAAATCTGAGAAATCACAAGCACGGTTTGAAAATTGAAAGAATGAAGAAGAAAAATGCGAGAGAGAGAAGAAAACATGGGGCACGGAGTACTTTTGATCTGTCTCTTACAGCCGACATTAGGTTTCAAAATATTTTAAAAAACTAAAATCTATGTTGCTTAAACCGACGCAGGATTTAAAATATTTAAAAATTATATTTAGTGTCGCTTACATTAGGTTTCAAAATATTTTAAAAAACTAAAATCTATGTTGCTTAAACCGACGCAGGATTTAAAATATTTAAAAATTATATTTAGTGTCGCTTAGAAGCGACACTAAAAATTTATGTCGCTTAAAAGCGACACAATATTTAAAAATTATTAAAATATGTGTCGGTTAAAAGCGACGCTAAATCTTTACATCGGTTTAAAAGCGGCACTAAATCTTTACGTCGGTTTAAAAGCGACATAAACATTTTATGACGCTTATAAGCGACAGTAAATCCGACGTAATATTAAATTAGTGTCACAACTGGATTATCCGCCATTATATTATATTAAACCGACACAATCTACTGACACTATAAGGCCCTTTTTTAGTAGTGTGAACTGGTATTAATACTTCAAAAATCTCATTCTACACTCCTCACAAGTGTATTTTTCTTTCTAATTGTAGAAAGTTTAGAATATAAAATGAAATTTTTGGGATGCCAATAACAATTCCGTAAAAGAAAAGTAATTATAAACACATCATTAGTACATCAAGTACTTCATTCTCCAAGTACCTTTCCGAGACAGAGAAATAGAAAAATGAAAGAAAAAGAAAAAAGAAAAAAAAAGAAAAAGAAAGAAGGGTAGTATAAAGCTTTGAAGGTGGGTAGCTTTTAAAAGTCATTTAACATAAAATTGCTTAAAATCTAGGAAGGTGGTTAACTTTATGGTCAACTTCTCTGAACCCCATGAAACCCTCTCACTAAAGAAAACTTAGGACTGGATCCCCTTGCGTATAAAATTAAAGGAAAGATCTTATTCTCGCAGTGAAAAGTAACAGGTAAATCGTGATAGTCCTTTTAGTACTAATGTAGTGTTTATTAACTGAATTTTAAATTAGATTAGATAACAAGAGGGAAATATAATTACATTTATAGTTTCAGAAAAACAATCACACAAATAGAAATCTAACACTGTTTATTATGCTCATATAGTACAATGGGGGAAAGATTGTGCTCTTTTCTCTTTTCCAAGGCCAATTATAAGTAAACTAACAAATATTGTTTTAAGGCTTATTCCCTAAATTGCCCTCTGAAACTGTCATTTAGTCTCGATTTATATTTTTGAAATTGGTTTTGTCTCACTTTACCCTCTGAAACTGTCATTTTCAACTTTTTGGTATAAGGTAATGTTAAATTCAAGAGTATTTTGAGCATTTAACTTCTTACACCTCTTTGTCTTGCCTCATCCTTCCTTTTAGTTCAGGCAACCGATCTTCTTGCTGAAAAAATTGGAGTCATGAAAGAAGAGAACGAAATTGGACGATTTATTATGTTTGAATTTGACCTTTTTTTTCACTGAATGAGGTGAAGTGAGACTAAATGAGTTGCATATGATAGTTTTATGAGGCAAAATGAGACAAAACCAGTTTCTAGAGGTAAATTGAGACTAAATGACAGTTTCATGGGCAATTCAATTAGTAAGTTTTTGTTGTTGTTGTTGTTGTTGTTATTATTATTATTATTATAACAAATTAATGCATCCACGCTGTTATTTATGTTTGGATAATGCAGTGATCGAATGTGATTAATTTTGAAACTAAATTATTTATTTTTGATAAAAATAAATTAAAAAAAGAGAAAAAAATGCAGTCCTTAATCTGTACTAGCTAACTAATACTCCCACAAGAATGGCTCCTCTAGCCTGAATCCAGTGTCAGCTGCACACAAATGCCAAGCTGAGGAAGAATAATAGCAAAAATTATCGCTTCCATCTTTCCCATCCATGACAAGATCTGGTAGGTCAAACAATTGCTCCTCATCATAATCTGTTGAAGCAGAAGCACAAGTGCTACTTGATTCTTGAGCATTGGACAAGGTTGAATTTGCTGACATGGGGAGCTTCGCCTCTGCTTCTTTAGTTTCTGCTTCACAAATAAGCTGCTTTTCCTCAGAAGCAGAAGCAGCTGCTGCTTCTGCTGCTGCCTTGGCAGCTGCAGCTTGGATGTCCTTTGGAGACTTGGAATCTGGCTGGGGAAGTGCTTGGGCCAGTTCAGGGAAATTGAGATAAGCAGAAGCACCTTTGATGGCTAGAGCTGCCACATCATGAGCTCTAGCTGCCATTTCAGCTGTTTGGTATGTCCCTAACCATATTCTTGATTTCTTCCTCGGCTCGCGGATTTCCGACACCCATTTTCCCCAACTGCGCATTCGTACGCCGCGGAAAGTCGGGTGCTTGCCATTACTGTGATCACTAGTAGTCCTCTGCCTCTTCTTGTTGTTGCCTTGCTCTTTCTCATTGTTTGGCTCTTGCCCTTTTTTTGATGTACAATTCTCTGATAGAGAAACTCGTGTGCTTTTACGATCCGCCAATGAATGGGAATTCATTATCGTGGAGGAGGAGGAAGAGGAGGAGGAGGAGGAGGAGGAGGAGGTGGTAGTGGTGGTGGAGGAGGGGAGGAGGTTTTCTTGAGCATCACTCTCTATGTTGATTTGGTTTGCCATGATAGGGGGCCTAACTAGCTCCAAAGTTTCAGAGTAACAAATGTGAGTGGTGCATTAAAACATAGAGGTGTTGGGGTTTTATGATTCTCTATAAAAACAAAAAATTGAAATTAAAATATAAAGGAAAAGAAAAAAAAAATGTATGAAGAAGCATGGTGGGGTCCAATGGCATGAGAGAGAGAGAGAGAGAGAGAGAGAGAGAGAGAGAGAGAGAGCATATGGGTAATGGATTAGTAGTGTACGCTTTGAGACCATCTTTTGCATCCACAATTTGCTTTTCTTTTATTTAAGACTAGCAGAGATAACATATTTTGTGTGTGTAAACAATTTTATTTTGTTTTTTGTTTTTTTATTAAAGAATGTGATTAGTTTTTAAAATTTAAAAAAAAAGTATGAAATAATAATGATGGGTTAGTTTCTCTTAATAAGTGCATATTTTTTTCTTAATATTACATAATTAATGTTTTGTCTTCCTTATGTAAATATTGTGTATCAAAAGTGAGGGTAAAATAGGAAAAATAGGAATATGATTGTCATTTTCTCAAAAGATACAAAATTACTGTTTTGCCCTCTTCATATCAATGTTGTGTATCAAAAGTGAGGGCAAAATAGGAAAAAAAGGCAAAAAGTTGACAAGGAGGGTTCTCTTAATAATAGTATAGATGTGTAAATTTGTTTTTTATCTTCCCATCTTATCCTTGCTTGGTCTATCTTTTTCTCCTTTTCACTTTTTTCATGTTAAATATATATTTGTTTTGGTCACAAAATTTGGCCTTTCTTTTTCTCCTTATTCAATATTTTTTTCACCTTAAATAAATATATATTTTTGGTGACTAAGCATATTCATTTTTCATGTGGAGAACATAAAAAATTATTTGAGATTTTGGTAGGCCTCAATGAGGTCTCAATAATTCTCACACTAGAGATTTGTTTAGTGAAAGGAAACTACCTATATATTTCAGGTTTATTTTTCTAGGAGTTAGGGTGTGTATCTTAACATAGTAGTTAGTAGAGTACATCATGTACCAATGTCCAAAAATATAAAATAACTTTTAAACACTTTCTTTTGTCTTTTTCCTAATTCTTATTTATTTCTAGCATTTAGTTTAAAAAAATAAAAGAAAATCAAGAAACGGAAAAAGAATAAAAGTTGCGAAAATAGGACAAAAATCTATGAGTATTCTAAGTTTGTTCGTTCATGTCATATATAGGAGGCCATTAAGGAATGAGATTCCCATTTTTAAAATGAGAATTAGTTATGGGACTCACACCACATTAAACTTCAACGATCTGAATCGTCTATTTTTCAAGTTGGATCTCATAAATCATCCTTGCAAAATATTAGCCAAATCAGAAATATTTGAGACATCTAATTGAGTTCAAAGAAACCGATGAACACTTTGTTTTATAAGAAACAATAAAATTTCATTTTGACAATTAATTAGGCAAATGGTTTCGGATTAGATTGAATTTTTGCAAGAAAGATCTATGAATCGAAACGTACAAAATAGACGATTTATATCGTTAAAATTCGGCATGAAATGAGTCCTACAACTAGTTCCCATTTTTATCCAAAAATAAGAATCCCGTTAGATAAAGGGCCTGATCATATACGCATCCTACCTTCAACTTGGTCCAATTATATCTCCATATTGCTCTGGCCTCTGCTACAACCTTGTTTGATATATTGTACCAAAGATTCTTGGCATAGTAGCCATATTTCAATTGGTCTATTAATTTAATTTTAACTAATATTATGTTTGATATTCATTAATTTAATTTTAAAATTAATGAATGGACCAATTGAAATATGGCTACTATGCTAAGAATCTTTGGTATACAAGACAGCATAAGCAAATGATGAAGTGTCAAAAACCCATAAAGTAGTCACACAAAGATCTGATCTTAGGGATGAAGACAATATATGCAGGCCATATACACATGAATATTATTCAAATACTAGGAGACTACCACCTCATGCATTTTCTCCCTAACAAATTGTGCTAATCACTGTCTTAATTAGTTCTGTATAATCATTGATTAATTAATATGTTGTATTTGCTATCAGCATATCTCTTAATCACCATCTGTTGATCAAGTTTCATGATTTTTAGGG
The DNA here is from genome assembly GCA_036320875.1 of Cotoneaster glaucophyllus. Classification (NCBI taxonomy): domain Eukaryota; kingdom Viridiplantae; phylum Streptophyta; class Magnoliopsida; order Rosales; family Rosaceae; genus Cotoneaster; species Cotoneaster glaucophyllus. The sequence continues at coordinate 9,708,482 of CM070070.1, forward strand.
ATCTGATGAATTAATTTATCCTTATATTTCCTCAAGAAAATTATTTTTTCGCATGGTTAACTTTTTACTTCGAATTTTTGCATTAGAAATTCAAGGCTATCATGTTACTTTGAATTTTGTTTTTTTTGTTTTTTTAGTACATCGATATTTTTACACTAGGAAGAGGGAGAGTTCGGCTAAGCCACACAATGGGCAACCTAATTTGGTATTATTAAATCTAAAACATACAAGGGGCACTGACTCATATCATGTTACTTTGAATTTTGTTAACTCATATCTCGCGCACTTTAGATACTATTTATTTATAATTAATAAGCAATTGTCATGTTATGTGCTACACCGGTTAGTGTTACATTAAGTTAACCAGTAACTACCATATATATGTTCTCATGTTCAGATTTCACTTATATTTTGGCGTACTCTAAGTATCATTTATTTACAACTAATAAACAAGTGTTATGTTATAAGCTACATCAGTTAAAACGCTGGTTAATAATTGGTGTTGTATTCGGCACGAGTAATGCTAAGGAGAAGAAATTTGTAAATTAAATTTGCAAACTAAATGATGTGTCACCAATAAAAAATAAACAAGTTAATCAACACTTAAATAATAACTCAATCATCAACTTCCACGTCATTTAGTTTACAAAATTTAGTTTACAAACATATATATATATTGGATCAAAACAAAATTCGGGTAATGCGGGGAGACCATGAAAATTATATTTTGTAAATTATATAGTATGGTTGTTGATAATTGAATTATTACTTAAGTATTAATTAACGTATTTATTTTTTATTTGTGACATATTACATAATTTATAAATTTAGTCTAAATATTTGATTCTTCTAGTATTACTAATTTTGAAAAGGTTTCTAAGGTGCGGTTTGTCCTGTTTACCATCATTGTATGTATTGGTATGGTCCATGCCATGGACCAAGCAACAACAATAAAATCATATTCTGACAGGTGGCTTGTGGTGCACGTGGCACAAATATAGCAATAAAATTGACCGATCCATGGTTTGTGGTGCACGTGGCACAAATACATTGTCATCCAAACGATTTTGGTAATTGAGGAATGCTATGTGTTAGAAAAAAAATGCTAACGCGTAGGTTTTTCTTCATTTAGTATTGTATTATTAACACAAGTTGTCGCGGTAATTAAATTGTTCTTCTTGTAGAGGCATTGAAATTTTTAAGAATAGTACTTGGCTACTTAAGAATGAGTAATAATTCTTACTCAAAACTCTTTGTAATCGACTCACAAAACTTCGTACTTATAATCAGAACAACATATTATAAAATACTTTGTAAAGATCATTTCTATAAAAAAAAAAAAAAAAAAAATTATGTCATTTTGTCAATCAACTATAGCAAATACTAAATAGATAGTCGGTTTGTTTAGTCAAACCAACTGTAATAAATTAAACCATCTATCTATTTGCTCTGACTAAATGATTTTAGTTTTTTATGATATTTTGGCAGATATTGTCTTTACAGAATAATATGTTGGCCTCTATTGATAAGTACGAAATTTTGTAAACCATTCACGAACAATTTTGAATAAGAACTTTTACTAATCCATTAGTAACCAAGTATGTTCAACTTTTATTGAAAGGTTAGGTTTCAGTCCACACTAACAACAATGCATCGAAGATGCATGAGTCCAGCTTGAAACCACACAACAAAATTGGGACACTAGGCATGTGAACGTCACTATATCATAATAGATGTTGAATTGGGGTAAAGGAAAATTAGATCCCGGTCCACAGTACGAACAAATGCCGCAAGCGACCGGACAACAATGAAATTAACACGTTTATCTTGCATTGTTGCTACAAAAACAACAAAGAATATACACTATGACTTAAGTTAATGAGCATCATCACGGTTATGAAAAGTATAACTGAATCTAAAAAATCAGACGAAATATTTAAATTTCCAAATTGAAAAGGAAACTGAAATTCGAAATCCTCCAGAGTTTATATTATTTCTTATTTGACAAGAAAAACTTCACAAGTTTTGAGTCTCACTTATCTCTGATTAGAAATTGACTGAATCGGAATATGTATACGCATACATATATTGCATTGTGCACATATACTTAGGGATCATGTTCCCATACTTGAAGTTATTGTCACAAAGGTAAGTGGATGGACCTCATGCATGTTATTATGCGACTAAATTATCATTTTTTCATATTGTACAAAGAGTCTTAACTTTCCATATTTTGGCTCAAGTCCGAAACTTGCGTAACCCAGAAAGTGACTTCAAACTCAACTCTTATTGTTAAAAGGAAAAAAGGGGTTTGAATCATACGTTCAATAGGAGGCTTGAGAGGCTTTGCTAAAGTAATGCTTTGGAATCGGGATCTAGCTCTATTTTAATTTATATTTATATAACGTGTTGAATACTAAATTGATTGTTAAATACAATTGGTGCAAACAATTTTTCACATGTAACACGACAAGTAGATTGTTAATGAGATTTTTTTTGTTGAGCTTTTTAGTTAAAATAGTCATTGAGATTTGTATAACTTCTCACTTTTGTCCCTGAGATTTAAATCCATAGAATTGGTCCATGAGTTTGTCCATAATAAATCTTTTTTTTTTATCATTTTTGTGAAAATCTCCATAAATAAGAATAAAATGATAAAAATACCCTCAATTTTTGTCAAATCATTTTGGCCTATTATTTATTATATTGAGGATAATTTTGTCATTTTGATCCTTATTTAATATAATTTTTCACCAAAGGACCAACATAATTGATGGTGGACAATCTCATGGACAACTTCTATTGATTTCAAATCTCAAGGACCAAAATGAGGAGTTGGGCAAATTTTAGGGACCGCTTAACACTTGAAGTTGTTGAAGTGGTGTTTCTAGTTTACTAATGTTGGAGTGTTTTTCCATTTTTTTTTTCTCTCTTTCTCTCTCTAATTTACTAACAATGTTTTAGCTAATTCCCATTAGGGAAATTTTATTTAAACTCATCTAACCTATTTCTACACCCAACTTACTCTTTGCACCCATTTGATTTTTAACTAAACTATTAATATCTCTTTAAACCCAAATTTAATACCTAATATACCCCCATAAACCCAATTCAATATGTGGATTTATCTTTACACCCAATGTCTCACCCTCTACAAAACCCATTTCTGTTGCTACAAACATGAGGATGCGGCCCAGATTTCTTGCACCTTATTCTACCACTATTGTGATATTTTCCACATCAAGTTTGTGTTGATTTGATTTCTAAGCCTCCCCAGAACTTCACCTGGAAAAAGTTGCACACCAACTGGCCTTTTAAATCGCAGCTGGGAGATTTTCTCTCTATAACCTACAGATTATTGTGATTTAATCCCTAAAACTTCTGTGATTTTTCCGACCTGTATTCAGGTACCTTATAGACTTATTGCATGTAAAGATTCAAATTTGTGATTTAAAATAATTGAGTTTTGGAGAATTATTCAATAAATTTCTGGTTTTGGAGAATTATCCAAACTTCCCCATTGACACATATCCGTCTCCCGCTTCTGTCTGCATTACGAAGGAATTGTTAATTTTTCATTAACTCCTATACTTTTCGTGTTTATTTTACGAAGAAGATGTCGAACGAACAAATAATTCATAAATTGAGTCATACCTTGGTTGGAGGATTCAAAACTTCAAAATCACCATCCATCAATAGAAAAACTTATTTTTCTCTATGAGAACTATTAGGGTTTTAGTCACAATGAACGTAGGATAGACAAAGAATGATCGTAAGGTTTAATTATTAGGATTTGGGTTTATTGATAAATTTGAGTTTTATTATTAATTTCATTTTATACTTAATAGTAATTATGCAATAGGGTAAAATAGACAATTAACATTCAAAACTTTAAGTTGGGTGTAGAAATAGGTTAGATGGGTTTAAATAAAATTTCCCTTCCCATTAAGGATCTTATTTAGACCCAACAGTTCTGTTTCGGGACACAACATGCATTCCACCCACGTCTTATTTTAAAGAAATTACCATTATTCTCTCACGAGAACCAAGTTTATTTCATGAAATTCCCTCACTTAAGCAAAAGGAATATACAACCTAACATCCAATTTCTCTCTACACCCAACCAAACACATATGGGGCAACGTATGTCAAAGGAATTAGAGAAGAAAAATAAGATGTATTGTATGTCAATGTGGATGTGATTGTTTTGGAAAAATAGGGTCTTCTTGTTATATTAGTCGCTTATAAAATTCATAAATTATCATGCAAGTAAATATTAAAATTAATACATACTAATAAAAAAAACACATGAAAATAGATTAGAAAAACCTTAGAATATGGTCGAATCAAGAATTAGGTTCTTTCTTCTTAAGACATTACGGTGCCCTTGGTTGCTTGGTGCTTGTCTCCCAAGACACAATGACCATCAACGAACCATGGTTGTGTTGAACTCTCTCAAAGATTCACTTAATCTCTAAGCATGATATGACTCACATGAACTTGTATGATTCCACATATTTAATTGACTTTTGACTCAATATGATGAGGCTTTTATATAAATGTAGAAGTGACTCTTCAAGAACTCTTCATAATAGTTATATTTTCCTGAAGAATCAATAGTTGCATCTTTTCAATTAAAAGGAAAAGGTTGCACCCGGAAGAAAGTTAAGATTTCACCATAAAATCAATTGACAATATGGAGAGTAACCCAATTATTTATTAGCACATACAAGGTTTATCTTTTTTTCTGATGTGGAATTCACTCTCAACACACTCAGTCACAAACTTATTCACAAATAGTCACAATTCATCAAATAAAAATTTCATACACATAAAATTTAATTCATTTTGAAATAAATTTTCTAACAGGTTGTAGGTTGTAGGTTGTGATACATGCTATCAATAGAAGGTGGTATGAGATTTGCCATATCTAATTTCCTCAAATATCAAATGAAGTCAAATGGGATTTCATTTAAAACTAAACAAATAAATACGACACGAGGAAAGCAATGTCGTAAATGTCAACCTTGCTCAGGTCTTCTAGATACCAACTTACTTTCTGAGACATTGCTTGACTGGAAGATACGATCGAGCCACCAAATCAGCCCTAATTGATCATTAAGTTTAATTGCATGATTCGTGTATTCATAATTGAGAGATAAACTTGTACGACACATGTTCACCAACATGATAACGGCCCCGTGTCAGTAAAATATATATATATTTGTATTATTAGCACGATACGCTATCATAACAATACACTTGCGTCATATAAATCTTTCTCTATACTTAAAAGCATGGCCGTTTATGAGATTTCGGATGTCCTGTGCGACATTTGTAAAAGGGACCCTTCTTATAAGACAATCTTCAAAAAACAATTGAACAATGTATTGAATGTATTGATGCTAAAAGGAACTACCGAATAAATTTTGTGCTTCTTTTTCTTAACAAAGAACCTATCAATAACTCATTTTTTAGACTGAGTTAGTTATTTAACTTTTCTTTTTCTTTGGCGCTTTAAGTAGCCAAATGATTATTTTCTAGTAGGTGTCATATTTTATATCTCAAACAAGATCACAATTAAATTATAGTAAGTATGAACAATGAAACCAGATAGCCGCAATGCCTGTGCGTTTAGTGATTTTTTATGGCTGCTCATTTCTTGTTGTGACGATTACTTGATTAATTCCTGAGTTTTTCCCTTAAACGTTCAAAAGAAAAAAAATTATTATAGATGAGAAATACCTAAATCTTCAAATTCCAACTCAAGATATTCAAATTAGTAAATATCTTACTTTAATCAAAGTATGCATCACTCTGAACACTTGAATTGTTTCCGTGATATGAAAATTTCTCTTCAATTGCATGAAATTATGAATAAAAAGTACAAAAGAATAAAATCATTATAGACGAGAAATATCTAAATCTTCAAATTCCAACTCAGTATATTTAAATTAGTAAATATCTTACTTTAATCAAAATTTGCATCACTCTAATCACTTAAAGTCTTAGTGATAAAAATTTCTCTTTAATTGCATGAAATTATGAATCAGGGTTTAATGGTTTGTGGGATAAAGAGTAGTGGAGAAGGGTGATACATGAGCGTAGCGTGGGGGTGGGGCGATTGACGTGAGAGAGAAAAGTGGATTCTAACTCTTAATTAATAACCTTTTCGGTTTGACTCTGACTTCTTTGCTGTTTTTAATTGATTACCTTTTCTATGGCTTTATAATATGGGAGCTTTAATAAAAAGGGTTTGAACTAAGTTTATTTTAACCAAAAACCATCCTATAACTTTTTTTAACCAAAAACCATCCCAGAACAAGGTAAAACCCACCAAACCAACAGACAGCTCGACCACCAGCCAGTCATTTATGGGCACTCCTTTGGCCCTCATCCTGCTCCTCCTCCTCCTACTCCTCCTCTTCGTCTCGCTGAGTACTACAACTTTCCTTTTTGAATCACCCTATTTCGTTGAGTATTGAAGAAGTTATATCTATTTGAATCTTACCCAGTTTCCGGCGACCTCCGAGGCTTTCGAGGCATTTTCCGACCAAACCACAACGAGTTAGCCATCGTGCAAGGTACCATTCTCTTCGTCTCTTCGAGAACTATGATTTTCGTTTTTGAATCACTCGATTTCGTTGAGTATTGACAAAGTTACGAGCGTTTAAAGTTTGTCCAACCCAGTTTCCGGCGACCTCCTAGGCTTTCGAGGCGTTTTCTGGCCAAACCACAACGAGTTAGCTATCGTGCAAGGTACCATTCTCTTCGTCTCTGCGAGAACTACAATTTTCGTTTTTGAATCACTTGATTTCATTGAGTATTGACAAAGTTATGAGCGTTTAAAGTTTGTCCAACTTTCTGGCCGAAATCCGGCATTCCCTTCCGTTTAGCTCCGGCGAGCAGCAACCACACCAAGCCCTTTGGGCCATGCACAAACAAACACTGTATCTGGAAAGAAAATGAACATTAACACTGTCACTGGAAAAACATAACAGTGTCGCAGGAAAAACTAACACTGTCGCTGGAAAAATAACACTGTCGCTAGAAAAACTAAATAACACTGTCGCTGGAAAAATAACACTCTCGCTGGAAAAACTGGAAAAACTAACACTGTCGCTGGAAAAAAAACACTGTCGCTGGAAAAACTAACACTGTCGCTGGAAATAAACTAACAGTGCAGTGACTTAAATTTCAGAAACAGTGACTTAGATTCCAGAAACAGTGTTACTTAAAATCCAGAAACAGTGACTTAAATTCCAGAAACAGTGACTTAACTTATAACATGGTTTTTGATTAAACAAAACTTATAACATGGTTTTTTATTAAAACTAAAACTTATAACATGGTTTTTTATTAAACAAAACTTATAACATGATTTTTTATTAAAACTAAAACTTTTCAAGCCATTTTTATTAATTTTCCTGTAGGCTTGTAGTTTGTGGGTTCTGCTAACATTAGATTTAAAAAATAGACGATTCGAATGGTTGAAATTCAACATTGAATAGATCCCATAACTAATCTCCATTTAAAAAAAAAAAAAAATAGAGATCCATTCTCCGAAAGGACTTGATTAATTTTAAACGTATTTTATTTACCCAAAAATCAAACTCATGATCAAATATTTGATCAAAGCTGAGGATTTAAAAGGATCAATTCATATTTATGGTCCACGATTTGAATTTGGAATCTACAGAAAACAAAACAGAAAAACCCCGAGTAATCTACAGCCCCTATAGTTACTACTACCGCCACCTGAACTCAACAGACGATCAAAACAATACGTCGCCTCCCACGAACGCCTGAGATCACACCAGCAAAAGCCGCATTATCCTCCAAGTACCACCACAACGACCACCCATAGATCCGCGACAAATGCAGATGAACACATGCTGTGACGGATCCGAATTGAGGATAGGTGGAAAGATGATGGACCCAAAAGGTGAAGATGATGGAGGGAGATGGGCCCAAGGAGGTGGAGGAACGGGTGATTGGGATTTGGGGTTCAAGATGTTGAAATCAAAGACAAGAATATTAGCAGGTTGAGGAAATCGAGACTGAAACGGGATGAGGAGAATTGCAGACTATAGGAAAGGAAAAGGACAAAGCAAAAGCATGGGACTGCCACTGACCCTGGCCACCGTTAAGGCCGGAGGCTAAAATCACTCGCATGGCGGTGAGAAAGCTCTCACAGGAGGAGAGAGACCCATAGATATACAGACACCATCCACCAAACGACCTATGAAGCTTGAACTACCCCAAAATATATTCGCAAACTAGTCATACAATGACGATCAATGCCTCATCCGGAGGCTTCCAAACGGGCGATTTGGGTTGAGAAGGTGATCTAGTACATGTAACCAGTTAGTAAATCTTACAAACAGAAAGCATATATACATACATCATCAAAGACGAGAAACAAATCCTAAAATCTAAACTTTACTGGGTAGTGGTCCGGTGGATCCCTTTCGGTAAGCAAGGAGAATGGATGATCTTCTAGTGGCGGCCGAGGCGATGATGCTGAGATGTCAGGCTCTCTCGGGTGAGTTGGATAACCAAGAAGGGAAGATCGATTCAAAAGCTTTGTCCATATCGAGATAATTCAACTGTTAATCATAAAATAACAAGTAATGAGTACACACTATTATGGAATCCACATTGAAAGAAAACACTCGAAACATATCATCATGGAAAACCCAAAAAACAAAAGTGAACGAGAAACCCATATCCAAAGTGAGGTCCAAAATCTAACTTTATCCCACATTGGCCTGAAAATTTTGCTTCTTCCTTTCAATCGAAATAACCCAAATACTGCTGCTGTGAACACACTGCAGAAACTCTCAACAACGAAAAAAAACTGAATTGCATGAAAAAGGCAGCACCAACTTTAACCTGGCAACCTGAAGTAGATTATACCACAATCTCAAAGCCACTGGACAATGATGAAACATATGGTCAATATTTTTCTGCACCACCTTTGCACAAAATACATCGGTGAGCAAAAAAAAAAAAAAAGGAAAAATATGGATTGTCCGGTTGAAGGACCACATAAGGCACACAATAACTACTTAAACCCAACTCAACTATTTCCACTATTGCCTCCGTATTTGACAAGCCCTTGACAACAACACAAGGAGAACGCCAGAGTTTGCTCATCCTAAACCCCTATTTAAGACAAAAAAAGAGTGATAATTGCCGATAAGTTTAATATACGCAGTTAAATAACAAATTTCAAATGAAGGTTCCATGACTTGCAGTATTATCCTTTTCTCTATTTGTTTTTTTTTTTTTTTTTTTTTCAAATAAGAACAGAACTATTCATCATTTTCTCTATCTCAAATATGGATGTTTTTATACGAGAAAAATTTAAAAATTTATGCATGAAAAGATTAAATACATTGTCCATTCTAAATATTAGGACTTCCAGCTTTATTTGACACCAAAGACACATTTTTATTGCCACTCGTGCTAGTCAGCTGCTTCTATAAACTAACTAGACAACGGCACTTTATCTTATACGATGGAACATCACATTAAGTTGGAAAAGAAGAACCGAAAAGGAAAAATGAAAATACAAAGGAGTTTTTAGAACAGAATCAACCTAAAATCTAAATGTAAAACTATTAAACATACAAAAAGAAAATTATAATTCAAACAGACAATAAATGTATAATTTATTTTGGAGAAAATGCTAGGACAGCTACAAATCTATAATCAATCTAGCAAAGCAAAAATAAACATGAATTAAAACAGGAAAGCGGTATAGATGTTGGAGCGGTAATCATCTAGTAAAGCAAAAGTAAACATGAATTAAGGGCTCGTTTGGAAGTGCTTTTAAAATGATTGGAAGCGCTTCTGGTGAAAAAATATTAGGGTTCCAAAAGCATTTCTAAACGAGCTCTGAAAAAAAATAAAAATAATAATACTAGAACAACTAGAAATTTATAATCATCCAACGTTTTTACCTCCAAGTTTTTCACTTGGTGTGGACATCCTGCAGAAATTAAAACAGGTGAATATAAATTATTCGTAGCCCAGAGGGATTATAAATTTGAATTCAACTACATAAAGGTCTCATCAGAGTGGGATGGATAGCCTACAAAAGAAAAGGGATCCACTTGACTTTAATGTGTACCTTAGTACTTTAATTTTATTTATTTATCTAAATCCAAAGTTTTCAGACTCATTTGAAAGTCCAAAACTGTAAGATCAGAGGTGCAATATTTTTGCCAAAAAATAAGAAAGGTGTATTGGAACTCTGCAATTTCGCAATTGGAGAAGTGTCTTTGTAAGTTTGATAGTGTGGTCGAAAGCTTCAATTCTGATCTCATCGATCTGAAAGTCGACCCTAATTTTGAGAAATGAGAATTAGGGTTTTATCTTAAAGCCTATTCTAATTCTGTCTTACTCCAAGCTCCAGTATCTAATCCCTAAACCCAATAAATGAGCAACTAATTACCTTCTGCAGTTGAAGCACAAGTACTAGTTGATTCTTGAGCATTATTTGAATTTGGTGACATGGGAAGATTGGCTTTTCTCCTGGGATCTGCTTCTTCAGTCACTGCTTCACATACAATCTGCATTTCCTCAGAAGCAGAAGCTGCCGCCTGCATGTCCATTGGAGACAGGGAATCTGAATGGGGAAGTGCTTGCGCTAATTCAGGGAAATTGAGATCAGCAGAAGCACCTTTAAGGGCTAAAGCTGCTGCATCATAAGCCCGAGCTGCCTTTTCAGCTGTTGGGTATGACCCTAGCCACAATCTTTTCCCTTTCTGGCCGATTACCGACCCCCATTTGCCATTTTTGCGCCATCTGACACCACGGTACTTCTGGTGGTTGCTGCCCTCACTGTGATGATCATCATTAGTACAAGTACTAGTACTTTGCCTATTCTTCTTCTTCTTGATGCTTTGCTCTTCCGCATTGTTTGGCTCTTTCCCTTTTTCGGATGTACAGTTCTCTGAATTTATGGGAATGTATTCGGTTGAGATTTTGAAGGATTCTAAAAGAGTTTAAAGAAACACGTCACACAAACAAAAACATATCAGTAGCTTTCCTATACCAAATGGAACACAATTTGAACTGTAAACAAAAGGTAACAATAATCCTACAGCTCCTCCTCCTCGTCAACGAATCTTGTACCTTCTTAACCAGATACACCACAAGAGAGGCAATACAGTACATCACAAAGACAAACAATATATTCACCACACCCCCAAACACCATACTCATGGAGAGTCTGACTGGCAGGAAATATGTAATTATTGTCTCCCCTAATTTTCTAAAGCTCCTAAGCATGTGCATTCATCAGCACATAGCATTGAAAAAGCATTCATCCTCACCAAAAAACGCTTCTCGCAAACATCCAAACAAGGCCACACACTTCCAACAGGTGCATCCAGATCCGTCTACCGGATCTGCAGTGCAAAAAGTATATGGTCCACAAACTCTTTCTCCTTTATACACAAGTAACACAACACACAAACACCAAGGAGTGTGCACAGGTTCTTTTTCTCTGTAACATGTCATAGGGCTATACTTCGAACCAAGAAAAAAAAAAAATTCGCCTTTAAGACAAGCTTAAATGAATCAAAGGGATCACCATGACTCTAATCAGTACCTTAGTACTTTAATTTTATTTATTTATCTAAAATCCAAAGGTTTCTGAATCATTTGAAACTGTAAACTCAGAAAGGTACTTTTTTGTTGCCAAAAATAAATAAATATCAGAAAGGTATATTGGAACTCCGAAATTTCGAAATTGGAATCAAAGTGTTGAAACTCTAGTTTTGAGAAATGGAATAAGGGGTTTATCTAAAACCCTACCAATTAATTACCTGCTGCATTGGAAACCAATTTCTCAGCATCACAATCAGTTGAAGCAATAGTACTAGTTGGGTCTTGATCTATGCTGCTGGCTTTTGCTTCTTCAGTCACTGCTTCCCATACAATCTGCTTTTCCCCAAAAGCTGTTTCTGCTTCTACTTCTGCTTCTGTTTCTGCTGCTGCCTTAGCAGCTGCAGCCTGGATGCTCGATGGAGACAGGGATTCTGGTTTGGGAAGTGATTTTGCCAATTCAGGGAAATTGAGAGAAGCAGAAGCACCTTGGAGCGCTAGAGCTGCCGCATCATAAGCTCTAGCTGCCATTTCAGCTTTTGGGTGTGTCCCCAACCATATTCTGAATTTCTTCCTTTTATCGCAGATTTCCGACACCCATTTGGTCCTCCGGCGCAACCACACGCCGCGGTACTTCGGGTGCTTGCCGCCGTAGCTGTGATCATTATTCCTCTGCCTCTTCTTCTTCTTATTGCGGCTTTGCGCTTCCGAAATGTTTGGCTCCTGCCCTCTTTCGGATGTCCAATTTTGTGTGTCTTGATCGGCTAAAGAATCGGAATTTGTCATTGTCGTCGTGGAGGAGGAAGCGGCGGAGGAGGCGGAGGTTTTCTTGAGGAGCACTCTCTGTGTTGACTTGCTCCGCCATGATAGCGGGCCTGGCTCAAAAGGTATGATCGTCTAGGAAAACAAAAAGAATTTAAAAATAAGCCAAAACCCCATTTTGCATCGGGTGAGGATCCTCTCCTAATCCTTTTTACGATGATTTTAAAGATTTTAAAGATTTTAAAGATTTTAATATTTTATCTGTTTATTGTACATTATACAGTTAGTTTTCGTTAAGTATTATTTATGTTAATAAGTTTAAACAAAAAATCATAATCAGCTAGCATGTTTTAGGTTCATGATTGTAGGGTTTTGTTGCAAAGCCGATACGACGGCTAATTTGATGGTGTACTACATGGTTCCTGGCAGGACCGGATTAAGCTCTCTTACTTATTGGACACTTTTAATTTTACCGTTTTTACGTACGTTTTTTTCTGGTAAAATTTCGAGTTTCTTAGTTCATATGGATTATGGGATTTGAGTAAATGGGTTTTTTCTCAAATTTGTTTGAAGTTTAATAGAAAGTATTTTTTTATTAATTCACATATCATACGACTGGGAAACATTCCCGGAAAACTTTTGTGTCTTGCTCCCGGGTTGAGCCTCAGTCGCCCTGAAGGTGCAGTTCTCATAGCCACACATGTGTGTTTTTGGCTCCAACACTTATGTTTTGTTTAAATTTACAAACTTTGACCGGATTTTGGTAACGGGTTTTGTAAAGTAAACGTTTTTGTTTAATGCGTTTGTGTTTGTAGACAGGGCCGACCCTGAGAATTTGGGGGCCCTAGGCGATCCTTCGAAGTGGAGCCTTAAAATTCTCCGATCTCCGGTTCTTTGTATATAAAAAAAAAATTCGCTAAATACATAAAAAGTTCTATTTTCACATCAAATATCATTAAAAATTAATATCAAAAGAAGATAAATATACAAACATTATCTAAACATTACACGATTCATTATTTTAGACACAAATGTACTAAATGTTTGCAGTCAAGAGTCTAAGATTGAGAGTGAAGAACAATAAAACTTGATGATCAAGAGAGTAAAGAACAATAAAACTTGATTGACGAGTATAATAAATTCAACGCCAATTGTTTCTCTTGTGATTTTTTTCTTCTAAAATCAACATCACACTAACGAATTAAATATTAAAATAATCCATTGAATAAAAAGTTATTGAAAAGAAAAATATAAATTCAAAGTCTTGATTACCTTAAAGTACAATCTTTAAGACCATATGATAGTTGGTTTTGAACATTCAATAGAAATTGCGAGAATGAGAAATTGGTTTAAACATGTGATAGAAATGGAGAGAATGAGAGGTTGAAAGAAAAAAGATTGCAAAGAGACTTGAGTTTTATAACTTTATATGCATTTGGACAGATGGATTGAGAGTTAGACAGATGGATTGGCAGTAAATTTGAAAAACAAGAAAAATAAAGAAAAATCTAGTGAGTGAAAGGCAGCTTCGTGTTTCGAACTTAACACCCCAAAGAAAAATGAAGCCAACATTTCCACTACACTAACAAAAGAATTATGATATATCTTACTTTTTTTGTATTTATATGTAAATTACAGGATATAAATTTTTTTTGGGAGCCCTAGGCGGGCGCCTACTTGGGCTACCCTCAGGGCCGGCCCTGTTTGTAGATTTGGAGTTCATTTGAAATGGCGATAAATTTGCCCTAACTTAGTCGTTTTATGCTTATTTAGTTGTTGGGTAATGTTGTATCGTTATTTCTCAAATCATTTGAGGCTGAGACTCGGTTCAAATGGCAGATATAGAAGGTGGAGGATTATTGAATGTCTTCAGGTGCATTCACTCTCTCTGATTAATGTTGAGGGTAGGTTTATTAGAGGGCCCATGATTATCTCCTCTCATCTTTCTATCATTTTCCTTCTCTCCTCTCACACTCTCTATTTTGTCTTTCTCTTTCTATAAAACAAATAATATAAGAAGTTGACGTGGTTTAACCCCGACCGTTCAAATAAGATGTGAGAGAAATGGAGGGAAAAAAAGAGGGAAGAGAATATGGAGAGGTTTATAGGGTTGTGTTTCTTCCCACTAACACGTATGTATCTAGATGCTTGAGTACAATTGTGGAAAAGAAAATAGAACATTATAAAAGAGTGGTACTACGCCCATCCCATTGTCTTATCTTCCTACTCCATTTTATTTTTTCACCCACCAAAAATGTTAAAAGAGGAAAACACTCTTTTCAAACCCACCATCATTCCTAAAATACCCTGATATGATTGCAGCCCCCGACACCCCTACTCCACTGCAGTGCCGCACCAACTCCCAACACCCAACCCAGGTCCCCGAACCATCGAAACACCACCATGGCAGCAAAACTGCCTCACCTCCTATCTTCTTGTTCCCTGCATAGTATATATATTTTATTTTTCCTATGAATTTCAAGTATTGTAGAATGCAATGGAATTCAATGAGTAGGTTATGTATTTAAAGTTTTATAAAGAAGGGAAATGAGAGAGAATGGAGGTGAGGTTTGGGTTGGGATTAGAACCAAAGAAGGGGCTGGGAGGACAGAGAGTTTGAGGCCATGGATCTTATGAAGCAGTGATGGGTGATATATGATCGATTGGTTTGTATTTGATTTAATTCCTGGAGTTAGGGTTTTGGAGAAAGAAAAATGGTAGTAGAAATACTTGTATACAAGAGATGGGATTTCGTCCCATAAAGGCACAATAATTAAATTGAAAGAGAGAAGAATTTTTTTTTCTTTTACAGAGATAGTGAATTGACATCAGAAAATGGGCATTCCGACAATGTGTAGTGGGCATAAGGAAATTGGCAATCTGCGGTACATTTTTGTTTTGGTCCTTACATGTCATTTTACAAGAGGGTAAAATTAACATTAAAATTTGGCTAAATTACATAAAACTACCTCAACTATTGGGTCATTAGCAGTTTCATACCTCGTCTTTAAAAAGTTTCAAAGTCATACCTTATCTTCGAATTTGTTGCAATGTCATACCTTCCGTCAGTTGTTTGTCTATTACTCTGTTAAATGCTGACGTGGCATGGAGCGAAGCCCACTTTCTATTAAAAATTAATTAAATATTACAAAATAAAAAAAAAATTGGAAAACCCAAACCCAGATCCCATCCCTCTCTCTCCCCCGCGAAACCCATCCCCCTTCCCATCTTCCCCATCCGTCCCCCCTTCCAAACCCAGAACCCCACCCCCACCTCCCTCGCAACCCCCATTTCTCCCTCCCGAGCCTCCCAACCACCTCCCTCTCTTCCACTCTCTTCACCTCCCCTCCCATTCAAAACTTATTAAAAAATAAAAAATAAAAAAATAAAATAAAATCAGACAACCCTCACCCTCTTTGGCCTTCTTGAAGCTCATCGCAGCATCAAAGACAACCCTCGGCATCGGCTCGCCGCCCAACATCACCATGTCATCTTCTCCAGCACCGACCACCTGCCAGTCGACGAAGTCGTCGACCGTATCCGACGTAGGCTTGCCGATCGCTGCCACTTCACCTTCGCCGTAGTTCTGAGCCATGAGGGTCGTTGCCACGAGAATTAAGGTCTTGCAGACCGAATGACCAGTCGGACAATCTGGACAATCTGGGTTCTGATTGTTTTCTGATTTTTTTTTTTTTTTTTTTAAAGTTTTGAATGGGAAGGAAGGTGAAGAGAGTGGAGGAGAGGGAGGTAGTTGGGAGGGGGAAATGGGGGGTTGCAGGGGAGGTGGGGGTGGGGTTCTGGGTTTGGAAGGAGAGGGATGGATAGGGAAGATGGGAAGGGGGATAAGTTTCGCAGGGGGAGGGAGGGATGGGATCTGGGTTTGGGTTTTCCCTTTTCTTTTCTTTTTTTTAATTTTAATTTTTTAATATTTAGTTAATATTTAATTAAAATTTTAAATATTTTTTTAATATTTTTAATAGAAAGCAGGCCCCACATCTTGCCACGTCATCATTTAACAGAGGAATTGACAGACAACTGACGGAAGGTATGACATTACAACAAATTTGAAGATAAGGTATGACATTGAAACTTTTTAAAGACAAGGTATGAAACTGTTAATGACCCAATAGTTGATGTAGTTTTATATATTTTACCCTTAAAATTTATACTAAAATGTGGGTGAGGAAATAAGATAATGGGGGTGGGCTTATCAACACTCTTATAAAAAGTTCTTTCGCACCCACATAAGCATGTGTAGAAAGGCTAGTATATATAAAAGGAGAACAACAAAAAAGGGTTAAACTGCATTTTACACCACAAGGTTTGTGTCATTTGTAAAATAAGCCACGAGGTTTCAATTTTCAAATATTACATGACTTGACTTCTGAATTGCACCAATTTAATCCTTCCGTCAATTTCACTGTGTAGCTATACGTTAAGTGTTGGCGTGACATACGCCCACATTTGAAGCAACGGCAATACTCCGAACAGTTGTGAGGGAGAGGATAATTGGCGTTATGTGTTCATAATAGTAAATGTTGGTTCTAATGAGAAAATTTGTTTTTTTTCTTCTTGTAAATGTCTTTTGGGTAACATGGAACTCCGCATTTACCTTGGTTGAGTGTGCTAAGATTTTTATTGAGTTTTCAAAGTGATAGGCTTTTATGATTTAGTAGAATCAAGGTATTAAATATCGGTAATATCGGAAATATCGGTAGTCCGAAAACACGGAAATATCGATGGAAATATCGGTAAAATATCGATATCGATAAAATTTCCATGGAAACCACGGAAATTGTAAGAAAAACTTGGAAATTTTTATTGAAACTTTGCAGGATGTTTATTTAGTCAATTATCTATTAGTTTATCAAAAAAAATTGGAAGGAAATGCATTGCATGATGGATTTAACATTATCAAGTTGATTATATAGCGAGCTGGCAAACATTGTGAGTGTAGAAAATATATAGTAATTAATGAAAGAAGTTTAAACACACCAAAATAATTTATATATAATGAATTAGTGCAATATTTTACACTTTATACATTACATGGTAAGATACATGAGTGACTTAGTACCACATAGAGTTCCTATGAGGTTCAAAATTTTCACTATCTTCATCATCTCTACGTGTAGAGTTGGTCTGACACACACACACACAAATCTCTCAAACACAGACACGTTAAAGTTGGTCTGTCACCAAAACACACACACACAGACACGTCAAAAGGTACACAGAGTCACAGACAGACTTCACACACGCACACAGACTTCACACGCAGACAGTCTCTCTCGAAGCTTCATTCTCTCTTCTCTCCATTCTTCCACACCCACACACACACACAGAGATCTCTCAATCTCTCTTCTCCCTTGTCCCGCACACACGCACAGAGACCTCAGTCTCTCGATCCTTCTCCCACATGGCCTTCTGCTCCTCCCTCGCCTTCCTCCTCGTCCGCGTCTTCCGCCTCGTCGGCGCCGTCTCTCTCTCGATCGAAACTCTCATCCTCAGTCTCTCGATCCTTCTCCCACATGGCCTTCTGCTCCTCCCTCGCCTTCCTCCTCGTCCGCGTCTTCCGCCTCGTCGGCGCCGTCTCTCTCTCGATCGAAACTCTCATCTCTCTCATTTCTCTCTGCAGTCTGCACCGAGAGTCCGATACCCACAAATACACACGCACACCATCACACCTGCTTCAGGAATACACCCACCTCGTCTTTCTCCCTCTCCTTCTCGTCTCTGCAACTCGGCGAACGCAGGAACCCTCCGGCGAGTTTCTTGAATTTCTCCGGTTAGGTAAGCTTCGGGTTTTTGTGTTGAATCTGTTGAATCTGTTGAATCTGTTCTAGATCGAAGCTTAGATGTGAAATTGAAGTTCTATCTCGTGTTTTTGCAAGGTTTTTGGGATGAAATCGGCTCGGGAATAGGCACATCTCCGGCGAGGCTGTAGAAGCTCCGGCAAATTTTGCACAGATCCAAAAAAATTTCGATAATATCCGAAATATCGCGATATTTTGACGAAAACACCTTGGATACCATTTAAAATATCGCTAACCCAAAAAACCGATAATATCGGCGAAATATCGCCGATATTATCGGCATTTCGGACCATGAGTAGAATTTTACCAACTATTGATATGACCCAATTCTCATTGCCCTATTTCAAACTGCAAGTAGCACATAAATGGCTATGGAGGAAGAGTGAAGGAAGAGAGGAGCAGAGCTCCAATATATTTTTGTATTTTGATTTCTTTCTGTAAAATATATATGTTCCCTTACATCCAAAACATGAGCTCATACCTAACTCTCCACTTAAACAAACTGCCGGCTGGCAATAACTTATCACTATCTAATACTCATTATTTAATATGCTAAGACCATCTTCAAAGGAGATGTCAAATCTTAAGTAGAATGTCATGTAATCAAATTTGAAGGTAAGAGCAAGTTTCAACCAATATGTCAATCCTATGTGGATTGACATAAGAAAAGGTGATGTCAAATCGTTTTTAATTAGTTTATTGTGTGGGTCCTATTAATGAACCAATTATAGATTTTGAAATTTATTTTAATTGATTTCTTTTTAAAATAAGTCCTACAAATATCATTTATAACAAAAAAACATATTGGTTGGAAGTAGAGAAAATCAGGCATTGCCACGTCAGCCATCAAATTAACATTTGACATTTATCTTTTGACATCTCCTTTGGAGATGCTCTAATACATCACTAATTGTGATCAAGAAATCACAGGTTCATAACACTATAAACTTCCATAAAATTTTATAGACTTTTGAATATATATTTTTGTGTAAAATAAATTAGTTAAATGATAGACTTTTGTAGAATTCTAAAGAGTTTAATTTTATAAATTTTAGAGTTGTGTGGATTGGCATGGACTTTTTAATGACCAATTCATTAATAAGCAATATTACTTTTAAGTTTTCATTATTGAAATGGTGATCGTGACCATGACAAAGTGATCTTAATGAAGTGATAGTGACAACGATGGTCGTAGAAGTTTCACATGGTGATTGTCAGCAAGATGGTAAGAGTAAAGTTGATGTCTTTAGTGGCAGCAATAATAGTATGGGTGGTGATTGTGGTGGCGGGGTGATGTGTGGGTGGTGGAGGAAAAAGGATGGGGACGGTGGTACTGGTGATAGAGGTGGTGGTCATAGTAGGAGTGGTGATAATGCTCATGGTAATAACTATGGTGGCGGCGATGATGAAAGTGGTGGCGGTGGGGGTGGAGATGATCATGGTAAGGTGGTGGTGGTGACCTGGTGGTGGTGACCTGGTGGTGAAAGTGGTGATAATAACAGTCATTGCATTAAGATGGGTGGTGGAGTATATCATTAGAGAATTAGAAAAATATGAAATACATCAAAATCTTAGGGGAGAGGTTGAATTTACTATGACAAAAAACTTACGTATAAAAGTACTCAAAGTCCATCAAAACACATGACTTTTAAAATCCTTTAAAATAAATGAAATTTTGAATACATCCCCTTTTTTGTAGACTCGCAAAAAGTTATAATTAAATACGACAAGATTTTCATAGACTTTTAAGAAGTCATAAATAGTGTCTATTCAATACAAGTGATTTTTATTGACTCCTTAAAATTCTATATTGAATACACTCGGATTTGAGAGTCGAGCAAAATCCATCCAACTTCATATACAATACACCCCCTAACTCAAGTCTCACAAGAAAATGGTTAGGTCCTAATAGAATTGTCCGAGTATTTACTATGCAGTCCATTGGACTCCAAAAGTATAACATGTTCTCAAAATCTACATCACCAAAGTAGAACCTCAAAAGAAGAAACAATTTGCAGAAAACTCTGAAACAAAACATGGAAGCAGCTTTGAGCCCAAGGCTTCCTCAAGAAGAGTTTTTCGAGTCCTGACCCGACAATTCTAATGTCAAATACGCAGCACAGAATTAGAATTTTGATTCCATAATCAACTGTAATCGTTCAGTGAATCTCAACATAATTAGTCACTACTTAATTAACTACACTAACGCAGAAAGTGCACCGTTAATCCAAAGCTTGTATGCATCATCCAAGACATAACAAATCCTAAATCTAAAAATCTTTAGCCGGTGGATCTTCTTCGGTAAACAAGGAGAGGCGGACAGCCTTCTTTTGGTGACTGAGACAATGATGGTGGGATGTCAGGCTCTCTTGGGTGAGTTGTGTAACCAAGACGGGAAGCTAAAGTCAAAAGCTCTGAACGGATATGCTGGAATTCAGGATTCTGTATTCTATCCCTCTGTTCTGTTGTCTGTTCAAAATGTGTAATGCGCTCAGTGAGGTTATCGAGATACTTCACCATTGTAACAAGACCAACATTGCTGTGTCTAGCGACTCGAGAATGTGATGATTGTGAAGGCTTCTCCACAATAACCACGTCATCGTCTTCTTCTTCAGACTGTGATGATTGTCGAGGCTTCTCCACAATAATCACATCATCCTCTTCTTCAGACTGTGATGATTGTGGAGGCTTCTTCGCAACTGACTCTTCCCCTTTTGCCCTTCCTTTTTGTTGTTGTCCTCCACCTTCTAGCTCTCTCCATGCATGTCCAATGCTTCGCTCTTGAACAGTGGAATGTGCAGGAAGTAAGAATCGCTGCTCCTCGGATCCTTGAGCCTCTTCCTCATCACCACTTCCTTCTGTCTGTCCTCCAGCTTCTTCCCTTCTACATGCCTTTTCAATTCTACCTGGTTCAACAGGTGGCTGTGAAGTCTGCTGCTCCAAAACAACTTGAACCTCCTCAATTTCCATTCCTTCTTGTTGTCCGGAAGATTCTTCCTCTCTCCATGCATGCACATTTCTGCATTGTTCAAGAGAGGGCAGTGCACGCTGCTCCTCAACAACTTGAACCTCCTCGATTTCCATTCGTTTTTGTTGTCCGGAAGATTCTTCCTCATGCACATTTATGCATTGTTCAAGAGGTGGCAGTGCAGGAAGTAAGAATCGCTGCTCCTCGGATCCTTGGACCTCTTCCTCATCACCACTTCCTTCTGTCTGTCCTCCAACTTTTTCCCTTCTGCATGCACGTTCAATTCTACCTAGTTCAACAGGTGGCTGTGAAGATTGCTGCTCCAAAACAACTTGAACCTCAATTTCCATTCCTTCTTGTTGTCCGGAAGATTCTTTCTCTCTCCATGCATGCACATTTCTGCATTGTTCAAGAGGGGGCAGTGAACGCTCCTCAACAACTTGAACCTCCTCGTTTTCCATTCCTTCTTGTCGTCTGGAAGATTCTTCCTCTCTCCATGCACGTACATTTCTGCATTGTACAGGAGGGCGCAGTGAACGCTGCTCCTCGACAACTTTGGACCTCCTATTCTTCACCCCTTCCTTCTGCGGCTTTCTTGTCAACAGCTTCGACTTTCTCCTCTTCTCTCCTTTTTTTGGTCTTTCCACAGCTTCATTTCTCAATCCATGTCTGATGCCGCGGAACATCAAAAACAAAATCCAAACAGGTGAAACAAATTGGGACTTAAACCTATATTCAGATTTGTTCATCCCGTTAATCCATCCAAGAAAATCCATTATACTAATTGACTAACCTCATATTTGTATCCAACTTCTCCACAACCTGATGGACAGAATGCAAAATCATTTTCTTTACCTGTTTCAAGAGCAGAACAGTAAGGCCTCAATAAAAAGAATTCTTTCACATCAGATATTCTCATGTCTCCACCACTACCCTTCGTCCAGAATTGTTTAACGTATGATCGCCTAATTAGGTATTGTCTCTATAAAATACCTCTAAGAGAACATGGACAAGGAAATACTAGTTGAATCAGGCACACGGTCAGGTAAAAAGGATCTTGAATTGACACCAAAAATGAACCACCCAAATGAATACAAAAAGTACATAAAAAAGGGGAAGCTCTCGGCACAATGATTGAACAATTCATGCCAACCCGGCGGATAAAGAAAAATCCACCCATAACTCAAATTAGAACGAGTGATGTACAATTTGGTGTGACAAACCAAACGTATATATCTACAAAGGACGACATACCTCCAATTTGTCCTCTTTAGCCCTGTGATTTTTTGGAAGTGTGCGGAACTCATCGGTCAACCGAATGCACTCACCGACATTTTCAGGTGAGACAAATTCAAGTGCAACTTTAATGCACGGCTGAGGAGAAAAATGACATTGTCAATATTTATTCATATCTGATGTATTGAAATGATTCAAATGAACCAATCTGAACAAATTTCTTATTTAACACACAGAGCAAGAACCTGTGTTCGATGAGAGACTGATAAGAATAGAGTTTAGACTTTCGAGAGAGAGCTTGAGTGAAAATATCTCAAAGATAATAATCTTTCAATTTTAGATGGGCAACAAATTTATCATCCTCAAAATTGAAATAACATCAATTCTGGAATGGGTCTCTTCATAACTCATTAAGAAAGCTCATGAATTGTATAGTAGGCATTGATGGTTTTGCAAGGAAATAATCATATAATCGATTAAATACAAGTTACCTTCAAGTTTCTCACTTGGTGTGGACATCCTGCAGGAATTAAAACAGCATCTCCAAGTTTCTGGATAAATGTCCACGGTTCAATCCCTGGAAAGATAGCACAAGAATATAAGATATATAAATTGTAACTCCGACGGACCATAAATTTAAATTCAACTACACATAAATATATATATTGAAGCAACCATATTCTTCCTTCAGCTTCCTTTTGTGCTGCATTGTCAGATAAAAGGTTTGGTCATGTATGGGATGAATAACCTGCCAAAAAAAAAAAAAAAAAAAAAAAAGTTGTGAACACATTAATATAAACAAAAACATGAGAAGGATGGCTTGGACTCCATGATATTGAGCTCTCTCATTTTACACAAAAGGGTTTCTCCTTTATGGTGGCACTACCGTCCTGGTCATAGCTCATTTAAGTCGTAGTCCAATCCAGTATTTGAGTCCTTGTCTATTCTAGATTCACCATCATGTTTCTTTGTTCCTAGAGAACTTAATCATATAATCAACCGCTGTGAAATAGTTCATACTCATATATGGGTTGTGTCTAGAAATAGAAGCAAGCTGAGATTTCCTTATTGGCTTATTGTCACATTTGTCGAAAGTAGTATCAAGGAAATGTTACGTTGTAAGAGTTAGGGTGCTTATGCGATTGTACTCTTTTATGACTAAGAATGCATACTTTCCCCAATATGGGATGAACCTTCACTCCCCTCTCTGTTACTCCTAGCTCATTAACTAAACCCCAACAATTCATAAGCAACTGATTACCTGCTGCACTGGACAACAGAAAGTATGCCTGAATTCCTTGCAGTGCTTCTGGAGATAATCGTTCAGCTTAGGAACATCTTCACGCCGGAAAATGTCCCATAAAGCACCACCCTCTATATTCTTTTCAGACTTGGAACCCTCTGAAAAACTTTCACCTTTCAACCTAGACACACCAGAATCGCCATCAGGTGAAACAGCTGGATCAGTTAGCAAACAAAGTTTCCTATCAGTTGCAGCCCTGCCATAAGACCCTTCGCCAGGCTGGTTACTATCAACATTTTCTTCCACGGTCTGAAAATTTCCAAAAATTTCCCTTCTGTCTTGTTCAATGTGCTTCTTTTTCAACCTTTTCATAGTCTCCATTTGCTTGGGAGTAAGGGTCACTTCAGTAGTATTTGTCAAAATGTTCACCTGATACAATTCATTCAGGACAACATCTATTGAAGTTACAATATGCGGAAGAGGAGAACAAAAAAGAAAGAACCCTGAGCTTGCAGAATGCTACTAAATTAAAAAATTCACCAAAAATAGTTTTCAGCAATGATTTCTAACTAAAAAATAAAAATGCAAGAAACAAACATTACAACATATCCAATTGATTGAAATATCAAATATGACTGTAAAACCAATGGCGACGTTTCTATAAATCCTTCACATTTATACTAAATCATATCAGTACTACAAAAAACCACCAACCAAAGTACTTCGGCAAACCACCAACCATAAGACTCATTTGGGACGCATGAAACTTCCCCTGGGTGTGGTGTTGAACCCCTAAACAACACAGACACTGAAACATACTTCAGGCACGTTACACGAATCACAAATAAAACAGAGCATAGAACAACAAGGGATACAACAGTGGCATGCAACTATGCTGGAGAGTTTTTTGAGATTCCTAATGGAATTAATTCTTTTGACATGAAATCTATTAACCTTATAATATTTAAAATACTCCAAGATTGATAATATATCCCTTTGTTGTTTTATTTCCATTATCTTTTCAATGAAGGACATGAAGAGTACTTCTTCGGGCGAGTTGAGTAACTCCGAAGAGTGTAGAAATTACTCCTTCTACTGCCGAATCAGGAAGGAAGAAGTGGTTGTAACTTTGAAAAAAGATGAAGCATAGAAAAGCAGTGGACCCATATGATATACTGATCGAAGTGTGGAATGTCTTGGGAGAGACGGGTACAACATGGCTCACAAACCTTTTCAATAAGATTTTGAAAACGAAGAAGGTGCCAAATGAGTGGCGAAAAAGAACTTTGGTGCCTATCTACAAGAATAAGGGCGACGTACAAAATTGCATGAATTATAGGGGTATTAAGTTTATGAGTCATACAATGAAGCTATCGAAAAGAATAATTGAGCATAGACCGAGGCAAGAGACAGGAGTCTCAGACAATCAATTTGGGTTCATGCCAAGGCGCTCAGCCATGAAGACAATCTATCTCTTACGAAGATCAATGGAAAGATATAGAAATACACATGGTATATATAGATTGGGAAAAAAAACGTATGATAGTGTCCCAAGAGAGATTCTTTGGAGGATTTTAGAGAAGAAAGGAGTACGAGTAACATATATCCAAGTTATAAAGGATATGTATGATGGAGCAAGGACTATTATAAGAACCCATGAAAGACAAGCCGAAAGTTTTCCCACAACTGTAGGGTTACACCAAGACTCATCTTTAAGTCATTACCTTTTTGCATTGGTAATTGATGAATTAACTGGACATATTCAAGATTATATTCCTTGGTGTATGCTTTTCGCAGACGATAAGTGTTGATAGATGAAACTCAGGAGGGAGTAAATGCGAAGCTTAACCTTTGGCGAGAATAAATGCGAACCTTAACCTTTGGCGGGAAGTGTTGGAATATAAAGGACTTCGCCTTAGTCAAAGACAGAGTATATGGAGTGCAAGTTCAGGGGGAACAAAGGAGCAAATGAGTTAGGGGTGAAGATTGGAGATCAAGAAGTACCAAAGAACAAACGCTTTCGCTATCTTGGATCTATCTTGCAAAAGAACGGAGAATTGGGTGAAACCTCAATTTACAAAATACAAATTAGATGGATAAAGTGGAAGAGTGCATCGGGTGTGTTGTGCGACTGTCGTATGCCACTGAAGCTCAAGGGAAAATTTTATAGGACGAGAATAAGGCCAGCAATGCTTTATGGCACGGAATGTTGGGCGGTGAAGCATCAACACGTACACAAAATGAGTGTAACGGAGATGAGAATGCTTCATTAGATGTGTGGGCACACGAGAAAGGACAAGATTAGGAATGAGGATATACGAGGCAAATTAGGACTAGCTGAAATTGAAGATAAGATGAGAGAGAATCGGTTAAGGTGGTTTGGACATGTGAAACGAAGATCTACAAACGCTCCGGTTAGAAGATGCGAGTACGAGACAGAGGCTTAGTGCCAATGGGGTAAAGAGGTAAAGGAAGACCTAGGAAGACTTGGAAAGAGACTCTAAGAAAAGATTTGGGCTACTTGGATCTAACCGAAGACATGTCACATATCCGAGTGCAATGGCGTTCTAGGATTCAAATAGCCAACTCCACTTAGTGGGATAAAGCTTTGTTGTTGTATTGTGTCACTATTGTGCCGAACCATTGTCTACATTGTCTATGCTTCTCAAAAACAACCAAAATGAAGAATGAAATTCAAGAGACTTGATATGTATAACATATGATGCACAAGACAAGAGTTAGAATTCTACAATAAAAAAAAAATAAAAGAACATGGACAAGAGTTTAGAATTGGTAACTCAAACATTACAGTCAGCACAAAAGTAAGGAGAACTCTAAGTCATTGTGCAACTAAATCCTACAACTCTTGCACTTCATTTTCCAACTAGCCGGACCTCACTGAGATGCCGATTAAACAAGTCCTAGATACAAGTATAAGTATGAAAAACTTCTAAAAAGAGACAGAGAAGCAAAATGCAAACCAGCTTTGTAGATTTTGACTCCAAAATTATGTCCAGGTAGTAAACCGATATGTACTCCAGTGAAGATTCAAACATATAAGAAAGGTCAAATGGACCGTGAACACAGCTAGATGCAAACCCAAAGAGGATAAAAATAGCAGTAATGTAAAATAGCCAAACACACCACATCACAGCAATTGTAGTGAAGCTTGGTTGCAGAGTCTCCACGTCCAAGCTCCTGGGAAACACCATAAGCAATATACATCTTCGGCCCCATATCTGGCTTTACACATCCCATAGGCAAATTCACAGCAAGGTTCAAAATGCCTCTGTGGGGGTGAGTATATTCCTTAAATGGCAAGCAACAAATGAACTCAGCACAGTGACGAGGAACGCGCTCCTGACAAGAGTCATCCAGGGATGAATCATTGAGTTTCAGCATCTGAGGCCACATTTGCCTATCAAAACGGCCTTTTGAATATCCAGTAAAAAATTGGCGGATATTGATATCTAGCTGCATTTCATATAACATATATTTTACAAATCAAAATCCAAGGTATAAAACCATCAAGAAAAATTACAGCTTTTTGCAGTTTCAAACAAAGACTATAGTATGAGTGAAAAAAAATGGAAAGATATCTACAATGCCTAATCAATTGCTTGAATAAGAACTCCCTTTCTGCAGTAATCTGTAAGCTTGAATAAGAACTCCCTTTCCTGCAGTAATCTGTAACAGATTACATGAGTCTGAACAAACCCAAAACTCTGAGTGATCTAATAAGTAATCGAATCTTCCTAATTTCAGAGTTTGAGGGATTAATTTAACTTTCTTTTGTGCTTAATTCTTACTTTTTGTACATAATAAATTGTAAGCTTTATTTTTTGTTTACTCGGTTCATAGTTAATTATACCGAACTCCACTCCACCTATATTTGTTGTCTCCTCTTTGATTAATGAGTCACACCACTCTACACTAACATAAAAATAAAGACTGTGGCATATGTAGAAACAAAAAAACTTGGAACTCATGGCTCATGAGCAAAGGAACGCTTATTAAAAGAATTTATAATTTAAGCCAGTGACCAAAATCTGTGCTTATTCAAACTGTGCAAAGCAGTAAAATAAGAACCCCAGCAATAGTTCACCACCATAGTTTCCAAACACCTGAATTGATGACAACCACATATATAGATACTTCTTAGCATTCTCTTGCTAGAACTTTAAAAAGTGAAAGAGATTAAAACATCTTAACAACCAGTAGAAAGCAATTGAAAAAACAAGTGCAATTTTTTTATTTTATTTTATAAGAAACAAGAGTTAATAAAATAAAGAACCATGTACAAGGTACAAAAGCTTTGTGGACAAATGATACTGACCTCACACCAATCCAAGCAATCAATGACCTTCACTTGATTGACATGCCTATTATTTTTCAGTTTATCATGCCTAGTATGTTTCTGACGACAAGCGCGCCGCATGACCGATGGTTCCCAGCTTAAACCTGATGCAGTGTCAAGCACATTGCTCACAATCACAGGCTCGCCTCTGATCCAATGACATTGAAAATGCTTAAAATCTTCATGTTGAATATCAGTAGCTCTTGGACAGTACAAATAATTGTCATCCGATCCCTCTCGAGAAGCTGCTTCCCTTAATTTATTGCTGCTCATGTCAACACCACCGACAGAGTTGCAACATGAACACTGATGTGCAGAAGTTCCAGCCGCATGCATAAGTTTGTAAGTTTGAGCAATTCCTTCAGCTTTCTTCACCAACTCTCTGACGTGATTTTCGGCAAACATGCATCTCAATTCTAGAAAACTATGACCGCAACCATCCATGTTTTCTGGGGGGCAAACAATGCTTCCATCTGAATTTGCTTTCCAGTCATATGTTGACCCTGCATGACACTTGGTGTTAACTTCAGAAGGCAGATCTACAGTATCCCCTTTTCCACCATGCAAATAGTCTAGGCCCTGATTGATATACTTAATAATCACTTCCTCTCTAGCTCCCAGCAGGAGTCCATCTCGAATTTCTCGGCAACAGATGAGGCAAAGATCATATGAGCATAGAGGACAGCTTCTGTGTAAATCAACAATAGAAGTTTTGCAGTTGTTGCTGGAAAAGGAAAACAAAAAGGTCAAATCTGAATGCTTAGTAGGTATACGGAAGAAAATTAATTTAGAATAGTTACGGTAAAGGCTCTACCAGTATGCACGCTCATCCTCAAGGCAATCTGAACTTTGTATCTTTAGCTCTGAAATAGAAAGCCCTGTCCATGTGAAAATCCAAAAAGCAAGTTACAAGAATGCAAAATGTTCCACCAAAATTTTGTACGTTTGGTCTTTCATATAAAGGGTTACAAACTCATGCTTATCACATCTTCTGTGAACTGGTAAGACAATTTCACGTGTTTCTCCATGGGAAACAGATCCATCCAAGATTCAACAGTGGCCTCAACTAACATAATCGGAATGACAAAAATGAATGTAATGTACTGAAAACTAAAACATATAGCTACTTATATGTGCTTGAGCGTGTGGCAAGGTCCTTTCCACCAGAAAGTTCTTCACACAAAGGCATCTTCTAATCATACACTCCTCAGCCAAAATTATTTTATTTTATTGAAATGAAACAGAGAAAAAAAATTCTTCGTTGCAGTCACCTGAAAACAAAGTTATAACCATGTCTTTTTCAAAATATTAGATAAGATTGGGAAGTTTTGAAAATCTTTTGGGTGGAGTTTGATAGGACAATAAAGGGGCACAATTAGAGAAATGGAAAAACCTTGAATTCCATTTATGTCCCCTACAAACAATATTGCAATTTGCAAATAAGACTCAGGTCAATTCATTTTTATGCACAAAAGCCAAACTTTTTCCCCAATTTTCTTGCAACATGATCTAGTGGCCTAGAATTTGTGAACAAATTTCTTGAAACGTCAACAATGTTAGCATATCAGACTATTGGAAAAAATACTTTCAATCAAATCCTTGACACTTTTCAAAATTCTGCTTTTCTGGGTTTGTTTCAGTAGATTCAAAGAACATATATAGACACTAGCCGCCTAAATAATTCCAGCCACCTTAAACAGTCATTAAGTGGGCAGCTGAACTGCAATCATATTTCAAGTAAGTTTCAATATTTTACTAAGAGCGTCTGTGCTTTTGACAGTTTTTTGAGATTCTTGTTTATGAATTCCTTGGCTCCAACGGTTTTAGAGAAAATTCCAGTCCCTGTATCTGCATCATCAACCCACCCCATCAAAGGAGTTGCAGTTAATGAGTTTAAACACCTGTCTGACAAAGAGAGGATATACCTTGTCTTGTAGCCTCCATTTCCATCTCAGCCATTTGTTCATCATTAATCCTTTTCAAGAATGGAAGCAATGTTTGAACCAAATACATAGAGTGCTCAACCCTTTCATCTTCGGAAATGTTGAATTCAAGGTTCCTCGAATACTACATAAAAAACCATAAAATTTTATCAAGCTTCCTCTTAAGTAATGAACAAGGAAAAATCCAGGAGACGTCCAGCAAAGGTAAACTGACCTGAGAAGGTTTATGTAAGCATACTGTGCAATTGCAATTGTCACGGCATACAGGACAAGCCTCAGCAATGGCATCCTCTGACATTTGAGGATACCTACATAAAACAAAATTTTGATAATACAAAGTTGTCATAAAAACTAAGTAAAAAGTTCATTCAATTGCAATATTTGGAGTCCTAGAACCACATGTAGAAAGTTGATTTTAAAATGTTTATCAACACTGAGCAAATTCCCAGAAGTCCATATATGTTGCTTGACTTCATAATAAATGAAGGTAAAACAAATGGATTAAGAATTACAAATCAGAATGAGTTAGCAATTCAGCTAAGCACCTTACATGTTTCGACAAACAACATTTCAAGATACATGTACTGGATTGTACCAAGACAAAGCCACTTCAAACTATTGTGGCTAGTCAATAAGATTAATTCAAACAATCCAACATCTTTCACAAGTTAGAATCAGAAAGACTGAGCAAATAGATGGTTACCAAGATTGTATGCAAGGGATACAAAACCGCTTTCTTTTACACAATCTGCACCGAACAACCCTGCCCTTGTCATTCCTCAGACATTGATGGCAAGACAAAGACATCTCCTGAACAAACTGTTGGAGATCCAAAATCAGATATTACATAATCACACATAAAAAAAAGGAACAATCACAAAACAGAGAATTACAAATATCATACTTTTGAACTCTGCTTATTTACGCATTCTGCACTCACAGACTTCTCGACTCCCCTTGCAGACCCCTTGACTTTCTCACTTGTACTGCGTTCCTCACCCGAAGCTCCATGAAATTCCTCACCACCAATACCACTACCCTCTTGTCCTTCACCTTCTTTCAAATCCAACACACCAACCCCACAATCTTCCTCGTTCCCCAGACTCACTGTAGGACCCCATTTCTCACCATTCCGAGCCCCATTTGCACTACTGGTTCGGGCATTTTTGCTTCCTCCGCCACCACCTTGCACATCTTTCTCAGCCACCAAATATCTGGCCCTCCTCCTCGACGACCCGCCATGTTTCTTCAAAGTTGGAGCTACCCAATCACCTTTAACCGCCAAATCTCTGCCCCTCTTCCTACCACACTTCCTCCGTTTTTTCCCATCACTTTGAATTCCCAGAAATCCCTCACCTTTCTCCGAACCACCGCCATTTCCCCCCAAGCTTGTTTCTGGGTTTTTCCCCATCACTCTCAGCTCGCCTACAGCTTCCGACTCTTGCCTCTTCGAAGACAACTAAGCAATGGGTTGTGTACGGAAGGGTTTTTCTCAAAAGGAAAGTTGAAAATCTTTGGGCACAGATCAACAAGGCTAACGCTTGAAGTTTGAGAGCTCCTACCGCCGTCGGCCACCGTCGTCAGCTCTGCGTGACCACCATGAGGAAGAACATTGCATTGAAAAGCCTTTGTCCTCTAGTTCTTGGCTCCTCTGCACCACCATAAACCCAACTCACAGGACTGTCACACTGTTGAAGCTTTTTCTGCAATGAAAGCTTGTGCCGTACTCCAAGTTTTTCATCCCCTATTTTCTTTTTCTTGTCTTTTTTGTTTTTATAGAAATTTGCAAGATAATTACTTTACAAAATTTCAATTCTTGAAACTTGAAATGATTATTTTTTCAGTAGTATACTGAATGTCATCAATATCTAATTACTATGTCTTTAATCATTTACCGCAATGTGATTGATATGTAATTTTCATGGGTTTAGTAATTTTTTTTTTTTATAAATAATTAGTTTTGTTGTAGACATAATTTACTGAATAATTATAGAGGTCAGAGAGAGATAGGATATGCGGGAGAGAGAGAGAGAAAGAGAGATTTTTAATTGTGAAGTGTGTAGACCTAGCATTCGTGTCGTGTTTCCAGAGTTCGTATCGTTTTCGTGTCATACTCGATATCTTAACGGGTAGTGTCGTGTAACACCCGTTAAAATAAACGGGTAAAATGACCCGACCCGATAATATTAACGGGTAATATGACCCGACCCGTTACCCGTTAAGGAAAATATATTTTAAACCAATAAATAATTAAATAAAAAACATAATACTTTTTTTGAGGGAAAACACATTTTTCTTTTAAGTATTGTCACATCCAAAACATAAAAACGTATTATTCTTTTAAGTGTATATTTACATATCCAAAATAAGAGCATAATAAAAAAATATTAGAACATTACAAAATATCAAATGTTCAAAAGATTTGCAAAATTAAGGACATTGGAACATTAGAACATCTTGCACATTTTCTTCCAATCAAACCCTTCAATGTAGAAGTATAAAAAATATAGAAAAATATATATAAACGCTCGTAATAACAAGCTTTACAACTTTCGTGAAGAGCTTAACTTCGAAATTCGTCACTATAATCATATAAATCATAGATCAAAATTTAACCGTTGATTATTGTTTACATTTATGCTTCATTTTTCTCATCAAATTTTGTTTTTTCAGATTTTCTTTTTTGAAAACATGATCTATTAGAGGATGCAAGAAGATGAACGGTTTGGATCGTTGATATTATGTTCAGAGTTTTACGATTAGTGAAAATATTGCTTGATGTTTATAAAGTTTCTACAAACTATATGACATCGACTCATATTTCAGTTAACCGTAAATATCGAAACGTGATATCAAAGATCTGAACCGTTCATCTTCTTACATCCGCCAGATGATCAAGTTTTCAAAAAAGAAAATTTAAAAAATGAAATTCAGTAACAAGAATAAAGCGTAAATGACAATCGACGGTTAAATATAAATTTAAGGTTTATGGATTATAGTGTTGGATTTCGAAGCTGACCCCTTCATGAAAGTTGTAAAGCTTGTCATTATGAGTGATTGGATATTTTTTTTACATTTTGTACACTTCTATAATAATTATTATTAATTTTTCCCTCAAATAAAAAATATTATTTATGAGGGTTTAGAGGATTTTAAAAATCTAAACAATAATGTAAGTGTAACCATTATCTACTCGTAGAGGAATAATGATGAATCACAAGTGTTTATATATTCTTTCACATTTTTCATACTTGTATGTATGTCTTCTTAGTTCTTGCCTATACAAAGACTATACTAGTTTATTTTAATTTTGGATAAGAACATGTTAAGTAAAATTTATTATCCTAGTAATGATAATAAAGAACTCTCACAATAAAAATAAGGGAGCTTTAATAAAAAGTGCTTGAACTAAGTTTATTTTAACAAAAAACCATCCTATAACTTTTTTTAACCAAAAACCATCCTAGAACAAGGTAAAACCCACCAAACCAACAGACAGCTCGACCACTAGCCAGTCACTCATGGGCTCTCCTTTGGCCCTCATCCTCCTCCTCCTCTTCGTCTCGCTGAGTACTACAACTTTCCTTTTTGAATCACCATATTTCGTTGAGTATTGAAGAAGTTATATCTATTTGAATCTTACCCAGTTTTCGGCGACCTCTGAGGCTTTCGAGGCATTTTCCGACCAAACCACAACGAGTTAGCCATCGTGCAAGATACCATTCTATTCGTCTCTTCGAGAAATATGATTTTCGTTTTTGAATCACTCGATTTCGTTGAGTATTGACAAAGTTATGAGCGTTTAAAGTTTGTCCAACCCAGTTTCCGGCGACCTCCGAGGCTTTCGAGGCGTTTTCCAGCCAAACCACAACAAGTTAGCTATCATGCAAGGTAACATTCTCTTCGTCTCTGCGAGAACTACAATTTTCGTTTTTGAATCACTTGATTTCATTGAGTATTGATAAAGTTATGAGCGTTTAAAGTTTGTCTAACTTTCCGGCCGAAATCCGGCCTTCCCTTCCGTTTAGCTCCGGCGAGCCGCAACCACACCAAGCCCTTTGGGCCATGCACAAACAAACACTGTATCTGGAAAGAAAATGAACATTAACACTGTCGCTGGAAAAACATAACACTGTCGCTGGAAAAACTAACACTGTCGCTGGAAATAAACTAATAGTGCAGTGACTTAAATTCCAGAAACAGTGTTACTTAAAATCCAGAAACAGTGACTTAAATTCCAGAAACAGTGACTTAACTTATAACATGGTTTTTTATTAAACAAAACTTATAACATGGTTTTTTATTAAACAAAACTTATAACATGGTTTTTTTATTAAAACTAAAACTTTTTAAGCCATTTTCATTAATTTTCCTTTAATAAATAATGACTAAAACTTTTTTTCTTTTTTTAACTTATATAGAATAATAATACAAAACTATATATTTAATATAGAATATATTGTATATATTAATATGGCTATTGTATTTTATAATAATTTTTTTAGTAATTAAACTTTAAAATTATCAAAATAATTTTTTTCTTAACGGGTCGAAACGGGTCACCCACGTGTTACCCACGTGTATACCTATTAAGAACCCGTTATTAACGGGTTCTTAACGGGTCACCCGATAATGACCCGATAAGTTATCGTGTTGACCCAAAACCAGTTATTTTCGTGTCGTGTCATTGTGTCGTGTCAGAAACTGCCGGGTCTAGAAGTGTGCGTTGTGCCTTTATTTATAGTAGTAGGGAAGGTTAAATCCTTACCCTAATATGATTACAACTCTAATAGAATAATTTTAACCATATTCTAAGATATCCCTAAATACACTTGGATTTACACAATCACATTCCTAATCTAATAGGACTGTTCTCCTTTGAGTGTGTAAATACTCAAACAAATTGCGCATCACGTCTTCAGCAATAAAGTAAATACAGTTGATGAAGTCGTCGTTACAATGAGCAAATGCGAGTCTCAAATCAACGAAAGAATGCATAAAATGTAAAACTCACAAAACCCCGATATGGTAAAACCCAAGGTGGAAGAAAAATTCATAGACTAAGGAGAAAAGTGATAAGTTGCATTAAGTCAAAACTATATGTGCTCTGGACGCAAGTAGAAGAGCTCACAAGAGTATGACCAGCCTAGGATGGGTGCCTCGTCAAAACCTAGTTAGGTAGCAAAAAGCCAGTGGGAAAAATACTCCTAATCGTAGGCAAAAAGAGTAGAACTTCCAAATGAGAACTACAAGCATTGCATATGAATAGTTAGGCATACCAATTCCTCGGACAATCTTCTGGAAGGTTGACTTCGGCAGTGACATCATGTAGAGGTCGGCAAGGTTGTCTAGGATTGGCTTGCATGACTTCAATATCCTGATGCTTTATTGATGTAGATGTAGATGTAGACGCAATATGTTTTGGCGTTCACTTAGTTGATGTATCATGTATTGGTCGGGTAGATACATACGGTATAGTCTTCATGGATCGTCGTTGGGACTCAACGATGGATGAAAATAGCAAGTACTTTGAATATGCTCAACAAGAACTCCTAATCATGTCTCACATGTGGCGTAGTGAAGTGAGGTGAGTCTTGGAACAATTCAAAAATTTTGCAACCAAGGTCATATCGTGGACCTCCAAGATATTGCGATATCCCTAACGGTAAAGACATAACCATTCGGGGATGTGCCTTATGCTAGTTTGATAAGTAACATGCGTTAGCATAACAAGCAAGGCAAGCATCATTATGAGGATCAAGGGAGTCAGATCTACTCGGGCTGCATTGGAATTAACGCAAATCCGTAGTACCTATAGGGTAACGGAAAAACGTCTTTAATACCAATTCAATGGTTGCGTGTAGGCGCAATGCTGTATCTTTACTAATAGATCAACAGTAAAGGAGACGTCCTATCTAATGCAATGAGCTAAGTACAACAAAGCGCAAAGTTGAACTCAAATATGGAACTTCGGATTCCATAACCTTTTCAAAGGTCTCATTTGCATATAGCGTATGGAAGACCATAGATATACTAACACCTTCGAGGTATAGTTCAACTGGTAGACCAAAATACCTTCAGAGCAACGCTTTGATTTCAAGTCAAGGTGTAAATGAGTTTTCCCAAGATCCTTCTTCTTAAATTCTGTCTTCAAGTGCGAGGCAGTTTTCTCAAACTCTTCTAGAGTCTCAATGAGATTCATGTCATTGACATAAACTGTAACTCTAGCAATTCGGAATAAGGCTTCATAGTTTAGCACGCAAGGGCATAATTTCATATCCCTAACTGATCAAATAATCACTTAAACGGGTATACCACATCCGCCAGATTGCTTCAATATGTAAGTGAACGCCTCAAAAGAAGTTGATAGGGTGTTCCGTGGATTGGAACTATTTCTCCCAGTCCATGTAATTCTTCGGGAACTTACATGTAAATCTCTGTATCTATATCCTCATGGAGAAGCACTAACCACATTCATAATATTGCAGTCAATCATAGGGTGTTTGAGAGAAACCTTGCGTCGTAAGGCATGCATCATATTCACATTATTTCATTCATCTCATTATGATTCCTTTCCCATTAGTAACACAACATAGTTACCTTGGGCAATATAGGAACTACAGGTCCAAACACACTTTGGTAAGGAATTTAACCTGGATTGTGATTTCGGTTGTCCAATCAGTTCTACATTGTCACTAATCAATGAAACGCAGTTCGATATCATCACTTTTCATTTATGTCTATAGCTACCATATAAGTGAAAACATCATCGATGACAATCTCATTTCAATTCCATTATCTTATCCAAACTAATATACTGGACCAAGAACTTCAAGTCTCGGGAGTTATCCGGATTAATCTCATGAGATGGAAATGATTTGAGACAGCGATCGAGTATGGATTCATGTTGTGTCGTGACCTACTTCTTCTAGGGAAGTGAATCCTATGAACCGAGTGATTTGTCTTACTTCAGGTCGAGACAAATTGATTAGCTATCTATCGGTGTACCAGATCGTCCAACAAGGGCGGTCAAACCGTCCAACAAGGGCAGCACACCATTTGATGATGTTGACTTAACGTATGTTAAGGGTGTTTATCCTTGCAGGCATGTTTGCAGCTGGTATATGATCTCGTCACTTTAGCTAGAATAGAGGAATGCGTCTAGAACAACATTTTGAAAGCAAGAATACATCGTACTTGCTTATTATACTTGTGCAGTACTGAGATTGATATGAGACACAGTGGGCAACTTCCACGCAAATTAGCGCCGTTCTACAGGAATGTTGACGTTCTTATCTCCCATAACAACGGAAAAATTGTCTCAATGAAGTGATGATCTGCAAATGAGCGGTAAAGAGAAAGCTTGCAAGGGCTCTAAGGGAGCTAGTGTGAAAGAGAATTGTAATCGACAAAGATTCAGAACCTTCTGTGAGGACCCATGAAGTGACAATTTGCAAATGAGCGGTAAAAAGATCGCTTGCAAGGGCTCTAAGGGAGCTAGTGTGAAGGAGAATCGTAATCGATAATGATTCACAACCTTTTGTGAGGACCTATATTGGTACGTTGCCGGCAGCGCAACTTGCACATGGAATGTACACCAAAAACGGGTAAGTATGAAACGTCAGGTTCGTACCCAGTAATCAACTGTAACATTGAAAATGGTTGGGTGGCAATGGGCCTCAAGGCGTACCAACATAGCTGCATACAAGATTGCATAGCCCTAGGCAGAAACCGAAAGCTTGGTGCGTACACCCAGGTCCGGGCAATCAATTAAATTGCGCTTTATGATTATTCTGCGAGGTTGTTTTGGGGTGAATATGAGAATTTGATATCCAATTATAAACCCAAGATAAATGCAATACTTATCGAAAACCACCGATATAAACTCTTCGGCATTATTCAGTTTTTCAAACTTTATAGGATAAGTACGGTGGTGAACCTTAAAATCAGGCAGGTGGTTTAGCAGCAATGTGAGTGGACAAACATGTGACCAGTTTGTCGATTCATCAACCAAAACCATAAAGTATTTATATGGTCCATATTTTGGTTGGATTATTCCACATATATTCTCTTGAATCAACTGTGAAAAGAGGGTCGCTTTCGTATCTTTGCTAGGGATGATTTAGAAAATCATTTTCTCCAAAG
The DNA here is from genome assembly GCA_036320875.1 of Cotoneaster glaucophyllus. Classification (NCBI taxonomy): domain Eukaryota; kingdom Viridiplantae; phylum Streptophyta; class Magnoliopsida; order Rosales; family Rosaceae; genus Cotoneaster; species Cotoneaster glaucophyllus. The sequence continues at coordinate 9,746,571 of CM070070.1, forward strand.
AGCAGGCTTGGCAAAGTGTGCTTATAAGCACAACATCATTACTTCGAGTAGGGAGATGCATCATGGCATCATTGTTCAACCTAAGTGTCTCAAACGATCGTGCCAAAGCAAGTAAACTGCTCAATCACCAGGCTTCAAGCTGGCCACATATGGCGTGTTCCCAGTTGGGAGACAACCCATTGGCCCCAAAGTAAAGCTTCAGGCTCATTTTTGGAGGTGGTGCAAAAATATTCTACTATATTTTCCATCAGTGGGTTCATTCATGATCATTGTCATCTCGAATATCATTAAGACTCAATGATGTTCTTTCGGAACGGGAAGAATATAGGGTCTCTGAAATGGTAATGTAGTATTATTCATACAACGAGGAGCGTTCCAATGCTCTTAATCAGGTTGGATAGACTTGAAGTCGTTGCTAGAGATGTGATTTAGGTATAAAGTTAGTGTGCATAGTATCGCGTTCGTCCAGACAACTAACTTTCCCACATTCATACCTAATCACGTGTTTAATTGAATTTGGTCACATAAATTAGTGTGCATAGTATCGCATTCGTCCATACAACTAACTTCCCACATTCATACCTAATCACGTGTTTAATTGAATTTGGTCACATGTATATAAGAAACATGATTCAATTAACTTATATTCGAGGACAATATCGATAAGGTTATAAATAACTAAAACAAACACCAAACTTAAATCCAAGAACATAGAAAACTGTGGATTCATCCATGTCAAAATTATACACTTTCAACAGTGTTCGGTAGAGCAAAATTAGTCTCAAGTATTAACTACTAGAATGGTACTTCTTAATCACATTGGTAGGGGCACAAACAGGTGCATAACCAATGATCTATTCCATCGAGACAGAAGTAAATTCTGCAGGGTTGAGGTTTGGGAACAATATCCCTTATTCTTGAAGTTTTAGGTCTTAGAGGCCAAGGATCACGCTTCAGGCGTGATGCCACACCTTGGCAGGTCCTGATTCTACCATATGTTGTAAAAATAAATCCTAAAGTGAGTGAGAGAGAGACACACTCGGGTTTGAAAGGTTTCAGTCAAACCATGCGAGTTTGTTTGGTACATCCCTGCCGAAGCAGGGCATGCCATTAAGTAGGCTTTGACCGAATTAGGTCTATGTCGTTCGATAGACTCTAGCCGAAGTTGGGTTTATACCTTTCTCTCACTTTTTTGGTAGTAATCAGATTCGAGAATTTGGTAATCCTCTGCTCTCTATACTGCTACTTCATAAGCGAGTTAGAAACAAGAAACGACGAGAAAGTATTCTCTAGTCAAAATTTGATCGGAGTTATAAACTTCAGAATCGTACTCATTCATGGACGTAATCATGGTGTGCTTCAAGCAATATTTTTCATGATTAGACGGTCCGTTAGAGCTAGCCAAAGAGTCATGGAATCCTCGTTCGGGAGGTACTTCTGTTTGTAATGCTTCGAGCATAAGTCTACGAGTGAAGACATGACAGAGGCTTATTCAACTCTTCCATGCCATGGTTGGCTTCAATGGTTTCTCAGCTTCTTAATAGTCAAGTGGAGATCCAAATAAAGTGGTTTCGTTCAAGAAACGTCCAAATTAGTGAAATCGAACTTGTTACGGTTCAACAATCCATTGAACGGAGGGAACAAGATTGTGATTGATGCTATGGGAAATAAAACATCCATAAACATCAAAGTTAGAATATTCGAGTTCTAAGCCATGGTTTACATAAAAAATTCGGGTTTTCATAGGCATTGTTTTATGAAAACTTCGGGTTTCAAAGGCACTAATGTCCCACATTGCTTCGAAACTTAAGTGTGAGCGCTTCGGAACAACGAAAGGATGTCAACAATTCAAAGAAAAGAAATAAAATATTGAATCGTTAATGTCTAAAAGTGGGATTCAGGCCAATAATTTTGGATGTCTTGTCGGATTAATGGACAACTAGTCACTTTTAATTAATTCAATAGATCGGGACCATATGGGATCGATCATGGAAGCAAAATAATGACATGCGGGTCTTCTTAGCTTCACTTGGCAGTAGACCAAGTGACAAGAAAACTATAGCTTAATTAGCATTAACCAAAAACGTCCCAAAACTATTTGAGTATGATTAAGAAGCAGGGGATGCCAAAATATGGCATCGGGTCGAAAAAAAAATAAAAAAAACAACCACAGCCCATCACGTGTTGGTTGGCTGTGTGAGGTATGGCCCTGCAACAAGCTGCAGGCCTTGGGTTAAGTGAAATAGCTGCACAACAGCCCAACTTGGCTGCATGTCAGCGGGCTAAGGAAATGAGGCAGAGCCCAGCAACGCTAAGTTTGCTGGCAGAGGCGCGAATGAAACCCATTAGCTGCTGGTTTTGGTTTTTGGGCCACAACACAGAAGCCTAGCGAAGCTAGCTTCTGAGGGGCAGACCAAGTCACGAGAATCCCATCAAGGGTTGCTGGCTTATGGAACGGACTAAGGGTGTGAAGCCCATGCACTAGGGATCCAAGCGGCAGACTTGGTCCAAATCGAGCAGGGAGCCCAAAGGGCTGCCCAGTTGCTGACCCAAGCTTTAGGCTTGGCTTGAGCTTGGCGTGAGCACATGGCTCCAATGTAGCTATAATGACCAGCTCGACTTGGTAGCGTAACTCAACTGAGTTTCCCCCTCTCTTTTTTTTCTTCAGATTTTTAATTTTTTTTTCGATGTCCAGGGTTTGAAAAACCCTAATTGCTTCTAATTTATTTCGATTCTTTGACTTACAAATTCCACATAGCAAAATTGCGTAATGCATGAACGTGTGTCTATATATATTGACAAATATATGAAATATATACAATATATATATATATATATGATGGTAAATGTAAATGTAGGGGGTTCATGCATCATGTGGAATGTTTTCATGCTTCATGGTCATTTTAAATATCTTCCTTTATTTTAAAAGAACCTAATTGGCAGAAAATAATTGTGCCTTTGAATTTGTAGAAGATCCTTCTTTGAAAACCGGAATTGCATCTCCAATGCGTTATATCCCGTTCAACAAAGAAAGATTAAATTGAATCAAAAGCAAGTAGATCAATTTAATAAAATAATAAATTAATCATAAAAAGAATGATTAAAACATAATACTCCCCTGATTGAAGATCAAACTCTCTTTAGCAGAGCATCAAGAACGTACAAATAACGTGTTGTAAGCGTAATTTACTGAACAATTATAGAGGTCAGAGAGAGAGGAGGTGTGGCATAGAGAGAGAAAGAGAGAGATGTGTAATGGTGAGATGTGTGTTATATCATCCCATTGTGCCTTTATTTATACTAGTAGGGAAGATTAAATTCTTATCCTAATATGATTATAACTCTAATAGGATAATATTTAACCCTAAAGAATATTCCAAGATATCCTTATATACACTAGGATTTACACAATCACATTCTTAATCTAATAGGACTGCAACAAGTTTTATTAGTTTATCTTTTGAAAGCTTCCGTTTATTCAGATTTTACTGCGCATTAATAACTCACTTATTTCCCTTTTGTTTGGTTGTCTTAAGTTGTGGGGCAATTGAAAAAATTGGGATAGACATAAATGAAGAATGAATGAATGTGTGATGGAAAACCTACCATCGTACGACTTGGTGTTACAAATTAACATATTTTAATATGAATGAATTAATAATACTTTCATATTATGACAGTCATGTCGAAAAATTCATTCCCTCTAATTGTGCCCATTTACTCTTCACACTTTACTTGTGGCTTGTTGTCTTGTTATTTTGAAAGTAATCAAAATTATCCTCACACGTCTAGTTAATTGATTATGAACCTTTTAGTTACAAATGATAGTCAATAGTAAGGAGGCACAAGAAAAACAATGTCAGTGAAAAGATAATAAGCCATTTTATAATTAAACCATAAATTTCGAAATGAAATTTTTGGGGCTACCTATATTTTACACCTTTCAAGGTTGGAGGTGAATTTTTAAAATCAACTATGAGATTTTAATTTTTTTCACATTGTAGTTTAAGGTTTTAGAATTGTATCAATTTGCACATTTTACCTCTTTGAACATCTAATCATCCATTAAATTGATGTGTTTTTGGTTAATGTGGTGGAAATGTGTCTTATATGTTAGTCTATATAAGAATCTCAAGCTCACCATGTCATCAATTTAATGAATCATCGTACAATCAATCAGATCAAAGACATAAATTTAAACAATCTCAATACTTTAGTGGGCAATATGAGAAAATTAAAACTTTACTGTCCATTTTAAAAATCAGCCCAAACCTGGTGGGTGTAAAATGAAGTTAACCCAAAAATTTATATGAAAGTGAATTTTCAATTTTTTTTAAAGCAATTGTAATTTGTGAGATCTATAGTTAAGGAATCATAAAATGGCTCCTTCCATTTGTTTTACACAATTCCCTTGGCCAATATCTTCAAGTTAGGCCATCTCCAACCGATTCGACTATAGGGTCAGAGGACCGAAAATATCTCGAAATGATACGAAAACCGTCTCCAACAGAAGGATAGGCCAAAAGGCTCGTGGGCCCCACAGAACCAAAAAAGGAGAAAAGCACCAACCGGCTGGCCCAACCCAGCCAGCCCTGGGCCGAGCCAGACGTTTGAATGCAACGGCTAGGCGCTGACGTCAGCTAGCCGTTATATTTGAATTTTTTTTTTACAAATTTAAAAATTCTATTTTTTTTCCTATAACTTCCTAAGCCATTAAACAACATTAAATAACATTAAGTAACATGAAACAACGTTAAATAATATTAAACAACATTAAGGAACATTAAGTAACATTAAACAACATAAAAATCATACAACATAAAAAATAAAATAAAAACATTTAACAACATTTTTAAAAACATTTAAGAACATAAAATTTAAACTCCTACTCCATGCTTCTTTTGGCCCAAAGATGTGCAACAAGATCTTGTTGTAAGAACATAAAATTATTGAGGTAGTTTAATTTAAGTAACCATATTAATTCAATTAAAATAATAAAGTATTTTTGGCCCTTTGGCCCTCTCGATTGGAGATGGTTTTTTTGTCATAGGGCTATGTTTGGCCTATGACCCTCTAGCCCTCATTCGGTTGGAGATTACCTAAGTGACATAATATGGAGTCATATTATATTCTTTCTCACACGGTATCGTAGTCTCTACCCCCTCTGTTGCTGAACGCAGAAGGCTTTAGCAAAGCAGCGACTTTGATTGTTTATTTAGGAGAGAGAATATGGTTTTGAAACATAAGCTGCACGAGGCGTTAGAGGTGGGCACTTGGAACCGAAAACTGAAACCGAAACACAAATCAAATCGGACCGCACCGAACGGTTTGGTTTTGCGGTTTTGAAACGGTTACGGTTTCAAAACCGAACCGCGGCAAAGAAAACGGTTTGGTTTCGGTTTTGGGTTTTCAAAACCGTACCAAACCGAAACCGCACCATATATTGAATGTTATGTTTTAATTAGTTCAACTAGACTAGTGACACATTATATATAGGAACCACTCAAGTATCAATTTAAGTTCTAAATTAATAATTTCTTTAGGAACCACCCTCCACTGTTTTCTGGTAATTTGCAGCTCATTATATATTGGAACCACCCTCCACTGATTTGCAGCTCATTATATATTGAATCCATTGATTCTTTAAATATGGGACGAGATGTAGAGACTTTCATTGGGGAAGAGAAAGAGAGAGAGGCAGAGTGCGATTTTGGGCATTTTTCTACAGCTCCTCTCGAAGCCAAAGTCATCTTATGCGAGAGGCTTGAAAGTCGTCTTTCAATTATGGTTAAAATCTGACAAAACAAACTCATTAATATTATGGCATTGAAATTCAAAGTTAGGAGATTACTTTAGTAATTAGTATTAATATTAATATTAATCAAAGTTAGGACATTACTTTATTAATTAGTATTAATATTAGATTGTACATTTTTTTCTCAAAAACCAAACCGAAACCGTTTGAAACCGCACCGAACCGAACCAAACGGTTTGGTTTCATTTCGGTTTTGGCTTCAAAACCGCACTGAACCGCACCACAAAAAGTTTCGGTTTCGGTTGCGGTTTCACTCGAAACCGCACCGAACCGCACCGCGCCCACCCCTACGAGGCGTGGAGCATATGTTATTAGAATCTATCTTCCATGGGTTCCAATATGACAGAAATAAAAAATTTCAACAATATAACAAACTTAGAATTTTTCTAAAATTTCTAGGTAACCCATTTATATAGGAGG